>OU975474.1:4180919-5493974 GCA_918857605.2 Philereme vetulata | reverse complement strand
CCCCCTGGACCTGGATCACCCCCTGGACCTGGATCACCCCCTGGACCTGGATCACCCCCTGGACCTGGATCACCCCTGGACCTGGATCACCCCTGGACCTGGATCACCCCCTGGACCTGGATCACCCCCTGGACCTGGATCACCCCCGACCTGGATCACCCCCTGGACCTGGATCACCCCCTGGACCTGGATCACCCCCTGGACCTGGATCACCCCCTGGACCTGGATCACCCCCTGGACCTGGATCACCCCCTGTACCTGGATCACTTCCTGGATTTGGATCACTCCTCCTGGACGGACCTGGATGAAATCATTTCCTTGTACGCGACAGAAAATATTTGAACTGTGCGTTGAGGAGGAGTAGATAATTCTTGACTGATGTATATTTTTGTTTTTATTTTTAAGTTTTAATATTGTAGGTTAGGGGCATTAAGACGCGCGGAATTTAATAATAGTTGACTTTAATAACTGGCTGGGCTGTCTTTAAGATGTTCGGGCGGATATTTCTACAGGCGCAGCAGCCTGTTTAAACGTGGTATATACATATGTGTGGGCATTTACTGTAGGACTGAACTAAGGCAATCGTACAGCGGTGCCAACCGAGTGGCATCGGCCCGGCAATACTACTAGATCTAATCCTACGTTGCGGGTGTAGTAAAAAAATCAGTGTTGTATTTTATTTATAATCAAATAGCCAGCATTTGTCTAGCCAGCAGTCGCCTTACGTGTAAACATGCCCTTAAATTATGACGAACTCTGATGCCTTGTGGCCACAAAAGATAGAGACTAGACGGAATTTGCGAGTGCATGTATTATAAACTGTAGGTATTTATTATAGACGTCCTTTCTAGTTTGTTAACATAACTGTTCATTGTTTGATGAACAGTCAACATCAAAATTAGTTGACGAACGAAGATTTGTGTATAAGTGTTTTAAAATTAAAAATTGGTGTAGACATATTTTTATTGAAACTTGCCTACTTATAGATTGACTTAATGGATGAGCATGAAAAGTTCTAGGAGCATCTATTTCTGATGATGACTGTACAATATGTTGAGTTGTATGCAGGGTAGATTAAGAAGGTAGATTTTCAACTTCATTATTGGATAGAAATAACTACAGATTATTTCATATTTCATTGGTTGCATTCATGTAGATACAATCGCACTAATATTATATATGTGAAAGTTTGGATGTATGTTTATTTATTTGTTTGTCTGTTACTCAATCACGTCGTAACAACTTAACGGATTTCGATGAAATTTGGTATACGTAGATTATAACCTGAATTATTACATATGTTACATGGGATAAAAATGGGGTGTCAAGTCAAGTTGCAACAGCGAGTTCAGCTTTATTTCCAGGTTACCTACATATTTAGTAGTGTAACGCGTACGAAGCTGCGAACGACAGCTAGTACAATATAATATTGTTTGTAGTAGAAGTCTTGTTTATTTTTTTGTTAAATATAAGCATGGACCTTGATAGGGCGCTGCAAACATTGTTTTTAACTTCTTAGACAAAACAAATTCACTCATTTTAATTACTGACTGTAGCACAATATTGAATATTTCACTCTAGCTTATGCTATCACAAAAATCTGATATCTGTTCTTATTATTTACTCTCGATCCTTACGTTCCTCTGAAACCCTTCAATTAAAAACTCTCCATCATACCTCAATATTTTATAAAACACACATCAAGCTATACATTTCCTGCATAAGCTGACTTCGCATTGTGTAGGCTTTTCGTAGAATAAGAGTCAGCTTATACTGGAAATATATAGCTTGATGTGTAGCCGTGTGTACCTCTTTTAGTCTGCAGGCTACCAGGCTCTGGAATGCCCTACCTGCCTCAATTCTTCACGCTAAATCTTTCCCTATCTATAAAAACATGGTCAGACAACACTATCTGTCAAACATCGCTCACTAGGCCATTTATCAATTTATACATGTTTATAAATTATGCAAGTAGGTATATATATATTATGTAGTAGGTTTAATATTAATATATATGTAATTTTATGATTATATTAAATATTATATGCATTTTATTTTTTATATTATCTTTAATAAACGCTGCCGTCCTTATTTGTTCACATAGATCCTGTCTTTCCAAAAGTGGTCTGGAAGAGATCGTTTTTAGTAATAAGGCTGCCCATTCTACCTTTTATTTAAAAAGGTATTTTCTTATATATGTTTATATTTAATGGTGTGCAATAAAGAAATTATCTAATCTAATCTTATTAAAACAATAACTTGAATTCGCCCAGGTAAGTTTACCGACAAGTCTAATTGTCAATTTAAACATAATGGTTTAAACAAGTTACAAAAAAAAATACGTTATTTAAGTTAAGAACGCCAACACTTTTGATTCAGCCGCTCGTCTAAGAGTGGTCGAGAAAAAAAACTACCCAACAAACCCCCGTGACCCAAATCCAAAGATCGTAAAATATCCGGCTCTACTTCACCTAATGTGAGGTGTCATATGGGATTGCGTGACATTTTTATGCAGATTGTATCGTGCATTTCGTAGTGCCTCATAGCTTCGTAGACCCTCTACGTACTCTACGTAGACCTGCTACGGCATTGCTGCCATAAACTTACGAGATGAGTTTTTAATCACCTATATTATTTTCGTTTATAGATTAGTTTCAGGGGTTTCTCTAGTAAGTACATTGACACTCCAGATCCGTAGTATGTAGTCATGATAGTATATTAACTTAGTCCACCATCACTGTCAAGTAGAGATTGTTAGTTAGCGATAAAACCGCCAATTTTAGTTATGCTTTTGTTTTTTGGTGTACAATAAAGTACCTATATTTTATCAAAAACAGTGTAATCATTGCATATGTGCTATAAATATGTGTATAGCAAATTTATTATAATTTAAAGTTTAAGTCCCTTTAACCTCCATTCCCTGAATGCATAGAAAAGAAAACAAACTGAAAATACGCCAAGCTTCATTCGTTGTGCTCCTTTTAACAATACTGTTGTACTCGTAAGCCTTGTCCCAAAACTTTTTACATTACCAACTTTCATCTTGTTTGATTAAAGTCTTTCATTCGTCTCAGGTTGCAAGTTAAAAACTAGTTGTAAATGCGAATATTCGGTTTCAGCGATTCTTAATGCATGCGAAAAATAAGCTTTGAAACTGGGCCACGGCACAGATTCAGAATAGCCCTGCACTAACTTATTTGAATAAATTGGCATCAACCCTCGACGGCAAAATGTTTTTGTGTATCTTGCCTAGTTTTTCAAGACAGATTAACAAGGAAATGTAATATTTCCTAGTAGTTATTTCTAGTAAGGTGATAATGCCCGAACACCTGCATAAAGCTGGCCTCAACGAGACTTACACGAGCTGGCTCGGCTTACACGAGGACTCCATTTTCATTACTCCGCGTTGCGTGGAGTTTGGCGGAGCGTGAGTTTAAAATCGAGCACGTGTTATTGCTCGAATGTAAAGACTCTACTGACTCGGTTCCGGCTCGAAAACTTGTTGGGTATCGAGATAGGGTTGAATATAAAGACTTTGGTTTGATATGATTTATAGGTATAATCTCCTAATTTGCATAGGATCGCTAATCTTAGGTGTAGAATGAGGTATAAAAATGACGCGTCCGCGCTGAACGGGCCGCTAGGCTGACTTAGCACTTGAGTTGTGACTCGAATGCTAAAACGAAATACTTACTTACTATCCTGGCACATCAACCCCGAAGCGGGTTGGGAAAGTCGAACATAGGGAAAGAATACCTCATAGTTTTAAGCCCTTACTTTTCTGCCCCGCCCCTCTTTAGGGACGATTTCGCAAAAAAGTTGAAACATGTATTTCTTTATTTCTTACCAAAAGCCTACATATGAATTTCAGATACTTAACTTATGGAATTATGGATTGCCCATACAAACTTTCAACCCCTATTTTACCCCCTTTAAGATTATTCTTTGAGACAAAAGATAGCCTTCTCGAAGATATAAACTATCTCCTTGTTGAATTTAATTACGATCCGTTCATCCGTTCAGTCGTGAAAAGGTAACAAACAGAGTTATTTTCGCATTTATATTATTAGTATGGATATATCTTTTTTTGTATACTCCATGGAGATGGAAAACGCTTATGGCCCACCTGATGTTAAATGGTAACAATTGCCTATGTATAACAGAGAATTGCCTCGTAGGTCACGCACGGTAGAAGTCCGCCCTACAATGCACTGCCCTGCGTCCATCCACTTGAGGCACATAGGTGTAAAGCCTCATGTGGCTGTAACTTCACCGGCAACCATACCCTTCAAACCGAAACACAGCAATGCTGTTTGGCGGCTTAAGTATGTAAGATACTACTACTAAATAAGCAGTGCTGTTTGGCGGCATAAGTATGTAAGATACTACTACTAAATAAGCAATGCTGTTTGGCGGCATAAGTATGTAAGATACTACTACTAAATAAGCAATGCTGTTTGGCGGCATAAGTATGTAAGATACTACTACTAAATAAGCAATGCTGTTTGGCGGCTTAAGTATGTAAGATACTACTACTAAATAAGCAATGCTGTTTGGCGGCTTAAGTATGTAAGACACTACTACTAAATAAGCAATGCTGTTTGGCGGCATAAGTATGTAAGATACTACTACTAAATAAGCAATGCTGTTTGGCGGCTTAAGTATGTAAGATACTACTACTAAATAAGCAATGCTGTTTGGCGGCTTAAGTATGTAAGATACTACTACTAAATAAGCAATGCTGTTTGGCGGCTTAAGTAAGTAAGATACTACTATTAAATAAGCAATGCTGTTTGGCGGCATAAGTATGTAAGATACTACTACTAAATAAGCAATGCTGTTTGGCGGCTTAAGTATGTAAGATACTACTACTAAATAAGCAATGCTGTTTGGCGGCATAAGTATGTAAGATACTACTACTAAATAAGCAATGCTGTTTGGCGGCATAAGTATGTAAGATACTACTACTAAATAAGCAATGCTGTTTGGCGGCTTAAGTATGTAAGATACTACTACTAAATAAGCAATGCTGTTTGGCGGCATAAGTATGTAAGATACTACTACTAAATAAGCAATGCTGTTTGGCGGCTTAAGTATGTAAGATACTACTACTAAATAAGCAATGCTGTTTGGCGGCTTAAGTATGTAAGATACTACTACTAAATAAGCAGTGCTGTTCGGCGGCATAAGTATGTAAGATACTACTACTAAATAAGCAATGCTGTTTGGCGGCATAAGTATGTAAGATACTACTACTAAATAAGCAATGCTGTTTGGCGGCATAAGTATGTAAGATACTACTACTAAATAAGCAATGCTGTTTGGCAGCATAAGTATGTAAGATACTACTACTAAATAAGCAGTGCTGTTTGGCGACTTAAGTATGTAAGATACTACTACTAAATAAGCAATGCTGTTTGGCGGCTTAAGTATGTAAGATACTACTACTAAATAAGCAATGCTGTTTGGCGGCTTAAGTATGTAAGATACTACTACTAAATAAAAATAGGTACTTTAGCACTCTTTTCTTTTATTTTTGATTTTGAGTTCAAAAGGTATCTGTCCGTTGACGCCTCAAGGTAGCCATCAACTGATCATTCATGTGTAAAACATCATTCATCTACAGGTATATCTGCAAGGGGCTGACCGGACACTGACAAGACAGCACTTATCAGGTCTTAAAGACCTAAGCTAAGAACAACCATGGCAACGTTTAAAAGGGCTTGATTTTCTATTATGATAAGTACTAGCACACGAGCTATCAGAACCTAGAATCTAACTCGTATTTTCCTTTTTTAGGGTTCCGTACCCGAAGGGTAAAACGGCACCCTATTACTAAGGCTCCGCTGTCTGTCTGTTCGTCTGTAACCAGGCTGTATCTCATGAACCGTGATAGTTAGACAGTTGTAGTTCTTACAGATGATGTATTTCTGGTTCCGCTATAACAGTAAATACTAAAAACAGAATAAAATAAACATTTAAGGGGGGCTGCCATACAACAAACGGAATTTTTTTGCTCGTTTTAGCTCGATATTGATAACGGCTATTATATATTACAGAATATTCAGTTATATGTTCACTTAAAAAATAAATAATATAACTATAATAAAACAAATATTTAAGGGGGGCTCCCATACAACAAACGTGGTTTTTTTGCCGTTTTTATAGATAATGTTACGGAAGCTTTCATGCGCGAGTCCGACTCGCACTTGGCCGGTTTTATTGTGTATTTCTAGCTAAAATTGCTGGCTGACTCTTAGTAACAAAAAGTTTGATGGCAAACGCGATTAACAGCCCGCACGTTGGGACAATAAAGCTACTCCAATCATTTTTGGGTCACGCTCGGCCCCTAAAGGATCGCACTCGGATATCGTCAAGTTTTTCTATTGTAGTCTGAAATAAAATGAACTTGTAACCGGCGTGAGCTTCTTTAAGTTTACTTTCACTGAGAAATGGGCTTTATCGTGTTCTGTTTAGATGTAATTTAGCCATATTCGCTGATATTTTGTTTTTGGTAAATTGTGTCTCGGGGGCCCACAATACTGAGGTGTGTTTAACTTTGTTCATTAAAATTGAGCTTTGTTCATTAAAATTGAAATTGCTGGCGCACGATGCGTTGCCTTTTAGTTTCCATAAGGAAGCACATAATTCCGAGTTTTCACTAACTTATACACATGTTCCAGTTTTAGTGAAGTCGGCGGGAGAGTGTACGAAAACGTAGCACTATTATATATTCTGTGCCTCTATAGCCTTTTATCCGGCTCAGAGGCCTACACTTTCTCGAAATTGCACGCTCTCGAATCGATCCTCTTGTAGAAAGTCAAAGTTAAAATCATTTATTCATTAAAATCACAAGGATCACTTTGAAACGTCAATTTTACTGCCTGTTCCTTCGCGACCAAGCCAGGAAAGAAAGGCAAGAAACAAGGCTGGTTGTTTTTTTTAATGATCCTTTTAGAATACATTACAATACAGAAAATAAATAACGTCTAAATTGTAACCTTTTGAACGAGTTAGAGCAATTTCAATCCCAAGCTTCTCTATCATCTAAATAATCCGATATTATTAGTAGGCTTTTTTATAAAGATTTTGTTTAATTGCGTTTTTAAATTTGTTAATTGTCAATTTTTGTACATCACTTGGCAGTAAAAAAATGGACTTATGTGCCTTTTCCATTTTGAACTAGGGAAATTCTTAAACTGATCGTTATATCTGATCGATTCATGGTTATAAATTTAAACCTTATGCCCAATTCCTGCAAATTAACCCGTCAATTACCTGGCCCATACATTTTTGTATAGTTATGGTGCCTGACTAGTTTTTATCCTAATAAATTATCTATAACAAAAGTGTTCCTTGTCCGAAGCGATAATACTGCCTATTGGACTTTTTTCTTTTCTTTTTTATATCTAAAGTAATACTATATTTTTCATTCGGCCTTAATTTTAATACTGTGTGATTTCAGAATTGTGTATACAAATAAAGTCACTTAGCACATATGCAAATGGAAACAATTCCAATAATCGCTTTATAGCAGACATGCAAAATTGAATAACAAACGAATAAATCAATAAATAAACAAATATTCCAACTTTCACATTTATAATATTAAAAAGTGATTATGAGATAGGTATTTGCTAAAGAAGCAAAATGGTATCGACTCAGCATTATGTCAACTGGGTTACCAGTGAACGCTCTTATTCTGCTGAGACCGCCTAATCACCCACTAGATCTGAGCTATTTTTTTCAATCATATTCCAATGCAATATCTATGAATTCAAATTGAATTCAAAGATATTGCATTGGAATATGATTGAAAAGAAATAGCTCGGATTCAAATTGAATTCAAAGATATTGCATTGAAATATGATTGAAAAAAATAGTTTGGATTTAGTGAGTGAGACCGCCTAATCACCCACTAGATCCGAGCTATTTTTTTCAATCATATTCCAATGCAATATCTTTGAATTCAAAGATACACCTACTAGATCCGAGCTATTTTTTTCAATCATATTCCAATGCAATATCTTTGAATTCAAAGATACACCTACTAGATCCGAGCTATTATTTTCAATCATATTCCAATGCAATATCTTTGAATTCAGTTTGAATCCGAGCTATTTTTTTTTCAATCATATTCCAATGCAATATCTTTGAATTCAATTTGAATCCGAGCTATTTTTTTCAATCATATTCCAATGCAATATCTTTGAATTCAATTTGAATTCAAAGATATTGCATTGGAATATGATTGAAAAAAATAGCTCGGATCTAGTGGGTGATTAGGTGGTCTCACCCACTAGATCCAAACTATTTTTTTCAATCATATTCCAATGCAATATCTTTGAATTCAAAGATACACTTACTAGATCCGAGCTATTTTTTTTCAATCATATTCCAATGCAATATCTTTGAATTCAATTTGAATCCGAGCTATTTTTTTCAATCATATTCCAATGCAATATCTTTGAGTTCAAATTGAATTCCAATGCAATATCTTTGAATTCAAATTGAATTCAAAGATATTGCATTGGAATATGATTGAAAAAAATAGCTCGGATTCAAATTGATTTCAAAGATATTGCATTGGAATATGATTGAAAAAAATAGCTCGGATCTAGTAGGTGTATCTTTGAATTCAAAGATATTGCATTGGAATATGATTGAAAAAATAGCTCGGATCTAGTAGGTGTATCTTTGAATTCAAAGATATTGCATTGGAATATGATTGAAAAAAATAGCTCGGATCTAGTGGGTGATTAGGCGGTCTCACTCACTAAATCCAAACTATTTTTTTCAATCATATTTCAATGGAATATCTTTGAATTCAATTTGAATCCGAGCTATTTCTTTTCAATCATATTCCAATGCAATATCTTTGAATTCAATTTGAATTCATAGATATTGCATTGGAATATGATTGAAAAAAATAGCTCAGATCTAGTGGGTGATTAGGCGGTCTCAGCAGAATAAGAGCGTTCACTGGTAACCCAGTTGACATAATGCTGAGTCGATACCATTTTGCTTCTTTAGCAAATACCTATCTCATAATCACTTTTTAATATTATAAATGTGAAAGTTGGAATATTTGTTTATTTATTGATTTATTCGTTTGTTATTCAATTTTGCATGTCTGCATCATATTCCAATGCAATATCTTTGAATTCAATTTGAATTCAAAGATATTGCATTGGAATATGATTGAAAAAAATAGCTCGGATCTAGTGGGTGATTAGGTGGTCTCACCCACTAGATCCAAACTATTTTTTTCAATCATATTCCAATGCAATATCTTTGAATTCAAAGATACACCTACTAGATCCGAGCTATTTTTTTTCAATCATATTCCAATGCAATATCTTTGAATTCAATTTGAATCCGAGCTATTTTTTTCAATCATATTCCAATGCAATATCTTTGAGTTCAAATTGAATTCCAATGCAATATCTTTGAATTCAAATTGAATTCAAAGATATTGCATTGGAATATGATTGAAAAAAATAGCTCGGATTCAAATTGATTTCAAAGATATTGCATTGGAATATGATTGAAAAAAATAGCTCGGATCTAGTAGGTGTATCTTTGAATTCAAAGATATTGCATTGGAATATGATTGAAAAAATAGCTCGGATCTAGTAGGTGTATCTTTGAATTCAAAGATATTGCATTGGAATATGATTGAAAAAAATAGCTCGGATCTAGTGGGTGATTAGGCGGTCTCACTCACTAAATCCAAACTATTTTTTTCAATCATATTTCAATGGAATATCTTTGAATTCAATTTGAATCCGAGCTATTTCTTTTCAATCATATTCCAATGCAATATCTTTGAATTCAATTTGAATTCATAGATATTGCATTGGAATATGATTGAAAAAAATAGCTCAGATCTAGTGGGTGATTAGGCGGTCTCAGCAGAATAAGAGCGTTCACTGGTAACCCAGTTGACATAATGCTGAGTCGATACCATTTTGCTTCTTTAGCAAATACCTATCTCATAATCACTTTTTAATATTATAAATGTGAAAGTTGGAATATTTGTTTATTTATTGATTTATTCGTTTGTTATTCAATTTTGCATGTCTGCATCATATTCCAATGCAATATCTTTGAATTCAATTTGAATTCAAAGATATTGCATTGGAATATGATTGAAAAAAATAGCTCGGATCTAGTGGGTGATTAGGTGGTCTCACCCACTAGATCCAAACTATTTTTTTCAATCATATTCCAATGCAATATCTTTGAATTCAAAGATACACCTACTAGATCCGAGCTATTTTTTTTCAATCATATTCCAATGCAATATCTTTGAATTCAATTTGAATCCGAGCTATTTTTTTCAATCATATTCCAATGCAATATCTTTGAGTTCAAATTGAATTCCAATGCAATATCTTTGAATTCAAATTGAATTCAAAGATATTGCATTGGAATATGATTGAAAAAAATAGCTCGGATTCAAATTGATTTCAAAGATATTGCATTGGAATATGATTGAAAAAAATAGCTCGGATCTAGTGGGTGGTTAGGCGGTCTCAGCAGAATAAGAGCGTTCACTGATAACCCAGTTGACATAATGCTGAGTCGATACCATTTTGCTTCTTTAGCAAATACCTACCTCATAATCACTTTTTAATATTATAAATGTGAAAGTTTGAATATTTGTTTATTTATTCGTTTGTTTGTTACTCAATCACGTCGTAACGGTTTAACCGATTTCGTTGAAATTTAGTATGTACGTAGATTATAACCTGGATTAATACATATGCTACTTTTTATTGCATAAATTAGGGTCCATGGGATAAAGATGGGGTGTCAAGTCAAGTTGCAACAGCGAGTTTATCTATTTATATATTTAGGTTACCTACACATTTAGTTGTGTAACGCGTACGAAGTCGCGAGGATCAGCTAGTATAATAATACTCGTATATGTATTAATTATTATCTATGTTTGTTTCTGTTTTTGCATTTACTATAAAAGAATAGAATAATTCTTTATTGTACACCAGGAATACTTACAGAAAACTAACTATAGCTAAATATAGTACAATGAGCGGCCTTATCGCTGAAAGTGATTACTTCCAGACAACCTTTGTATGGAAAGTAATGAGCGAAGCAGTAATAGACAGCGGTGCACAGATTATATTTACAAAAGAAGAGAAATTAAAAAATAATATCTAATAACAAACTGTACTTATAATCCTAATACATAAATAAATACCAGCCGATAATATATACCCAACTAATAACCTAAACTTCTTACAAATCTTCTAAAGGGGGACAATTAAAATAAATAATTAGTAAAGAAATGCGGCCTCATGACCAAGCTCAAGGTCGCTCAACGAGCTACGGAGAGGGCTATGCTCGGGGTTTCTTTGCGTGACAAAATCCGCAATGAGGAAATCCGCAGAAGAACTAAAGTTGCCGACATAGCTCTCAAAATTAGCAAGTTGAAGTGGCAATGGGCAGGCCACATCGCTCGTAGAACCGATAACTGTTGGGGAAGAAAGGTTCTCGAGTGGAGACCACGGACTGGAAGACGCAGCGTAGGCCGGCCCCCCACAAGGTGGATCGACGATCTAGTAAGAATCGCGGGGAGCCGTTGGGCGCAAACGGCTACCAACCGCTCGTTGTGGCGATCTAAGAGGGAGGCCTATGTTCAGCAGTGGACGTCTTCTGGCTGATGATGATGGATGATGAAAGAAATGTACTGTAATGTACTTTGTTAATTTTATTTTTATGATCAAATATCATCTTTCTCTCATAAATCTCATCTGTTGTGGATATCTGCTATGTGGAAAATATACTATTACCTATATTTATATAAATTCTACCCGATCCGCTTTAATTTATTCCAACCTCTATTCATATCTTTTTAGAAAACATTTTTACTAGTCCATCAACATCTAGTATAAAAAAATGCTTTTATCAATGCAAATAAGAACCGTATACACACAGAGCCTAGGTGCATTCAACTGGAGGCATCGAAATCGCGGCGGTACGGTATGACTTAGATTGGTTTTGTTTGGCCAGGTCAGGGGTGAAGGAACCCTTGCGTGATCAACTCCATTGCCGTAGACTGCAGCGCCTAAGATGTATGTTCCTGTTGAGTGGGTTTAACTAGAACGCTTTCTTTGTATTTTATCAGGCACGTTTGTCGTTTATTTAAAGACTAGAAGCAAGGAGTTTAAAGACGTTGTTATTACGACGACAATGTTATTTTTAAATGAAAATCCTTTTTAATATACTTGCAATGTTTTTGCGCATTTCATTGTCATATTATTATATATTCAATTGAGCCCTTATTAAGTTTTACTTCTAAAGTAATTTTTGTCATAACTTTCCTAATAAATGGTATATGTAGATAGCACTAGCTGTTACCGGAATTTTCATACGCGTTATACTATTAAGTGTAAGGTAACCTAGAAATAAAGCTAAACTCGCTGTTGCAACTTGACACCCCATTTTTATCCCATGGGACCTGATTTATGGGATAAAAGGTAGCCTATGTGGTAGTCCAGGTTATAGTCTACGTATATACTTTACCTTTCTCTATCAGATCATCAAAATCGAAGAGATTTTGATGATCTGATAGAGAAAGGTAGATCTTTAAAGCTAAGATATACAACCATTTTCTTTCTTTGTCTACGCACTGCTAGTTTATCATTGTATGTATCTCCTTTAATGTATATAATTATTATATTTGTACCTATATATTTTTGGTTTATTAGTAAGTAGGTATAGGTAGTTGGAGGTACTTTATGTAGGTTTATGAACATAGATACACCGCCGTCTTTTTGATTTTGTTTCGTCCTGTACGTCCTAACGATGTCTGGAAGAAATCGCTTTTAGTGATAAGACCGCCCATTGTACTTACCTTTATTTTTAGATATTTGTTTGTATTTTTAATTATGTTGTTGTGCAATAAAGAGTATTCTAATCTATTCTATTCTATACCTATACGAAATTTCATCGGAATCGGTTTAGCCGTTACGATATGATTAAGTAACAAACAAACATTCAAACTTTCACATTTATAATATTAGTGCGAAGAACAAGCATTGATGATAACAAACACGTGATTATTCTAAGCGTCACCTCCATTTTCAATTTATATTATAAAGTACTTGACCTTCAAAATATATTTAAGTAGGTACTATTAAACTGATATGTTTTCAAATTCGAGCTTTTTTTCTCATTTATCAATTTAACATAGTGTTGCCCAAATGCAAGAACAAGACGAGACTTAGCCAGTCTTGGTCTTGGTCTTGCGCCAATACACCTGGTCTTGGTCTTGGTCTTGGTCTTGCGCTCCCAGTCTTGGTCTTGGTCTTGGTCTTGCAGCAAGAGTCTTGCAAGTCTTGCAATTACCTATTAGTCTATTACTATTTATTAAAGTTTACTTTAAATCTTAGAAAAACGTATTAGAATTGGAACATTGTGAGCTTAAATTAACATAGCCATAGTAAAGATCAAGCAGATTAATAAATAACTGAAGATTTGATAAGAAATTCGAAAAATCAACTGACCTATATGTCGTTTTCCATGGAAGTAACTGTTTCTTAATAAACATTTATGATTTATAAGCTTACATTTGCTAAAACATGTAAAAAAACAAATTAATTACAATAACTTGACTGTATTTTAAAGAACAATACTTATCTGTCTAGAAAGAGATTGAACCCTCAACTTATAAGAAATTTAATAAAAGAGTTTTACGATTTATCATTTATTTGAATAAAAAATAAAATACAACACAAATCAACAGCTTTATCATTAGGTTATGATACTTTATATAATTTTTTTTGACCAAGAATTAATACAAAGTAACCATCTGGCTGACTCATCACTTAACCTATTTCTATGTTTTCTAATTACTAATGATGCTTTAGAAAATAACCTCTCAGCAGGTACTGAAGTTGCAGGTATTGAGAGAAAATCACGGGCCATTTTCGATAAAATCGGATACTCTGTCTCATGCGTCCTCCACCAATCTAAAATGTCTTCCGAGCTGGCAGTTCTTGGTTTTCTTAGGTACTCCTCCAACTCGTCTATCACCAAGCCTTGAAGACAAGATCCAGATGACGTCGAGGGACATTCATAGAGTTTATCAAAGTCTATTACGTCTTCATCTTCATCACATACTTTATTTTCTTTTTCTGGTAATTCCAGAGATTTGTTCAGTGAGTGTAGACTTTTATATTCTTCATAAAGTTCATTGAACTTGCGCAGACTTTCTGTTTTAAGTTGCTTCCCCCACATTGTCAGGTCAAAAGTCTGAGCCTTATGCCTTGGGTCTAAAATTAAAGAAGTACAATAAATCCAGTTGCTCTTCTTGTAATGTTTAAGCATTTTGTCTCGAGCTGCTTGGAAAGCTAGAATGAGCCTTTCATCCACTTCAGATCGATTAGGTTTCTCATCTAACTGTTTTACCATGGATTCAATTTTATCTAGCAAGAGATTGAATGATACAATGACTAGCGGTAATGTAACATATTTGTCTCCACCAAGTTTTGTACTTAAAAGTTTAAAGTTTATTAGAAATTTATGTAATTTTTCGAGTACCTGCCATTCATTAGCTGTGATTTGAAAATCATTTAATTCGGTGACAGAACTGCACAATATGTCAATGCCCGCTCTCACTTTTAAACCAAATCCAATCATATCATGTGTGGAATTCCATCTCGTTGGACAGTCAAGAATGGCATTTAGATTTGATGGCACGCCAGCTGCTTCACAAGCAGACTGAAACTTCTTCTTCACTATCTCACTTCTTTTTATTTTACTGGAAATACTGCGTAACTTTGTTACAGATGTACGCGAGTCAGCAATATTTGGTGCAGATTCTTCATCTTCCTCATCCTCAGTTTCGTCTGCATAGTCTTCGTACTGCTGATCTTGCGCGTTAGTGTCAGACTCACAGTGTAATGTTAAGGTCTTTAATAAATCTTGTACACCAAGGTTTAAAATGTGAGCAAAGCACCGGAAATGTTGATTGTCTGAATCAAAGTGTGGCGGCAGCTGTTTGCCCAGTTCATACATAAATTTGGTATTTGCAGTTGCGTTGTCGACCGTGATACCTTGTATTTTATCAATTATGCCATATACCAATAAACATTCATGGAAAATCGTTGCAATATCTTCCCCAGTATGTCGACCGCGTGATGGTATAAAATCAAGAACTACAGATTGATACTTCCATTCGTTGTCTATATAATGAATAGTAACCCCGTAGTAACTCCTACCAGCAATTGACGTCCACCCATCAATGGTAAAAGACATTTTAGATGATAATTGTTGAAGTCGTTCCTTGAGATTCAATTGGAGCTCTTCAAATCGCTCTTTGACTTTCCTTCTAAGTGTAGACCTTTTAGGAAACACCATATTAGGGCAAATACGTCGAAAATATACTTGTGTAGCTTCGTCATCGAAAAATGAGAAGGGAAGATATTTTTTCACCACCCAATCAACTGTAGCTGTCGTGATGTTGTCACTGCTGTTTTCCGACTGAAACAAAACAATAAATCTTGTGTTATTATTTAAAACATACTAGGTTTGAGCGTATAAGAGGAGGAGGTTTGTTGTTGTTAAATCGAGAAAATCGTTAAATTGATATTTGTTATATTAAGGTTGCACTGTACTGTAATTTACCAAAATAAAGTACTTAGTTGTTACTGGCCGATTAAATGAAAATATGGGTGTTTATAAAAAATATTTAAGACGATAATTACATACTTAATATGTCGCACCCCTAGATGAAAACTGTGAAAACACCACTAACTCAAAAATACTTACGTAAGTTAATGGCGTTTTTGAAAGTATCGCATGAATAGCTACGCGGAGTTAAAATTCTTTTAACTGTTAAAAAAATATTCTTACCTGTCCACTTCTTCCAGCGGTTACTAAAAAGCTTGTGATATCTCCACTTAATTTTGGTTTAACAGGAAGAAATATTTCTGATTCCTTTTTGTGGAAAGATATTAGATGTTTTCTTAAGCCTGAAGTGTTTCTGTTTTTCATTTTTATTTCAATCTTTTTATGTTGGCACAATTTACAGAAGGCAGTTTGGGATGCATGAATTATTTCGAAAAACTCCTCAAATTTGCTTTTGGGTCTTTTAGATCTGTGACTCAAACTCTCGTTACTCGGACTAGAATAATTTGAATCTTCGTCACTCATATTAAATTGTACACGTGATACGTTTTTAGAAAACAACGAGAATTAGTAAAAACAATTATTAAGTTAGACTCGAAGCACAGCTCAATTGGAAATGACTGGAATTAAAATAATTCCTTTATTTATAGTACGTTTCCTTGCTTTCTACCGCGCCGCCTCGCTACGTGCCGGCTCTATGAAAAGGATGCCGCCGCAAATCAAACAATGCCGCGTGCGGCGTACAAACACACACTAAATATAACCTACTTGTACAGACGCGACGCGTGAATAAAATAGAATTAGTGCCAATCTTTACATATAAGTGAATGTTTTGGCGTACATCTATACTAATATTATAAAGCTGAAGAGTTCGTTTGTATGTTTGATGACAGAAGTTTTAAAATAAATAAATAAGTCCTGAACGTCACTATACCTCCAAAGTTACTATTCCTCGTGGACGAAGTCGCGGGCACAGCTAGTAAATACTTACTCTCATCATCTCTCTCAGAGATATTCGGGCTGGTAAGTAATACAAAACTCTTATCGCAGGCTTTTTATTTTATTAGTAGGTAAGTACCTACGCTTTTTATATTATTTTATTAGTTTCGTAGAACACGTTTCAAGGATATTTAAAAGTGGCTACAATATTTATTAAACGGGTGATATTTGAACACTTTTTTGCTATTTTTTCTTGTAAAAACTTAAGAAATATAATGACTAAATGTACAACAATAGTACCTAAGTAATTAGTTTAAAACCATATAAGTAATCAATATTATAATATATACTTACTATAATGAATTAATATGACATCTACTACCTATCCTTACAATTTTATCCTAATCATAATACTACTTGCGTGATCAGTATAATGTATTCATTTTCATTCTAAGCACTCTGAAACTTATTTATTCTTTGGAACACCTGTAGGTACTCTACTAGGAAATTATTTTGCATGAGTATACCTACGCCCTATGGCGGCAATCAAATAGTGTCAAATGTTATGATTTCGGCGTGGCGGCAACGATTGTTTTAGATTTCAAAAGAAGCCGCCGGCGCGTGTATCATAACCATGTACTTCCGAAAAGCGGCAAATTTCTTTGAGAAGTAAGTACAAAACCTTTGACGCCGCATTATCAAAGTGCCGATGGTTAAAACATAACTATGCATGCACTCAGTTTGATTTTAATAGATATTTTTTTATTCGCTATGTTTATGGTATTAGTCGTAATGCGCATAGGTCCAGTTTTTCATATTCTTTGATACAGTTTTTTGCGTCTCATAGAATTCCTAAGCGTACCTACCTATACACCGAACTGTTACACCTAACTACTCAGTGAAATAGCGCTAAGTCCTAGCTGCAAGACGCAAGAGTCTTGCAGGCTATGTCTTGTTCTTGCTCAAGTCTTGCACGGTCAGTCTTGGTCTTGGTCTTGCTAAAAATACGCGGTCTTGTTCTTGGTCTTGGTCTTGCAAAAACGCAAGAACAAGACCAAGACTGCAAGACCAAGACTGAATTTGGGCAACACTAATTTAACATATCAAATGAGTACTTGAATTATTCATTTCAAGTTCAAACTTAAATTCTCATTTATCAATTTAACATGTATGAAAAGTACTTACTTGAAATATTCATTAAAAATTTCCATTTGATAATATTTTTCTGATATTAATTTAGTGCTATTTTTCTATTTTACTTACTATTTTATCTTATCATTTATTTAAAATAGTTAAGGGGCATAAATGTGACCCTAAAATTGTTTTAATGTTTATAACATCTTTCGTGGAAATCTATTAAAAAACTGTACTCAAATAGAATTCGAAGCTCGAAGTTAAATTCTGGTTGAATAAACCTATTACTGCCGCACGAATTTTGAATGAAAAATTTTATTTTGACCATTTTCTGCTAAAAAATAGCAGGTTGATATTTTTTCAATATCAGGCATCGATCGCGGCACTGACTTTATTTAAAACAAGTATAAGTGTGTATGTGACTTTTGGGAATTATCACTTACATATTTCAATATTTTATATCCACATCTTTAAAGTACAAAAGTGTGACTAAAAGATATGAGCGTGGATGGATATCTAAGTAGAGGAAGGCCAAAGAAGAGATGAATGGACTGTGTGAAGAATGATATGGATAGGAAAGAAGTGACAACGGTGATGATGGCTGATAGAGAGATATGAAAGAAAAATATTGTGCCGACCCCGCGTAATGTGGGTAAAGGGCAGGAAGAAGAGATTTTCATAGTACAAAAGTCTAAGGCGTTGGGATCAGCGATGAAGTTCAAATGAAGTTAAGCAGGACTCGTAGCTAGACGTGGTGATTGCATTGCTCCAGCCATAACTAAGTGGTTATCTAGAACTGGGCATTGACACCCAGCTCGTTAGGTATACGACCTACAAAAGTCGCTAGCCTGGATCAGAGAAGCTCAAGATCGAGGGCAGTGGCAGAAGCGAAATTCCTATATACTCGGCAGTGTGTGCCCTAGGACTGGTGATAATAGAATCTAAATAATTTTCTTGTCTTTGATATGATAACAGTGATTGACTTAATATAAGTCAGTCTTAATGTTTAATCTGAACCCTATTTAAGTCTACGTCTTTCTTAAGTATTGGTTCTCTAGAGAATATTTTAGTGGTACAGAGGAAGCAACTAACAATTCAGTTGCTTATAAACGATGTGAACTGCTTAACCCTTGTTAGTAACTTTAGTATTCTACGTCAAAATAACTTACTTAGGAAAACATCGGCCACGGGAGAGATGGATTAATTTGGGATTGTATTAGAACAGTGCATTGCGGGTTTCAGTAACTGTCACTGACTTTATCTCTTTCTTTCCAGAAGAAATACTAATCCTTCTTCTGGAAGATAATTATTTCTAGTATTAAATTCGCCTTTGTGTAGATTGACTTATTTCGTGCAATAAAGATTGTTCTTTATATCTATCTAAACCTTTGTTTGATACGCGTCTCAAAATGTACCTATAGAGTTATGCCAGTGGCCAGAGAGAGGTTATGATCTTAGCATAGATGCTGCTTAAATAAATATAAGTGAGCAAGACTTTATGCCTGTCTGCATTAAAGTCATTCAAGACATTCCTTACCTGAATTGCTACTAACCAATTCATAAGCCTAGCTTCCAGGAGCCCGGTAGCTGGTAGAAAATGAGCAACTACTGTCTTACAGTAACTCGCCATATGAGAACAATAAATCAGAACTGGATAGTTTTTATAACCTCTCATTTATAAACGTGCGTTAATTAAGTGTGATCTTAAAACTTGTTCGTTATACAGTGCTAAAGTAAAGATTAGGAAACGGATGATCACACTCGACTATGACGAAACGGAATCTCAAATATCAAACACCTCTCAAACACACACAAACCCACACACACACTCGCACTTACACACTCAAATGCACCACTTACACGAGTCCCCAATTTTTTGTCCTAGTAGTATTTCTTATATATGTAATTCTATGATATTAATCTTTATTTAACTTAAATTTGTTTTTTGTTTCTCTGTTATTTTAATAGTCAAAATTTATACTTACTCGGTTTGGTCTCGCATTTAATATTTTTAACTTCTGCAAATCTATACAGGGCATCCGCGATACAGGGGTTACACCTAGTGCGGAGCTCATTATGTACATACATGTTAATTCTGATTTGGAAAATAAAAATATTTGTATGTGTATTTTAGTACGGTTGTAGATGGTATGTGTCCAGTTTTTTTATGTCTGGCTTATAGAGACACCATGTCTCTGCGCTATATAGGAGGACTGGGATAATTAAGGCCTTGTAGATACTAATCTTTGTCACTAACTTCAGATCATGGGATTTCCAGACACGATCGGTGAGTCGCCCGAATTTGGCGGCGGCGTTTGCAATAAATGCCTGCGATATTGACCCTGCAAGTTGGGAGGAGCTCGCTTCACACAGGTCGTCCTGGCGCTCTACCATCTACACTTGAGAGCAATAAAATCGCACATCCGCACATTTTTACTTAAAAGTTAAATTTTTTTTTATTTGGAACTTACAGCAAATTAAAATCAAATTAAATTAAAGTGCATAATCTAGGCATTCGCAGAACTGATAAAGGGTTGACATTTACCTTTAAAAACAACTCATTAGCAACAAAACAATAGACCCCCTTATGTCGCTCGATCCAGGTAAGGCCGGCGGCGGGATTTATCGCAGGTATAAAAGAGTGCATATTGAGGGAATGGTCATCATTTGCATACCAACGTACAGTGTGAAAGGTTCTCTATTGATATTGGCTTCAAACGGAACACGAAAATGGATACCCCATCATGACATACTCCTCAGTAGTATTCGCCCACTCTCGTCAAGTTGCTGCCATTCAATTAGTACAAAATCGTTTCTTGCGAAAAGCCACAGGCTCGCCTTGGTATTTTCGCAATAACGATCTGCATCGTGATTTAAAATTAGAGTCAATAGCTAAATTCATCAAGCTCGCTTCCAAGCGACATTATGAACTCGCCACTCATCATCCGAATCCTTTGGTACATACCATTCCGGACTATTCGACTGAACCGTCCGAGCACCGAAAAACCCTCCGTCGACCGAGACACGTTCTAGGAGACCCGGATGACGAAATCACTTCCGCTAATGCGGGTGAGTCATCCACATTAGACAGAGCAAACACTCCACAAATACACCGACCTCGCCGGCGAGGTCGACGAGTCCCTTCAGTCGCCGCCTATACGAGGTACAAGCACGTACCCGGGCGTTTCTCTCCTATCCCCGTTCCGGCAACAGCCCAAGCCGAGGTTCGTACCTAAGTGGTGCCCTTGCGCTAGTTGCCTCACCAAAAATAAAATTAAAGGGCTGAGCGCCATCTGCGCTCGCCAAAAGCTCGGTTAAGCTGCAACGGCCTCAGAGGCCAACAGCGAGATAAGTCCATTCGAAAAAAAAAAAAAAAAAAACGAAAATGGATACTACACCAGAAGTAGCCGCTCAAGTGGTTGCCCTTGTTGAATCGGGGCTTAAGCAAAGTCAAGTGGCTCGACAATTGAGTTTGAGCTGATTTACCGTTCGGCGTGTATACCAGAGGTATCAAGAGACTGGTGGCTACCAACGGCGACAAGGATCGGGCCGTCCCCGTGCTACAACAGAGCGTGATAACCGCTTTCTTATAACGACATCTTTAAGAAATCGTCGTTTGAACGCAGTTCAACTGGGCCAACGACTTCAAGAAGTTCGTGAAGTAGAAGTTAGCCGGTGGACAGTCAAAAGACGATTGAGAGAAGGTGACCTGACTGCACACAGGCCAGCAAACGGGCCGAAATTGACCCCAGCCCACCGAGAAGCCCGCCTTCAGTTCGCTCGAGACCATTTGAATTGGACCGAAGAGCAGTGGAGTGCAGTCCTGTTCTCTGATGAGTGCAGGATGTGCTTGCATGGCAACGACGGACGGGGGAAGGTGTATAGAAGATCGGGAGAGCGATTTGCCCAATGCTGCATAACAGAACGTGTCGCCTATGGCGGTGGATCAATCATGTTTTGGGGAGGCATGTCTATGGAAGCAAAAACCGAGCTTGCCTTCATCACCGGACCGAATACTGGTCGCCAATCAAGAGGATTGACTTCCATACGATACATTGAGGAAGTACTCGAGAGCCACGTCGTACCTTATGCTGGGTTTATCGGCGAAAACTTTCTGTTTATGCAAGATAATGCAAGACCGCATACTGCTGGCATAGTGATCGAGTACCTTCAAGAGGTGGATGTGACCGTTATGGAGTGGCCAGCTCGAAGCCCAGACCTCAATCCCATCGAACATCTATGGGACGAGCTGAAAAGAAGAGTTCGAGGCCGAGATGCTCCTCCATCGACTCTACAGGAGCTGCAACAGGCGATCGCAGAGGAATGGGAGGCTATTCCTCAAGACTTTATCAAAAGTCTAGTAACATCAATGAAAACACGGATGGAGTCAGTGATTCAGGCTAGGGGAGGGAACACTCGGTATTAATAACAAACTTTTAATTAATTTTATCTTTTAATTTCATAACTTTGACACCAATACTTGAATAAAGAATTTTTTACTAAACATGCATTTTTGTTATTGATCCACAAAAGCATTTTTATGTAATGATTGAAAGACAAATCAGATACCACTGGATAGGTATTAAAATAGACTATGAATCTGCATTACAGAAACATAATATTTTTTGTTTTTTTTTAGTTATGTCAAAAAATCATGAATGTGCGATTTTTTTGCTCTCAAGTTTATAATGAATGAATGAATGAATGAATGAATGAATGAAAACACTTTATTGTACACAGTATAAACAAAAAAAATACAATCAAAATATAAAGCAAATAGTACAATGGGCGGTCTTATCGCTTAGAAGCGATCTCTTCCAGACAACCTTTGGATGGAGAGGATTTTGTTATAACAAAGATAATGGTCGGGGGTGTACATTTATGGCCAAACTATTTATTAAGAGAGTGCGTCTAATACCATAATAAAAAATATAAATAGATAATAAATTTTATAAATAAATACTAATACAAATAGAACATATGTACTTACATTAAATGTATATATATACATATATAGAATATAATAAATACATATTATTATACATACTTAATATAACAATATGTTTTATAAAGATAAGCTGATAAATGCGATTACATATATAAATGAGTTGTGCGATACTACGACGTTTCTGACAAATACAAACTTTTAACCCTGGATTTAAATATGGCTAGGGATGGGGCTTGCCGTATTGTTACTGGTAACGCGTTCCAGAGATATACTGCACGGACGGTAAAGGATTTGTCGTAGAAGTCAGTACTGTGCACTGGAGTTTTTATTTCGTTATAATAACATTATAACTTTCGAAGAAAACTCACTTCCTATACTCGATATAAAGCGCCAAATATGTAAAGAAAAACCTAAGCCCTCTTATACTTACACTTATAACGCAGCAAGCCAACTCTATTGTGACACCTGTGATAGGATTTTTAAAACTAAATTTCGTCTAGCAAGCCATATTAGGGCTCACGATAGAATTTAAATATAAACGCTGTATTATTAAAATTATTGTATGGTTTTTTTTTGTTTTTTGTATGCATTTAATAGCATTTTATTTAAATTTAAATAGTTAGGGTCGCCGTCATCAAAATCGATGAGTAGGACTATATATACCTAGTCAGGTCATAAATTCTGTCACATGTTTAATATAAAATAATTGAAACAAGTTTATTCATTATGTAACCATTTATATACCAAAATGAACTTAACAAAACATAGATTCTTATGACGTTAAAGTTTATTCAAAATGACCTCCGTGTTTTTGAATACAGGCCTTCAATCTGCGCGGCCAGTCGTCTATCGCAGTACGAACGAGGTCCATGTCAATATCGGCGGCTGCCTTAATCAAGGATGTCTTGAGTGACTCCAAATTGGGATGAGGCTTTGAGCACGCCTTTTCCTCCAAGTGTTAAGATTCATATCTGGACTGGAGGAGGGCCAGTCTTCGTGCCGTGAAGTCGATTTCACGCGCCGCCAGCCAGTCTTGTGTGCTCTTCTGCTGACGAGCTGAATGAGCTGACGCCGAATCTTGTTGAAATACCCAGTGCCTGTTATTGAACATGGTATGAGAAACAGGTTCCACAAGGTTCGTCAGGACTGTATTTTGATACACAACTGCATTCGTTTTTACACCTCTCTCACAAAAATGTACCTCTGTTAAGCCCCAATAAGAAACTCCCAACCATACCATGAGCGAGGATGGAAAATGACCTCGTTGGACACGCGGAATACGGTTGCTCGCTTTTTCACTACTGTGTGCGTACACCTTATCATTTTGTTAGTTGTAGCTCTCTTCTACGGTAAAAATTTTTTCATTCAAAAAAAGAATTTCCCGATATTTTTTTCCCGCGTACCGCTTCAACAAAGCGCGGCATCTCTTCAGTCTCAGGTCCATTAGACGAGCATTCAAGCGATGTCCTGTTTTTCTTCGATATGCCCGAAGCCCTAAGTCTTTATTTAACACCCTTTTCACCGTGGTTCTGCTTAACCCCATCTGAAGGGCCAACAGTTTCTGCTTACGTTTGGGATTTCAATGAATTCGCGCCTTCACAGCTTTTATCACTGCTGGAGTCCTAACAGACCGAGGGCGACCACTTCTTGACCTGTCATCTACACTAGAGTCTTCATTGTATCGTTTGATGGTGCGATAAACGAATCTTTTGGTTATATTCAAATTTTTCAGTATGTCAAAAATTTTAATTGGCGCGTAACCGCAACGATGCAACGCAATAACTGCAACACGGTCTTCTTTAAGCGTCCACTCCATATTTAAAAATGAGTAAAAGTCTAAAAAGTATACATTTTTATTTTCATGAACAATTTGAAATTCGAATTCTATAAACTTTTTTGTGGACAGCATTCTAAAAGAAAAGTTTTTACTGTGTGACAATACTTATGACCTGACTAGGTATATGATCTATAGCATGGACAGTATAATTTTAAGCTACCAAAGGACAGAAATTTATAGTGAAAACTGGTATATACACGTAGTATGTAATTTAATTATTTTCTGTGCCTCTAGTCTATAACTCATATATAACTCATGCCATTAAAGGATCAGCGCTCTTTGCTGCAGATGTTGTTTTTACACGGCGTTTGCAGTAAAAGAACTGAGAGCCCAGAATTAGCGTATCCCGTTCTTCAATTCAAAACGCCTTTTAAACATACTAGACACACAACCCTCTTTTATGTTCCTTTCCGTCACACCAACTATGCCCAAAACTCTGTCATATATCACACGCAAGATAGCTACAACAAGGTTTTTTCGTCAATAGACATCTTCTCTAATAGCAAAGCATCTTTTAAGAAACAAATTATATCTGTTCTTAATCATATATAGCGCGTTCCATAAAATATTTTCAAACTCACACAACACACACTACACTCCCTCCCTCAAGAATACACATTTACACAGTATCCCTCCCTCTCTTTCGTTCTTCAAATGTGTACATACTGGATTCCTTTAAATTTAATTAACAATTGTGTTTTTAATCATTTTCTCTAGGTGACTAATATCTTAAAAGTTATGTCTATAAAATGAGAATCTGTTATTGGCATTAAGCATTAGCTATAAGATTTTGTTTACATTGATATCAAGTGATGTGGATTCTGTTATTAATTAATAAAACACAAATACAGTTTTATCCCAAATTATATTATTTACTCAGTATTTTTTTATTATGAAAGAGGAAACACGTATTGATTAATTAAGCTAATGTGGCTTCTTTTTAGAGTTCTGTGGTTGAACCAGGAATCCTGGTAGTTTTGCCATGACCTTCTGTCTGACTGTACATCCGACGAGTTGTTTGAAATAGAAATATATTTATTGTGCCCATAAAAGTTACATAGATGAGTTGTGTCCCTGTTTCCCAGAAAAGCTGTAGCCTAGGAAACAGTTCTCTCTTGAATGACATGATATAAATATTACAGTCTACTAGTACATGAAAACGAAATAACAAACAAAGAAATGTGATGTTGGAAAGCGCACATGCTTGCACGTATGCTAATGCATCAGTGTTTAACTGAGTGAAAACGTGGGTCATGTGTGTGAGTATGTAGGTGTATTGTGTGTGTTTGTGTATGCGTGTGTTAATGTGTGTATATGTGTGTATGTTCAAGCTTATATAAGTAAGTATTCTATACCGGCATAATCAAACGTGTCTAACCATTGCGTTAATATGCCTTTTAATTGGTGATTACTATATTTAAATATATTAAATTTAGAATCCAGCTTTGTATATAGTCACAGCCATTTTACTCGTAAATTATTAGTGTTGTAAAACTAAAATTTGATACGCTATAATTTGACGCCTAGTAAGTTCTACATAAATTCTATTTTTAGGATACCTCCTCTGAAATAGAAATGGGTGATTTTTATGTACTCACTTTACATTATGTGGAATATCGTTGAATAGGTCTTCCAAATACACTACAAGCTTTCCAGATTTTTTTTGATGCAAGAATCTGTTTATGACTTATATAGCTTCAATGTGGTATTTTTTTTGTTATAATCATGTGTCCTAGCTACCAGCCAAACTGCTATTCTTGGATACCTAACAAGTATCCGCAATCGTAGCAGCTGTTGTTGTAAGAAGAATTATCAAAGCTCTACTAAAAGAATAGTCTCTACTAGTTGACGAGCAGTAGTGAGTTTGTAACCAGTTCATGTAATCTATACTTTTATTACTAATATTATAAAGAGGAAACATTTGTATCTTTGTGTGTATGTTTGTAATCAAAAAACTCATAAACTACTGTGTCGATTTCAAAAATTCTTTCACCATTGGAAAGCTACATTCACCCTGAGTGACATAGGTTATATTTATTGCAAGGAAAGATTAGGGTTCCTTACTAAAACTTAAGTAACGTAACCCAAGGTGTAAAAAGTGCCCTAAAACGTCTTTTGTCGCATGCGCTGCGGAAACTATTGATAATAGAACAAAAGTATGTTCTACAATATTAAAGAACATATCAATATCTACAAAAAACATAGTAATAATTTAAAGAGGAAAGTTTTGTTTGTTTGTGTGTTTGTTGATTTAAAAAATTCTTTCACCGTTGGGAAGCTACACTACCTCCGGGTAACACAGGCTACTTTTTACCCAACTGCGGAGAAGGAGGGTAATGTTTTTATTAAAAAACTACGCTTGCGAAGCTGCGGATTGGCCAGCTAGTTTTCATATAAAATGACCAAAATTTACTTTGATTTTTAAAATAACTAAGATACAGCGGTCTTGACTACGGAACCTTTCACTGCGCGTGACACGACTATTTTTATACACGACTTGATCAATTATCATATAGGTATGTATGATTTTGTTGAAATGGCATTGGGGATATATACATAGCTCGAAGAACTGCCGGCCGGGTAAAAATATTTTAGAGCGGAGACCACACTAGAAAACACAGCATAGGAAGGCACCCCACTTGATGGAGCCTAATAAACGTTGCTGGAGTCCGTTGGTTGGATACAGCCTGATCCGTTGCTCTGGAAATCTATCCTACTTCTACTGTAAGCCTCTCCTTAACTAAATTATCTTGAAACAGTAAGTATCCACCTCTACAGCCTCATCAGTTGCCTCATTGAGCTGTTTCCTGCCTGCTTAAGGGTGTAATTATTGGTTAAAATGGGTATTTATCTCGTATGTACCCTGTTTATTTGTTATCCCGACGTTTCGGCTGTGTTGCAACAGTCATGGTCTCGGGTAGACTGGAATACTTGGAGCTACCGTCGGGAAGTATGGGTAGCTGCAGCAACTACCCTCACTTGGTCTTCAGAATTAGATATGTCTTCGTTCATATTACGACACACTACACTAAGTTAGTGCTGTATATATAGGTATATATATATCTACGCACTGAGACGACCGATCACGACGCGCACACCTAGCAATCACAGGGTTCCAGGACGCTGAGCGTCTATAGCCATCTTCCCGATTGATATTTGGAAATTTCTTGATTTCAATCGCTTCACGAACCATTCTCCCGTAATAATGGCGTTCACTAGAGATAACCTTAGAATCATGAAGTTCAATCCAATGATTCGGTCCCGAGACTACCAGATGCTCTGCGGACGCTGATTTGTTTAGGGTCAATTCACACGTACCACAACCACACCACAGCCACAACCACACCACAACGACGCCATGTGGTCGGGCGTATATTTGGTATTGAAAATGAATATTACAATTTACACGTACCACATTTTGCCGTTGTTATCGACCACCTATGTAATACGACCACATCGCAACCACATCGCGACGGCAACGCCACCACCGGCGGCGGCACCGCGGCCACATCGCCACGACATGACGTCATCAACAGCGCGCGCCTAGCTGGCACCTGCGCTCCCCCCTTTCATTCTGCGTTGTACTGAGTTGCCGCGTGGTTGTGCGAAAACAAGTATAGCAACAACAATCTTTCCTCCATGACTACGTTCAGTCAAGCCGTGTTTCCTCTACGAAAGCCGGAGTATAGCTGCACATGACCACGTGGTCACCACATCGCAATGACAGCGACAACGCAACCACATCGACATTTTATCGGTACCACAACGCAACTGCAAAAAGCCGCTGCGACACTATTCACACGTAAGCTTGACCACATTTTGTCGCTGCGACGTGGTGTGGTTGTGGTACGTGTGAATTGACCCTTACCTGACAATTTTTGACAGCTGCGATATGCTCTTTGACACGCTCGGCTATGGTACGTTTGTTTAAAGGTGCATGTGGAAATCTATGGGAGTGGCGTATTTTTAGCAAGATGTTCTATAGTGATGATGATGAGGGTGACTTTAGTACAGACTCTGTTTTAATTATTTCTCGCGACTGCAGCAATAATTTCCGAAGTGCAGACATAAATTCGTAGCTCGGCCACTACATACATACCTACTTGTTAATTTATATACAGCGGATTTCCTGAAGATAGCAGTCTGGGCCGGCTGCTTAATTTATTGTCTGTGGAATAATACTGAAGCCTAAGCTTGATCTAGTAACTTATAAAATTCATTCACGGCTATGTTAGTGAGTTTTAAATATACTCTGACGATTTAAGGAGAGCCAGTATCTTGTGGACATCTTCCGCCTGCTTTATATGGTTGGATATGGAGCAGTTGAGCTATCTATAGATCGTTTGCAACGGTATTTAGATGATTCAACTGTTTCTTCTGTATTTTAGTTATGTAAATAATTATTGTATTAAAAACAGAGGAAATTTATACTAAGAAAACTGTCGTGATTGATTTCAACCATTATTAAAATACAGGATTTCTCATGTACCGTTTTATCGGAGCGAGGCGAGACGTTATTCGAAGCGGATCGCACTCACCCTGGTGAAGGTTCACGAATTGAACCAAAACATTATCGGCCGAAACACCGATAAAACGGTACGTGATAAGTCCCGTATCTATGAAAGGAAATTTATGTTAAAAGCGCATTTGCCTATGTGTTGGTTTTTTCAACATATTTTGTCCGAAGCTGGGGGATGGTCTTTAAAATATGAAAACCCTAATTTACTACGCCTTTGACGAGACGTGGTCCTTTACTATTGGCCTTATGAATAAGCTCAGAGTCGCTCAACGAGCTATGGAGAGGGCTATGCTCGGGGTTTCTCTACGGGATCGAATCAGAAATGAGGAGATACGTAGGAGAACTCAAGTCACCGACATAGCCCGACGGATTAGCACGTTGAAGTGGCAATGGGCAGGCCATATAGCGCGCAGAACAGATGGCCGATGGGGCCGAAAGGTTCTCGAGTGGAGACCACGGACCGGCAAGCGCAGCGTAGGACGTCCACCCACAAGATGGGCAGACGACTTGGTAAGAACCGCAGGTCGGCGTTGGATGCAGGCCGCTTCCAACCGCAGTTCCTGGAGATCAATGAGGGAGGCCTTTGTCCAGCAGTGGACGTCCTACGGCTGATATGATGATGATGATGACTACGCCTTTTCCTTCACTGCCAGAGGTACTGAGGACAAGAGGAAAGACAGATTGTCATTCACTTTTTATTGGAAACATGGGGTTTGTTAAATAAATATGGGCGTTATTATTGCATTCGATTCCGTCTGTCGACATTTTTTTCTAAAGTTAATTATTACCACAAAAAAATTTCAAATGTTTTATTTGTTTTTATACCAATTTTTACAATTCTGGTTGAAGCCCTGGCTCCTGAACTAGCGTGATAGACCACATAGAAATCTTTTACTAAATATTAATTTATTGTATATATTTTTGTTATGAGCTACTAATAGGTATGTTTGTGTCTCTCCTCATTGTGTATTTGAGATATTTCAATTCAAATCATGTGTTTTCTGATAAAATAGCAAAGAATTGGTATAATACCATTATCACGTGCCCTACCAGGTACTTCGGTGTCATTCAACCTGTCGTTCATGTCGAGTTTCAAGAGTCTGGAACAAGCTTGAAGCTTGTAATTGGGGTTCGGACTGGCACTTTTAAGAACACTTAATGGAACTGGCAGTTTGTACAAAGTTTATGTATAAAATCTACTTAAATCTAGTCGCGAATTTATGTTTAATGGTGTAAGAGTATCGATTTGCTAGCAATTCTTTTATTTACTAACTAGACTTTGGTAAAATACTTAAAAAAATATTTATTTTAAGCTAAATGTCAAATTAGCACCATATAAATTATATATTTTATATTTTTACTTTGTTATTTCAGTTAAAATGTCATGTTTGCTTCATACTACATGTTTAAATGAATTAATGAATGAAAATTCTTTATTACCTTACAAGCTAGACACAACAGATTTAAAGAAATAAACAAATAAAAGTAAGCATCATTATTATAAATACGGGATTTATCACGTACCGTCTTATCGGTGTTTTGACCGACAATGCGAGGCGAGACGTTATTCGGAGCGGATCGCACTCACCCTGATGAAGGTTCACGAATTGAACCGAAACATTGTCGGTCGAAACACCGATAAGACGGTACGTGATAAATCCCGTATTTATAATAATGATTGAAATCAATCACGAAAGTTTTTTAAGTAAATAAGTAAGCATAATGGGTGGTCTTATCGCTTAACAAAGCGATCTCTTCCAAACAACCAATGGATGGAGAGGATCATTGCTTAGTGGAAGATTGGCCGAGGTGTAAAAAGAATATACATAATAATAATGAATGACATTAAATGAAGATAGTATTGTTATGAAATAGGCGATTTACGTTAAAAATTGTTAATTGGAAATGTATCGATTACTGGATAAATATTCAAGCTTAATTACTAATACAAACGAATATTTATCACGTATGTACCTTTTTTATTTCTTATCCCGACGTTTCGGCTTGAGTTCACCCGTGACCACGGCTTTTGTAACACAGCTATGAGACACAGAAACGTGGAGATAACAAATAAAACATCAGTGGTGACACACGGACAGACAGACGGACAGACGGACAAGACAGTGATCTTAAAAGGGTTCCTTTTTACCTTTTGAGGTACGGAACCCAAAAAGGTGCATACGTGTTAAATACCCGTTCTAATCAGTAATTATATACAGTGATCGCGAAAGTTTGAAAAATATTCGAGCTACTTGTAAACATCCACCTCAAAAATCAGTAAAACGATTCTGGATGTACGTTTTAAATTAATGTCGCAACAAAACAAGTTGTATAATTAATCGTGGAGTCATATTTTTCGGGTTATGGTTTGCCTTGTGATTTCTTCGAACTGAGGGTTCCACTACGCAGATGAAGCTTGTGGCTGGCCTCTCTTTTTGTTTGACCACTTGATAAGTCTCTGTGAAGTAAAGTATAGACTATAAGTACCTATGTATTTACAAAAATGTATAGTATTAAGTAAGTATTATATCTGGTTCCCATAATACAAGCTCTGCTTAGTTTGGGGGTAGATAATGCTGTGTGAATTAATCCAGCAATATTAATTAATCTCCCACTCTAGTTCATCAGTATTATTGGATTCAGACTAAAACTCATGCTGTCTTATGCTGTCTCATACATAGTAGAACATAAGTTGGGAAAGCTTACCTATGTGGTAGGTGCTCCTGGCAGATCTTATTGCCCTGCCACTTAAGAAAATAAGCCTACAAGTTAACATTTCTTGCTAACATCTAACCCGCTTTAGCATTAGGGTTATCTACAGTATGAATCTAAGTACTACATATGTTAAGATTTTCAATGTTAATACAGAAAAGCTTTTGTTAGAGTTTCCCATTGTGATAATGACACATCTCTGAGAACTTTCCATTTTTTTCTGCTTCTGATCGAAATCTGAGAGATTTTAAGTCTCTGAAATCTGTATAAGCTGGGTTAATTCCACAAAATGTTTAATCAACTTTGAAAGCTGTAGGTTTTAGTAAATATTGTATAAACTCTGGTATTTGTGGATACAAATTTATTTAAACTTTGAAATTTCACGAACTCTATTATAAGCTTTGTTTAGTGATGAAAGGTGTCACTAAGGGACGAACGCTGTGATGAGATAGTTGTAACTGAAAATCAAATCTTATTTGAATATTCATTCATTCATTTTTTCATTTCAGCCGTAAAACGTCCACTACTGAACACAGGCCTCCATGGATCTCCATGATAGGTAGTTGCCATACTCACCACGCTTGGCAGGCGGGTTGGCGAGCGCAGTACGGGATGTTGATACACGGAAAGACGCTGCTGCCCATCTTCCGGAGGTATCCCTTAGCAGGCTCTTACTGCATCCACGGGCATGAGAGGAGGGGTAACATTCTACTGCCGGCACCCCATGGCAATGGTTGAATATTCATAGTTTACACAATTACACAACTAAATTTTCAAATTAAAATCGATACTACATAATTACATTAAAAGCAATATTGATGATATGTCTACATCACACAGTGTTGAAAGTTGCCAAATGTTCACTTTTGCAGTCATTTATATTAGTTAATGAAGAATAAAATTGTGATGAACTCTTTTATTTAGATGAGTTTAGAAAATGCACTAAAAATACATAAATAAATAAATAAAGCCTTTATTTTCAAAATGTCTTAGAATCTAAGTTTACGTGCTCTCTTTCGTACACTTTGGCACCCAAAGTTGGGTGTAGGCCTCCTCCATACGGTTCCATTGTAATCGATCTTGTGCTAGACGAGTCCAAGTCCTTCCCGCTGCCTCCAAGACATCGTCGCACCACCTTCTCCTCGGCTTGCCTCTCACTCGTCTAGCATCTCCTGGGTACCAGTGCAAGATCTGCTCACTCCAGCGCTCATCTTTATGTGCTCTGGCAATGTGACCCGCCCACTTTCATTTAAGTTTACAGAGCATACTGACTGCATCAGTAACCTTCGTGGTATTTCTGATATATCCGCACCTGACTCTATTTTTTTATTTCAGGTTCAGCATTGATCTCTCCGTTGCTCTTTAGAATGAAGTTATTTTTCTGACTATTTCTCTGGTCAAAGGCCAACTTTGACAACCATACAGTAGTGATGGTAGTATGGTATTGTCCATCACTTTTTTCTTAAGGTAGATTGGCAGTTTGCTTTTGAAGATGTATTTATGTGACCAATATTTCTTCCATGCTATATCGACACTTCTATCCACCTCTTTCGCAATGGCGTCTTTAAATACATAGTCAAACTTAATGCTAATTAGCATTAATAATTATAACTGATAATAATTGACTGGCTTTGCCCGATAGGCCACGTAGCAGCAGCACAAAAAACCTACAGTTGCTATGAACCAGATCTAAAAGCGGCGCAATAAAAGTCGCTAAAAAGCCACTTGATTAATTCTCACTTGTAGTCAATAAGATACTACTGCTGCTCACATAGTCACAGTTATTTAAAATCGGACACGACTCTTCCAGATTCTAGGTGAATATTCCAGAATCCCGTACGTATTCGTCGCGTCGTTAGATCATAGCTTCTATTGTAGTAAAGCGTTTATTCGTCCACCGGGTACTAAGGGCTACTTAGGTACTCTCAGTTTCATTTTTAATTAATTTTAACGATGAAATGATTTCATTACATAGTCTGATTAGAGTTAACGTCACTTCGAACGATTTAATTAAATTAATCTTAAACCATGTTAATGTTTAGACAGTTTTATTAATTTAATTTGCATAATCATTAGGACCATTTTGTATATGGCTGTCTTAATTAATTATCTAAGGTATTTTAATAAAAGCCTGGAAGATATTAGCAAGCGAATTCACGGAATTTCGGAATATGTAGCACCCGAATGAGGTATTAAGGGGATAAAATAAAAATCTTATATTGAACAAATTGGTAAATTATAAAACTGTTATTCATTCGATCAAAAATATGAATGCTCATTTAAAATAATAACAATATTTTCTTTAAGGTATTTAGATAAAATGTTAAGGATATAAAAGAAATATTAATTATTATAAAAACTGTTTGAATTAATAAAAAAAGTCAAGTTTGTTTTTGTGTCAAGTTCAATAAAGTATTTTCAATCAATCAATCAGTCAATACTATGTGTATGGATTGAAAATTATTAATTACAGGTTGACATGCACGTGGTTTGTCAATAAAAACAATACCTTCCTTTTGCACAATCAAGTAAAAAGTAGCCTTTGCCTCAATCCATCTATATACCAAATTTCATCGAAATCGGTTCACTCACACAGTTGTGCAAACGTAACAAATATAAAACCTATAAACGATCTACAATATACGTATATATGACGATCTCCGTGGTGCAATGGGCGAATAACCGGCTGAAATGCAGGAGGTAGCAGGTTCGTTTCCCATCGCAGAACAAATGTTAGCATGATCTACAGATATTTGATCCCGGTCTGGTTGTTTCTCTTTATAATATAAGTATGTATTTACAAAAAAATGTATATTAGTATTATACCAGTTATCTGGTTCCCATAGTACAAGCTCTGCTTAGTTTGGGGCTAGATAGAACTGTGTGGAATGTCCAGCAATATGCTTGCCCAGTCTGGAACCGGTCCGCACACGCTAGGGTCGTCGATGTTGCGCTGAATGACACATGCCGTATTATAACAGGATGTCTGAAGCCAACCCCTCTAAACCTCATCTACCCTTTGGCAGGCATACCCCGTCGGGATGTGGCCTGCTCCATAGAAAAATATAAGCAGGAGCATGACAGTCGACACCCTCTATATAGCCATCAAATTCCACAAGGCCGCCTGAAAAGTCGTAAGAGTTTTCAGCGTTTCACGCAGGCTACCAGCGACGACCCATCCGTTGTTAGACGCGCACTGTAGATAGATAGTAACCCCCCACCACCAGACTTCATTCCCCCTCAAGAACAGCTTCCACCAGGGCACGACCTGCCGTGGCCAGTGTGGAAGTCCTTAAATAGGCTTCGCACACAGGTTGGTCGCTGCATAGTCAATATGTGCAAATGGGGGTTCAGGGACCCCAGATAAACGCAATGCGACTGTGGTGACCCCACACAGTCGATGAAACACCTGTTAATGTGCCCTCTGTGCCCGAACACCTGCACAATGGTTGACTTAAAAATGGCTTCTCCTGACGCCATCAATGTAGCCAAGTACCTATCTAACACAATATAAGTAGAACTATTGACACGCTCAGAAGAAGAAGAAGTTATCTGGTTCCCATAGTACAAGCTCTGCTTAGTTTGGGGCTAGATAGAACTGTGTGAAATGTCCAGCAATATTTATTTATACAGACAGAGAGACATAGTTACATTTTACATTATAATATTAGAATAAAAGTATAGATTTAAGTTCATGTGAACGCGTCTGTGTGTAAAAACATAGGTATTTATAAGGAATACGTCCAATAAAAATTTTTCATTAGCCTATACTTGGCGACATTGTAATGACATTACTGGAGTTAATATGTTGGTACAGTAGGAATAAACAAATCCGAATAAGAGTGAATTTGCTTTCTAATAATCAAGTCTTTATGCAACGTATTTTACAAGGAAAATGCCATGAACTTTGTAAGCACACATAAATCTTCCATTTCTAAACTTTTGCTACCATGGAAGTTATCGTAAGCGTACAAGATTTGAAACTCTGGGTACTAGCACAGAGTATTGACTCTGGGTATTAAGTATTAACTCAATACTACGATTTTCTAAAATGAAAAGCATAGTTAAATGTCAAATAGGAAAACAAACATTATTCTCGTAAGTGTTAATATCTTCAAGGAACCCTGCATTAAAAGTTTTCAGTTTATAAAGTCGTCATTATTGTCTAAAACTAGCAGCTGTGTCAGATATTAAAAAAAATATATAATGTAAATTCCCAAAATGAATGTTTATTAAATTAGCTTACCAGTTTCTCTACCAAGAATCTAAAGTCCGTCTACGCTACCCATGCATAACAGTAAGAATAGTTTCAAGGAACCTTAAAACCTAAACATAAAACCCATAAAATATCAATACACATTCACTATCTTGAAGTGGTGTTCGTTGGTAAGCGCTTCACTTGAGAACGGCTGGACAGATTTAGCATTTTTTTAATTGTTCGTAATAGTCCAAAATAGACTACATCAGTGTATTGCGGCTGATAGCCGCCATCTTGCTGAAGTGGTATTAAAAACTAAAGGATAAAAATGGTATGATATACAGATCATAATAAACAAGCAACTTTTTAACAAACATAATATAACCGACTTCACATACGAGTAAAACCCAAACTACTGAACCGATTTCGATGAAATTTCTATGGGACCAGTTTGAAATAACATTTCTTTCAAATAATAAAATAATTTTTCAAATCGGTTAGTAAATAATAAAGTTCTGAGCCAACAAACATAACACAACATGAAAATTAAACAAATTTAAAACTTATAATATTTTCTCAAGGATGCCATTGTCAGAACTGGACCAAATGGAAATGAGACTACACGGAGAGCGCCAGCTTTCAAATAAAAAAGAATCATCAAAATCGGTTCACCCAGTCGAAAGTTCTGAAGTAACAAAGATATAAAAAATGAGAAATGAAATTGAGAAATGTCCTGAAAGATAAATATGCAGATATATAAACAAGGTTAGCGACGAAAATAAATGCTGCAGAAGCTTTGAATACTGTCATGTCAAACATTATCGCAATAGCTAGAAGTATACCTTACATAAATATAATGTTTCTTTTATTGTAACTAGTCCATGAAACTCGTAGAAATATAAAAAAACCTCCAGTGGAATGGAGTACCACCTCCTTTTTTGAAGTCTTTTCTTGTGATTAGATTTTAAATCTATTCTAACTTAATTAGATACGTCTAGATAAAAGCTATAACTAAATTTATGTATACATTTATTGTGATAACGCGAAGGCACTCAATTGAATCATCTCCGACGTCAGCTATAACCTCAGCGACTCTGGAAAGCCAATCCAAAGTCCTACTTCGCTACTGATGGCTGGGGTTAGGTTAGAAGCGGGGTCAATGCACAATACATCCCTATGCGGGACGTTAGTGCAGATCTTATTCTCCCGCCCTAAAATAATTATGTATACTAAGTAGATAGATAGATGACTTTATGCAGACTAAACGTACTTCTGTGTGTTTGATATGCAACCATCAGTCAAAGGCAATGTTTAACCAGCAAAGCGAAGCATAATATGGAATTTCCTTGCAACTACCAGTGAGACTCGATGAGATTGGGAGGAGGTGACAAATACTGCGACTTAACTACCGTAAAATCTTGAATCAACAAGGATTAAAAAAGTACTATCACTGGCCAGTTGCTTTTATGTGTTGTTCACTTTCTGCAGGCATATGTCTTTGCAGTCGACAAGAGAAGATCAACATGTTGGTGTCCGAAAGTGAGCTTCTGAGACAGAACATCATATGCCATATCAACTGATGTGTACTGATTTTTAAATCACGTTTTGGCGGATAAATTATCTTCCTGACTGGTGGGTCAAGATCACAGCTGAACAAAAACAAAAAATCAAAATCGTTTTTTTGATTATATACTCAAGGATCACTTTGAATCATCAATTTTACTGCCTATTCCTTCGCGACCAGAAAGAAAGGCGAAAGAAGGGCAAGAAACAAGGCTGGTTGTATTTTTATGATTCTTTTAGAATACATAACAATAAAGAAAATAAATAACGTCTAAATTGTAACGTTTTTGAGCGAGTTGGAGCAATTTCATTCCCAAGCTTCTCTATCATCTAAATAATGCGATATTTTATAGTAGGCTTTTTAATAATGATTTTTTTAATTACGTTTTTAAATTGGTAATTGCCAATTATTGTACATCACTTGGAAGCTTGTTATATAAGCTTACACCTTGCCCTTTAAACGATTTCCTTACTAACTATATGGAGACTACAAGGAGCAACAGCGAGTTTATCTTTATTTCAAGTATTAAAATTATGATTGTCAGTATTTTTCTTAAAAAATAATATTTTTGTGAACATACATCAGATTTTCATAGATGTATTGACCAGGGAATGTGGGATCCATTACGGAAATTAAATAGAATTATAAAGATGGAAGGAGGGAGGCCTATACGCAACAATGGGTGAAGTCAGGCTGTGGATGATGATGATGATGATAAAGATGAGAAAATAATGCTAAGAGCAATCAAAACAAATGCCCGCGTGGCAGAGGGAATTAACAGATACTGACACAGAACAGACATTTTTAGGGCTTTAACCAGCAACTGGACAGTTAGGGATTGCAATCCGGAAAACCGGATCCGGGGGATCTGGCATATATACCTAGTCAGGTCATAAGTATTGTCACTCAGTAAAAACTTTTCTTTTAGAATGCTGGCCACAAAAAAGTTTATTGAATTCGAATTTCGAATTATTCATGAAAATAAAAATGTATACTATTTAGAATTTAACTCATTTTTAAATATGGAGTGGACGCTTAAAGGAGACCGTGTTGCAGTTATTGCGTTGCATCGTTGCGGTTACGCGCCAATTCAAATTTATGACATACTGAAAAATTTGAATATAACCAAAAGATTCGTTTATCGCACCATCAAACGATACAATGAAGACTCTAGTGTAGATGACAGGTCAAGAAGTGGTCGCCCTCGGTCTGTTAGGACTCCAGCAGTGATAAAAGCTGTGAAGGCGCGAATTCAAGGAAATCCCAAACGTAAGCAGAAACGGTTGGCCCTTCAGATGGGGTTAAGCAGAACCACGGTGAAAAGGGTGTTTAATGAAGACTTAGGGCTTCGGGCATATCGAAGAAAAACAGGACATCGTTTGAATGCTCGTCTAATGGACCTGAGACTAAAGAGATGCCGCGCTTTGTTGAAGCGGTACGCGGGAAAAAAATATCGGGAAATTCTTTTTTCGGATGACAAAAAATTTACCGTAGAAGAGAGCTACAACAAACAAAATGATAAGGTGTACGCACACAGTAGTGAAGAAGCGAGCAACCGTATTCCGCGTGTCCAACGAGGTCATTTTCCGTCCTCGCTCATGGTATGGTTGGGAGTTTCTTATTGGGGCTTAACCCCCAATCAGAAACTCCCTTCTTATTGCAGTTGTGTATCAAAATACAGTCCTGACGAACCTTGTGGAACCTGTTTCTCATACCATGTTCAATTACAGGCACTGGGTATTCCAACAAGATTCGGCGCCAGCCAGACTGGCTGGCGGCGCGTGAAATCGACTTCATCCAGCACGAAGACTGGCCCTCCTCCAGTCCAGATTTGAATCCGTTAGATTACAAGATATGGCAAGCCTCAAAGCCTCATCCCAATTTGGAGTCACTCAAGACATCCTTGATTAAGGCAGCCGCCGATATTGACATGGACCTCGTTCGTGCTGCGATAGACGACTGGCCGCGCAGATTGAAGGTCTGTATTCAAATTCAAGGAGATAATTTTGAATAAACTTTAGTGTCATAAGAATCTATGTTTTGTTAAGTTCATTTTGGTATATAAATGGTTACATAATGAATAAACTTGTTTCAATTATTTTATATTAAACATGTGAGAGAATTTATGACCTGACTAGGTATACACTTACCGGATCCGGTACTAATATACCGGATCCTGGTGACCGGATCCAGTGATTCCATATTTTGGCAAAATAACCGCTATGTTGCATGAGTAGGTGCTAACGCGTGGTCCTTGTGAGTGCGAGTCGTTTGACGCTGAGCCACCATTAACGTAGGCGCAAACTAAGCGACATGCGACAGCGACAGCTCGGCGATTAGACACGACGACAGGCTGCGGCCGACAATTTTCATATATTTTGATTAAAGCTCCGCACACTTGGCGTCAGAGTTGCGGAGTCACGACGTCGTCACAAGCTAGGGGAGTTGTGCGCGCTCGCTACTTGTCGCCGCGTCTAGTCGCGCTGTGCACGCTCACATACGACGACAGTCGTGCGACTGCGCAGCGTCAGTCTCGCTGTGAGCGCTGAGCAATGTGCACGTGTTCGTTTTATGAGAATCTCAACATGGATACGTTCGATGTCGATGTGTTCATTTCGGACGTCGAAGCGCGTTCTGCTGTTTGGGACTTACGTTCAAATGACTATAGTGACCGAGGGAAGATAAATCAGGCTTGGGAGGAATTATGCCTGAAATATATTCCTGCACGACGTCTGTCGTAACGACTGATCGCTGACGCAAGCTGCGTCTAGTCACGGTGACAAAACGCCAGATGCAAAAGAGAGCGCTGAGTCTTGTCGCGGCGACTAGACGCGGCGACAAGTCGTCCAGTTTGCGATGTTCCTTAGATAGATTCGGTAGTCTTTCATATACTACGTGTTTTTTTATATACGACATTAAATTTAAACACGGGTAGGGCTAATGGCTAGTATTGATGTAAAAAGAGGATTTTTCAAATTAACTACCGTAAAATATTTTAAATTTTCAAAACTCTTTAATATCAAGTCCTAAAATATCAATGAAACAGCCTGTATAAAATAGGTTTAGAAATAATACTAATGGATGTAAGTAGGTACCAATTAAACTAACTAAGCTGAATCATCGCAAAGACGCCGCCGATTTACGTTAATAATTGTTTACTGAAAATGTATCGATTACTGGATAAATGTTCAAATACCGGTATTAAACACACCTCTAAAATCAGGTAATACGATTCCAGATGTGTGTTTTAAATTAATGTAGATTATAATTAAACACGTAGTGTAAGAATAAAACTAAATAGCGTTCTCAAAAGTTAATTATTGACATTATTGTGATCTCAGTTAAGGTTAGTTAATATGTAGTAATGTTTAGCTTTAAAATCTAACTAAGAAGACTGAACCACCACACGTTACGTTAAAGATAAGGACACTGGCTTTCTTTGAGTATTTATATGTTTCCTCTTTTTTAAAATTAGTCACAATAAAGTTGATTTCGTATACGTATCGTATGTTTACACTTAACTAACCATGTTAGAACGAAAAAGGAAAGTTACGTTATCCTGGTAAGATCAATCCAGCTGGATCCGGCCGGATTGTAATCCATATGGCCAGTACAGGCTAGTAAATCTTCTATTATAAAAAAATTAAGTCCTGACATCAGTCAGTCAGTCAACGTTCGCTAAATACTCATCATGGTATAAATTTCATCATGGTTTGACTACCAGTGTCTGATGATGCAACCAAGAAGTAATCTACAGATCTTCATAATAGTAGTTTAGGTTTAGGTACTTTCTAGGGTTCCGTAGCCAAATGACAAAAAACGGTACTCTTATGGATTCGACATGTCTGTCTGTCTGTCCGTCCGTATGTTACAGCCACTTTTTTCCGAAACCATAAGAACTATACTGTTGAAACTTGGTAAGTAGATGTATTCTGTGAACCACATTAAGATTTTCACATATAAATAGAAAAAAAAAACAATAAATTTTGGAGGTTCCCCATACTTAGAACTGAAACTCAATTTTTTTTTCATCAAACCTATCCATAGATACCCCACACGTATGGGACGTGTGGGGTATCTATGGATAGGTCTACAAAAATGATATTGAGGTTTCTAATATATTTCTTTTCTAAACTGAATAGTTTGCGCGAGAGACACTTCCAAAGTGGTAAAATGTGCCCCCCCGTAACTTCTACCCCGCACTTGGCCGGTTTTTTTTATTATTTTTGCCAGATGTTTGATGATATATAAGTACCAGGGTCTGATAGTGGAACCAGGAAGGAATCTACAGAGCTCCTTAATGGATAACAGTAGAAGGATCATGTTTGGATTCTTTTGAATTGTTTTTGCGAGATGTTTGATGTTATATGACTTCCAGGGTCTGAATATTGAGGTGATCAACAGATCTTAATAGATAACGTGTACTTTCAATATATAAAATGTGGACAGACTGCTCGACACAACAGTACACGACACGACAGTTTTTTCTCAGTTAGTCAATTTCGGGTAATGTACAGTATACGTTTAGTAATTCTACGTTTACGACGTCAGGGCAGATACATAATGGTAAGGTATTTGATTGAACTTGATTTTTTATTTGAAGCCCAATAGCAGTTGGTATTGTTTATATCAAAACCTGTTTTTACATCACGTGTTCTCACGACACTGTGACCGTGAACTTATTCAAAATAAGCCACTAAATTTGGAGAAATAATAAAGCAAAGTGGCGCCCCTTAAAATACATGAAGAAATTTCACATTTTGTCGCCTTGCAAGTTAAACCACTTAACAATTTTGTTTACGGCTACATTAAAATGTAAATCTTATTTCCTGCAACCAAGCAAAGTTCGATGAGAACAGTGGAGTAGCTGAGTGAATGTAGATTTAAAGATGTGTTTTCATTAGATTTTAAAATAATTTGATGTTGTTTTATCTCGCATCTTCTCACTAGAAGTCGAAGGATGTTGGTGGATCAGGATATATCCATAACACAAAATATAAAGCTTTTGTCTTTGCGATAAGATCGCCCATTGTACTATCTATTTGTAAAAATTATCTTCTATGTTTTATTTTGGTGTACAATAATTATTAATGAACCTTCGTACAGTATCCTTTCTTGTTACTTAAGGCTTAATGGTAGACAAAAAAGGCAATTCGACCTGATGGAAATCCATTTTTACGACGTTTTTAATTATAAAACCATATTTTTTTAATTGATATTTTCTTCATTCTTCTCATCCTCTTCATCCGTCTCATCCTTCTCATACTTTTCATCCTCCTCATCCAGTTTATCCTCCTTATCCTTTTTGTCCTCCTCATCCTCTTGATCCTCCTCGTCCTTTCCAGCCGCTTTATTCTTCTCATACTGCTCATCCTGTCGATCCTCGTAATTTTTCTCATTCTCCTTATCCTCTTCATCCTCTTCAACCTTCTCATCGTCCTCATACTCTTCACCTTCCTCATCCTTCTCATCCTCCTCATTCTCTTCCCCCTTCTCATCCTCTGTATCCTCCTAACCCTTCTAAACCTTCTCATCCTCTTCATCTTTCTCATTCACTTCATCCTCTTCATTCCTCTCATCCTCCTAATCCGTAAGCCGAGAATACTCGAGCCATATGTCATACCCGACTTGAGAGCAGATACTGAAGTTCTAAATTACTAAAACTACGTTGTTTCAGTACTAAATTTATTTAACTAGAATAGCTAAACTACATAGTTAGTCTCTGACAGAAAATTTTAACGATCCGTTTGGGACGTAAAATGGCAATTTAGGAGTAGTTATGTTTTTAATGTAAGGCATAAAATGAAATATGTACCCTCTTTAGCTTCCTACTTCCCGTTTTCCCCCGTTGACATATTGCAAGCATCTAAGATAAATTTTAGAGGACTTCTGTTGTTTTTCACAGGACGTATTTACTTGTTTATGTATTCAAGTTACTAGTTTCACATTTTTATTTGGTTTGTTTCAGAAATATTGACTCAGCATGGTGTAACAAAATTATGGGAACAATCTACAAAGAGGTTTGTATCTTTACTGGTTACAAGTAAAAAAATCGTACTCTTTCTTAAAAATATTTTTTTTACTTTTAAGAGTAACGATATGTCGTACTCTGTTACATTTATAAAAACATATGAATGTTAGACAGACCGTTCACTAAGCAGCCAGCCCCTGGTTTTAGCAGCTAAAATGTATTCGAATGATCTTAGATTGTTTAAGCTTATGATTCAATTTCAATTTTAAATAGCCTTTAATAACAAACTTACTACTAGTTATCTAAATATTTAAGTTATTTTTCATTTACAATTAGATATTAATCATTATTCACATGCTACTGAAAAATAACAAAGTTGATGCGGTTTGAAAATCTCTAACAATTTCGTAGTTTTACCGCCGTATGCCGATAAAATATTAACTTACCTTTGTCACAGACTCTCGCTATAGAATGATCGTAGTTTGCCGAGAGTGAGGTTCTTTTATTTTAAGACGTGCATAAAAGGGGAACGTATTACGAGAAGTTGATTTACCAGCAAGCATAAAAAGTGTTTTAATTTTAAAGTGTTTGTTTGATGGTTTTTTCAAGTTATAGGTACCTTATACTGGAATCAATTTAATACATAAAGGAGAATAAAATGAAAAGGACTCAATTGAGCGGTACAATGTCACAGGTACATAGAGTAGCCAAGAGGCACTCTCTTAGTGAGACAACACACAAAACACTGCGCGGTTGTCAATCAAACCGCACCGATTTTTCACTGTTCCATTCGTCGCCGCGTCTCGTATTCAATGCACGCTGAAAGTGGTGGGGGGCGGTATCCAGAGCGGGGCAAAATAAATAAATATAAATAAATAAATATTGCTGGACATTTCACACAGCGCTATCTAGCCCCAAACTAAGCAGAACTTGTACTATGGGAACCAGATAACTGATATAATACTTATATACATTTTTTTTTGTAAATACATACTTGTAATATATAGAGAAACAACCAGACCCGGAACAAATATCTGTAGATCATGCAAACATTTGTTCATCGGCGAGAATCGAACCCGCCACTTCCTGCGTCTCAGCCGGCTATTCGCCCACTGCACAACGGAGGTCGTCATACACAAATAAAAAAATAGATGCTTTGCGTTAACAAAATACAAAATACTATCTCGCACGTATTTAACATACAAAATGTGTTTAAGTCGTGTATTTTAAATATAAATACAAAATACAGCATTTTAATTATTTTTATTTAAAATACAAATTACAAAATACAGCCAGGTGTAGGTACTAGACAATTTGACGTACAGTACAAGTACAGTGTTGCCAGCTTTAAAGATTGACATATATAGCGGTCGCTTTTTTGCTTACGAATAGTTACGAAAACTATCGAGCGCTATTTCCTGTAGAACTAAATGTATTTATGTTCAAATGTATTTTGAAGCCATATGTATTTTAAATACTAACTACAAAATACCTCAGCGTCAGGTATTTGTAATACCAATTACAAATTACATTTTTACGAAGTAATTGAATTACAAATACAAAATACGTATTTGTATTTCAATAACGTATTTTAATTACATGTAATTCAAATACTGCCCATCCCTGGCGGTATCTAACCGCGATCCGTAGCTTCGAACCACATTCGGCGGTTGGAGCTCCATACATGTTTTATTTTGTATCTAATTTTGACTGTTAAGGAAAAAACTCGCTCCAAACGTAAGGGAGTGAGTAAAGAGAGATGTTCCCTTCTATTTAATTAACTTGTGTATATACAGCTCGGGCACCAGGGCTTTTAATAAGCCAGTCTTGCCTATAAAGAGTTTAATTTCCGTCCAGTCACACAACATAAATTAAAAATAGTGCGACCACACTTTCAACTTGTTTTCATTAGTGTAGCAAAAATGTTTGACAAATAAAACTCAACAAGATTTAAAGTAACCCGTTTTAAAAACAAGATATAACTTTATACTGGACATGGCAATATTATAAACTAACATTGCCTTGTTTTAAATTTTCTTACTTTTCTAATTTTTCTTTAACTTAACGTATCCCAAATCATTATAAAACCCATGACGTGTTTGGCACAGATCATGTCCGCAAATAGGAAGTCACAAAACAAATTCAGAGAGACTTTTGAATTGGAAAACCTACGCTTCATTGAAATATGCCAAGATGAATTCTGTTCGTGGAAAAGGAGTTGAAAGAAACTTTACCGGTTCAGGAATTGACAAAGCACTAAAAATAATTGATACGTACCATTCTATAATTATATATTTTTTGTGAAATTTTCTTTCCTTTCAACCTTCTTAACATTCAGATAATATGAACAAACTCTCATAGTTTTATAACTAACAAGTCTTTATTCTTTGAATTTGACAGTATTAAACGAAATAATGTGCTTTATTAATATTACAAAGACAGATTTTACTTTATCTCAGAAACAAAATGAGGGATAAGATTGTTCAACTCAAAAAACATAAGTAATACATTTTGTAGGCACATTATTTTTCATGCCAAATTATGTGCCTACAAAGAATTAAATTAGGGCTTAACATTTTTTTGCAAATCTTAAAAGTGCATTTCTCTAAAAATCTTTACATTCTATTTTTGTATGCCGAAAGTAAGACATATCGATGATATTCCAAGAAGACTCTTCACTCTGTGTAAGTCAAACATTAAATATTGAATAATGATTATTCAACACAAAACAATGCGCGGTAAATTCATACAAATTGTTGGGCAATAGCCGGAAATTCGTTCACATTAATGCCTACAGCGGTTCGGAACTTGTCCCATAAATATTCCGTTCAGTCTGTATGTTGGTATTACTTCCAGGAATTTTAAATAGTAGATGAAACTCATAATAATAACAGCTTGCGATTCAAAATTTCGAACAACCACTTGCAAGCATAATATTTATGACTATAATCTGTCTTGCTTGATGATATTTGATTGAATTTTGAGCAGCGTAGATTTTCTTTGATTTTTAGATTTATTTTTCCTTCTGAAAAATGTTTTCGAACACCATTATCGGCTCGTTACAAATTCCAATTTGGTATTCCCGATCGCGTGTCGGGTAATTTAGCCCCTGAAATATTACTTTGTTATCATGTAGGAAAACGCTGGTGGAATAAAGAGTTGCTCGTCAGTTGATGTTAAGATTGATTGCCTAATTTAAATTAGGAGGCAAGTCACGAGTTCTAGGCGCTATCATCCCTTACTAATTTTATATTGACAAGGTTTTGTCTAAAAACCTTTTTGTGTTAAATTAGCATAGTTTAGTTACGTGAAGCACTCTTATTATTATATTTAAATGTTATGTACGACTACATACAGTAATGATTGTATATTAAAATATGTACCTATTAATTTTCAATGTAATAAGTCTAATACATAAGAAATAATTAAATTTATATATTCAATATTTGGTCTGACAAATCCGAGTGCATGTAACATGTTTAAAGAGGAAATAAATGACTAATATTATGTCTGGTGAGTATATAAAAACATCATATGCCTAAACTAAGTGGCAGTCGAACAGCGAGATGGACAGACGATGTATAGAAGGATGAGACTGGACCTTGGTAAATGGCACATAGATCTATACCTAACAGGTGCGTCAAGTAAGACAGTGCAAGAAGTTAATCTAAAAGTTGATTTTAAGTTGAGACAAAAGATAAGTTTATAAAGGAAACCTAAATAAATAAGCGTTACTTTGGGATTTTAAATTTGACAAACTAAAACGCTAAGTAAGGGATGAAATATACAGGCTGATTCAATCACCATGCTCCAAAAGGAGCAGCGTGATGGGAGACCCATTGGCCGACAAATCCCCTCCATGTATGTTCTACAATTGTTTATAGTTCATGTGCTAGGACTATTTGTGTCGTTTCCGAATTACTCTGAGATAGCGCTTCCTCTTCGTAATCTACTAAAGAAAGATACCGAATGGGTGTGGGAGCGCGCGCAGGAGGAAGCGGCGCGTGCACTGCAGAGGGCAGTCTTCACGGCGCCTGTGCTGGCGCTGTACTCGGCGCGTGAGCCCGTGCTGCTGTCAGTGGACGCCAGCTCGCAGGCGCTGGGTGCCGTACTGCTGCAAGCGGGCCGCCCGGTCGAGTTCGCCTCCGCCACCCTGACTGACACGCAATGCCGGTATGCGCAGATTGAGAAGGAGCTCCTTGCCATTGTTTATGGCCTTGATCGGTTTCATCAATACGTGTACGGCCGTCGCGATGTCACGATAGAATCTGATCATAAACCCTTAGAAGCACTGTTTAAAAAACCGTTAGACTCCATCCCTGCGCGTCTACAACGCATGATGTTTCGCATACAGGGCTATGAATTTACCGTGATATATAAACCGGGCAAGTATATGTACGTAGCGGATGCCTTATCACGGGCAGCGCTACCCGATCTGATGGCCGATAAGGTATCAGAGAAAGTGGAAGAACAGTCGTGTTTTTTAATAGAGAATGTTCGATTTAGTGCTAGCAAGATAAATACCATCAAAAATGCTATGATAAACGACGCCGAATGTCAACTACTCATACAGCATATACAGGAAGGTTGGCCGGATAATAAAAACGAGGTAGACGAACGTATCAGAGGGCAATGGTCTTACAGAGACAGCTTCGAATTCATTGCTGGCGGCATCTTATTTAAAAATAATTTAGTGTACATCCCGAAATGTGCTAGAACCGAAATGCTTACTAGATTGCATGACGGGCATATGGGCATAGACAGATGTAAACGTCATGCACGTGAGGTGATGTTCTGGCCTGGTATGTCACGCGACGTGGAGGCCATGGTGCGACGCTGTAAGGTATGCGCCGAGCGGGCGCCGCGGCCTACGCGCGAACCGCTCATACCGCATCATATTCCGCCTTTGCCCTGGGCTAAAGTAGGCTCTGATATATTTCAGTGCAGTGGTAAATACTTTTTGATTCTCGTAGATTATTTTTCAAATTTCATAGAAGTTAATCCTTTGACCAGCATCGGCACGAGAGCTGTGGTGACCGCTATGAGAGATCAGTTTGTGAGGCATGGCGTTCCGCAACAGTTGGTCACAGATAACGGACCCGCCTATGCTTCAATGGAGTTTAGTAACTTTAGTAAAATGTGGGGCTTCGAGCATATTACCACTTCACCAAATTATGCTCAATCCAATGGGCAAAGCAAGATAAATCATTAAAAACATATTGATTAAATGTAATAACTCGGGCACTGATTTTTATTTAGGTCTTTTAAATTATAGGACAACGCCACGTAACGGCATCAGTTCACCGTCAGAACTTCTAATGGGGCGTCGTCTAAATACAAGACTTCCAGCTCATATAAATAAGTTAATGCCGAGCAGAAATAACGAGAACGATTATAATGTTATGCTTAGTAATCAGCAGATAGATAAGACATACATAACAAGCGGGCGAAACATCTGCCCGAGCTGTCGCCGGGACAGCCGGTTCTTATAACCGACGAAGGCAAACGTAAAAGCGCAATAATCATAAAGCGCGCTGCTTGTTGAGGACAATAGCGGCAGACAGTTCAGGCGAAACAGGCGACATCTGCTTAAGCTACCAGCAGCGGGCAATGCATCACCAGGTCCGTCCCGGGAACATGAATAACGAAAAAACTTGGGCAAGTCCTGAAGAAGTATTCGGACACAATAATGATGCAGGGCATCAAGTTCCAGTCGATCCCACATCACCCGACGCACTCAGTGGCCGCGCACTCCTAGTCGCAGGACAGCGGCTGTACTAGCTCGTAAAAAGCTTCTAGAAAAACATACCTAACTGATGAAGCCTTACTGTATTTAATTACATTCGTTCGTACTCCGACTGAAGCTATCAAAAAATTGATAAATAATTACATACATACCTACATTCATTTATATTATGAATGTAAAAAATATAAAAATAAATATATACATGAATATAATAATATTGATTTTATAATGATTTTGCATGAATTGAATAATAATTTACATACCTGTTGATTACTACTGCCTAGAATGCGGTGTATTTATGCACCTAGGTAGGAAGATAACTAGGTAAAGAATGTTTCTTAAAAAAATTGACATTTTTGATTAAGATAATTAATATGAATAGGTATCAATAATTGTTAATTTAAAATGAGAGCGAATTAGTTTTATTTTACTTAGAAAACTTTCGTGATTGATTTCAATCATTATTATAAATACTAGATTTATCACGTACCGTCTTATCGGTGTTTCGACCGACAATGTTTCGGTTCAATTCGTGAACCTTCATCAGGGTGAGTGCGATCCGCTCCGATTAACGTCTCGCCTCGCACTGCGCGCCGCTGCTCTCTGCGCGCGAGTGGACGGGCTGGGGTGGTGGGGATTGGTTCAACGAAAGCACAGTGCGTTGACCCGCTGTGTCATCATCATTATCATCACTGCTGCTCTCTTCTGTAGTTCTTGGTACAGGCAAACACACAACACTAACTATGTCTCTACCAGGTTCACTCACTCTTCTGTCCCTTGCATCATGAAGACATGGCCTCCAGGCCGACGGTAGAACCCATTCTCTATCCCTGTTAAAGTTCGGCACACGACTTATTTCTATCGCCTCTCGGATCTTGCGAGGAACGAAGAACTTCTCTCTCGCTAAAATCCGGGCCTTGTCGAAACGTATGTAGTGCGTCGAATCAGAATCTAGGGAATGTTCCGCCACTGCAGAACTGTTTGAGTCAACATTCTTCATTGCACGTATGTGTTCAATCAACCAGTCAAATTAGTTTTATATTAACTGTATCGTCTTCATTTTCAATAACCTATGCCTAAGCCTTAGGCAAATAAAATTAAAGTAATGTTTGTTTTAAATAATTATAATGGGAAGATGTCGTATTATAAGTGCCTACTTATATTTGTATCATCTAATATTGTATGTGGTACATTATTTTATATGTGTGGGTAGCAGAATAAGGAATTAGTCTTGGTCAACCCGTCTTTCAATTACGACAGACTAATCATAGAACATACACGAGGGTGATTTATGCTGGACGTGGGGTCCCCCATCGCAGTGCTCTTTTTAGACTATGGTGCCTGAATCATTCTGTATAATAGAATAGATCACGATTTTATTTGAAATTGTATTTATTTTCTTCTTTGAAACTGGAAACTTTTTCAATTTAATTTAATATGTTTATTTTAATTTATCGCTCTGATGGTTAAATGAAAAATTCACTGAATAGGCGAGGTTCTTGCCCTTCAGTGGAATCAGACTTGTTAACATAATTAACCAAATTGGTTTTAGGATTTGACGGAAACTTTTTAAAATAATAACAATCATAGATGATATTTTAAATTATACACGGTGTCCTTTAAATCGATCTTCTCCCAGAACAAACGTTGTTCAAACCATGGTCTACAAAGGGTTTATAACCTCAAATTAAAAAAAAAATCGGTCTTTGAAAAACATAAAAAGTTGCGAACTTAAAACGTCTATTTTAACGTTACGCCCTACAACATGCCGCGGTATCGCCCCAAAATAATAATAGTAGGTACGCTACGACTAGCGCGTCAATGAACTTTATGTCACGGCTAGTTTTTGAACAAAGTAAGATTTATTTGAGAATGTATAGATTTTTTTTAATTCTATTGTTTGATGCTATAAAATGTTAGTAGACCATGATCTGAAAAACGTTTGTTCAGGAAAAACAGTGATTTAAAGGACACCGTGTATTACTACATTAATTATATTTGTGTAAAATTTAAATTGATAAAATAAAAATAAATAAAAATCCTAATTTCTGGAAAGTACAGATTTATCATTGTTACACAATTTAATTGCCATCCTATTTTTCTCCAATTTGAAACCATCCAATTTCACTTCATTTCCATACCTTTTTCCTTATAACCCTTTTCAGCGAGCTCTTTATATTAAAATTATTTTCGTTTGCTCTTTTAAATCATGGAGATGTTGGAATAAAATTAGAATACTGAAAAATTTACCAATAACGAAGTCTTAAAAGTCTATAAACTTTTGCGTTAACGGTTTAGATCTGTGTCCACTGTAGTTTTCTATCGAAATACTTTGTTATTCACTTTGATTGGCCAATCAACTATAGTCAATCAACAATTTGCAAGATTTTTCGTAATTCAGTGCGTAATTACCCACACGCATGTGCAAATTCAACGCTTAGAAAATAATACAATCTAGTACAGTACTTACTGGTGATTCGAGTTTTGTAGCGACTTGCAACAGTTACGATAAGTATACTGGCAAGTATACGTGGCTAAATCACGGCAAATTTAGATTTTGATAGATAGGATCAAATTAAGAAGACCAATAAAATCTACTACCAACCGAACCTAATGCCAGTTCTTTTTTTATTATATCTTTATTTACTACTATTTAAGTACATTTATCCTTAATATTATACCCTAAAAACCGTGCAAGGTTTGTCTGGGTACTCACATTCGTCGATATTATACATATACATTTTACACATTACGCAAGACGGTACTAACTCACACAACCAAGACAACACAGTAGGTACTCCAACCGCTTGTGACACCTGCTATGCTTATCAGCACCTAACACGCTACAAAATACATTATAAAGTTGTATGAATTAACACCGGCTCATTAACCCGTCGACCATCTCAATCTCGTAAGCATTCTAGTGCTTAGCGCGAGCGGGATGCGCGACAGCGCGACCTTCACGCGTATGAGCGCGCTGCTAGATTGCGACATAGCAGTGCGATACGCGGCTAACTTCGTTGAGTAACTGAATCAATAGTGATAAGTTTCAGACTTAATGTTGTCATAGGAACATAATACAAATTATTAATATAATAGAAGGTGTAACAAATTCAAACAGTTAAACAGTTGCGGACGGAAAATTCGCATAACATTAGAACTGATCCGGCTGAGCCCTTAAATTGTACGAGTTCAATCTGCAAAAATGCTTATTAGATTTTATACTTCTCTCAGAAGATGTTATCAAATTATGAAGATAGCCACTTGCAAAACGCGAATGAATTCATAATGAAATCAGTTCCCTGGGCACAATTTTCGAAATAGACGAAATCCTAGTAGCATATCCTTCGTAATCTGTGTCGGTTCTGGATAAGCAATCTAAGGAATATCACCATGGGATTAGTTCCGAGTCTGTTAAGTCAAACTAGTTAAGCAAAGATAGTGGCTTTTATTTTAATCCGACTGCCCAGTAGGGTACTGCTTTAAGGGTGTATGTACATAGGTGTTTTATATTTTAATAATGTGGTATACAGTAAACACTATCTATTCAGATATTTATGTATATGTAAGTACTCTATTGGGATTATTTTTCTGTGTAAGAAAAATAACAGATTTAAAATCTTTCATTTTTACCACTGTACAGACCATGACGGATTATTCATAATCTATTCGATAATGCGAGAAATACATGCTAAATTCCTTAAACTTCTGGATAGAATTCCTTATTCCTGAAGAAAGTTTCTTTCTCAATTATTCAAGACACGTTTGCTCTAATCAGTTGAGCAATATATCTTCTGAATCGCTCCAGCAAGTGTTTTAGAGTGGGAATAAACGCCTTTTGAGTTGAAAGAAGCGAAGTTTTTATACAGGTTTTTCTTGAAATATAATAAAACAATGATCAGATTTTTTATTGTTATGGACAGACAATTGTTAAATAACATTTATTAACGTAATTATTGCGTATTATGTGCGAGTGCGAGTTGCGTCTGTCTAGAATAAACATAGACTGATCGATCTGATCTACTGACGTGTGGACAATTTTGTAATTGAACAATTTTATAAATTATTCATTTGAAAAAGAAGTTCAGTCGTGTGGTCTAAAGCACACTCGTTTTTTTTAATAAGACAGAACTACAGACGAACTAAGACAGAACTACTGGTCCATGAAAGAGCTGATGAAGGGAACCCTTCCTATGTCACTAAAGCGCAAACTCATCGACATGTGTATGTACCTATGGTTCCCAAACGTGGTCTTTAACCGAGGCTCAAAAATCCAAACTCAAGGTATGCCAAAGAGCAATGGAGCGCAGCGTGCTTGGAGTAAAGAGGATTATCAGAATCCGTCACACCACGCTGCATTTAAAGACCGGCATTATGATGCAGGAAATACGGCCGCCAGGCTAAAATGGTATTAGGCGGGCCATGTAAGACGAATACACCCGAATAGATGGGCAACGATCGTCACGCAATGGGTGTCTGAAGACGGGTGACCGCGCCGAGGAAGGCCGTGGGCGCTGGCGTGACGATCTCGATGCCTTCGAGACAGATTGGTGGGATTTGGCACGCGAGCGAAAGTCCTGGAAGGCAGTGGGGGAGACCTTTGCCCAGCAGTGAGATGACGTAGATTACAAAAAAAAGACACGACATGGTTTTGGATTTTGGTATTGATGAAGCACTAGGTGCGCTCTATCTGTTATCTAGTTGTATTCTTGACCAAAAATTTTGGTAGCACTTGCGATACCATCATGTTGTAAATAGCACACCTACAGACATGTAGTAAATATTTTTAGGCTACACTAAAGGGTGTGAAAGGTCACTGAATTTATTAAAGATGGTTTCATCCCATTTTCTACACGAATAAAGCTGTATCAAAACGTTTTTTAGATTGAATTCAAGTGAAATATTTTAAGGTGAATATTACAGTGTATGAATCAGTACAGCATATTATAGTACCTACCAAAATTAGGTGAACGTTCAATGCTACAGTGACACAAACCTTATTGATACTCATCATATCAAATATTGAAATTATTATACATACATTCAGAAAAACTGCACTAAAAGCAGCGTATGATGTTGGTGTGATTCCACTTTATTATTGAATTGATATTGAATAAGAGCACAATCGTGTTGTTATTTTGTTATTTTTTTATGTTAAGGAATCGATCGCTGTTTGGTAAATCACTTACTTGATGATCGAAGATAGAGCAGCACGCTTGCCTAGAAATGAGCTAAGCTAAAAAAGATTTTATATTCATGTGTTTCCTTTGTTGGTGATCCTAATTAAATTATTAAAGCTATTCAGTCTGGAGTTTAATACTTCAAAAGCTTCTAGCGATATCCACCTTTTACTATTTCAGACTCTGACACTTGGTCACATTTGTATCGCAACATGATTTCGCCATAATGTAGCGGCATGGAATTGTATGAATTTGTAGGAAAAAATCAGCAACTTATGGCATAATTTGTTACGATACCAATGTGCTCCAGTGCAGACGAGCCTTTATCTCAATCATTATAATAAATACGGGATTTATCACGTACGATCGATCGTCACGAACGATCAGGGTGACGTTATTCGGAGAGGATCGCACTCACCCTGTTGAAGGTTTACAAATTGAGCCGAAACATTGTCGGTCGAAACACCGATAAGACGGTATGTGATAAATCCCGTATTTATAATAATGATTGAAATCAATCACGAAAGTTTTCTAACTAAAAGAGACTTTATCTATCCTCAAATAAAAGTCGCTTTAGAAATTAACTCTACTAAACTACTCTACCCTACGCCAAATATAGAGACGTGACTTAATAGGTTCTATTCTAGGGCTGGATAAATAGTTTGTATTTATAATTAAAACTCATCATCATCAATCTGACATGGCGCCATTTGAACAGTAACGGCCTGAGCGATAGCACTAGCAGACACCAATCTAGATCGACTAATTAAATACCGTCGCATGATTAGCTGTTAGAATAATAGCCGTACGATTGTGGAACGCTTTGCCCCTCTCTTTAAGGCGCAGACTTCAGGCACGCAGATTTCAGATTTCACCCCCACTTCACCCCGCACGCGCCACTATATTTACGCCAAAGCAACAACTAGAGACATTATCACAAATAAAATTTACGGATATTTGCGGAACTAAACACATACAAAGTACTGTTAGTTACTCTATACTACCGCCATCTGTTTAGGAACGTGGGAACTACGTTGCATTGCACATAACTCAACATCGTGATCTATACGCCTTCTATTCATTCGACACACTATACGCTGGTTGGATGTTGTTGTCAGTGTGTCACAGTAAAATAAATGTAGTAAGTCTGAAATTTATTTTTTTCATGGGTGGTCCTATGTCAGTCCAAAAATAGAAGGTTTAAACAAATAACATATTAACTTGAAAATTTGTATCTGCAACTTCTTGAACGGAGTTTGTAGCTGGTATCACATTTTGAAGGCTGTCCAAAATATTAGAGATCGATTATAAGAAACAATAAAACTTCTAACCTTTCCAAATTTGGAATGTCACACGATAATGTGAGAGGATAGTCAATTTTCATCGACAATCCTCTCACTCAGGCCGAAGCCGAAGCTGAAAAGTTTTTATAATTTGTATAGGTACTTACTCTAATATATTTTATGTAAAAGTTTTTATAATACTTATTTTATAGCTAACTTAGAAATTTCCACTAACTAGTAACGTAAGTAGTTGTAACTTAGTCAACGTAAGACATGTGAACTGAGTCCTACTGTTACAAATTTTCTTATAGGTACTGTGCCACTGAGTTTTGGTACCTTGACGACCGACGCGCGTGCGATGTAGCCGAGCTCGCCCGCGGTTGCTAGGCGCGTTGTTTTGTTATAAAGTAGGTACCTATGTATGGCTGCATGTAATAACTTACAATACCCACATATTTATTACATTATGTATACATACCTACCTACCTACCTAATAAATAATTATGATGGCTTTTTCTTACCTTTCACCAGTTTGCGTCGAAAGGGGCTCGTTTGCGTATTTCTTCTTTACCTTAAAAAAAACATAGCTTTGACTGACAAAGGTTTAAAAATCAAAAGATATGACATAATATTAAAATATTAGCTAGGTACATAACTAAATAAAAGTATACTTGTACAAAAGATACAAATAAATAGAAGGTAGAAAAAATAACATGAAAAAAAATATTTAGGTGCGGTGGGACTTGAACCACCATACGCCAGAGTAGGAATGTACCACCCCAATATCATGAATTGCTAGGCTATTTAGACTGACTCTTTTGCTGAAATTTAGAATCTATCTCGGTCAGTGCCGTGGCATAGAAAATCCTCGTTAATTGAAAGATTTTTCAAAATCATAGTAAGTATTATCAAATGTCAATAAATACGCGCACATAAAAAGCTTACTAACCTTACTTTATCCATCATGTGTTTCGCACGCATAATACATATTATTTTAAATTTCGACCGCCGTGGTGCAGTGGGCGAATAGCCGGCTGAGAGGCAGGAGGTACCGGGTTCGATTCCATGATACCATGTTTTCAAGTTTATATGTTATTTGCATGATCTACAGATATTTGTTCCGGGTCTGGTTGTTTCTCTATATATTATAAGTATGTATTTACAAAAAAAAATGTATATAAGTATTCTATCAGTTATCTGGTCCCCATAGTACAAGCGCTGCTTAGTTTGGGGCTAGGTAGCGCTGTCTGAAATAGGGTTTCGTTCCCGGGTCCCGGGAATCGGAAAATCCCGGGAAAAATGTAATTCCCGGAACCGGGAAAAAAATTCTGATTTCCCGGGAATTCCCGGGAATTTTCAAAAGTATGTGATAGGTCTAAAACTTTGAATTTTATAGTCATATTAAACTCAATGTTAAACCTTCTCGTTCTTCTCAACATCTGTTATTCAAGACGCCTGAGCATAAAACTTCTTTCTTCACTTACTCTTTCACTGTGACTGCTATCTGCTTGTGGAACTCTCTTCCAGTGGAAATCCGCAAGGCCGCCTCTATGGGAATCTTCAAATCCAAACTCTTTAAATACTTCATCTCTCTTCAAGATACCCAACAAAATTGAGCACTTTATGTAGATATATTTGTGTATTTCGTTTATGTATGTGTATTATTATTATTTTTAATTTTTGTAAGTTTATTTCTAAGCTAAAGCTTGATTAAATTTCCTTTTTCTGGCACTACCACTTTCTCCACACTACACAAAGGTTAGCTGGAAGAAAATGCTAATTAGCATTAAGTTCGCCTATGTATCTTTTTATTAGTGCAATAAAGAATTTTCTAATCTAATCTAATCTAATGTTGTTCTTAAAAAACCTTTCAAATTTTTCTACAGCTTGTCAGCCAGCCATCACTTTGACGATGAGTAGTTTCGTGGTAATTTTTCGAGGGGAAAAAAATGTTATTCCTTTGTTTTGTCTTTATAGAACTGTCAGAAAAAACTAGATAACACCTATTTGCATTTCTTTGTTTCATTCTCTCTATTATATTCGCTCTTCTTTGTTTTTACGCAGGTGCTGTGCAATTTCGATAACGATCTTTTTGCTTAATTATGCGTACCTATACAAACTGGTTCTGTTGTTTTATCAGATCGACTGACCAGTCAGTGACGCGCAGCGCAGTGTGGTGTCCGTGCCCATTAAATTAAGTGACATTTGGCATTCGTTCGCCGGTAATATCTCTTTGTTAGTGAAAGTTTGTGTGTGTGTTGAAACTCTGGTAAGTAAACCCTGTCGAATTGATTGTTTTGTCAATTCAAATTTACTACATATACAATAAGTACATTTAATATTTTCAACTTGTTATAGGTCAACATGGAAGGTCGACTTTTATCCGAAGTATGGAATCATTTCAAAAAAAAAGGGTTAGATAAAGCACAATGTAATCGCTGTCCAAAAATATTGAGTTGTAAAGGCTCATCGACCAGTGGACTTGCAAGGCATTTGTTAATGGTGCATAGCATAAATTTAAAAGATCAACCCAATGAAGCGTCCTCTGAAACAACACGGGCGTTGGCATCTTCACCGGCACCAAGTACCTCCACAAGTTCACTACAACCACCAAAAAAAAGGAAGAGCCACATAACACAGACTTCTATAGTTGAACATATCAAGAAGCCCTATAGTATTGCTGAAATCGTCTCGAAGTTGGCATCTAGTGATGGACTTTCGATTCGGATGATCACGCACAGTGAAGTGATTCGAAGCCTTGTTTCACAAGCTGGCCTAAATATTCCAAAATGCGAGTCGTAGGTTATGAAGATAATTGTAGAATTTGCTGAAGAAAAAAGCAAGATATCAAGAAAATCTTAAATGAACACGTGAAAAATCATGGACGGCTCAGTATCACGCTCGATGAATGGACCAGTATCAGAAATATACGCTATTTCAACATAAACTTACACAGCGGAGATGGGAAAGTGTATAATTTGGGTTTGATATACATACCGGGGAAATGTGGAGCACAAGAGATGAGAAGAATTGTTGATACAGTCCTGACGGAATTTGGAATAAACTTCGAAAGAGACATTGTAGCCGTGACAAGTGATGGTGCAAATGTGATGAAAAAGTTTGGCCGCGAAAGTCTCGCAGAAATGGTATTATGCATGAATCATGCTATTCATTTGGCGGTGACAGATGTTCTTTATAGAGAAAAGACCACCAAAGAAAGTAAAACGGATTCCGAAGAATCAGACTCCGACGTCTCCGACTTCGACTCATACGACGGTTGTGATCAAGAATTAGTACAATCAGCGGTGGAAATAGGAAACCATGATATCCGACCAGATCTGAAGAAAGTACTGAAAGATACACGAACCATAGTCAATTTGTTTCACAGAAGTCCATTAAAAAATGCGAAACTTCAAGAATATGTAAGATCAGAACATAACAGGGAAAAATCATTGTGTCGCGACGTTAAAACGAGATGGAACAGCATTGAAACAATGATAAACCGGTTCGTAGAAGTTAAAAACTGTATCAAAAAAGCTTTAATTGATTTAGATACCGCAAATTTATGGCACGAAGAGAACTTGGCTGTTTTAGAGGATTTACTTAAAATTTTAAATCCCATCAAATTAGCAGTTGAAGCACTGAGCTCCCGAAAAGCAGATATCTTGATCTGTGAAGCTATCATTACGACACTTCTAGTAAGACTGAAAAAGTTGGAGTCACCTATTGCTTTAGAGTTTTCAGATTTCTTAACGCAAAGAATAAGTGAGAGGAGGGATTCTACTCTATATACCTTAACGCTTTTTCTTCAAAACCCAACAATTAGACGCAATGAATACTTATCACAAAGTGTTGAAACTAAAGAAATAATAATACGCTATGCTGAGCAGCTATTTCGCTGATTATTTCCAGAAAAGTCAGAATCTGAATCGAGCCCGGAAGAATCGCTTCATGCTGTTGCTGAGACGCAAAAAAGAGGCATTAGTTTTGCTGAAGAACTTCAAGACGCTATTCAAAATGTTTTCAAAGGCACTCCTCCATCACGAACTCGATTTCCTAGACTGAAGAAAGACTTCGATCTATACATCTCTTCTGGTAAACGGACACCTAATTTGAAACAGCTATACAACGCTCTGCGCACGATCATGTCTACATCCACCGAAAGCGAACGTACATTTTCAGTATCGGGAAATTTTGCTACTAAAATTAGAAGCCGATTAAGCGATAAATCACTCAGCTCTTTAGTTTTTCTTAAGTTTTACTTTATGAAATAATTTAAGACTTAAACTGAAATAATGGTTTACGTGACTGTTACATAATAAGGGCATAAGTTAAATTTTGCCAACGATGTGTGGCCGCTGTAAGAGAGTAAATAAAATATTTTACGTAACTGCTGCATAGAGTTAAGGTATTTAAACACTCGAATCATTTTATGGTTAAATTAAAATCGGTTACGCTACTTTTGATAAACTACTCTCGTGTTTACATACCTTAATGATGTGCAGTTACGTATAATACTTTATCTACTCTTGTAAAGCCGCCACACATCGCTGGCAAAGTTTGTTGGTTATCATAAGAGCGTTTCGCAATACTTAATTACTCCGTTTATATTACGTTTATATTATTGTGTGTGCTAAGAAGTTTTATATTATAAGTTTGATTTTGCATGCCTGAAACAAATAATTAAGTTTCTATTATACTACCTCTGTTTATGATCGATCAAAAATGTTATTAAGAAGAAATAATTATTTCTGAGTCAAATAAATAGCTTATTTAATCCATTATGTGTTTTCTTGACTTTTTGTTGTTAAAAAAAACTAAATTAAGGACTTTAAAAATTTCCCGGTTTCCCGGGATTCCCGGGAAATTGAAAATATTATTCCCGGTTCCCGGGAACGAAATAAACCCGGGAAATCCGAAACCCTAGTCTGAAATGTCCAGCAATATTTATTTATTGCTGCTGTATGAAATAACTTACAGTACACACGGCTATACATCAAGCTGTGCATTTCCAGTATAAGCTGACCTCGCATTGTGTAGGCTTTTCATAGAATGATAGGTCAGCTTATACTAGGCCTGTATAGCTTGATGTGTAGCCGTGTGTACATACCTACCTATCTTTCTCATCTGGTTTTTGTCTATCTTTCGCCAGTTTGCTTAGAAAGGGAGTCATTTTTATAAACATAGCTTTGACTGAGAAAGGTTTATAAATCAAGTTACGACTTAATATTAAAATATTTACTAGGTAGATATCTAAATAAAAGTATTCTTTTACAAAACATAGAAACAACTAGAAGGCAGAAAAAAACAAACTAAAAAAAAACTACCAAAAATCATTTAATCTGGTGGGTTTCGAACCCGCTTACAGCAGAGTAGGTACTGCAGACGCTCCAGTACCGAGAACCGCTAGATTAGCTAAGCTTCAACTCTCCTGATGAAAATAAGAATATATTTCGGTCAGTGGTCGCGGCACAAAGAACTCTGGCTAATTGAAATATTTTTTTAAATCTTAGTAAATGGCAATAAATATGCACATATAAAAGACTCACTTACCTTACTTTCTCCATCATGTATTTCGCGCGCGAAATGCACATCCTTTTACATGATTTTTGACCCATTTGTGTGGGTTTTATTTTTGTGTTATTTCTGAAAAAAAAAAATAGCATAGGTCCATCTAGCAACGCGGATCGCCGCGGAATGAGAGTGAGTGCGAAGTAAAATACGCGAGCAACCAGTACGAAGAGTGCGGCATGATATTGAAGTGGCTCCGAATTAAACAACGTAAGCGACATCTGTAAAAATCATATTTACTGTGTAAATAAATAACTTATTCTAAAAACTTGATCAATAGTTTATTTTCTAATTATTTGAATTTTTGTGAAATATCATATCTTATTACCTTAATGTGTAGAATTAACTTGGGAATGTCTTAATTGTCAGAGGTGTCTATGAATTTTTTTTTATCGACATTTTATTAGTAATTCGTGTTTTTAGAACAATAGTTTTGTTACTTATATCCTTGAGTATCGTGTATTTAAATTTCATTACCATACAAATAGCAGATTGATAATTGTTAGGGTTGCAATATTCAAAGTCTGCGCCTTAAGAACATCTAAGTCTATTAGTAAATTTAAAACAAAAGTGCACACCTATTATCTGTCCTGCTTGTTAATTCATCATAACCATTTTTATAGTTGCTTATTGTATTAAAATAAAATTTGTGTTAGTACTAGTATTTTAGGTTTATAGTATGTAGGTATGTTTTTAATTGTATATAGATGCACCACCGTCATGTGTTACATTTTAATCCTGTCCATACAAAGGTTGTCTGGAAGAGATCGCTCTTAGCGGTAAGACCGCCCATTGTACTAAATCAATTTGTAAGAATTATGTTCTGTATTTACTTTGGTGTATAGTGTGACCATTAGTGCTGTGCACTCCCTGAGGTATGCGCGCGGCGAGACGGGGGGATGTGTCGGCCGCTCCGATCTATCAGTCTGCCGTCAACGCTCACGGCGGTAGGTAGCTTTTGTACCGGACGGTCTATGTCAGACGCACACGGGATAAATATTCAAAGATGGGTCGTGCGTTATCTCGTGATATGAAATGGAAGATGAAGTTGAAACAGAATCTATGTCAGAATACCTTTCGTTAGAATATATAATTGTTTGTAAATATAAAAAATGTTCAATAAAACAAGTCCTTTGAATTATAAGTTTAGTTCTTATTTATCACCTGCATATTTTTAATAAAATATGAGTATATTTAAGTTACATTTTAATCAACTAAGTAAGTATAATATATTACAGATAGATAGCCTCCGACCATCGTCCCGCCACAAGTCTTGCCTTAGAAATGCAAACTGATATCGTAAGATATGTCCGACATGTATTGAACTCATGCAGTTTTTTCTTTGCCCCCCACCTCGCCGCGCATACCTCAGGGAGTGCACAGCACTAATGGTCACACTATACAATAAAGATTTATCTTATCTTAATAATGACTGGAGTTCAAACAAGATTAGAGCAAAAAAATCATAAAGCGATCGATGTACACTATTTTTAACCCATTTTCAAATAGGAGGAGGTACTCAATTCGACTGTATTTTTTATGTTTGTTACCTCAGAACTTTCGACCGGGCTAACCGATTTTGATGATTTTTTTTTTATTTGAAAGCTGGTGCTTTCCGTGTGGTTCGCTTTCCACTTGGTCCAGTTCTGACAATGGCATCCATGAGAAAACCATATAATTCTTAAATTTGTTTCATTTTTATGTTATGTTATGTTTGTTAGCTCAGAACTCCGTTATATATGAAACTGTTTAGAAAATTAGTTTTATATTTGAAAGGATATACTTTTAGATGGATCCCATGGAAATTTCATAAAAATTGGTGGAGTAGTTTGGTTTTTACTGTTATCTGAATTCGGTTATATTTTTGTTGAAAAGTTACTATTTTTTTTTATGTTATTTGTAGGGAAACAAACTTACGGCCCACCTGATAGTAAGCGGTCACCGTCGCCTATTAACACCGGCAACACCCGGTGTATTGCAAATGCGTTCCTTACCCTGTAGAAACCTCTTTACATTTTCTTTTGAAGCGTGCCATGTCGTAGCCTAACGGGAAAACCTCAGGTGGTAGCTCACCTTGCAAGTATGGGGTATTTTTTTTTTCAAATGGACTTATCTCGCTGTTGGCCTCTGAGGCCGTTGTAGCTTAACCTAGCTTTTGGCGAGCGCAGAAGGCGCTCAGCCCTATAATTTTATTTTTGATGAGGCAACTAGCGCAAGGGCACCACTTAGGTACGAACCTCGGCTTGGGCTGTTGCCGGGACGGGGATAGGAGAGAAACGCCCGGGTACGTGCTTGTACCTCGTGTAGGCGGCGACTAAAGGGACTCGTCGACCTCGCCGGCGAGGTCGGTGTATTTGTGGAGTGTTTGCTCTGTCTAATGTGGATGACTCACCCGCATTAGCGAAAGTGATTTCGTCATCCGGGTCTTCGAGAACGTGTCTCGGACGACAGAGGGTTTGCAAGTATGGGGTAGAAAAGATCGCTACCTTTTATTTTGTAGTCAGACGGTATTGTTCTTAGTAAACTATAGGTTTACTCTGAAGAAACGATCAACAATTTTTCAGAAATTTAAATAAATGTACAATAGTCAAAGTCAAAGTCAAAATGTTTTATTCATTAAAATCACAAGGACCACTTTGAAACGTCAATTTTACTGCCTGTTCCTTCGCGACCAAGCCAGAACAGAAAGGCAAGAAATAAGGCTGGTTGTTTTTTTTAATGATCCTTTTAGAATACATTACAATACAAAAAATAAATTACGTCTAAATTGTAACATTTTGAACGAGTTGGAGCAATTTCAATCCCAAGCTTCTCTATCATCTAAATAATCCGATATTTTATAGTAGGCCTTTTTATAAAGGTTTTGTTTAATTGCGTTTTTAAGTTTGTTAATTGTCAATTTTTGTACATCACTTGGGAGTTTGTTATAAAAGCGAACACCTTGCCCTTTAAACGATTTACTAACTTTACGGAGTCTTCAAGGGGCAACAGCGAGTTTATGTATATTTCTAGTATTAAAATTATGATTATCGCTATTTTTCTTAAACAAATTAATATTTTTGTGAGCATACATCATTCTAGAGAACATTTGTTAAAAAAACAAGATGGTCTCAATAGACTATTTCCCATCAAAAACACTTTTCCGAAAGTAACTTACCGGATCAAATCGTAGGTTTTTGGAATATATTGAAAATAAAAGAATTCCATACAATTTCAATGAAACGCCATTCGGCACAACATTGAGTCCATGCATGCCATTCGAACACTTGCAAGGAAATACATTTTTCTTATTTTGTAATTAATTTGTTACCGACATCAATAAAAGAGGAGGTTCTCATTTCAACTGTATTTTTTTGTTTATATTGTTACTCTGTTACTTTCGATTGGGTGAACCGACTTTGATGACTTTTTTTTTATTTGAAAGCTGGTGCTTCCCGTGTGGTCTCATTTTCCATTTCCATTTGGTCCAATTCTGACAATGGCTTCCATGAGAAAACCATTTAAGTCTTAAATTTGGAAAACTATTTTTGTTTTTTATTTGAAAGGATATACTTTTAGATTGATCACATGCAAATTTTATCAAAATTGGTAGAGTAGTTTGGGTTTAACTGTTATCGGAAGTCGTTTATATTTTTGTTAAAAAAGTTACTTATTCATAATCTCTTAGCAGAATGATGTAAGAAAGCAATAAAGAAGCCTCCCCACGGCGCAACCTGGAAACAGCTAGGGCACGGTAACGCAGTGTTCTAGTCTGGCTAATTCTTTCACCACGATGTCTCAATCGCAAAACGGTTTTTTTCAGAACCCTTCCCAACTATCGACTACATTACCCAATGCCAACATCAAGTGGAAACTGAGTGCCCCAGCTCTCAGTGTCGTTTCCCTTAATATTGAGGGCTTTTCGCCAAGTAAAGCGGAACTACTCTCAGAAATGTGCCGTACCTCACACTGCGATGTACTGTGCCTTCATGAAACGCATCGCGGCCACGACCAACTACGGCCGCAGATTCGTGGTCTGACTTTAATCGCCGAGATTCCTCACCCAAAACATGGAAGCGCTATTTTTGTTAAACCTGAGGTACTAGTTGTCTCTGTTTGTACGAGCTCACAAGACTCAATAGAAATCGTAACAATAGATACCGAAAAATGTACAATTACTTTCCTCTATAAGCCTCCAACTCAATCTTTCAAATTCTGGAAAACTGCAAATTTTGATGATTGTGCTTTAAAAATTGTCCTAGGCGATTTTAATAGCCACAACACAGACTGGGGCTACTGCCAAACGAACCCTGACGGCGAAGCTGTTGTACAGTGGGCAGAAGCAGAGGGTCTACATTTGATGCATGATGCTAAACTGCCCCCTTCTTTTAACAGCCACCGCTGAAAGCGAGGCTACAACCCAGACCTGATATTTGTGTCCGAAAGTTTAACTTCACTTTGTTTAAAAACGGTTTATGCAGCAATCCCAAACACCCAACATAGACCAATTTCTTGCCTCCTGCAAAGAGCAGTGAAGCCGACAACTGTCCCGTTTAGACGTTGGTTTAACTTTGTTAAAGCAGACTGGCAGCAGTTTTCTGAAAAAGTCGACGAAGCGCTGAACGTAGAGCCTATCCCACAGATTTACGAAAAGTTTATTGATGTTATTCGGACGGTATCTCGAAAGGTGATTCCCTCGTTTCCCTCCCTGAATTTGAGCTGTCGCTCAAATTACATCCCGGGCCTTCAGAGAGACTCCACCCAACTATTAGCGGAATACGAATCGCTGTATGAAAACAATCCATTTGCCGTAGAAACCATAACCACTGGTCAAACCCTAATGACAATGCTGAAGGAAACCCGTAAAGAGCAATGGATAAAAACTATTACTGAAATTGAAATGACGCATAATAGCAAGAAAGCATGGTCTACTCTAAGAAAACTTACGGGGGACTCCCCTCCACCAAAAAATCCTGGAAAAGTTACCGCAAACCAAGTAGCTCACCAACTGCTCCTAAACGGGAAAGCTACTCGGAAACTAAAATATCTTGCTAAAGCCAAAATTACCACCGGAAAGCATTCACTAATTTGCCAACCATTTACACTTACCGACATAATCCAATCAATAAAAAACTTAAAAAATGGAAAAGCTGCTGAAGTCGACGACCTCACCGTGGAACAGCTCAAGCACTTAGGCCCAGCGGCGATATCTTGGCTTTTGGCTCTCTTTAATTTCTGTCTTAGTATTTTTCAAATACCGAAAATGTGGAGACAAGCCAGAGTTGTTGCTCTACTCAAACCTGGAAAGCCTGCTGACGATCCAAAAAGTTACCGACCAATTTCGCTTCTTTGTCACACCTTTAAACTTTTTGAAAGGATGATACTAAACCGTCTCACGCCACTGGTTGAACCAAAGCTTATCCCCCGCCAGGCAGGTTTCAAACCCGGAAAGTCGTGCACAGGACAAATCCTGAATCTAACTAAACACATAGAAACCGGATATGAAGATAATAAGATTACCGGGGTAGTTCTAGTTGACCTAACAGCTGCATATGATACCGTGAATATAAAGAGGCAGGCCAGATGACGGGTGACCTCGGTTTGGTTCAGATACTGGGACTGATACTTCAAAACCGGCGCTTCCAAGTCCACCTCCATAAGGACAAAAGTCGATGGCGATGCCAAAAAAACGGACTACCGCAAGGAAGTGTACTGGCTCCGACCCTATTTAACATATACACGGACGACCAGCCCTGCCCCCCTAACACCCAGAGGTTCCTGTATGCAGATGACCTGGCTCTAGTTACGCAAACAAACAGCTTTGAAAAAGATGAAGTACACTTGATGCATGCTCTAGAAGTACTAGGTGAATACTATGACGACAACGCCTTGAGGCCAAATCCTACAAAAACACAGTCCTGTATTTTCCATCTGCGAAACCACCAAGCCAACCGTGCACTTCAACTAACTTGGCAGGTACACCCATAACACCGCACTCAAACCCGGTGTATCTAGGAGTAACCCTGGACAGAACTCTTGGTTTCAAAACCCACTGCCAGAAAACAAAAGCCAAAGTCTGCTCACGAAATAGTATTCTTCGTCGGCTCACCACAACATCTTGGGGCGCTTCACCTTCGGTTCTTCGAACAACTGGTCTCTCCCTCTGCTTCTCAGCTGGGGAGTACGCATGCCCAGTGTGGCATCGTTCAAGCCACGCTAGAGAAGTAGACACTGCATTAAACGAGACCAGTAGAATAATAACCGGATGTCTGAAGCCTACCCCGTCACACAAGCTATACCCTTTAGCGGGTATAGCGCCACCTGACATCTGGCGAGATATTGTCTGTGCCACAGAAATGGCAAAACAGGAATGTGATGTCCGACACTGCTTGTATGGCGTTACTCCACCAAGAAAACGGCTACGTAGTCGCAGGGCCTTTTTGCGATCCACAGAAGCCACCACAAATAATGCAAGTGATGCCCGTGTTATTCTGTGGAAAATAAATAAAGCCCCCCCACCTGGCTATATTACACCTGCTGAGGAACTACCCCCTGGTCAACACCTACCTTGGCCAGTGTGGAGGACCCATAACAGACTGCGTACCCAAGTCGGCCGCTGCAGATGTAATCTTAGTAAATGGGGTATTATAGACGAATCGGCGAAGCAATGCCAATGTGGTGCCCAGCTCCAAACAATGGCACTCGTCCTTGTATGCCCATCCTGCCCTACCACCTGCACGACGGGGCAACTGATGACCTGCTCCGACGCTGCCATAAACGTGTCGGCGTACTGGTCAAAATGGTTATAGTATTGAGACATCGACACGAAAGAAGAAGAAGAAGCAGAATGATGATATCACCGATTGCCACCATGTACGTGTAAAAATAGGCCTAAAATAGGAGTTAAAATTGTATCATACATCTTTTCTGTTCTTTATCTAGAGCACAAGTTCGACCGCTACTTTAAATCTTTACTTAGACGATCTCTGTGATTTCGATTTTTGCAGCGAGACAAATGTTTACATGTTCTGTAAATATTTGTTCCGGGACCGAGTACCCGTGCACTCGTAGTACAGATCGTGAGTTTGTGACTGTTATTGTGACTGTTAGATGAGTTATCAGTAATACGTATTATATGTTCAACGAACGCTAGCTACACTGGAAATAAAAACGGGATATTTAATGAGTTTTTGAGTATCCCGATATTTCAAAGCGGTTGCATGCGCTATGGCGCGATCTTGATCCCGGGCAAACTGAAGTCTGCGAGTGGATATAAATATCGGAATACTCAAAAACTCACAAGTCATGGTAAATATCCCGTTTTTAGTACAAATAACCTTACATTTTGTTGCTGAATGTTTGTTCGGATTATGTTTCTTTAGAAAAAAATGCTTTTATGAAGTTTAAATTAATTATAAATTATCTTCCAAACAAATATTTATAATATTTAAAATTGTAACTGATAGGAATGTGAGGGAAGTATATTTGTTTGTAATGGTTAATATCCGGAACTATTTTGAAAAATTTTAAACCGATTTTGACAATAAAAGACACACAAGTTTCTTGATTTATTTAAATTTTTTAGTCGATCGCTACTTTTTATTGGGGGGGGGGGGGGGGGGGGGGGAAGGGGGGGAATGGGAGGAAGTTTGCTGTAGCGTTGTTTATATATTAGGGTTTCATACCTTTGGATGGGTCAAACGGGACCCTATTACTAAAACTCCAATATCTGTCTGTCTGTCTGTCCAGGCTGTGTCTCATGAACCGTGATAGTTAGACAGTTTAAATTTTCACAGATGATGTATTTCTGTTGCGGCTATACCAGAAAATAGTAAAAACATAATAAAATATACATTGAAGGGGGCTCCCATACAATAAACGTAATTTTTTTGCTCGTTTTTGCTCGATATTGATAACGGGTAAATGCTTGAAATATTCACAGAATATTGAGTTATGTTATTCACTTTAAAAATAAATATTTAAATTAAAATAAAATTAATATTTACGGGGTGCTCCCATACAACAAACATGATTTTTTTGCCGTTTTTATAGATAATGGTACGGAACCCTTCGTGCGCGAGTCCAAATCGCACTTAGCCGGTATTATTGTTTTATTTTTTGAAAATATTCATCTACCTAATACCAATCAGGCTACGCAGTCCTCTTTGCCTTCACGAGACGAACCCGTAGACACCAGATTAGACTTCCTTGGACGAAGGGAACGCGAGTAATCGCTAAAACTTATACCAATATTTTGCCACCTTAAAAGTCTACCTCGTAGGTAAGCCTATTGGAAAGTTCAAGCATCTGAAATTGGATTTAAAATTTGACTTTCTTCGTTAATTTGTTGCGCAAATAAGTTTTTGTGCTTGGGACGCGAGGTTTACTGTTCTCACAGAACCACTACTATGTAGTGCACAAGGCTATATCACTTTACATCTACGAATCGGCTTTACATGTTTGAAACAATATCACAAACTACGAAACCTTCAGCAACAGGCATAAAGGCCACCTTCGATCAATAATGTCCAAAACAGCTTTGTTTAATAAGAGTGTGTTTTGTATGGGAGTGAACATATGTAATAACTTTCCTATTAATATAAAATCGATACACAGTTCCCATCTATTTAAAATAAAACAAAAAAATTACTTGACTCAAAAATCATATTAGTTAATTTTATTTAATAATACTTAGATTCACAGTTACGTTACCTTATATATATATTTATTAACATAAATCATAATACATATTGAATCTACATTATATGTATTATTAAACTTTTATAAATTTGACGCGGCAAAGGAGCCCGCCATCTTTAATATACCTATTATAACTAAATTTTTACAAAAAAAATTTGAATAAAAAATTACAAGAAATAGTTTACAATAAAAAAAAGAGTATTACAAATTTTTAGAATATTTAAATTAATGGAGAAGTGCCCCTTGAGCTGCAATGTTTGCTTGATCGCATTTGGAGTGTGATATTACATAACACAACAATGAATATTTAAATGATACACAATGACATGTCCAGTTTAATGTTTATGTATGTCTACCTACGTCTTTTTATTTGCTACTTAACTACCAAACAGTGTTAATCTCCATATCGACAAATTACTAATGGTTTAAGTTATATATCTACACTTATTTTAGTTACTATCTATTGTTTATAGAATAAATACTTAAGTGTCTGAACCAGTTAATCTACACTACACTAAGGTTAGCTGGAATAAAATGCTAATTAGCGTTAAGTTTGCCTATTTATCGTGTGTGTGGAATTTTATTAATTTTTTTCTGGTTTAAAATATTTACGCGATGGGTTTTCGGTAATTGTCTAGTTACTTCTTCAATTACTACTTGTTAATTCAGTGCATAAAACTGACAGTTCCCGAGAACCCTATCTGTGGCGGCGGCAGCTGCAGATGTTTCTGCCAAGGCGAGGCTGAAAACCAGCGTAGCTGAGCCCTCGACCTATTTACCATCACCTTCTACCATGGTGCTACCTACAATAATGTACTAATGTTACTTAGAATTAAGCCTACTGTTGTACCTATCTAGCTTTATTTAGTAATTATTGTACCTACCTACTTCTGTTAGCTTAATAGGTGTCATCATCATCATCATCATCATATCAGCCGTAGGACGTCCACTGCTGGACAAAGGCCTCCCTCATTGATCTCCAGGAACTGCGGTTGGAAGCGGTCTGCATCCAACGCCGACCTGCGGTTCTTACCAAGTCGTCTGCCCATCTTGTGGGTGGACGTCCTACGCTGCGCTTGCCGGTCCGTGGCCTCCACTCGAGAACCTTTCGGCCCCATCGGCCATCTGTTCTGCGCGCTATATGGCCTGCCCATTGCCACTTCAACGTGCTAATCCGTCGGGCTATGTCGGTGACTTGAGTTCTCCTACGTATCTCCTCATTTCTGATTCGATCCCGTAGGAAAACCCCGAGCATATATACACATATGACCACAATATCGTCGGCAAACCGAAGGTGAGTGATGTATTCGCCGTTAATATTGATGCCCAGTCCTTTCCATTCCAGAAGCTTGAAGGCATCTTCCAATGCGGTCGTAAACAGTTTCGGAGAGATGACATCTCCCTGTCTTACGCCTCTTTTTAAGGGAATCGCCTTCGAGCTCTGTTCATGTACTCGGACTGACATAGTGGCGTTTTTATACAAACACTTCAACACTTCGATGTACCGATAGTCAATACGGCATCGTTGGAGAGACTCAAGCACTGCCCATGTTTCGATCGAATCGAAGGCTTTCTCATAGTCCACAAACGCGAGACATAGCGGCAAGTTATACACTTCGGTCTTCTGTATGACTTGCCGCAGCGTATGTATGTGGTCTATGGTACTGTAGCCTTTACGGAACCCGGCTTGTTCGGGAGGCTGGATAATACAGGATAATAGGTGTGTGTGTAAATAAATGCCTTTTATTTATTATTTATTTAATCGAATTATTTCATTAGTATGTGCTGGCATTATATTACCTATTATTATTTCATAGTTATCTGTATTTAATTTAATTTTATATGACATGTAATTTGCACGCCACTGTGGCTGCATATGGTGAATTTTGTAACATCTGTATAATTTTATCAATGTTTGGCAAATAAATAAATCTTTATCTTTAAATTTTATTGCAAAAACAATACGTGTGTATACGTGTATATACGGGCGGGTTTGCCAGTATATATTATAAAGTAAATACCTTGGTATAAAATATATAATCAGTATATATATATATCCAGTATAACAATGCACTCAGGGCGATGCTGGGACTGCCCCGCTACTGCAGTGCATCAGGGATGTTCGCAGCGGCGCGGGTCGACTGCTTCCATACCGTCATGCGCAAGCGAGCCGCGTCCCTGGTGCACAGGCTGCGGGCCAGCGCCAACACCGTCCAGTAGACTGCCCGTACACCAGACATTGCTGTCACAGGCATGCTCTCAAAAACCCTGTATAAGCATTAGTTTTCTTATTGTGTTGTGCGCTTTCCTATATGAGCTACATAATTGCTTGAAATAAATGCAATTTATTTTATAAAACTCAATATTTACTTATATCATTATCGCGACTCGCTACCATTTGTAGTCTAATAAGTTCGTGTACGTCTTGAATACAGTCCAAAGTCCAACTACACTCCTATATCATGATCTAATCTCCAGAACAAAGTAGAGTAACCATTCAATTTGCTATTTACAAAGCTCTGCATTGAAATACGTTTTCGAGCTTGATAATTCATATTTGCCTTCACTGGAGCGGTATAGAGGCGCAATATCAAAAAGATTTACAAACATCAAAGCTTTTGTGGCCTTCAAAAGTGATTCGTTTCAGCAATATATCTTTTCTGTCTAAGAATATAAGAATTTACTCTGTAGTTACTTTGCTTTTAAAGTCGTGGATGCGGAAAGCATGTTTTCCTTGGTATGAAAGTGTATCAGCTTTTCCAATAACATTGAAGTATAATTTTGTAAAAGTCAGAGAATTTTACCCGCATTTTTATTGCTTCAAACGTCAAGATTTACTTTCCAAGTTTATATTTCATGGTTTCATGTCAGTTATAGGTAAAATGTTTGACTTTATTTTTCAGTGAGAAGGTAGCTGTACCGTCCCAAGAGACTGAACAATACAATATGTAAAGTAACGAACGACTCAAATGTTGAGCAAACAATAATTAGACTTAGATTTTTCTAATTTTACTAAAAACTTGTTAGTTTTTCATTTGTTTTAGTTTGAAATAATACTGAGGTCATGTATATTTATGAAAATACAGAGCCTGGTAGCAAGTTGCAGCATCGGCTGAACAAAGAACAGTACCTTGTGTGAAATTAGAGCTTCTGGCCAAGGAATATTTTATCTTTCATCTTCGTTATAGGCGACGGTTACCACCAAACATCAGGTGGGTCATTTGTTATGAAGTATAAAAAAGTGATTTATTACAACAGGATATTTATCGATTTCAGACTAAATCAATTAATGATTTACTCATTTAGGTACTCACTGGATTTATTCAAGTACGCCGCTTCTCTGTTTTTTTTATTTGAAATAAATAGTAGAAATGTAATATTATCGAGACTAAATATTCCTAGATCCAGAAAACTTTACGGGTGCAACTGGTGCAGCTGAAGGACAGAAAAAAAACATCTATGTTAGTCATGTTTTTAAGACAAAACGGGTATTTTCGCGCACAGATTTATATCAAAATTATAATTTTCTAGTCTCTCGTGACCGCGGCCGATGTAACTTGGCCGAAACGTCGAGGTTAGTCAAAATTATAATTTTGATATAAATCTATGCGCGAAAATACCCGTTTTTTCTTAAAAACATGAGTATAGTTCGCGAAAATTTAAAAAGTTCTATCTATGTTAGTGTTAGTTAGATGTTAGTGTGTAGTTAATACCTGTACCATCCTCTCAGCGCATTCAGCCGAAAACACGCAACAAGTATAATCACTATGTTTTATACCGTTTAGTTTTAAAATAATCAATAATACTTATTCAATAATATAACCTGTGAATAATTAGTTCCTTTCTCAGCTGGTATACAATATAACCCAACTTTGTCAATTGTTTAATCAATATCAATGTAAAAATCGAAGTCAAACACAAAATCGTTTATTCATTAAAATCACAAGCATCACTTTGAAACGTCAATTTTACGTCTGTTTCTTCGCGACCAAGCCAGGAAAGAAAAGAAAGAAACAAGGCTGGTTGTTTTTTAATAATCCTTTTACAATACATAACAATACAGGAAATAAATTACGTCTAAATTGTAACACTTTGAACGAGTTGGAGCAATTTCAATCCCAAGCTTCTCTATCATCTAAATATTCCGATATTTTATAGAAGGCTTTTTGTAAAGATTTTTATTAATTACGTTTTTAAATTTGCTAATTGTCATCATTGTTAATTTGTAATCTGAGGGTCAATTTGCGCTATAATGGTATGGAAAACCGCGTATCAGGAAACCCTACAGCTATATTGAACAAGACAAATGTCTTCTAAGGGTGACGACCGAAACCCCGACATCTTTTTCTGTAGGTTAATACGAACAAAAGGCTATAGGGGATTACTATTAATCTCCCTGAAAGGTCCTTTATTGGAACAGGTGGTCACAGTGTACAAGAGAGCAATTGGTGTATTCTAAGTTATATTGTATCACTTGTTGGACACAATTCCCAACAATTGTACACAAAAATTTAAGTCAGTCTCAGACAAATAAAGAACGCCTCTTAGCCTTATGCCAACTGAAGCACTTATTGCTCGAGATGCGTGTAATTTAGGTATTTAGTGACTAATGTGACAATACCAGATTATGACGCTACACTGGCGCCAGCGATTGGCTGCTTTTAATAAAGTGTTTGCATTCATTAATAAGTTAATAACCTAATAATTGATTAAACCTAATAAACTTAAATTTAAATACATAATTACAAATAATATATAAATAAACTACACTACTTAAGGAGGATAAATAACAAAAACACTAACTATCAAAGTAATTCTGAGACAAAGAAAGGAATGGAAGGAATGAACAAAGAAGAAGATAGAAAGTCATTTGGATGACCTTATGGACAAAGGTAAAGCTAAGCTACAAGCTGTACAACTGTGCAAGTCGCACAATTTAAACTGTGAAGAAGTAACCCTAAAATTGTGAAGTATAGAAGGGAGTTCGATGCTGTAAAGCAAAAAAAAGTTTGGGAACCTCTGTTCCCAAACTTTTTTTTTTGTCATAGACTAAAAATGTGAAGATTAGATCTAACTAAGGAAATTTACGTTGCGGCTGAGTTTCAACCACGAATTAACAGTTTTCGATGAAGTTTTTACAAGTAACAGTCGCTGTGTTTCTTAAAATATTATCCGCCTACATTGATAGATGAAGTGAAGCCAACATTTTAGTTCTTCACTATCGAATGTTTCTAATGTTCTAATTCTACGATTAATGATTTCTTTGACATGAAATTTTGACATAAGTACTAATTTTTAATTTGTTAATTTCATGGTCTTTATAATTTTAGTTATTTATTGATTATTTTACGGTCTTCACGATACTTGATGATAATAATGATTGATTTTTATCAAACTGAAGATTTTGTACGTATAACTAAATTTTATGTAACTGTTATTTGCACGCTGATAATTGGCGAAGTATGTGAAAACTATTTAAATAGCTGTAACAATTTATACACTATGCTTCTGGCAAATAAATTTCATTTCATTTCATTTCGAAACTAGATAAATTTTCGTGGAACCTCGCTTACGAATTGTGAACCCCATTTTTTGTCAAGCCACCATAGACCCCCGTCGAGTCTCCCTTGGACCCCTGGGGGTCCACCTGGACCACTTTGGGAATCAATGCTGTAAAGCTTCAGAAAAACCGAAGGTTTAGAAATGTGCTTGGTGCAAAATCTCGAAACGCTCCATAAGATAATGTGAAGTTGGATTAAAAATAATGTGATAAGTTATTAGAATTAAGTTAAAAGATGTGATAGAATATGTGCATTCTGGCGAAAACGGATAAAGAGCCACTTGAGTTTTGTACAGAATTCTGAGAGTCATACTTGCGCAAGCCAAATATGAATTGAATATACCTTGAATACCTTGTATAAGCCATTATTACTGTTTCTACTAACCGTCTTGATATTAAATTTATTACATTTCTGTGGAAACTCCACAAAAACCAAAGTTATTACTTCATTATTCAAAATACCCTCTTGGCCTAGACAGTTCATGGATATCTTGTAAACTAGCACTGTATCTATTTTAGTTCCTTGAACTTTTAAATTAATCAAGAAAGACCTTCGAAATGTTGATTATTTTGTGTAACCTGCTATTTCAATAAAAGTTTAGCTGTAGGTATTATTAAGTAATGGGAGAACCCATAGCACTTATTAATATGGTTTTTATCGTTTGCAGCTTTAGTTTTCCTGCGGCCACAAAGTCTATTGCGATCACCACTTGTTTTTATGTAGTCCCTAGGTTATGGGGGCGTTAAAAATTCACCACTAAGCTACTAAGCTGTTAAAAATTGTAGAATATTCTTAGGGGTGATAACTGTTAGCTCCTCCAGGCTAAGAATGTGATTGTCCAGATGAATGGTATGTTTACGAATTAGTGGACCACACTCGCCTAACAGGTGTAGGGGCGATTCTGCCGCCACATTACAGAATCTGCAGGTTTGTGTATCGCATAGCCCTACTCGTAGCTTGAACATGTGCTTACTAAGCCGACAGTGTCCAGCTTTAATCAGTGATTTAGAATGGTTCATGCCTGAAGAATTGATCCAAAGTTTCGACGATTCTTCGAAGCAGAAGTTCAAAAGGGTTCTTTGTGTCAAGCTTTTTGGTATACCACAGAATGGCTCAGGGCCCTGCTGTATTGTTATAAGTTAAGTAACGATGTACAGACCATCTAACTGGTAATCCCCTGCATTTTTTTATACTATTTATATCTCAAACGAGCATGCAGTCCACCAGATTTTAAGTGGCTACTGCAGCACACGGATATCCACATAGAATTCAAAACAAGCTATTATGTTGTCTTGATCTCTATGTGGATACGTTGCCATACTATAGGACTTAGCTGGTATGCCTTTGTACCAGTAATTACAGGAACCTACCATTACCATCTAACCGGAACACAGCAGTACAAGTACTGCTATTTGGCGGCAGATAAAGGTAAGGCGGTGGTACCCACTTCCTCGGGCCCGTTCACTAAAGCTCTACCACCAGTGTTGCGAAATGGAAATTTGACATGATGATACGTTTTAATGTATTACTATTATATACTCACTATTTATATATCATTGTACTATTTTATCAATTGACTGTTATGTACCACTTATGTATTTTCTTTTTTCATTTAATGTTGGAAGAAACTGACTTCTGATATGCAGCTCACGCTAGTTCAAGAGGCTTTAACCAGCATTGTAAAAATTGGTATGAAACAAATAAAACATTTTTGATTTTCGATTTAATTTTTGAATGATTATAATATAAAAAAAAAACTAGCTTTTTAGCGTACCTTTCTAGAAGACTACTGAGTTGAGGAGAATCTACTAGTATTTATTTATTTATTACTATCAAACAAAACATGGCAGTGCTAGGAAGACTTAAGCTAGCATTATAAGATTACAGCATACAGATGAAAAGTTTCAATGCCAGCAATTTCACCGGCATCCTTAAATAGAAAATAAACTCTTTAAAATACAGCGAGTACTGCTTAGTGGCAGACCCTTTCACAAGGAGCTTTGCTTTTATAAAAATATACCTCTGCAGATATTACACGTTAGGTGTATATTAAATATATAGATATACATATCGTGTATCTGCAACTCAAAAACAAACAGAGAATTACGAAAAGATTTTCTTTTAACCTGTGTTGTTCCACTGCAGGGCAAAGGCCTCCCTCCCTTCTTTCCAGTTTTTTCTGTCCCCTGCTGTAGTAGGCCAGTGTGGTAAATGTACATCCAAGTCGTCACGCCATCTCCGTAGTGGTCTGCCGCGTGGGCGAGTTGCGTTAGAGACTGAATCAGATATTATCTTTGCCCATAGATCTTCGGGCATGCGACAGACGTGGCCGGCCAAATCCCCGAATAATCTTCTTCAATAATGAAGAAGATTAATTTGAACTATTCCTACATTTTACGGAAAATTACCTAAATAAAGGCAGTATTGTAAAAGCTTTCCATCCTCTCTCCAATTCTAAAACTTGCTACTTTGACAAGAACAAAGCCAATATCCACGTAATCCGATTAGATTCCGACAACTATTGCAAAATGTATCGGAACTGGACTCTGACCGGGTCGTTAGTAACTTTATAAGCCTCGAATGAAACCGCAAACAGTGTTTACCTATATGTAGGGCCGTTAGTGTAAAAAAATCCTTGGATAGATGGATGGCATAAATAAAAACGGTACTGACCAAAATGTCAATTGTCCGTTAGTTTACTTTTAAAAGCACAATTTTAGCAAACAAGCTTGCACAAAAATAAAAATAGGGTCAATCAAAATGTGTCAAAGAATTCAGATAAATAACCTGACTGAAGTTATATGTCAGGTATTTAAAATTTACAACTAAATTACAACTATACTTCCTTTCGCGTAATGACCGATTAATGACTCCGGTGACACATCCATAGAACGTAAATATAATTGAACTAGAATTTATTGTATATTAAGACCATAAAAATATCCCTATACCGACTGCCGCCATCTTGTTATTTGTCAGAAAGTATCTAAGCCGATGGCGGCTGCGCAGGTATGTCAGATGTACCAACTTATTGGTAAACATACTAGTTTTTAGTGTCACGTACCATGTACCAAGACTACTTGGTCCTTGTATGCAAAAATACAGACATTACCAATATTTTTATTCTAACAGACAAATGTAAGAGATGCATATGAAAAAAGAAAACATTCCGATCAGAAATCAGATTTCCTTTATGATATAGAACTTTATTAAAAAAGCAGTCTCGGATAAGTCGTTACCATTTACCATCGATCTATTTACTATATGCTAAGTGGCGTTGTGGTAACGTGCAACGCTCACGTTCTGAGGGTCCCGGGTTCAAATCCAAATTTGGTTTTCAAATTTTTGTTGAACGCAATAAACCTGAAATTATTTCGGGTGCTTGTGAATGATTAATATTTTTCAATTGATAGAAGAATCTAGTATTGTTTGCTTGAGCGAACGAACCCTCGTTTCCGATAAAAATCTTCGTTACTAATTATTTATTTATTTTTCTCAATATATTTTACATTTTATATCTAAAATGCAATATAATATCAAAACGAAAGGTTTGAAGTGATTTTACTTAGAAAACTTTCGTGATTGATTTCAATCATTATTATAAATACGGGATTTATCACGTACCGTCTTATCGGTACCTCGCACTGAGACGAGGCGAGACGTTATTCGGAGCGGATCGCACTCACCCTGATGAAGGTTCACGAATTGAACCGAAACATTGTCGGTCGAAACACCGATAAGACGGTACGTGATAAATGCCGTATTTATAATAATGTTTGAAGTGATATTTCTTCGGTGCGTTCGATAATTACTGGCCTCTAATAACGGTACACGAAATTGAAATATTTTTTTTCGCTAAGATGCGAATTCCGACACAATTTATATGTCAGTGTTGGCAGCGCCGCAGCGGAGCACAGGGGTACTAAGTTTTTTGTTTCCATTACCAGCTTTCAGCTAGCTCTGTACAAGGATTTCTGAGTGGCCGTCAAACATCCCTGCGGCTGCAGAGCGGGCTGATTTCTTGTTTGTTCATTGTGCTGTGCACACTGGAGCTGCTAGGTGTCATTTAGCATTATTACTCGTGCGCGATAACTTGGGACCTGCTAGGAATGCGACTCCCCGACCGCTTCCTCTGCACTTCCCCGATGGCGCCCGTATTGTACCGTTCGCATCACTATTTTTTACTAGGGTTTTTAGTCTCGTACTGGCCTACGTCACGTAACGACGCGCTCTGGAATTCTTTTAGTTTTCGTTTGTGTTATTGTTTTGTTGTTGTAGTTTTTGTTGTTATAGTTTGTGTCATTGTTTTGTTGTTGTAGTTTGACTGGAAAAAAGAAGTCAACCATGTGGACAGGCTTCGACAAAAGTATTGGGACGATGACCTCTTACAAGAGACGAATGAATCGCAATTAATTGTAAATTTATCGGATACCTCTTCGTCAAGTGATTATAGTGAGACTGAGGACGAAGAACAACCTCTAGAAGGCAAAATCCACTAAGTAGTGACGAAGATGAGATAATGTAATTAATAGATAAAATAAATGTATAAACTTAAACATTGTATTTTTATTTTAGTCAAATAGTGTAAAAAAGATTAGATAAAAAGCAGCGTCCTCCCTGAGTAACATAATAAATAAGGTTAAAAAAAACAAAGACGAAGCCCCGGGCGGCTGCTTGTTATGTTCGCTTTTTTGCGGGCGGTACAAATACGCCAATATGACGTCACCGCGCTCAGGTCCCAACTTATCACGCACGGGTAATACCCACTATAATATTATTATTATACGGACTGTAAGTATGTTATAGTACATTATTACCTAACTCTAATTTTACCATCTCTAAACAAATCATAACAAAATGGCGTTTATTTAATACTAGCTGACCAATCCGCAGCTTCACACGCGTAGTTGTTCAATAAAAACATTACCCTCCTTCTGCGCAGTTGAGTAAAAACTAGCCTATATCGCTAGGGGATAGAGTAGCTTCCCAACAGTGAAATAATTTTTAAATCGGTCCAGTAGTTTCGGAGCCTATTCAATACCAACAAAATATTTCATCTTTATAATATTAGTGTAGACAAACTTAGTCGAATGACAGCACAACTAGTGAACACTAGAACTTGAACGAGCGTTTTTTTTACATTATGTATGCATTATTTTATAAAAATATGACGCTTACGCACGTACAAGGTTATACCAGAGTCGAAGAAACGGATAGGGATGGAGCTATCGATAAACGTAACACGATAACAGACACGATATTTTTTTTACAAAATGTAAAAAACTAAACTACTGCCGGATACTTTTGTACAAATTTATTAACTAATATTATATATCATTACAAGATGTTACACGTATTAATTCTTGATTGATAATGCCAACTTTAAAATTTTCGAAGCTGTTGTAAAATAAGTAGGTATAGGTACTCGACAATGAAACGAAATAATTATAACGACAGGTAATCTCTATTTATTTATTTTATTCGAAATCTGATGAAACGTCACTGTCACTCGATATCATTACTTATTTGGTCACAACACTACAACTATCAAATTAGAACTGTCATCGATAAAATAAAGAAATGTAAATACTATAAATAAATATAATATGTATAAGATATAATAATAAATAAATATTTCACTTTGTTTTCATAAGATTGCAATCTTTATATTATATATTTATATATAGATAAATTGCATCACGGCCATTTTTAGTACGCCGACTCGTTATCGAGTCGTATTAATAATCGAAGACCAAAACTGAACCTTGTATTGTATCGAGTAGTATAGAATCGATAACCGTAGTAGTCGCCTACTAACTAGACAGGTAACGTGCAAGCCGGGGAGCAAAGGTTACGCCGAATGAATAGAACATGAGAAATGTTGACTTCGTAACACGATATCCGATTTCATTGGTTTTACTGGAACAAAAATAGTAAATTTTTAGATACTCCTTAAAAACTAGAAATAGATTAATTTAACCCATAAAATTAGTAACATACTATTAGACAATTATTACTGCGCGATAAAGTTTAAATTAAATATACGTCACGTCATGATAGTATGTTATGTTAGAAAAGGTTCAAAAAAGATTTTTGCGTTTTATATATTTACGGATACTATCCGTTTATGTACCCTACAAGGTTTTTGCAAGGTACCTTGGGATATAACTCCCTAGAAACAAGGCGGCTCTATGTCCAAATCATAACTCTGTGCAGTTTGTTGAGAGGTGTTACTGATTGTCCCACTCTTCTCACTGAAGCCAGCCGGCTTTGCGTGCCCGAACAACGTGCCAGATTTCGATCAGGCCGAGTGCGTTTGTTGGAACCACTGCGAGTACGTATGTTGCACTGCCAACAGTCACCCATCTCCCGTACGCAGCGCAGTCATCCATCCTCATTTTGACGTGTTTGCGGATGACTGGAAGACGATCGAGCGAGTGTGTCTCAGATATTATGAGAGTATTTAATTAGTTAAGTATACCGATGTTATCTTAGTTATGTTTAGACCCCTATTGTATTTGTTGTTTAGAGAGCGTTTTAGATTAATTTTGTAAAGTTGTATTTAAGTGTAAATAAACGAATTTGAATTTGAAACGAATTTGATGTAAGTTCTAGTGAATATTTTTTGCATTAGTGTGAGATTAGGAGAGATGTCACGAATAACGTAAAAAAAATTGTCATTGTTGACTAATTTCTCGTTTAGTCATGTACGCTACTATAGAGAAGTTGGTCGTCATTCAACGTCGCATCTTGGTATTTCGTCCTCAAAATTTAATACGACAAAATACTCACGCAGCAGTGTCAAAATATACTAAGCACAAGTAAATAAAGAGATATAATATCTCGATTTTGCACGAGTAAACCAATCCAGAAATGTTTGTCGTTCCGCATGTTAGCTCAACTATAATTTAACAGTGTTCTCGATCAAAGTCAAAAGTACTTAAGGGAGAAGAAGAGAACTCAGTAACTTTTGTTTTAGAAACTTCAACGTTAGGTACTTTGAAAGTACAGGCTAACCTCAATATGATATAAGTTGTATTTAGATCGTTTAGGAACTTTGTTTTTTTCGTAAGTCTCTGAAGACGAGGTGCGACATTTTTATGTCGAAATAATTAAAGGGATAAAACCTGTAGTTACCTACTCATGGAACGGCTTACGTGAGTTAAAACTATTATTTATATAAATTTTCTTGTTACCCATAAAAATATGTATTTTGGGCTGCCCTATAGGCCACAAAAAACAGCCTTCTCTATTCTGTAACTATTTTGAAAATCAAAGTATTCTCTGTATTCAATCCGTTATCTGGTTCCCATCGTAACAACTTTACTTCATTTGGCTGTATACGCTGCGCAAAATGTCCAGCGTTATTTATTTAATTAAACTAACACTGAGACACAACACATATACTATAAGCTATAAGTTTAATGTTACAGCTTATTAACTGAGAACAACCTATTTTAGGCATCCTTTGGATGTTAGAGGTAGAGTTACTATTAAAAAAGGTTAAACGCTATCAAGAAATTGTCCGTAACAATTCTTACTGATGGATCATCAAGACAGAAAATAGATTGAGGCCATTCAAATATTACGAAGAAAATATACATATAATGTTAGGTTAAAAAGGTGAAAATTATTAAATTAAAGTGTTTTTCAAGGTATCAGAGGTCGTAAAAATGATGTACCGATGCGGGTAGGTCAATATAAATAAATAATATAATATAAAGTGGCACTCCGGGAGTGCCGACAGAAGTGAAAACTTGAATAAAAGCAGACTTCACTACAGATACTTATACACAGAGGTGCAGTACATCTAAGTGGTCTGTGCAGAGGTGTCAGTAACCAAATATTCCTAATACCTGTCAGTAACAGTGTGTGTCAGATGTCGGTAACAGTGTCGCGAGTTTAATGGTTTTTTTTTCATCACAAAAGATGTTCAACGCGCCTAAAGAAGTTTTCACTTCAATAATAAAATATTCAGGACTCAATTCGATTTCTCAAATATACCTATATACTACGAATTTACATTTAGTAAAAAAAACAATAAAAATTATAAAATAAGTAAAAAAATATTCTGAAGTGCTTCCACTTCAAATAGTTACGAGTTTCAACTTCCAAGAAAGTCTGATCACCCTTTTGTTACTCACTTACTTGCTCTTCTCGGACATTTCCTCAGTAAAATGCTGATTAAAGTCAACCCCAGACATGTTTAATGTGATTAAAAGTTGAAAAATCCAACTGAAACAAAATATAAAGGTTTTTGCCCTGACAAAATAGCTGGGTAGAGCGATCTATCTAATCATAAAACTGTCCACAGGACAGAAACTTTGCAATAATAGACAGTCAACTGATAATGGCTTAATTTATTTTTAATGTAGAACATTTTGAAATATTGTCACCTTAAATCTATACTAATATTATAAAGAGGAAAGATTTGTATTTTTGTGTGTATGTTTGTAATGAATAAACTCAAAAACTACTGTGCCGATCTCAAAAATTTTTTCACCATTGGAAAGCTACATTCACTCTGAGTGACATTGACTATATTTATTACTAGAAAAGATTAGGGATCCTTACTAAAACCACAGACCAGTATAATTTAAATAGACTGACAGTCTCAAACAAGATAATGTAACTCGATATTTGATTACCTGCTAGGACGCGAGATGTCGCTAAGAGTTACAAATCGATAAATATATGCCAACCTTTAGCTTACTACCGCTCATAATGATACGAAGAAAAATAGATGGCGTTATTTTCAATTACACGTGCGCGATATTCTTATTGCGACGTTGTGACCTCTACGTTGTGCGAAGTTGCCGCTCTTCAGTTTCGTTAAAACTTTAGTCTAGCAATTTTTAGAGATTTGCGCACATTTTCTCAGAATTGCCAGAACATGAAAGTTTCCATCAAAATAGGGAGTTTTTTTAGGAAAGGACAGATATCTTTTATTCATTACATACGTCTATGATCGTACCATTATTACTTAAATGCGGAAATACCTGCATATTTGTAAAACAAGAATACATATTTATAGTGAAGTACAGATAAGTAGAACACTTTTTGAAACAAAATAAAATCAGTGCGAGGCGAGACGTTATTCGGAGCGGATCGCACTCACCCTAATGAAGGTTCACGAATTGAACCGAACTATTGTCGGTCGAAACACCGTTAAGCTAAGACGGTACGTGATAAATCCCGTATTTATAATAATGATTTAAATTAATCACGAAAGTTTTCTAAGTAAAATAAAATTAATTTGTAAGTACCCGGCAAATGCATACTTTCTACAAGATAATACGTTCTATTAATTTGAACTGGAAACATAACTACTAAAATAATGAACACAATACGTACCCACACAATATGTACATACATTAAGCACAACAAAGTATCGACTTGCTAGTCGCGACTTTTGAGAATTGGCAGAGAATTGGAGAGAGGTTTGGCAACACAGCATGTAACAAAATTAGGTATGAGCAGCGTGACTTTGCTTGCTTCCCGGCTGTCAATGTCAGTCAGTTCACGGTTTTCTTTCGTTCCATTTGTTTCGGACTTTGGGTTAATTTTGTGTTAAACGCCATCTAGGTAAAAACGATGTGCTACCTTCCCACGCCATCTGTGATTAAGCATATGAAAGTGGTAAATGATCAATATAGAATAAAATCGTTAAATCTTATTTTATGAACAATATTACTTATTCTAAATAAACTAGAAATATTTTCGTGTGTTTTAGTGGAAGTTTATTTTTATTTGTTGGTTGCAATGGCCGCTATGAAAGTTTCCAGGCTATAAGACAGCGCCATCTACAAATAATATGGGATTTTGAGTTTTTGCGGGTTACGATTTCTTATATGGACATTGACAGTCTATTGATATTACTGGTTTCTGCTAAAACTTAAGTTTTTTTGTTTTTTTTTTAATTTATTTATCACTTAAAATTTTTACATACATTAAATTTAAATTATTATGTTTAAAAAAATAGCACTTAAAACCACTAAGGTTTGTAGGGTAATGCTATCTTAATTAGAGTCTACATCATAAAGGAACTGAAGCTCGGAAGCGCTCCGTCTAGAATACACTTAATATTATATACATAGCTTAACATAATACATGATTTGAACCAGGTAAATACATAAATACATTATACTTGGTACAGCTCTAAATTAAATAAAAAATATGATTTAAGTTTAAATTTTATGTTTTTTAACGTAATTGTATCAGTTAGGTCAGTTGGTAGTTCATTAATTAACCGGGGAACTAAGTAGTTAGCTGTCCTCTCGCCGTATGCATTGTTTGCGCGCGGCGTATATAACCGGTTTCGAGCAACTGCTCGCGTGTATACCGGGTGTCTAATGACGTTCCTAAGACTGTATCTGCCAAATTGCTCGGATTAGATCAGATCTTTGACTGCACTGCTATATTTAAATTCATAATAAAATGGAAAACTAGCAAATTCACTCAACTGCAATAAAATCACATGGACGAAACAGCTGTAACAACCAAGAGTTAACTAGCCGCCATCTTGCTAATCCCTCGTTGGAGCCGTGGTTAACTATTATGACCAATGATTACTTATTTAACCACTGGTTGTGTTAACTATGGATCAAAAAACCAATTTATAAGAAATTTAACTATTTGTTACAATATTTAACCATTTGTTGCCTTAACTATGGATCAAAAAACCGGCCCTAAGAGTTTCATTAAAGAAATGTTCTTTTAGTAACATATATTTATATGGAGTGTGAACGGGTAAAACTTTACAATGCCTAAAAAGACCAATTTCATCATTTTGAAACTGTAGTTTAATTTTAGGAGATACTATACGTTTAAGTATTTTTAATTGGAGCTTGTAAATTTGATTAAGATATGTCGTATATGTACGACCACAGCTGCTGAGACCACAGAACATAAAAAACATTGTTTTTTGTGTTCTGTGGCTGAGACCATAACGTAACCCAAGATGTAATAAAGTGCCCTAAAACGTCTTTCGTCGCATGTGCTGTGGAAAGTGTTGATGATAGAATTAAAGTATGTTCTACAATATTAAAGAACATATCAATATCTACAAAATTAATTTTATAAAGAGGAAATATTTGTTTGTTTGTTTGTATTGAATAGGCTCCAAAACTACTCAACCGAAGCTACACTATCCCCGGGTGACATAGGCTACTTTTTACCCAACTGCGCAGAAGGAGAGTAATATTTTTATTGAAAAACTACGCGTGCGAAGCTGCGGATTAGTCAGCTAGTTATAAATATAATATTTGTTATTGTTTAATAAACAGGTTTTGTGGTCTGATGTTTAGTGTAATGCTCATCAAAGCTTAGGTACATTTTTTTAAATGTTCATACATAAAAATTTGTATCACAATATGTATCATATCACGAAGTAGGTATTACCCGTGCGCGATAAGTTGGGACCTGAGCGCGGTGACGTCATATTGGCGTGTTTGTACCGCCCGCAAAAAAGCGAACATAACAACCAGCCGCCCGCGGCTTCGTCTTAGTTTTTTTTTAACCTAATTTATTATGTTACTCAGGGAGGACGCTGCTTTTTATCTAATCTTTTTTACACTATTTGAATAAAATAAAAATACAATGTTTAAGTTTATACATTTATTTTAACTATTATTTACATTATCTCATCTTCGTCACTACTTAGTGGACAGGTAAACAAAACTGTTTGTTCCATTTTTCGTTTTCAAAAAACTCTAACACTTTTAGCACGAGGTTTCTTTCTCCGCTATGCAAAGGTTTACCCTTCATAATGATAACAAAAACACTTAACAAGAACTATAACAACAAAAACTACAACAACAAAACAATGACACAAACTATAACAACAAAAACTACAACAACAAAACAATAACACAAACGAAAACTAAAAGAATTCCAGAGCGCGTCGTTACGTGACGTAGGCCAGTACGAGACTAAAAACCCTAGTAAAAAATAGTGATGCGAACGGTACAATACGGGCGCCATCGGGGAAGTGCAGGGGAAGCGGTCGGGGAGTCGCATTCCTAGCAGGTCCCAAGTTATCGCGCACGAGTAGTACTTACCTATTTTAGGTTAATTTTTATTTGTATAAGCTTAGAAGTGTTTTAGTATAATTAGCGTTATAAATTATATGATTGTTCGTTCTAGGATTTAATTCACACTGGAATTGTACTAGTTAAGCTTTTACCTCCGTGGCGCAGTAGGCAAATAGCCGGCAAGACGCAGGAGGTAGCGGGTTCGATTCTCGCCGCGGAACAAATGTTTGCATGATCTACAGATATTTGTTCCGGGTTTGGTTGTTTCACTATGTATGTATATTATAAGTATGTATTTAGTAAAAAAAATGTATATAAGTATTCTATCAGTTATCTGGTTCCCTTAGTTTGAGGCTAGATAGCGCTGTGTGAAATATCCAGCAATATTTATTAATTTATTTATTTATTATCTAATAAAGAAATTTTAAAAAACTAGCACGTTTTAACCGTTGTATTCGGATTATGCACTACCAACTTTTAAACCCGACATCGTGTATATTATTTTCTATGTATAATAGCATAATTCCTTTCTAACTATAGTTACTCCATATAGTTCAGATAACATTTTCAGTCGTAACGAACATGATATGGTTATCGCAGCTTGTTTGCTTCCACACGCAGCTTCGAAGTTCAAACGCGGTTTGTCAATAGAAGGCCTGTTTTATCCAATCTATCTATAAACCTATTTCATAAAGATCGGTTCAGCCGTTGCTACACAATTGAGTAACAATCAAAATCCATTATGTATAGAATATTAGTGTGATTAGGTACCTACGTTCACCTATTTTCAATAAGCAAAAATGCAAACCTATTAGCAAAAGTCAGTAGAGGTACCTCGGTCATCTGATTTATAGGAATAGCTAAAAGTCCATTAATTCTTTAAAACAGCGCCATCTGTTGAAATAAAGTTGAACCATTTTGTCTAGGTTTAACACTGAGTCTAGGGGTTCTTAATGCATTACGAAATGCCTCGCGAATATGATAGATGGCGCTTTAGAAAAATATTCTAGGCTCTAGTGATGACTAGGGTATTTACTGTTTAAATTGCCGCTGAAGATGCAAGAGGTAATGTAGAGATGTCACTGTACATAACAAATTTTAAGACCCCCGAGACGCTCAAACCGTTTTATTCAAACACGTAGATTTTGGTATGGCACAAAACATTTTGATCGTTTGCTACCCTCTCGAACCAGAGAGGGTTATCAAACATTCACGGGTTTAAACGCCTTGAAGCTAGTCTATTGAAAATGTATACTTATATCTGTTGTGTTTAATGCGATTTGATTTGATTTTGATATCGTATCGGAGGCTCGTTACGGATTTACTATCGTGTACTAATAGTACGAACTTACCTTACTTGGTTTTTGCAGAGTCCAGTTATTTTACTAAATTCTGTGTATTTTAATGTGGTGTTACTTTATATTATTCAATCTGCAAACAATAAGCAGGTAGATACACCGACATTGTTTATTATTCCTATTTTTCCAAAAACTGCTGTTAAAAAAAATACCTTACACTTATGAATTCAGTTCGGGAATTACATTGGGGTTATCCTATGCACAAACCTCAGATTACAGAAAGAACCAGAAGCCGCCTTCAGCTATGATTGCTAGCCGTGCGCTGTGTTCATAAAACAAAACCCGCGTCCCGCGGCCATCTTGACGACCTCCGTGGCGCAGTGGGCGAATAGCCGGCTGAGACGCAGAAGGTAGCGGGTTCGATTCCCGCCACGGAACAAATGTTTGCATGATCTAAGATATTTGTTCCGGGTCTGGTTGTTTTTCTGTATATTATAAGTATGTATTTACAAAAAAAAAAGTATATAAGTATTCTATAAGTTATCTGGTTCCCATAATACAAGCTCTGCTTAGTTTGGGGCTAGATAGCGTTATGTGAATTGTCCAGCAATATTTATTTATTATCTCACCCCCACCCGCGTAATACTGCTAGCCCCGTAATATTAGTCATTAATTACCCGTTTTTGGGGTAAATGTTTTAGGTAAGATATAACTAATGAAATCCAAATTATCTAATACTAATCAGGTATCACAGGTATATTTTATATCTGTGCACCTGACTAGTATTAATAGTATTGACACAAAAAAATATTATATTATTTACTACAACTATTCAGAGTTATCTGTTTGGGGTGTGATAAGCCGAAAGGTGGATCAATGTACTCATTATTATGAACAACTTTTACTATTGGGGCAACCTAGAAATTGCGAAAAATAATCAGCTCCAAAGAAAATATTAATTGACTGATGCTAAATTAGTCCTGAATTAGCATACCCCAAACAGATAACCCGATATGCTGCTCATAAATATGTAAAAATAACTAATGTAACTAATAATCTCAATGATTTAAAAATAAAACACGGTTTCGATAAAAACATGTAATTTACTGTTTGCTCTGTAAGTTTTTTAAAAGTAGTAGAACAAACGCTGTTTGTTTTTATGTAGGTACAGGACATGCCCCTTAAAGGATTCTTACTGTTTAAGTGTTTACGTGATTGTCAGTAACACTGTTTAACTTATTTTAAGTTGGTCATCATATATTTTAAACAATCATACAATTTAAAACTACAACTAATAAAAGTTTACATTTTCAGAATGTAGGCTTCTCGATTTAAAAAAAAGTAGTTCCAACTAGCGTAATAGATGGCGCCGTCTAAACAAGCACCCAAAGACATGCTCCACTAAAAATTATATTTCCAAAGTTGCCAAACTGTCAAAGTCGCAAAGACAACATCAACATTTCTAGAGAACACGCTTACTCCGATTTTGTTTCGTCTTGTGTGTGGCAATCAATCTTTTTTTGTGATCGTATTATTTCTTGGACCTGTGCTAGTCTGATGGGATCTGACTTAACGATACACTGTATCTTGAATGTTCATGTTTTTTCTGGAGAAGCTTTGTTCCAAGAACACTAAAGACATAGCAGTTTTTATCAATATTATTCTGGCAAGAAAGTAAATATCGCTAAAATATCTTACCGTAATTATTTCAATATGATGGTGTCACGGATAAATCAGTTAGGTACACGAAAGTGGGCCGAACTTAATAAAGAAGACTTCGATATGGACGAACTATGGTTTACATGTATATTTGTTTGTAGGTACTGGTTTTTGTAGGTTTTGTTTTGCGAACTCCATCCATAAGAAAACGGTGTCTGCCGCTATTTTTGCAATAGGTGACAACGCACGGTTTAGTCATCTCTACTATGGTATGTATAGTTTGTTCCTACTGTTTGTAAGCAATTTTATATGACGTTCTAATTAAAGTGTTGATTGATACGGCAATTGGCATTGACAATTCACTTTCTTATGGACACAGAAAGAACACACAAGTGCATATGCATGGAAATGATTGCTACTTTAAAATAATTTATATATGATCAAATGCTTTTTTACCACTGACATTTCACATGCGATAAATCACATGCAATGATTATTCATTATAATGCCATAATGTTACACTCACTATTCTTGCTAGTGCTTTTTCACATATGTTAAATCACGGGCAACAAAAACCCCTTATGAATTCCGAAGAAATGCGAACAACTATGATTTGTAGCAGACCCGTATGACTACGACCGATATACGATGAATACCGAAAGTAATTACAATTGAATGAGTTTTAATAGGTTATGCGATGAAAAATAACAAGTGTGGCATATGATTTATAAAATCATTTAATTTTTCACATGTTACTCGTGGAACTTTCCATTCTTAGTGCTCGATGGAGCAGCGTCATCTGTTAGCAGTTCTAAAAACATGGCCTCGAAAACCCCCATTCTAAAGTAGGGAAAATAATAAATCTCGATATTTGGCAACACCAGCAAAATGGAGGTATCATTTACGATATTACATACAAACCGAAAATTTTATTCAATAATCAAATAACTCACCATCTAAATTCATTACTTGCGTATGAAATGTGATCCTATCTTGTTTTTTTAGCCCAGCTGAAGTTTTACACGTTGGGATGACACAAGAAGGCATAACTTATGTAAATTTAACACTGTAAAACACGTCACGCGTGACGACGGTCACTGAGTAATTAATGGCGTTCGCGTAAAACTACTCTATTTAGGAGTAGTTTTTGACGCTTCAATATTAGGCGCGTTCACGGCTTTTGGTTTTTTCTGTATTCTGAGGCACAAACGAACACTATAGTAATTCAAAATATCTTGGATATTTTAAATTTATTCTTTCTTGTATGAGTTTCAAATTCGATCAAATGAGTAGGAACCTACCATTATACCTACCTACCTATTCTTTCTTGTATGAGTTTCAAATTCGATCAAATGAGTAGGAACCTACGATTATACCTACCTACCTATGCAGCAAGTAGGTATATTTACAACACACTAAGTAGTGGTTCGCCCCGAGCTGAGATCTCGCGACTCTCACATAAAAACAAAACAAATAGTATTTGTATTCTTTGGCTATCAAAATAGTGACACGAAATGTATAATTACTTGACATATAGTTCCATTCAAATTACCGGTAACAGGAGTTCATGTTAATTGGTTCCTTTTTTAGGGGTACAAACCTTTTATTAGACGTGCCATTTGACCGGATAGTCCCATTCCGTTTTTTTACCCCTCTTGAATCCCAATATCTCAACAACCCCCCCCCCCCCCCACACACACATTTTTAGCTCACCAGAATTGTGCAATCACTACCTACCTATATACCAAATTCAACGCTTCGAACGTCATCCTCGGACCAACAAACATACGCCCAAATTGGTTTAGAGATCTCGCTTCGCTCGATCAACAATATACGTTTTTGTAAGCAGTCGGAAAATTTTGAGGAACAGCTGTGTATGTGTATCCAAAACAATAATTTGTATTTATTTCAATCCAAAATTGAAGTTGAGAACTCGAACCTCGAAGTTGTTGACGAATAACGTCTATCTAGGACAAACAGTCCTCATAAAAAAGCTCAAGGTCGCTCAGTATCAGTATGCGCTCAGTACCTTGAGCATTGGTTTTTCTCTATGAGATCGGATTAAAAATGAGGAGATCCGTAAATAAACCCATGTCGCTACTTTCCTGTAATATATATTTACTTCCTTATTCTATCATCGGGCAACCAGACGCTCCGCGATGCGTCACCGCTACATGGTAGACATACATACATTTTATATTGTGTAGGAATAGTAAATTTTTATTTTTAATTATTTTCTATGTAATATTTGCACACCAGGACACTATCTGGTAGAATGTTAAGAGCTTAAATTGTACATTAAGACCAGTGTAAAATTAACTAACTTTCTGCAAATAAATGATCTTTATCTTTACCTCCCATACGCACAAAGCGGTAGGTACTCTTCCAGCTTTATTATGCGCACCGCCAAGGAGTGGAACGCCTTGCCAGCTGAGTCTGTGCTTCCTGAAAACTACAACCTATACTTGAAAAAGCATAGCTTGATCTCTGCGACATTTGTTAAACTGACATTCCTAGGGTTGTTATGATACAGAAAAAATATCGATAGTAATTATCGATAGAAGCTTTGCAGTAAGACCAATTGTTGGACTTTTGAGGGCTCCAACAACCCGTAACTACTGCCATTAGATATTCGTATAGCAGCCGGGACCGACGGCTTAACGTGCTTTCCGAGGCACGACCAGACCAGTGCAAAAACCCATATTCATGCATACAAATATTTGCACTGAGCGAGGATCGAACCCGCGACCTCCTGCGCAGCAGTCGTGTTCACTACCGCTTCGCCACGAAGGCTGTCTGCTATAATTATATGTATATTGGATTATATTAATGAATATTTTAAAACATACCTAGGTACATTTATTTATTCCAAAGGAGTACACCCCAAATCAATATCCGTATCACTTTTAGAATCGCTAGAGCAATCTTGTAAATTTTAAATGAACTCTTGTTCGCAAATATTATCAAATAGAACGTCCCGCTCCCAATCTTCTTCCATTAATTTTCTGCATTTGGTAACTACCTTTTTCCAATCTTCGACAGATACATTTTCAACCGCAGTGTTTAGTAACTGCAACATTTTATTTGCCGTGGTAGTTAAGGTAAGGCGGTGTTGTGTTATGTCTAGCAACGTAACCTTGAAAGAAAAACATATTTTAATATCATAAATTATACAGGAGTTAATACATAAAGAATCTGTCTAACTGAAATTCGAGCAAACAAACCTTTTACTTGGGCCCAGATAAACTCGATCGGATTATACTGGCAGTCTTATGACGTTATGACCCTTTTCTTGGGCTATGTCATCTAAGACATACGTTGGTGTGCTGGGTTTGTGTGGACCAACGAGTCTCAATACTAATAAAATAATAATATAATTCTTGAAGCCATGCAATTATTTCTAACTTCCTGTTTGCCGAAGTTGGTGGTTTGTGCTTTTGTACCGAGTGATATGGGGCGTTATCCATAATTATATAATGTGGCTCCTTCAAATTATCTAATAATTTTAAAAACCACTCTTTAAATGTTTCAAAATTCATTTCTTCATGGTATTCATTGGTCTTCGTAGATTTGAATGCCAATAGGCAATTAGGCACAAAACCAGATGACGTCCCAGCATGAGTTATTTATTATTAATCTTCGACCTTTGCCTTCGGGTACTTTGGTGGTCGATTGTGCCGTATCATCGGTCCAAGCTTTGGATACGGTATGATTGGCGTTTAGCCATGTCTCGTCTAGAAAGACAACTTTGTCCCAATTTGTAATTTTTTGACTTTCCGGAGAAAATTCACTCGAGCAAGAGCAATGTCGGTTCGTTCCATTATAATTTTTCTTTTGTCACTTTTTGTAGGAAAATCCAATATTTTTCAAAATATTCGATAGTGACGGCAAGCTTCCTTTAAACAAGTCTGCGTCTTTTAGGGACGCCGCCAGTTTTTTTAATATAGGTAATTCGCCTCGTGTATAATAACCATATACATGATTGCGAATCGCAGCGGCGTCAAAATCGTCAACTTTTGTGACAGGAGCAGCCTTTCTTCATTTTTTATTTGGCGTTGAAAGCTTTTTTTACTCGTTTTCAGTCAATACTGCGGTTGAAATTTCGCCATATTTTTCTTTACTGATGCGAATTACTGTCGCACGTCCAATGTCAAGAGCATCTGCAAATCTGTCACAAACTTTTGCCATGGGTAGGTAATAGCGGTCCACCATTTTGGTTTTCTCGCTCAAAATATTCACGCAAGCGAATCACAAACTCACGACTTTGACTGTTTAAAACAGTTTTCTTTGTTCTCTTTGGAATTATGCCAACAAACAATGAAAACAAACAATAACAACAAAGAAACTAACAATAATAAATAAACTTAACAAATTAACAGCAATAGTAACAAAAACAAAGTGATGAGAACGGAAAACACGTGGCGTATACAAGGCGTTAGAACTCGTACTGAGGAGAATGGTTCATGTCAAACAAGATGGCGGCGCGTTGGCGCCATCTTGCGGAAGAAGACATGCCGCGGCCAAACTTCTCTCGAACTCCAAAGTTGTCGGAAGGAATGTTACGAGTAGTTTAGAATTTAGATTTTATTTACTCACTATTGTAAATAATGTAATTTTTTTTAAATATTCAATAACGTTATTTTTTTAAATTAAATGATAAATTAATTTTGAATTAAGTTTTATACAGCATTGCTTACGGACATCTCGAGCAATTAGGTCGTTTTACGTGTAATATCAATAACTAGTTAAATTGCGATAAGCGAAGGGCCCGCCTTACCTAGGTCGGGCTCATCGCGCCATGGCTAATGAACCTTATAACGTAAATGATACAGTCGAAGTTAGCATGGAGCGTAGTGAAGTGACCAGTTTATCGGGAGTTAATATAATACAAGAAGGATTGGAATGCAGTGATGATGTGAATGAAATAACAAATATGGAGTTAGAAGAAATAAGTAGAAAGAGAAGCTCGTCAGAGGAAGGCTGGAATACAGTAGGAAGAAGGCGTAAGATTATTCGAGCTGCTAATAAACCGACCGAGCCCTCCACCTCATCGAGACATGAAGACGAAGAAATGGCTCAAGTTCATGTGACATCCACGTCTGCAATGCCTAAGCAATTTGCATTAGCTAAGATTTTTAAGGATAATAACATTAATGGGATCCATCGTGTCAAGTATGTTCACCAAAATAAAATATTGATTACATTTGACCGGGAAGTTTATGCTGACCAATTTATTCAGTGTGAGTCATTGAGCGAAATGGGATGGAAATGCCAGAAGACTTCGGAAGTAGGAGTGTCATACGGGGTTATTAAAGATATTGAATTAGACTTCACGGAAGAGGAAATAGTAAAGAGTTTGTCAAGTAATGTGGAGATTCTGTCAGCAAAAAGACTTAATAAGAGAAAATATGAAAATGATAACGCCGCTGGTTGGGTAAAATGTGAAGTAGTCCGGATTGATTTCAAAGGATCATCACTTCCTACACACGTATTTATACATGGCATGAGAGTTAAAGTGGAACCCTTTATATTCCCCGTTACCCAATGCTCACGATGTTGGAAGTTTGGCCACGTGAGAATGTTTTGTCCTTCGAAAAAATCTGTATGTCCGAAGTGTACTAAAAACCATGAAAACTGTGAGGCGACATCGTTTAGATGTGTTAACTGTACCGGAAATCATATGGCTCTTCAAAAGATATGCCCTCTATTTAAGAAAGAGAGAAAAGTAAGAGAATTAATGGCAGAGTTCAACTGCACTTATAGACAAGCTCTCACAATGTACGTCTCACCAACCCCTATCCCTGACAGAGACCTATCTCCGGGCCCTCCCCTAACAACGAGTACAGCACGGAACCCTGTACCTACTTCGCGTGACCATGAGCCGGTGATTGAGATGAATGTTTCCCCAATACACCAAGGAATATTAATGTCCCAATTGTTTAAAACCCCTCCTGCATCAACGTCCGCGTCCGCGCTCGCGCCCGCACATATTCCCGCGTCCGTATCTAATCCCGAGGAAGAAAATCTGTTTACTACTGTGCAAACTCGAAAACAGAAGAACAGACGCCGTAAACAAGGTAGACCCCCCTCCCCTGCCCCGCAATCGATGGAGACTAATTGGGATAATGATTCGGAGCACTCAGTGGACTTTACACAACCTGGTGAAACCCCTAAAATCCCGCGAGATAGTAAGATAAGTGACATAAGCTTTATTCAATTAATTAATAAATTATACCGCATTGTGATAAGTAGGGATTCATTTCAAGATAAAATAAAATATGTAGTGGCGATGTGTGCAGAATGGTTAATCAACAAAGTAGTCAGTGGATTTTCGGCTGGCTCCTTCATTAACATGTTTGTTAATGATGGATAACAATATTCTTAATGTAAATATGAATATATTACAATGGAACTGTAGAAGTTTACGGCCGAAATCTGTGACACTTGAAACGATGCTTGCTCAGGAAAAAATTCATCTAGCCGTGTTAAGCGAAACTTGGCTAGAACCCGACAGTTATTTTAATATTCAAAGTTATAATATCTTTAGATTAGATAGGTCAGATGAGCACGGTGGAGTAGCAATTTTAACGCATAAGTCAGTTAAAAGTACCGCTTGCATAACTCATTGCCCTAATGTAGGCATAGAACTTTTACATGTCAAAATATTGAACTGTCGGCATATTGAGAACATTTTATCGGTTTATTGCACTTCTACGGTGAGAACTACGCAAAATGATTGGGACTACATATTTTCACTTGTAGGTAGAAAAAGCCTAATTTTGGGCGATTTTAATGCTCATCATAGAAATTGGAGCAATAAGACGGACTCGAGAGGATCAAAAATATTTGATTCTATGTTAGAACATAATTTTGTACATTTAAATAATGGAGATCCGACAAGAATTCAGCTTGTAGACGGTGTATTACGTAAGACGTCCCCGGATATCTCTTTTGTTTCTACAGAATTATCTACATTATTTTCATGGAAAGTTACAAATGAATCTTTGGGTAGTGATCACTTTGTGATAAAGCTATCAATTAATTTAGATATTTATCGAAACACTATCAAAAAACGAAATTATAAATTGAGTGATTGGACCTCTTACGCAACGCTTATAGAAAATTCATTTGCTGACTATCACATTTCGGATAATTATCAGGAGTCTTATGACATGTTTGAATGTACACTACAGGCAGCGGCTAATAAATGTATCCCTTATAAAATAATCCCGCAGCACTTATGCAATAAATTTAGGCCCAAAGCATACTGGAATGCTGAGTTATCTAAAGTAGTGGCCACGCGTCGTCTTGCTTTGGCCAATTTTAGACGATGCCCATCTCCAGCAAATTATAATATATTACAAGAAAAAATTGCAGATGCGCAACGAGCCATAAGATTGGCTAAAACAAAGTCTTGGCAAAAATTTTGTACTTCCATTGATGAAACCACCTCATCGCCTGACATGTGGAGACAAATGAGATGGGTAAAAGGTCATCACTCGGCTGCGCCTTCACACTGTGTGGACAAAGATAATGCCATGAGATTACTCGATAGTTTAACGCCAGATTACGTGTGTCCTACTCAACCACAATTTAATTCAAATAATACTGCATTACAATCTGACGTTACCATTCATGAGTTAGAAAATTCTATTAAAAAAACCGATACCGCGCCAGGCAGTGACGAAATATCTTTTTCTATGATTAAACATTTACCATTAATAGCCAAAAATATATTAGTAAAATTTTACAATATCTGCTTACATTTCGGGTTTGTACCGGTACAGTGGCGCCATGTTAAAATAATTCCCATTCCAAAACCAGGCAGAGACTTAACTTCTCACTCTGCCCTTAGGCCAATATCTCTTATTTCCTGCCTCTGTAAAATCTTTCATTCAATAATCAACAAAAGGATGGAATGGTATTTAGAAAAAAAATTAATGTTTCCTAATAGTATGGTAGGTTTTCGTAAAGCTCGATCTTGTTTTGATAACCTTACTAGTTTAGTATCACAAATTCAAATTGGGTTTTCTAAAAATATGTTAACTGCTGCCTGTTTTATCGATATTGATAGCGCTTATAATAATGTGGATGTGAGCTGCTTATTAGTCATATTAAATCAGCTAGGAATAGGGGTTAGGATATGTAATTACCTATGGTCATATTTAAAACATAGGCATTTAAAAATTGAAGTAGATGGGTACAAGCTAGTTCGATCTACGGGAAGAGGCCTGGCCCAAGGGGACCCACTCTCGCCCCTTCTTTTTAATGCGGCAACTATTAATATTTGTAAAAACATTCAAAACGTAAGAATTTCTCAGTATGCCGACGACTTTGTTTTGTACATAACAAAAAATAAAATAGATTCTGCTATTAATGAACTCCAATCTGCTTGTCTAAATCTTGATCGTATGCTTAGTGAGCTAGGTTTAGGTATATCTCCTACTAAAAGTAAATTGTGTATTTTTAAGAACGGGTGTTTTCGTAGTGCCGTTGATTTTAGAATTAACAACCAATCCTTACCAATAACTAATCATTATAAATATTTGGGTATATGGTTGGATAGCTCCCTTAGATGGAAAAAGCACATCAATGAGACTATTCATAAAGTATCAAAATATATTAACCTTCTAAAAGTATTATCAGGGCCGGGGTGGGGTATTCATCAAAGACACTTGCGTCGCCTATACATAGCTATAATAAGAAGTAGAATAGATTATGCGAGTTTCTTATACGATAATAGCTGCCGTACTACTTTATTGAAATTAGACAGGATTCAGAACCAAGCAATGCGTGTTATCGGAGGTTTTATAAGAAGCACTCCTATTCATGTGATGGAGAATGAACTGAGCCTGCCACCTCTTCAGATTCGTAGGAATTTCCTTGCCGGAAAATATTGGTTAAAATGTAAATCTTTATCTAATAGTAGCGTTATTAATATAATTCAGGAACTAATACCTTTAAATAGTTCTCAATACTGGGCCCATAAAAAAAAGCCATTACTTACTCAGACTCAGTGTGCGTTAAGTTCGGTAGCATTATATAGCAGTAGCCTCCTTGACATGTATTCATTTGATACTTGGGTTAGTAATATTGGTCTTAGCGATGTGATATATGATTCTATTCCTCAAATTGATCGGGCTAAACGCACATATAATTGTATTAATCTTAAAAATATCTGTGTAAGTTTTATTAACCAAAAATATGGAAATTGGTATAAAATATTTACGGATGGGTCTAAAGATAACGCGGGAGCGGGCTCGGCGATCTTGGACCCCCACCTTGGATGTAGCACAAAGCTCAAGATCGATTCTGATATTTCAATTATGCATATTGAATTGATTGCCATAGCGGAAGCCCTATTATACATTAATTCAATAAATTTCGACCGATTTGTCATTTTGATTGACTCTAAAAGCTCACTGCAACATTTGGCTCGTTGTACCTCTTCTGTGAGAGGCATACCGACTGCCTATAAAATATTAGAATCGATCTGGAGGTTACAATCTAGTAATAGAAAAATAATTTTGCAATGGATCCCATCCCACATACAACTAAAAGAAAATGATGATGTAGATAATCTGGCTAAACAGGCAATTGAAGACGGGATTCCATTGAATGTATTACCTCTATATTCGGAACGTTTTAAAATAATTAAGCAAACTTGCATAAGTTTATGGCAAGAATATTTTGACGAACGGTCACTTGAAAAAGGAGTATGGTACAAAACTATTCAACCACAAGTATCATATTATCCCTGGATTGATAATGCAAATCTTTGTAGAAATGTTTTAAAAAATGCACTTAGATTACGCTCGGGACACATTCCATCAAACAAATTTACATTTCTGATGAAAAAGGTTCAATCTCCTAATTGCAACGAGTGTGGTGTTGTTGAGGATGTACTACATATATTGATGGAATGTGTCCGGAATGAGAGACTCAGATCAGCTTGCTTTAGTAGGTATGAGACCATTCACACCGGCCTTATCAACAGTATTTTGGCTGACCCTCTGTCAAAAGAAGCGGAAATGCTGTATAAATTAGCAATTGTAGGTTTAAGCTAAGTTAAGGAATTTGTTTATTTTTTATTTTAGTGAATTATTTTGGTTGTTTGGTTATTAATTTAGAAGTTATTTTTGTGTTATTTTGTTTTATGGGACGATGTGGTCGCTAAGCGACAAAGTCCTTTTGATTATATAAATAAAAAAAAAAAAAAAAAAAAAAAAGTTTTATACAAAATATCGATAGTTTATAGTCTGTGGTCACGATGATTCATCGCTCATCGCTTTAATTAGCTCAGCATGCCCATAAAGTATGACATCGACTGGTACGTTTATCCGTACTGTTAAATTAAGAACTTCATAGGCGCGATTTTACTGACAGCTGTCCCAGAGATCAAGCTATGTTTTTTCTAGTATAGGGGTCTTCAAGACGCGAGTGAATAGGTTTCTTCTAGGCAAGCGTGTGCCATCGTAGACTGCATCATCGCTTACCATCAGGCGAGATCGTGGTCAAACGCTGGCCTGTAATTTATAAAAAAAAGAAAAACTTGACAATGCGGTGCAATTACAATGCAGCAAGAGTATCAATGTATATTACTTAGCTATAGTCCTCAGCATTATGCATTTTTGTAGCCCGTTTACGAGCCATTAATGCGGCTAATAATATACCAATGATGGTATTTCTGTTTGGTTCTTCAATCAATAGTTCTTCAGTGAGCTAGCAAAGGCGAATATAGAGTAAATTTGTCACACAACTCAAGGACATCCTCCATTTTAACCGGGATACAGACGATCATAATAGCGTCGTGGGCTTCCAAGTCGGTTGATACTATATTTAGGTATTTTGTATATATATTACGTGTTTGTTTCTTGTTTTAATTATTGTTTATTAGTTTTATTCTTCTAATTCTCAGTATTGTGTCTATTCTTTTTAATTATTTAGTAGTAGTTATGTTCTGAAACATGCTTTTCCTTTTGTTTTCTCGATGAGTATATTTCTGTTTTTCTGTGCGCGTATAAGTTACGTTTCAAGCCAGATAAAATTGTTATTTTAGATAAGTTTATATTTTATAACTTTTGAAACTATCATGGTTATGAACACTATTTATACTAAAAACGGGATATTTACCATGATTTGTGAGTATTTGAGTATCCCGATATTTCGGCGCAGTTGCATGCGCCATGATCACGGGTAAACTCACGGTTACCATGATCACGGGTAAACCGTGAGTTTACCCGTGATCATGGCGCATGCAACTGCGCCGAAATATCGGGATACTCAACGGGTAAACTCACGGTTACCATGATCACGGGTAAACCGTGAGTTTACCCGTGATCATGGCGCATGCAACTGCGCCGAAATATAGGGATACTCAAACACTCACAAATCATGGTAAATATCCCGTTTTTAGTAGAAATAAGTTATATTTTTTTGCTTGTAATGTATAATGTTTGCCTTATTAAATAAAATAAAATAAATAGGTTTAAGTAGTTATGTAAAATTACAGTAAAAAACAGTGTATTGTTTAAGGAATTTATTTCATTCAACTTCAAACTACACATTCGAAATTACAGTTGATTATAACTACTGCTATAAGCTATAATATTTACCTACATCCTGATCTGGACCTAAATAAGTTTTTCCAAAAATTTTGACACGTTTTTGAAACCCCACGTACTGTGAAACATTATTTTACCTCTACAATTCCATTAAGTGTTTTCTACATCATTTATTAGGGCATTACACATTGTAATTTAGAAACATTTCTACATATTTTAGCAGAAGTTAAAAATCGTCATAGACGATTGCCTGGACCCGGAATATTGATCACTAAAATGTGTATTCACCCTTACATATTAAAATTACGATACATTAAGTCTAATAATAAAAAGAACATTAGTTGCATGCTTGCAAAAGCTGCTTTTGCGGTGGTTAATTATTACGTAAATACCTAAAACTGTTTCACATACAAATTCGCTCATTCCCATACAACACTACTTTAATCTACTGTATCTAAATTAATTACAATAACAAAATAAATCTGTTAAAACGTAATTTTAAGTCTCAAACAACGATTTTCAAAAATCAGGTACAAATCAATCAAAATTAAGTCTAAGGTAACTGAATAAATATTCAGGAAGGTTTATTGAGATCGAGTTAAATAATAACTTATTAGTAAATTATTGCCCGACCAAAGTTCTGAAACTGCAGTGGCTGTCTAAAATTATGATTTTTCAGGTTTATTATTAAACTTTGACCAGGCTATTAAGAAAGAAAAATAAATTTTAATGTCGACATATTATTATACTCAAAACACCATTACAATCTAAATGAACTTAATATTAAACACAACGTTTTTTTGGCTTTATCGTGTATCGAGCTGACAATCACAGAAATAAATATAGCTGCTACTTTATACAAGACAATTTTTCGTTATAAATCGTTGCTACTTTGAAAAGAATCCCCTTCACACAAAAACATTCATAAAACCAATATGATTTGCGTTCAGGTTACCTTATGTCTTCTGTCATGAATCTAACCTATGGAAATAAGAGAACCATCGTTCAACTACATTAACCCTTAAATTCTAATGTAACAAAAAATATAATCAAGTCCGTGATACGTAACACGTGCTTTTTACTTCTATGATTAAGTGCCTTTTGGAGTTAGATTAAAAACATTACTTGTATGAAAGATATAAAAATCTATTTTAGGTTTCAATCACACTTGCTACTTTAAATATAATACTTATAGAATTATATAAACTTTGAAGATAATCTAAAACGTAAAAGTTTCCGATCTGTTTCATAAACTTGGCATCAGTTTAAAAACCAGTCGCAATTTTACTCAATTAACCTTCAAACTGTTAAAACAATCGCATGTAAAACCAAAGTTTTGCCTGGTGATACCTAGTTATGTTATCTTTATGCGTTAACGTGAAATCGAACCACGAAAAGTAGCACGTGTGAAAGAACCCTTAGTATTAGGCTCATAAATACTATTTTGTTTGACATACTCATAGTAGTTATTTCTGAGTGATGGGCATTAAGTCTATTCGTACTTTTGTACTAAAATCGATACGATTTCGTGACCGCTCGGCCACGTGGTATCATGACTCATGACTGTTAATTCAACCGCCAAACTCGACTCTACTGCAGTCGAATTAAGATCAATCAAATTACGTTCAGTAATCGTGATAACTGTGATCGTCTACACAAATGCTAGGATGTATAAATAAAATACTATTTGTTTCCGGCCTTACGGAATATTACTGTATAAAAATTGAACAAACACGCTATTTTCAATTCAAATATTTTCATAGTGAGTCATTCTACTGCCTGTATTTGTGTCGACGTATTATTCCATTGCAATGTCTACTCACAATTCAATGGTAGCTATTAACAGTAACTTAGGCCGCATTATTGCAAATATATTTACAAACCGCAGAGGTCAAACTGATTAAATGACGGCATGATAAAATAACAGACCAATAACTGGTGCGGCAAATCATCACCCACTCGTTAATAAAGAAAATCATCATTTTCGTGAACTGATACAAAGATAGCTATAGTATGAATAAGTTATACGATAACATTGACTAATCAAAACTTTATGACGCTATTCAATTCTAAGATAAACAATCTGTAATATCAAGCTTATGACTTTAAACCGTACTATTTCGATACACATGAAAATATATGCGATTAAATAAATACTTATACAAATTGGCTGCAATATTCGGACTAGCATAAATACAGTGCTGCACTGAGCTTAAACAGATAAATCATGATAGTAACCTAATTCTTTGGTAATATTCACTGGTATAACTAAAGCTAAGAATAAGTAATGCGATTGTGCTTTTTAGCAATCGAAACTAAAGGGTTTCTCTTCTATGTACACCCGTCTCGTAGCAGAAGAGCATTTTCGCTCATTGGCCCTTACCGGGCGCTGAAGTTCACTTCCGTTTACCAGCCGTGTGTCGTTCAGAGCAGGACGGCGGGAAGAGGCGTGGACAACGCCATGTGCTCTGCACCCCTGACCGGGAGTCTCTGAGCTGTGACGTAATGCCTCATCAGAGCCGGCACGGAAGGGAAAGCGGTTGCGGCGCCACCCAAAGTGTAGCCTTCAGTGCCACGGCAAATACGCATGTGCATGAAACCCCTGGTAGACCTGCAAATAATAAAAAAAACCGTTAGTCATCAATTAATAATTATTATTAACTTATTATCAAAATCTCTAATGTTTTATCATAATGACACACAAAATTATCTATCTGCTTCATGAAATGATTTTACGCAATAAATATGTATTTTGATAATCTTTTAGCATTGATAAGAGTAATAAGCCACTTACTTTAGACTTAGCGAATAGTCGTGCTTTGCTGATTCACTAGTCCTGACCAAAAACGCGCCCTCATCCGCTTCTCTCAGCAGACTTTCTGCTTCAACGCGAGATAAGGTCCCGTGGTACCACCTGTGAAATACGAAATAAACAATATTATAAATACGGGATTTAGCACGTATCGTTTTGTCAACGTTACGACCGACAATGTTTCAGATCAATTTGTGAACATTCATCAGGGTGAGTGCGATTCACTCCGGTACGGGTCTCGCCTCGAACCTATAATGTTAATTATGTATTTTTAGGTAATATGATTGAAATAAATCACGAAAGTTTTGTAAGTGAAACAACTATGAAATAATGTTTTTAAACAATTTCTACAGGTGATATATTTTCAGATAAGCTTGTTTATTCATTCAAAACATTGAAAAGTATGCTTACCCTTGTCGGTCTAGTGGAAGTGAGGCGTCAACTAGATTACGAGGCGGAGCTATAGGTCCCAAATTCAAATGCAGTCCTTTAGAACTGCCAGAACCACCGCTTCCGCTATCGAAGTTTAATTTAAGGTTTGGTTTTGCGTGCTTATTTTCTGTAAAGAGAAGAAAAATAACAGTATAAATAGAATGCAAAAATAAAAATACAGAATCATAGAGAACATCAATTTATAAAATGTTAAACGATTTTTGAACTCAAATGAACAGAAGCCAACCGTCTAACCGCATGCAATCTTAGAGATGCGAGCTCCTAACTCAACATAACGGTTACAAATTGCTCCCAACATACAGGAAAAGTTTCCCTCAAAAAGCACTCAAGCAAATTAAATATTGGGCGTTGGACCAGAAAATTTCGTGTGGAGTAATCCGAAGTCATACATCTTAATCGGCATAATGCGGTAGCGGTCGCTTCGAGTTACGAGAATGCAAAGAATTGACTCGACAGACCCTTCGTGCACTCCTTACAAGGATTGACAAGTAAATCCTACTGACATAAACGGATTTGAAAAGAACTGATCTGCGCAAATCCCTTTGGGAAACTGATTCGAGTAAGTATATGAAGAATTATTTAGAAAATAAGGCAGAAAAATACCAACCTTGATTTAAGTCCTGAACGCTCTGACTAGAAGAAGCATTAGAAATAACTCCTGCGAAGTCATTGTTCAGTTGCAGAGACTGTCCTCGCAATTTCCGGCGTAGTTTCGGCATATCAAATGGCAAGGTTCGTAAGTCGGCTTCGGCTTCAGCTCGTCGCCTTCTCAATTTCGGCATATCGAACGGAAGATCGGACAAGTCCACATCTTCTTTTTTCTTTTCCTCTTCTGAGTTACTATTCTTGAAGTTAACAAAAGCGTTCCGTGAGTCAACACCTTCTCTTGAATGAATAGAAATGCCACTATCAGATCCTTGAATTTCCGAATCACCGGGGGCTGTATGTCTGAACGTAAGATTCAAAAGATTCCTATTTTGTAATGCTCTCCGCTTCGGTTTGGCAACGATTTCGACTGTTGTTTGTATTGTCGTGTTCCCGGTTTCAGCATCCTCGGGGGACACTTTTTGAGAGTTATTATTTTTATTGTTATCTGATGTTTCCGATGCTGGCTCTTGCGAAGATTTATCTGATATCGGACTCAATATGTGAAGCTTATTTGGATGATTCCCAAACCCCGATAAATGCATGTGATGATGCGATTTCGTGAACGGAACATTTCCAGAATCTGAGCTGTGCGAACTTAAGGAAGAAGAATGACGGCTTTCGGAACTACTACTGCTCCTGTCTCCTTCGCTGTTGCTGCTGCGCAATGACTCCATGCTTCCGCCACTGCTGCTGGTGGCCATGCTTTCTGTGCTGGAGTACTTGCGCCTTGGGCGGGTAACGCCAGGCCTACCCTTAAACTCCATTATAGGGCCGACCCCCTTGGGCCCAGTGTACCGATTCAGTTCAGGTGTGTCAGAATCGGAAGTGGGTCGACCCTTAATCTCTAAAAAAATCCCGTCCTTTGATTGCCCTCTTTCATCGTTTGCATCACGGGACTCGCGGCTAGAATCCCTAAGACGCTGTCCGATATCAAGGTCAGTTGGAACGGAACCTTTGACATCAGCTATGCTGGCTTCACTGCTAGTCGGAGTATCACGAGCTCGCAGTGATTTTACTGGCAATCTAAGGTCCTTCAGACGAGGATGTGCGGGCTGTGATTGAGGCAAGTTAGGTGCGCTCTTTATGCTATTCAGGGCAGATCCGTCTTTTTGTTGAAATTTTGTTGGCAGCGGTGCTGTTGATGGTGGGGACGGCGTATATCCACGTAGTGGCAACTGAGATACCGATGCCGTGCGATTGTCTTCTTCAATGTGTACCTTTTCTAATTCCTCTGATAAAGCGCAAGCGTTGTTCTCATTTTCTCTTTTTTGCCGAATTGTAGGAATTTTGGAACGTCGTACACTGTCTGTCTTCATCGTCACCTTACGGCGACCTTTATAGTCTGGTTCACTACGCTCAACAGCTTCGAAGGCCGACGAAGCCGAGGAAATGACTTTACGTTCCTCGGCTTGTAAGAGAGCTGGATGGTTGCTGACGCGGTCGAAGTCATCCAAATCATCGTCGGAGCGAGTGACTTTGCAGTCGAAGGCAGTTTCGTAAATCTGGCGGGTGGTCATCTCTTGCGGCCAGCGGGGCAACGGTGCCGGCACGTAAAAGACGCTGCGAGAAGAACAATGCTCCTCTACATCTTCGGGCGCGGCGCACACGCAGCCGGCCGCGTCGCGCCCGCGACGCCTTGGCGGCATCCACGCGCTCTCGCCGGACGAAGAAGATGACCGCTCTAGCTCACGAAAACCATCTTCGGCGACTGAAAATCTTTTGGGCAAATTAGGTCGTGGGGCCACGTGAGGTGCGTCTAGGCTAGCGGATTTTCTGTACCGCGCTCCTCGAGATGATGTAGTAGACGCCGTTGGTGCTGATGGAGCCGGAGCAGGTGGAGCAGTTTTGAACAAATCACCGTAGTAGTAAGGGCTAGGATTACGGCGCGGAGCGTTCGCGTATCTTGGATCTGAGCGACCACTGTCTGGCGAGTGGAGGGACGGCGCAGTAGCAAAAGTGTCGAAATCACCAAACTCGTCCTCTTCCTCCTCTGATGATGAAGAGCGATCTTCTGATGAAGATTCTAAAAAAATAAAAATAATCTATTAGTTAACCGGTAGGAGTTCGGTTCGTTTATGCTTTAAGGGCTTGTGCTCTCTCGAGAGAGATAACGATAACGAAACGTAAGCGCGCGACTTTTCTTACGGTTGAGGTCGCCTCAGCATGTCTCAAGTGGTCGTTTAAATGAGCGTCCGGGCTTTTCATGTCACTTGAAACTCAATCGATTGTTATGAATTGAAGCAAAGTATTTTATTTTTACACTCGATAATAATGATCGTTTAAAATTTTAAGCTTCTGAATTCATTGAACGGAATTTTCAATTGCACTTACTTGATATGTTTGAAAAATTTCTGGTTATTGAACGCCAAAATGTTTTCTAGTTTCTAAATAATTACCTACCTATTATAAAAGAACCCAAGCTACCCTAAATTTCATTTACATTTCAATCAACTTTGAGGACTATTATGGTAGTTAATGAATGCTACATCCCCCGTACTCGAAGGCGCACACGTAGCTAATGTTATATCAAAGGCACGAAATACCCTAATGAGAGTTCCTTGCTTCACATAAAAAGATATCCTTCTGAACGCTGCAGCGCTGTATGAAAAAAAATCCTATTTAAGCCACAACGATACGACAGAATTAACGAATCGTAGACCACGGTATGCCTTTTCATAATATACTTTTTTTAACTATAAGTCCTCTGTAACTATAGCTTTTGTTTTAGTTCCATGTTTTCTGTTCGTCTAAATGGCTCTGCACCGTATTGTTTTCACTTTGCAAAGCTTCTTTAATATCTTCAGGTCTTTGTGTGGATAATAACTGGTATTTTTCTCGAGTGCATCCAGTGTTTTATTAATAATAGTCTGTAAATATTTTCTCATTGCTTTAAATTTTGAAACGCTTTCTTTGGAACAGTTTTATTTAGATCATTTGTTGAAAAGTACGCTAAAAGTTCAGTACCACCCTGACAAAAGGGCCTGGAAAACTGATCAAATTGTCTATTAGCAAGGCGTGAAGTGCTGTGTAGGAAGGGAGATAAGTGACGTCATTACGTGACGTAATTACTTTTTCGCGTGGATGACCAGGCGAGAGACAACGTTTTGTTAAATTGACGCGATTAACGTGTTAAATGTCTTTTTGAAACACGTGGATGTGAAAAGTTACTGTGTTTCTACACGTACGTTCATCATCGATGAGCAAGTATAATCAAACATCAGTGAGCTCGACGTTTTGAGAACTTTTCGGTTAAACATCGAACATTCAGTCTTATTAGTCTATACGTTTGTTCTTGCTTGATTTGATGCAAAAACATCGAGCATGTCCGCAAGTGGAGACTTAAGATTAGCGGTAGTCGGTTTGTGTACCCATACCCACGCTAATAAAAATGGAAATCTAAACTTTATGTGCGAGACTCTTAAATATGGATCAGATTTGAAATAACTTCGTCATTATCATCAGTTGAACTTGAAACAGATAAGTTCTGTACACAATATAGAACAACATGCTTTATTGTTACTTACTGGTTATTTATTTACTTCTTGATTCTGTATGTACCTGCCTATTATGTCACACGATTCACACAATAACAATAAAATCAATAAACAGCTAATTCAAATTGATTGCAAAAGATTTACTAAGATTCACTCCGGCTTTGTTAGACTCATCGATAAAAATCTTTTTAATCAGAACCCTTTTACCAAAGACAAAAGAAAAAGTCTAGATTGCCGCTTTGTAAGTTATTTTATTTGTACCATTGCCTAGACCGGCTCATGACAATGGGACTGATTAAAACAGCTATAGCAGCTTCAATAGTGCCAAGTATTAGCTGGATGCCCCTGGGTGAATAAGACCTAAAACAACGCAATCAAAAAATTGAGGGATACATTAAATGTGAGAGGACTCTTTCTTTACACAGAGGAATTGAGATTAAATGTATTAAAAACTACCCCAGAAGAAAACTATTTGCTTTTCTTGCTTTTTGTCGCATTGATAGTTATAAGAATTTACCAGTAGCTGTAAATTTAGTTTAACTTCAATGAAGACGTAGAACGTTCCAAATCTATATCCAATTCCCCTCTCGAGTTTGCATTACAGATTTACAATTTAATCGAGGATCGCAGCGTCTTCATGTTGTTTTTTTAGTAAAGCAAATGCAGGACCAGACTCATTCTAGCCGAGAACAATGGCCTAACTAGGCACTGCCGCGATTGTTGAGCCAAAAGAAAGGCTTTTGTCCTCAACGTCCCGAGATGAGTTAGAACGCTCCTTGCGAAAGCTTGAGGCAAACAAGCAAATGAAGTGTGAAAATCTTAACGTGTTTACGCTACGTTAGAGCTCTGAATTTAGACCATAAAATAATCGTTTCAAAGATAGTAAAGTAGGCTCGTTGTAAAATCTAATCAAGTGAACATTCTATCTTTAATCTTTATTTAAGATACTCTAAGATACTCTATTATACGAAGATATAAAGTAATAACAAACGTATAAATGAGAATATTCAACGGTTTAAATAAAAGTGTATGATTGTCAGCAACAAATAAGGAAACTTAATTAAAAAAACTCGCAACTTTTATGAGCATGTTTTGCAAATTAATATTGCGATACCAATTGCAACAATTATCTGAACACAACTGCAACAGAACGCAATCGGAAGCGACGTTTCGAATTTCGTTATATGAAAATAATTTGCTTATCTACAAAAAACCTAGGACTTTGTCAAACTGAGGAAGCAATTTCAGCGTTTCACTGAAAAATGTGCTATATGAATGATAGGCACTTCCTCAAATAACCAAAACATTGAATAGTGCAAGTTCAGTGCAAATTATATCAGCTCTAATCTTAATCTATACCCTGATATAAGTAATACGACTTGTATGTTTTGATCGATATTTAATTAAACTCAAATATTGTTTATTCCTAATAAGTGAGTTCATTTTCTAGAATTTATATGTAAGATTCGTAAATCGGTACGATGAAAAATTGCATGTGTACGTTAGTATTATGACGTTCATATATGTATATTCCTAAGTCCTGGCATTATTTGTAACTTGCGATAATTTAAAGAAGTTAAAGACTTACCAGATTCGTACAATGGCTGTGCGCGGTGTCTTGTCTGCCTCTCGTGTCTGAATGGAGCTGATGGTGCCGGCTCCGGAGGTGACTCCACTGATCCTTCAGGAGCACTCTCAGGGCTTCTTCTTGACACCCCAGGCGCCGACAAATCAAAGTCAGTCCTCCTAGCCGATTCGTAGTCAGCCCTTCGCCGCGCTGACTCAGCGTCAAACTCCGGACGTCTTCCCGAATCGCCGTCAAACCGCCGACCCTCGTAGTCGTATGGTTTGCGACCAGAGTCAAAGTCGTAGTTCCGGCGGGTATCGTACCGCCATTTGGACGAGTCTGGCGACCGTCGGGTTTCGCGGGAGCGGCGGCTGCGCTGTGGGGAGCGTCGGGAAGCTGTGTCTCGCGGTGTGCAATACGCTTCTAAGAACTCTACCTGAAACAATATGAAAAAAGATATATATATTTATTTATATATATTTTTGATGTTACATATACACAACCATTAAGCATAACATTTTTGTACAAGTTTTTTTACAAATCTATTTAAATCTAAGTTATGAGTTGGGAAACTATTTTTTTGTCTCTATTGTCGAACTAAAACCGAGATCAAAATTGAGAGTACCATTAGAGAACAGAAGATGACGTACCACGATGCTATTAGTTGAAAAAGAGCCCTTCATCACGAAGGTCGATTATGTGGCAGAGTAAAGTGGTAATAAAATGCAGCGGTCACATATTCGGTGACCGTAACGGCCGGTTAGACGTCCTCGCCCCTCGATGGGGCGTCATTACCACGACCCGTTTGTGTTTATGGGGACGGATATAAAGAATATTATGAGATATTGTCCTAGAACCGGGTATACCATGAGGTGATAACATTTTGAGAGACGCCTTCAAATTTAGTGTGGAGACAAATTTTTACGGCGTATTGTTGGAATGTTATATAGTGCTTTCGACGATTGCATCCCCTCTCAAACAATGCTGAACCTATTATTTAAAATTCTTCTAAAAGGTTAAATAACGGAATCAATCCTCACCCTTTTTTAATTGGTGGGTGTCTCGAAGTGAAAATAATGAGTCGTCGGGAATTTGAATGTTTTATTCGAATCTGTTTATAAATAAGATGATATCTGTTTAACCCGAGGGTGGTTTCAGGCCATTAGAGCCGGTGATGAGTTCCTGCTTCCGCGCCTCCGGACACGGAGGGTCTCGTACCGAGAGTACTCATTAAGCGTTAAATTAGTAGGACTCAGATGGATTTCAGTTGCAAAAGTTGTTTACCTTAACACCGAGCCGTATACTTTCGCAATCGTATAAGGATTTTATGACAATGATTCGCTTATTTACGGGCAGGCAAACTTTTGCGTTTAAATGCTGACGACAGCTGTCTATAAAGTCACAACTCTTTGAACAAAAGAATCCAGCAGAACCGGTTTTGCCTGAGGGCAGTTCTTTACAAAACTTTTTCTATAGAGAGTTAGGCCGTAAGCTTCATCTGGCGCGTTGTTTTACATTTCTGGCTATGCATGAAAATTTATTTACATAATTAAACGGGGTTGCCATCCCCTTCTGATTTGCGATGTCTACGGAGATTTTTGCTCGGTATTTGCATATTTTGCTTAATTAAAGGTTTATTTTTGTTTGATGATAAATTTTACGTCGTAAATAACTATGTACTTCATTATAAATAAGTACACACTTCTGATGTGTTATCTTAACTTCAAGTGCTACTATTCCATTCAAGTACCTACATATTACACCCGTCAATATACTTTAAATCAAATGCTTACTGTCACTCAAACTCAATATTTCTTTATTCAATCTTATTCTAAGAAAACTTCAAAATATATGACTTGAGTTTTACTATTAAAAACGCCATGTTTAATCATTTTACTGGCATACCTCGTTTTATTTACCGATTCAAATCAATGCCAGCATTTCACTGTAAGGGTTAACTCTGAAAGGGATCAAATTGAATTCTGCTCAAGCACACATGTTCATGTCTGGCCATTCATCAATTGTATCGTATAATGGGGGAATAGTAGTCAACAGTTCACTTCCTGTGGGTAAGGACGCTTCGATTTACACATATATACGATATATACATATATATATATATATATATATATATTATGTTACCAATGTTAATAGACTTCCTGCTAGTACAATTGAAATTGATTGAAAAGCATCAACGACGTATTGTATGAATGTGTTCTCAGTGCAATGTACAAGCTTATAGTGTTTCAATTAAGTCAACAAGGAAGGAAGCTGAACAATACATAAGATAAATAACGATCTGACCTTGCAAGGATCAACGCAAAAAACCATCATATAAAATCAATCATCTTCGAAACCAATCCTCGCTTGATGGCTATAAACATTTTATAGCCACACCGCTTATTCCTAGAAGAGCTTGGATAATAGAATAGGAATTCAGGATCTTATATATTATATTCGAGAACTAAATGTTAATATGAAATTTCAAGCAAGTCAGCGTCAGTGCATTGCATACGTCAGCGTCAGTGCATACATATCTATATTCTGACATCCTTAACTATGACTGCTATGACTCAATTTATCTTTACCTCTGATAAGTACTTAAGTGCTACGAAAATAATATTTTCCATGAGATAAGATGAATTGTATCTTGTTATCTTCAAGCCGTGGAATATTACATTGTGCTATTGTTTTTATTTTTGACAAAGACTGGCTTTAAAAACTACAATATTTTACAATACTATCAGGTGAGAAATCTTTACAATTCTCAGCTTTTGTTGATAATGTGTCTATTCTTTACAGCTTTAATTGTACCATTGCCAAAATATCCCGGCAACATAACGTCTCATTGTCTCGTAGAGCTCATTAAAGCCATATGAAACTAAAAATCCGTGGTGATAAACAATTCCGGGTTCACCCGCTATGAGTAATACGAGCAGTAAGCAGTAGGTATGAAGGATGTGGGACAAGACGAAAGTTTTAGACGGCAAGATGACTCACCGGCCGGGCCCGGTGTATAAATATCGGAGACACGCCTCCTGGGATGGCTAAAATAGCGCGCTGTCGCGTGACTACATTATGGTAATATGCGTTCCTTAGCTCTATGGAAATTTTCCATGGTGTAGGTACCCATGAATTAGGTGAGTTAATCGATAACTAAAGAGCTGGGTGCTCGACCTATATAATGCTAGTAATGTTTCTGGTATTACAGTTAATAATAATAATAATCATAATCATTTATTTGGTAAGAATATTACACGTCATAATTGATTCGGTACACACTGTACACATTTAGTATAGTTCGTACAATATTGATTATAACCACAATATAAAATAATAAAAGTTATTTAAAATAATAATAAAAAACAAACAAATTTGGATATTAATAAAGAATTACACAAGTCAAATAATATATTAATAATACAATATATCTAGTTATACAACATAATCAATAAGGTAGTCAATATAAAAACAGTCAATATCCAATAGTCCAATAAAATTATAGTATCTATTATTTCTAGTTAGTTCAGCCCAGTAATTTTTTTTCAGCCAAAAATTTAACTAACTTTAATTTTACTGCATCTACTAATGGCGATGCAGAATTGGATCGCGAGTTTACGATCCAAATCGGAGTTGATGATGATTAACTACCCAGTTATGCGAAACGAGAACTCAACATCCTCAGACTGAAGATGAATATAGATAGAGACAATCATTAACAATTAGTTAAGCAGATGCGTTCAATATGAGTCACGACTCGGGGACATACGCGCTTTGTTTACAATAACAATGATGACGTAAAGAAACTTGCCATCCGACGTATTTTTTACGCAAATAATGGACCTTCATCTCATACTATGTATACAACTGAAACCTAAGAGAATTCTATCTCGTTCAGTATATTCTTATTTCAAACAAAACGCGAGTCGCATAAAGAAAAATAAAAGTTAGTTTCAGGGAATTGAATTTGCCAGTCGACAATTGGCCCGGTCATGCCTACACCAAGCACTGTCTGGTCACGTTCAGCAAACCAAAGACCGCAAACAGGTCCACAGCCGAATTAAACAGCTTTTGCTTTTTTTAACTTTCATGGGCTTCTAGGACGTGATTTTCAATTATTCACAGTCTGTTGGCTCAAAGCCCTGAATCTATGTCTGCCATATGTCTAGTCAAGCGACGGACGACGATTCGTAAATAGTATTTGTTTTGGAGTGATGAAAGTGCAGAAGCAATTCTATAATTGAATAAAGTTTGCTCTCGCTTCCATACGCTATTTTCGTAATTTCCCTTCGAGTTCACAATTGTTCAAATATGTCAAACAAGTAGGAAATAAGCTTAATTATCGCCGTCCAAGTCCCCGGAAAGGCCGAGGGTCTTTAAGTAGACCCTTACGAATATTTCAATGAAAGGAGCAATTATGAAAGAAATTTCAACACCTTGTAAAATGTCAACGGACTCTTATTGGGAACTCATTGAACTATAAATACTATGCTAGTTTTGTAGCAGTGAACATCAAGTTTAATAAAATTGCATAATAACCCTTACTTTTTCGTCGATTTAAAGCTCTCGAATCACAATGAATAGACAGACCTTTATGACTATCATTGTGAGAATAAGAAAGAGCAACAAATCTAATTCTTTTCTTCTCGTGATATTCATCCGTTAAAGCTCACCCGCTTTTGTTACTCTTCATTTTAGGTTAGTACCCAAAAAGCTTACAAGATACGGCAAATTTGGTAGACATTATCGTTGATGAGTATTAATCTATAGCTTTGCATGATGTCATTGATTTAGGTAACAGCACATCTAAGAAATCAATAAATAGCTAAAAAATGTGATCGGATGTTCAAATTTGTAATTTCACCTACAACATCCTACTTTATTGCTTTACAGAAGATTTTATTCACACATTGAATATCGGGAATAACATTGCGTCTGAAAAAGATTGCGTTTGAGTTGTTTGAGGGCAAACTTTACTCTCTGAACTTCTAACTGAGTTAAGTCAACCCGTGGGATAGATGGCTCCTTTGTATTCAATAATTTACTTTCTATTACTTAATACTTTCTAGATTATTACTGTCGATATACATTTTCTTGATATTCTCTATTGTTTTATTCAATATATCATCAACTATTTGTTACTAACTCAAATAATTATTCCAATATGTTCATAATTAACAGGAAGATTAGTAATAACACGCTTGACTCAACTTCATCATCATCATTATTCATACAGTTTGCATTTACTAGCTATACAAGTACTTTATTAGCACATTAAGCATAAAGAAATAATATAGGTACTACGATATTAGTAGCTGTAGAACACCAAAGTTAAAGGGACGATTCAAGACGGTTAGAATTCAATGATACAAAGTCTACTAGGTACTTTATATCATTGAATTATAGCCGAAGCAGTTAGCAACTCACCACATGCACAACCAGTATCCATTGGGCAATCTGCCGCATTTTTGATATCAACTTCTTGTTCGAAGGCATTTTCAATCAGTCATTAATCCAAATAGTCACAAATAAATCCAATAGTATTTCAAGATTCCACAAATAACACAGAACGATCACCAACTTTATCGACCGTTTCACTGTTGACACGCACACACATATAGCTACAAACTAGACCTACACTTTCTCACAACTTGTTTCTTCACACTGAATGTCTTATACAGTAGCTTATCTCTACAATAACTTGTAATTGCTCAGCATTTTGCAGTTAAACCTGCGATATAAATGCCTAGGACTGGATACTTTGACAAGTCCAACTGTAGACTGACAACACTACTCGAATGCTATACGCGAATGTGTAAAACGGTGACTCATCGCCCCGCATACTGTTTACCGAGGCTTGAGTCATCGCAGTGGAATTACACCCGGCAGCGATGCAGCGCTGCGGCCAAAGAATCGTACGCTAGACGCTTTCGGAATATAAAAGTGCTGGAACGCTTTGTTGCTAGCAACAGTCTCCATTAATACCTCGATTCCGCACGTGTCCCATTTTGATCTAGAGCATTATGAACTTTAATCCACTGGTATAAAGCAGAAACTTCTCTCATTCGCTATTGGGTAACGAAACGTAAACTTTCGCGTTTGGATTTCGATTCGGCTTGAAGTTATGTTAGATTACGCTCGACCGGTTTGACTAGGTCGAATGCCGTTTTGAGGTCGTTTGGTGATACATGTTTAATGTATCTAACAAAGAGAGAGGCAGGAATTGATATGCATTGTCACTGGAAACCAGGATATAGTTTAGGTCCCGAGATCGTAATTAAAATAGATACGAACCAGATTAGAAATAGTTGCAAACGGTTTCGAAACAAACCCGTACCCCGGTACTGGCGGGACAAACGACACTGCCAACAATAAATTAGATTTGCTGACCAATGGTTCTCTTGGCTTGGCTGTTAAACCCAAGTGCAGTGGTTGGCAAGCAAGCGATAATGAAGTTAGTCGCGTAGTAGATGGTGTTACTGAATACCGTGGGCTAAGTTTGGCCGTTTGGCATTTACGTGGCGACCTTTTATGGTCATCGGGTTTTTGCGTAACTTGACGTGAGAATCAGACATTAATGTTTCAAATCTTAAACCTACTACTTGTTGCACGATGACCTTATATAGTGTTTTAGGTAAAATACTGTTTTAGAAATGTTTTGACTGTTTGTGGTATATCGGCAGACTTTGATTATAAAATGTTAAAAAAATTCGGTGTCATTAAAATATTCTATAATATTCTATTCTATAATCATCTCGTAATGTAACCATAAGTGACGATTTACATTACCATGTCATAGGATTTTTTTTGACTCTTAACATTATTAGCAATAATTAGGATGGTAATGTTACGTACACATGTTAATACGAGTACATTATCACTGAATAATAACACCTAATATGCAACTGAGATAGACGTCATATAATAGGTAGGTACTACAAGATTTACGTAACAAGCAAAACCGATTACAACCTACTCATAATGTAGGTATCTACGTCACTATATTTGTATACATATCTATCTATACTTCTTGAGAAGACTAGTTTTTGCCCACGGCTTCGTTGGCAAGCAAGTTACCCAAATATCCTAATAAAATAACTGAGACCTTTTACATTTAGCAATGCTTAAGCACCTATACCATCTTCTCAGCTTAGTCAGCCTGAATCTGTATGAAAGACATGGTAAATCAAAAGAATTACATATTGAGTAGCCTCATAAATCATCTTTAGATGAAGATTTTCTCCCTTTTATCTTCTTCTTTAGATTTATTTATCAATGTAAGAAATGACAGACAATTATTTATCAAATTACTTTAAATATTCCAATTATAACATACTAGTTGACCCGCCGAACCTCGTACCGCCGTGACATGCATATAACGCGGGCTGTCAATATGCGTCACCCTGGTAGAATTATCAATTGTTGTCCCCGGCCATTATTACTAACCCGATTTGTATATATATATATATATATATATATATGTATATACATATTTACAACCATACTTAACCATAGACAAAATTACGTTTAGCTGTCATTTGCGTTTTGTTATTCCATATTAGATATTCTCTTTGACGTTTTATGTCACGTCATACGGGAACGCAGTCGAACGGGATAAAAAGTATCCTATGTCCGTCTCCTGGTTCTAAGCTACCTCCCCACCAATTTTCAATTGTTCTTGAGTTATAAAAAGTGTAACTAACACGACTTCCTTTTATATATATAGACTATTTCATATAACGGTTAACGTTTGCAGTAACAAAACAATTATCCTAAATCTTCCATTCTTTCTATTCAATGGAAAATCGAATATGACATCATTTGATTGTTCAACACTTTTGACATACCTACTTAAATGTACTTAATAAAAGGACGTTGGTATAGGTACAAACAGAAAACCTACTAAATAAAGGTCATAATTACTATACTAACAATAACGTCATTGTACGTCATACTGGTATATCTTTTACGCGACCTTCATTTGCCCTGTAGCATTTGTTTATTTTGCCGCAAAAAAAAAATACTTTCGATTTCGATACGGACATTCATAATTTTATTAGTGCTTCAAAAAAAAACTTCACAAGATGGTTTGTACAGCGTGTGGTGGGTGGTTGCCTGTATGCACCAGGCAATAAAACTACAGTAGTTGTAGTCACAACAGGCAACGGACCACTAGGCATTATCGAATGATCTCATATTGGATTAGCGACCCAGCTAGTACTGCAGTTGCCACCAGTGATATTTAGTGCTATACACCCGAAGAAAACATCAAGTAAAAAACTTACTTTAAAGATAAGAAAAAAAATATATTACCCAAATAGACAGAATGCCTTCTCAACTAGAAACATGAGTCGTAAAGTTTATCATTTTGTTAGTAAAAGTAATTAAAAATAACCGACATTTACTTCAATCTAACAACTATTCTATAGAATGTTATTTCTATCCTTTGAAGCATCCTACTATTCATATATGATATTTACAATGCAACAATAATAATTTAAACGTCGAAGAGTGTGAATTCTAGAATGATCTCAGCACAAAGGTGAATGCACTGGCGTAGATTTTGTTTGATGATCTCACTCATCAATGAATGAATGTATAGTTGACAGCTATGTTTTCGGATACCAATGACAACTATAGGTAACAGCATAATATATGTGTACCTAGAATGCAATAAATATTCTCTAGCTAACATTCGGTTATTGCAAGAGTAAGAATATTTCTGCCAAGGTCTTATAACTTTTGGCGTTCATATACAAACCTTTAGTGATTATGTTTAGATTTAAGGTGGTTTAAGGGCAGTCGTAGTATAGGAATACTTCTAGAGTCTGGCCCTAGACAAGATTCAGAAGCGTGATATTAGATAGATATTTTTTGTTCATGATTTGTTAGTTTATCCCGTGATTTTGGCGTATGCAAATTGCGCAAAATTTAAGTACACTCAATACTCACAAATCATGTTAAATCTCCTGATTTTAATGATAATAATATAATAATTTCTAAGACAATTTCAAAAGTATTTCTCGTCATTTTTGTCATATTGACCGGGCATATCGACACATTACGGCCGGGCAAAATATTGCCCTTACTAACCAGCAATAATTGCTACACATTGCAAAGCAACTGGTTTACAATAGACTAAGGATGTGATACCAAGCAATGGTGCTAGATATTGCCAGCTACACATGACATCATCAGAGATGATAACGCGGCCAGAGACCGCGTCTCGTCATGCAGTTTGTACCACCCATCTTGATTTCAATGACTCAACTTTTTATCAAAAATTAATTCTTGAGAAAAATAACAGAGGAAATCCACGACGACCATCAGTCTAATTGAAACGCTTTAACTAATGAAATAATCTAATTAGTTAACACAAATTTTCTGAAGGTTTCACTGTTATATTTGAATAAGATAAACTTTAACATTTTTTCGTTATCTTTATCTTCTATGATATAAAAATGAATCGCAAAATGTGTTGGTAAGCGCATAACTCAACAACGCCTGGACCAATTTGGCCAATTATTTTTTGTTGTATTTCTTATTGCCAGGAGAAGGTTCTCAAGAAAAAAATAAAGAAAAATGCGCGCAAAATTAGAAGATTTAAGAATACTTAACCACCATATAAAATTATTTATAATCTAACCTTAGCGCTTTTATAATGTAACCTTATGACGTTTGACATAGAATTGACAGAATGCGTGCTGCAAATATCGTCAAAGAGGATGTAAAAAAAATGAATATCGTTTGAAACAGATGCTTCGGTAGGAGTTATCCCGAGATATATTGTCTATATATATAAAAACTAATTGCTGTTCGTTAGTCTCGCTAAAACTCGAGAACGGTTGGAGCGATTTGGCTAATTTTGGTATTGAATTATTTGTGGAAGTCATTCATTTTCTCATACATAATGATGGCCGGGGACAACAATTGACAATTCTACCAGGGTGACTTATATTAACAGCCCGCGTTATACCTATGCATGTCAAGCCGATACGAAGTTCGGTGGGTCCACTAGTTCATTATAATTTAACAATATTAATAATAAAGTCCCTACTTGGATTTTAGTATATTTAAAATTATTAGATCCAGCAAACAATTGTGTTATTTAAAATATGAGCTAATCACATCAAAACTACTGCGTTTGATGATTCGACAGAGTATTATAGTGCCTAATAGTAAAACAGTTGTTATATAAATTTTGTCAAACAAACCATTTGGAGTTAGCCGTAAGAAAATTGTGGTATTTTCTGTTAAAGGGTGGGCATATACATCATAACGTCTAAGCTATTCATTTACAAACCATTCCAATAACATATTATGTGTAACCCTATAAAGTAGGTAGTAAAAATTTCCTGTTTCCTCTAAACATTTTATATAATATGTATCAGTCAATGAGTCATAAGTGAGGTGATCCTAATTTAGATAGCATATGGTCTTACCTCGCGAGTGAAATGAAATGACTCATTTGACGCAGGTGGTATACGCATTTGACGTAGGTACATATTAAGTTATCGTACAGTAGGTAATTCCGTATGGGAAAAGTACGTGACAGCTGGCTCGGCGATAAACGACGTAGAGTCTATTTCACAAAAGAAGTCTCTTGGCCTGGCCTATCTAGGCTATAAAGATCGAAAACATAGAAATAATATTTTTATTTTATATTGTTTTCCGAGAACTTAAATCGAAAACATACATTTGCAAACTTTATGTTCATCAGATAACCGTCGTTCCTCAAACGGCCGCGTAACTAATAGTGTAAAAAAAAATGTCTTTCTAACTTCTTTTGTAAAACGGACTCATATTGTGGTTGACAGGGACCTAAATATTTCCGTTTGGGCCTATCATGAGTATGGACAGTGAATGAATGGTGGCCGAGGAGCGGGTATAGAAAGGTAGGACGACCAGCAGCGAGATGGGTGGACGACATCGTAAAGGTTGTGGGCCGTCAGTGGGTGAGACTAGTGCAGGATCGTGGTGGATGGCACAACAATGGGTGAAGGCTATGGATGATGATGATGATAAGTATTTGGGTTAGACAGTAACGAGACCTTAGTAAAAGTAGTAGCCATGTCCTGTCTTTGGCTAAAACACTTGAGGTAACGTCCGTTTGAGAATTTAACGTTTCTGTCATTAATTATTGTTTCACGCTACATCTCGCTACGTCTAACGTCGTCGGTAGGTCCTTACAATCTGGCACAACCAAGGTGCTAAGAGTAACTTTTTTTTCTATATCTAGTCATGTTACTTAATCTGATAATTTATTATTATGCCAAAACAGTGTTCAGACCTGAATGCCTGAATTGTTGGCATGATTGAATTATTGGCACGTCGACCTGGACTCAGTGCAGGCCTCCAATACGGCTTAACGATTTTTAAATGACTTGGACCTTTCCAAAATATGTTAGAAAGTCAGTATGAGGCATGCGCCAGACCAGAGGGTATCTGAAACTCAGAGTAAGAACACTTTACAACTTTTTCTTTTCAGTTAATCAAAACATCGTCAAGGTGTTCAAGACATAAGAATATGAACGAGAAAAAAATAGAAGTAACATTATCGTAAAACATAGGTAGATCAAATACTAAAGCGCCATTCCCAGATCGTAAGGCTCTACCTTATGGCGATAAAAAAGCACCATAACCATGATCAACCGACTGTGACACACATTAGGGGCAAGTGTGAGCCCCTAAAATTACTGGAACCTACATAAAATAATGCGTCACCTGTTGTGCCAGTTGGGACATTATGAGGACATTATGTGGGAGTTTTAGTTATTTGAGGTAACGAATTTAAAAGTCAATTGTAGAGAAAAAATACCAATCCTAAAAATAATTTATTATGTTTGTTTATTTAGACATAGACATAGACAGACATTTATTTGCTACCATAGCACACTCAAATTCACACAATACAATCAAAAGGTATACCATCAAAAAGAAAGCACAAGTAAGAGAAAACAGAAAATTACATTCAACAAACATAGGAACAATAGAATGAAATAATAAATTTACAATGTAGTCAGGGAAAAATTAAAAAGAGGCAAGTAGGTGTGTATGTGCTACTGCAGCAAATGGGTTCCAGCTCAGCATTATGCCTCGCCACCGATCGACAGCTCGGCGCTGTTATTCTGCAGAAACCTTTTTTAGGCAAGTCATTAGAACTCGTAAGAATGAATGTGTTTGCATACAATTATGATTTAAACTATATTATTTTTATACAAGAATGAAACAACATGATGTTTCTCACAAAGACCTCTCTGTTTTATTTAAAAGATAATAAAACAATTTATGATACATCGTCGTAGGACTCTATAAGCCTTATTGAGTAAGATGCCTTCGTCTAGGACTCATATTCCTTGCATTGGGATTGGACCACCTTAGAAGTTTTTAGTCCCACAACTTGTGCATGTCTCATCCTGTTTTACAAACAATCGTAAATTACTGTAAGAAATAAACAACACTTTATTTAAGTTACTACTTTACTAGAATATCGGATGCGTAAATTCTGTATGGTTTAAACTTCCACAAACCGATGTCCAAATTGGCCAATATATTTCCTATGAATTGCCATTAATTCATTATAAATCTGTCGTTTCCTTTCCGAGCTCTATTACATCTTACAGATAAAATAAAAGCATACATCGAATCTACGGAGTACGATTAACTTGAGCTAAGTTTATATTTAACTTGAAAATTACTCATGCCTTACTCATTCCGACGTCATATTTTTTTGGAAACACGGCAGAGGATCACTCCTTGCATACTCAAGTTAACGTCATCATGACATCAGAAAGCTTTTCTGACGCATAAAAGCCGTATCCGGATGAGAACCAGAATTTATACAGATCAATGTTATTTATATCATTTTTATTATCTACTAGTTGTTGCCAGCGGCTTCGCCCGCGTTGTTCTGGTGTGCAAAATACATATATAAATTTGGACATCCTATTTTTATTCAATGTGAACTGATTTATGGGATAATTGGTAGCCTATATGGTGATCCAGGTTATAATCTACGTATATACCAAATTTTATAGAAATCGGTTAAGCCGTTACGGCGTGATTGAGTAACAAACAAACAAACAAACAAACAAACATCCAAACTTTCGCATTAATGCGGGATATTTTTATCCTTAGGTGAACTATTCTTGTTTCAGATGGAAGTAGAAATATTTTCAAAGAGTTGATAAGATAAATGAGTATTTACCTAATATTACTAAATAGAATCCTAAATAGAACTTTTAAAATTTTCGCGAACTATACTCATGTTTTTAAAATTATAGTTTTTGGTTAGTCAAAATTATAATTTTAAAATAAATCTGTGCGCGAAAAGACCCGTTTTGTCTTAAAAACATGAAAATCCTAAATATCTGTTACTATCTGACCAATCCGCAGCTTCGCACGCGTAGTTTTTCAATAAAAACATTACCCTCCTTCTGCGCAGTTGGGTAAAAAGTAGCCTATGTCACCCGGGGCTAGTGCAGCTTCCCAACAGAGAAATATTTTTTTAAATCGGTCCAGTAGTTTCGGAGCCTGTTCAATACACACAAACAAATCTCTCCTCTATAATATTAGTATCGATTGCAGTTACAAACTGCTTTAGATATATATTGTTTACAGCTTTAAGCTTGATCCTGTTGCCTATTCACCGATTCAGGGATTGTAGACGTGTGTGAATGAAAAAATGTGTGTGCATTGCCTGTATGTAGCACACAAACCCGCAGTAGCATGTTTTGACTACCGAATCACGTATCCTAAAGAATACCAGAATACACTCACCAGACAATGAGTCCAACTGGAAAACTAATGAGTGTCATTGCGGTATTTCGTATAACACTAACCACAACACCGAACTAGTCTAAGCAATGACACACCCATGTTGCAAAAGTATGACGTATCAAAAATGGGGACGTACTTGCATCCTGACTCATTATCCTGACTCAATCACAGCCGCCCTTGTCACAGTGAATGGAAATTAGGGCTGGCTCACTTTAATCAAAGGCCTACTTTTTGCGCACCACAAATAAAATGTTTTATTTTAATAAAATAGTTTAAATTAAAACATGAGAAAGCAGACTCGCTATAATTTTTACTTTGATTCAATGCGCTATCTGTCATTGTGTATATGGAATACCTTGGCAATAGTTAAAAATTATTAAAAGTTTTTCGCATTACAAAAAACACCATGACGCGTTTAGGTCTTTTCGTATTAATTATTTTTATTATATATATTAGTTAATTTAATTTGGTTTTAGTATACCTTTGTATTTCTATAGAAATTTACAAAGTTAAGTTTGAAGAAACTTAGTTTGACAAATAGGGCGCCTTTGAATAAAAAGCACGAAAGAATGTGAAAAAATGCCGAAGAATAAATTAAAAAAAAACCTGTCAAGTGCGAGTTGGACTCGCGCACGAAGGGTTCCGTACATTATCTATAAAAACGGCATAAAAATCATGTCTGTTGTATGGGAGCCCCACTTAAATATTTATTTTATTCAGTAGCACAATTTTATTTAATTGTCTTATTTGAGGTTGTTGCCGATTAAGCTGGTCCTCTAAATTGTATGAGCGCCCAAACAACTCAGAGGTCTGTCTTAATTGGCGTCAACTATGTACGTCCCATACATACATAGCTGACGCCGATTTAGACTAATGAATTTAATTTTCAACTTTCTTTATTTTTTGCAATTTTTTCTTTATTAGTGCTGTAAGACCTTACTTTTTGCCAAATTTCGTGATTCTAGGTCAACGGGAACTACCATACAGGTTTTTGACCCAAAACCTATAGGGTACTTCCGGTTAACCAAGAATTGTCAATTTTGGTTAAAAGCAAGGTTACAAGCAAGGTTTTGGTTACAGCACAAAAAAAAGGGAAAATTCCGAAAAATTAACAAGTTAAAAATTGAGGTAAATTTTGGTTCTTACAAATCCATATCTTTTAATCGTGTTAACTCAGGATCTTGATTTTTCTATACCTAATAAGGACTACATAGGCTGCTATTTAAGAATCCGGAACTGGCCACTGCATAAATAATATTTAAAAAGAAATTATCACGTTTGAAAATGGAACTCTTTGGCTGTAGAATGCAGGTTATTTCGTCCGTCTGTCAATTGTTTTCATTGTGTGGCGCGATTTCAAAAATTGCGTGTCATTATCACAATGGATTTATCTCGAGAAAATTTTCGTGCGATGATTTTTTATGATTTTCGACGTGGTCTAACTCAACAGCAGTGTATCGATCAATTCAGTTCGACTTTTGGGGATAAAGCACCATCGAAAACTACTGTGTATCACTGGTTTAGTGAGTTTAATCGTGGACGTCGTATGCTCACGGACGAAATTAAAGATGGTCGGCCTAAATCAGTTGTTGTGCCACGAAACATCGACGCAGTGCGTAAACTAATAATGCAAGATCATCATGTGACATATCGAGAGATAGAGGCAATCTTGGGCATTAGTATGACGAGTATAGTACATAAGATATTACACGAACACTTGGCTGCAAAAAAAGTTTGTTCGCGTTGGATACCGCACAACTTGGCAATAGATCAAAAACAGGCTCGTGTCGATTGGTGCAAAAAAATGATAAAAAAATACAATCGTGGTGCATCAAAAGCTGTATATAATATCTACACAGGTGATGAATCCTGGATTTATGCATATGACCCCGAAACTAAGCAACAGTCAACAGTTTGGGTCTTCCAACATGAGCCGAACCCAACAAAAGTTGCTCGTGCGAAAAGCACTTTGAAGCAAATGGTCGCCTGGTTTTTTTGGTATAGATGGACACGTGGCTACTGTTCCCCTAGAAAATTGTAAATCTGTTAATTCAGAGTGGTACACGACCATTTGTTTGCCAGAAGTCTTTGCAGAAATCAGGAAGAATAATCCACAACGCAGAATCATTCTCCATCACGACAATGCAAGCTGTCACACTTCGGGTGAAACGACCCGATATTTGGAGGGTGAAACGGTGGAATTAACGGGTCATCCGCCATATAGCCCTGATTTGGCACCCAACGACTTCTTTTTATTCCCAACCGTGAAGAATAAATTACGTGGTCAACGATTTTCAACCCGAGAAGAAGCCGTTGAAGCATTCAAAAATCATGTTTTGGAGATACCGTCTTCCGATTGGAAAAAGTGCTATGAAAACTGGTTTCACCGAATGCAAAAGTGCATTGATCATCATGGCGAATATTTTGAAAAGCAATAAAACCATATTTAACAGTCAATGATAGTTATTTTATTTTATTCCGGATACATAAATAGCAGCCCTCGTATATACCTCAGCATCTGGTACAAATTTTAACTTGCTAGGTCCACATATTCCTGAGAAAATCGGTGGTGACACACGGACAGGCAGACGGATAGACGGACAAGAGAGTGATGTTATAAGGGTTCCTTTTTTACCTTTTGAGATACTGAACCCAAAAAAATATTATTTAACCTTTTATTTTGGATTTTGTATTAATGTAATTGTGTTTCAGTTCACCGTTTAGATAAAACAAGAAACTGAGCGAAGTAACACAAACCAATGTTGCAAACCGTTAGTTTATTAGTAGGCTTTAGCACAGAATAAACCAGCTTTTTACTAATAATGTGATATGCTCCTGATTCAATCGTCATTCTTATTTATGCGGACGATTAATGCCAGCAATTTATACGTATCATTGGCCAGCAATTAGCATAGTTATGAATGATTTTATTGTATCATTAAAATTCAACACAGATAAACCGTGATTGACGAATGGTGTTTCAGTTCGTATTCATTCGATTTATACGCAATTTGCCTTTGCATAATTATTTTAATTTAATATTGTAATTAGCCTTTATAATAATTATTAATGATAATGAATCAGACCAACTGTTTTAGTGTAAAGACAGCAACAGAGATTAACATTTGAACGAGTAACTTTACAACTTAGCGCTTCCGTGCTTACGGAAGACTTAAAAATCATGTCATCAAAACCAGCTTTCAAACGTTCTGTCCATAGTCAATATTAAAATTCATAATTCCACTCGAGCTTTCCTTTTAATTTTATTTACGATCTGTTATTGAATTTTTTATTTATTATATACCAGCCGACCCGCCCGCGGCTTCGCACGGGTGGTTTTTCAATAAAACATTACCCTAATTTTGGGCAGTTGGCTAAAAGATGGCCTATGTCCTTTCTCAGGATATAATCTATCTCCTTGCAAAATTTCATTACGATCCGTTCAGCCGTTTAGTCGTGTAAAGGTTACAAACAAACGAACAAACAAACAGATTTATGTATTATGTATTATATATATTAACCTTGTTCTTAAATCACTCTATCTATTGCTGAAAACTACATTAAAATCCGTTGAGTAGTTTAAAAGATCTCAGGTAACAGACAACGGAAGCGACTTCATTTTTAACAATGTAATGATATAATAACTATTATTTATGCTATCTATTTGTGTATTTTATTATTTTTTTATAATTATATTGTATTTATGTAGGCAATTAGTAGTTAAAAGTTTTTTATTTCGATTTGTATTTTTTGTTAAGCACGCCAACCTACGTTTTTTACCTGTGGCGGTTGACTTGTAGAAAATGTTTTTAGTACTAAGTCCTCCATTTGTACATTTTTCTGTTTGTGCAATAAAGACTTAAAACAAACCAACAAACAAAAATAAACTATATCGGTGGCCTGAGCAGTTTACTAAATATAAGTTGACAAGAACTGCAACTGGAAGGCTCACATTGACTCTGTATGTAATAAATTGGATCGGTTTGTATTTGCACTCAGAAAACTACGATTGAATGTATCAAAACAAGCTGCGCTAAGTGCCTATCATGGCTATGTTTCCTCCATTCTCTCTTATGGTCTTATTCTTTGGGGAAACTCGACAGACATTAATAAAGCTTTTATAGCACAAAAAAAAAGTGTTCGCGCATTATGTGGAGCCTGGTTTACTGAAAGCTGTCGTCCTATTTTTAATGAACATAAAATCATGCCTATTGCCTATATGTATATAAATGGTATATGTAACTTAGTTAAAGAAAATTCAGAACGATTTCTAAAACACTCTGACAAAATGCAAAGGCATACAAGGCATCATAATAGACTTTATCTACCACATTGTAAACTTGATATTTATAAAAAGAATGTATATGTAATGGCTGTAAAAATATTTAATAATTTACCAAAGAACATTCAAAAGCTGCCACTTTTTAAATTTAGGCACAAATTAAAATTATGGCTTTTAGATAAGACCTTATACATTAGAGGAATACTTTAATAAATAATGACATGATTAATTTGACAGAGAATAATTATAATTGAATACTAAATGTTTGACATAAATAGTGTAATGTTGCTAACAATATATTTATAAGAATACAAATATGAAAGCTTTACAAGCTTATTGCACGCCCCTGAGTGGGGTAGAGTATAGTGAAACTATTTTATATTAAATGTTACATCTTTCTGTATAACCTATATTCTGGCAATAAATGATTATGATTATTATGATTATAACAGAGACATATTTTAGACACTATTTTAGAAATCGACTTCATATTTTATACACCAGCAGCGCCCCCCAGCAGGGTATTGTACCCAGCTACGCTAAGATGTCGGCACGTCAAGATGTCAGAGGCCACGGGGCGGCCTAAAAACTAATACACGAGAGTTGGCCACTACTCATAAGAACTTTTATCTGGTTAGTAATTGACAATATTATGTCTGTAGTTGGATTTGTAAACAGTTCATACAAAATTACGAAAATAAACTGTAAAGTTGACTTTGTATTTTAAAATGGCTAAGATCGTCATAATGGCTGTGTTTGATCCGACGTGCGCTAGACCAATTTTATACTATATCAGTTGCCGAAAACGTTGGCGCGACTATCTGGATGAGTTCCAATCTGACTGGTAGGAGATTTCTGGAGAATGCAAGGTATGGAAGGAAATGGGGGAGACCTTTGCCCAGGAGTGGGACAGTAAAGGTTATTAAGAACAATCAGTTGCCAATATTTTATTTTGTTCTTCGATACTCTGCTCTTTGCTTCTCTCTGTCTCTGATTTCTCTCTTCCTAATAAATAATATCAAATTTGAATGTAATAAGCTTTTAATATAATAAGTAGTCTAATTCGATCTTAAACCAATACTTTAATACGGCGCACTTATAAATTAACCGCTATTTTAATCATCTCTTATCAGTTTCTAGTTTAAGAGATACTACTGTCAAAGTTCACAAAAATAATGATATTTGTCATCGCTCATCACACTATTCTTCGGTTTAGTTTACTAAGAATACTACTAACTAGATCGATCTTAAGAGTAAATTTTGTGCAAACTGCCAAAATGTTAAATTTAAGACGCAAATTTAAATAACCGGGGATTCCTTATCTAAACGTTTTCCACTAAAACAAAATTAACTACATATCTCTCCGATTTCTCAGATCTACGAGAGTACTTACATGAGTTAGGCATCCCGGAACTCTCCTCTTAATCCGTATTAAGGCGCCGAATGGTACCGGGTGAGTCATACTTTCTAATACTCAGATTAGCTGAGCCGGTTTCTTTGCAGTCGGTTGTACAAAGTATATTTAAAAACTTCATTGTAGCTTTTGGATACATGCATCGGGGCTATGGCCTACGCAATGCTTTTACTAGACTAGCCAGTCAATAGAGTCATTACTTCTGAGTCGCGTCTCTGGTTTTTCTTCGTCACCTAGTAACAAGAGGCACTAAAAAGGTCTATGTGACTGATAGTGATGGATAACAGAAGTTAGTGTGCTGAAGTGCTTCGAGACCTAAAAGTAACGCATGACTTGTCATGCCTAAAAAAATCACAGAATAAAATCTAAATATTTTACTATTAGAAACCTAATTCTAAAGTGGGGGGGGGGGGGGGGGGGGGTACGATCTGCACTGGCGTCCCCCATGGGGGTGTATTGTGAATTATCCCACCTTCTAACCTGAACCCAGCCATCCCCACTCCTTAATGTAGCGGAGTAGGACTTTTGGTTGGTGGCAGCAAACATAATGTAATGACTAATTATTTAAGTTAAAACAAAAAGCCGACAGGAGATGGGTTGGTGACGAATTCTTACCAGATGTCAGTCATAATTACTACTAAGTGGGTTTTACGCAAAATTGAGGAAGGTCCAGGGAGAAAGAAAGCAAGACGCTCGTGACTCACTTCAAAGGATTGCTACATCAGAAGCTATAAGACAGAAAGAAGTACCTAATATAAACATTTGCCCGCGGTTAATTCCTTCTAGGGAAGTAAGCTTTGTGCTTAGTTTAGTCGTATTGCCACGATAAAAGGACAGTAAAAATAGAGCGTTATCACTTATCACACTAATCAAATCACACTTATATTATAAATGCGAATGTTTGGATATTAATTTCTTAATTACTCAATCACGTCATAACGGTGGAACCAAATTCAATTACTTTTCATTGATTAAACACGCGTGCGAAGCTATGGGCGTAAGCTAGTTTTTTATAAACATAGATAAGCGGTACAATCCACGCTCCAATATATAGAAAGTGCCTTTTTAACACAAACGTTGGATTGACATAAATTATTGACCTGGATTACTTGCCCTTGTTCATAAAATTCTGACTGATATACGATTCATCAGATATAAGAATTTACGGTAAATCGAGAAGTGAAATATTTTCACAACTATAATACCATCTTATCGGTGTTTCGACCGACAATGTTTCGGTTCAATTCGTGAACCTTCATCAGGGTGAGTGCGATCGTGCGAGGCGAGACGTTATTCGGAGCGGATCGCACTCGCCCTGATGAAGGTTCACGAATTGAACCGAAACCTTGTGGGTCGAAACACCGATAAGACGGTACGTGATAAATCCCGTATTTATAATAATGATTGAAATTAATCACGAAAGTTTTCTAAGTAAAATAATACCATCTCTAAAAATGCAGCTACGATACACAACTACCACTACTTTAACAAACTATCCTCGTACAAGCAAAACTGGGTCATATAACTTAAAAAGGATACCTACATAAGTCGACCAAGCGATTCAACTGACCGAGTAACGAACCCAAAGATACAATCATCGAGTTGAATGACTTTGCTCTGACTCATTCTTTCACAACCAACGTTCTTGAAAGGTCACATGATGGTTGTTCATTGATTTCTTTTTATAGTGGGTGTTCGCTCTCTCAGGTGGGTGAAATTGCCGAGCTTATGAGTAGCGTGATATACTATCGAGGGTAAAGTGAACTTTGAAACTCTGCAGCTTAAAATAGATTTTGTTTAGCTGTATGATAACCGGTTTAGTAATAAGACCACTCCTTGTGACCCAGAGAAACAATGAGAACGAATAAAGGGAAATAAAAAAAAATGGGATGTGCCATTTTCCTGCGTAGATATTATCAACAACTACTGCGATCACCAAGACGCCTGCCAAGTTCTGTTCGCCCAATTCCCATGTTCTGCAGTGGACGTTCCAGAACTATTGATGATTAGTATGGATAGGTTTAATAAGATTGAAAATATTATTCCACAACAATAAGCTGTTAGATTTCAAAGTTGAAAATCAATTTTCTTTTTTCAAAATTATTTCTGGGCTTCTGGTCGCAGCGACGTGTGATCCGAGAGCTGGCGCTTCAACGGATAAGCATTGCAATTCAGCGGGGCAATGCAGTGTGTTGGGAACACTTCCGCCTGGTAGTGATCTGGAGCAGTTGAGCTATCTATAGATCGTTTGGAACGGTATTTAGATGATTCAACTAAGTCTTCTGTGTTTTATTGTAAATAATTGTATTATCTTATACATTTTGGTGTTCATAAATAGTGCGACTTTTAAAGAGCTGTAGGTTAACAACCTCAATAATTTTAAATACATGTTTTTTTTGTTTTTTTACTAGCTGAGGCGACCCTCAAAAGTCGACCCGACTGTATTTTATTACCATGATTGTATTGCAGATGTTTTAAGTATTTTTATCTACAGTTTTACTCGTAGGTAATAATGACTCAGAGACATCACTATATCTTTATCAATACATACTACAAAATTTACTATAACTACCAATTTAAAAACACGATATTTGCTTTAAATTGATATAGATATGTGACTGTTGGGTTTGAATGTGATTTTTATTAAGTTACATTTAACTCAAACATTTTCTGGATTTAGTTATGAAATATATATTTTTCGATTAATTGTACAATTCATAACAATAGTTTCCAGCAAAATAGAACATCGGTTAAAACACATGTTTTGTAATGTTTCTATATTAGTCCTGCGATGGCGTCAACTTGTCTACCAAGTGTGAATAAGCGACGGAAATGATACATAATAAAGAATATTAGCATTATTGCATACATTTCAAATATCGCTTTCTCGCCCAAAACTAAGAAAAGTTAAGAAAGTCTCTATGAGAACGAGATAGCTGATAGCATTTTAATATACAATTAATATAACTTATATTTATATAACACACTTATATAATAATAAAATTATAACGAATGCCTCAGCGCTATTGTCAATTAAGTTTTTTTTTCTATTTAGATTAAAAAGCGGGTACATAAATGGTTAGTATAATTGATCCAGCGAAGCGAGATCTCCAAATCAACTTGGACCAACCGGCTTTGTTTGTATGTATGTATGTTTGTCCAAGAATAACTTTCGAAGCGTTGATCCGATCATCGTGAAGTTTGATACATAGGTAGGTAGTGATGGCATAATTTCGGTGTGACTAAATAAGCTAAAAATGTTAGGGTCTCGTTGAGATATTGGGGTTTAAGACTGGTAAAAAAATGAAAATTAGACTATTAGGTCAAATGGCACGTCCAATGAAAGGTATGTGTTAGTACCAGTACATTTCGACTTCGTTTTTATTTTTAGTAAAGTTCGTGTAGTTTTTTGAGTTATCAGCCATAATAAAAACTGAACTTTAACGAAACTCACGGGGTACATTAGTAACCTCACAGTGCTGCAATTTGGTATGCGTGTAGCTTTAGTGACACAAATATAGTCAAAAGTCTGAATAACTGCAATTTGTATCCCAAAAACTTATAACCAAATAACATGAACTCCCGTTACCTGTAATTTGAATGAAACTGTAGGTCAAGTTAGCTGGCAATATATTTCGTGGCACTATTTTGATAGACAAAGATTACGAATAATATATTTTTGTTTTTATGGGAGACTCGCGAGATCTCAGTTCGGGGCGAACCACTAGTTTTTATACCATGTTAAAATTCATAATCATTCTACAGTTTTACCATAATTAGGTAAAATAAGATAGACTTGACTTACCTTAGGTGCAGAAATCTCATGGAAGGAGCTAGGTCTTGGAGCTGGCCCTGCGCTCACGCAGTCAACCGGCACACTGTAGTCCGCGCAAAGGGCAGCCTGAAATAAAGAAAAACAACCATTAAAATAAAACCGTATTAAAGAAATAATAAGAAGCATTTGTCTTTAAAGTCATGAACTCGTTGAGTCTGCTATATATTTGAATTTTCATCAAAGAATGCCGTTTAGCGATCAATTTGAAAAAACACATATTTCCACACCCCCAAACAAATCTAACACAAAATCCTTAAGCATGTTCCAATTTAAGCGACTCTCAATCAGCTCCATCCATCCGTGCCCATAAATAAACCAAAAAGGGATCGTGAAATAAACGCCTACAAGTACAATAGCCGGTTCAATAAGAAAATCCATTAGCAGAGGAAACGCAAAACAAACAAATCGGACTAACTTAATATCGCCCGAAACCAATAAACGCGTAGGGACATACAGAATCTCCCTCATTTGCAAGGAGCCAAAATTAATTGGCTGCAATTATCTTTTTGTTTTGCCCCCGGAATGAAACCTCCTCTGGTCGTTAATTATAAAGCTGCAAAACGTTGCCAAGTTTAAATTTAAGACTCCAATATGCATAAGCGGAGCGATACGCGATGAGAGAAATAGAACACAAGTACCAATGATGTTATCCCTAATTATATAACTAAGGTGTAAAAAAAGTTGAGCGCTTATAGTTAAGAAAACAGCATAGATGAATCAACGGAAAACAGGAATACGAGCATGTTAAAATCTTGAATGTTATGACAAAATGTATTTTGACGGTCACATAAGTAAACTGTTATGTTCATCATATTCATTAACGAGATATCTAGATATTTTTGTACTAGCTTTTGGCCGCAGCTTCACACACGTATATAATATATCAATAAAAAATATGTCGCAATCCCTGTCATATCTGCCTGTCTTTGTAATTATCCAAACTTTCGCGATCACCGTACATAATTATTGATTAAAACGGGTATTTATCGCGTATGTACCTTATTTATTAGTTATCCCGATGTTTCGGCTGTGCTGCAACAGTCGTGGTCACGGGTTGACTGAGTCAAGCTGTTGCAACAGTCGTGCTCATTGTTGACTGAGTCAACCCGTGACCACGACTGTTGCAACACAGCCGAAACGTTGGGATATCAAATAAATAAGGTACATACGCGATAAATACCCGTTTAATCAATAATTTTGTAATTTTCATCAAAATTGGTTCAGCAGTTCAGCACAAAGCGTAAAAAAAAACTAAAAAATAAACGAACTCACTTTCGCATTTATAATATTAGAACGATGTTCATTCTTTTGATCAATTTATTTATTTATATAAATGTATTGCAATTGGTATGTTTCAGAAATGACGATTACTGAATATTGTGTAATATGTATCAGAAGAGAAGAAAAAAACATTTTGAAATCTCGGATCTTATGATCCCTCGCCTGTGCTTATGGCTCAGCTCAATGCAAAAATATAGCCCGAAATATGCCTACAATACAGAGGCGCTGAAAGTTTTTAATAAAATACGCCTAATTTACGATCTTAGAAATTTCTTCAGCAATAGTTTTGTGTAAGAACTTGGTTTGAGTATTGTGATGTCTAGGCAAAATCTGAACTTGCAAGAACTTGTGCTTTAGCATAACAGACAGGAATGTTAATGAATTTTGAAACTTTCGATGTTTTTAACTCAATATCATAATACAGTTTGTTGAAAACAGTTGAAAACTGAAAATATGAGACTTATTAGGTGTCATATGGTGCCCAAACTTGGTCATTGACAGAATCTCAAAAGTCCAAACTCAAGGTTTGCCAATGAGCCATGGAACGCAGCGTGTTAGGGGTAACGAAAATCGACAGGATCCGCAATACCACACTGCGCGCGAAGACCGGCATCGCAGATGTTGGTGACAAGACTGCCAGGCTGAAGTGGGACTGGGCGGGTCACGTCAGTCGTATGGTCACAGACAAATGAGCAGCAGTCGTCACACAATGGGTGCCTGCAGATGGGCGTAGAAGCCGGGGCAGGCCGAGGAAGCGTTGGCGTGACGACCTCGATGCATTCCAAGATGGCTGGTGGGACGTGGCGAGTGATCGTGAGATGTGGAGGAACAGGGGGGAGACCTTTGCCCAACAGTGAGAAAATATAAGTTAAATAATAAAATAAATAGGTGTCCTACTTCTATTTCGTCTTGGTTCTCTCAACCAAAATATAAAGTCCTTAGAAATATTTTATCACTAGAGAGATTATGGCTAAGCTGAAGCTTTCAAACATTAACTCCACTAAACAGTGGAAATTTTGTATTTCATGCCATTAAGAAACCCAGGCTGAAATTTCATGAAGGATAACGACAAGGATCGTTAGGTCGGTACATAGAATATTATGGTGATAGGCGAATAGTTTTGTTATTGAGTTATGCAGACGGTTCGTGCTATGGCGGGCGGTGATATTGAACGATACTTCATAAACATAGGAGTATGTAGATATAATGGAGGAACCAAACGGGGTAGGTATTATAAAGAACTAGCTTTCGCCCGTGGCTACGCAAGCGTGGTTTAATGATTATGAGTCTTGAAAATGTAAAAACCAGAAAGAAAAATATAGTTGTTATCGATTTTATAATCGATAACAACTTTACGCGTAAAATATGTCCTAAGACGATGTTTTAAATTTTAATCTTTTTACAATACGCAACAATAATTCTGTAGTGCCTTCGCCTAAAACATCATTTTTATTATGTCCTGATAACGTACAAAAAATTCTCAATCTGATCCTTATTAGTATTCAGTGTATAAAGCTGGTCGCTTTGTGGTTAGGTACTGTACTTTATTATGCATTCAAGGATAACTTACCGCAACTACCGTATACTATGACTATCTAAATGATAATTTATTGTATAATCACAATGTGTTTGGAGTTTGAGAAATTAATTTTGTAAATTCGTTAGATCTAAAAAACACAAAAATAACAATCAGTACACTATCCCTAGTTGAAAAAAATATATTAATGTATTCGTTTCTCGATTCTGTTGTTCGCGAGTAAGGGCCAATCCATAAGGTTGGACTTTAGGGAACTACAGATCCCAGCACCTTAGCCTGGGCCTTCCACGCGGGCGTCGTCTGTTGTTTGGGGCCCATTCTGCGGTGATCTTCGCCCACATTGTGTCTGACTTACAGCACATGTGTCCAGCCCAGTTCTACTTGAGTCTTCCAGGTTTTTTAGAGACGTCGGCTAAGAGGGGAAAGAGTCATTTGCCCTGCAGTGGGACACAACAGGCTTATAATAATATTTTTTTCTAGGAAAACAAAGTTTATCTTTATTCTAAAAGTGTATAACAAAATAGTATCTTATGACTTCCTATCTACTAATATTTTCCTCGTAAAACTCAGGAGAAACTTCCAACTCCATGGCCGCGCCCGCCCCTACAATCTGATTATAATTAAGCCCAGCCCAGTGGACCGCACAGATAAAATTGTCAGTGACAAAGGGACGTTAAATTAGACTTTTGTTATAGCTAATGATTTTAAACTGCCCACGGATCCATGACGCCAGACAAAAGCACGAATTATACAGGACTAAAAATAATCAGTTAAGTACTTTGGAGATGACACAGCATCTGATTTCAATTTCTGGTTTTAAAGATAAAATTCATGATACTGCTGAGTCAGACGAGTCAGCATGTCAAGAAGTAGCACGGCTTCATTTATTATGGGATAAATTTGAATAAAATCGTGTAACGTAATTGTTCAAAGTCTTATAATAAAGTACCTACGTCTGATTTAATTTTTTATTCAATGAGAATCAAAAAATTAAAAAGTCAAGTTAAAAACAGTTCAGATTGACGCACTTCAGTGTAGGTAGCTAATGTTAATACATATAACCAAATTGTTCCTACAGTATATTTTAGGCAAATTAGTTTTCTATACTATTTTGTAAAACTAAATTAGATTATTTAAAACAATAGGTATATGATCAAAAATGTTACAACTATTTACATAATATTTATGTTAACTATGATAAAAACTATAGATTTTTTTTCTGTAAGATTTCACACAGACGCGACGTCACAAAAACGAAAATAACATGCATTAACCAATAATTAAAAAAAATCGTAATTAATTTCCATTTTACAGCTGAGTTCCCTTTATCAAAAACAAAAAGTGCTGATAATCTTCGGATCGGCAGACCAGATTTTCATCACACGTAGCTAAGAACCGTCTCCGCTAAACTAGCTTTCTCATAAAAAATCGCGTTCGAATCGGTCCATCCCTTTAGGAACCACGATGCCACAGACAGACATAGGCGTCAAACTTATAACACCTCTTTTTACGTCGAGGGTTAAATAGATAGATAATTTCTTTATTGCATACCATTAAAAAATAAAACAAACAATAAACACAATAATAACAAGTAACTTTTGAACAAAATTATAACCGATTTAACAAAACTACCGAACTGATTTTGATGAAATGTTTAGGAGACCAACATGAAAGTATATCATTTCAAATAAAACAAGAATTTTCCAAATCGGTAGATGAATGACGAAGTTCTGAGGTAAAAACATAAAACCAAATTGCGTCTATACACAATTTGAGGGTTGCTTCGATTTTTTTGAGATCCCATCATCAGATCCTGACTTGGTGCCAATGGGACCACCTGAGAAGTATAACTCATTTAAACTAAAAAAAAAAATCTCTAATCGACGAATCAATGACCGGTTCGCCATAAAAAAGATTCCGATTAATTAAGAAGCTCCTCCTTTTTTTGAAGAGCATTTATTACAACGTATTTTCAACCGAGACCCGACCAAAGCACCCGCAAATCCAGACTGCAACTGAAAGCTCTGATTTATTAACCTCTGTATAAACTCAATGGTGTGAAATGAACGATAAAGATTAGTCTCCATGAATATTAATTCAGTTCAGTTTCTGATCGGAACTGACTTGTGCAGATAATGGCAAGTCAATGGCTTTCAACCCTCGGTGAGGGGAGGCATCGAGCGACGTAGACTTATATTCCTCATCACGGTCATCACTGATAAAAGTGCGTACCACTTAATTACTGATTGAAACGGGTATTTATCGCGTATGTGATCCGCCCGTGGCCACGGCTGTTGCAACATAGTCAAAACGTCGGGATAACAAATAAAAAAAGGCACATACGTGATAAATACCCGTAAAAATACCTTCACTTGTTATATACTCGTACATGGTTTACTCTATATTGAATAGTTTTCTAGCAAAACCAATAAAAATGGCATAAAGTTCATCAGAATATGCAAAATTGATCGTTTGCAAAAATAAAGGTACCATTTGGCTAACAATATATTAGTTCAAATCACTCACATGTTGTAATGTAAATATTTAATCACAATACGAATTTAGGCCCTAAACACTCGTAAGTCCTATAGTATGGCAACGTATCCACATAGAGATCAAGACAACATAATCGCTTGTTTTGAATTCTATGTCACATCTGGTGGACTGCATGCTCGTTTGCTATATAAGTAGTAAAAAAAAACAGAAGTTTAGTAGAGTTCCTTGAGAAAGGGCTCGCCCGGAGAAGTATTCTGCCACCAAGCAGCATTGCTGTGTTTCTGTTTAAAGTGTTTCTGTATGGTTGCTAGTGGAATTACAGGCAGACGACGCTTTACACCTGTATGCCTCAGGTTGACGGACGGATTAAAAACAATATTTCTATCAATAAATTTAACCATAATGGATGATAATTGAATATAACAGGAAACCAATCAATACGCGAATTTAAACACCTTTTTATGATTTGAGATATTTCAATTGTCAGTAAATTTTACCTGGGCCAAAATTGTTATTCAAAGCATGAAAAAACCAATAGATACGTATCTATAACTATTTCAGTAGAGAACCTCAGTAAACTGAGATACGAGCACATGTCGACGCTTTGCCTTTGGTTTTGCCTAACAAAGGATTTGTCAGCAGCCTACACAGGTCTACTGTCGGATCGGATTGCCGGTGCAGATTACAGTGTCAAATGTTGATTTATTGTTAATATTTTCACCTGTGCCCGAGCTATTTGTATTGGTACAATCCTGTTTAAAGTTTTCGATAAAACGAGCTATACGACGATATTTAAATGAATTCATTCGTTTTGTGAAAGAATCTTTTAGCTTCACATATCACTGATGTGAAGGAAAATTATCTAAAAGTTAGTAAAACAGGCAAAATGTATGTAATAACAGAAAGAATATGCAATTATTTGCATATTTTATAACTAAAATAAAGTAGAAACAGTTGAAACATCTAAAGACTGATGCAAACGATCTAAAGATAGCTCAACTGGTCCAGACCTCTACTACCAACTAAGGTTGATTACTGATAGTTTAAAGCTTGATTAGATTTGAAATTATATAACAACCGTTTCTTCTGAGTAATGGGATTATTTACACAATCCTTGTTGCATGTAAGAAGTACATCACATCATACATTCCATACACCTTAGCTACATATCTTGCCGGACATTGCTAAAATACTAGACGGCCTGAAATTTAATTAACTAACCCTACACGAGAAACCCTTCAGCGGGATTGCTGCGGTGATTTAGATTGCAATTGTGTTCCAAATAGCTTATTATCTATATGCAGCCATATACGTCACTATATCTCTTGTATAATTAATTATTAAAGTGCACCTGACGCGTGGACACAAGAGGATTCATGCTCAGCAGTGGCCGTATTCAGAAAGTAGCTTTTAATAAAAAAGCAATACAAAAATCTATTTCACATTGTAAAAATAACTACTAACAAAATCGCCATAAACTGACTGTTGTGCAATTTTTAACTTTAGGAAAGCTTTTGACCATGTCAACTAGGCTAAAACTGCATGCTCTTGAATATGTACATTGTATCATTATACTAATGTTTGTTGTGTGCACTAATATACTTAAACGTTAATATATATTGAAACTTCTGCAGTTTAAATTCACTGAGATATCTATAATAATCAATTAAAACCACGTGCTGCTACCCTGTAAGTTTCGCAGCCAGACTATGAGGGGGGTTTGCCACAAGGCACTGCTTTAGTTCCTTGTTTATAAAGTTAATAAAGTCTGTCTATAAAATATTAGAAGGTTTATCAACTAAGGTGATAATGAAAACTAAATAGTATTTTAGCAAATTCTAACCAGAAGTTTGGCTTTCACACATTGTATAATGTATAATGTCAACTCTTCAGTTGAGAATTCCTTTGAGATAGTTGGGATATAATTTTGGTTCAGTCAGACGCTTGGTTTTCAATGTAGCTAAATAATCACATAATTTGCCACAAAGATTCAACAGAAGTTTCAAAATGGCATTTCTACATTTACGAGTAAATTTATCAGAATGGACCGCAATAAAATATTTACTCGTAGGTCGGCTTGCACAACGATGTCTAAACTTATTTAGCGACTAAATATGTTTAAATTTGTCGTGTTTGTATGAATTAACAACCTCTAAATAATATTTTACTAATTACGATTAATTAAGTATCGTTACGCCTTAGGTAAACGTAACGTTTACACAGCTTGTCAAATTCAAGGTTGAGACATAAGTACGTAATGGTCTAGATTGTGTTTCAATTGCCAGAATATTTTTAGAAATTCAAATATATATCTTAGTATTATTAAACAAGGGGACAAAATATTTTTTTAACTTCACTGAATTAATCATACTTTTATTTTATTCGGAAAACAAACGGTACTTTCTAATAAGAAACAACTTCAAACACTTATTACCATTTACATGTTTTCACATATAATATTTAAATGAGCATGTTTGTTTAGTTAGCTAAGAATTTTCAAAATAAAAGAACGGTAAAAAATAATATATAAGTAAAAAGTTTCAATAAAAGCAAAAGTGAGAACAAACAGTTATTGAACAAATTCAAACTAGTGTTCCAAAAGAACGCGCTTAAATTTCGAGGGATTTAAGTTAAACCTAAAAATAATTTAACCTATCCTTAAAAAAATCTTAAAAATAGTAGTATATAGTCTTTAAAATATTGCACGTGTTTTCAAAAGTACCTCAATATTTCTTATTATTAGAAAGGACTTTAAATAATAAAGTATAATTTTAAGCCGCCATATAATTAAGTTTCATACAAACCACAACATAATTATCACTATGCGGCTATTGTGAATCACTGAAGCGATAAGATACGAACTGACACATTCAATAGCCTTAGCTATGTCGAATCATGATAATTATCGTGTTAACCGCTGCATCATATCTATTAGCGATGCGCTGTTCAGTAGATGCTATCTACGTTGATAGTGTCCACAGCAAGTTCGTGGAAAATATTATTATTAATCAAAATTGATCATACTCGTGGAATACTGTTCCCATCTTTGGCACGGAGCTCCAAAGTACCAATTGCTTCGTTTTGACTCCCTTCAGAAAATAAGAATAAGAATAAACGCCGCTGAGTCAACGCCGTGACATCGGATAGCTCAGTGTATTCTACCGCCTGTATAATGGGGAATGTTCTGAGGAGCTATTTGATCTCATCCCGTCGTCGAGATTTAACCAGAGCACTTCTCGACAACGTAATAAAGCACATCCACATATAATCGACAATTGGGTATCGCGCACCACACGCTTCACGCGATCTTTTCTACCCCATACTTGCAAGATGTGGAATGAGCTACCATCTGAGGTTTTCCCATTAGACTACGACATGGCACGCTTCAAGAGAAATGTAAAGAGGTTTCTTCAGTGTAGGGAACGCATCGACACTACCCCGGGTGTTGCCGGTGTCAATAGGCGACGGTGACCACTTACCATCAGGTGGGCCGTAAGCCTGTTTCCCCACAAATAACATAAAAAAAACTCATGTGTCATATTTAATAATCTTCGTATAAGAATCCAAAGCAGCAACTCTTGAGCCCATCCATATTCGAAAACTATCCATATACTTAAAGTAAAACTTTAAACAAATTAAGTATTTATTTTTATAGTTATCAATGAAAACACTCCAAATCTATGTATGCCCCGATTTAGTTTGGAGTTTAATTTTTTAGAAAGAGTCCAAAATTATTTAAATTTATAAAAACGACATTTATGAGCATCATTATTTAGAAATACTATATAGACAAACTAGTATTTTTTAAAGATATGTAGATTTCGGTCACAAATTTCATAAAATTTGACACGAATATGACGTGATCCAAAATAACTATCTACGATTATTTTATCGCCAAGAAAGCTTTATCAGCTTTTATCAATCTATTCAGCGAAATACCAGCTAGAGGCTCTAGGTTCAATTGAGAGAAGAGCCAAAAAGCTCATTTGCAATGACGAGTTAGCAGATGCAAGGCTCCATAGCCTCGAGCATCGTCGAAAGGTTGCAAGCCTCTCGGTTTTTTATCGGATACATTTCGGGTGTGCTTTTCAACCGTATCCCACCATTCCCGTGCTACGAGTATCATCGGACAACCAGACGCTCCGCGATGTGCCACCGCTACATGGTAGACATACCTCCCATACGCACAAAGCGGTACTCTTCCTTGTGTTTCCTGATAACTACAACGACCCCTAGGTCTTCAAGTCGCGAGTGAATAGGTTTCTTCTAGGCAAGCGTGTGCCATCGTAGACTGCATCATCGCTTACCATCAGGCGAGATCATGGTCAAACGCTGGCCTATAATTTATAAAAAAAAAATATATTTAATAAAAAAAAATTGAAAATTTTTGAGTTCGTTTTAAATAACTTATGTTTTTAGTTATATTATACCTTCTTTATTTAAATCGATACCGGAAATATTAACCGGTACTATGAGCATTTGTAATTCCTATGTTACACCATTAGCAACAATGAAATGGACGAAAATGGTGAATTGTGTGAAACCGAACTGCGAACGACGGCTTAATTATGCATAATCCTTCAAACAGTGGTCAGTATTGTACATAATTTACTTCATTAGCACCAAACAGATCAAACAATTACCAAATAGTGGTAAAATTCAGTGATTTGTATCTAAATTTGTTGAAAAGAAAGTATGTATCTACAAGCAAATGTTAAATATTTATACGGCAAGAAAACTACCTTCCTTCTGTGTTTAAACAAGAAGACATAGAAAGTTAAAAGCAAAAAATCAAAGCGTAAAAAGTTGGTATTGAAAATAAACGGCACAAAATATTTTTTTCATGAGTGAACGAGGACGTAAAAGAGGTATGTCCAAAGGGTAACAAGTTGAAACAACTTTAATTTCCGGTAAATTAACATTTCGACAGTGCACCGGAAGCGGGATGTGCCCTTTGAGTTAATGTTAATCCATTTTTGAATAGGTTCGGTAAAATCTCAGGACAGAATAAGGTAAAGATGAGTTTCGAACTGTTATGTTTCTAATGTAGGCATTGATAGACGGAGAAACGAAATACTATAATAATGATGTTTTCCTGCTAAATTGTTTATATAACTATGGCAAGTACATTGGAGACTAACTTCATGTTTTTAGGCACTGGTTGCCATATAACATCAGGTGGATCATTGATTGATTGATTGAAAATACTTTATTGCACTTATAAAACTAGTAAAAAGGCGAATTTAATTCTAAAGAGCATTCTCTTCCAGATAACCTTTGTGTATTGTAGGTAAAGACGTGTAGGTGGTGCACAGGAAAGGGAACTAATGAAAATTTGCATAATATAGGTACATGCTACATAAATAAACCTACTTAAATACTTTATATGATAGACGAAACTATACCAATATCAAATAAAAATACATACGTATCAATAGAAACATTACACAAAACAAAACAACAGAAACAAGTTTTTATAAATCTGTTGTGTTTAGCTTGTAAGGTATAATAAAGAATTTTCATTCATTCATTCATTCAATAGAAGAAGTGGTAGGGAAAGATTGAGTTGCTCATTTTTGGTCGGCTTGACCATATGTATGTTCAATTTCCAGGTCGTATATAAAAAAAATATAAACCTTTAGTTTAGAGTGTGACGAAGAATCTTATGGCGCTCATACGTCAAACGCGCCCAGTAAACTTTAACCCCAAAAGAAACGTATACGCAGTCTGTTTTCACGTCGATTAGTTTCTCAATGATGTCCATTTACTGAACTTCAATCCCCACTAGATCACCCCTCATCCGCTTCCTCCTCTGTAAAAGAAGCTCTATTCTTATCTGAGTACAATGTGCATGTGCAATACACTCGGAATTAAACTCGGATGCTTTGGAATCCTTGAGGGTGGAGTTAGGGCTCGCACACATTTGAGTATTTTTTCCGCACTCAATAATTACTCAAGCTCTTTTATTTATTGAAAACAGGGATCATAAATAAAACCGGCCAAGTGTGAGTCCGCCTCACGCACGAAGGGTTCTGTACCATTATCTATATAAACGGCAAAAAATCACGTTTTGGTGTATGGGAGCCCCCCTTAAATACTTATTTAATTTTAATTGAATTATTTATTTTTAAAGTGAATATATAACTAAATATTCTGTGAATATTTCGAGCGTCTACCTGTTTCCGTTATCGAGCAAAAACGAGCAAAAAAATCACGTTTGTTGTATGGGAGCCCTCATTAAATATTTATTTTATCGGTTTTTAGTATTGGTTGTTATAGCGGCTACAGAAATACATCATCTGTGCAAATTTCAACTGTCTATCACGGTTCACGAGATACAGCCTGGTGACAGACGGACAGACAGACAGACAGCTGAGCCTTAGTAATAGGATGCCGTTTTACCCTTTGGGTACGGAACCCTAAACATTGATGGTCTGTTTGTTCACTAGCTCATGCAAACTTACTTTATAAACTGAAATTGATTTATGCTCCTGTTTTATCGCGGCCAAGCCAGGTAAGAATCAGATTAGAAACATGACTTTCTTTCTAACATTCTAACATTTTATTATGGTAATAATCCTTAATTATAAAAAAGCTCTCTAGAACTCGCTCAAGCTCAGTGTCAGGATATCTAGATTCCGCACTAAGGCCTTCAACGTCAGTTTAATGCTGCACCAACATTTTAAGACACGAAAGCGCTCAGTCATTGCCACTAGTAGTAACCCTCTTCCAATAATGACCGCATTTTGTGTCCTATTTTGGTTAATCTGTTAGGAACAGCCAATTTCAGAAGCTAATATTGGTACAAATAGAAGCGTTTATAAATCCGTTAAATAATATATATATATATATATATATATATATATAATAAACGTCAGTGTTAAATAATATCTAACCCATAATTTCAGTTATTATTCAATGATATATCGAAGTTGAAGAAGCAATCAATGAGTATTATCGAAGAGGAAGACGTATTCAAAAAGGATAACGAAGTGAAAGAAGCATTCAAAGAGGAAAACAAAGTGAGAGAAGCATTCAAACAGGATGTCAAGGGCGATGATGCATGGCATTTTACCAAATCGAGTTTAATCAAACAATGGTGCCTACCTGCTAGACACAACCGGATAGTTTTGCGATGCGGATGCGTTGCGGTCTGCCCCGATGTGCACGAGCCTTTAGGGTGAAGGGTGCGTAGGGTTAGATTGAATGCGGCGAAGGGGATTGGACATTCTAGCGTCCAGTGCGGTTCGATTAACTATGGATACAGCCTCAGGCTGATTAATTGAAAATTCACTATTAAAGGCTCTATGGATTAAGATTGAAACTGATGGATCGTGAAGCAAAAAGGTCTGAACCCTTCCAGTATTTAACAATAATGATAAGAATCTTCTCAACTTATATTATAAACTGTTCTATTTGAACTATTAAAATATGTTTTAATGTATTCTTAAATTAAGACAAACAACATTTTAAAATTAAACTGCCGGAACGACATAACGAATCAAAATAAAAGCTCTCTATTTCAATTCTAACACAACCTCAATACAGTAAGAATATCCAGTTAATTCTAGATGAAAATCTTGGACCTTCGGATTTCGGCCAATACTCTAAATTCCCCAGCGAGCTACCATCGGAATTGAGCCCAGTATTGGAATGAATACGGAATAACGAGAATCTGTCTGGAAGATAAAGTTATTTGAATCGGAATTGGAAGGCTCTATAACTTTTTTATATGTCTAGGTCTAATACAATTCTACATACGGGGTACATAGTCTCAGAAAGAAGTGTTAGGTATGCGATCTCGTAGTTTCTTTCTGTGCAACGTTGCCTTACTTGTAATAATTGACTAATGGTGTAATCAGATTTCACCTCTAAATAAACCAGTGGTTCGTCCCGAACTGAGATCTCGCGAGTCTCCCAAAACTCAAAAAAAATATTCTTAGGGCGACGCGCGCAACGATGCCTAAACGTATTTAGCGGCTAAATATGATTAAAGGAGTTGTCAAATCAAACAAATACGTAAAATTTAAACATGTTTAGTCGCTAAATACGTTTAGGGATCGTTGTTCAAGCCGGACTTAATCTTTGACCATTAAAATAGCGCCACGAAATAATAACCAATCTACTTGACCTACAGTTTCATTCAAATTACAGGTAACAGGAGCTCATGTAATATGGTTTTTATTTGGGATACAAATTGCAGTTATTCTGAATTTCAGACTTTTGCCTATATTTGTGTCACTTAAGATAAACGTGTACCAAATTACAGCACTGTGGGGTCTCTGATGTGCCCTGTGAATTTTGTCAAAGTTCAGTTTTTATGGCTACTAATAATAACTCAAAACCTGTAAGGAATTTACTAAAAATAAAAACGGAGTCTAAATTAACAAATGAAGACCTTTCATTTGACATCCCACTTGACCTAATAGTCTCTTTTTATTTTTTTTTACCCCTCATGAACCCCAACATCTCAACAACCCCCCTACATTTTTAGCTCATTTAGTCACACCAAATTTGTTCCATCACTACCTATCTATGTATCAAATTTCACGATTATCGGATCAACGCTTCGAAAGTTATCCTTGGACAAACAAACATACATACAATGCCGATTTGCCTAAGTTGATTTAGAGATCTCGCTTCGCTCGATCAATAAGTGCTTGTTCAGAGAAGATATAATAATTAAACCTAAACCTTTCCATAAATAAATCCCTAAAGTTTCTTTCGAATCCTTTTATATTATATTGGCTATTTATTCCTTAAACTTAGCTCGGCTTGCACAACGATGTCTATACGTATTAAGCGACTAAACATGTTTAAATTTGACAACTCCTTAACTCCTAGTTAGCCAATAAATACGCATCGTTGCGCAAGTCGCCCTTAGTGTAGGCGACACTTACGCGTTAATCGAAAAATCTCGATACAGTGCTATAAATAATAAATAAATAAATATTGCTGGACATTTCACACAGCGCTATCTAGCCCCAAACTAAGTATAGCTTGTACTATGGGAACCAGATAACTGATAGAATACTGATTTACTTTTTTTTGTAAATACATACTTATAATAGATAGAGAAACAACCAGACCCGGAACGGAACAAATATCTGTAGATCATGCAAACATTTGTTCCGCAGCGGGAATCGAACCCGCTACCTCCTGCGTCTCAGCCGGCTATTCGCCCACTGCGCCACGGAGGTCGTCATAGGACACTATGGAGTGATTCGATTGTGGCTAATATCATTCTAGACTTTCGTTTGGTTTCATGACTTCTGAGATACCCTGTATAGAATCGAGCCTAATATTATACTCCCGGTAAAAAGCGGAAAGAGATTCTGAGTCAAAGCATTTTCTTGGAAAAATTGTAGATACATAAACATGATTTATCAAAATCATTTGCACTCACCCCAACATTAGAGGAAATCGAAAGATAAAATAAGATAAATTATCGCTGTGATAGCTCACCGGCTTGAAATAAGGAGTGCGTAGCTTTTTATCTCCCGTTAGTTTAATATTTTAGTAAAAGTTAGGGTTGTCTCTTTATGTCTCTAAATACGGAAAACTGGCGTGAACTTTGAGAAGCGAATTAGTAAAATTGGGCCATTTTTGCCGGCCGTAACACCGATAGATCGGTACGTAGCAACTGCTTTGATAATTAATTATGGTTGATTTTTTTAAGTTGAGCTTAAAATCTTTACTATTTATCTGCGCTTAGTAATAAGTAATCCTATGATCGAACATCAAATATACTATAAAAAACTTATTGACTCTAAACATTTCTCATTTATCGCGATCGAACGCTAAAAATTATATTAAAATAGTATTTAATAGTAATTATTTTTTTTATATTAATCTTGTAGACACACAAGCTGACGGGCCTCCTGATGTTAAGTGGTCACCACCGCCTATAAACTCCTGCAGCACTCGTGGTATTGCAGCCGCGTTACCTAGCACATAATACCTTAGTTACACCCCTCTTGAAGGCGTTCATTTTGAAGCCCACCGAAAAAAACTCCGGAGGAAAGTCATTCCACATCTTGCAGGTGCGTGGAAGAAACGAGCGGGTGAAATGCACCGTGTGAGACTTCCACGCATCTACAATATGTGGGTGAGCTCGTTGCCGGTTACGGGAGGTTCTATGGTAGAAGTGGGAAGCAGGGATTAAATTGAACAGCTCTTCAGAACATTTGCCGTTATAGATAGATAGATAGATAGATAGATAATTTCTTTATTGCACACCATTAAAAATAAAACAAACAAAAGAGAATACAAAATTAAATCAAAGGTACAATGGGCGGCCTTATCGCTAAAAGCGATCTCTTCCAGGCAACCTTTGGATGGACAGGATCTGTGTGAACAAAAGAGAACGGCGGCGTTAATCAAATAATAACTAACAGAATTAGTACATAAATGACTAAAATAAAATATACATATAAATAAATATAAATAATTTTATAATATTAAATAACCTACTTCAAAATACATAGGTAATTAGAAAAAAACAATAAAAAATTATATACAAAATTTAAGTTGCAAAGTCTTAGTGAGCGATGGACGACAGATAATGATTATTAACCATGTTTTTAAAAACAGGAAGGGATTTGGCGTTACGAATTGATACAGGTAGTGCATTCCAGAGTCTGGTAGCCTGAAGAGTAAAGGAGTTAGTATAAAATACTGAGGTATGATGAGGAGTTTTCAATTTAAGGTTTTCAGAGGAGCGTAAGGACCGAGAGTTGGAAACATGAAGAAACTCAAAGCGTTCTTTGAGGTACGGCGGAGTAGAAGAAATAAAAAGGATGCTGTAAAGAAGGGACAGGATGTGAGCATTCCGACGAAGGCGGATGGGTAACCACTTGAGCCTGCGGCGATACTCAGAAATGTGATCGTATTTACGCAAGCCAAATATGAATCTAATAGAGAAATTCTGGAGACGCTCAAGCTTGTTGAGTTGATCTTCAGTTAAATCAAGATAGCTGGCGTCAGCATAGTCGAGAATGGGATGCAACAATGATTGTGCAAGTTATATATTTTATAGAAAACGCTGAGCGCTCCAATGTCACGGCGAAGACTCAGCGGCTCCAGATCCTTAGATACTACTGGATCGTCGACGATACGAACGGCTCTGCGTTGCAAGGAGTCTATGGGCTGCAGTTGGTATTTCGGTGCACCGTTCCAGATGTGAGAACAGTACTCCATGTGGGGCGGATTTGCGCTTTGTAGAGCACAAGACGCTGCCCCGCCGTGAAGTACCGCTTTGATCGGTTTAGTACACCGAGTTTCTTGGAGGCAAGAGAAGCTTTACTTTCCAAGTGACCCTTAGACTGCACTTCGCTAGAGATGTCGACGCCCAGGATTGAAAGGTTGTTGGCCATGCTGAGGAAAATGTCCTGGCATAAAGGATCTGTCAAAAAGGGGGCTCTTTTTAGAGGTGAACACACAAACTTGAGATAATGCATCTAATTTAGCCTGGGATTTTCTAACACTTACTTCAAATAATACTAAGTTTCAATTACCTCAGAATTATTTGACGACCTCCGTGGCGCAGTGGGCGAATAGCCAGCTGAGACGCAGGAGGTAGCGGGTTCGATTCCCGCTGCGGAACAAATGTTTGCATGATCTACAGATATTTGTTCCGGGTCTGGTTGTTTCTCTATGTATTATAAGTATGTATTTACAAAAAAAAAAGTATATAAGTATTCTATCAGTTATCTGTTTCCCATAGTACAAGCTCTGCTTAGTTTGGGGCTAGATAGCGCTGTGTGAAATGTCCAGCAATATTTATTATTATTATTATTTATTATGATAATTTTCCAATCAACTATCTTTAAATCCCAATTAATTACCAAGACAGCACCTAATGCCATTAATAGTCTATCTCCTGTAATCTGTTTACGTCCAGTTCATAGGTAATTAGTTCACGTCCTAAACTCAAAGTGCGCCGCCAGCCTGACACCCCTTGCACTCGCGTTACATGCATTTATCACGTTGATGACTTGTGGTCGGTATCGCATAGCCACTGATTTATATACGTCAGAAAAACCCTGCTCGCGATTTGTATAGGAAGCGGCGGTAGACTATTTTGATGAATGGTCAAGCTGGTCAATATGCAGGTGATATGAATTTTACACGTCACTTTATTGAGCAAGGCAGGTTAATAAAAACTTAGGTTCCTTTATAAGGTTTTATATATAGGTGCCGGGAAAACCTTCTCCATCTGATGTTCTCATTATACTTGCCATACTATACTTAATTACTGATTTAAACTGGCATTTACCTCCCACTGATCCGCCACTACTTATACTTACCATACTATACATAATTACTGATTTAAACTGGCATTTACCTCCCACTGATCCGCCACTACTTATACTTACCATACTATACATAATTACTGATTTAAACTGGTATTTATCTCCCACTGATCCGCCACTACTTATACTTACTATACTATACTTAATTACTGATTTATACTGGTATTTATCTTCCACTGATCCGCCACTACTTATACTTACCATACTCTACTTAATTACTGATTTAAACTGGTATTTATCTCCCAGTGATCCGCCACTACTTATACTTACTATACTATACTTAATTACTGATTTAAACGGGTATTTATCTCCCACTGATCCGCCACTACTTATACTTACTATACTATACTTAATTACTGATTTAAACTGGTATTTATCTCCCACTGATCCACCACTACTTATACTTACCATACTATACTTAATTACTGATTTAAACGGTTATTTATCTCCCACTGATCCGCCACTACTTATACTTACCATACCATACCTAATCACTGATTTAAACTGGTATTTATCTCCCTTTGATCCGCCACTACTTATACTTACTATACTATACTTAATTACTGATTTAAACGGGTATTTATCTCCCACTGATCCGCCACTACTTATACTTACCATACCATACCTAATCACTGATTTAAACTGGTATTTATCTCCCTTTGATCCGCCACTACTTATACTTACTATACTATACTTAATTACTGATTTAAACTGGTATTTATCTCCCTTTGATCCGCCACTACTTATACTTACTATACTATACTTAATTACTGATTTAAACGGGTATTTATTACTCGCTGATCCGCCATTGAATTTATCAAGTGTGTACCTTAGTTACCTGGTTTAGGTAAAATACCTTTTCTTTTTTTATTATTGTTTATAGCCAAGCGTTTGACCACGACCTCACCTGATGGTAAGTGATGGTTTGATCGAAGATGTAGCAAGCTTGCCTAGAAAGAACCTATTCACTCTGGACTTGAAGACACCGAGATTATAATGGTTCAGAAAAATATACGCCGGAAGCGAGTTCCACTCCTCACTTGTGCTAACAAGAAAAGATGAAGCAAATCGTTTGGTATGGCAAGGTGGTACTTCTTGGTGGAAGGACGAAGGAGGGATAAGGTCATGAAGAACTTGCGCACATTCACCAAAATGAATCTTGTAAAAAACTGAAAGTCTGGCTACTCTCCTTTTCTACCGTTTTTACCCGTGGACTTCCGTTTGTTCTGTTTCGTAGAACTCTGTTTGGCGGCGTAAATATCATACACAGAAGCGTATTTTTTTTAATAAATAAAAACGATTATTATATAAATTTTTGCATTTATAATCGTAACGAAACATTTTCAGTTCTTATTATTTACATTCATCGTTCAACATACCTACGTATCACACTTGCATATTTTGTACTTTAGTTAGATTATGACAAGCACCACGTCAAATGCACAAGCCGTTACCGAAACAAGACAGTTTTTTTATTTATTTCATAGACGCCCCCAGTACAGTAGGAGGTATGTTAACCCTTCGTGTTTGTTAGCAAATGGCCATGTAGGGTGATATCAGCTGTGCCCAAGCTGCGGCCTGTAACGCGTTTACAAAACTCAGAACTTACAACAACAAAAACTTAAAATTCTTGAAATATAGTTTTTGTTATCCAGTATTGTCAATGTAAAAAAAGTTCATTATAACGTAATAGATGTTTTAAACAAACGTATGTTGTAATTTTCACTATAAACGAAGTGTTTACCATGATTTAACATTGGAAATATCGAAATACTTAAAAACTCACAAATCACGACAAATTACCCTGATTTTAGTGTCAATAATGTTCATAACCATGATAGTTTCAAAAGTTGAATCTACTACGATCTGTCAAAATTGAAGAGAAATGTATACCACCGACAAACTTTTTTTTAATTCCAATTTATTATAAGGACCTTTATAAAGATGTCGGTCCTATCGTATGTACAAATTAATTAAATCAAAGGTACAAAGCAAACAAAATAAAGTTAGACAAAATGTTAACAAGAAGTTTCTAGCGGTCCCTTAACATTTTAATTGAGCATCGCTGCCCTATGTGCCTAAATTAGGGATCTATCAGACTCTTTTGATTGTAAACAAAACGTAAACGTTCTGTGAAGAGGTTAAAATAAAAGAAAACGCTTACAAAAAAGTAATTAATATTTATGAGATGTTTTGCATATTGATTTCGTAACGTGTGTGTCAGGCCCTTTATTTGTTTACTTATGTATTTGGAACCCGAATGTTCTGCCACCAAAGTGTTCCCTATTTTCATAATATCGTAGATTCCCACTAATATTGTAAATGCGAAAGTTTGTATGGATGTATGTGTGGATGATTTTTACTCTTTCAAGTCGTAACGGCTGAACCGAGTTCAATGAAATTTCGTATATACGTAGATTATAACCTGGATCACCACATAGGCTACCATTTAACCCATAAATTAGTTCACATGGGATAAAAATGGGATTTCAAAGTTTATATATGTATTTTGCACCCCAGAACAACGCGGGCGAAGCCGCTGGCAACAATTAGTAAAACATAAATAACTGAGATCTTGCGAGACTTCGATTAAAACAAAAACATATTATTTGTAATCTATGACTATCAAAATAGTGCCACGAAATTTATAACCAAATACTTGACCTACAGATTCATTCAAATTATAGGTAACGGGAGTTCATGTATTTTGGTTATATTTTTTGGGGGTACAGATTGCAGTCATTCTAGGCTTCAGACTTTTTCCTTTATTTATGTCAATTAAGCTACACGCATACCAAATTACAGCACGGTGGGGTCACTGGTGTACCCTGTGAATTTTGTCAAAGTTTAGTTTTTAATTGAATAGTTTTTAACTAGAATTTAAAAAAATTAAAAACGGTGTCTAAATGTACTCATTAGGGTACTCATTTTTCATTTGACGTCCCACTTGACCTAATAGCCTCATTTTCATTATTTTTTTCCCCTTTTGAACCCCAATATCTTAACAACCACCAACATTTTAGCTCATTTAGTCACACCAAAAATGTGCCATCACTAACTACCTACATATGTATCAAATTTCACGACGATCGGGTCAACACTTCGAAAGTTATCCTCGGACAAACAAACATACATACATACAACGCCGATTTGCCCAAGTTGATTTAGAGAAATACAAAGAAATACACAAAAAGAAAGGAAAATACAATGGGCAGTCGTATCGCTAAAAGCGATCTCTTCCAGAGAACCTTGGATGGACATGGCAAAACAAAATGAAAAAGACGGCGATGTATCTATGATCATAAACCATTACCATTTATTTAACTGTACTCATTTTTACAAACTTTTTATTAACTTGCAATGTATGTATGTTTGTCCGAGTGGAATCTTGCAACTGAATTTTAAACCCGTTCCCCTCAACCGATTGAGCTGAATTTGGAATACGTATGTAACTTCGGTGACAACGCAAAAATATGGTACCATGAAAGTGGTCTCATGATGGAGACGGATGCTAGACAACGGAACTTCCGAATGAATCATAGTAGGCTACTAGTGTTTGGGCTCATTTGAATCTGCTTGCGGTTCCGATTATGAATTTTATAAAAGCTTGTTTTGAATAAGTAATTTTTCAACAAAAAAATTAATATTGATAATGCTGTTTCTGGTATGCAAATAAGTATTTTAATCTTTTCTTTTTTCATTAGTCGCGATATTTAATTGTAAATACCCAAATTGTTATTATTTCCAGTTATTGACATTACAATGGATTTTTCAACAAGCTTTCATCCGTATACGGAATGCCATTGTTATGTACCAAATGGCAATCTATTTTTAAAACCATCCATTACTTCACACATCTGGGTTCCCAGAAAACTGAGGTAAAGTGTGAATACACAGTTTGTGGTCATATTATCCTCTTACAATGACTGCATAAATATACACATGAAATCTAAAAACCCATTCCAGAGTATGACGCAATCCTAGGAATTATTAGGAAAATAAAGACTCAACATATATAGTGCTTTGACGTGGTTACTTTTTAGGGTTCCGTACCCAAAGGGTAAAACGGTACCCTATTACTGAGGCTCCGCTGTCTGTCTGTCTGTCCGTCTGTCATTTGGCTGTACCTCATGAACCGCGATAGTTAGACAGTTGAAATTTTCACAGATGATGTATTTCTGTTGCGGCTACAACAACAAATACTAAAAACAGAATAAAATAAATATTTAAGGGGGGCTCCCATACAACAAACGTGATTTTTTTGCTTGTTTTAGCTCGATATTGATAAAGGCAACAGGTAGACGCTTGAAATATTCACAGAATATTTAGTTATATATTTACTTTAATAATGAATAATTAAATTAAAATAAAATAAATATTTAAGGGGGGCTCCCATACAACAAACGTGATTTTTTTGCTTGTTTTAGCTCGATATTGATAACGGCAACAGGTAGACGCTTGAAATATTCACAGAATATTTAGTTATATATTTACTTTAATAATGAATAATTAAATTAAAATAAAACAAATATTTAAGGGGGACTCCCATACAACAAACGTGATTTTTTTTGATACTTTTATAGATAATGGTACGGAACCCTTCGTGCGCCAGTCCAACTCGCATTTGGCCGGTTTTTTTCATATCCAAATCTTTGACATAGCATTTAAAGCACCAGTGGTAAGTGGTAAAGGCAAAGGTAGAGATCGGTTGCCTAACTTTTTTTAAAAATAGATTTTAGTTTAACCGCAATCTAGCGAAGCGGTAATTTATAGATGGATGGAGTACGAAGATCTAATAGGTACTATTCAAAAGGAGCTTATAGAAACTCAGGGCCTTTAGTACGAGTTGTCAAATTACGCAAACGTCAATAGTGTTCGTCAGCGTTTTCGTTTGCTTCCACACATTTGCATATAATACTATGCTAATATTAATTAGGCGACGACGCCGAGAAAGGCCTAGTAGACGCTGGCGTGACGATCTCGATGCCTACGAGACAGGTTGGTGGGATTTGGCACGCGAGCGAAAGTCCTGGAAGACAGTGTCATCCCACTGCTGTCCAAAGGTCTCCCACCTTTGGACAGCAGTGGGATGACATAGGTTGAAAAAAATTTATTTAGGACTATTACTTGTAAACAGGTAAATTAAGCTTGATTTATTGACCTTAAAAATGCGTAAACACATTAAAAGTGAACATAGCAACATTTTAATAAGTACTTCTGTATTATCTTTACTACATACAATTAAGAAAACTGATTTGCAAAATGTAGCTCAATTATAAATAATAAATTTATCAAAAAACTTATAAAGGTGCCTGCTGAGTTATACTAAATTAAGATAGTATTATACTAAACTGACTCTAGCTGTGAATACGCTGTTAACATATATGTTTCATCATATCTGCCGTAGGACGTCCACTGCTGGACAAATGCCTCCCTCATTGATCTCCAGGAACTGCGGTTGGAAGCGGCCTGCATTCAACGCCGACCTGCGGTTCTTACCAAGTCGTCTGCCCATCTTGTGGGTGGACGTCCTACGCTGCGCTTGCCGGTCCGTGGCTTCACTCGAGAACCTTTCGGCCCCATCGGCCATCTGTTCTGCGAGCTATATGGCCTGCCCATTGCCACTTCAACGTGCTAATCCGTCGGGCTATGTCGGTGACATGAGTTCTCCTACGTATCTCCTCATTTCTGATTCGATCCCGTAGAGAAACCCCGAGCATAGCCCTCTCCATAGCTCGTTGAGCGACTCTGAGCTTATTCATAAGGCCAATAGTGAAGGACCACATCTCGGTTCCATATGTCATCACTGGTAACACACACTGATTGAAGACTTTCGTCTTAAGGCACTAAGGTATGTTGGACGAAAAGACGTTGCGAAGTTTCCCAAACGCTGCCCATCCGAGTTGGATTCGACGATTGACCTCTTTCTCGAAGTTGGACCTACCTAATTGGACTGTTTGTCCTAGGTATACTCGTACATACGCGTCGACAACTTCAAGAGCCGAGTTCTTAACCATAACTGGGGCAGGAACGACATGGACATTCGACATGATTTTCGTCTTGTCCATGTTCATTTTAAGTCCTACCCGTTGAGAGACTCGATTGAGGCCTTCGAGCATCATCAGCGAACATTTATGTTTAATAAAGACTTTAAAAACAAAACACATTTGCTTACAACGCTCCTGAGCAACCTCACCAAAACTTCTGACGCTTGATCAATTTGTCTTAGAATAAGTTAGCTTTTGTATGTTTTCAGCAAAGACATACGTCAGAAGAACACCTGTTTACTGTTAAAACCCAGAACATAAAATGAAGACATTTTATGTTCATTATCGAACTTGCTTTTAGATATTTACTACGTTTCATTCCTATTCAACAAATTATTTGATAACAAATGAAAATGTAATCTATTTTCGTTTTAACAATACTGCTTTAAACTCCACTAGAGAACAGACTTTCAAGCGTTAAACTCTTCAATTTACAAAATTCATCAACCTAAGCCACTCACACTCACTTTGCAAAGTAAATTCATTCAAATACTGTCACAAAACTCCAAGTTACATTCATCAAAAGATTGTCAAAGGACAAAGAGTGGGCCCGCAGATATGACAATCTCTCTCGCGGCGTAGTCAGAGTACTCGTACTAGCTTTTGATCAAAGTGTGGCTGAACCAGCCGACTCTTTTGTCGTGTTACGGCTCCCGTCATCATCTAACTTATCACAATGCGAGTGGTGGGAATGACATGACTCTATATTATATTATTCTATTTAAAGTTTCTCAAGAGTGCTTGGATAAAACTGATGTCTCTAGAGCTGTATGTGTATGTAAAAAATTCATTACTTTTTCTATTTTTGTCAGAAAATATTTTTTTCCTTATTAAGTGACAAAAACTGGCGCAGGACAGGAAAATACTTCTTCTCTTATCGGATACCAAGACGCACATTAAGCCGCTGAGCTATCGAAGTAGTAAGTATTCGCGAATTAGCGATATGACTACCAGAGCATATGTTTTACTATATAAAAAAACGAGCAATGCTGGATCTAAAATTAGCAAAACATTTCGTTATCTGGTTCCCATAGTACAAGTTTTGCTTATGTTTTTTAAGACAAAATGGGTCATTTCGCGCACAGATTTATATCAAAATTATAATTTTGACTAACCTTAAACACATGAGTTCGCGAAAATTTAAAAAGGTTTGCTTAGTTTGGGGCTAGGTGGGGCGCCGTGTGAAATGTCCCGCAATAATTATATATTATTTGTAGCACTTCATCTTATTAAAATTTCAATAATATATACAAGTATACGGTTCAAAGCTTCAACTTAATAAAATTAAAATATTACGTTTATAAGTATAGTCAGTTCAAAAAAGCTGGACGTTTTTCCAATACTCGAATAAATAAAACTCACGCACGAATGAATACGTTATAAATATAAGCACTCGGCATGCGATGTTGTTATAAACCCATAAGCTTTCAGTGAGCCATAATACTTAGTTCACCTCGTATATCCGAAGTATTTCGTAATTATAAAATACATCGATATCGACCAAAATCTGGTGACAAGCGCCTGTTTAACGGCACCAGTTCTAACCAGTGCAAACTAGCCCTCAACTGAGATTTTTAAATAGTAAGTTCGTATGGAATTTTTTTTATTATTATTTTTTTTTTTTTTCGTATAGGAAACAGTGTAGGTAGTATATTTTTCTCCTACTTGTTGCACTGCCCACAAACACTACTCCACACTCTCTACTCAATCGTCTTCTGGTCCTGGCTGTTGCCTCCAGTATATTTTTCTTGAACGTTCACTCCTGTTCGCTTTCCGTGCGCCTATATATAACTATTTTATTCTTTCAACTTTATTTTATTATTTACGTATGTGTATCCATGTATGTCTATATATATGTTTAATCATTTATTTTTCTGCGCTCGTGAGGCTACCCATGGGTCCCATCTGAAAACCAGCGCCGCTTATCTTCCGGTAGGCAGGTAGGCAGCAATACGCTGAGATGGAACCTGTTTGACCCACACAGCACGGAAGACCATATTATCTGTACCTACCACATACATACATTGTGACACATACATGTATGCTTAAGAACTAAATTTTTATCTTGTGTTTTTTCTTTAACTCTGTACTTAAATAATTTTTCTTTTTACTTTTATATTCTTTAGGTAAGTAGGTATGTTTTTTGTATTAGTTCTGTTCTGAATGGTCTGTCCTATGTGTGTGTCAAATAAATGTATTTTCTTTCTTTCTTTTTTTTTCTTTCTTGTATGAGGTAATGGTACCAGATACCAGGGTTTTTTTCTTACCCGTGTTACCCTGTGGAAAATAAGTAAAGCCCCCCCCCCCCCCCCCCCACCTGGCTATATTACACCTGCAGAGGAACTACCCCCTGGTCAACAACTACCTTGGCCAGTGTGGAGGACCCTCAACAGACTGCGTACCCAAGTCGGCCGCTGCATGTGTAATCTTAGTAAATGGGGTATTATGGACGAATCGGCGACGCAATGCCAATGTGGTGCCCAGCTCCAAACAATGGCACACGTCCTTGCATGCCCATCCTGCCCTACCACCTGCACGATGGGGCAACTGATAACCTGCTCCGACGTTGCCATGAACGTGGCGGCGTACTGGTCAAAATGGCTATAGTATTGAGACATCGACACGAAAGAAGAAGATGAAGACCATGTTTTGTAAAATGATCAAAACACGACCTCCTTACTTTTATAGCCGAAACGAACATCATACGTGTACAATACACTAGCAGTGTTCCATACAAATTTTGACAGCGTGGAACGTTGCAGATATATAATTTTATCTGAACCGGCAACCTGTTTTCTGCCTAAATAGGGTAAAAGCAGGAAACTCCGGTGTATTGCCTCGAAAGTACTTATATAAAGTTGGGTGTTTTATTAGTGCATAATAAAATCATACACGTGAATAATTCCAATATCCTTTGTTACGGCTAAATATTGTTTGGAACGGTTTTATTTCATTAGGGATTTCACTTTTCTACTTACTATGTAATATTGAATCAACTCTTTATGGCACAGAAAAATATATACAAGAGGACAACTTAATGCAAAACAGTATTTTCTGCAAGTAATCCATGACGGTTTGAAAACAGGTTGGCGTGCTTATATAAAAACAGGGTGTTTGATAATATACTGACGATATGCAAGTGACGGCTTTTCAAAACATAAAAAAGACTTCTCGAAAAAAACTACTAGTTATAATACCAAATTTTAAAGAAAATCGACTAAATTTAAGTGATTAATTTGATATAAACATTACTGCCTATTCTTGCAATCGACATCCAAAAATAAAGGCCGATTTGATATCTCTTTCGGAAATGGCTGCGGGTTTTGGGTTAGAAAGGGACAACAAGAGATATCTCGAGGCGTCACCAATACAGTATCTGTGGTTAGATGGCAATCATTATGCAATAGCATAACATAAGTTTAATAAGTATATATATATATATATACATATATACATGGTGTAGCAATTTAAACTACAAATAAAGACGAAATATAATTTTGGCGCCATAAATAATAAATAAACAATGTTTTTTTTAATAAAAAAAAACGTTAATAGACTAACAAAGCTTACAAAGTATACATCGAATGAAGAAGTCTAAATATATTACAGAAAAGCTATGTTCATATTCGTACGTTTAGCGTCCGTTCTAATTTGATAATTTGTTCTAGAATTTTTTTGACATGATAAATGTCTTTTAAATCAATGAACGCCGGCTGCACACACGAAAAAGTGTCACGTTCCGCCTGAGCCGAGCGCGCAAGCGAGAGTGCGGAACAAGAGATAGAGAGGCACGATCGGCCTAAGCGTTCGGCTTGTGACGCATCTATCTCTCTTCCACTCGTTATCACGTAAAATTATCGTCCGTAAACCAACTTAACAGACAACCATTTTTTGTGATGATTTTTTTTCCTAACCTATCTCGTCCCACTGCTGCAAAGGGGCAAAGGTCTCCCCCAAGTCCCTCCAATCACCCCTATCTGTTGCTATCTCCCAACATCCTCTTTGAAAGGTGTCGAAATCGTCCCGACAACGCTTTCTCGGCCGACCCCGACGTCGCCTTCCGTCTTCTTGTTATGAATTACATACAATTAAATACTTAAAAAAGTATTAGCACAAATAAAACCTAATTTTTTTTAACAAACCTCATTCAATTTTAAAGTTTAAAATAGAACGGTAGAACCGTCCCGACCAGAATCCGCCCAATGAATTATTATCCACTATCTATAGGTAATCCACTCCGGTCTATAAATTCCGTTTGCAATATAAGGCTTTTCGATTAACCGGAACACGGTCGGATTAGGAAAAATACCATTTTCAATTAACGCTCACTTGTTTCACACCGGCCACGTATCCAATACCTAAGCTACAGTTATTGGCTCCTATGGCACATTTTCTTATAATTATACCTGAATGTTATTATATAATAATAACTATTGTAATAACTGGTGGTAGAGCTTATGTGAACGGGCTCAAGGAAGTGGACACCACCGCCTTACCTTTATCTGCCGCCAAATAGCAGTACTTGTGCTGCTGTGTTCCGGTTAGATGGTAATGGTATGTTCCTGTAATTACTGGCACATAGGCATACCAGCTAAGTTCTATAGTACGACAACGTATCCACATAGAGATCAAGACAACATAATACCTTGTTTTGAATTTTGTGTGGATACCCATGGGCTGCAGTGGCCACTTAACATCTGGTGGACTGCATGCTCGTTTGTCATATAAGTTGTATTAAAAAATATATGTAATAACATAATGAGTGGCTTTTACGGCCTCGAATCAAGATTTCTGTGTTATTGCACTGAGATAAACATTCGAATGAAAGTAGAATACAGTTTGACATTGTTACTAAAACTAACAAATAAAATATTTTTTCTTTTTGGCAATCAATGTTACACAGCGCTATCTAATAAGCGAGGTAGAATATTTTTTTAACCTTAAACCTAAAACGCCCCCAACGTTTATTTAGGTGAGGTATTGGTCAAATGCTTAACTATCACTAATAAGTAAATAAAAAATTATTGATGATGAAACACATAAAGAATGGAGCCGGTAGGTACAATTTAATTGATCGAGCGAAGCGAGATATCCAAATCAACTTGAGCAAATCGGCGTTAAATGTATGTTTGTTTGTCCAAGGATAACTTTAGAAGCGTTTATCCGATCATCATGAAATTTGGTATATAGGTAGGTAGTGATGACACAATTTTTGTGTAACTAAATGAGCTTAAAATGTGGGGATATTGGGTTGAGCTAAAAATGTGGTTCCAGAGGGGTAAAAAAAAAAATGGGACTATCTGATCAAATGATACATGTTATAAAAGGTTCTTATATATATGTACATTTCGACACTATTTTTATTTTTAGTTTTTATTCTTGTAGTTTATAAGTTATTAACACGGACGTTATTAGCCATATTAAAAACTGAACTTTGACAAAATTCACACGGTACAGTGCTGAAATGTGGTATGCGTGTAGCTTTAGTGACACAAATGTATGGATAAAAGTCTGAAATCCAGAATAACTACAATTTGTACCCCAAAAAAATATAACCAATTGACATGAACTCCCGTTACTTACCTGTAATTTGTATTAACTGTCAAGTTATCTAGTTTCTTTTCGTGGCACTATTTTGATAGTGAAAGATTAGGTACAAATTATATTATTTTGTTTTATGGACAACTCGCGAGATCTCAGTTCGGGGCGAACCACTAGTAATAAGTAGACAGAATAGTTCGACCCGTGCAAAAACAATTCATCTGGTATGAAAAGACTGTTCATAAAAACCTCAGGTTTAGAAATAGTAATTATTGTAAGTACAAAATCTGATTCATATAAAACCATCTATTCGGGAAAAATTTATAAAACAGCTGTATTCTTCTATGCAGTTAAGTCGTGGTCTATGTGTGTGTTTAATATTGAAAACTTTCACTTTAAGTATGCCAAAACTAAACATGATTTAAATTGACAGTTTTTTTCATTAGAAGCTAAAGACTGTGCTTACACAACCCGTCTTTTTGCCCGGCTTGCACAATCATCCCTAAACGTATTTAACGAATAATCATGTTTAAATTGTATGTATTTGTATGATTTGATAACTCTCTAAATAATATTTAGCCACTAAATACGTTTAGGCATTATTACTCAAGTCGCCCTAAGTCTCGATTCACGCTTAAGGTCAAAAAAGGTGAATACGAGCCTAAAATTTAGGGGTTAGTCTTTTTACACTGTTTAACCAAAGCCAATATGCCATAAAAATATCCGGGGAGTATACTCGTACCTACCGTACTTGTAGTTGGAAATTGGTCGGCGACAATCTACAACACGCCTGCTAAATTGCACAAAACGCTGGATGTTTTCGTACGTTTTGTAGACGCGGCATTTTGGCAGTGCAAAAGCCTTAATTGTTTTTCTTTTGCTGCTAAGTGGAGTGCTTTTGTTTGAGGCAGTATTTCAGCGAACTGTTTACAGCTTAAAGTTAAATTGTGGCGTTTTTCGTGTAATCCAGCTTTTCGAGCCTCGCTCTGGCAACTCTGACTTTGTTTTTGTTTGAATTTAGCTCAATTAAAGTTTTTATAATAATTTTGGAAAATTCCTGGAAATTACTTTTAGATTTTTTATTTATAGTGTTATCCGAACACATACGGAAAAATACAAGATTTTTAAAAATTTATGACGTTTTTTAAAACGTTTGGCATTGAGCATGTACAAAACACTGTACATATATAGTTTTCCTGTAGATGGAGCTAACGGCGCTGTAGTCGTAATTCTGAATTATCTCACTAATTTCGACTTAGACGTGAAATGGCTTGGTAGCACAGTTGGATAGTGCATCCTCGTATCAAGAGGTAAATTGCGGGTTCAAGTCCCGTCTAGTCTTGAAATTTTTGAGATGATTTTAAAAATCTTGGTACTTTTAGGTATTTAATAAATAGAGATAAATGACACTTTATTGTACACGACGTTAGAATTCAAAATTTAGAAAGCTCAAGATCGCTCAACGAGCTATGGAGAGGGCTATGCTCGGGGTCTCTTTGCGTGACAAAATCCGCAATGAGGAAATCCGCAGACGAACTAAAGTTACCGACATAGCTCTCAAAACTAGCAAGTTTAAGTGGCAATGGCCAGGTCACATCGCTCGTAGAACCGATAACCGTTGGGGAAGAAAGGTTTTCGAGTGGAGACCACGGACTGGAAGACGCAGCGTAGGCTGGCCCCCCACAAGGTGGACCGACAATCTAGTAAGAATCGGGAGACGTTGGGCGCAAACGGCTACCAACCGCTCGTTGTGGCGATCTAAGGGGGAGGTCTATGTTCAGCAGTGGACGTCTACCGGCTGATGATGATGATGATGATGACGTTAGAATTAACACACCAAATTTTGACAAGCGGCGTCCTATCGCTAAACGTGATCTCTTTCAGACAATATTTGAATGGAGTAATATTTACAAGTGATCTAGGGTATGGTCGCGTAAAAGATATTAGACAACTAAAAGAATTAAGATACGAGTATATAAACGAGGAATACAGTGTAATAATATTGAACGTTATTAACCTATCTCGTCAATACATTTTATATGAGGCCTATGAGTGTGAGGCCTTACCGATCAACATTGAAATATACTTTAGTTAGAAGTGGCTAGCGTCTCCATACACTCCATACACATAGTTCGTATACCCATACACTCCTGTCAATCCTTACCTAATTATTACAAATCACCTTCTCGCTTAACATACATATGTAACACCTACTCGTGGTATCGATAAAAGCCATGAATCTGCACATTCACATCCATTACTATCAAATAGGTATTCAATCTTCTCGGAAGAAAAAGGACGACACAGAAAGAGCATTATCTCCATACAGGGAGCAAAAAGGCGAATCGAAATGTTGAGGGAACTAACATGTGTACAATTGGCACTATAAGTATTTTCTACAGCCCAGAAGGGAGAGTAACCGTTTTCCTGCATACCACTTATATGCGGGACTGTCGATGAGTAACGGGTATTTTTGTTTCTCTGGATTTCCATATTATTCATTGTTTCTGATACTATTTTTGTGTACTGTTACGGTTTTTCCTGTTAACTTTATCACTGGTTTTATAAATAATATTTTTTTTCGTACCAAGTGGTACGAAAAAAATTATTATTTATAACCACTAACTCAAAAAAGTGACATTCTATGCCACAAAAAGCGAACATAACAATAGTCATTTTTAAACTGTTAAAAACAGGGAAAGTAAATTGTACTGAATTTCATTCATCCTCTAGGGGGAGAATGTGATTTAAATTTGGAATACTTACCGAAATTTATACTGAACTACATCTGTGTTTACACCATTGAGTTTGTATATAAAGCATTATACATCTTTTTGAAAAAGGAATACGCATTTATTATGCAGTTATGATTATTAAATAAAATTACGAAAACCGACGAGGCCGTATGAGCTTGATGCTTTTGCTTTTCCGACAAAAAAAAATTAGTCTAGGAATTTGCCGCGTTTTGTTTTCTTCAAATACATAAACGTTAAGTTTATTTTAATTTATTTTTATAAATAAGTTAATGTTATTATATTATGTCATATTATTATTGTGTGTTAATTTTTTCGCAAATGGTACGAAAAGTAGAGTATTTTCCTCGGTGATAAAGCTGTATTAGTCTTGAGTGAACTTAAATCCCTCGCTACACTCAGGACTCGTCTTAAATCCCTCGCTTCGCTCGTGATTTAAGTTTTTAACACCCTCGCTATACTTGGGAGTAAACCTCGAGCCCTTCGTTACGCTCGCGATTTAAATCGTCACCCGCGACAGAAGACACTGCTTTATCCCCTTGGTTAATAATATACTAATATTTTGTGTGAATGTTTTTTTGGATTCATTTCATCCACATTGGAAGCTGCTTTGTTTAGAAATTTCTTTTTTAAAGAGCTATTAAACTTTTGCGGCATTTCAAGTTACATTTTTTATTCACTTTATCATATACACAGATGTAAGAATTTGACAAGGTTTTGCAAGATTTTGACGAGATAAGTTCATGATGCTGGTAATAAAAATGTAATTTTATCCGATAACTTGCATGTTGAACAGCGCAGGACGTCGGATTATAATGCGAAAAGCAATTTTCATATTTTCATCTAACAAAAAGCAACCACAATAACGTCATGATGTAGGGAAAATCTGCAAAGCACTTTTCCCCCGTTCTTTTAAATATGGCTGCAGACGCAAAAAGTTTCAATTGCTCTAACTTAACGGGTACTTGCGTGTAAGTGTCGACAAAACGACGCTGTTAGCACAGATGGCGTCGCTTTTAATAGAATATCAACGAGTAATTGAGGCATTGAAAGTGGTTTGAAGATTAAATAACCAGTATGCGTATGAGTAGTATGGTTGTCTGGTAGAGATCGCTATTCAGCGATAATATTGCCAATTGTATCACAAAGGTTTACGTTTGTTCTTTTTAATTGTATCGTTTTATCACGCGAATTATCTATCTACCTAGTCAGGTCATAAATTCTGTCACATGTTTAATATAAAATAATTGAAACAAGTTTATTCATTATGTAACCATTTATACACCAAAATGAACTTAACAAAACATAGATTCTTATGACACTAAAGTTTATTCAAAATGACCTCCGTGATTTTGAATACAGACCTTCAATCTGCGCGGCCAGTCGTCTATCGCAGCACGAACGAGGTCCATGTCAATATCGGCGGCTGCCTTAATCAAGAATGTCTTGAGTGACTCCAAATTGGGATGAGGCTTTGAGCACGCCTTTTCCTCCAAGTGTTGCCATATCTTGTAATCAAACGGATTCAAATCTGGACTGGAGGAGGGCCAGTCTTCGTGCCGGATGAAGTCGATTTCACGCGCCGCCAGCCAGTCTTGTGTGCTCTTCGCTCTATGAGCTGGCGCCGAATCTTGTTGGAATACCCAGTGCCTGTTATTGAACATGGTATGAGAAACAGGTTCCACAAGGTTCGTCAGAACTGTATTTTGATACACAACTGCATTCGTTTTTACACCTTTCTCACAAAAATGTACCTCTGTTAAGCCCCAATAAGTAACTCCCAACCATACCATGAGCGAGGATGGAAAATGACCTCGTTGGACACGCGGAATACGGTTGCTCGCTTGTTCACTACTGTATGCGTACACCTTATCATTTTGTTTGTTGTAGCTCTCTTCTACGGTAAAAAAATTTTCTACGAAAAAAAAATTTCCCGATATTTTTTTTCCGCGTACCGCTTCAACAAAGCGCGGCATCTCTTCAGTCTCAGGTCCATTAGACGAGCATTCAAACGATGTCCTGTTTTTCTTCGATAGGCCCGAAGCCCTAAGTCTTCATTTAACACCCTTTTCACCGTGATTCTGTTTAACCCCATCTGAAGGGCCTACAGTTTCTGCTTACGTTTGGGATTTCTTTGAATTCGCGCCTTCACAGCTTTTATCACTGCTGGAGTCCTAACAGACCGAGGGCGACCACTTCTTGACCTGTCATCTACACTAGAGTCTTCATTGTATCGTTTGATGGTGCGATAAACGAATCTTTTGGTTATATTCAAATTTTTCAGTATGTCATAAATTTGAATTGGCGCGTAACCGCAACGATGCAACGCAATAACTGCAACAGCGTCCACTCCATATTTAAAAATGAGTAAAATTCTAAAAAGTATACATTTTTATTTTCATGAACAATTCGAAATTCGAATTCTGTAACCTTTTTTGTGGCCAGCATTCTAAAAGAAAAGTTTTTACTGTGTGACAATACTTATGACCTGACTAGGTATATATCCATCCATTTTTTGTCAACCTATATTGTCCCACTGCTGGGCAAAGGTATCCCCCAAGTCGCTCCGTCTATCTCTGTCCTGTTCGAGATTCCACCACTCCTGGGCGGGACACATTAGTAGAATGCACCCCGATAGGTGGGCTAATTTAGCCACAACCTGGAGCCCTGATGGAAGACGCGGTCGGGGTCAGCCAAGAAAGCGTTGGCGAGACAATATTGTTGCCTTCGAGCAGGAGTGGTTCAATAACCATACATAATATGTAGTTTTTTTATAATATCTGAAGATGGAACAAGCAAATGACCCTCCTGATTTTAGTAATAATCGCCTAATAGTGGTAATCTTCGCCTATTGCAAAAATCTGCTCGTAGGTCACGCACCTTAGAAACGTGCCCTATGATTCACGGCCCTGCGTCCATTAACTTGAGGCATGCAGGTATAAAGCCTCATTTGCCTCATGTGCAATCTCTCATGTGTAATTTCAACGGAAGCTTTACTCTTCATACCGAAACACAGCTGTTTGGTGGCAGGTATGGTGGTAGTACTTCCCCAGGCGAGCCTTTCACAAGGAACTCTACTAATCTTAAAAGTTAGAAGTATCCGAAGACGTGACAATGTGTAGACCACATCGTAAAGACGGGGAAGACCTGCGTGAGAGACGCGCAAAATAGAGGAGACCGGCAGAAAACCTATTAAGCAGTGGTGGGTGATTCTGGGCTGTGATAATTTCGATGATGATCTATGATAAAGCTCCAGACAACGTTGGAGTTTATACTGTATTTATACCTACTCAGAAGCATGAAGTAATAAATTGTACAAAAATCCTCGACGAATAACATCATAAATCTTTAAGAAATAAGCATAAAATCCTTCACAAAACGTTATAAAAACGTTTATTAAAATGCACACGCACGAATGAGAGAAGCGCTTACGAAGATTTGCACATAAACACACAACATAAATTTTATACGAAAAAGAGGACGGACTCAAGGACATGAACAAAAACAATACTCAAGGGCATTTTACTCATCAAAATCATCAAACTTTTTATGTAAATTATCATCTTCATACACTGTGGTATATAAAGAAGAACATTAGTCAGATTTATAAAATAGGTATGGTATAAGAAATACCCCGAAACAGTTTTTAGAGATGAAAAAAATTAGGCCGTTAGAGAAAACAACTCTAACGGCCGCGTAATACTTGGAAGGTTTTCCGTCAATACATTATATTATAGAAACTTTTTGTGTTATTAGGGTTCATTGCCCCAAAAGGGAAAACGAACCCTTATACGATTACGTTATTGTCCGTCTGTCTGTCAAGACACTTTTTCTTAGGAACGCGTGGAAATCATCATCATCATCATATCAGCCGTAGGACGTCCTACGCTGCGCTTGCCGGTCCGTGGCCTCCATTCGAGAGCTTTCCGGCCCCATCGGCAATCTGTTCTGCGCGCTATATGGCCTGCCCATTGCCACTTCAATGTGCTAATCCGTCGGGCTATGGCCGTGACTTGAGTTCTCCTACGTATCTCCTCATTTCTGATTCGATTCCGTAGAGAAACCCCGAGCATAGTCCTCTCCATAGCTCGTTGAGCGACTCTGAGCTTATTCATAAGGCCAACAGTGAAGGACCACGTCTCGGTTCCATATGTAACACACTGGTAACACACACTGATTGAAGACTTTCGTCCTAAGGCACTGAGGTATGTTGGACGAAAAGACGTGGCGAAGTTTCCCAAACGCTGCCCATCCGAATTGGATTCGACGATTGACCTCTTTCTCGAAAATGGACCTACCTAATTGGTCGACAATTTTAAGAGCCGAGTTCTAAACCGGAAAATCGTTTAAATATGCGGGAATATATAATGAGTGTGGAAATATCAAGTTTAAATTAATATCAAATATCAAATGCCTGGTTGGTTTTCAAAGGACTTTATTAACAGAAACACTTAAGGGGGCACCGGAGGGACAATCGCCCATACAACACGTACTACCAAGATCATTTCTAATTGGAGCATATTTCTACCTCAATAAGGTATTATTTTAATTTTAATAGTATTTATCTAGGTTCCCAACCATATATTCGATCAAAATACTTACCTAAAATGAAGTAGAAGCGTATCGCATTCTACATGTTTTTACGTCATAAATGATCTGTTTTCAACCTAATTGTTTCGTATTAAAAACAACAACATCTTACGTATCCTAGTCATGGGAACATAGATTATATCGTCTAGTTACAAAATAACAACACAATGAGAAAAATACAACAAGTTTTCAGTCATCATTTTTGGTATTACGGAACACGGTCAAAGTCTAATCAAATTTAGAATTGTTCTATTGCTATCATTGTCGCTTTGCGTGGCTAAACTTCGTCACTAAACAGGGATAGCGATATTCAGGCCGAAGTTTTTGACGTGGCTGAATTGAAGTTGCGCTCAGTGTTCGCCGGCGCGTTAAGTCACTAAATATCTAGTTCTTTTAGCAAATATTAATCCACTGACTCCACAGGCTGAAGCGTCACTAAAAGTATTTTGACAAAATTGTTACTAAAAACTATTTCGCGTTGTAAATTTGGTATTTATTTTAAATGCTTTTTATGCACTCAAGCTAGGTAATATGTGCACTTTTCTAGCACATATTTTTAATTTATATAAACTAAAGTCTACGGTTCTTTAGAGCTGTAAAAAAATCAAGATTTTAAGCTAACGCAGTCAAAACATTTATGACACTCATATTTTGACACTTTCAACTATATCAAAACCTTCGGTTCTTCCCGTTTGACCCAGAATATTGAAATTTAGCAACAAGCAAGGTCTCCTTACATCACGATTAATGGAAAAATCCACTAATTTTTAATTATATCCCACAATATAATATTATTACGACGGCGCAGTGGGCGAACAGCCGGCTGAGACGCAGGAGGTAGCGGGTTCGATTCCCGCCGCGAAACAATTGTTTGCATTATCTACTGCATGGTCTGGTTGTTTCTCTATATATTATTAGTATGTATTTACAAAAAAAAGTATATAAGTATTCTATCAGTTATCTGGTACCCATAGTACAAGCTCTGCTTAGTTTGGGGCTAGATAGTGCTCCGTTAAATGTCCAGTGATATTTATTATTATTTATTATTATTGCGGAACGCTTTTTTGAACTTGCGTAGGTTTATTTGTGCGATTACAAATACAAATACAAAAATATTTATTTTTTGTCTATTTTTACATACACGTTATTTTGAATTAACACGAGTTTAGTGAAAAGTTTCTGTATTTATAATCAGAGCTATAATGCGCGTAGCCAAAGATGAGACCTGTCATACCTGTCATCCACTTTAACTTGGGACCACAGCGGCGTATGCGCGGACTGCGGGGAACGACACACGACTGAATACGCATGCGTGACGCCATACCTCGCCGTCCCTCCCCGCTTGCCTCGCATACCGCCAAAACCGCCAAGAACTATCTACTGCGCAGGTATGACCACGTGACTCGTCAAGTCTCATCTTTGGCTGCGCGTATTATAACAACTAACGTCATTACTACTCAAGTAGTCAAACATTTAAGTAAATTACGCATTAGCATTGCAATTCAGTGTGGCAATGCAGCCAATGTCTTGGGGACACTTCCACCTGGTAGTAATCTGAAGCAGGTGAGCTACCTATAGATCGTTTGCTACGATCTTTAGTTGCTTCAACTGTTTCTTATATATTTTAGCCGTGTAAAGATTTGTATATTCTTTCTGTTATTAAAGGAATTTTGCAACATACACTTTAAGTAATATGGATAGTTAGGACATGACGACAAACCGGCTGCAACGTGAGGGAAAGGACGCAAGGACGTCCAGTTGCAATCAAGTTTGGAAGGCCGTTAATCAGTGTACAAACCTTAGATAGAAGATATATAGAAAACGCTTTATTGTATACCACACTTAAATTAACAAATCATTATTAAACACTTAAAACTAGACACGCGATAGTACAATTGACGGTCTTATCGCTAAAAGTGATCTCTTCCAGACCACCTTTGGATGGACTGGATTTTACCAGAACGTTAAAGGACGATAGCTTTATAATATAACTTAAGCTTTTTATTTAACTGTATACTTACATAAGCAAAACAAAATAAATAGATACCAGGGTAGGTAATATTAATATAAATATTATATATAAACCTTCTATGATATTAAATATACTAACAATAAATAAAATATGAAACAGCTGTAATACAAACAGTAACAACGACATATATGATAACAAAATAAGATTACTCAGCTCTCTGATACAGACAAATAGTGCTTAAACAACAGCGTTTTAAAGATAGAAGGGATTTGGCAGATCTAATAAAAGAAGGAATAGAGTTCCATAAACGGATAGCTTGTACAGTAAAGGAGTTATCATAAAAGTTAGAAAAGTGGATAGGAATTTTACAGAACTAGAGCCAAGTCCGCTCTCTCTGAACTGTAGAACCGACCATATTAATCCTATCCTTCTTTGAAAGTGTTGTCTAGAAGAGATCACTTTCAGCAATAAGACCGCCACTTATAGTTTTGCTAGTCTAGTTATTTGTTTGATTTGAAGTGTTTTTATCAATCTTACTCCGACTTCACTTAAAATAGGTAAAAGTTTGTATTTCTCACAGAAAATACATAGCATTTAAAATCAAAACACGAAGAAAATTGCATTACTAGAGTCTGTCAAACGAAAGTAGGCACTCGCATTTTTTCGTAACTTTTTACATGGCAATACTAATGTGTTTCCACCGCCGGACGCTATGTTCTACAGCTGGGTAAATTTAGGGTGGTATAAAATAGTAATTGCACGTACTATAAATAACTATAATAATAACGAATTGTAACCCACTCTTATCAACTGCAGATTAATAATATTAAACTATTTTATAGCCTTTGTCATTCTGAACCGGAAAAATAGGCAAAAAATGCCTTTTCCCGTAGATGTAGGCAGGAACCACGGATGACCATTTCCCATGAATCTGACTTACTTCTTTCGTTTCAGTCACTCTCTTAATATTCTTCAAATAGGTCGTCGTTTATGGTAGGTACTCTTGACTTTTTTTCAACAGATATATATATTATTCCCTAATGTTTGGGTTGCCACGCTGATATTTTTTGAATTTGCCGCGATTTTTCAGGGTCTACTTTCATTTGACAGACTCTAAGTTATGATACCTCATTTTCTCACTCAGCCAATTTACGATGCAAACAAAATCGAAACGAATCACATCGAAACAGTCGTGCATGCTTCTAAACAGAAACTGCTTTCTCTATCATAATAAGTGTAAGTAAAGGAATGGCCATGTTTACATAACGCGTGCCAAGACTGTTTGTCTAAATGATTGGTTAACCGCACACTGCTCTAATCAATACATACGAGTATATTCCAAGCATACATGTAGACATACCAGCCAAATATAATCAAGGCCGCGGGAAATGTTTGTATATGAATCATACACGCGGACACATATATTATTTTACTCTAATATTAAAATTTAGAGAACACATTCATATGCTGAATCATAAAGACAGCAAAAATAACTCATAATAATACTTCAGACAGATATCAAAACCACCCACGCAATGCTGAGTGAAAAATGCAAAGGACATTGAAATGTTTTTTTTTCTAACGACGAACAGACAAATAAACCAATTTTATTACGTAGATGACTCGTGGAAATTGTACACTGAAATGAAAGAGTGGGTGAAATAAAGAGTATTTTAAAGTACCATAAAGGTTCACATCCTCAGTCAAAGTGTTTTTCGCGATCCAGACGCACTCTGTAGAAAATTGATAAAAACCTGTTGTGGGGCCGCGCTCGGTTTGCTCAGGTGACGACGGTGATTTATTTGTTTTACACCATCAAACGAGTTTGAACCCAAACAACACTAGATGAGAGTATATATTCGAAACTGAATAAAAGAAACCCGAAAAATGCACCCTGCACAGTCTTGAGTACAAATATTGTTCTGAAGGAGAGAACAAGAAGCGTGAAATAACTTTTAAGCTCTAGAGACAGTACGAACGAATTTTTAATATTAAATCTGGTTTGTTGTTTCTGAATGCTATTTTTATATTTAACCAATTACTTATACCGCATATCAGAGAACTAAGCATTTATTTTAACTTATCCTTGCAACACTCAAACAATATTCATCGGATTACAGCTTATTTCGTAGCGGCTAAGATAGACCTTGTCAGAAAGAAGCGGCTGTTCATAGATCTCACCAGACATGACTAGGTATTAAAACTTGCACGTTCACACTGACACCACGGAAAAAAACATTCAACTGTCATAGATTTCAAAACGAGTAATCAATTCGTAACTATCACCTACGAGTATCAAGCGATCAACTGCACGAAATTGAATTCAGAAGCTGCTCCAAATTCTATACGCACCGAGTGACACGTCCGTATAACGAAGACAAATCAAGGTAGAGTGACCTGAGTGGCATGTTTCGTATGGATACCCCAAGACACCCTAAGACACAAGACAGAAAGCCATTAACTGGAGATAGTGGTATTTATCCCTACCTTCAAGGTAGCTCGACACTTCGATTAAGGAACCTGTAAATAAATGTAGTTTGGTGTGGCACTGAATAGCACAAGTGTATATCTCAAAATGTATTTTATAGATTCATCGTTAGCATTCATCGTCATCGTCAAAAAAAAAAAAAATTTATTTCAGACAACTAGAGTCCATATCTTAAGACTAACATACACACAAAATATATATATATATATAACAACAAAGAAGAACACCTAAATATACAAAAATAAAAAATAGGCACTTTGTGAAAATAGAAAACACCATTTTGTGCCAAGAGTGACTAACTGAGGAAATTATTTCCTTCATAAATCACCCTCCGCACAAAACACTTCCAGAGCGGAGATGTGCAGCACTCAGCCACTGTCCTCAGGATGCTGTTGCGACTGCCCCGAATTCTGCTCATCAGCGATGCCGTTTTTTTGCGCATGATGGCGTGAAAGCCATCTGTGTGATAGTAGGCAAACATCCCCAATGCACTGCAGTATCGGGGCAACCGAAACATCATCCGGAAGATGTTATTATATTGGATGCGTAGGTCCTCCAATGATCTTTTGGTATTTCGGACCCACAGACTTCCCGTGTAAAAGCTCTGACAGTACGCTTTAAAAAGCGTAACTTTAACTTGTTCGGTACAACGGGAAAATCTACGGGCCAACATGTCAAAGCAAACGGTAAATAAAACTCTGACAGAGCTGGAAGGAGATCAATTGGCGTGCAAGCATTTTATTTAAATAATAATACATTTATTCACAGACATTAAAAATATTATATTTTTACAAAATTGTATTATTCAGTTGCCCGTTCCAGCTTTTACTAGGTGATTAAAAAGTATTTAATAACGGTATCTTCAAAAATATTGCTTTCTATTTTGCTGTGAATTTCATAGGCACTACGTTTTTTTGAAAGAAAAACACCCATTTCTCCTCCGTCTGTGTAAGCAAAACTTGAATTTTGTCATGCAAAATAAATATGCCAACCTTGTCTTCAACATCTGCGATTCGGAATCTTATGCATTGTATATTTACATAAGATTTCGTGTACACTCTGTGTAGGAACTCGTAGGTACACATCGTCGCGTTCGAGCATGTATTTTGTTCGACTTGCAAAAGCTCTTTCACAAGACGCATGCAATATTATACGTATTTAAATATTCTTGGTATGCTTAGATTTTCTACTATAATTTAAGTTCAGAATAATGTAAATTTTTATTCCGTGCAAGCAATGAAAGCATTTTCTGGAAATATAAGTTATAAATATGTCTTACCGTGATTACTGTAATTTTTATTTCATTTTTCAGATTTTTATGAGAAAATATTTTTAATTTCTATAACTAGAATATAATTATTATTCTTTTGTTGTTGCATAATTCAGTTTTATCTGTCAAAATGTTGTATATGGTACTTTATTTCTAACCAAATTAAACGTTTTTTACGGTTTTGTATAGATTGTCACTTTTATTTACATACCTTGGAAGCAAAGTCGCAGACAGAAGCTAATATCGAATAGAATAGTAACGAAGCCTTCTATAAAATGTAGGCTATGTACTACCCATCATTTATTCTCTGGCATGCGTGCTTCAGTAGCGTGCTTAGTACTCAAGAGCCAGCCTGTATGCAAATACCTTTAGCTTTTTATGGCACATGGAAATAGGTAAAGAAATTATAAGCATAAATATACTAATTTTATCTTTTGGCTATGCCCTTAATGTTCAGGTTCTTAGTCCCTAGTCCCGTGGTTTAGATCTACTCTTGTTCAGAGTGACTAGGTGTACCTAAAGTTACCAGTTTTCAATGTCACATACTATAAAGGTCATGATTGTACTGTAATACCTCTTCAACATCACAGTTGAGATAAATACATAAAAGAGATTTCTATAGCTTATACATTTCATTAGTAAGTTATTGATTTATTTGTACTATAAGTACAAAGTTGGTACTTTATAAAACCATTCATCACATCCTTCGATTGAAGAACATCACATGCCTAAATGTCTGACAGTATATATCCGACATTTACTACGACACAAAATATAAGTAGGCATTCATGATACAAAGATATAAAGGGAATCGAGCTATTGTGGCAGTCCCATGACTCACAACGAAGGGTCAAGGTTAAACTTCCAACTAGAAAACTGACTGTAAAATTACCACGTACCATAACATAAGTAATGGTTGAACCAGTTTTATTCACATAACGCTAGCCTATACTTAAACTTAAAGGTGAAAATGGCAAGAGTTACGTAATCGTTTTTATTTTCTCGTGGAAACACTTTATCACAATAATATTTTTAGCTTTGGAATATTAGGTTAAGTTTTTGCGAATTCTCAAATTTGAACAGACCAATTTGAAGTTTCGGCATTGCAAATGTTATCTAAATTATCTGGTAGGTCTTGATTAACAGGGGATTATTTGAAGTTCAGGTTGAAGATAAACAATTCCTTAGCTACAAAAAGCATAATCAAATGAGATTTAGATTTTTATTTTGAACTACCTTCAATAACAACCAACAAAGTGTTGACCTAAGTTACTTGAAATAAAAATACCGATAAAATACGGCATTATTTTAGGCTTCAAATATAGATTTATGATACGCTTGCCGCAAAACGAAATGCCCCAATTTCAGTATGACTCACTACAACTGTTTGGTTCGACCTTCGAACATTAATAAATGCCTTTTGTAATATCGATCCTACCAACTAAATTAGTAACAGATTACGGATTATTTTCAAAAATAGTGTTGCGCGCTAAAATCTACGATTCTGGTAGATCTATAAATGGTTAAGTTTTGTAATATTTGTAGTCAAATGCTGATTTTTTTTATAGAACAACGTCAATACAGTCAGACGAAATAAACTACGAGCAAGTTTATGGGTACGCGAAGCGTTACACGTTTACGCTGTCAAGTCACACTTAACGCTATGACAGATAGCGTTCATGCTACGGGCATCACTGTAGCGCACGCAGCGTTATCGCGGCGGTCACCCCGCGTGTTCATAAACGAGGCAAAATATCGCCCTATGTTTTTATTTGCTTCTGTGTTGCCGCGGGCACCGACGCAGGCCCCGCCACAGGTATCACCACTTGACACACACCGCTATTTCGCGCTGTGCGTCACAGCGCAACACAACGCAACACACGACGTGGAACGTGCCCTTACAATAAATATATGTTAAGTGCAATACCATAGAGTAAAATTACCTGGCATTTTCCTTTGAATAGTTCATAGTAGGTACGTATTATTTAATTGTGTTGGAGGCTGGAGCTCAACCTATAGGTATTATTGTAACCTTTTTTATAATCATATTTAAAGAGGGTTCTTTCGATAAGCGGCGTGTCTTATTTTCAATGTTTACTAATTACTCGAAGAATATTTATCGTTGAAATCTATACTAATATTATAAAGAGGAAAGATTTGTTTGTTTGTATTGAATAGGCTCCGAAACTACAGGACCGATTTAAAAAATTCTTTCTTTGTTGGGAAGCTGCACTATCCCCGGGTGATATAGACTACTTTTTACCTAACTGCGTAAAAGAAGGGTAATGTTTTTATTGAAAAACTACGAGTGCGAAACTGCGGATTGGTCAGCTAGTATTTTATAACAGCTTGACATATTGTCATCATTTAGCATTAATAACCTTAACAGACAGCAAAAAGTGTTCAATCATTGAGCATTAGGAAATTCTAAATGACACTTCTTATGGGTTGAACTTTTGAAAGCTTCTCCCGGCCCTTCTCAGCTTTAGCGTTAATCATAAAACTTTTTTGCGAACCTTACCACTTCCGTTATATATTTCCCATCATCCATGATTCAAAAAATTAACATTCATTGCAGAAAAATCTCTGTTCATCCGTTTAAATGCGTCATAGACTCATTCTTGGTACAAATGTTGCCTACAAAGTGGTCGTTGAACATAGGCCCATCATTATGACACAATAATGTCTTATTCCATTTAATATGAGTAATCTGACAAGCATTTATAGGAGCCTGATGTGTCAGAGATTTTCTATGCAACACTTAATATAGAAATGTAGTTTCCTTTTTGGATCTCGCAGAAGTGAGCCTATTTTAAATCCTTCAATAATTTGCACTGACTCATATGCTATTTGCATTAAGATCTTAAGATAGGATAGTGACCTCGCATATAATTGTCCCGATTTCCTCAATTTATATAATTTAAATTCCCTATTAACATTGTTGTAAAACTCTGACGAATATAATTTTGTGATTCAGTACAACAAAGAAAATTAAAAAGATATCCAACCTATAACCCGAACCAAGGAACAAAAACAGTTGTACATATCATATTATATTTATATGAGATGTCTATTCTGCTAACTCAACTAAGATAAATTCTGCAAAAAAACACATTCATCATCTGCAAGGCTGATCTCGTACAGGATCAGCGAGATTTATTATATGCTTTATGGTGTAACTGATAGGTGCGCGCCCTTTCTTTTATGCAAGCATTTCGTTTATTGTTGTTTTTTTTCATTTATTTATTTTCGTTTTTAGGGTTCTGTACCCAAAGGATAAAACGGTCGGTCTGTCCGTCTGTCACAAGGCTGTATCTCATGAACCATACTAGTTAGACAGTTGAAATTTTCACAGATGATGTATTTCTGTGGCCGCTATAACAGCAAATACTAATAACAGAATAAAATATATATTTAATGGGGCTCCGATACAACAAACGTGATTTTTTTGCTTATTTTTGCTCGATATTGATAACGGCAACGGGTAGACGCTTGAAATATGCATAGAATATTTAGTTATATAATTACTTTAAAAATAAATAATTAAATTAAAATAATACAAATATTTAAGGGGGGCTCCCATAAACCAAACGTGATTTTTTTGCCGTTTTTATAGATAATACGGAACCCTTCGTGGGCGACTCCGACTCGCACTTGGCTGGTTTTTTCGAATATTTATGCGTAAGAAATTGTGTGCATTTATTAAGCATTTCATTCTTCTTCTTCTTCTTAGCGTGTCAAGGGTTATACGTTTTCATTTATACTATGTGGGACAGGTGTTCGGCCACAACAATAGCATTAGGCGAGGCGCTTATTAGGTACTCCATAGAGCAGGTGTTCGGACACAAAGGGCACATTAGCAAGTGCTTCATTGACTGTGCGGGATCACCGCAGTCGCACTGCGTTAAATTAGAGTCCCTGAATCCCCATTTGCACATATTCAGTCTGCAGCGGCCTACCTAGGTGCGAAGCCTTTAAGCATTTCATTATAATCTGTAAGTTATTGAGTCATGATTATTGTAATAACATCAGCTAGAAGACTTCTCTTGCTGAACAGCATAGGCTAATTTGTAGTAACCTAGTTACTAATATCTAACTAGGTTAACAACTGGAATCTTGTTCTTACAACTGCTAAGGCTTCTATCTTGAAGGCCCATTCATTTTACTGCACGTGAGTTTACAGTAAGCATAGGAATTTAATAAAAAATCTAGCATCATTGTGAACATACGAGCAGTTCACTCTGCACTCCTAAATATCCTTTTTAAAGGGATTAAGAATGATCAGCTGACAGAAGGTATAGATGCTGGGCAAGCGGCTTCACCCATCTTCAATTAAATATATAATTTTTGAAACCCAAGTTAGTTGCAAGTGGTAATCTTTGGTATCATACATAGCGCTCAAGAAGTTAGTCAGCTCATCGAAAGGCATGACGTCAATCTCGACAAAATGTATTTGAATATCTCAAGCTTAAGATTAATCTATGTAAATTACGACGTAAAGTGAAACGGATGAGTTTTTAGGGTCAATTAACCCTCAGGCCATAATGGAAGTTTACAACAGCAATATTACATTTAAAAAAAATATAAAATTTTGACGTATGTACATATTATGTTTATTTTTTGTTTTTCAAATGGGCTGCGAGATCAAGTACTAAATAACTATATTCGTGGAAATCTTATAGGTCAGATTTGGTAGTTGTCACAATTCTACCACCGAACAGCAAAACCAAATGAAACAACATTGGGATATCGTCCTGTCGAAATTACTGATCCAAGATTATCTAGTGTTCCTAAGTGTAACTTTTCAATATAAAGTGAAACTTAGTTCTTATTATTTATACCCATTCTTATAGTGTACGGATAACATAATAATTATTTGGCATTATTAATTTACCGGTTTCTTGTGTAGATGTTCTTAAAAAATTATCCCGGCATTCAAAATGATAGAAGTCATATCGGCCCTATTAGCGCATTTTAGCAAATCGTGTGACTTTGTTCCTATAAATTTTTCCAACATCGAGTGCCCCACTCGCGCGCGAAGGGCACCATTATCTATAAAAATGCCAAAAAAATCATGTCTGTTGTATGGGAGTCCCACTTAAATATTTATTTTATTCAATAGCACAATTTTATTTATTTACCTTATTTGAGGTTGGTGCTGATGAATCTTAATTGGCGTCAACTATGTATGTAAGGTAAAATTAAAATTATTTTTTGGAGTTTTTCCTTTATTTGTGCTGTAAGACATTGCCTTTTGCCAAATTTCGTGATTATATGTCAACGGAAACTACCATATAGATTTTCAACCCAAAACCTATAGAGTACTTCCGGTTGACCTAGAATTGTCAATTTTGGTTAAAAGCAAAGTCTTACAGCACAAGTAATGGGGAAATTCCGATCGATAAAAAAGTTGAAAATTAAGGTAAATTTTGGTACTTTTTTTCGCGAAAATCTACATTTGAACATATATTTTAATCGCGTTGACTGAGGACCTTGATTTGTATACACCTAATAGGGACTATAGACTCCAGTATCTGGTATAAATTTCAACTTGTTAGGTCCACCCGTTCCTGAAAAAATCCGTGGTGACACACGGACAGACATACGGCCAGACGGACAAGAGAGTGATCTTATAAAGGTTCCTTTTTTACCTTTTGAAGTACTTAACCCTAAAAATTCCGGAGTAAATTCCTGACATTTGATGAAAATTCCTGACTATCTTGTAAATGTAACATTAATGTCGTTAGCATCGTGCATGTGCATAAACTAAGCAAATTCTCGAACTTTGGTAGCAATGAATATCAGTAATCATTAAAATGACAAATAATAAGTAATGTTGATTGTTAACTTATTTGTAATAAAAATATTTGGTTTATTTTATGTTTTATCCTACTCGTTACCTATTTAAATTGTAAAAATTCCGGACGGTTTAAGATTCCCCCCGCATTCCGGACAAAGATCTATATTACCGGACATGTCCGGAAAATTCCGGAAGTATGCCAACCCTACCCACATTGCGCGTAAACCACTGCGCGCGACGTCTGAAGCTAGCCTAAATAATAATGACATGGTCGAATATTATTCCAATAAGTACACTTGACTCGAAAGCCTCTTTTGCTAAACGATATGCTTTAATAAACTAAGTTCAGTAATATGTTCAGTAATATGACCGCCGTAGAAATGAGTATCTCTAGGGAAGAATAGACTAATATGATATTTTAGCGAAGAGAATAGAAACACGACCGTACAAATGTTTTAACAGTCTATTACTTGTCTGTAGCCTGGATGTTGGCTGGATTCGTTACAGGTTGAGTTGATAAAACTTTGAGCACAATTTTATCACGTTTATTCAGAGCACACTTCGCTACCATGAGTGCGGGTCGACATGCTGTCCATAAACAACTTTTGAACCGACTCAATTTTACAATAATGTTACCATCTGTGTTGGTCAGGGATGCCAACACTACTGGTTTAATCAACTTAATATAGCAAAACCCACGAAAACAAACATAAATTGGACAATACATAAAATGCTTTCAAAATCCGACAACTTTAAGGCACACTTGTTTCTTTTTAGTGAAAACAGTAGTACTACAATTAATAGTACACACGGCTACACATAAAGCTATACATTTCCAGTATAAGCTTGTAACGTGACAATTTTATGACGCGTTACATTTTTAATTTAACTTAACATTTACACTAATAAATAAAAAAACAACATACCATTACACTGATAAACAAACAACATACCACGACATCTAGCGGCATGGCGGCGTACTCAATGCCCAAACACTCGATTTAAATACCAAAATCCAAGCGTCTTCTCAACACAGTTCGCCAAGTTTACGGCAGATGGCGTAGTATGTATCTTGAAGAAATTCACTACCTATATTTTATTAATCGATAATCAATTCTAATTATTAGAAAGATATTTATATACTAATTTAAATAATCGTTTGCTCATTAGAAACAAAATAAAAATCTTAAATAATAAAAGTCCGAACTAAATCTGTGTCTTTGACTGATGCAAAACTGATGTGAGAAACATTGTCATTTGGAGTGACGCCGGATGTGTCGAATTTTCCTTTATGGCATCACCAAAGTTATTGCATCATCTTCATTCTACATAGAATGTCTCGGAACGTATTCGATTTTAATAATTATTAAAGACCGGTAGCAATGCTCGGGTATATAAAGCCAGTGTCGACCTTTCTCAGTCTCTTTTCCACGCCTGGACTCAACAGTAAAACTTCTTATCAACGTGCTACAAATTTATTCTCTGGACAGTAATTCCCGTGACTTTTTATTGTAAATTCGTGCAGTTACTTCTAAGTCGGGAAGTCTTTCACGATCTTTGCTGCTGGTTTTTCCGATTACTTCTCGATATCTACACCTGACGCCCGTCAAAACCTATTACCGGAGCCGTCGAGAAGCGTGGTGATTCTTTAGTCACCCTGCTGGCTGGGACCACGCCTTCACACAAAGCCTACCGCCACGAGGTCGTTCGCCAAACAACCTGCTAGCTGCCTTGACAGACACCAGGGACCACGCCTGCCCACGAGGTCTACCACCCAGTTCAAAACCCGCTCCATCTCTCCAAGAAGACGCCAGGGACGTTCGACGAAAATAACACGAGGTGTATCTATTCCATTATTTTATCCGGGTTGAACCCTAGTAACCTTCCTCTCTCTTTTCTGACGCTAACGTCAGATGGCGCCCACTTCTTTAAACTAGATATATCTGTTGTACCAGGTGCTCAACATTCTGTAATTGCTGCACTATAGGCCATAAGCCCTAAGATTCTAAGCTCTTCAAGCCAGCGTCTGTCTGTACTACCTTCACTGTAAAACACTTAATCTATAATCTGTAACCTGTAATCTCTAATCTAAGTATATACTCATCGTTAATACCAAGTCATTTGTGATTAACCTCTGTTTATCTTGCCACATGTATAAGAAGTAAAATCTAACGAACCTACTCGCTCTACCGACTTCTCTTGTTTTTATTATTATATGTACTGAAAACAAATCTAGTTTCATTTATATCATTATTATAAATACGGGATTTATCACGTACCGTCTTATCGGTGTTTCGACCGACAATGTTTCGGTTCAATTCGTGAACCTTCATCAGGGTGAGTGCGATCCGCTCCGAATAACGTCTCGCCTCGCACTGATGATGAAGGTTCACGAATTGAACCGAAACATTGTCGGTCGAAACACCGATAAGACGGTACGTGATAAATCCCGTATTTATAATAATGATTGAAATCAATCACGAAAGTTTTCTAAGTTTATTTATATCTATTATATAAATGTTACTGTTACAAGCTGACCTCGCATTGTGTAGGCTTTTCGTAGAATGAGAGGTCAGCATAAACTGGATCTGTATAGCTTGACGTGTAGCCATGCGTACGTATACAGTCTGTTTTGCGTCAATTGTAAGTAAATACCTTCCGTGGTGCTTTTGTTCATTTTAATAAAAACAATTACTTTGATCAAAACGTGATATTTAATCACATACCTGTTCCGATACAACAATATGGTAAAAGCACCTGTACTGAGTACAAATAACCTACAGTATTTAGGTACGTCATACATATATTAGAACTATCAATTGATTTAATTATTTGGATGTATTTGTACCCTAATTGAAACTCTTATGATAACTAGCTGACCAGCCGTGGTTCGTACGTGTGGTTTGTCAATAAAATATTACCCTCCAGTGGAGTCGCGTAAAGTGCATCCTATGTCTCAAGTACATTCATAATCTATCTAGGTATATAGGTACCAGTCGTGAAACAGACAGAGAGACAGAGTTACTTTCAAATCGGTACCTGAATTAACACATAGGCTACTTTTTGTTGATAAACAACGCGTGAGAAGCCGTTGGCGGAAACTAGTTATACATATTAACCTTCCTCTTGAATCACTCTATCTATTGCTAAAAACAATATTAATATCCGTTGAGTATTTTAAGAGATCTTAGGTAAGAGACAGCAGAGGCGACTTCATTTTATACTATGTAAAGACGCGTAGGTTTGACTTTAATATTTTAACTCCTTAACTCATAAAATAACAGAAAAAGCATACGCTACTTTATTTTGTGTACACCATATTTACCACTTTTATTAGAAAATGTGCGAACATAGTCATAAACAGACGATAATACTAAAACGTAATAATTCAAAAAATATAATAACTAGGTCGGTTTTAAAATTTTTGTAATCACTTTACACTTTTAGGGAATGTTGGTCCTTGTTTTAAATTACTCCTTAGAGAATCTCCCAGGCTTTCAAATAAATCGTATCTAAAAAGATCACACCAGAGATGTTAGTTCAAATCATAAATCGTTGTTATAAAATATACATTTAAAAATATTTAATACCAGCTGACCCGTCGAACTTCGCACCGCCTTGACATGCATATGACGCGGGCTATCAATGTACGTCTTTGGTAGAATTGTTAATCGGCCATCATTAGCTACATCTAGGTATGAGAAAATGAATTTTCTTCATAATTTTTTTTGCGTTAATTTTCCTTTATTTTAGTAGTTTTTCTGATATTCGGGGTGGAGACAAATCCAACAAAACAAAGATCATCAAAATCGGTCCAGCCGTTCTTGAGTTATAAATGGTGTAACTAACCCGACTTTATTTTATATTTACGACATCACATTAGAAACCTATAAATTTATCAGTGTTTCTCTACTATCATATGCATGTTTTATACATAAAAACCTTCCTCTTGAATCACTTTATCTATTAAAAATGACCGCATCAAAATCCGTTGCGTAGTTTTAATGACCTAAGCATACATAAGGACAGACAGACAGCGGGAAGCGACTTTGTTTTATACCATGTAGTGATGATTCAGTCAACACTTCTCACTTTTAGAAGATATTGGTCTTTGTTTTACAGAACTCCACAGGGAATGAACTGCGTCTGAGTTAGCAGTTGTTCAAAATGCACGTTAGTTCAAAATAGAAATCTCCCTAACGTTTTTACAAATCGATATTTTAAAAATATTATAAATTCAGTATACACTTCTCACATTTGGGGGATTTTGGTCATTGTTTTACGTAACTCCATAGGGAATCTCCCAGGTTTCCAAATCAATCGCATTTGAGTAGGTACTTACACGAGAGCTTGCGTGCATTTCTATTCCTTCAGCCAAGAGGGATCCATCAGATTAATGGCACGGAGTCTGAGTCACGCGAATAACAATTAAGTAGACGATCGAGACTGATTTTATGGGCTCGTCTTAGGAGGTAAATACACACTTAGGGTTTTTTTATGAGTAACAAGCTGACCCGCCGAACTTTGTACCGCCTTGACATTCATAAGACTCGGGCTGCCAATACGTCACCCCGGTAGAATTGTCAATCGGCCATCATTAGCTGCATCTATGTATGAGAAAACGATTTTTTTCATATTTTTTTTTGCGTTTATTTGAGTAGTTATTCTGCTATTCAAATCCAACAAATCAAAGATCATCATAATCGGTCCCGCCGTTCTTGAGTTGTATATGGTGTAACTAACCCGACTTTGTTTTATATATATAGATATTGACGCAGATAGATTTTAACAACGCCTTAATAAAATCTTACCTAATTCCTAGTTATGTTTAGTTTTTGCCAAGTACTTACTTGCCTGCAAATATACTCGTATCATCAAACCTCCAAATAAAAACTCCTTTGTTGCGCAGAACTAAAAATTCCTTCTTCTGTTTCAGTTAAATTCAAAATCTGAACGCCTATTTTCTTGTTTTATTCGCTGGCTGCAAATGCGTTCCGTTTTTAAAATGCCTCAAATAGCATGAGAGGCATACAAATAGCGCATCATGAGCAAGTAATGACAAGATGGCCGCCACAGACGGATCATTACCATTTCTAGTATTTTAACTACCGGCAGAATTGAAACCGTTTATGGGAGGGAAAATTAAAAGTGATCAGAATTTTAGCATTCAGAGAGAGTAGAGTCGTAAAATTAAAACGACTTCACAAGTAGGATTTTTATGTCTGTTCTTTGAGTATTCTTTATGTATGGTGGGAATAATATTTGGTGTAGGAATAAGATAAGATAACTCTTTATTGTACACCAAAGTAAAATACAGAACATAATTCTTACAAATAGATTTAGTACAATGGGCGGTCTTATCGCTAAAAGCGATGTAATTTTTTAGTTTTAGTTAGAGCTCTAAGGTCATCCAACTACTGAAATGTTACAATAGTATTTAGTAGATGAAATAATAAAAGCAACCAATTTGGTGCGGCTACTCAGTCAGTCTCAGTGCCTGCTAAAAATTCAGGAGGTAAAGATTATTTCGCTCCATTACACAGAAGCTTACGGTTTAAAAGAAAAGCTAGCTCACTCCATGTTGTTAAGTATGACCATGTCTCAGAATTCCGCGCAAAACTCAAGTGGCTCCCTATACGTCTTCGCCGGAATGCACATATTGTATCACTTCTTTATAACATTCTCTATAATCCCACTTCACCTTCTTATTTAAAGGAGCGTTTCGAGTTTCTGTATCAGGGACACTCTCAAACCCTTCGTTCTTCCGAAGCTCTACAGCTTCGAACTCCCATCCATAGTTCACAATTTTATGGTGACTCCTTTACAGTACAAGCTGTGCGACTGTGGAACGCCTTACCTTTGTCTGTAAGGTCGTCCCAATCTCTTCCTATTTTCAAAGTCAAGGTATAGAACCATTTCCTTTCGTTGTCTCGTAACTGCTAGTTAGTGTTTATGTTATTTATCCTCTTTATGTAGTGTAGTTTATTTATACTTATATTATTTGTATGTATTTAAGTTTATGTTTATTAGTATAATTAATAGGTATATTTTATTTTGTGGGTTCTGTTTATGTCTGTAGGTACTCTTACACCGCCGTCTTTTGATTTTGTTTATCCTGTCCATCCAAAGGTTGTCTGGAAGAGATCGCTTTTAGCGATAAGACCGCCCATTGTACCTTTATTTATTGTTTATTTCCATTATTGTATTTTTATTTGGTGTGCAATAAAGAGTATTTCATTCATACATTCCATGTTATTTTACAAACGCTTGAACAGGATTAGGACTTTCACTTCCATGTTATTAAATTCATCGCAAGTACTTTTAGTTTACCTATACTATTATTATCTACTTATCTAAAGTATTTACTACAACATATATTTGGTTTCTTTCACATTTACTAAGAAATTCAGGTCAAGGATGGCTTTAGAGAAGCTTCTAGAATTCTCTATTTCGCCACGCTTGTTAGAGCGTAACAACCGCCGAGTAATCAGCGGTGATTACACAGAGTGAACTAGCTATCCCCGTGCTGTGGTTTAGCTCAGATTACGGCTGGGACGTGGAAAATCTCTATATCGCTAATTGAAAACCGAGTGCTGTGTACGTATTGTGCAGCGACAAAGAAAAAAGCCATTTTTGAGCTGGGCAAAAAGCTAGCTATGTTTTTATGTACAAATATTGTTAGTTACATTTGTTTTTGCATTGAATCCATATTGGGATGTGCTATGGAAACAATTTTCTCTTTTGTTCGTTTATTTTTTGCTGTAATCTAAAATCCGCTCTGGCATTTGCATTTTGATAAATGATTTTTTCAATAAAGATTTTTCGAGCAGGTAATCGAATAGCATTGTCATTACACAAGTCATTAAAAATCACAATATAATATAATTTAATTATAATAAAAATCCTTTCAATCCCTTAATTTATGTTAGTCCTGGTGCGATATTCTACTGTGTAGGTAGTTCATAAAATTCATCTACACTATAGAATATCCCAATCAATAACAACTTTTTAAGCCTACTCTTAAATATAGGCACGGACGCTGCTGTCCTTATCAATTCTGGCAATCTATTGAAAACCGATGGGCCCATGATGTATACGGACTTCTCGGATTTGGTCAATTTGTGCGGCGTAGTTATAAAATGATGGTGTTTGTTACCGCGTAGGGCACGGGATTTGTTAACGCCCCGACGCTGAAACAAGTCCAAAGTGAAGGTAAACAAGGCCACCTGCTATAGAAGCCTCACAGGGCAGAGGTAGGATTTTTAATTCCTTAAAAATGTCCCTACATGAGATAGATAACTATACGATAGATAGCTATCGTAATAGAAAGAACTACTATTACTGAACGTAACTAACGAGCGTGTCGTACGAGGCAATTCTCTGTTATAGGCAATGGTTACCATTTAACATCAGGTAAGCTATAAGCTTGTTCCATCTTCATGTAGTACAAACAAAAATTAATATGCATATTAGGCACCAACCTTTCCGCACAAAATGAGGACCGCACTCATACCACATAACAACCGGCCAAGTGCGAGTCTCGCGCACGAAGGGTTCGTACCATTATTTATAAATATTAAGACCGAGAAAAATATTTGAAAAAATCACGTTTGTTGTATGGGAGCCCCCCTTAAATATTAATTTTATTTTAAGTTTATTATTTATTTTTGAAGTGAATAACATAACTCAATAGTCTGTGAATATTTCAAGCGTCTACCTGTTGCCGTTATCAATATCGAGCAAAAACGAGCAAAAAAATCACGTTTGTTGTATGGGAGCCCTCCTTAAATACTTGTTTTATTATAATTTAATTATTTATTTTTAAAATTAATATGTAACTTAATATTCTGTGAATATTTCAAGCGCCTACCTGTTGCCGTTATCAATATCGAGCAAAAACGAGCAAAAAAATCACGTTTGTTGTATGGGAGCAACCCTTAAATACTTGTTTTATTATAATTTAATTATTTATTTTTAAAATTAATATGTAACTTAATATTCTGTGAATATTTCAAGCGCCTACCTGTTGCCGTTATCAATATCGAGCAAAAACGAGCAAAAAAATCACGTTTGTTGTATGGGAGCCCTCCTTAAATACTTGTTTTATTATAATTTAATTATTTATTTTTAAAATTAATATGTAACTTAATATTCTGTGAATATTTCAAGCGCCTACCTGTTGCCGTTATCAATATCGAGCAAAAACGAGCAAAAAAATCACGTTTGTTGTATGGGAGCAACCCTTAAATACTTGTTTTATTATAATTTAATTATTTATTTTTAAAATTAATATGTAACTTAATATTCTGTGAATATTTCAAGCGCCTACCTGTTGCCGTTATCAATATCGAACAAAAACGAGCAAAAAAATCACGTTTGTTGTATGGGAGCCCTCCTTAAATACTTGTTTTATTATAATTTAATTATTTATTTTTAAAATTAATATGTAACTTAATATTCTGTGAATATTTCAAGCGCCTACCTGTTGCCGTTATCAATATCGAGCAAAAACGAGCAAAAAAATCACGTTTGTTGTATGGGAGCAACCCTTAAATACTTGTTTTATTATAATTTAATTATTTATTTTTAAAATTAATATGTAACTTAATATTCTGTGAATATTTCAAGCGCCTACCTGTTGCCGTTATCAATATCGAACAAAAACGAGCAAAAAAATCACGTTTGTTGTATGGGAGCCCTCCTTAAATACTTGTTTTATTATAATTTAATTATTTATTTTTAAAATTAATATGTAACTTAATATTCTGTGAATATTTCAAGCGCCTACCTGTTGCCGTTATCAATATCGAGCAAAAACGAGCAAAAAAATCACGTTTGTTGTATGGGAGCCCTCCTTAAATACTTGTTTTATTATAATTTAATTATTTATTTTTAAAATTAATATGTAACTTAATATTCTGTGAATATTTCAAGCGCCTACCTGTTGCCGTTGTCAATATCGAGCAAAAACAAGCAAAAAAATAATCACGTTTGAAGTATGGGAGCTCCGCTTAAATATTTATTTTATTCTGTTTTTAGTATTTGTTTTTTTAGCGGCAACAGAAATACATCATCTGTGAATTTCAACTGTCTAAGTATCACGGTTCATGAGATACAGCCTGGTGACAGACAAACAGCGGAGTCTTAGTAATAGGGGTTTTACCCGTTGGATACGGAACCCTAAAAAGTAGCACTGATCTTTTTGGAGTAGATAGTACTCAGATACTAGAAGACAAAACTTTCCAGCAATAAGTTGTATACTATTGTGTTGTGATTCTTTAGTCTTTGTTGTACACAAATACATAAAAAGAAAATTAACAAAAGGACACGACAAGCTAAACTCTTACCCTAACCTCTTTTCGTCTAGTAAACCCGTGTGTGGTGGGTTCTTGCACACAAAAGGTATTGATTTTGAGCAATAAAGAATTTTCCATCGTTCTATCCATAAATATGTAGTTTCAGGTGCAGAGCGGCCCTTAGGCATATTGAACAAGATTTTACACTTCGTGTGAAACAAGGTGCTGCCGGCAACATCTGGATTGAACATTCGATCGGACGCTATTCCACACCACGCAACGTGCGCTCAAATATTATGTTATTATCTACAATCTGCATCAATAGGTATCTGTTCTTTTAAAATCCGCCTTTAATGGTATATCTCATTTAATATTATTGCAATTCCGTCCGCGTGAAAATCAGCGTTATAAAAACGTCCTATTATTGTTTTTTGTCACACGTAATTGACCACTTCTAAGCAAGGATATGAACTTTTAGTGTTTAAAAAAATATGCTAGAGTTTACTGTAAATACATTATTAATTGAAAAAATACGTTTAAAGAGATAGGTCTTTCTAAACCAAGACGATATGTGATTCAAAATAATATTAAAACTGAGAGTTATATTCCACTGTTCCACTGTTCCATACCAAAGTCAATCTGAGCTTTTCAAAGCTTCTTTCTTACACTTTTTTTTTGCTGAAATCTCGAAGATATTCATAAACAGGTTTTTTTATAATTTTCTGTCAAAATATAAGTTTGAAAATCAGTGATTATTAATTTCATTATTTCTGTTAAGTTTCTAAAACCTGAACGTTACTTCTTCTGCGAAGATTCTCTTTGACCCAAATTTCTTTTGCTGACTGCTCGAAAATCTTTTACCGCATTACGTACGACAAAAAAATAAGTTTTGCAATCAGTGTTTTTGTAGTTTCTATGCTCGAACTAAATTCTCTATGTTTTTTCTGTTAAACTTTTCTTTGACCTTAATTGCTTCTGCAGTCCGAACATCTCCATAAACATTCCCTCTATGATTTACTGCATTTTTCCCAAATTTACCGGCATCTTCCTTATTTAGCTCCCCTAATGATGTATGGGCGTAATATACGGCGATTAACTTGCAGTTTTTGAGATGCCCCTCACTGTGCAAGTGCAAAGATACAAATGGTTTTATCTCACGCGATCGTATATTAAAGGTCGATTAAGTGCTCACTTTTAGAAGATAGTAAAAGTATATTTGTGGTTGGTTTTCGTAAGTGGGTATTTCATATTAAGGTTTAAGATTATTAATTTCTCATAAATTTACATAATAAATCGTTTACTGAGAAACATGCAATTCTGATCAACTTACATAAGTAGGTACACAATTAATAATACAATGAGCTGACTTGGCAAAACATGAACACTGTGCAATAACATCTACTAAAAACATAATATTTACTTTAAAAAAATCAACAATTAAATAGAAATTGAGTCATTGAACTGGGTTTTAGAAATTTCATTGTGGGTAGTTAATAAAATAGAGAGATACGGACTGCACAAAAAGAAAGCGAACACGTTCGACGCGCGCGCGGGGCTGCGCCCACCAACTTTTATGATCGAGCGTAATTTCTCAGATTATGGGTGATTTTTTATACGCGTTTTGTTTACGCGTAATATTGCATTTCAGTTTCAAAAGAGCTCTTCTCAGTGTGTGTTTGACACACAGTAAAACATATCTCACTATGGGTCTCATGAGAAGGCTAAAGGTCACTAAGTGTGCAATCGAGAGGGCTATGCTTGGTAATTACTTAAATCAAGTCGAAATTAGAAGATTTTTAGGCATATCAAAATCACTGACATATCCCAAAGGATTAGTAAGCTGAATTTGCAGTCGGCATGGCATATAGCTCGAAGAGCTGACGTCAGTTGGGGCAGAATCGTTCTCAAGTACAGACTATGCATTGACAAGCGTAGGCCGGCCCCCCACTGGACGGAAAGAATACCTGATAAAAGTTGCTGGGAGCCGTCTTGTGAATGGCGCGCAAAATCGGTAGCTCTGTAAATCTATAGCGAGGCCTATATTTAACAGTGGACGTCCTATGGCTTTTATGATAATGATGATAATCATGAGAGAACTTCTCCATTTTTTGTCTCAGCATTAAAATCATAAATCTGTATTGTTTGTGGATCTGGGTGACTTGTTGTGAGATGTTGGTGTTTCTAAAAACTAATAAGATATTAAATGTCTTCTTTGGAACACAATATCATCGAGTACTGGATAAAGATTAACGATTAACGACGACCTCCGTGGCGCAGTGGGCGGACAGCCGGCTGAGACGCAGGAGGTAGTGGGTTCGATCGCCCGCCATGGAACAAATGTTTGCATGATCTACAAATATTTGTTCCGGGTCTGGTTGTTTTACTATGTATTATAAGTATGTATTTACAAAAAAAAGTATATAAGTATCCTATCAGATATCTGGTTCCCATAGCACAAGCTTTGCTTAGTTTGGGGCTAGATAGCGCTGTGTGAAATGTCTAGCAATATTTATTTATTTTGTTTATTTATTAATATGATGTACTTACAAGTTTGCTGTATACAAATAATACGTATGTATGGTAATTTAAGGCTAAGCTGTACTTACCTTATATTGGTCAAATTGGTAAGTTCTAGTATGGTAAGTATTTACCGAATTGGCCTTCGGAATGCATCAAAATAGCTTTCATCAAACTACTCATATTTATTTATAAGCGCTGGACTTAATGCCTAATGAATGTTGAATTTCCTGATTGAGCCAAAGCCTTATCTTAAAATTGATGAATCAGGCAATCAGGATATACTTATAATGATATTCCAATTAATAAAACTAATCGTTAAACTATTTATATGTAAATATGTATTCACCTTATCCAAATGGCATGTCTTGAATAATGCGGTCAGTCAACATGTTTAATTAATAATACAATTTGCATATGTATGAATGTTTGTATGTAAAGGTGCGGATTACATACAATTAATAAAACACGGCGGTAGCATGCTGACGTCACGTGGTTATCACGTGATAGGCTGAAGAGTTTTCCAGGCGAGGCTATGAATGTGAGTCATGGTGGCGTGTGGTGTAAACGATAGACTTTTGAAGGTAAGTATGCATGTATGAGCTAGTGTTTTGGAATTTGATAAATATAAATCCCTGTTGAACTAAATTAAAGTCATCAAACTTCAGATTAGTTAAGGGACAGTTAAATCACTGACCAAGCGATCAAACACGTCAAATATTGACCAATACTAAGCACAATATATATCATTGTTCTAAGGACCTATAGCAACATGGATCTCTTTTTTTTATTCGACTTTAACATATTATGTTAATTGCGACGGCTTTGTCTTAAAATGGCAGAATCTGATGCTTGCTATATTAAGATAATGCTTGTCGATGACTCATATAATCCAAATAAACATTTAGGGCGACTTGCTCAAAGATGTTAAAACCTATTTAGTGACTAAAATGATTTAGAGAGTTGTCAAATCATACAAATACGTCAAGTTTAAACATGTGTAGAACCTTACTACGTTTAGGTATCGTTGTGCAGGCCGGGCATAGAGCTTTTCGAGAAAGGGCAAATTTAGGAATTTAGGCGATAAACAATTCAGTATCAAAATGTTGGTGCTCCATTTCTCTTGATACGTGCAATCGCTCTGAAGTTCGTGCGTAATCTGTACGCAACAAGGCGGCTCTAGTATCTCGACTCGCACGCGACACGCGCTTATAACGACGAGAGTATGGCTTGTGCTTGTGGACGCTGTGTATTGGCGCAAAGTATCTTGCCAACACGCGTATGAATTCGCGCGTATCGATTCGCGGCGACTTCACCACTTCTGGACAAGATCTTAGCGATTAACTGTTTAATTGGATTTGACTTTTGATTATTGGATCTCGCTAAATCATTGTCCGCTTGTCCCTCATCAGTTAAATTTGTGTTACTAGGTATATAACCTTGAACCTAGTCGATGGTAACTGTAAAGGTCATATATCGCGCAATTATCGTTAAGTCTATTGTTGGTTGGAAATAGCATTACCATTGTACTGGGTGAATTAAAATTCTTGAAAGGGAAAAAAAACATTCTGTTTCCTTTATTCAAGACCATTGATTTAAAAAAAAAATGTTATATTTTTTTATTTGTAAATATTTTCAACTAGTAGATATAATAATTAGAAAGCAAAGCAAAACTTCATTTATCTACATACTTTCAACACTCTATAAATGATCGAGTAAAAAAAAACGAAGTTTTGAAGCACGGAAGATCAAGTTATTCAATTAACGCCTTAACAAGACAATGATAGAATAATGATGATCACACCTAAATAATTATTATGTACCTCATTGTACCGTATTACGTCACAAAATCTATTGTACCACCCAGTAATTTATAGCGGTACCCCGCAACGGTGAAACAGGATTCCCCACAAAGGATCCTCGATCCGTTGAACATTTTAATCTATCTACCTCTGAGAGCTCGTAATGTCTATATGTACTTAACTAAATTACTTGCATAAATCATATTTAAACGTGACGAATGGTGGCGCCTGCTCTTCTAAAACAAAACTCACAGGATTAGCAACTCTATGAGGTTACAGATTAGTACGGCTTTTCGTAGACACTGCAACTTCCCAAACAGAAACACTGATTAAAGTTAAAAAATGAAATGTATAGTAGAAAGAATAAGGTTAGAATTCAGTTGAGTTCGAAGCAGATGGAGGAAAAGCGTTATCTAACCCAGACTTTTTAGAAAATAATTTCGTTTCGGACGACATAAACGTTTTTACCAATGAGAATTATAACTTTATTTTCTTCGTTGTCGGTGCTTTCGTTGATTGAAACGATAAGTTTAACTATTTATGAGAAGGCTTTAGGAAAGCTAATTTAGATTCAGATTAAGGAGCGTAAGGACTTTAAACGTTTGAGTTTACGGTTAAATTAATTTTGGGCACTGTCAGACCGTATCTAGGATCGCGTTTGAAATGTCTCATAAATGTAAGATTTTATTAATTTTTTGGCCTTTTAGGATTGTCATTAGATCACATTAGATTGTCATCTTACGCCATAAGTATAAAGAAATACATATTATGATATTCCCTTGTCAATACAACTATGAAAACCTAATGTATGTTCACAAAAATATTAATTTATTTAAGAAAAATAGCGATAATCATAATTTTAATACTAACAATAAAGATAAACTCGCTGTTGCCAGTTGCAGACTCCATAAAGTTAGTAAATCGTTTAAAGGGCAAGGTGTATGCTTTTATAACAAACTCCCAAGTGATGTACAAAAATTCAAATTTAAAAACGTAATTAAACAAAATCTTTATAAAAAGCGTACTTTAAAATATCGGATTATTAAACGGTAGAGAAGCTTGGGATTGAAATTGCTCCAACTCATTCAAAAAAGTTAAAATTTATACCTAATTTATTTTCTTTATTGTTATGTATTCTAAAAAGATTATTAAAAAAACAGTCAGTTTCTTCCCTTTCTTTCCTAGTTTATATAGATAGAGAAGCATGGGATTGAAATTGCTCCAACTCGTTCAAAATCTTACAATTTAGACGTAATTTCTGTCCTGTATTGTTATGTATTCTAAAAGGATAATTAAAAAAAACAGCCAGCCTTGTTTTCTTGCCTTTCTTTCCTGGGTCGGTCGCGAAGGAACAGGCAATAAAATTGACGTGTCAAAGTGATCCTTGTGATTATAATGAATAAAAGATTTTGACTTTGACTTTGTCACTTTGAAATATTCAAAAACATAGAACATTTAAACTTTACTTTGCCAGCTAAGAAAATATCATTCCATGTTTTTAAGTAAGAAATAATTACCCAAATGCTTTCTTTTGTAAGAACCCATTCGTACCGCACAATATAAGAATCTTATAATTCCACAAAAATAAAGTGCCCCAAATAAAAAGATCTGTGTCACAATCTGCTTCTTCCCACAGGGAGTGTAAAACATTCAGCTGATGATTTATTCTGCCCCTTATCATGTACCTACTCCATTAAGATTATGTATTCACGCTGCACACCTGATACTTTAAGAGCATCTGACAATGTGCCGAATATATAGACGACCTATCGAATATAACACCTAGATTAGTGGATATGTTTAAAAGATAGGTTTTGTGATTGTGTTATGAGTCAGTGTGGTATAATAAAGATTATGATGATAGTTATAAGCTCTTAATATGATACATACGTATCGATTCTATATAAATTGTATCAATAAAATACTGAGGATTTACATTTATCAATCGAAAATGATTTTTACAGCGTCTGGTGGCAATTTCGACCATTATTTCGGTAAAAATGCAGCCATGGCTAGAACATTAGGATGTAAGCTTGCCCAGTACCTACCATCTTCTCAGTTTAGTCAGACTCAACTAGGAAAGCCACGGTAAATATGATAGCAATAATTTGTCTTGTCAAGTTTTTTCTGACTGACTTACTCACTTTTGGCCTCTGATGCCGATACAGCTCTTAACCGAACTTAAACTAAATACTTTAGAACTAATATACTAAGTGTTTTGCTATGTACCACATTAATTTTAAACATACGATTAGACATAGATTTATTTACGATTATGTATCTAAATAGGTTTAGATTTTAATTTGCATTGTCGATATGGTATTTATTTATTTGTAAAATACTCATACATAACATGTTAAAGTCTACGAAATAATTACGGTTATGACCGTGGTCGTACGAAAAGTTATACAAATCCACTAAAATCGATCATTCAATGCTTTTAATATACAAAACTTTCCAAAATCTCACGAGAACTCTACCCTAAAGTTCCCTGATCCACTCGAAACAGGGGATCGTACATTAGCAGGTGAAAGTTAAAACCATACCCTAAGTGGAATTACATCAGGATCTGTTTATTGGCGGCGAAGTTCAAGTATCGTTAAGTTTATTAGCTCTGTTATGGGCTGGTGGTAATGGCTTCTGCATAGGGCGGTTCATTTCTAGACGAGATGGCACTATGATATCAAGTTTACTGTTTTCTAACGTGATTATACCGTTTATTATTTAAGTTGTAAGGACGTCGTTTGTTTTGGTCTTATAGTTATTTTAAATAGGCAGTTATTTATGTTGTTTTCCTGACTTAACCGCAAATTTAAGAAGTTATGTTTTTAACTTGACTGCTTAGGCGTCTACTAATAAACATATGCCTCTCAAATAGATATCTAGAGCGACCGAACTTATTTATTAGTTAGGTAACTTGTTTACTGTATTATACTAGCGATTTATTCAGTCATGGTATTAATCTTAGCCTTCTATTATGATTGCCTTGAATTGTAAGTTTGTCAAAGTCAAAGTGAAAATCTTTTATTCATTAAAATCACACGGATCACCTTGAAACGTCAATTTTACTGCCTGTTCCTTCTCGACCAAGCCAGGAAAGAAAGGCAAGGTAAAAAAAAAATAAAAAGAAACAAAACAAACTTACGGCTGGTTGTTTTTTTACATTTTCAAATTAGGGTTCAAATGTAATGAGACAATAATAGTACAGTTGTGTTTTTATTTGCTTAAAATGATTCTAAACTAAGGGAACTATGTTTGACGATACTTAAACTATTGATATTATACACTTTGAGATAATTTGGCCACCCATTAATATTGAGAAGAGGTTTAATTATAAGTGAAGTGGTAAAAAGATATCCACGTTGCTAGAAACATGACTATTATCACGTAAACCATTCTTATCATTAAGCTGTAACACATTATTCGATACTAGATTTTGTTCACGGTTTCATTCCTATTATATTGATGGAATTTATATGGATAGACAATATGTAGGATGTAAGGAATGCGAACTCACTTGATTTCTTCTTCTGGTCGCATCGACTTGCTGGTTCCTTGATATTTCACCACAGACATTTTGTTTTTTTTTATTCTGGTTAGTTTATTTCACACAGTGTTAAGTTCTACCAGTAGTTTTTATTATTAAATTTGATTTGATTGATCGCGATGGATAGACGTAATAATTGCTGGAATATGAATGAAGATCCTCTTCCTAAGTGAGTGAATTTGATCCGTCTTGAATAAGTGAAACCACGTTCCGAAACGTATTTGAGTTTTCATTGGTTGATGATGGTTGAAGGGGTTCGTTTACAAAGGAATCAAGGACAGATAATATATAAAAATGGAATAAGGTTTAATATTTGTGTGTGGCTTTAATAAATGGCGTTATCACTTATATTACCTTGATACCCCATTCAAATTGTTAGGAATATGTCATTTCAATTCATAATTTACACATTCTTGATACAAATCACACATGTAACAACTTGTGCGACATACATACTGATCTCGCACTCTGTATCAAGGTAAGACCTAACCTAAGACATTTGTTTTGCAGCGATAATTGAACCCACACCTCATACCAAATAGTCAGTCAAACGTTTAAAACGCCGTATTTAAAAAAAATATAGCTGTTTAGACACACAAACGTTCACATTCATGATCAAACTAAATATTTTTTTATTTTTTTAGAGACAATTGTTTAATTATTACCCAACCCGATGGTTACTTTTCCTCGTATATGATTAGGATAAACCTAGACTAATCTTTTCTTGGAAATTTTTGGCAAAAACTCAAAACAACTTGCTTACTTATTACACTTTCCACTCCAATCGTAAGTTACTTTTCAAGTTCACTAGTCACAAAATCGGCAAGTTTGTAAAACTTCCATTCGTTTTCAGCGACGCTCTAAATAAGGGACGATCCGAAGGCTCCCTTCCTGTAAACTTTACAAAGGGTTTCTATGTTTGAAAGTTCCCTTTCAAGTAAATAAAATGGACATTTCATGTTTTCCGATAAATACATTGACATAAATAAATAAAAATGGAAGCTTGCCTGCTAGCATGCTGGATTATTTGTGAAAAATTAGCTAGATTAAGAGACGTTCCGTTCAAACTACTTGCATGGGTGACCGCTTGTGCCATTACCAACGAAGTATTTCAGTGCTTTGGAGTACACAATGTCATAGTAGATAGTAAAACCGACCAAGTGCGAGACGGACTCGCGCACGAAGGGTTCCGTATCATATCATCGGGTGCCGTCTATAAAAACGGCAAAAAATCACGTTTGTTGTATGAGAGCCCCCCTTAAATATTTTTTTTATTTAATTCAATTATTTAGTTATAAAGTGAGTATATAACTAAATATTCTGTGAATATTTCAAGCGTCTACCTGTTGTCGTTATCAATATCGAGCTAAAACGAGCAAAAAAATCACGTTTGTTGTATGGGAGCCCCCCTTTAATATTTATTTTATCTTGGTTTTAGTATTTTTTATTATAGCGGCAACAGAAATACATCATCTGTGAATATTTCAACTGTCTAACTATCACGGTTCATGAGATACAGCCTGGTGACAGACGGACAGACAAACAGCGGAGCCTCAGTAATAGGGTTTCGTTTTACCCTTTGGGTACAGAACCCTAAAAATGGAAGCTTTCGTGAAATAGCATGCTATGTTGTTTGTGAAAGATTAGCTAGATTAAGAAACGTTCTGCTTGTGCCATTACCAACGAAGTGTTTCAGTGCTTTGGAGGGCACAATGTCACATTGGATAAAAATTAACCACATTGTACAAAACATAACACGAGTAGTATTCCTACTGTTATTCTAATTATTCACATTATCAAGCAAAATCTTTCTATAGCGTGCTAGCCATCTTTTTGTATAAACATCTAAGTGCGTGCGAAGCAGTGGCGTCAAGTACGACAGGTTGAGATTACTGGCGGGCTAAGTTGCGCGCAGGCACCACCGCTATCAGTGGCATTCATCCTAAGAAAATTTTTATTCATACACCTACGGTTTTCAGGGACATATCGACCAGCCTCAGATGTCGGCCCAGGCTAAAATAAATCAATATTTTCGATAAACCGAGACTAAACTGTAATTAACATAGCGGGCGATAAAACCATTTCATTTTATTTGTAAATATATTACTCAAAATTCGTAGCACAATTTGGCATCAGGAGGTCGACTTGGCAAATATTAGAACGTGCTACGTTGCTACGAGAAAGCTACAGCCCGCTACGTTTGTGCTACGCGGTGTGACGTCATGCGCTGATTTACCGTCCACCGTTACGGAGCTACAACAAGCCGTGAAAAATAGATACGGTATTTAATAAGACCTTAAAATCTTGAACGAAATCAAAAGATTAAATGATATTTTTTGCGTTTGAAATTTGGCACCTACATATTACGCGTTAGTAGAGATTTTCATTAAAATATATTATAATTACTTGTAAAGTTTTTGATTGCAGTTTTGAATTAATTCTTGTACCGTGTTTGCACGAGCAGTTTTAGCACTTTGCATCACAAAGACGACCTAATGATGGCATCGTTACTCACAGTAGCTGGCAAGAAAGTACATTAAAAAAACGAGTGTGCTTTTGAACACACGACTGAAGTAAAACTTATATATACAAGTCTTAGATATACAAAACATAACTGGCCATGAAAGAAAGAAAGAAAGAAAATGCTTGCTCGCACCTCTCTCTTTTGCCCCTACAGTAATATACGAAACGTAACTATCTCGCTTTCTATCTTCACTAATTTATATCTCCCTCTAAACTTCCGTTCGCTTCGCCCGATCACACTTTTCGTAATGCTCTCGTCAAGCATTCGCCAGCTTACTCCCCAAGTCAAGCGTGCGTAAAGAAGTTTTACTTTAAAAAATGCCCAAGAAGTGTTAGGAAACCGTGTTATCTACTAAGATGATCTATTAAGACATTGTACATTTCTGATATTTTTAGTGTTAAGTATTTAGTTTTTTTTTATTGTGTTCTGTTGTTCGTGAAAACCCCAAAAACGAGTACAGCTGATCCGATGTGGCCCGTGTCCGCACTATAACTCACTCCCTAAGACACGACTCTTCGTTTCGACACAAAACCACAGGTGGATTGGTTTTGTGTACCGGTTTTACCTTAAATACTACCAGTATTTAAGGTACAACCGAAAACACTACGATAGCGCTAGCGACATCTAGTTCCATTTTCGTTAAACTTTAACTCTTAAGGCGACATGCGCAACGGTGTCTAAATGTATTTAGTAGCTAAATACGATTTAGATTGTTGTCAAATCATACAAATAAGTCAAATTTAAACATGTTTAGTCGCTAAATACGTTAAGGGATCGTTCTGCAAGCCGGGCATGGTGTTACAGTTCTATTTAATTGACGACTTTCGTGGCGCAGTGGGCGAATAGCCGGCTGAGACTCAAGAGGTAGCGGGTTCGATTACCGCCACGGAACAAATGTCTGCAGATATTATACAGATATTTGTTCCGGGTCTGGATGTGTTTCTATATATTATAAGTATGTATTTACAAAAAAAATAATGTATAAGTATTCTATCAGATATCTGGTTCCCATAGTACAAGCTCTGCAAAGTTTGGGGCTAGATAGCGCTGTGTGAAATGTCCAGCGATAATTATTTATTATTGTAATTATTTAAACATCAGAATTGGTATCATGTTAGAATCATAGTAGATTAGAACAATATTGTACACATTGGCTTATGAGTGTTTTAAACCTTCTCCATTTTTTATCCCTTCGTGATCCACAAGAGTTTATTGACCTAGCGTAGCAGTGAAATGTTTCAGTGTTTATTGTGAATGCTTGTGGTAGAGGCATAGTTTTGGAATTCACTGGAATGCTGAAATGCCCAACTATAGTATTAAACTATTCATGGTATGAGGTAGAAGTTTGATGTTCATATGGTTTTTGGTGCTTACAGACTGTTTTTTGGGTTGCATTATATTTAGATAACAATTAAATAAACAATTAAAAAAATTCAGGCTTCAGTTATATCGGATCAGTTTTTTAACTTAATGTACCTACTTGAAATATAATTTTTCAAAAATCTGACTCCATATTTATGTAGATCCATCCAATGTTTTATTAAACCCATATAGGATCACTGCGTTGTCTTTTCTGTATGTTTATCTATCAGACCCTATTTTTTAGGAATGTGTGGAGGAATCAAGTTGAAATGAATATCAAATACTGAAGTATACGGTCCCTTGAAGCTTTATTAAAATCAAGCTTCTAAATCAACGCAATAAAAAATACAGTTATTTGTAAAAAAAATATATATATAATTAATAATACAAAATATGCGATATACCGCATATTTTGTTACTCGCAAATAAATCAAAACCTAGGTTTCTTCCCGTTGATTTCATCGTGAAATTTGGCAAGAAGCAAGGCTTAATGTTCGTTAACTCGTAAATCACATGACACAATAATCAACTGCAAAATTAATTTAGTATTTTAAAATAAAGTGGTTATCAGCTGAAGTGGGAGCGGGCGGGTCACGTCAGTCGTATGGTTACAGACAAATGGGCAACAGTCGTCACACAATGGCCGAGAAAGCGTTGGCGTGACGACCTCGACGCATTCCAAGATGGCTGGTGGGATGTGGCGAGTGATTGTGAGATGTGGAGGAACATGGGGGAAATCTTTGCCCAGCACTTGTTTTAAACGAATCTCTGACGCTGGCGATTATGCGTAAACTATGTAAAATCGTAAAATACCAGTCCATCCAAAGGTTGTCTGAAAGAGATCACTTTTAGCGATAAGACCGCCGAGTGTACTATCGCGTGTCTAGTTTTAAGTGTTTAATTATGGTTTGGTAATTTAATTGTGGTATACAATAAAGCGTTGTTAAAACTATGCAGTATGTTTCATCTATTGAGGTTTTCAGATCCAAAGTGTGTAAGCACTACCTCACTCTCATGAACGAAGCCTACAAAATGAGTGGTGTCCTGTAGATGCTCTGTCATTTGTCCACTCTGTTATCTTTATATCATATGAGTTTATTTAGGTATATTGTAACTACCTATTTATTAGTTAATCTATTATTTTTCAACTCTTGTTTATTGAGATGTAATATTTGAAAGTACGTTTATTGAAAATACTCTATATATATTTGATGTTTCGTTCGTATTCTCAATATATCTTAGTCTTATTTTTTTTATAAATTTTTTCCTGCTACATTATGCCATGCACTACCTACAAAAATATTTTTTCAACACTACGCATAGGTTAACTGGAAGAGAATGCTTGCTAGCATTAAGTTCGCCTGTGTACAGCTTTATGTATTTTGTGCAATAAAGAATTTTCAATCAATCAATCAGTATGAATTTTATACAATTTTTTGTTAAGAATAAAAAAAACTAAAAATATTTAACGTTGGCTTACTAACGATAGGTTGGCTATGTTCTCAAAATTAACTTTAGTTATTAAAATAAAGCAAGGGCATCGGAAAATATAAGTACAATATTTTGGTAGTAGTACCTTGTTATATTTTGGGCTGCGTTCCAAACACCATGTGCCATCGTTAATACTCGCACCCTCGCAAACAGACGTGCACGAAATGGCAATAATAATTTTATTGTTTTTTATACATTTATATACAAAAAAATACATTCAATCAAGTTTGTATAAGGCTAAAATAGTTTATTAATCACTTTGTATTTCTTAGGTGTCTTTCTTATGTGGTTTACATTTCATTTATGGATTAAGTTATCATGTATAATGACAGCCTTGCATAATGCAATGATAACTGTTATTTTTACTTTATTAAAAGGAATATTATCTGTTAGGTTTAGATATTATTTAAGCGCTTATAATACTGTATTATAGAACTTACTATTTGTTTTCCTAATCAAATAAAATAATCATTATTATAAATACGGGATTTATCACGTACCGTCTTATCGGTGTTTCGACCGACAATGTTTCGGCTCAATTCGTGAACCTTCATCAGGTCTCGTCTCGCCTCGCACTTACGTTATTCGGAGCGGATCGCACTCACCCTGATGAAGGTTCACGAATTGAACCGGAACATTGTCGGTCGAAACACCGATAAGACGGTACGTGATATATCCCGTATTTATAATAATGATTGAAATCAATCACGAAAGTTTTCTAAGTAAAATAATACTCATTACAACGCGAAGTTTGAATAACAAATAATATACAGAAAACTACCAATTTCGAACTATTTAATCTTCTTCTTTCTGCCCTTTTCCCACATTACGTGGGGTCGGCACAACATAAAAAATTAATAAATAAATATTGCTGGGCATTTCACAAAGCGCTATCTAGACCCAAACTAAGCAGAGCTTGTACTATGAGAACCAGATAACTGATACAATACTTATATATTTTTTTTGTAACTACATACCTATAATACATAGAAAAACATCCAGACCCGAAACAAATATCTGTAGATCATTCAAACATTTGTTTCGCGGCGGGAATCGAACCCGCTTTCTCCTGCGTCTCCGGCTATTCGCCCACTGCGGCACGGAGGTCGTCATGCAGTTTTCCTCTATACCTCTCAGCCGTCATCTTCGTAGTCACTTCTTTCTTACCCATATCATTATTTACACAGTTCATCCATCGCTACTTCTATATCCATCCACACTCATATCTAACACGCATTTAGTCACATGATTTTCTTCCCTCTGCATGCCATGCCCATACCACGCTAGCCTCAATTTTTCTATCACTGGTGCTACTTTATAACTTCCTCTAATATACTCATTCCTTATCTTATCCATTCTCATTACCCCACACATCCATCTTAACATTCGCATTTCCGCCGCGTGCACTCTTCTTTCATTCGTCTCTAATCCGTCCCTAATTCAAAACTGTTTAATACTGACAAATCCGCAGCTTTTTACGCATAGTTTTTCAATAAAAACATTACCCTCCTGCGCAGTTGGGTAAAATGTACCCTATGTCACCCAGGGATAGTGTAGCTTCCCAACAGTGAAAGAATTTTTTAAATCGGTCCAGTAGTTTTTTCATAACAAACATACACACAAAAAACAAATCTTTTCTCTTTATAACATTAGTATAGATAACGCTTAAAATTATCTTCTTTTCTCAAGTGCAACACTATACTCCTGACAAAGTTACCACCAAAACCCCCTTAATTTGACATCCCTCAATACGCCCCAATATCCATTTAGCTTGTTTTTGCCAGTCCTGATTGCGAAACTTTCACAGTATACGTCCGTAAAAACGTCCAGTGATTTTTTGTAAGGTCCCGCTCAAACGGCTGTAACGACATATTTATGGGAGAACATGGGGTCATCGGTGTGGACACGGCTTTATTTTTGCCGAATGTTCCTTTGACCAGATCACACGTAGTTAGGAATTATTTATTCACGGCTGACTAAGGTTTGACTTACGGTGCTCTCTTTTTACAAATATGTTGAAGCAAGACAATAGTTCAAATCCAGTAGTCCGTTAGGCGGTACCTCTGTTTATAACAGTTGCATTACCTCACAGATTTATGGCGGGTTCCTATATCCGTCGGTAACCGACTACGCCTCGTATCTCCTTGAAAAAGTGTAAAACTAGTGACAAACTTTTGACAGGTTTTCAAGGAGAAACGAGTCGTAGCTGGTTACCGACGGATATAGGAACCCGCCATTAGTGAAACTAAGGCCTACAATGCACTGCAAGTTAATAGTATCATGTGCCTGTACTTCCACGCGCACCTACTACCCTTCAAGCGTAACACAACAATGCCAGCATTACTGCTTTTGGCGGCAGAAAAGTTAGTTCTAATCAAATCCTATAGATATATGTATAGGGTTACCTACATTTTTTTGGGTACATTTCAAAAACTTGCACGATTTCATTGTTTTGAATTTTAACTGCATATACGTAAAAGCTGCACAGTTTATCGAAATCCGGCTGCTTATAGTCCACACTTCTGTTGAGAGAATAGGGAGGGACAATATTGTGTCTGTGTTATTTATTGGCTGGTTCGGGTCGGTTTGGCAACGTGATCGGAAATTTAGCTGTGTTTACATCTAACCTATGGTTTATTATCAAGTTTCCAGTTGATAAGAGTTTAAAAGAATTTAATACAAACTCATTTATAAATTCTGAAAATATTATTTTAAACTGTTTATAATATTTTGAATAATATAACTTTTAAAAATATTTTTTTTGTTTGGTTTGATTTTTATTATATTTATTCGTCCTGATTTCAGTCAAGTCAGTAGTAGAAATTAAGTATTAATAAATTAAAATATTTCATTGTATACCACAAAGCAAACTTACAAAGATGAAGTACAACGGGCGTTCTTAAATACCTATTTGGCATTAAAAAAAACTTAGTTCAAACTTATTTATTCACCTGAAAAGGTCTATCTTCTATAATTATTGATCAAAACGGGTATTTATCGCGTATGTGCCATTTTTATTTGTTATCCCGACGTTAGTGTAGTGTGTCGTAATATGAACGAGGACATTTCTAATTCTGAAGACCAAGTGAGGGTAGTTTCTGCAGCTACCCGCACTTCCCGACGGTAGCTCAAAGTACTCCAGTCAACCCGGGACCATGACTATTGCAACACACCCGAAACGTCGGAATAACATATAAAAAAGGTACATACGCGACAAATACCCGTTGTAATCAATAATTATGTACATTGATCGCGAAAGTTTGAAAAATCTTCTATGTTTTAGACTAATATTAGGAATCCTAACTGATACGATACAAACCCTAACAGGTTCAAATTTATTGTGTTTAAATCCTGTGTTTTGGCAGGTAATACCTCAGACCCAGGCTGTTTTTTTTTTAATTTAGTTTTTAAATTCAATCAAGGTGTGTTTACTTCCAATTCCATTAGGTAATTGCCTATTTAAATGACTCCAATTCATTTAAGCCCCAGGTGAAATCACAGCGTCCATCTCAAGATGACATTAAACAATCTCAAGGTGGCATTAAACTAGGTGGGGCGTAATGTGATTTAAGCCCGAGGACAGACGTGCCACGTTAATCTTTGCGTCCCCTGGGAGCCGTTTGGGTGGCGGAATGATACGTGACTTCTTCACTTCTGATGTCGACGAATTGATTTATGGAATCAATAAATACTGACCCGTCGGAGACAAGAGTACAGCTATCTAAAACGAAAGAAAATGCTTGCGAAACAAAACGAAAAGAGATATTTTCCTTTTTTAAATGGTGCGAACGATGTTATGTAATTTTTACTACTGTATGTGTAAAAGACTGTTTATTGAGTAAGAGGATGTCAACGTAATGGGATATAATGCGAATTAAACAAGTCATGAGGCTAAAATATTATCAAGGCGGTAACAAGAGGATAAAATTATTACTTAGGCGACATGATTTTCATCTATGTAATAATTTTAGCCTGTATTATATCAAATAAATAAATATTGCTGGACAATTCACAAAGCGCTATCAAGCCCAGAACTAATTGTATTGTATTGTATTCATTTATTTCAGACAATCACAATCCATAACCACAGTCACAAATCACAATAAATTATATCAAATTAAATTAAACCAAAAACAAATTAAATTAAATTATGTACAATTAAACAAATTAAATGAATATTCAACAATTATTAAAAAATTATAAATTAAAATTATGTAAAAATTTTATATAAATTATGTATCGGTGTATGCACATGCTGGAGCAACACACCGGATGAAGTGTGTCCTTATTGAGGACACACAACACCCTGCCACAGTTTGTAGGATGGTGTTGAGGCTTGCAGAGATGTTGTTTTCTTCCTAATAATGGCATGAAAGCCATCAGCTATATACTGAGCAAACATCTCTGAGGCACTAAGCAGAGCTTGTACTATGTCTGTTAATCATACTATCATAAGTTATGTATGAAAAGTCAATACACAACAAACTCACCCATTTATTTGTACACACAAACTGATACCCTCACACACACTCACACCGCACACCCACTTTCACACACTCTTTACACACAAACACTCTCCACACATCCTCGTGTACACATACACACGCGCACCCACACGTAAATCACGCAACAAACACACTCCCACACTTACACATACCTTCACTGAAGATTCCATTATGACCATAGTCCGGAGGGATGTGTAGGTATGCACACAGGTATGATGGCATGCCATCATACAGGTCCATCCTAGTTTGGGTACCTATGTTTTCCATCCTGAATTGTATTATACCTAGTAAACCATTGTAATTTTTGTTTGTGAAATACTAAAGTTTGTTGCTGAATAAATAAATAATTTTTATTATTATGGGTACCAGATAACTGATAGAATACTTATATACATTTTTTTTGTAAATACATAATCATAATATATAGAGAAACAACCAGAGCCGGAACAAATATCTGTAGATCATGCAAACATTTGTTCCGCGGCGGGAATCGAACCCGCTACCTCCTACGCCCTACTACTCGCCTCCTAATAATCGCCCACTGCACCGCGGAGGTCGTCAAAAATAATTTCGGAATCAGAATCAACAATTATTTTGTTTGTTGTACAACAAAGATTGTTAAACTGTTGTACAACAAAGATCTTAAATATTAGGTACAAGTTTGCAGACTTTAACCGTTTCGGACGTAACATATAAAAACAAAAAAAAAAATAAATGTAATAAAAATTCGTCGACTGAATATTGTGATTTTTCTATAAGCAATTTGTTAAAGGAAAGGTAATTTTTTTTTTTTTTTAATTTTTTTTTATAATTTTTATGCAGTCCACCAGATGCTAAATGGCTTCTGCAGCCCCTGGATATCAACATAGAATTCAAAACAAGCTATTATGTTGTCTTGATCTCTATGTCGATACGTTGCCATACTATAGGCCTTAGCTGTTATACCTATGTGCCAGTTATTACAGGAACATACCATTACCATCTAACCGGAACACAGCAGCACAAGTACTGCTATTTGACGGCAGATAAAGGTAAGTAAAATAGCCTTCTCGTTATTAGTCAGTATAAAATGAACCTGTCCGAACATAAAACCGACATTATCATTTTCACTTGTAATTACAACAAACATGATTAAAAGTGGTTCATCTCTCTCACATTACCGCAGTATTTTGGCGTCATCTAATGGGGTCAAAGGTTATTAGGTTAAAGGCCTTTGGACACCAGGTGGTCCTTTCCCAAAGTCGGTATCACACTGAGCTGTATTATGTCTCTACAAGGTCTAATTTCGCCTAAATTTTCCCGACTAATGTTCAGTGCCTATCAGGTGGTCTTTTCCGTAGCCAAGTTGGCGTGACAATGTCTTATTACACAGCAATATGGTCTATTTTCGAAGTAATTTTACTAATCGTCGTTTTATTACCAGGTGGTCTTGCTACACTGATGTGACACTGAGTCTTATTTTGTCTCTTGAAAGTATATATTCGCACACTTCCCAACTTATACTTTGAAGTGTCTACGCAAGGCCATATTTTAGGAAGACTTTCAGTATTCGTAGATTGCATATACGGATAAAACCGGTTATCATCGACTCTTCAGGTGTGCCTACTGACTCAACAATATGGACCTGAAATAGTACCCGAAGTCTATCTTAACGGGCAGCCCGTAAGAACAGTTGAGCAGTTCAGGTACCTTGGACACATCGTTACATCTAACTTAAAGGACGACGCTGACATAGAGCGGCAACGTAGGGCTTTGTGTGTAGTAGTTAATATGATAGCCAGAAAGTTCTTTAAGTCATCGCCTGACGTGAAAATAACACTCTTTAGATCCTTCTGCCAGTCGTTCTACACATGTCAACTCTGGACAGATTATACTAAAAAGTCGCACAGCGGTATACGAGTGGCGTACAATAACGTCTTCAGACACATGATGGGTCTGAGGCGCTATTGTAGCGCTTCGGAAATGTACGCAGAGGCTGGGGTTGACTCTTTCAATGCGATCCAAAGAAAGAGGATTGCCTCCTTCATGTCCAGAGTCGACATGTGTAAAAACACAATCATCAAAAGTCTGGCGGATAGACTGATGCTGACGGCAGCTTATCGACGTTGGGTGGAAATAGCCACCTAAGTACCTAATTTTTAAATATTTTTTATTGTATTTTTATTATTGTGTTTGAAATTGCTCTTTTTAATTTTAGTTTAGTGTAGATTATAAAATATGGATCACTGTGTCTATAATAAAGAATTATTATTAATATTATTTATTAATAGCTTACATTAATATAATATTAATGATCTACAGCGAGATTGTTCACGAGTTACCAGTAGAGACCAGTGCCGACCTGCTTTTGGTATAAACGCAGCGTTTTAGTGGATAACCCATTTTGGTATAATATTTATACCTACTCAAATTCCGGGTTTATGAGTTTGTTATGGTCGTTACTTTGAATGGGTATTTCATCATTGGCGATAATGTTTGGAAATTTTATATGCGTAATTGACACATGTTGTACAATCTCTTTTGTTTTATACTGATAGCTGTACTGATAGTAATAAGTACCTTTTTGTGGTAGTGTTAGGTACTTGTCTCACCGCCGGTGATGAGCGAGAAGCGAGCAGAGCTAGAAACTAGAAACGAGTTGGCGAGCAGCGAGAAGCGATTGTGTAGTTGCTATAGTTGTCCCGCTGGGCTATACAGTGAGGGAGCGAGTGCGGCGGGCGATACTCATCATCTCACGGCGTGTGTTCTGACCATCAAGCGAGCATCGCTGTGCGAGTGTTGTAGTCGCTGCCACAAAATAGTGGAGAGCAATTTCTCGCCGGCAGTGTGAACGGCCAACGATCAACTATTCACATACGCGTCATGTGTTTGTCATAGGTTCTATTTTACACATTATTTGATTTAAGTGCTTATATTGAGTGCGAAAACTCTTTGGAGTTTCAACCCTGAATTCGTATATTTTTCAATTGAAATTGCAAAAACGCGTGCCAGCTGTCACTTTCTAAATAGTAAAAGACTTCGTGTAAAACCACGTTTTCCCAATATTGAATAAAATATTCCAATGGGTAATTTACATACCAATTTGACTTCTATGCCATCTCAGCCGATTCTAAGCATCTGTGACTGACTCAATATTTTGACAAAAAGAATTGATTTAGATTTGGCTAAAGAATTGAGAGTTCCTTGATACGATTCCTTCCAATTCTCATTTAGTGCTGCTATTGATAATTACATTTTTATGTAATAAGTACTTCTTTTATGTGTATTTTTCTGATTATTTTAAGTAGATATAATAAAAATCTACCTAAAATTATTGTGAAAATGCATACATAACTAGTACTTACCCCAGAAGTATGCATAATAAAGAGTTTATCTAATATGTTAATGTTTTGTTACGTGTCTCTTACTGACATGGCATCTATATCTTTTGTTCGTTTCTTGAGCGAGAAAATAGTTGATAGCTAATCGCTTTCTCACCGGCGGTGAAAGAAGTGCCTTAACAATAGGATCTTTATATAAATACGTTGTTTTTATTGACAAATCACGTCTGCGAAGCCTCGGGCTAGTTTTTATTTAAAAATTCCTTCTCCCCAAGTTCTCTTTGCGGCTTATTTTTGTTAAGTTCTTCTTTGCTAAATGAATCGCTTTATTCGAATCATGCATAAAATTTACAAGAAAAAGAACTGTAACTAACTTATTTTCTTAAAATTGTATTCAATTAGACATCAGACTGTCTGGATAACTTTTACCTCAGTTTAGCATTTTTACTTGAACGTAGTTTTAAGAGGCTTTTTCTTCGTAATTATTTTAATTTTGCGTGACGCCCGGATATAAAGCAATATAGTAGTTTGTCGTGGATTTATTGGATAAAATATTTACCCATTTGTTATTACTTAGGATTTTTGAATACTACAATAATCACACTTAAATTTATGGCAAAAAGCATAGTTTTTTGAAGTCCTCTAAAACGATCCATGACTAGAATAAAACAAAAAAATATATAAGTATCATATCAGTTACCCGGTTTCCATAGTACAAGCTCTGTTTAGTTTGGGTCTAGATAGCCCTGCGTGAAATGTTCTGCAATATTTATTTATTTAAACAACTTCATCGAGGCCAAATATTGCAAAAGGTAGCAGCAACGCAAGCCGCATGACGTGGTCGCTTTCGTCAGCCAGTCAGTACCCCATATAAAATTAAAATACTTTATCAATTTACAAAAATTGTGTGTTACATTGGGATCTCCTCTGTTAGGTTGCAATAACCTATAATAGAGGAGTCCCCTCTATCTTACGGTGATCTTTATTATCTAGGATAAACTTAAGGATATTAAACTTAGGATTTTAGTTCGAATTAAGAAATAGGAATATACATAATTATTAGACAGATGTAAAGATATACTTTAATAGATAAATAATAAATAGTAGATATAGAATCATACTAAACAAAAAGTCGCACGACCTGGTCGCGGTTGCCTACATCGCACTGCTATCTTTCGCGGCTTAGCGCGGTCGTTTGACTTGACTATCACTTGTACGTCGTGATAGTGTCCACATAAACAGTTTTTCCTGTTTCTCAAGATACATTTTTGATTACCGAGCACACCCTTAACTAGAACCTAATAGAAAATGTGAATTGCTCACCGCAGCACCGATCGAACACCCTGTAGTCTGTACCCACCTGAAAAGAGGAGATATCTCATGAATATTCTGAAAGCTTTTAGCTTTGGGTTTATTGAAAAGAATAGGAGCATTGGAAGACTGTTAAAAAGGGGCATTGGCTGGTAAAACACAAGGTGCAAGTTTGGGGAAAGTATTTGCATAATAAATGTTTTAAATTTAAATAAATATTACTTATAGAAATAAACCATTTTAGCCTAAAATTTATATAGTTATGTTTTATCAGGCAAAACAATTAAAACTAGAAATAATAAAAAGCCATTATTGTCTAAACAAATATTAAGAAACCACCAATTTTTTTAATGTTATTTGTGGGGAAACAGGCTTACGGCCCACCTGATGGTAAGCGGTCACCGTCGCCTATTGACACCGGCAACACCCGGGGTATTGTCGATGCGTTCCCTACACTGCAGTAACCTCTTTACGATCGCTTTTAGCGATAAGGCCGCCCATTGAACCTTTGATTTAATTGTGTATTCTCTTTTGTTTGTTTTATTTTTAATGGTGTGCAATAAAGAAATTATCTATCTATCTATATATCTCTTTACATTTCTCTTGAAGCGTGGCATGTCGTAGCCTAATGGGAAAACCTCAGATGGTAGCTCATTCCACATCTTGCAAGTATGGGGTAGAAAAGATCGCGTGAAGCATGTGTTGCGTTTTTTAATGCTTTAATTTCAATAAATTAGTATAATATTGCATTATATATAATTTGTATTATATAATATTGACGACCTCCATGGCGCAGTGGGCAAATAGCCGGCTGAGACGCAGGAGGTAGCGGGTTCGACTCCCGCCGCGGAACAAATGTTTGTATGATCTACAGATATTTGTTCCGGGTCTGGATATTTTTCCATGTATTATAATTATGTATTTACAAAAAAAAAAGTATATAAGTACTCTATCGGTTATCTGGTTCCCATAATACAAGCTCGCTTAGTTTGAGGCTAGATAGCGCTGTGTGAAATGTCCAGCAATATTTATTTATTTATTTAACGTCTTTTTTGTTCTTTTTTACAAAAAGGAATAAAAACAAAACATTAACATATTAGATAAACTCTTTATTATACATACTTCTGTAGTAAGTACTAGTTATGTATGCATTTTCATCACAATTTTAGGTAGATTCATATTATATCTACTTAAAATAATGAGTAAAATACACATACAAGAAGTACTTATTACATAAAACTGTAATTATCAATAGCATCACTAAATGAGAATTGGAAGGAATTCTACCAATAAAGAACTCAATTCTTTCATCATCATCATCATATCAGCCGTAGGACGTCCACAGCTGGACAAAGGCCTCCCTCATTGATCTCCAGGAACTGCGGTTGGAAGCGGCCTGCAATTCAATTCTTTAGCCAAATCTAAATCAATTCTTTTTGTCAAAATATTGAGTCAGTCACAGATGCTTAGAATCGGCTGAGATGGCATAGATGTCAAACTGGTATGTAAATTACCCATTGGAATATTTTATTCAATATTGGGAAAACGTGGTTTTACACGAAGTCTTATACTATTTAGAAAGTGACAGCTGGCACGCGTTTTTGCAACTTCAATTGAAAAATATACGAATTCAGGGTTGAAAGTCCAAAGAGTTTTCGCACTCAATATAAGCACTTAAATCAAATAATGTGTAAAATAGAACCTATGACAAACACATGACGCGTCATATGATAAAAATCGTATATTATTATAAATACGGGATTTATCACGTACCGTCTTATCGGTGTTTCGACCTACAATGTTTCGGTTCAATTCGTGAATCAGGGTGAGTGCGATCCGCTCCGAATAACGTCTCGCCTCGCACTTGTCGGTCGAAACACCGATAAGACGGTACGTGATAAATCCCGTATTTATAATAATGATTGAAATCAATCACGAAAGTTTTCGAAGTAAAAATCGTATAATTATGATATCCACATGTATTTTAAGAAGTAAAAATACGTAATCACTGTAATCCAAACACTTTTGTTTTAGCCCCCAATCAACCAAAACAACGGTGACATAGCATACTAAAGCCCTTAGTCAACAAATCCCCTTATCTTTCCATTTCGTCGCGCCTTTCGGCTCAATCGTTATAATGAACTTTCGGAGATTAATTATATCCCTCTAGGATTGGTCACTACACGGCCAGCAAAATAAAGATATATAAATAATAGAGAAATGCTTATATTCTTTTTTACGTATAATTTTGACCGACATTTTCACCACATTAAGGGATACAGATACAAAATATGTATTAACATCAACAAGTGTACTGTGCAGGGTTAAATTATGTTGTAGACAGCTGTGGCACGAGTATTTAAACGAGCGCTCACTTACAAAAGGCATTTGGCACCCTCCGTCGTCCGAGACACGTTCTCGGAGACCCGGATGACGAAATCACTTCCGCTAATGCGGGTGAGTCATCCACATTAGACAGAGCAAACAATCCACAAATACACCGACCTCGCCGGCGAGGTCGACGAGTCCCATTAGTCGCCGCCTACACGAGGTACAAGCACGTACCCGGGCGTTTCTCTCCTATCCCCGTCCCGGCAACAGCCCAAGCCGAGGTTCGTACCTAAGTGGTGCCCTTGCGCTAGTTGCCTCATCAAAAATAAAATTATAGGGCTGAGCGCCTTCTGCGCTCGCCAAAAGCTCGGTTAAGCTGCAACGCCTCAGAGGCCAACAGCGAGATAAGTCCATTCGAAAAAAAAAGGCATTTGGTACAAAACCATCCAGTACCAACCTTCTCTGTACCCGTGGTTTGATGGTCAAGACGCCAGTAGGATAAATATTGTAGCACTGCTTAGAATTCGCTCCGGACACATTCCGTCAAACAAGTTTAAATTTTTGATGGGTATTTCAGATTCCCCTAACTGCTCAGAGTGTGATATTGAAGAAGACGTTTATCATGTGTTGACGGAGTGTGTTCGGAATGAGTCACAAAGACAAGATGTTAGGCTTAGGTTTGGTTATGGAGTAGGTATGTGCAATAGCATTTTAGCGGTCCCGCTTTCCGAGGAAGCGGAAATGCTGGTCAAACTGTATCTACACTGCCTGTAAATATTATTTGACTAGCATCTAAATAGCGATACATTCTGGTGTCGGATTTAATTTTTTGCTGTACAGGTATAATTTTTGTACGGAGGTGCATAGTCACTGTGTGACAAAACCCCTCATTAAAAATAAAGAGAAAAAAAATTAACAAGTGTACAATAAACTATTAAAAACTAGGTAAGCGCGCTTTGTACTTGTCACAGGTATGCGAAATTAATTTTAAAAAACCATATTAAAGAGAGTTTTGAAATTCCAACATTAAAATGACCCGGGAAACTAAAACTGACTGAAAACTGTCTCGACAATACGCTAGAGCACACAAAATAAATAAATATTTCTGAACATTTCACACAGCGCTATCTAGCCCTAAACTAAGCACAGCTTGTACTATGGGAACCAGATAACTGATACAATACTTATATACTTTTTTTTGTAAATACATACTTATAATACATAGAGAAACAACCAGATCCGGAACAAATATCTGTAGATCATGCAAACATTTGTTCCGCAGCGGGAATCGAACCCGCTACCTTCAGCACGCAGAACGCGTCTCAGCCGGCTATTCGCCCACTGCACCACGGAGGTCGTCAAAATCAAAACAGATGGTATATTAAACTTTTTTTCAACGTGTTTTATGGTCATTCATAAACACAAATGTGACATTAATGCCTACTGACATGACATTAATGAAAACGAAAACTGCAAACTGCTCTTTTTACCGCGCAATGAGCGAATGAATGAACGACTAATATTTCCACTAACGAGCAGCGCCATCTGTGAGTAATTACGGTTACGTGCTTTGAAAAAATACGTGCAAGTAATTGTGTTTTTATCTTTATATAGCTATTTCTGAGTTATCTGCTGTTTTGTTATTATAAAGGTTAAAAATATTGTTGTACGGTTCAAAATTGCAATTATGGAAATTTTATTCGCATTTTGAAGTAAAAAAGTTCTATTCACATGTTCAACTGTTAAATTTAATTCTAATCTGCCTATATTCATCTAAATATCATCTTCCGCCATAACTAGGCGTATGTTGCTATATTTTTCTCATTTTTCCTTCGTTCTACGCGAATAACAGGAAAAATACGAAAGTAGTTATATACCGAAGCTTAACTATTACCATAGAATTCCTAGTTTATAAATAACTAGCTGACCCGCCGGTGGCTTCACACACGTTTTTTCGTATAACATTACCCTCCTGCGCAGTCAAGTAATCGATCTTTTTAAGATATAAAATTCCGTAGTACATTAATTTGATCTATCTCGTAAGGTTTAGCCAGCGTTTGCGATTTAATCGCAAAAACATATATTATCGGGTTTTCTGTACTATAATAGGTATGTATTATACATATGAACCTTTCTATTGAATCATTCTATCTATTGCTGAAGACTGCATTAATATTAAAAGATCTTAGCGAACAGACAGCGGAAGCGACTTCATTTTATACTATGTAAAAAAGAAGTAATAGCGATAATGCTTCATAGAGAACACGAAAAAAATAATTACCGAAATAGGATCAAGTAGCATAATAAATAAGGTGAAAAACTGTGTACAAAAGAAATGGACCATGATCCAGTTTAGTTTATGAGTATGTTTTATTCCTGTGCCCCACAAAGGATGTTATTCCCGCAACAAAGAGCGAGATTTAGTCGTAAGTGTCCCTTTCTCTGTTATGATATGCGCATTTTTTATAAGCATTGTTGAAGTTTGGACTCAGTGATAGCGAATTAGCGATAAAAAATGTACTGCTTACGATGATTTATTGGGTTTAATTATCATTTATTCTCAAAAAGATAATAATTAGCACTTACATAAGCATTAAATTTGTGTTATTACTGGTAATTTAGGTTTATAGTATGTAGATATGTTTTGAAATTTATATAGATGCACCGCCGTCATGTGTTACATTTTGATCCTGTCCATACAAAGGTTGTCTGGAAGAGATTTTAGCGATAAGACCGCCCATTGTACTAAATCTATTTGTTAGAATTATGTTCGGTATTATACTTTGGTGTACAATAAAGAGTTATCTTATCTTATCTTACAGAAGAATCAGTAGATATAGAAAATATATTGTAGTTCGTATTGGTAGGTAGGAACTAAACGCATTCAGGTAGATCGTTCGTTAGTTATATATTACTTTATTTAGTAAAAAATAGTTATATTATATTGAGCAAGTTTAGTTTTGAACGCGTTAAATGAGTTTAAATTTTTTTATACCTGAGGGTATTATAAAGTTGTGCGCCTTCGTAAACTTTTGTTTTTACCATAGTTCGTACGACTTATAGGTAAGACAAGAAAGCTAGCGCGACGTGTACCTACTTCGCTTTTATTAATATTTTTTTAATGAATGCTTGCGTTTGACCACAATCTCGCTTGATTGTATCCGACTTTATACTTGCGACTAGAAGATCAAAAATTACTTATTAACCCCCCAAACAAAGGATTTTATGTTTAACCTATGTCTGTCTGTATCTGTTATTATCTGTATCTGTCTGTCTGTGGCATCGTTGTTTCCAAACGGATGGACAAATTCGTACACACGGCTACACATCAAGCTATACATTTCCAGTATAAGCTGACCTCTCATTTTACGAAAAGGCAATACAATGCGAGGTCTGCTTATACTGGAGATGTATAGCTTGATGTGTAGCCGTGTGTACGTGGTTTTTTACAAATAGAAAGTTAGTTTATGAATTGTACTTGTACAAATATGAATTGTTTTTGTAGGATGATTCTCCAATTCGTACGCTGCCCGTGTGACAAAGATATAATTTTTGGAGAGCTTGAAGCTTGAGAGGAGAATCAAGAGCCAGTTTAACGTCCTGGCTCTTGATTGAGCGTACCTAACCTGTTTGTTAAGAGCGTACCCATTCTACTCGTACATATAAAAAAACAGATAATCAATAGAATGAATGATTAAACGTTCCCAATGCCTTCCTTTATGCGTGATGTTATGCGTAAATCTATTTTTACTGTAGATTTTGAACGAATCGCTACATCTTGAACCAAACCCTACAAGCTCGGACCGTCAGCAAAAACGGCATTTTCTAAATCCGGGTCATATTCTCATCTCGGCGAAATGTATTCTATATTTATCGTCGCTGACCGGACGGTTTTAACAATGACCCGTGAATACCTTTCGAGGGAGATCGGCCGGAACGGATCCGCTTTTTGATTAAGACATGCGGAATAAAAAATATTTTCCGGGTAAATTAATATTTTCATTCAAAATAATATTTAATGCAAAAGTGGCGCTGAGCGAGGCGCTCACTCGAAGAACTGACGGCCGCTGGGGCAGAAAGTTTCTTGAGACCTTCTTAGGACGGCCCCCACCAAATAAAAATATGACATATTAAAGGTTGCTGTGCTGGGAGTCTTTGGGTGCAGGCTGTACCAAACTGCTCGCTCTGAAATTATATGAGGGCCTATGTTAAGCAGTGGACAACTAATGGCTTATAATCATGATGATGAGTCTCTCTCACGTCATGTATTCTCTTACGTCGCTATTTACGCATTCAAATTAAAAACTTTTGTAATTGCTTACAAAACTGGCACTTTTGATCTTTGACTTGACCAAGCTAGGTTATAAACAGTTAAATTGTACAAAATCAAACATCGCTCCATTAAATAAACCATGGACAAATCAGTTCAAGTCACTACACACCCCTCTGAACTCACCCTAATACGTAGGGATATACCTACATGACACTCACAACAGACATTGATTACAAATTAAACAAACAATGAACGTTAAAAATCTGCCGGAAACGTTCCGGCCCGGATGCGGTCTCTGCTATCAGGTGTCGGAAGGCTTCCTTTCCTGCGCAAAAACAATTTGAAGTAAATTGTGAAATAGTGGCGTTGCATTTTTACTAATTGGGAACTGGGCACACAAAAAAGGTTTATTTTTTCGAATGGACTTATCTCGCTGTTGGCCTCTGAGGCCGTTGCAGCTTAACCGAACTTTTGGTGAGCACAGAAGGCGCTCAGCCCTGTTAGTTTTTGATGAGGCAACTAGCGCAAGGGCCCACTTATGTAAGAACCTCGGCTTGGGTAGTTTGCCAGGATGGGGATAGGAGAGAAACGTCCGGGTACGTGCTTGTACCTCGTATAGGCGGCGACCGAAGGGACTCGTCGACCTCGCCGGCGAGGTCGGTGTATCTGTGAAGTGTTTGCTCTGTCTAATATAGATGACTCAGAAATCTCTTCCGCGTTAGTGGAGGTGATTTCGTCATCCGGGTCTCCGAGAACGTGTCTCTGACGACGGAGGGTTCACACAAAAAAGGTGTATTCAGAGAGTTTATTCTCATAAGAACAAATTACAGTTCACTTAAAATGAGCTTAAATATATTATAACAGTAAGTTTAGGCTAGTGTACAAAGCATGCTTTCATCATGTAGGTATTTAATTTAAAACATTGTAGAAACTTGTAAATCAAAGGTTTTCCAAAAGTAGGTCGAACTATAACGATTTTAAGTAGGTTATTGAAATTAAATTCTGTTAGCACTGACCCTTCTACTATATTTTTTCCTAAACATACAGTGTAAATTCTATATAACGACACTCAAGGGAAATTGTCGTTAAATGGAGAGAAGTAAAATCTGTATTAGAAAAAGAAAACGTTTATTTCTGATTTGTCTTGTTAAATAGTACCTACAATAAAAATCTGTTTTAATTTTCTCTCCCGCCTCTATCGCGCGTACCATCAAAACTTTTTCGTCAATACACAGTGATTTTCTCTTACTAGCCATGTTTACAATTTGAAAGTTTGTGAGCTACTAAGAATATGACAACGTATAGATAAAATCCATCACTTCTGCTAACAACAGTCTGCAGCTACACGTGCAAGCAATCCCATTTTGTAAACAAAAGAACGGATTTCTTAGAAAGTTTGGTGTGTATGATGCCGACAGTAGAGTTTATTACGGTCTAGGATAATAAAACGACAAAAGGATATACACAGCTGCGCAGTTTTTACTAATTTGGCAACTTAAAAAGAACTTTTTATTACAAATTGTTGTCGTTATTGAGAGTGGGTGTAATGCTATACAGAGTGTACCATTGTATGCAAGACAAGCTAAACCAACCAAAGCCGAGTGATTTCGATGCTTTAGAGAGTTTGTCGTTAAAACGAGTGACGTTACATGGAGTTTACACTGTATTTATAATTACAAAAAACACCAGATTATTTTTCGAACGATTCTGTCCAGACACATACGTTTAAGAAGATCGCTTTACATAGCGCGAAGAACTGACGCGAAAAGTTGGATGCAGGTCGCACAAGATCAGTTGCTCTGGAAATGGTGAAGACTTATGTTCAGAGTAGACGTCCTATGTATGGATGATTTGATGATGATGATGAGACCACCTTAAAGTTTAAGACATGAAGTCGCCTAAACTCAACAATGGGTAACATTGTCGGTCGTCACACCGATAAAACGTTACGTGATAAATCACGTATTTATAAAAATACATCTTCTTTCCCTGGCAAGGATGGCTACATCGTCTTCCGAATAAATACAACAATTCTTTCAATGCATCATTCCTTAATAGATAGAATATATTATGTTTATACAACGAATGATTTTTTTTTAAATTGTATCGATAACTCCTGACTCCACCACAAACCGCTAAACTACAAAACTTTTCAAATGAGTAAAATCACCCCTCCGGCTCTCTCCCCGTCTTCACGTCAAAACAACATGACGTAAGCAGTGAAATATTTTGCTAGTTTTGTATGATAATTTGTGAATGTTATTGAAACCTATAAAAACAAAAGAATATTTAAGTGTTCCCTTAGTTTAAGCACAATTTAAGTTACCTAGCATTAAATGCTTACTAAACATTATATAACATTTAGTAAATCCTTATTGTAAGGACATTTCTCTTTGTAACATTGAGTTGAATAAATACAATAGAATTTGTAGGATAAGATACAAAGAGAACGAGATAGAAGTATTAACTGGTATCCCTTTCAAGCGGCCAGGTGATTACATTTCATTTGTCAAACCAGGTTACGTCAGGCTTACGTTCATTTTTTCTACAAAAAATTTTGTATTGATGAGCCACAGCACCATTATTGCTCAAACTAAAAATAGTGCAATTATAAATAACTCTTGTCTTCCAATATACAATAAGACCAAACTTACAAACTTGCAGCCATTAAACGCACCCAAAGCTTAACAGCGGGGAATATAATAAATAAAATAAAATTAAGAAAACTTTCCCCGTCACAGTATGCAAGACTCGCATCGAGAGATGGCAATTCACCAATTTCTCATACCACAAGAGCATTCGTACACTCCAAATTCGACCTTAAAATTCGAAAGTTATGATACATTTTCTTATGATAGATTTTTATGGGATCATTATCTTATTATTTCAATCTAAAATCACCCGTAAATAGTAACACATAAGACAGAATTTCACATAACACGATGTGATGGTAAATCATAGGATGCATAAGGCTGAACATTCACTTGCGAACGTTGCCGCAAGAGTTTACGAACAGCAATCACTCAGTGCGTAATCTCTCAGGATTTTCGCACCCTTACGATAGTGTAAACTGTGCCTTTTTTGTTTTTTAAAAGTCTCCAGCTGTGGAGATAAGCTGTGAATATCCCTGCCAAGGTTGTAGATTGTGTATAAACTGTAGACTTTAACAAAGAAAACAAAAAACTAAATTTCTTTCCGAAAAGTATTGTGAATAATATCACAAACATACTTTATGCATATTTTTTAGCAAACAGCAACCGGTTTTTGATCCTAAGTTACCTAAAGAGCAGCGTAATATCATTATAATGTCATTGTAACATCAAAGTACAAAATTTTAGTTGCAAATAAAAACAGAAAAATTAAAATCTTCAGCATGCTTTCAGGGTTCAATCGACAGCCATCAAAGCCATCCCCCTAAGAAACCCTTCAGACAACGTGTCGGTATTTGGTTTTGACACTTCACTTTAATCACTGTGTGAAAAAACAGTACTTTTAATTCCGAAAAGAGCAGTGTGGGAGGTGAAGGAAAATATGCAAAACCCTTTGTGTGTAGATGGAGAAAATTGCTTTCCACCTGTTAAGAGTTCCATCGTTGCATGGAATTATTATTGTTTGTAGTAGTTTAAAATGGAAATAACATTGAACTAACGAGATGTTATACAAAATTACATAGTATTTTGGCACATACATTTTATCACAAGTAAAAGTAAGGAGTAGTCTTTGTTCTGCGACTTTTTATTTTCAAGATTTTCAAAAACACTATAAAATTTTTTGTTATTGTTTTAAACTGGATAGATCTTCGTTTGACCACAATCTCACCTGATAGTAAGCGGTGATGTGGTCTAAGATGACGCACAAAAATCTAGAAGAAACCTATTTCTAATAGTATTTTTATTTATAGTGTTATCCGAACACATGCGGAAAATTCCAAGATTTTTAACGAGATAAGATTAGATTTAAAGATTTTTAAAAAGATAAAAATTTCAAGCCTAGACGGGACTTGAACCCAATTCACTAATTTCGACCTAGACGTGAATTGCCTTGTTGCACAGATGGTAGTGCGTCCTCGAATCAAGAGGAAGGTCGCGGGTTCAAGTCCCGTCTAAGCTTGAAATTTTTGATATGATTTTAAAAATCTTGAAATTTTCCGCATGTGTTCGGATAACACTATAAATAAAAATACTATTTGAAATTAGCAACGCGACATCCCTTGTCAATGTACTGAACTGCAACGTTTGGCATTGAGCAGATACAAATAACTATATAAGTTTTCCTGTAGATGGAGTTAACGGCGCTTTAGTCGTAATTCTGAATCATCTCACTAATTTCGACCTAGACGTGAATTGCCTTGTTGCACAGATGATAGTGCGTCCTCGTATCAAGAGGAAGGTCGCGGGTTCAAGTCCCGTCTAGGCTTGAAATTTTTGAGATGATTTTAAAAATCTTGAAACCTATTTCTATTTACTTTTACCTTAAAGAGGCCTGTATTCTTTAGAAAAAACAGACGACGGTAAAGTGTTCCATACTTTAGCTGTACGCATCAAGAACGTAGAACCAAAACGTTATGTACGAATGGGTGGAATGTTAAGTAGGTAGGAATGGTACTGAGCCGAGCGCCTGCTTGTCCTTTGATGGAACGAAGATAGCAGGATCAGATCGTATAGTTCCTGGGCACATTCCCCAAAATGTATTCTGTAAAAGATCGATAGGTTTGCAATTTTACGGCGGTGTTCGATACTTTGGGTCTTGCCATATATTGCTCACTATAAGCCTAAAAGCCCTACGTTCTATCGAGTCAAAGGTAGCGAGCTAGTATTTGGCCGAATCATCCCAAATGTAGCGGACCGAGTCGTGCTTTGTAGAAGACTAAGAAGCTGTCTTGGTGTGAAGTATCTCCTGATATTGTTGAGGATGCCCCGCTTCATGGCAGGTGTTTTAGCCTTAGACTCGATGTATAAGCTAAAGTTGAGAGTAGGCGTGAGCGAAACCCCTAGGGCCTCAAGGTGACCTTTTACAGCTACCGGTACATCTCGGAAAATAATTACTTGAAGAAACTGACTCATTTTTGCCGAGAAGAGATATGCTTGCGTTTTTGAGGCAATGAATTTGACGAGATTAGCATCGCCCTAGTCATATACGGCCTTGAGTGTCAAATTCACAAGCTGCAGCATCTCATTTATCTGCTTCTCTATTTAAGTTCTGCTGGCTCGAGCACTAGAAGTGTACCTCGCCACAACTGTACTCTCGTCTGCGTACCTAATGATACGGGGCATAAGCAGATTATTGATATGTAGCAGGAACAGCGTGGCAGAGAGTACTGACCTTTGAGGTACCCCGGCGTTAATACTCAATTGATCAGACGAGCGGCCATCAATGACTGCCCGAATAGATCGGTTGAAAGTGTTTAAGCTAAGTAGGCACAAATTTCAAGAAGCTGATTTATACATAAAATACATATGACTTTATTTTAAGAAATTAACATCAATCTAATAGGTAAATACCCCTTTTAAGGGCTAACATGTATAATGCTCCAAGCATCCTGTATTAATAATTTTATCGAACAATGTCACATTCAATTTGCAAATTCAAGCGTATCGTTAACGCACAGACACAATTTATCATCAAAAATGACGCCGAAGCAACGATTTATTTCCAATAATATTTGAATCGAAAATACATTACCCTATCCATATTCGATTATCGGTTATCGATTTGGAATCGAGACCGTGATTCAATAACGCAAATGAGTGAAATGAATGCTTTTGGACCGTGGCGTGGGTGGTATGGTTATATTAGGATACATATTGATAAAGATAGCAGGATTGGAGAACTGTGTTGTTTATTTTTATAATCTGCTTTGAGTTCTGACATCAATCGGCTCACAATTTAAAATAGTTATTAACGATGCATTGCTTGCTCTATCGTGAAATCTTGTTCATATTGAAACGGCTTTACTGTGTCTACGGACATAATACTAGTAAGCCAAGCCAGGAAAATGGCTGATATGAGGTGTTTCTTAATTTTGTTGTAACAATAAATATAAATAAATAAATATTGCTGGACATTTCACACAGCGTTATCTAGCCCCAAACTAAGCAGAGCTTGTATTATGGGAACCAGATAACTAATAGAATACTTATATACATTTTTTTTGTAAATACATACTTATAATAAATAGAGAAACAACCAGAAGAATAACCAGAGAACAACAAAAAAAATAAAGATTTATCTATCTGTAAATTTTAAATAGTCACAAAACAATTTACACTGTATACTCTTAGATATCAAGAGAGCCGTGACAATATTATTTTATCTATTCGTATTCAGGTCTTGGCTGGATCTCGTTATGCAGTCGACCTATTTGTCATAGGATTGCTACCTTACAAGCACTGGGGTATTTTTTTTATGTTAGGTACCTACATACATCGTAAGTGTACTCTAGTTTTATCCAAGTATCTAGCCAAGTAGGCTAATGAGCTATTTTATGCTTACTTAGTTTTATAATAGAATTATGATAAAGAATGTGTCCATTGGCACTTTTCTTGCAGTCTCTATTTAAGGGGAAGACACTTTGTTCTTGTGTTCTTTTTGAATAGCACTAACACTGACACTGTATTACACTATTGTACACTATAATAACTCAAAAGGTTTTGTCCTTTTCAGTCTTCTCACTATATCCGTGTTGTCGAGGAGCTGGATTGCCTCGATGTTCACATGATGGTGAATGAAGTCTTTGTTTGTGAGCTTCAGCATATTTTCTTATTACTCTATCGACGACCTCTATGTTGTCGTCCCGGTGAAGGTCATCATTTCTAATATACCAGGGTGCATCTACAATGTCCCTGAGTACTTTATTTTGGAATCGTCGGATGATTAGAATGTTACTTTTTTTGGTACAGCACCAGAGTTGTATACCATAAGTCCATACTGGCATTAAAACTAGTTTGTACAAAATAATTTGATTGTGTACTAACAAATAAGATTGTCTTCCAAGTAACCAGTACATTCTTTTGTAGCGCAATTCTAATTCCTCTTTTTTCTTCTTGACGTGAGCTTTCCAGCGTAGCTTTGCGTCAAGGGTCATGCCCAAAAACTTTGCCGTATTTTCATACGGTATAATTTTATTGTTAATAAATATTGGACAGTTGGTAAAGTTGATGTGAATTGATTTGGAATCGTTGAGCTTGATTCGCCATTTTTTTGTCCAATCTTGAATTTTGTCTACATCATTTTGGACTTTCTCTGCCGCTTCCTCATGTGTGCTTCCAACAGCCATTATAGCGGTATCGTCAGCAAATGTAGCAATGATGTTATTTTCAAGATCAAGAATGACAGTCGTGTAAAGAAGGTAAAGGACCGGACCCAGTACACTTTCCCGTGGCACCCCAGCTTTGATTTCTCTTATTTATGAGTAGGCATCTTCTTGCCTTGTTCTAGACTCTGTTTATAAGCTAAGATTCTAGTATAATTGCGTATGCTCTGGGTAGCATCACTTGTTTAGTTTTTTAATAAGGCCTTCATGCCATACTTTATCAAATGCTTGGGCTACATCTAGGAAAATTGTAGAGCAGACTTTTTTATCTTCAAGTGATTTTTCAATCACATTAGTGATTCTATGGACTTGGTTTATTGTTGAATGCTTTTCGCTGACGCCAAACTGATGTTCTGGGATAAGATTCTTCTCTTCTAATATTGGTTTTAGCCTTTTAAGTAATAGTTTTACAAATAATTTCGAGATGATAGGTAGCAGAGAAATTGGTCTGTATGATTTTACGTCACAAGGTGGCTTTCCTGGTTTCGCAATCATTATAACTTCGTTAACTTTCCATAAATCAGGTACGTATGTATTTCAGCCTTAGTGCAGCGTTAATGAGATGCGTTAGCTTGACTAAGGCTTTTCTTGGAAGGTTATATAATATTTTACCTGTAATAAGGTCAAAGCCGGGTGATTTTTTTGGATTAATATTTTGCTTTATTTCTCGCAAAACTTCGCGGGGTGGAAAAAGTTTGATATTTATTTCACCTGGATCTTCATCTATCGTATAATCATCAGCACTGGGGTATGCGGGCATAGATCTTGCAGGCTTCATCATTTAGAAATTAAGGTATTTTTAGTGTTTCAAGAACTGTTAATTTTTGGGGTTTCTGTGAATCAACAGAATTCCAATATCAATAGAAAATAACAATATATTTCACCTACGCTGCATTGAAGATCCAACTGCCTTTGTTCATCAATAGCTGGGAGAAGAAAGAATAGAACATTAAACACTTTATTGTACAACACATAAAAACAAACAACAATAAAAAAAAACACTTACTTAAATTACATAGTACAATTGAAGGTCTTATCAGCGACCTCTTCCAGACCATCTTAGCATGGACTAGTTAGGTATCCACTGTTGGATATATTTTTCACATTACAATGCCAAGACCATTGGTTTTAAGTCTCTATTCACCACTTTCCGTCACTAAAACTATCTTATCAACTAATCATTCGTAAGTACACTAAATAAATAAATAAATATTGCTGGACATTTCACACAGCGCTATCTAGCCCCAAACTAAGCATAGCATGTACTATGGGAACCAGATAACTGATCTGCCGTCTTAAAGCTAAAATGCCGTTAAATATGAAATCCACTTTTTGAATTACGAGGGAAAAACCTTTTCTTTTTTTTAAACGTTCGCCACTTGTACACTACAAATCTTTCAACTGAATTTGAAGTATCAAAAAATAGAGCTAACGAAGCTCTTTTAAATAATCCAGCTTTCAGTTCAAAACAATCACTAACCTTAAAGAAAATGGTGAAAATAGCTTTGCTCTTAGCATTTTTCTAAAAGTAGGCATAAAGAACCACGACAATATTGCCGCTAAGTCTATGTTAACGGCATTTATGGGATTGGTTCGTAAAGCTTTTTCTTATGTTTTACGAGACAAGAAAAATAATTATAATTACTTACCTAAAAAACCGCAAAAATACTTTAACGACTTTATAGATTAGCAATAAGGTTTTTAAATTAATATATTACTACACATAATTGCAGCTAAAGTCACTTTGCCGCAATCAAGACTGGTAATTTTTTAGTATTTTTTCTTAAAATCTATTTTGGCTCCATTACAGCGCTAGAATGCAGCTAAATGAAAAAAAAATAAGACTAACGGCATATTAGCATAGCACGAGTTCTATAGATACTAAGGACATTACAAGAAAATTGATCAAAGACAAAAATTAAAGACAGGTATGGGAACTCAAATGTAATTTTTATTCATAAAAGGGCATCTCACATTTAAAAATTCTAAAAATCAACAAGTATTTCACCTTACAAGCTACTTATACTTCTAATAGGCGAGATCTGGTTTTTTAAAACCATAACAATATCTTAAATATCAAAAAACAGGAATCATCATTATTATTATTACTGACATGCACTAAGTTAAAAATTAAAATGGCTTAATAATCATTTAAAAACAATTATTTTTAACAGTCTTTTATCTTATTAATAAAACAGTCTTTAAAGGTTTCTCTTTCTTGTTCCACTTGTACTGGCATCATCATCATTTTTATTTATTGGCATGTTTTTCCAAAATAAAAGCTTGTGCGTGGGGATTATGTTTGACAATTTCTCAAGTATACCTTCCTTTCTCTTTCGGTCTATACCTTTAGGTTCTGAGCGAAATTCGAGTTTCAATATACTTGGGTTCTTTAAATATCTGTCGTTCAAGAATCGTAGCGTAATATAATCTTCATCAAAACTGTTCTTGTACATAAGATCATACTTCGTTCTTGTAAAGCATACCTGTGTCATGTTTTTTAAATAGGCTCTTGGGTTCGAGTTTTGAACTCTTCTGTCTGATACATAATTTGGTATATTCAGGAAGTTGTCTGCTAACAAAGATTTTACGAAAACCTTCGAATTATTGATCGACGATACTGCATCTTCGAAATCTCCAAAATCGTAGAGTTTACCTTTTTTTTCATCGCCAACTCTACTTGGTGATGAACTTGATCACAGCTCATATATGTGTGCCCTGGTTCAAAGTAGTAAAGCACTACTTTTTCAGCAGAAATCTCGTCGCTATTAATCATATGCACAAGCAAGGAATACATCAACCAATTCTTATTCTGTGCCGTACAGTTATCGAGCCAAATGCGGATATTAGTAACATTCCTATGACGTACCAGAAAATGATAGAAGGCAGTCATGATGTCTTCTTGTTTTCGACCTGCAATACCGTCGTGCCATAAAACTGTTACAGGCTTAGATTCTGAAGAGATTTTTCCTAGTGGTGCAAAGGTCTGATTATATGCCACAAGGCGTTGACAGAAAATTGCAGCTTTGAATGAATCTAATCGGGGCAACATTATTACTTTTTCGAGGTCACCACTGAAATATATATCTAAATTAGTTTGTGGATTTCTTTTGTGTTCATCGTAAAGCTCTCTCGCTTTTTTATACTTATCGTGATGCTTGACCCACGCCGTGCAAATAGGACAGTCCTCATTTTGATCATGTGATGTTTCTTTTTTGTGTAAATTAAAGGTCTCACAGGTTTCGCATTCTTCGTTGCCCAGGCGAGTAAAAGATATGTTCATTTTTTTTTATCTGTTGCCTATACAGTTCGTAGGAAACCTTTTTGTCTAAATGAATTTCACAAAAATTTTTATGCATTTGAGCAACATTAAGATCGCTTGGAAGGTAACGTCGCAGAGGGGCATGTTCACGTCTATAGTGTGGTGCCAGTGGATGGAACGATTCAATGTGCTGGGTAAGCAAATCACGATCAATTGCTGGAGTTTTTTGATGTTTTCCTCTTCTGTCAACTGAACGATCTACACGGATATCGTGTAAAATTCTGTCATTAGTTTTTGCATAACCCAGGGTAGTCAAAAAGAAAATTTTGCATACCTCTGCCAAAGTACCGTCCAGTTTTTTAAAAAAAAATGTTCTTTTTGGTTGTCTTTTCGGTTCGCTGGTGGTTTTCCTTTTCGGTACGGCTACTGACGTGCATGAGTTCACAAATGAGTGTTGTTCTTGAAAGGCCAATTCCCAATATGAATTATTGATTGCTTCTCGCTCTATTTGGCTCATTTGAGATGAACATTTCTTCAAACACTTAGGGTGGGTTGCACCATAGTACCTGTTAATGTAAAAGTTAAAGTCATATTTAACAGTAACAATAGCGGTAACTTTAACCGTTGTAGCGATATGGGTTGCACCATTGTATTCTGTAGCATTGTTAAAGTTACCAGGGTTGCAAGTGGAATGACGCGTAATTTAGCCCAAAATCATTGTGGGAAACAATTTGTAACATGCCAACACTCGACGTTACGTCAAAAAGCTTGATGTCAATTGTCAAATCGTGAATGTGTGAGATATTGTTTTCATTAGTTTATTTGTGTTATTATTTAAATTGTGTCTGCAATCTGCATTATCGGGATTATTAATAACGTGTGAGAGCGATTTCTATCGACTTATAACAGGAAAAATCATGGACAAAAGCTTGCTCGCAGATATTCCTACAAAGTAAGCATTTTGAGTTGCGTGTTATTTCTTGATTAGAATTGACTACAATCTTAAACGCTTTTAAACGTTTCAGGGAAAGGAGTGTGAATTTTAAGCCAGTGGAAATGGAGAGGCTGCAAACACTGATCGCAAAATATAAAAATATATTATTTTGTAAAAAAACTGATTGTATCAGCTCGAAGCAAAAAGAGAGTGCGTGGAATTTGATCCACAGTGAATTTAATGCTCTCGGAGACACTCCACGTACAATCAAGCAACTTAAATATAAATTTGAAAATTTAAAGAGGTCTGCGAAGAAGGTATTGTACTTTTTTATATGTATGTAGCTTTCTACTGCATTGGATTTTGTGTCATGTTGTATTATAAATGGATGTACGTTATGTAAGCCATATCCTGGTTTCAGGGAGCTAGCAGGGAACGCCAAGAAATGCGCCGCACTGGAGGGGGAACTCCAGCATCAGTGCCACCAGAGCAAGGCGATGCTACGGATTGGCTTAGGTCTATTATGCCAGTTTGTGTTGATGGAAATCCACCCATATATGACGATGATGTCATAATAACCCAAAATATTCTTTTTGTAAGTGCCTGTAGTTACCTACTATTTTTTCCCCCTTGAAGATGTTAAAACATAATAGCAAATATTATTATTTTATTGACCCATACTATTTTATTACATTTACAGCCTGCAAACCAACCAAAAGGAAATAAAGGTGAAGATGATTCTGACAGAGAGGATTCTCAACATGGAAAAAAGGTAAGTAAAGTACACTTTGAGAGCAAATTTTTCGGGTCACTTTGTATGAATTTCCATAGAAAGTGACCAAAAAATTTTGTTCTTGACTATACATCTATTGTATTTGATAATATTATTTATTATTCCATTCTTCTAATTATAGTGTATATATATATATCCAAAGATCTGCTTAAATTATGCAATGCGATTTTCACCATTACATATTATATAAATAGTACCCGGAGCGAAGCGAGGGTGGGTATTCATACTTATTTATATATCTATATTAACGATTGTCTTTGTCTCCTTTTTATGATTGTTTCTTGTTTATTCAATCATTTTGCTTATTTACAGATTTCTGTCAGCGAAACAACTATAGAAGTGGAAGACTTTGCCATAAAAGAGAAGAGTGAATTTGATACAAGCACCACATATAGTTCCCTCAAGCGACCAGTATCATCTCCACTAAGACGTAAAGATTGTTAACTATATTAAATTATATGCAAACTAATTGACAATCAATTAATCTAAAAATTTTATCTAACAGGTCAGGCTAAGAAACAAAAACCCGGTGAAAACTGCAACCTCGTCAGACAGCTGTTGCGTGAGAAGAAGTTGTCTATTATGGATGAGCTCCAGGAGATCGAGTTACAAAAAATTAAAGATTCCATCAAACATGCTCAGGAGGTGCATGAGCAAAAACTACGGCATAATGAGGAGCGCCACAAATTAGAATTAGAAAAACTACATTTAGAAATAGCCATTTTAAAAAAGTCTGATTTTTAGAAAGAAGTAAACAATATCAATATTATTTTTAATTGTTTTATTTAACATCCACAAAATGTGTAGATGCTTATTAACGTAATCTACTAAAATAATTATTGATCAATAGTGACCTATTGCAATTATCATTTCCTGCTGCTGTATATACTATATTGTTCTCATCATCTGATTCATCATCATCATTCCAATTTGATGGCAATGGTGGCATAGGATCTCGCATTTGTTTGCATATATTATATAATACCGCAGTGGCCACTATGACAGGCTGGACTCGGTCTATGTGATTTCTTAGTTTCATAGCCAGTGCAGGAAATCTTCTCTTCCAACATCCAAATACCCTCTCTATTACATTCCTTGTGCGTATTTGACTTTCATTGTATAATTTCTCTCCATCTGTGGTAGGATTACGTAGAGGTGTCATCAGATAGGGTTTTACTGCATAGCCTTTGTCACCAACCAACCAGTATCCTTGAAATTCACCATCCTCTAGTCTGCCCTGATAAATGTTAGGAAATATTAAAAATAAAATTCCTTTTAAAATAGTGTTGTGAAAAAGTTAAGGTGAGATATTCTATTTAATTATATAATACCTTTATGACACTGGAATTGAAAATATGGCTATCATGACTACTGCCAGGCCAACGAGCAACAATATTCATAATGTTCATGTTTGCATCACAGATAGCTTGAACATTTATAGAAAATGTCATTTTTCTATTCCTGTAATTTTCTGCATCGGGGCCTCCTGCAAATAATATTTATAAGTAAATACTTTTACAAACAAGTTGACAATAAAAGAATGTTTGAAACAAAACCATACCGGGAGACTTGATTGGTATATGTGTGCAATCAATTGCTCCGATTACTTTCGGAAAAGCACCTATGTCATAAAATTCTCTTGCCGTTTTCTCCATCTCCTCAACACTCTGTGGCATTGATATCCATTCAGTTCTCATGCTTGCAATTGCATGGCTCACTCTGTATATTATGCGTGATACGGTTGACTTATGAACACCAGCTGTATCGCCAACACATCTTTGGAAGGAACCACAAGCATAATATTCTAATGCTATTAGTACTTGCTGCTCTGGTGTAACTGCTTTATTTCTGAAAATTATATCTTATAAGTATCTACCTAACTGTAAGCTTGCCAACGATGTACGGCGTGGGTAATATATTTCAGTACTTCAACAACATGGTAAGCAGTGATACCTAACTAGCGCTAATTAAGTTTGGATGAAGGGCATGACAGACTTGCGATAGGTATCGTAGATTACGTAGGTAATATGTGTATAAAAAGAAAGCTTACTTCATCGTTGGAGGCTCTAACCATCGTTGCAACCGTTGAACCAGCCACCGAGCCATGTTTTTAGAGACTCGAAATCTTGCTAAAAATGACGCGTCATCCCACTCAGGTTGTAAAGCGGTCAGCTCTAAAGAAATACACTTTTCTTTTTCTATATCTTTCATTGATCAGCCAATCGCATTCGTCTTCAGAAGAACTTTCCTCAATTATTTCTCGGAGGAGCGACATGTCTGCACTTTGGTTATGATTTTACGTTTGACAGCTTCCTGACAATGAATTTAACGTAAACAATAACACTAACCGGTCAAGCATGCGCGGTTAAAGTTAGCGTTAAGTTATGACGTCATTTGACAATTGTCAAAATGGTGCAACACATTTTTTACTTAGCCGGTACTTTAACTGAGCTGCTATTGTTAAAGTTAGATGGTGCAACCCACCCTTAAGGTCACATCCTTGTTTAACAAAATATTTCAAACGTCTTTTGTTTTTGGCATCCATTTTACGCTGGAGAGCGGATGTATTATATTTGCGACGTTTTTGTTGCAATGGTGACGTTTCCGGATGATCACATGGCGGCGCCTGTGTTCCTTCGATAGGCTGTTGACAGGAATGTTCGATAAGAACTTCAATCATAATGGTGTGTCTTCTCTTGCGAATGAGTGTTGGGGAATCAGTAGATTGTTTCGTTGTGGTCAAATCGAATGAGCTTCTGCGTGATTTTTTCAAAAGCCTTCTATTTGATGTATGAGAAACTGAATCAAGCAAAGTAGTCACGTTCTTCACAATAGGAGCAGAAGAACCCGTTTTCGTTTCTAAATTTATTTTGGGTTTCTTCCTTTTGTTTTTTGACTGTGGTTGATCGTCTATCGAATCATCGTCACTTGAAGTATCCGATGGATTATAGTCTTTATCACGTACCGAGTCATCCGAATCAAAATCATTTTGTTGTGGCATTGCAGAACTTGTGCACTCGGTTCCATTGACGTCACAAAAAGGTGATTCTAATGGCATAACTTCATTGCACGCTAAATCCATGGTTAAAACTCTACCTGAATTTGTTGGCGGCGGAGATGTGACATTATGGCTTTGTACCGTTGTATTTTCAAATGGTTTATTGTTAATGTTATCGACATCGTTTTCTTTACGAATAAAGTCATCTAAACGTATATTCATCATGAAATCCGGAATTTTTGCGTCATGATATGAAGTTCGTGTCTCGCAGAATTTATTAAAAACAGTGGACGTCATGGAATAAGGACGAGAATATAGATTTTTGAAATAATGGTCATCGTCAGGAACTGGTTTGTTTTCAGGGCTTGTCTTCAAGCTTATTTTCAGGGATTTTTTTTCAAAGGCGGTGTCTTTATTTTCTTCCGGATTCGAACTCAGTTCAACTGCTGGCGATGGCTTTATCATGTTCATGATTGTTTTACCTCTATGTGAAAGAGAGCGCCTGCAACAAGTTAATAAAATAGGGTTATTACATGTGTAAAATACTAGCTATATAACTACCTACCTACTCATTTAAACGGACCGAAATGAAGTTTCAAAACCTTCATAAAAAAAGTAAAAGTAAGAGCTTGTAATAGCTATTATTATGTATATTAATATATCTATAGCAATACGCGTAAACTGAAACATACGCAGCCCGCCCGCGTTGGAGTAGGAACTCACGGAACGGTTTTCACGGGCGCCCACCGAGGTTGCGGGCTCGCAGCTTTTGTCTGTTTTATTTCTAAACTTACGAGATCGGTGTTGTTTGTGCGGGAAAACCGCTCCATGAGTTCCTTCTCTTCCTAATTAAATCAATAACACACTTTCGGATTTTACTTGGTAAAAAGCGCGCACTTTCAAATTTAAATAAATAAAGTTACCTGGAAGTGTTTTCACCCATCTTGACAAAATTGGCGCGAACGCGCTGAGCGCCGCACACACAGTCCCGACCGTCTCCTTCAACCGCCTGCGCCGCACTGAGAAAATTCCCGTCCCGCGGACCCCCCGTCAGATTCCTTCCCCACCAACAGACGCGAGCGAGTGTAGATAACCACATTATAGTAATGTTATGTGGGATAGCTGCAATTTAGTCTTGACAACCGTCGCAAAAAATTTAAACGCTTATTTAGTAATTGCCGTAACCTATATGTTCTGTTTGTAAACCCTAACATAAATCATTTTAAAAACAAAACTATAATGCGGCTATGTGTTTTTAACCACATTCATGTCTTGAACTTTTAGTTAACGGCTTTCAAGAATTGGACAATTGAATAAGAGATTACTAGAATGGCTAAATTAAGTGCAGTTAAAGAACTTTGACCGCAATAAAGATTAAAAAAATTATTTAACGGCAATCAAGCTAGGCAACATATCGTTTTAGTTTAAATATAAATGAAGTTAAAAACCAGTAGCCGCTTTTAAGCTTAGCAAAGACAGTTAACAACATTTAAGCATTGACATTATATATATTTTGATTCCGGTAGCGGCATTTTTTTTTTCATATCTTGAAAACTATAAAAGCTATTTGAATTCTGGTAAAATTGGTCGATAGAGCTTTTTTTCCTGATTACGATGGCATAAAAAAGTCCAAATTGACCGAATGTTGGATAACGGCATTTTAGCTTTAGGACGGCAGTGATAGAATACTTATATACTTTTTTTTTTGTAAATACATACTTATAATACATAGAGAAACAACCAGACCCGAAACAAATATCTGTAGATCATGCAAACATTTGTTCCGCAGCGGGAATCGGACCCGCTACCTCCTGCGTCTCAGCCGGCTATTCGCCCACTGCACCACGGAGGTCGTCAAAAACAATAACAACTAAAAAAACGTACAAAAATAGTAGTTATTAAAATATTACCTCAGTGGTTATAATATTTAAAGCGATTTTGGACTATGCACCCATAAATCATAGGGCTTTAGTACCCCATAACCTCTCACCGTAAGATTGCCTTAAATATTTCCAATGTCATCATAAAAGTATGCGAAGAGAAATAATACCATTCATTTAAACGTCTTGTTTCGTCCATTTGTTTAAAGCGTTCTAGATTATTAATCCTTTCTCTTGTCTACAACTCACAAGTGGCTCATTTTATTGTGAAAATTAATATTAAAAGGCTCTATAATCGTCAAAGGGGCATTTTTCTCGTTTTGTTTTGTTGAGTTGATAATTTCAGAGACAAAACGGAAGACTTTTTGTCCTGACTTGCTTTGTTAACTAATTAGTTGCTAAATCTACTAAAATACATCATTACTTAAAAGAGAATAAAGAAAACGTCAGTACGTTTTTAGATATTAGTACTCCGATAAAGTCTATAAAATGGCCATTCTATAAAATGGAAATTTTGACGTGGTTTCAAAATAATCCCTTAGGCATGAAGGAGTACATAACTACCGGGTGTGCATAAGAACAACATCAATCAAAAAGAAACGTACCAGATGTTGTCTAATTACTAGGAAACTCCCAAAATTATCTGAAACATTGTTTTCCGATGTTCCCTCTCTTACATAAATCTTGATAATATGCAAATTTTATTTCATTAGAGCGGTTACTATAAGCAATATAGCCGACAACGGACGGGTGAAATACAGCCGGCCCGCCCTTAGATTACCTAATGGCTATTTATCTTGTAAAGATCCCCCGAACCAAGATGTGTTCCAATTATTAATTCTGAGACGGAGGACTGCTGTTTATATATTTCTGTAACTGTTGATATTTCGCGAGACCTAACCCTTGGTTTGTACTCCTGCTACGCCTCTACAAAATTAAGAGTCCGAGATTTTCAGTTCGCTAAAAATTTTCTAATAATTATTCCTACATTAACTATTTAGCACAAAAAATTACGTGTATTCTTATTTTTTTTTAATACTACTTATATGGCAAACGAGCATGCAGTCCACCAGATGTTAAGTGGCTTTTGCAGCCCATGGATCCAATACACATAGAATTCAAAACAAGCTATTATGTTGTCTTGATCTCAATGTGGATACGTTGCCATACTATATGACTAAGCTGGTATGCCTATGTGCCAGTAATTACAGGAACATACCATTACCATTTAACCGGAACACAGCAGCACAAGTACTGCTATTTGGCGGCAGATAAAGGTAAGGCGGTAATTATTGTAGAAAATGTATTATTATCAGAAATAATGTAAAAAAATATGGCGGCTTATAAGCCGCCATATTGGAACTTAATATATCTTCGTGACACTCTCGTGATTCAGACGATTCCATCGACAGGTACCTTTCGTGAAAATTTGTCAAGCCGTATAGCCTACACGAAGCACCAAATGAACAGACATGCATACATACACCCTATAAACATTAAATAACAGTTAAATCATCTGAAAACCATTGCACGTGAACTAAAGATGGCTGCTGCTTCAGATCACACACAGGTTAGAGTGTCCCCAAGATTTTATAGCCTTTACAAGAAAGTTCGTATGAACTAGAAGCTGAGGTCTCGGATATTTAATAATGTAAAGTTGATTACACCTAAAAAGTACCTAGCTAATCATTTATGAAGTTACTCAACAACAACATTGAGAAAAAACGCTAAAACTCTATTCATAAACACTCTTTACGAAGTTTTTAAATGAATGAGACCTTGATCCTCAAATTGATTTAAAACTACACCAAACAAAATATTTACCAAGCAACATACATCAGTAATTGTATAGGGTAGGGTTGCCATCTCCAAATTTTGAAATCTAGGATTTGAAGGTAGAAATACCAGGATATTTCAGTTTAAAACCAGGACGCACTATTGTGTTTGGAATCCTCATATGAGCTCGTATAAGCTTTTATTGGAACAGGTACGGAAAGCTTTCCAAGTTGCTTCTTTGTTTCAAAAAGTGTCAACGACCACACACGCGAGGCGCGGGCCCAGTAAAAAAAATTGGAGATAGTAGTGGCGAGTAAATTTTACACAAAAACCTTTAACAATCCAGGACGCTACTTAATAACTATCCAGGACAGCCCAGGACGCCCCAAAAAGCAGGACATGTCCTGGGAAAATAGGACGGTTGGCAACCCTAGTAGAGGGGAGGCCTGATTGTTGTATGGAACTTTTGCCTAGTAAACCCGTAAATGTATGCACATGCACCTCGTTAAATAGCCAATCAACGTTCACAGCGGGGCCGGGAAGTGTCATAATCGAAACAATAGCGGTCAGTTTGAAATTGATTGTTACAAGGACACCGGCCGATGAATTTGACTACTTCATTCTGTTATTATGCAGGAGGGCCCCTCACTACATAGAAAGACGACGTGATAAAGGTTCTTGGGGCCGGGTTGTTCTGGATATCTATTCTTTTTTAACTCTTTACTGCACAAACATAAAAATTTACAAATGGAGAACTTAATGCTAAAAGCATTTTCTACCAGTCAACCGGGACAGGTAAACTTAGGTTGACGTGCTTAACTATGGGGAAGGGCTATGTTTAACAGTAGACGTTCTATGGCTGATAAAATGATGATGATTATGTCAAAGCCAAACAATCTTTATTATTTAATCTTTATTTTTTTTAGACGACCTCCGTGGCGCATTGTGCGAATAGCCGGCTGAGACGCAGGAGGTAGCGGGTTCAATTCCTGCCGCGGAACAAATGTTTGCATGATCTACAGATATTTGTTCTGGGTCTGGTTGTTTCTCAATATATTATAAGTATGTATTTACAAAAAAAAACTGTGTAAAAGTATTCTACCAGTTATCTGGTTCCCATAATACAAGCTGTGCTTAGTTTGGGGCTAGATAACGCTGTGTGAAATGTCCAGAAATATTTATTTTGTATTTATTTATTTATATCAGTAATCTGGTTCCCATAATACAAGCTCTGCTTAGTTTGGGGCTAGATAGCGCTGTGTGAAATGTCCAGAAATATTTATTTTGTATTTATTTATTTATATCAGTAATCTGGTTCCCATAATACAAGCTCTGCTTAGTTTGGGGCTAGATAGCGCTGTGTGAAATGTCCAGAAATATTTATTTTGTATTTATTTATTTATATCAGTAATCTGGTTCCCATAATACAAGCTCTGCTTAGTTTGGGGCTAGATAGCGCTGTGTGAAATGTCCAGAAATATTTATTTTGTATTTATTTATTTATATCAGTAATCTGGTTCCCATAATACAAGCTCTGCTTAGTTTGGGGCTAGATAGCGCTGTGTGAAATGTCCAGAAATATTTATTTTGTATTTATTTAATTATATTAGTAATCTGGTTCCCATAATACAAGCTCTGCTTAGTTTGGGGCTAGATAGCGCTGTGTGAAATGTCCAGAAATATTTATTTTGTATTTATTTAATTATATCAGTAATCTGGTTCCCATAATACAAGCTCTGCTTAGTTTGGGGCTAGATAGCGCTGTGTGAAATGTCCAGAAATATTTATTTTGTATTTATTTATTTATATCAGTAATCTGGTTCCCATAATACAAGCTCTGCTTAGTTTGGGGCTAGATAGCGCTGTGTGAAATGTCCAGAAATATTTATTTTGTATTTATTTATTTATATCAGTAATCTGGTTCCCATAATACAAGCTCTGCTTAGTTTGGGGCTAGATAGCGCTGTGTGAAATGTCCAGAAATATTTATTTTGTATTTATTTATTTATATCAGTAATCTGGTTCCCATAATACAAGCTCTGCTTAGTTTGGGGCTAGATAGCGCTGTGTGAAATGTCCAGAAATATTTATTTTGTATTTATTTAATTATATTAGTAATCTGGTTCCCATAATACAAGCTCTGCTTAGTTTGGGGCTAGATAGCGCTGTGTGAAATGTCCAGAAATATTTATTTTGTATTTATTTATTTATATCAGTAATCTGGTTCCCATAATACAAGCTCTGCTTAGTTTGGGGCTAGATAGCGCTGTGTGAAATGTCCAGAAATATTTATTTTGTATTTATTTATTTATATCAGTAATCTGGTTCCCATAATACAAGCTCTGCTTAGTTTGGGGCTAGATAGCGCTGTGTGAAATGTCCAGAAATATTTATTTTGTATTTATTTATTTATATCAGTAATCTGGTTCCCATAATACAAGCTCTGCTTAGTTTGGGGCTAGATAACGCTGTGTGAAATGTCCAGAAATATTTATTTTGTATTTATTTATTTATATCAGTAATCTGGTTCCCATAATACAAGCTCTGCTTAGTTTGGGGCTAGATAGCGCTGTGTGAAATGTCCAGAAATATTTATTTTGTATTTATTTATTTATATCAGTAATCTGGTTCCCATAATACAAGCTCTGCTTAGTTTGGGGCTAGATAGCGCTGTGTGAAATGTCCAGAAATATTTATTTTGTATTTATTTAATTATATTAGTAATCTGGTTCCCATAATACAAGCTCTGCTTAGTTTGGGGCTAGATAGCGCTGTGTGAAATGTCCAGAAATATTTATTTTGTATTTATTTATTTATATCAGTAATCTGGTTCCCATAATACAAGCTCTGCTTAGTTTGGGGCTAGATAGCGCTGTGTGAAATGTCCAGAAATATTTATTTTGTATTTATTTATTTATATCAGTAATCTGGTTCCCATAATACAAGCTCTGCTTAGTTTGGGGCTAGATAGCGCTGTGTGAAATGTCCAGAAATATTTATTTTGTATTTATTTATTTATATCAGTAATCTGGTTCCCATAATACAAGCTCTGCTTAGTTTGGGGCTAGATAACGCTGTGTGAAATGTCCAGCAATATTTATTTATTATTTATTTATTTATATCAGTAATCTGGTTCCCAAAATACAAGCTCTGCTTAGTTTGGGGCTAGATAGCGCTGTGTGAAATGTCCGGAAATATTTATTTTGTATTTATTTATTTATATCAGTAATCTGGTTCCCATAATACAAGCTCTGCTTAGTTTGGGGCTAGATAACGCTGTGTGAAATGTCCAGAAATATTTATTTTGTATTTATTTATTTATATCAGTAATCTGGTTCCCATAATACAAGCTCTGCTTAGTTTGGGGCTAGATAACGCTGTGTGAAATGTCCAGCAATATTTATTTATTATTTATTTATTTATATCAGTAATCTGGTTCCCAAAATACAAGCTCTGCTTAGTTTGGGGCTAGATAGCGCTGTGTGAAATGCCCAGAAATATTTATTTTGTATTTATTTATTTATATCAGTAATCTGGTTCCCAAAATACAAGCTCTGCTTAGTTTGGGGCCAGATAACGCTGTGTGAAATGTCCAGCAATATTTATTTATTATTTATTTATTTATATCAGTAATCTGGTTCCCAAAATACAAGCTCTGCTTAGTTTGGGGCTAGATAACGCTGTGTGAAATGTCCAGCAATATTTATTTATTATTTATTTATTTATATCAGTAATCTGGTTCCCAAAATACAAGCTCTGCTTAGTTTGGGGCTAGATAACGCTGTGTGAAATGTCCAGCAATATTTATTTATTATTTATTTATTTATATCAGTTATCTGGTTCCCATAATACAAGCTCTGCTTAGTTTGGGGCTAGATAACGCTGTGTGAAATGTCCAGCAATATTTATTTATTATTTATTTATTTATATCAGTAATCTGGTTCCCAAAATACAAGCTCTGCTTAGTTTGGGGCTAGATAACGCTGTGTGAAATGTCCAGCAATATTTATTTATTATTTATTTATTTATATCAGTAATCTGGTTCCCATAATACAAGCTCTGCTTAGTTTGGGGCCAGATAACGCTGTGTGAAATGTCCAGCAATATTTATTTATTATTTATTTATTTATATCAGTAATCTGGTTCCCAAAATACAAGCTCTGCTTAGTTTGGGGCTAGATAACGCTGTGTGAAATGTCCAGCAATATTTATTTATTATTTATTTATTTATATCAGTAATCTGGTTCCCAAAATACAAGCTCTGCTTAGTTTGGGGCTAGATAACGCTGTGTGAAATGTCCAGCAATATTTATTTATTATTTATTTATTTATATCAGTAATCTGGTTCCCATAATACAAGCTCTGCTTAGTTTGGGGCCAGATAACGCTGTGTGAAATGTCCAGCAATATTTATTTATTATTTATTTATTTATATCAGTAATCTGGTTCCCATAATACAAGCTCTGCTTAGTTTGGGGCCTGATAACGCTGTGTGAAATGTCCAGCAATATTTATTTATTATTTATTTATTTATATCAGTAATCTGGTTCCCAAAATACAAGCTCTGCTTAGTTTGGGGCTAGATAACGCTGTGTGAAATGTCCAGCAATATTTATTTATTATTTATTTATTTATATCAGTAATCTGGTTCCCAAAATACAAGCTCTGCTTAGTTTGGGGCCAGATAACGCTGTGTGAAATGTCCAGCAATATTTATTTATTATTTATTTATTTATATCAGTAATCTGGTTCCCAAAATACAAGCTCTGCTTAGTTTGGGGCCAGATAACGCTGTGTGAAATGTCCAGCAATATTTATTTATTATTTATTTATTTATATCAGTAATCTGGTTCCCAAAATACAAGCTCTGCTTAGTTTGGGGCTAGATAACGCTGTGTGAAATGTCCAGCAATATTTATTTATTATTTATTTATTTATATCAGTAATCTGGTTCCCATAATACAAGCTCTGCTTAGTTTGGGGCCAGATAACGCTGTGTGAAATGTCCAGCAATATTTATTTATTATTTATTTATTTATATCAGTAATCTGGTTCCCAAAATACAAGCTCTGCTTAGTTTGGGGCTAGATAACGCTGTGTGAAATGTCCAGCAATATTTATTTATTATTTATTTATTTATATCAGTAATCTGGTTCCCATAATACAAGCTCTGCTTAGTTTGGGGCCAGATAACGCTGTGTGAAATGTCCAGCAATATTTATTTATTATTTATTTATTTATATCAGTAATCTGGTTCCCAAAATACAAGCTCTGCTTAGTTTGGGGCTAGATAACGCTGTGTGAAATGTCCAGCAATATTTATTTATTATTTATTTATTTATATCAGTAATCTGGTTCCCATAATACAAGCTCTGCTTAGTTTGGGGCCAGATAACGCTGTGTGAAATGTCCAGCAATATTTATTTATTATTTATTTATTTATATCAGTAATCTGGTTCCCATAATACAAGCTCTGCTTAGTTTGGGGCCAGATAACGCTGTGTGAAATGTCCAGCAATATTTATTTATTATTTATTTATTTATATCAGTAATCTGGTTCCCAAAATACAAGCTCTGCTTAGTTTGGGGCTAGATAACGCTGTGTGAAATGTCCAGCAATATTTATTTATTATTTATTTATTTATATCAGTAATCTGGTTCCCATAATACAAGCTCTGCTTAGTTTGGGGCCAGATAACGCTGTGTGAAATGTCCAGAAATATTTATTTTGTATTTATTTATATATATCAGTAATCTGGTTCCCATAATACAAGCTCTGCTTAGTTTGAGGCTAGATAACGCTGTGTGAAATGTCCAGCAATATTTATTTATTATTTATTTATTTATATCAGTAATCTGGTTCCCAAAATACAAGCTCTGCTTAGTTTGGGGCTAGATAACGCTGTGTGAAATGTCCAGAAATATTTATTTTGTATTTATTTATATATATCAGTAATCTGGTTCCCATAATACAAGCTCTGCTTAGTTTGGGGCTAGATAACGCTGTGTGAAATGTCCAGCAATATTTATTTATTATTTATTTATTTATATCAGTAATCTGGTTCCCATAATACAAGCTGTGCTTAGTTTGGGGCTAGATAACGCTGTGTGAAATGTCCAGCAATATTTATTTATTATTTATTTATTTATATCAGTAATCTGGTTCCCATAATACAAGCTCTGCTTAGTTTGAGGTTAGATAACGCTGTGTGAAATGTCCAGCAATATTTATTTATTATTTATTTATTTATATCAGTAATCTGGTTCCCATAATACAAGCTGTGCTTAGTTTGGGGCTAGATAACGCTGTGTGAAATGTCCAGCAATATTTATTTATTATTTATTTATTTATATCAGTAATCTGGTTCCCATAATACAAGCTCTGCTTAGTTTGAGGCTAGATAACGCTGTGTGAAATGTCCAGCAATATTTATTTATTATTTATTTATTTATATCAGTAATCTGGTTCCCAAAATACAAGCTCTGCTTAGTTTGGGGCTAGATAGCGCTGTGTGAAATGTCCAGAAATATTTATTTTGTATTTATTTATTTATATCAGTAATCTGGTTCCCATAATACAAGCTCTGCTTAGTTTGGGGCTAGATAACGCTGTGTGAAATGTCCAGAAATATTTATTTTGTATTTATTTATTTATATCAGTAATCTGGTTCCCATAATACAAGCTCTGCTTAGTTTGGGGCTAGATAACGCTGTGTGAAATGTCCAGAAATATTTATTTTGTATTTATTTATATATATCAGTAATCTGGTTCCCATAATACAAGCTCTGCTTAGTTTGGGGCCAGATAACGCTGTGTGAAATGTCCAGCAATATTTATTTATTATTTATTTATTTATATCAGTAATCTGGTTCCCAAAATACAAGCTCTGCTTAGTTTGGGGCTAGATAACGCTGTGTGAAATGTCCAGAAATATTTATTTTGTATTTATTTATATATATCAGTAATCTGGTTCCCATAATACAAGCTCTGCTTAGTTTGGGGCTAGATAACGCTGTGTGAAATGTCCAGCAATATTTATTTATTATTTATTTATTTATATCAGTAATCTGGTTCCCAAAATACAAGCTCTGCTTAGTTTGGGGCTAGATAACGCTGTGTGAAATGTCCAGAAATATTTATTTTGTATTTATTTATATATATCAGTAATCTGGTTCCCATAATACAAGCTCTGCTTAGTTTGGGGCCAGATAACGCTGTGTGAAATGTCCAGCAATATTTATTTATTATTTATTTATTTATATCAGTAATCTGGTTCCCAAAATACAAGCTCTGCTTAGTTTGGGGCTAGATAACGCTGTGTGAAATGTCCAGAAATATTTATTTTGTATTTATTTATATATATTAGTAATCTGGTTCCCATAATACAAGCTCTGCTTAGTTTGGGGCTAGATAACGCTGTGTGAAATGTCCAGCAATATTTATTTATTATTTATTTATTTATATCAGTAATCTGGTTCCCAAAATACAAGCTCTGCTTAGTTTGGGGCTAGATAACGCTGTGTGAAATGTCCAGAAATATTTATTTTGTATTTATTTATATATATCAGTAATCTGGTTCCCATAATACAAGCTCTGCTTAGTTTGGGGCTAGATAACGCTGTGTGAAATGTCCAGCAATATTTATTTATTATTTATTTATTTATATCAGTAATCTGGTTCCCATAATACAAGCTCTGCTTAGTTTGAGGTTAGATAACGCTGTGTGAAATGTCCAGCAATATTTATTTATTATTTATTTATTTATATCAGTAATCTGGTTCCCATAATACAAGCTGTGCTTAGTTTGGGGCTAGATAACGCTGTGTGAAATGTCCAGCAATATTTATTTATTATTTATTTATTTATATCAGTAATCTGGTTCCCATAATACAAGCTCTGCTTAGTTTGAGGCTAGATAACGCTGTGTGAAATGTCCTGCAATATTTATTTATTATTTATTTATTTATATCAGTAATCTGGTTCCCATAATACAAGCTCTGCTTAGTTTGGGGCTAGATAACGCTGTGTGAAATGTCCAGAAATATTTATTTTGTATTTATTTATATATATCAGTAATCTGGTTCCCATAATACAAGCTCTGCTTAGTTTGGGGCTAGATAACGCTGTGTGAAATGTCCAGCAATATTTATTTATTATTTATTTATTTATATCAGTAATCTGGTTCCCAAAATACAAGCTCTGCTTAGTTTGGGGCTAGATAACGCTGTGTGAAATGTCCAGAAATATTTATTTTGTATTTATTTATATATATCAGTAATCTGGTTCCCATAATACAAGCTCTGCTTAGTTTGGGGCTAGATAACGCTGTGTGAAATGTCCAGCAATATTTATTTATTATTTATTTATTTATATCAGTAATCTGGTTCCCAAAATACAAGCTCTGCTTAGTTTGGGGCTAGATAACGCTGTGTGAAATGTCCAGAAATATTTATTTTGTATTTATTTATATATATCAGTAATCTGGTTCCCATAATACAAGCTCTGCTTAGTTTGGGGCCAGATAACGCTGTGTGAAATGTCCAGCAATATTTATTTATTATTTATTTATTTATATCAGTAATCTGGTTCCCAAAATACAAGCTCTGCTTAGTTTGGGGCTAGATAACGCTGTGTGAAATGTCCAGAAATATTTATTTTGTATTTATTTATATATATCAGTAATCTGGTTCCCATAATACAAGCTGTGCTTAGTTTGGGGCTAGATAACGCTGTGTGAAATGTCCAGCAATATTTATTTATTATTTATTTATTTATATCAGTAATCTGGTTCCCAAAATACAAGCTCTGCTTAGTTTGGGGCTAGATAACGCTGTGTGAAATGTCCAGAAATATTTATTTTGTATTTATTTATATATATCAGTAATCTGGTTCCCATAATACAAGCTCTGCTTAGTTTGGGGCCAGATAACGCTGTGTGAAATGTCCAGCAATATTTATTTATTATTTATTTATTTATATCAGTAATCTGGTTCCCAAAATACAAGCTCTGCTTAGTTTGGGGCTAGATAACGCTGTGTGAAATGTCCAGAAATATTTATTTTGTATTTATTTATATATATCAGTAATCTGGTTCCCATAATACAAGCTCTGCTTAGTTTGGGGCTAGATAACGCTGTGTGAAATGTCCAGCAATATTTATTTATTATTTATTTATTTATATCAGTAATCTGGTTCCCAAAATACAAGCTCTGCTTAGTTTGGGGCTAGATAACGCTGTGTGAAATGTCCAGAAATATTTATTTTGTATTTATTTATATATATCAGTAATCTGGTTCCCATAATACAAGCTCTGCTTAGTTTGGGGCTAGATAACGCTGTGTGAAATGTCCAGCAATATTTATTTATTATTTATTTATTTATATCAGTAATCTGGTTCCCATAATACAAGCTGTGCTTAGTTTGGGGCTAGATAACGCTGTGTGAAATGTCCAGCAATATTTATTTATTATTTATTTATTTATATCAGTAATCTGGTTCCCATAATACAAGCTCTGCTTAGTTTGAGGTTAGATAACGCTGTGTGAAATGTCCAGCAATATTTATTTATTATTTATTTATTTATATCAGTAATCTGGTTCCCATAATACAAGCTGTGCTTAGTTTGGGGCTAGATAACGCTGTGTGAAATGTCCAGCAATATTTATTTATTATTTATTTATTTATATCAGTAATCTGGTTCCCATAATACAAGCTCTGCTTAGTTTGAGGCTAGATAACGCTGTGTGAAATGTCCAGCAATATTTATTTATTATTTATTTATTTATATCAGTAATCTGGTTCCCAAAATACAAGCTCTGCTTAGTTTGGGGCTAGATAGCGCTGTGTGAAATGTCCAGAAATATTTATTTTGTATTTATTTATTTATATCAGTAATCTGGTTCCCATAATACAAGCTCTGCTTAGTTTGGGGCTAGATAACGCTGTGTGAAATGTCCAGAAATATTTATTTTGTATTTATTTATTTATATCAGTAATCTGGTTCCCATAATACAAGCTCTGCTTAGTTTGGGGCTAGATAACGCTGTGTGAAATGTCCAGAAATATTTATTTTGTATTTATTTATATATATCAGTAATCTGGTTCCCATAATACAAGCTCTGCTTAGTTTGGGGCCAGATAACGCTGTGTGAAATGTCCAGCAATATTTATTTATTATTTATTTATTTATATCAGTAATCTGGTTCCCAAAATACAAGCTCTGCTTAGTTTGGGGCTAGATAACGCTGTGTGAAATGTCCAGAAATATTTATTTTGTATTTATTTATATATATCAGTAATCTGGTTCCCATAATACAAGCTCTGCTTAGTTTGGGGCTAGATAACGCTGTGTGAAATGTCCAGCAATATTTATTTATTATTTATTTATTTATATCAGTAATCTGGTTCCCAAAATACAAGCTCTGCTTAGTTTGGGGCTAGATAACGCTGTGTGAAATGTCCAGAAATATTTATTTTGTATTTATTTATATATATCAGTAATCTGGTTCCCATAATACAAGCTCTGCTTAGTTTGGGGCCAGATAACGCTGTGTGAAATGTCCAGCAATATTTATTTATTATTTATTTATTTATATCAGTAATCTGGTTCCCAAAATACAAGCTCTGCTTAGTTTGGGGCTAGATAACGCTGTGTGAAATGTCCAGAAATATTTATTTTGTATTTATTTATATATATTAGTAATCTGGTTCCCATAATACAAGCTCTGCTTAGTTTGGGGCTAGATAACGCTGTGTGAAATGTCCAGCAATATTTATTTATTATTTATTTATTTATATCAGTAATCTGGTTCCCAAAATACAAGCTCTGCTTAGTTTGGGGCTAGATAACGCTGTGTGAAATGTCCAGAAATATTTATTTTGTATTTATTTATATATATCAGTAATCTGGTTCCCATAATACAAGCTCTGCTTAGTTTGGGGCTAGATAACGCTGTGTGAAATGTCCAGCAATATTTATTTATTATTTATTTATTTATATCAGTAATCTGGTTCCCATAATACAAGCTCTGCTTAGTTTGAGGTTAGATAACGCTGTGTGAAATGTCCAGCAATATTTATTTATTATTTATTTATATCAGTAATCTGGTTCCCATAATACAAGCTGTGCTTAGTTTGGGGCTAGATAACGCTGTGTGAAATGTCCAGCAATATTTATTTATTATTTATTTATTTATATCAGTAATCTGGTTCCCATAATACAAGCTCTGCTTAGTTTGAGGCTAGATAACGCTGTGTGAAATGTCCTGCAATATTTATTTATTATTTATTTATTTATATCAGTAATCTGGTTCCCAAAATACAAGCTCTGCTTAGTTTGGGGCTAGATAACGCTGTGTGAAATGTCCAGCAATATTTATTTATTATTTATTTATTTATATCAGTAATCTGGTTCCCATAATACAAGCTCTGCTTAGTTTGAGGCTAGATAACGCTGTGTGAAATGTCCAGCAATATTTATTTATTATTTATTTATTTATATCAGTAATCTGGTTCCCATAATACAAGCTCTGCTTAGTTTGAGGCTAGATAACGCTGTGTGAAATGTCCAGCAATATTTATTTATTATTTATTTATTTATATCAGTAATCTGGTTCCCATAATACAAGCTCTGCTTAGTTTGAGGCTAGATAACGCTGTGTGAAATGTCCAGCAATATTTATTTATTATTTATTTATTTATATCAGTAATCTGGTTCCCATAATACAAGCTCTGCTTAGTTTGAGGCTAGATAACGCTGTGTGAAATGTCCAGCAATATTTATTTATTATTTATTTATTTATATCAGTAATCTGGTTCCCATAATACAAGCTCTGCTTAGTTTGGGGCCAGATAACGCTGTGTGAAATGTCCAGCAATATTTATTTATTATTTATTTATTTATATCAGTAATCTGGTTCCCAAAATACAAGCTCTGCTTAGTTTGGGGCTAGATAGCGCTGTGTGAAATGTCCAGAAATATTTATTTTGTATTTATTTATTTATATCAGTAATCTGGTTCCCAAAATACAAGCTCTGCTTAGTTTGAGGCTAGATAACGCTGTGTGAAATGTCCAGCAATATTTATTTATTATTTATTTATTTATATCAGTAATCTGGTTCCCAAAATACAAGCTCTGCTTAGTTTGGGGCTAGATAGCGCTGTGTGAAATGTCCAGAAATATTTATTTTGTATTTATTTATTTATATCAGTAATCTGGTTCCCAAAATACAAGCTCTGCTTAGTTTGGGGCTAGATAACGCTGTGTGAAATGTCCAGCAATATTTATTTATTATTTATTTATTTATATCAGTAATCTGGTTCCCAAAATACAAGCTCTGCTTAGTTTGGGGCTAGATAGCGCTGTGTGAAATGTCCAGAAATATTTATTTTGTATTTATTTATTTATATCAGTAATCTGGTTCCCATAATACAAGCTCTGCTTAGTTTGGGGCCAGATAACGCTGTGTGAAATGTCCAGCAATATTTATTTATTATTTATTTATTTATATCAGTAATCTGGTTCCCATAATACAAGCTCTGCTTAGTTTGGGGCCAGATAACGCTGTGTGAAATGTCCAGCAATATTTATTTATTATTTATTTATTTATATCAGTAATCTGGTTCCCAAAATACAAGCTCTGCTTAGTTTGGGGCTAGATAACGCTGTGTGAAATGTCCAGCAATATTTATTTATTATTTATTTATTTATATCAGTAATCTGGTTCCCATAATACAAGCTCTGCTTAGTTTGAGGCTAGATAACGCTGTGTGAAATGTCCAGCAATATTTATTTATTATTTATTTATTTATATCAGTAATCTGGTTCCCATAATACAAGCTGTGCTTAGTTTGGGGCTAGATAACGCTGTGTGAAATGTCCAGCAATATTTATTTATTATTTATTTATTTATATCAGTAATCTGGTTCCCATAATACAAGCTCTGCTTAGTTTGGGGCTAGATAACGCTGTGTGAAATGTCCAGCAATATTTATTTATTATTTATTTATTTATATCAGTAATCTGGTTCCCATAATACAAGCTCTGCTTAGTTTGAGGCTAGATAACGCTGTGTGAAATGTCCAGCAATATTTATTTATTATTTATTTATTTATATCAGTAATCTGGTTCCCATAATACAAGCTCTGCTTAGTTTGAGGCTAGATAACGCTGTGTGAAATGTCCAGCAATATTTATTTATTATTTATTTATTTATATCAGTAATCTGGTTCCCATAATACAAGCTCTGCTTAGTTTGGGGCCAGATAACGCTGTGTGAAATGTCCAGCAATATTTATTTATTATTTATTTATTTATATCAGTAATCTGGTTCCCAAAATACAAGCTCTGCTTAGTTTGGGGCTAGATAGCGCTGTGTGAAATGTCCAGAAATATTTATTTTGTATTTATTTATTTATATCAGTAATCTGGTTCCCAAAATACAAGCTCTGCTTAGTTTGGGGCTAGATAACGCTGTGTGAAATGTCCAGCAATATTTATTTTGTATTTATTTATTTATATCAGTAATCTGGTTCCCATAATACAAGCTCTGCTTAGTTTGGGGCCAGATAACGCTGTGTGAAATGTCCAGCAATATTTATTTATTATTTATTTATTTATATCAGTAATCTGGTTCCCAAAATACAAGCTCTGCTTAGTTTGGGGCTAGATAGCGCTGTGTGAAATGTCCAGAAATATTTATTTTGTATTTATTTATTTATATCAGTAATCTGGTTCCCAAAATACAAGCTGTGCTTAGTTTGGGGCTAGATAACGCTGTGTGAAATGTCCAGCAATATTTATTTATTATTTATTTATTTATATCAGTAATCTGGTTCCCATAATACAAGCTCTGCTTAGTTTGAGGCTAGATAACGCTGTGTGAAATGTCCAGCAATATTTATTTATTATTTATTTATTTATATCAGTAATCTGGTTCCCATAATACAAGCTCTGCTTAGTTTGAGGCTAGATAACGCTGTGTGAAATGTCCAGCAATATTTATTTTGTATTTATTTATTTATATCAGTAATCTGGTTCCCATAATACAAGCTGTGCTTAGTTTGGGGCTAGATAACGCTGTGTGAAATGTCCAGCAATATTTATTTATTATTTATTTATTTATATCAGTAATCTGGTTCCCATAATACAAGCTCTGCTTAGTTTGAGGCTAGATAACGCTGTGTGAAATGTCCAGCAATATTTATTTATTATTTATTTATTTATATCAGTAATCTGGTTCCCATAATACAAGCTGTGCTTAGTTTGGGGCTAGATAACGCTGTGTGAAATGTCCAGCAATATTTATTTATTATTTATTTATTTATATCAGTAATCTGGTTCCCATAATACAAGCTCTGCTTAGTTTGAGGCTAGATAACGCTGTGTGAAATGTCCAGCAATATTTATTTATTATTTATTTATTTATATCAGTAATCTGGTTCCCATAATACAAGCTCTGCTTAGTTTGGGGCCAGATAACGCTGTGTGAAATGTCCAGCAATATTTATTTATTATTTATTTATTTATATCAGTAATCTGGTTCCCATAATACAAGCTCTGCTTAGTTTGAGGCTAGATAACGCTGTGTGAAATGTCCAGAAATATTTATTTTGTATTTATTTATTTATATCAGTAATCTGGTTCCCATAATACAAGCTCTGCTTAGTTTGGGGCCAGATAACGCTGTGTGAAATGTCCAGCAATATTTATTTATTATTTATTTATTTATATCAGTAATCTGGTTCCCAAAATACAAGCTCTGCTTAGTTTGGGGCTAGATAGCGCTGTGTGAAATGTCCAGAAATATTTATTTTGTATTTAGTTATTTATATCAGTAATCTGGTTCCCAAAATACAAGCTCTGCTTAGTTTGGGGCTAGATAACGCTGTGTGAAATGTCCAGCAATATTTATTTTGTATTTATTTATTTATATCAGTAATCTGGTTCCCATAATACAAGCTCTGCTTAGTTTGGGGCTAGATAGCGCTGTGTGAAATGTCCAGAAATATTTATTTTGTATTTATTTATTTATATCAGTAATCTGGTTCCCAAAATACAAGCTGTGCTTAGTTTGGGGCTAGATAACGCTGTGTGAAATGTCCAGCAATATTTATTTATTATTTATTTATTTATATCAGTAATCTGGTTCCCATAATACAAGCTCTGCTTAGTTTGAGGCTAGATAACGCTGTGTGAAATGTCCAGCAATATTTATTTATTATTTATTTATTTATATCAGTAATCTGGTTCCCATAATACAAGCTCTGCTTAGTTTGAGGCTAGATAACGCTGTGTGAAATGTCCAGCAATATTTATTTTGTATTTATTTATTTATATCAGTAATCTGGTTCCCATAATACAAGCTGTGCTTAGTTTGGGGCTAGATAACGCTGTGTGAAATGTCCAGCAATATTTATTTATTATTTATTTATTTATATCAGTAATCTGGTTCCCATAATACAAGCTCTGCTTAGTTTGAGGCTAGATAACGCTGTGTGAAATGTCCAGCAATATTTATTTATTATTTATTTATTTATATCAGTAATCTGGTTCCCATAATACAAGCTGTGCTTAGTTTGGGGCTAGATAACGCTGTGTGAAATGTCCAGCAATATTTATTTATTATTTATTTATTTATATCAGTAATCTGGTTCCCATAATACAAGCTCTGCTTAGTTTGAGGCTAGATAACGCTGTGTGAAATGTCCAGCAATATTTATTTATTATTTATTTATTTATATCAGTAATCTGGTTCCCATAATACAAGCTCTGCTTAGTTTGGGGCCAGATAACGCTGTGTGAAATGTCCAGCAATATTTATTTATTATTTATTTATTTATATCAGTAATCTGGTTCCCAAAATACAAGCTCTGCTTAGTTTGGGGCTAGATAGCGCTGTGTGAAATGTCCAGAAATATTTATTTTGTATTTATTTATTTATATCAGTAATCTGGTTCCCAAAATACAAGCTCTGCTTAGTTTGGGGCTAGATAACGCTGTGTGAAATGTCCAGCAATATTTATTTATTATTTATTTATTTATATCAGTAATCTGGTTCCCAAAATACAAGCTCTGCTTAGTTTGGGGCTAGATAGCGCTGTGTGAAATGTCCAGAAATATTTATTTTGTATTTATTTATTTATATCAGTAATCTGGTTCCCAAAATACAAGCTCTGCTTAGTTTGGGGCTAGATAACGCTGTGTGAAATGTCCAGCAATATTTATTTATTATTTATTTATTTATATCAGTAATCTGGTTCCCAAAATACAAGCTCTGCTTAGTTTGGGGCTAGATAGCGCTGTGTGAAATGTCCAGAAATATTTATTTTGTATTTATTTATTTATATCAGTAATCTGGTTCCCATAATACAAGCTCTGCTTAGTTTGGGGCCAGATAACGCTGTGTGAAATGTCCAGCAATATTTATTTATTATTTATTTATTTATATCAGTAATCTGGTTCCCAAAATACAAGCTCTGCTTAGTTTGGGGCTAGATAGCGCTGTGTGAAATGTCCAGAAATATTTATTTTGTATTTATTTATTTATATCAGTAATCTGGTTCCCAAAATACAAGCTCTGCTTAGTTTGAGGCTAGATAACGCTGTGTGAAATGTCCAGCAATATTTATTTATTATTTATTTATTTATATCAGTAATCTGGTTCCCATAATACAAGCTGTGCTTAGTTTGGGGCTAGATAACGCTGTGTGAAATGTCCAGCAATATTTATTTATTATTTATTTATTTATATCAGTAATCTGGTTCCCATAATACAAGCTGTGCTTAGTTTGGGGCTAGATAACGCTGTGTGAAATGTCCAGCAATATTTATTTATTATTTATTTATTTATATCAGTAATCTGGTTCCCATAATACAAGCTCTGCTTAGTTTGGGGCTAGATAACGCTGTGTGAAATGTCCAGCAATATTTATTTATTATTTATTTATTTATATCAGTAATCTGGTTCCCATAATACAAGCTCTGCTTAGTTTGGGGCTAGATAACGCTGTGTGAAATGTCCAGCAATATTTATTTATTATTTATTTATTTATATCAGTAATCTGGTTCCCATAATACAAGCTCTGCTTAGTTTGGGGCCAGATAACGCTGTGTGAAATGTCCAGCAATATTTATTTATTTATTTATATCAGTAATCTGGTTCCCATAATACAAGCTCTGCTTAGTTTGGGGCCAGATAACGCTGTGTGAAATGTCCAGCAATATTTATTTATTATTTATTTATTTATATCAGTAATCTGGTTCCCATAATACAAGCTCTGCTTAGTTTGGGGCCAGATAACGCTGTGTGAAATGTCCAGCAATATTTATTTATTTATTTATATCAGTAATCTGGTTCCCATAATACAAGCTCTGCTTAGTTTGGGGCTAGATAACGCTGTGTGAAATGTCCAGCAATATTTATTTATTATTTATTTATTTATATCAGTAATCTGGTTCCCATAATACAAGCTCTGCTTAGTTTGGGGCTAGATAACGCTGTGTGAAATGTCCAGCAATATTTATTTATTATTTATTTATTTATATCAGTAATCTGGTTCCCATAATACAAGCTCTGCTTAGTTTGAGGCTAGATAACGCTGTGTGAAATGTCCAGCAATATTTATTTATTATTTATTTATTTATATCAGTAATCTGGTTCCCATAATACAAGCTCTGCTTAGTTTGAGGCTAGATAACGCTGTGTGAAATGTCCAGCAATATTTATTTATTATTTATTTATTTATATCAGTAATCTGGTTCCCATAATACAAGCTCTGCTTAGTTTGGGGCCAGATAACGCTGTGTGAAATGTCCAGCAATATTTATTTATTATTTATTTATTTATATCAGTAATCTGGTTCCCAAAATACAAGCTCTGCTTAGTTTGGGGCTAGATAGCGCTGTGTGAAATGTCCAGAAATATTTATTTTGTATTTATTTATTTATATCAGTAATCTGGTTCCCAAAATACAAGCTCTGCTTAGTTTGGGGCTAGATAACGCTGTGTGAAATGTCCAGCAATATTTATTTTGTATTTATTTATTTATATCAGTAATCTGGTTCCCATAATACAAGCTCTGCTTAGTTTGGGGCCAGATAACGCTGTGTGAAATGTCCAGCAATATTTATTTATTATTTATTTATTTATATCAGTAATCTGGTTCCCAAAATACAAGCTCTGCTTAGTTTGGGGCTAGATAGCGCTGTGTGAAATGTCCAGAAATATTTATTTTGTATTTATTTATTTATATCAGTAATCTGGTTCCCAAAATACAAGCTGTGCTTAGTTTGGGGCTAGATAACGCTGTGTGAAATGTCCAGCAATATTTATTTATTATTTATTTATTTATATCAGTAATCTGGTTCCCATAATACAAGCTCTGCTTAGTTTGAGGCTAGATAACGCTGTGTGAAATGTCCAGCAATATTTATTTATTATTTATTTATTTATATCAGTAATCTGGTTCCCATAATACAAGCTCTGCTTAGTTTGAGGCTAGATAACGCTGTGTGAAATGTCCAGCAATATTTATTTTGTATTTATTTATTTATATCAGTAATCTGGTTCCCATAATACAAGCTGTGCTTAGTTTGGGGCTAGATAACGCTGTGTGAAATGTCCAGCAATATTTATTTATTATTTATTTATTTATATCAGTAATCTGGTTCCCATAATACAAGCTCTGCTTAGTTTGAGGCTAGATAACGCTGTGTGAAATGTCCAGCAATATTTATTTATTATTTATTTATTTATATCAGTAATCTGGTTCCCATAATACAAGCTGTGCTTAGTTTGGGGCTAGATAACGCTGTGTGAAATGTCCAGCAATATTTATTTATTATTTATTTATTTATATCAGTAATCTGGTTCCCATAATACAAGCTCTGCTTAGTTTGAGGCTAGATAACGCTGTGTGAAATGTCCAGCAATATTTATTTATTATTTATTTATTTATATCAGTAATCTGGTTCCCATAATACAAGCTCTGCTTAGTTTGGGGCCAGATAACGCTGTGTGAAATGTCCAGCAATATTTATTTATTATTTATTTATTTATATCAGTAATCTGGTTCCCAAAATACAAGCTCTGCTTAGTTTGGGGCTAGATAGCGCTGTGTGAAATGTCCAGAAATATTTATTTTGTATTTATTTATTTATATCAGTAATCTGGTTCCCAAAATACAAGCTCTGCTTAGTTTGGGGCTAGATAACGCTGTGTGAAATGTCCAGCAATATTTATTTATTATTTATTTATTTATATCAGTAATCTGGTTCCCAAAATACAAGCTCTGCTTAGTTTGGGGCTAGATAGCGCTGTGTGAAATGTCCAGAAATATTTATTTTGTATTTATTTATTTATATCAGTAATCTGGTTCCCAAAATACAAGCTCTGCTTAGTTTGGGGCTAGATAACGCTGTGTGAAATGTCCAGCAATATTTATTTATTATTTATTTATTTATATCAGTAATCTGGTTCCCAAAATACAAGCTCTGCTTAGTTTGGGGCTAGATAGCGCTGTGTGAAATGTCCAGAAATATTTATTTTGTATTTATTTATTTATATCAGTAATCTGGTTCCCATAATACAAGCTCTGCTTAGTTTGGGGCCAGATAACGCTGTGTGAAATGTCCAGCAATATTTATTTATTATTTATTTATTTATATCAGTAATCTGGTTCCCAAAATACAAGCTCTGCTTAGTTTGGGGCTAGATAGCGCTGTGTGAAATGTCCAGAAATATTTATTTTGTATTTATTTATTTATATCAGTAATCTGGTTCCCAAAATACAAGCTCTGCTTAGTTTGAGGCTAGATAACGCTGTGTGAAATGTCCAGCAATATTTATTTATTATTTATTTATTTATATCAGTAATCTGGTTCCCATAATACAAGCTGTGCTTAGTTTGGGGCTAGATAACGCTGTGTGAAATGTCCAGCAATATTTATTTATTATTTATTTATTTATATCAGTAATCTGGTTCCCATAATACAAGCTGTGCTTAGTTTGGGGCTAGATAACGCTGTGTGAAATGTCCAGCAATATTTATTTATTATTTATTTATTTATATCAGTAATCTGGTTCCCATAATACAAGCTCTGCTTAGTTTGGGGCTAGATAACGCTGTGTGAAATGTCCAGCAATATTTATTTATTATTTATTTATTTATATCAGTAATCTGGTTCCCATAATACAAGCTCTGCTTAGTTTGGGGCTAGATAACGCTGTGTGAAATGTCCAGCAATATTTATTTATTATTTATTTATTTATATCAGTAATCTGGTTCCCATAATACAAGCTCTGCTTAGTTTGGGGCCAGATAACGCTGTGTGAAATGTCCAGCAATATTTATTTATTTATTTATATCAGTAATCTGGTTCCCATAATACAAGCTCTGCTTAGTTTGGGGCCAGATAACGCTGTGTGAAATGTCCAGCAATATTTATTTATTATTTATTTATTTATATCAGTAATCTGGTTCCCATAATACAAGCTCTGCTTAGTTTGGGGCCAGATAACGCTGTGTGAAATGTCCAGCAATATTTATTTATTTATTTATATCAGTAATCTGGTTCCCATAATACAAGCTCTGCTTAGTTTGGGGCTAGATAACGCTGTGTGAAATGTCCAGCAATATTTATGTATTATTTATTTATTTATATCAGTAATCTGGTTCCCATAATACAAGCTCTGCTTAGTTTGGGGCTAGATAACGCTGTGTGAAATGTCCAGCAATATTTATTTATTATTTATTTATTTATATCAGTAATCTGGTTCCCATAATACAAGCTCTGCTTAGTTTGGGGCCAGATAACGCTGTGTGAAATGTCCAGCAATATTTATTTATTTATTTATATCAGTAATCTGGTTCCCATAATACAAGCTCTGCTTAGTTTGGGGCCAGATAACGCTGTGTGAAATGTCCAGCAATATTTATTTATTATTTATTTATTTATATCAGTAATCTGGTTCCCATAATACAAGCTCTGCTTAGTTTGGGGCTAGATAACGCTGTGTGAAATGTCCAGCAATATTTATTTATTATTTATTTATTTATATCAGTAATCTGGTTCCCATAATACAAGCTCTGCTTAGTTTGAGGCTAGATAACGCTGTGTGAAATGTCCAGCAATATTTATTTATTATTTATTTATTTATATCAGTAATCTGGTTCCCATAATACAAGCTCTGCTTAGTTTGGGGCCAGATAACGCTGTGTGAAATGTCCAGCAATATTTATTTATTATTTATTTATTTATATCAGTAATCTGGTTCCCATAATACAAGCTCTGCTTAGTTTGGGGCCAGATAACGCTGTGTGAAATGTCCAGCAATATTTATTTATTATTTATTTATTTATATCAGTAATCTGGTTCCCATAATACAAGCTCTGCTTAGTTTGGGGCTAGATAACGCTGTGTGAAATGTCCAGCAATATTTATTTATTATTTATTTATTTATATCAGTAATCTGGTTCCCATAATACAAGCTCTGCTTAGTTTGAGGCTAGATAACGCTGTGTGAAATGTCCAGCAATATTTATTTATTATTTATTTATTTATATCAGTAATCTGGTTCCCATAATACAAGCTCTGCTTAGTTTGAGGCTAGATAACGCTGTGTGAAATGTCCAGCAATATTTATTTATTATTTATTTATTTATATCAGTAATCTGGTTCCCATAATACAAGCTCTGCTTAGTTTGAGGCTAGATAACGCTGTGTGAAATGTCCAGCAATATTTATTTATTATTTATTTATTTATATCAGTAATCTGGTTCCCATAATACAAGCTCTGCTTAGTTTGAGGCTAGATAACGCTGTGTGAAATGTCCAGCAATATTTATTTATTATTTATTTATTTATATCAGTAATCTGGTTCCCATAATACAAGCTCTGCTTAGTTTGGGGCCAGATAACGCTGTGTGAAATGTCCAGCAATATTTATTTATTATTTATTTATTTATATCAGTAATCTGGTTCCCAAAATACAAGCTCTGCTTAGTTTGGGGCTAGATAGCGCTGTGTGAAATGTCCAGAAATATTTATTTTGTATTTATTTATTTATATCAGTAATCTGGTTCCCAAAATACAAGCTCTGCTTAGTTTGGGGCTAGATAACGCTGTGTGAAATGTCCAGCAATATTTATTTTGTATTTATTTATTTATATCAGTAATCTGGTTCCCATAATACAAGCTCTGCTTAGTTTGGGGCCAGATAACGCTGTGTGAAATGTCCAGCAATATTTATTTATTATTTATTTATTTATATCAGTAATCTGGTTCCCAAAATACAAGCTCTGCTTAGTTTGGGGCTAGATAGCGCTGTGTGAAATGTCCAGAAATATTTATTTTGTATTTATTTATTTATATCAGTAATCTGGTTCCCAAAATACAAGCTGTGCTTAGTTTGGGGCTAGATAACGCTGTGTGAAATGTCCAGCAATATTTATTTATTATTTATTTATTTATATCAGTAATCTGGTTCCCATAATACAAGCTCTGCTTAGTTTGAGGCTAGATAACGCTGTGTGAAATGTCCAGCAATATTTATTTATTATTTATTTATTTATATCAGTAATCTGGTTCCCATAATACAAGCTCTGCTTAGTTTGAGGCTAGATAACGCTGTGTGAAATGTCCAGCAATATTTATTTTGTATTTATTTATTTATATCAGTAATCTGGTTCCCATAATACAAGCTGTGCTTAGTTTGGGGCTAGATAACGCTGTGTGAAATGTCCAGCAATATTTATTTATTATTTATTTATTTATATCAGTAATCTGGTTCCCATAATACAAGCTCTGCTTAGTTTGAGGCTAGATAACGCTGTGTGAAATGTCCAGCAATATTTATTTATTATTTATTTATTTATATCAGTAATCTGGTTCCCATAATACAAGCTGTGCTTAGTTTGGGGCTAGATAACGCTGTGTGAAATGTCCAGCAATATTTATTTATTATTTATTTATTTATATCAGTAATCTGGTTCCCATAATACAAGCTCTGCTTAGTTTGAGGCTAGATAACGCTGTGTGAAATGTCCAGCAATATTTATTTATTATTTATTTATTTATATCAGTAATCTGGTTCCCATAATACAAGCTCTGCTTAGTTTGGGGCCAGATAACGCTGTGTGAAATGTCCAGCAATATTTATTTATTATTTATTTATTTATATCAGTAATCTGGTTCCCAAAATACAAGCTCTGCTTAGTTTGGGGCTAGATAGCGCTGTGTGAAATGTCCAGAAATATTTATTTTGTATTTATTTATTTATATCAGTAATCTGGTTCCCAAAATACAAGCTCTGCTTAGTTTGGGGCTAGATAACGCTGTGTGAAATGTCCAGCAATATTTATTTATTATTTATTTATTTATATCAGTAATCTGGTTCCCAAAATACAAGCTCTGCTTAGTTTGGGGCTAGATAGCGCTGTGTGAAATGTCCAGAAATATTTATTTTGTATTTATTTATTTATATCAGTAATCTGGTTCCCAAAATACAAGCTCTGCTTAGTTTGGGGCTAGATAACGCTGTGTGAAATGTCCAGCAATATTTATTTATTATTTATTTATTTATATCAGTAATCTGGTTCCCAAAATACAAGCTCTGCTTAGTTTGGGGCTAGATAGCGCTGTGTGAAATGTCCAGAAATATTTATTTTGTATTTATTTATTTATATCAGTAATCTGGTTCCCATAATACAAGCTCTGCTTAGTTTGGGGCCAGATAACGCTGTGTGAAATGTCCAGCAATATTTATTTATTATTTATTTATTTATATCAGTAATCTGGTTCCCAAAATACAAGCTCTGCTTAGTTTGGGGCTAGATAGCGCTGTGTGAAATGTCCAGAAATATTTATTTTGTATTTATTTATTTATATCAGTAATCTGGTTCCCAAAATACAAGCTCTGCTTAGTTTGAGGCTAGATAACGCTGTGTGAAATGTCCAGCAATATTTATTTATTATTTATTTATTTATATCAGTAATCTGGTTCCCATAATACAAGCTGTGCTTAGTTTGGGGCTAGATAACGCTGTGTGAAATGTCCAGCAATATTTATTTATTATTTATTTATTTATATCAGTAATCTGGTTCCCATAATACAAGCTGTGCTTAGTTTGGGGCTAGATAACGCTGTGTGAAATGTCCAGCAATATTTATTTATTATTTATTTATTTATATCAGTAATCTGGTTCCCATAATACAAGCTCTGCTTAGTTTGGGGCTAGATAACGCTGTGTGAAATGTCCAGCAATATTTATTTATTATTTATTTATTTATATCAGTAATCTGGTTCCCATAATACAAGCTCTGCTTAGTTTGGGGCTAGATAACGCTGTGTGAAATGTCCAGCAATATTTATTTATTATTTATTTATTTATATCAGTAATCTGGTTCCCATAATACAAGCTCTGCTTAGTTTGGGGCCAGATAACGCTGTGTGAAATGTCCAGCAATATTTATTTATTTATTTATATCAGTAATCTGGTTCCCATAATACAAGCTCTGCTTAGTTTGGGGCCAGATAACGCTGTGTGAAATGTCCAGCAATATTTATTTATTATTTATTTATTTATATCAGTAATCTGGTTCCCATAATACAAGCTCTGCTTAGTTTGGGGCCAGATAACGCTGTGTGAAATGTCCAGCAATATTTATTTATTTATTTATATCAGTAATCTGGTTCCCATAATACAAGCTCTGCTTAGTTTGGGGCTAGATAACGCTGTGTGAAATGTCCAGCAATATTTATGTATTATTTATTTATTTATATCAGTAATCTGGTTCCCATAATACAAGCTCTGCTTAGTTTGGGGCTAGATAACGCTGTGTGAAATGTCCAGCAATATTTATTTATTATTTATTTATTTATATCAGTAATCTGGTTCCCATAATACAAGCTCTGCTTAGTTTGGGGCCAGATAACGCTGTGTGAAATGTCCAGCAATATTTATTTATTTATTTATATCAGTAATCTGGTTCCCATAATACAAGCTCTGCTTAGTTTGGGGCCAGATAACGCTGTGTGAAATGTCCAGCAATATTTATTTATTATTTATTTATTTATATCAGTAATCTGGTTCCCATAATACAAGCTCTGCTTAGTTTGGGGCTAGATAACGCTGTGTGAAATGTCCAGCAATATTTATTTATTATTTATTTATTTATATCAGTAATCTGGTTCCCATAATACAAGCTCTGCTTAGTTTGAGGCTAGATAACGCTGTGTGAAATGTCCAGCAATATTTATTTATTATTTATTTATTTATATCAGTAATCTGGTTCCCATAATACAAGCTCTGCTTAGTTTGGGGCCAGATAACGCTGTGTGAAATGTCCAGCAATATTTATTTATTATTTATTTATTTATATCAGTAATCTGGTTCCCATAATACAAGCTCTGCTTAGTTTGGGGCCAGATAACGCTGTGTGAAATGTCCAGCAATATTTATTTATTATTTATTTATTTATATCAGTAATCTGGTTCCCATAATACAAGCTCTGCTTAGTTTGGGGCTAGATAACGCTGTGTGAAATGTCCAGCAATATTTATTTATTATTTATTTATTTATATCAGTAATCTGGTTCCCATAATACAAGCTCTGCTTAGTTTGAGGCTAGATAACGCTGTGTGAAATGTCCAGCAATATTTATTTATTATTTATTTATTTATATCAGTAATCTGGTTCCCATAATACAAGCTCTGCTTAGTTTGAGGCTAGATAACGCTGTGTGAAATGTCCAGCAATATTTATTTATTATTTATTTATTTATATCAGTAATCTGGTTCCCATAATACAAGCTCTGCTTAGTTTGAGGCTAGATAACGCTGTGTGAAATGTCCAGCAATATTTATTTATTATTTATTTATTTATATCAGTAATCTGGTTCCCATAATACAAGCTCTGCTTAGTTTGGGGCCAGATAACGCTGTGTGAAATGTCCAGCAATATTTATTTATTTATTTATATCAGTAATCTGGTTCCCATAATACAAGCTCTGCTTAGTTTAGGGCTTCTAACTTCGTGATTTTAGAAACCTAAGCTTCATTCTAAAGCTTGATTTAAACTCGTCCTTTTTTAATCAATCGTACGAGTATTATCTGTAACAGGAGCAGCATACCATAGGATTGTTACAAGCCACTAACTATAGAGGTTAGTTAGTAGGTAATAATTACCTAGCACCCTTCCGTAACAACCCATAATAAATACAATCCAAAGATCTGAAGTGTGAATCTTGTTCAATTGTTCGGAAAATCGGAAATTATGACCTATTCAAACGGGAGCCGTCCGAAACATTCAGACGTTGAATTTACGATTCTACAGTACGTAACTTCTTTGAATGCACGTGATAAGTTGCAACTGTAAGTCTGAACTTAGGTCTACTTTAAAATGCTGTTTAAAAATTATCAGCTTTTTTTATAATTTACGTAGACTACGACAAATGTAGCTGGCCGTTTAGTTGTTTGTACTTTGTACCCGAATAACGTGCCAAATAAGTAGGAAAACTTAAGTCTACCGTAAGTTCTCAACTTAAAAGTATTTTTGAGCCTTTTTTAATTTTTTTTTTATCAAACTGCAGTCATACGCGTATACTGTAATTGACCGAGCGAGCGAAGCGTCTCAGTTTCGAAATTGGCCATAAATGCTTTTGTCCGGCTGTCTGTCTGTTCTCGCCTACGGGTGCATTTTCCACCGAATTTGACGAAAAAAGAAAAGTTTTTAGTCGATCTTTTGATTAGGGTAAAATAGAGGGTCAAAGCGGGGAAGTTTGCTGTACCGTTATTTATAGACGGATTTCAATCAAATTTGAGTCACGCTAAGGAAGAATGTAATCCTTTTGAAAGAAACACAAGATGTTGCGAAATTTTTTCCAATAGGGGTTAAATTTTTGAAAGAAAGTTAAATTTTTGAATTTTCTTTGGAACATTTACACCTATTTATACCAATTAGACTACGCATTCCTTTCCGCCCTCACGAGACGAACCCGTATACACTAGATTAGACCTCCTAGGACCAAGTAAACGCAAGTAATCGCTAAAACTTATATTAATATTTGCTCAAAAGTCTACACAGGTCTACTGGAAAATGCAAGCACATGAAATTCGATTTAAAATTGCACTGTCTTGTGTCTTCTTTAATTTTGTTGGGCAAATTACTTTTTGTACTTGGGACGCGAGGTCTACTGTTCTCACAGAACCACTAATAAATAAATATGCCAATGAATATGTATCAAAATGTTTACAGAGTTTATTTAAACGAGTTTAAGAGCTTTTGACAACCAATTCCGGGTTGCATTGTTTCATTGTACTACTCGTTATTTTATTTTCATATAACTACCAGAAATACCTGCATTTTTTTTATATATATATTATAGGCTTGCGTTTGACCACGATCTCGCCTGATGTTAAGCGATGATGCAGTCTACGATGGTACACGCTTGCCTAGAAGAAACCTATTCACTCGCGACTTAAAGATACCCAGGCTGTAGCTATCTGGAAACACAGACTCTGGTAAGTCGTTCCACTCTTTGGCGGTGCGCATAATAAAGGTCGAAGAGAACCGCTTTGTGCGAATGGGAGGTATTTCTACCATATAGCGGTGGCGCACCGCAGAGCGTCTGGTTGTCCGTTGATAGAAAGGAGATGGTGGGATCAGGTTGAAAAGTTCCGCCGCACACTCCCCGAAATGTACTCGATAAAAAACCGACAGGCTAGCAACCTTTCGTCGATGCTCCAGGCTGAGGAGCCTTGCATCAACTAGTTCATCGTTGCCTATGAGCTTCTTGGCTCTTCTCTCAATTGATTCCAGAGCTTCAAGTTGGTACTTCGCTGATCCGTCCCAGAGGTGAGAACAGTACTCCAAACACGAACGGACTTGTGCTTGGTACAAGTTGAGCAACTGTCCCGGTGTGAAGTAGTGCCTCACCTTTGCGAGTATACCAAGCTTTTTAGCAGCCAACTGGGCTTTCGACTCAATGTAGGAGCCGAAATTGAGAGTCGGAGTTAATGTGATACCAAGAAGTTCGAGGTGGTCAGATATCGGCACCGATACATTTCGGAAAGTAGGCATACTATCAGATTTAACTTCACATCAAATATTATTCGTTTATTCACTCTGTCACAAAATTACATGTTCAATAACGAATGCATTTGGTCATATATTTTGTTTAACACGTTACAATCTACTCTAAAATGTACAAAAAGGATAAACCTAGTTTTCTTTCTATATTATGTCTACTTGTAAAGCATTAAAATATTTCAAATCTTAATAATAATTTTCCCCTACATCCCAAACATACAAAAGCATAAAATCCAACGCATTCCTTCATCAAAAACAAAGATAATTGTGAACGCTTAGACGCTTAGCACCTCGTATATTCTCGTGGCGACGACTCATACAAACACTTAATTGGACGATTACACTATTGTTCGTCTAAACCCTTAGGAGGTAACATCTTGAAAGCTAAGGGGCTATAATTCATAGAAGATCCCCTTTATCCCAGGCCACGGCAGGATCGGCTTTCATTCAGAATTTAATTTCATTTTCACCCTCTCAGGTCTTTAAAGACTAAGAAAAGAATGACCGACTGACTTAAGTAGGGATGTGATTGAAAAGGGTCGGGATGAACGTCTTTTTACCAGTTTTGACAGTTATTAGGTGGGTACTCAAATAATAGAAATAATGGGATACAAAATGTGTTTAGTTCAGGAAAAAGATAAATAGTAACATATTTTTACCCTTTATATCACAGGGAAATATAAAAAAACGAGTGTGCTTTAGACCAGAGGTTCCCAATTTTATTTGGCCATGGTACCTTAATTGATCATACTTTTTTGGCGGAACCCTAGCTGGCTATTTTGATAACTAAAGTGTTTACCTTGTAGTTTGAATGTATGCATGTTAGACTCGAAGAATGAACAAATTATAAATGAAAATAATTATTATAAGTATTGCAAATAATTTATTGTAACAAAGAAATACATTGTACCTAGGTACTAATTTATTGTGAAGCATGAAATTTTTTCACATTATTTCTTATAATAGCCGTAAAATTAGGCTTTATGTCTGATAATTGAACGCAAACCAGTCTCGCACCGGTAAGTCTTCACAAACTGAATCAGAAGCTGGACAGCTTTCTCAACGATTGCCGGGTATTCATCTTTAAGTACAATTCAACTTTAACTCTAGGACAGACCACGGAACCCCTGTGACCCATCCACGAAACCCCAGGGTTCTGCGGACCACCTTTTAGGAATCACTGCTTCAGACCACACGACTGAAGTAAAACTTCTTTTTCAAAATATTAGTTTATAAAATTGTTCAAGAACTAAATGAAATTACGAAAAATAATCAAACGAACTACTGACTGAGAGATATACTCGTATATACTTCATGCACTGGCTATGAGAGGAAGAAAGAAAAAATACGCGTGTATTACCCGTGCGCGATAAGTTGGGACCTGAGCGCGGTGACGTCATATTGGCGTGTTTGTACCGCCCGCAAAAAAGCTAACATAACAAGCAGTCGCCCGCGGCTTCGTCTTTGTTTTTTTTAACCTAATTTATTATGTTACTCAGGGAGGACGCTGCTTTTTATCTAATCTTTTTTACACTATTAAAATAAAATAAAAAATACAATGTTTAAGTTTATACATATATTTTATCTATTATTTACATTATCTCATCTTCGTCACTACTTAGTGGATTTATGCCTTCTAGAGGTTGTCTTCGTCCTCAGTCTCTCGGTCTTCTCGAGGTTTCTTTCTCCGCTATGCAAAGGTTTATCCTTCATAATGATAACAAAAACACTTAACAAGAACTATAACAACAAAAACTACAACAACAAAACATTGACACAAACTATAACAACAAAAACTACAACAACAAAACAATAACACAAACGAAAACTAAAAGAATTCCAGAGCGCGTCGTTACGTAGGCCAGTACGAGACTAAAAACCCTAGTAAAAATAATGATGCAAACGGTACAATACGGGCGCCATCGGGGAAGTGCAGGGGAAGCGGTCGGGGAGTCGCATTCCTAGCAGGTCCCAAGTTATCGCGCACGAGTAATACCTCTCTCTCTTGCTCCTACAGTAATATACGAAACGTAAATCTCCCTCTTTCTATCTTCACTAACTTATATCTTCCTCTCAACTTCCGTTGTCACTTTTCATAAAGCATTCACCAGCTTACTCCCCAAGTCAAGCGTGCGTGAAGAAGTTTTATTTCAAAAAGTATTTTATTTTAGTTATTTTTATACTACTTATATGGCAAACGAGCATGCAGTCCACCAGATGTTAAGTGGCTACTGCAGCCCATGGATATCCACATAGAATTCAAAACAAGCTATTATGTTGTCTTGATCTCTATGTCGATACGTTGCCATACTATAGGACTTAGCTGGTATGCCTATGTGCCAGTAATTACAGGAACATACCATTACCAGTTATACTTATATCAAGGTTCAAAGTAACTATTGACTATTCTTTATTTTTATCTGGATAAAATGCATTTTAATGCTCATCACGGATCTAAATCTTTTGAATATAAGATCCAGCCGTCTTCCTCATGCTTTATGTATGAAACTGCCGGTGGGTAAATTGAACTAACTTCATACTAAATTTATACATTCGTGAAGTATTTTCATTCCGTCGACTCAAAGTGCTGTGACCCTTATGATGCCACATTTAATATCCTTTTAAAACTCAGTAATAAAATCATAAACAGTTACAACAATTATGGGTATTAACTCAGAGAGTAGCAATCTCTTCTAGATATCCTTTCGATGACGGTATTAACCAAGATCTAATAAAGGCCTTGTGCTTATCTGAATCATAAACTAAAGAGGTACCTGTATATTTCGTTATTATAAATACGGGATTTATCACGTACCGTTTTATCGGTGTTTCGACTGACAATGTTTCGGTTCAATTCGTGAACCTTCATCAGGGTGAGTACGATCCGCTCCGAATAACGTCTCGCCTCGCACTGGATTATTCGCACTCATCCTGATGAAGGTTCACGAATTGAGCCGAAACATTGTCGGTCGAAACACCGATAAGACGGTATGTGATAGATTCAGTATTTATAATAATGATTGAAATCCATCACGAAAGTTTGCTTAGTTATATACCTATATTGTTATTTCTTAAACTAAACTGACATGTACTCCCATATAAATTATTTAGACTACTTCCGTTACGAAAACAGACGTTCGGCACATTAGTAGAATCACGTAAATTTATTCCAAACGTAGTCCTAACTTATCGACGACTAAAGATATTCCGGTCTTATAGCTCACCCCACTGCTTCATTACTTGAAAGCCAAACTGTATGCATAACAATCATAAAGATCATTTTGAAACCTCGTAGTATGTGTGTCCTTCAAGTAGACGCGGTGGAAGGGGCGCGCAGCTTCAACTTGGAATATAACTTAAACTAAGTGAAACTCAGAACTGATTCGATTTCCAAAGCTGCTATTTTTCTGTACATTGAACGTGGCTTGCACAACGATCCCTAAACTTATTTAGTGTCTAAACATGTTTAAGTTTGACGTATTTGTATGACTTAATAACTCCTTAAATCATAATTAGCCACTAAATACGTTTAGGCATCGTTGCGGAAGTCGCCCTTAGTGCTACTTTGTTTCAGTGCTCAATTCACTTCTATAATAAAGTCTAAGAAAGTAGCAAGACCTTCCTTAAAAATGAGTTCCGCAATCCCGGATTCGACTTTAAAAATAAAATGACCTTTATTTAAATTTTATCGTCGATTTTTCCATTCTTCGTCCAAAATGAGAGAGGAAAGACAATAGTGGTGTTCTTATTGAAGGATTGCGGGTCCTTTATTAAAACTGGTGCTGACTGGGCATCGTTATTTCAATTCATGGCCTTGTTTATGAACGTGAGTTAAAAGGGAGTGTTACTTCAATGCCCTGGTTGGTACAACGATGGTATATGGAGTTTAGGGTTATGTTAGTTTGTGATATACATATATTGCAAAATAAATCATTTACTTTTTATAGAAAAAAAGCAGTTTTCTTTCAGCCTTTATTATGAGTAATGCCAAAGGCGCCTTGCATGAGTCTTGAAGTCGTGATTGAAGAGGTTTCTTCTAGGCAAGCGTGCGCCATCGTAGACTGCATTACGCATGATCTTACTATACTTCATCCGCCGAAACAATTTAATAGGGAAGAAATGGATTGGCATGTTATTGGTAGAACAATTACGCTAAGGCTGCGTACAGAGTGCTAGTTGTTTAGTGTGTACTAGACTCGTACTGTTCAGACGTGCTCACTGCGCTAGTGCAATCTGTTATTTTATTTTTTTACCCGGCTTGTTATTTGGCTTATTAAAAATTTATATTTTTATAAAAATAGCCGTGACGCATTCATTACTGGTCTGACAACTGGATTGAAAAAGCCCTCCGGTAAGTTTTTTACATAATTTCATTGTTATAACAATCTTTAGACCACAGAACATACTCGTATGTTCTATTGTCTGCAAAGTAGTATCGTTTGCAGCCCAATCTTATGTTGTATGAGCAGCAACTATAAAACAGTTCATTCAATACTTAGTTTTATTGTTCCAGGAAAAGGAAAACGGTTAATAAATACTCACATTGGTAGTGATGATGGATTCGATATTATAAATGTAAAATCTTTTTAACAAATGTAAATAATGTTTAATGTAAAATAAATCTAAATGTTGCAGAGAACGGAGAACTTCAAACGGAGGAAATATGATTTCCTGGGAGATCAATACATATTTCTTCCGTTTGCGGTCGAAACTATGGATCCTTGGGGCTCGAGTGCCCAAAAATTCATTAAAGAGCTGTCCAGACGCCTCATAGACACCACAGGTGACCAAAGAGCTGGAACTTACCTCTGCCAACGGATCAGCATAGCCATTCAAAGAGGTAATGTTGCCAGTTTTTTGGGCACCTTACCTGCAGATGGAGACTTAAATGCAGTTTTTATTTATAGGTTATTTTAAATTTAGTTTTAGTTATTTGATTTAATTGTAGTTTTTATTGTTAATCTGTTTAATACTATTTTGCATATTTCCTAATAAAGTATTGTTATTCTTTTAAAATACTTCATCATCATCATCATCCGTTAGACGTCCACTGCTGAACATAGGCCTCCCCCTTAGATCGCCACAGCGAGCGGTTGGTAGCCGTTTGCGCCCAACGGCTCCCCGCGATTCTTACTAGATCGTCGGTCCACCTTGTGGGGGGCTGGCCTACGCTGCGTCTTCCAGTCCGTGATCTCCACTCGAGAACCTTTCTTCCCCAATGGTTTAAAATACTTATTAACAAACAATTTATAAATATATGATGTTGCATATGAACACACCTTTACTTTGTATCAGTATTGTTGACGCCCACTGACTGTATTGTGTTCTTGTCTTTGTTATGGTATTGTATGACAGAGACAACGTTCTATTAACTTGTTCTGACGGATAAAGTATAACCGGTAATAAATACCAGATTTAATCGAAAATCGGTTCCAATATAAACTTTCAACTCAGCAAGCTTTTAAAAACTTTTATAAAAATCGTAAAGTTCACACTATTTTGCTCACAGTTTTACTGCGATTTTCTTATAAAAACGTCGTCAAAGACTACGCGTGTTTCAATATCTCGCAAATGTCTACTACTGTAAATAGGTTCCGAGGGTGAAGTGGAAATAAAATGCAACGGACAGCCACGGTTACAAAATAACAGCATAAAATAAGACTATACCAATTCTATTTTACTTACCATGCATTTGAATTTAATTGGTCAATCTAAGACTTTATAGAGCTTTAATAGTTTTAAAATTAAACTACGTGCAACTCTGACTTTTGAAAATGGTATCCTGATTTAGTACTTTCAAGACACTATAGCAATCTCCAAACTAATCCGATCTGCCGAACAATGGGCGGTAGTTCCGCTTGAACACGTTATTGCCTCTAAATCTTTCACGCTGATACATAGCACACAGATACAGAGTCTCAGGACCGTGAAACCCTTAGGCATTACTTGGACAGAGGTAGCGAGGTTCTTTTTCTTAGTCGTCTATTTCATAGGTATGGTTGCCCTAAAAAGGGTCCTGTGATCAATGGTGGTCTTGTAAGTCCGTGGTTTTTCGACACGCGAGGCATACTTGCAACTGTATTATGGACCGTGCTGAAGCACCACAATAAGTATTAGTGTATTGCCTCAACCTGTGAGATGGGCTCGGACCCTTGAAACCACATTTTACATCATTACTGATCCAGCGAAGCGAGATCTCCAAATCAACTTGGGCAAATCGGCGTTGTATGTATGTATGTTTGTCCGAGGATAACTTTCGAAGCGTTCATCCGATCATCGTGAAATTTGATACATAGGTAGGTAGTGATGGCGCAATTTTGGTGTGACTAAATGAGCTAAAAATGTTGGAGGGTTTTGAGATATTAGGGTTCAAGAAGGGTAAAAAATGAAAATAAGATTATTAGGTCAAGTGGGATGCCAAATGAAAGGTCTTTATTAGTACCTTGCAACCGTGTTTTTATTTTTAGTGTAATCGTTGTAGATTTTGAGTTATTAGCCATAACAGAAACAAAACATTGACAAAATTCACAGGGTAGGTACACCAGTGGGGTCACTGCTGAAATTTGGTATACATGTAGCTTTAGTGACACAAATATAGGCAAAAGTCTGAAATTCAGAATAACTGCATTTTGTACCCCAAAAAAGAGTAACCAAATTACATGAGTTCATGTTACCGTTACCTGTAATTTGAAAAAACTGTAGGTCAAGTAAGGTGGTTATTATTTCGTGGCACTATTTTGATAGTCACAGATTACGAATAATATTATTTTTGTTTTTATGGGAGACTCGCGAGATCTCAGTTCGAGGCGACCAGAAGTTATAAATACGGGATTTATCAAATACCGTTTCACGTCTGCAGCGGCGAACCTAGGAGATGAACACCATTATACAAATTAATCTGACCGAAAACCACTTAGCGATCAGAATAGGCCAAGATTTAAGCATTTCTACGAGCTAAGCTTTTTATTGCTGTGATAACGCCAAACATGCGAACCTCGCCGGAGGCTATTGCTAGGCTTCTAGAGTTACTTTTAGCAATAGAAGCCATTTCGGGTTTTGGTGTGCTTATTCGGAACAAATATTTATTTTATTTGGTCGTCCGGATACTCTTATTGCGGTGTTAACAAATAAAGGGATGTTGGTTCTACGTGTGAGGGATAAGAGGATGATTGTTTAATGAATATTGGAAAAAAACATTGATAAAGAATACACCGATTTATTGTTTTTATGTATTATGATTACGATTTGTAACTCGTTAGATGTTGTTTAAAAAAAACAACGTCTCAGGTAATTTTTATACTTGGAACCTGTTGTTCCATCATGTACCTATAAGTTAAATATACAATCAAAACCACGAAGGTACAATGGGTGCATACTCGAACCAGGAACGGTCCCATATAGGTTCCATTATAGGTTCAACGATTTCTACCCACAAAATAAAAAATCCCCCATCTTTAGCAACCTGGAATCAATTTGACAATCCGTAAAATAAATTCCATAAAATGGATAAGAAAAAAATGTCTAGTCCGAACTGAAGAGATGATTCATAATTCAATATGCATCCTTGATTTGGCATTTACGTTTCACCTGATTTAACAAAATTCATCTTCGTGGCCCAGGTGTACCAAAGGCATTCAACATTGCAAAAATAAATTCACATATCTCACATTCCAATCACGTACTTCTGAATTTGTCATATTGGATTTTCGAGGTTCCCATCATACGTCTCCCCTAGCTGTCACTACGTGAAAATGGAAACATGCATCATACCTTAAGCATCTAAACACACCCTAATCCCAAAGGAACAAAGTCGATTTTGTAGCAGAGGTCTAAACAAAAAAATATATTGTTGAATTAAAAAGGAATTCGACAACGAAATTTGGGCTCAGCGAATGAAAAGTTTGTTGAAACATGTTCGTCAAACTTTGGAGTTACTGTGAATCTTGTTTGAAACAACATTGGAATAGGATCATTGGCATTTCAATGAGCCAGTTAGTTTTAGCTTTGATCTATAGGTACAAACGAGTACAATAAAATTTGTGGACATTTTCCTTCAAGTATTGTACTTTAGATACCGAATATGGTATGGGTAAAACATTCAATTCAGCCCTTTCAAATCCATGACGTCACACAAACACGTACAAATACGGGTTTCACATGTCACAATCACCGACATCTCCATAAGGGAACTGATAATAACCGTTACTAAACACTTACAAATTGCTATCAATATCCGTTTCATATTCATAGGGGTTCAAAATCCACCATTTTGTTGTGGGCTTTATCAAAATAGCGGGGGGGCATTTTAAACCCAATCAAGGGAAAATCAAAACGCGGAAAATAGAGGGCGACGCTAACGGAGAGTAAAACTCGTGTTATCGATTTGTTTTTATGACTTTTGCTGACATTTCGATTTTGTCGCCGAGATTCGGAGGTAAGCCATTATACCGTGTTATTCGAAATCGATTTGATGCTGCGAGCAATTTCTCACGGGCCACAGAAAATAGTGGTTCACGAGTGTTAGTGGGTTATGGCTGGCTTAAACATAACTTTCTCATCGTTTTAATGAAATAATTGACAAAATAATTATAATTGACAAAACTGTTTCGAGATATTACAAAAGAAACATAAGGTGAGTATAGACTACAACATTTTCTCGAGCATTTCCGTGTAATGTAACGTTCCTACGAATGGTACAATACAGGCAAAAGCTCAGTTTCCAAAGCATTTCCATCTAATGTAACGTTCCTGCGAATGCTCGGCGTTATGTTACGGGTAAATGCCTTTTTTCCCCTATCTCACGACATTGTTGAATAGAAAATAGTTATTAAGTATAAATAACATATGCAATGCACGTGTAAAATCACCGTGTGAACTTGAACAACTAACGACCGCGCGGACCGCGTGCGTCGTTCGTCCCTCTTCCTCCGCGTCACCCCGCACCCGCGCATCGCCCGCACTTGAGCAAAGGCTCGACGAAATCTTACACCAATACGCTCAACGAAATGCTCACCAATATGCTCATTGGTTTGTACAATAGGCTGTAACAAAGAGGCGAGCGTGCTCGACGTTTAGGATGATACACTAGAACATATCACAGAGCGGCTCGGTGTTCTGTTACAAGTAAATGTTGTAGTCTATATTCACCTATAGAGAACGCTATTGAGCAGAGCAACTGTTCCCCCAAGACAAGAAACATACACTGAAAAACCGAATAGGTTGAACTCACGTTGAACTCCATAGTGTTGATTCCATTTAAGTTGCATTTAACTTAATATTATGATTAAACCACTATTAAAGTACATTTATATCTACAAAAATAAAATTGTTTAAAATGAATAGGTTAAACCAACCACTAAAAGAGGTTATTACAACACAACATTTTTGGTATATTCGAATCTAAGTAAGTCTAACTGATAATTTAGTAAAGCCAACATGTTAACTAACTAGAGTCAACAAAATAACTAAGATAAATATATATGTATAATCAGGTCAAATTTACCTTTATAGTTCAACTTGACTACCTCCGTCGCACAATGGGCGAATAGCCGGCTGAGACGCAGGAGGTAGCGGGTTCGATTCCCGCCGCGGAACAAATGTGTGCATGATCTACAGATATTTGTTCCGGGTCTGGATGTTTTTCTATAGATGATAAGTATGTATTTTTTTTTTATATATTTTTTTTATTCGTTCTTACGAGTTCTAATGACTTGCCTAAAAAAGGTTTCTGCAGAATAACAGCGCCGAGCTGTCGATCGGTGGCGAGGCATAATGCTGAGCTGGAACCCATTTGCTGCAGTAGCACATACACACCTACTTGCCTCTTTTTAATTTTTCCCTGACTACATTGTAAATTTATTATTTCATTCTATTGTTTCTATGTTTGTTGTATTTTCTGTGTTCTCTTGTGCTTTCTCTTTGATGTTATACCTTTTGATTGTATTGTGTGAATTTGTGTGTGCTATGGTAGCAAATAAATGTCTGTCTATGTCTATTTTCAAAAAAAAAAAGTATATAAGTATTCTATCAGTTATCTGGTTCCCATAGTACAAGCTCTGCTTAGTTTGGGGCTAGATAGCGCTGTGTGACATGTCCAGCAATATTTAATATATTTATTATTTATTATAACAATTTTTATTTTGTTAATTCAACAAATCATGTCAGTTGGTGCTATATTAACCTAAAATATAGGTTGAACAATGGTTAAAACAACCTATTCGGTTTTTCAGTGTACGACTCTTCAGAAAATCTTCAGAACTTTCGTTTATATCCCGATTTCACTGATCAGTCAGTAACAAAAACAACTCAAGAAACTTAAACACTGCCCCCAACTCTCATTATTACGCATTTTTTCGCATGCTCACCCCAGATAAATTCCTATAGTAGGGGGGAGGGTAGATTTAAGAGATAACGTGCACATTATCGAAATACCGATGTCCTTGTATTAAAGCGGGAAAACTGAGAGTTAAATAGCGATTTATTAAGGTAGGGGTAGCAGTGGAAGGTTTTACATGTGTGTGGACGATTCTCTTTAAATAAATTTCAGGAATTTTCAAAGCGAAAGACGTCATACTATGTTAGTTATGGTCGGGGACGTCTTTGTTGACTGAATAAAAAATTCATCAAGCAAGGACGTAACGCAAGACCCATGTAAGTTGGTCTGTGAATACAGAAGGGTATGATAAATCCCATTTCTTAAGTGAAGGTCAATTTTTACACGCACAGGCAATGGCTTTATATTCTACTGTTCAAAAAAAACATTGTTTGTCAACAACACTGATTATAATCAACAGAAAACTTCCTCATTGTTACAGAACCACTTAAACTAGCTTAGCGATTAGATAAACCAAAGACACGACCGTCAACAAATATCCAAATGTAACTTTTGCAGTTTCCCTTCTTACGTAACATTGAAAATACAACCTTAGCTTTGCCACTGTAAAGATGATATTGGAAGGCGACGAGAATCATTGTAAGTTCCTTACATTCCGATCGAGTGATCGAAAATTTGCTACCGTGCAGAATTTCAATAAGTCGCTGAAAGAAATATCGGTAGTAGCTAGAGTAGTCCAACTTTTGCCGAACAAGCTGCTGGCTATTTATTTTTGTCCGGTCAAAACTCACATAGCCGGTACGGTTTTTAAAATTACAAGCTTCCGCCAGCGGCTTCGCACGCCGGGTTGTCAATAAAAGGTAGAAGTGAAAGAATAATAAAATCAACAAAACGTGAAAGAAGTCTAGCGGCCGTTTAACTAACGGTGTGTAACTAACGATAATCGGAAGAAAATATTGTTTTAAATTTTACGTTTTCGTTTCTTAGATGAGAGGATAGACACTAGCGCCCAGGGACTTCTTTTGTAAAACAGACCATACTTCGCGCTACCTCATAGCTAACTGAAGCATTAATCGAACCTTATGTGTGTACTTTAATAGGCTGCTAGCTGCCGATCGGCAGAGGTGATGCGAATGTGTGCATGAAGAACAGCAGGAGATATTTTTAAATAATAAATTATTTTAAGTATAACAATATATATAACGTTCTACTCAGGTTATTAGAGACTTACCTATCAGAAAAAAAGGTTTATTTTCCCAACCCTAGCAGATGGCCGCGTTGTACCCTTGTAATAGCTGAATGTTCGAGAAAAGCGTAATAACCGATATGTCGGTTTTTATGAGGAATCGTCGGTGCGCAATATGTTTATTTAATGACAACATAACTCTGTTGGACGTGATTTCAGCGGTAATCCTGGCACACTTACGTGATTAATGATGAAAGTAATAAGAAATTGTATATACCCATCCACACATTCTTACACTAAACTGTTTTGTTTTTATCAAAATAGTTAAGGTGTATCGCTTTCAGCGACTAACGCTAATGAAGGGAGACCTTCCATTGTCACTTAAGCGTAAACTCATCGACATGTGTATTCTGCCCGTCCTTATCTATGGTGCCCAAACTTGGTCATTGACAGAATCTCAAAAGTCCAAACTAAAGGTTTGCCAAAGAACCATGGAACGCAGCGTGTTAGGGGTAAAGAGAATCGACAGGATCCGCAATACCACACTGCGCGCGAAGACCGGCATCGCAGATGTTGGTGACAAGAGTGCCAGGCTGAAGTGGGACTGGGCGGGTCACGTCAGTCGTATGGTCACAGACAAATGGGCAACAGTCGTCACACAATAGGTGCCTGCAGATGGGCGTCGAAGCCGGGGCAGGCCGAGGAAGCGTTGGCGCGACGACCTCGATGCATTCCAAGATGGCTGGTGAGACGTGGCTAGTGATCATGAGATGTGGAGGAACAAGGGGAGACATTTGCCCAGCAGTGGGAAAATATAGGGTAAATAATAAAAAAAATCTAAGGTGTGTTTTTTATCTAACGAAGTCGTTTAAGGCCCTTGGTAGTATCAAGCCATCACAAGGAATTGCCTATTCTGCCGTTTACAGGCTAAGTTGGTCCGTTTCTCTTTAATTTATAGTATTTTGTATAATACGAAATTATCGCAGACAATATTTCGAAAACCTTTAAGAATTCCTTGTCACGTAAAAAAATCCGTTCACTCTGTTATCGAAATCAAACTGAATGTATAATCATGAATAAACATAAATTTTCCTTGTAGTTTCCTGTCATGTTACATATATTTATATGGTTCATGTCAGAGTGCATTATGAAGCTCTCAGTATGTCTATAGCCTAATAAATCCTGGCTTAGTCTATCATTAACATTAATAAGTACCTACTGCTAATAGGATTATCGTGTCTGTCTCACGCTCCCGTAATGTACAGAAGGGATTAATTATTATCTTGAGTGACTATGAGTATATTCAGAATATTTGCATTTAAACATATCAGCTTTTTCGTTAGAACTAGTTTTCGAAGATCATAATCAATATAGTTTAGGTAACCCCCACTAAGTGAAAAGACGACCTGCTAGAGGTTGCTGGGAACCGGAAACCGGCAGCACAAAATCGGTAACTCTAGAAATCTATGGAGGCCTGTGTTCCTCGGTGGGCGTCATGATGAAAAAGATAATGATTTTGCAAGAAGAAATTATAAAGTGTCGACAAACAGAAACGGCTCTGCCCGTGGTCTAGTACAAACGGCTACACATCAAGCTTCACATTTTTTAATATAAGCTGATCTCACATTGTGTAGGCTTTTCGTAGAATTAGAGGTCAGCTTATACTGGAACTATACCTTGATGTGTAGCCGTGTGTACAATAAACTGTGTTTATTTTATATTTATTTATTTTTAAAAAACATATACTTATAAAATTAATACACTTATAAAACCTTAGTAGGTTTGTCCAAAGTGAATTTCAATCCAGTAATAAGTTAAAATTCCACCTTATCATACAGTGTAGCACGGTGTCTTCAGTTATTGCTGTTTGTTTGCGACTGTAGATATTAAGTTAAATATTCGTGTGAAACACACATGGCTTTATAAGTGACAGTTAAACAAATAAGAGTCGACTCTTAAAATTTGTTGCTCAAAAAAAAATCACCCCATGATGATACCTACTGGTGTTTTCGAATCTGTACTAAAAATTACATAGAATAGAATAGAATAATCATTTATTTGGCACATACAAAATGACACATGAAATAATTTAAAGGAACAGTAGATACAATTGAATCCAATAAAACAAGTTCGACTCATGTGTCTGCGTACCAAAATGGCGTTCAGCTCAGCATAATGTTAGATGTTAAGCACCCAACGCTGATTTTCAGCTGAAACCAGAAGCAATAGGTAGTGCAGCAGCTACGTAGAAAAATAAAAAAATAAATAGATAAAGAAGTGATTAAATAAAAGGTGTGTAGAGTTTTATTTAAATGTAAATATAAATTTTATAAACATACTTTACTAAAATAATATTACATACCTTTATATATAAACATACAACTTATGAACTTTCTTACGATTTCTAAGGTTATGGTAAATTGTTATATATATTAATAAATATGGGTAACTATTTAAAATACATATATTGATTTAGTTAAACTTATGTAAAAACAGTTATTGGATGACTAGATCAAAGAGAGGTCGACATTGATGTTACCATGTTGTATTTGGGCTTCCATTAGAAATATTTTTAGTTTTTTACATGGATTTGACCTTTTTATTACATGCTTTTGTAGACAGATACCCTTTATATGCATCGTCATATTCGTGACCTGAACCATTATGAATTATCATGTCATCGTCGAACTACATTTCAAGTACATTTTTCAAGGATACAGACCAGATAAAAAGCATGTTACTTAAATATATATTCCTCTACTCCAATTTTATCTCACGTTATGTATCGAGACATACTCTAGAATAAATTATCTATAGACAATGTTTTCAAACTCACAGCTTCAGTAAAAAAAAGCGCAAGACAAAATGAGTAGTTTAATTTCATAATTTAATTAATATTCCGTGATGCGGTAATTCAACTAGCGACAGGTAGTCAGTTCAGTTCAGTTCTTGATTGTGGCATCTGTGACTGGGAGTGTCACAATTCCGCCAATGTCGATGTCGCGATATTTTCATAAACTTAATAGGAGCTAATGTAGGTCAAGAATATTACCGGTATTCTAAATTTGAAAAAAACATTTGATAATTCTAATAGAAAAGAGACAACACAACATATAAAACAGCACAATATTAGTTGTTAGTACTATTATAGATAATGTGGGTTAGTGAGCTAGTAAGTAATATATACATTTACAACCTAATGTTGTTCTCATTTATAAATTTACATAAAATATAATTAATTAAAGGAGAGAAGGTAAGGGTTAATAAACATTTGAAGGAGGTAGGACGAGGGATTTTAGGAGGAAGGATTTCATAGAGGGAACGCCGCACAGGTAGTCAAATAAAAAAAAAATTACTTCAAATAAAAGTCACAGAAGCCAGTACCCCTATTGTGTCCTTCAAAGTTTGACAAGAACTATCAAATGAGTAGGTCACTGAGTAATTCAAGATAGGAAATAGAGGAATGTATTTGTTCCTGCCACATACAAATACAAGTAAGCAATACAACAAATGCAATAGTCTACTCCCGCATATCTCACGGGATTGAAGTCTTGGTTACCTACCTCTTCCTGCGATCCCATATTGAAATTCCGCGGCAGTTGGTATTGTCACCCTTTGTACATGCTAATGTGGTACGGTAGCTTTCAAGTTGCATCAACAAAAATGTAAGAAATGTCTAAGTAGTATGTAAAAATATGACAATGAAAAGGAAATGAATGTCTCATCATCATCATCATTATCATATCAGCCGTAGGACGTCCACTGCTGGACAAAGGCCTCCCTCATTGATCTCCAGGAACTGCGGTTGGAAGCGGCCTGCATCCAATGCCGACCTGCGGTTCTTACCAAGTCGTCTGCCCATCTTATAGGTGGACGTCCTACGCTGCGCTTGCCGGTCCGTGGCCTCCATTCGAGAACTTTCCGGCCCCATCGGCTATCTGTTCACCGTCATAGCCCGACGGATTAGCACGTTGAAGTGGCAATGGGCAGGCCATATAGCGCGCAGAATGAATGTCTATTTTAATATAATTAAAAAGTAAAATAAAATGAATGACGACCTCCGTGGTGTAGTTGGCGAATAGCCGGCTGAGACGCAGGAGGTAGCGGGTTCGATTCCCGCTGCGGAACAAATGTTTGAATGATCTACAGATATTTGTTGGGTCTGGCTGTTTCTCTATATATTATAAGTATGTATTTACAAAAAAAAGTATATAAGTATTATATCAGTTATCTGGTTCCCATAGTACAAGCTCTGATTAGTTTGGGGCTAGATAGCGCAGTGTGAAATGTCCAGAAATATTTATTCATTTATTTTGACAAATAAGCCTGGGTATTATTTGATTTGGTTTCATAAATAGCAAACAGCCTATGTTCAGTAGTGGACCTACTTTTTTTATGTTCCACTTTTTTCCCTCCGACATGAAGGGCAGGAAGATAAGAGACTTTATCTGTAGTGGACGTAGTATGGCTGATATGATAATATATGATAATGATGATAACTTTTTAATGTAAGTTTTTTACTAATGTTCGTTTTCATGTTCAGAGAATGATATTTTTTTCGGTATTCAAATAATGCCTATAAGCCTAGCAGTGCGAATTTGTTATTTTTATAAAGTTGATTATTTAAAAAAAACATTAAAAGTTAAAACAAAAAAACCTGCTAAGCATTAGATGAAATAATAAGTATGTGTTCTAGATATATTTCAGGTAGGAAACGTCGTAGGTACTTATTTCGTAGTATCTGCTACAAAAGCTTCTATCGAATAATCCTAAAGTAAAATTTTGATCAAATATAAAGTCTCGTTGCAGACTGAACGATACTTTGTGAATCAATTTCACAAATTACAAAAGGTAAGGTAATTTGTATGTGAACTGAAGCACATATTACGGAGCCCATGGTAATCCTTCTGACAAAGGCACTTTTAGCAGACCCATGCCATAATAGCTTTATTTTAGCCATAACTTTACCTTCAAAATATATCATACTGAGGGTTTCAAATTACTACGGCCAGAAATGAAATACCTTCCTTTAATAATTTTACGTTCCAATAAAATATGCCATCAATTTACCAGTATTCTACCTTAGATTAGATTAGATTAGATAATACTTTATTGCACACCACGAATCAAATACATATAAAAAACAACTACGTAAATCTATGGATACAATTGGCGGTCTTATCGCTAATTAGCGATCTCTACCAGACAACCTTTGGATGGAATGGACTGTGTAGACATTACCTGGGGTGTAATGGTGTACCTAACATACTACATGTACGTACATACTAATACTAATTATATAAAAATAAAAAAAAAAATAAAAAAAAAAAACTTACATAAATGAAAGTTACATGAATCTAAATAATAACTACTCAATTTATAGATACATACTTAGACTTATTTAAGGAACAAATAATTATAATAAATACATATATATTTAGCGACAAATACTCAGATAGTGTTCTCTGAGCATACGTTTAAAAATGGCAAGTGACTTGGCACATCTGATAGCCACCGGCAGCGCGTTCCATAACCGGACAGCCTGCACTGTAAAAGACTTATCAAAGTAGGAGGAGGAGTGTACAGGTGTCCTGAGTTGGAGTGTGTCAGATGAACGCAAGGATCTAGGATTGGATTGATAGAGAAAATGGAAGCGTTCTTTAAGATAGGAAGGTGAGGAAGGGTTGAACAGGATGTTATATAAATGCTGAAGGATGTACCTTATTATCCAATAAAATTCATTCCAATATTCAAAATCATTAATAACTATTTTTTTTTAATCTAAATTACAACAGAACAGCTACACTGTGAAGCTTTGCAGTCACTGCCTAGATGCGTGGTTGTTAGTGGCTTTTTCGTCTGAGCGCTTCTAGGCTTCAGAGGGCACGTTAATATGATGGTCTTAGTCATTAAAGTCGTTAAGTCATGTCATGATATTCAGGTCGCTATAAACACTTACTAGAGCTTGAGCTCCTACAAACTTAATTACTAGTGGCTGGCCCCTGAGAACTCGCGATTCTTCCAAACCGACGACGCAACGCAACGCACTAATGGGGCCTCTCTCTAACGGGAGTTCATGTTATTTAGTTATCTTTTTACGGGTAGAAATTGCAGTAACTCTAGTTTTCAGACTTTTCCTTATATTTGTGCCACTAAAGCTATACGCATGTGGGGTCACTGGTGTATTCTGTGTGTCAATTTCATCAAAGTTCTGTTTTTATTTTGTCTAATATCTCAAATACTACAAAGAATAAACTAAAAAAAACGGTATCAACATGTACTAATGAAGACCTTTCATTAAACATCCCACTTTTACAAAAACTTTTATCTCCATGAAGAGTCGGGATTCATCCGATCTCTAATATTAATAATACATATATTAGTATGTAACTACATATTTATTTATTTTATATATGATATTTATTTATTTAAAATTATTTATGTACCTAATATGTATGTATATAACTATTTAGGGTTAAGTAATTTTTCATTTTCTATTATTAAGTTTATTCTTTTTACACCTCGGCCAATCTTCCATTAACCAATGATCCTCTCTATCCAAAGGTTGTCTGGAAGAGATCGCTCTGTTAAGCGATGAGGCCGCCCAGTATGCTTACTCTTATTTGTTTATTTCTATAAATCTGTTGTGTCTAGCTTGTAAGGTATAATAAAGAATTTTCATTCATTCATTCATTCATCACACTTGACTGAATAGTCTCATTTTGGTTTTTTTACCCCTCTTGAACCTCAATATCACAACAACCCCCCAACATGTTTAGCTCGTTTAGTCACACCAAGATTGTACTATCACTAACTACCTGTTTTTCAAATTTCACGATGATCGGATCAACGCTTCGAAAGTAATCCAACAACAAACAAACATACATACATACAACGCCGGTTTGCCCAAGTTGATTTGCCAGATCTCTTCGCTCGGGTTAGATCTAGAATGCTTTGGCAGGAGTTGGAGGGTAAAATAGGTTAAAGCTGATAGGGCTTTGATCCCCGTTTATAATGATACCACTCTTATTACAAGGTAATGCATATTTTTCGAGAAATTAATGAAAAATGTTTCTAACCTCAAATCAGATAAAAAGCGAAAACGGAACGTTAAAATGGGCGATTGCCAACCAAATCTGTCCACAGTCTTATATCTTGTCTATAGAGCAAAATGACGTGAAAAATTGGCAAAACGGAACGTTAAAAAAAGTATGTTATGTCACTGTCATTAGTTTTATTCGACGACTTTGGCTTATTCTCCGGACTCTTACGACTTAGAATGGAGACTTTTGTGTGTACAATAGGCAACGTTACTACTGCCACTAGAAGAATTTGAATGCAAGAGCGAGCGAAGCAAGCTCTGGTCTTGGGGCACCCCGACTCGGATAGGTTAGGTTAGAAGGGGATGGCGGGGTCGAGTGAACGAGCGAAGCGAGCGAATAGATCCCGCCATCCCCTTCGTGGTTATTTTTTTATAAACCACCCAGAAGTAGGCGCCCCGCTTCGCGGGGCTCCGGCGACTACGCTTTTTAGGCAAATACAAAGGTTTTTGAGGATAGGTTACCATAATTGGTTTTTCCCAAAAACCGTGCATCGTCTTTACATAGGAGTGGTGCCAGGGAACAGGGGGCACCTCCTTCTGCCAAACGATACTAAAGTGTTACCCGATTACGCCTTTTTAAGCGACTATCAATTGTTTTGTGGTTAGGTTACAATAAACGAAACGAAACGATTCTAGATTTTTACCCTTCGCTCGATCAATTATTTAGCAATACCAAAAGGTTATCGACCCATACCCAATACCTACTAGACTTTTACAACTGAGCCCTTCACCTGAGTCGGCATTGTTGAACCTAGACGAGCCGAGTGGACTTTAAGGGCCTAACCCTATCGTACTCTATCCATTAAGCCTACGCTTTTGATGTACAAAACAGTTTAGCAGGCTATTACGACATTTTTAATAGTTTAAGAGGATAATAATCTATCGTTTTAATCTCCTCAGTAAGTAGAAAATACAGTCTCATTTTTTGACACAAATTTACTCGCATGTAAATGAAAACAAAAGAGTTGTGGCTCTCTGCTTTATACTTTCGATTACATTAGCAGAAAAAAAATGGGTAACTAGAAAGTTCCTCAAATGGATATAACACGATCCGTACAAAGTAACCAAAACTTATTGCATTTTTAAATTGTTTTTATGTTTACTCTATTTGGATAAAGATATTCAGCAATTTTCGCATGAAATGCTCACTTTCCCTCCACTCTCTTTCCTCTGTCGTCACTCTGTTTATTACTTGGCACGAATTAATAATAAATTGTCAGTCATGGTTTGTATGACTTTTTTGAGTTAGTGATCTGTAGAAGGTGCATGTTTTATAATGTTGGAAAATTGTAATGCAAATGTTTTAAATCTTATAGTTGTATAAATGTCTGGGTGTCCGTGAGGTCAACACTGTCCTCAGCAGAATACCAGCGCTGCAGTATGGCAACATGCTGTAGCAAATGCTGAGCTGAGGACCCTTTCGACACCACATTTAACATTTTTAGGAATATTATATTTTTTGTGTCATTTGTTTCTGTGTCCATTTTTGGTGGTCTGAATAAATATTTTTCTTTCTTTCTTTCTTTCTAAATGTATCAAGTAGCTGTCAGCAGCACAAAGCTCACAACAACTTCGTTATAAAATAAAGTGGTTTCAGGAGCTTCACAAAACTTTGAACTTATTGAAGTCTTCTTTCAAGTAACGATTTCAATAACACTTACATTGTTTTAATAATAAAGCTGAGAACGCATTAGATGTCACCAGCATAAAGACTCTGAGATTGGAAGCGAACAATGAAACCCATTCAGTTTCAACTCACAAGCGACAGCTCCACAATGTCTAAGAAAAATGTGTGGGGTTGTGATTGCTAGGATCAAGTGACGGATGAAGTCTGCTAGTTTCTTAGAAATGAAAACTGGAATGAACTGGTTATTTTTAATGAAATTATTTTATCTCGGTATTTTCTTTTATACATCTATTTATGTCGTTAAACCTATTACGCAATACCTAGACCTGAATGTAAATGGTGACCAATCTCGCATCTGCTTCTACTAACTACACTAAGTTTCATTAATCGCCATCTATCTATATATATAATAAACAAAATCGGGTTAGTTACACCATTTATAACTCAAGAACGGTTGGACTGATTTGATGATCTTTGATATGTTGGATTTGTCTCCGCTCCGATTTTCAGAATAACTATTAAAATATCGGAAAATTCGCGCAATAATAAATTATAAAGAAAATTTATTTTCTCATACATAGATGCAGCTAATGATGGCCGATTGACAATTCTACCGGGGTGACGTATATTGGCAGCCCGCGTCGTATGCATGTCAAGGCGGTACGAAGTTCGGCGGGTCAGCTAGTAGGATATAAACGATAAGAGCCATAAGTATATATTTTCTGTGAATAGACTCACCATCTACATCAGAGGTTTACAAACTTTTTTTTCTCATAGACCACTTTCAAAATTTTGCTGGTTCCGGTGGACCCCCTGCAGTTACATTTTTATCATATTTCCAGTCGACAAAAAACGCGTTTTTGTGGACCCCACTTACGAATTGTGAACCCCTGGGGGTCCACCTGAAACACTTTGGGAATCAATGATCTACCCTTTATTTCTAATAGCAAACGGTGAATTTCTCATCACTTATATATTGTGTAGCCGATATATAGTATCCAGAATCAAATCAAGAACAACATTCAACTTTCTGTTATATTTAGTTTTACGATCTCAAAAACTTACTTCCAAAATCACAATTATAAATTCAAGAATGTCCATTACTCCGTACCGATCTCCCACTCGTTTCCAATTAACTAATTAAAAAGTGAATAAAATCAAAATCCGTTCCCCTCAGCTAAAGAATTCAAACTCCGATTTGATTATAATAGGAAAGTTATTAATCGAAGTTTCGTCGCCTGTAAGGGGGTCAATGGATTTTTCAGCTGAGCGAGCAAAGCTGAATCTGCATTGTATAGGCAGTGACCTTATTTCCTAAACCTATACCCTAGCTTTTATCTTGATAAATGTATATCTTGTATTCCAGATTATGTGTGTAATGTCAAGTGACGAGTGATTTTTCAAAGAGACTTATTTCCATGTTCACAAAAATTTCAATATTGCAAAAAAAACCTATATGAGCAACAGTTAACAAGTAACATGTTATATTTTTTCATCGTAAATTAAAAAGGATATCAATTTAATAAACTGCTTAATTTTATTTATTTTATTTTTTCAGTAGTTTCTTAGTTAAAAATAATATAAAAATGAATCGCAAAATGTGTTGGTAAGCGCATAACTCAACAACGCCTGGACCAATTTGGCCAATTCTTTTTTTGTCTTATGAAAGAAAAAATTCAGAAAATTGCGCGCAAAATTAGAAAATTTAAGAATACTTAACCACCATATAAAATTATTTACAATCTAACCTTAGCGATTTTATAATGTAACCTTATGACGTTTGACATAGAATTGACAGAATGCGTGCTGCAAATATCGTCAGAGGATGTAAAAAAATGAATATCGTTGGAAACTGACGCTTCTGTAGGAGTTATCCCGAGATACATATATTGTCTATATATATAAAAATTAATTGCTGTTCGTTAGTCTCGCTAAAATTCGAGAATGGGTGGAGCGATTTGGCTAATTTTGGTATTGGATTATTTGTGGAAGTCATTCATTTTCTCATAGATAATGAAGGCCGGGTACAACAATTGACAATTTTACCAGGGTGACTTATATTGACAGCCCGCGTTATATCTGTGCATGTCAAGCCAATACGAAGTTCGGCGAGACCACTAGTTAAAAATAAAAATAGAATGGAAATGTGCCCTTTTGGTGTAAACTCTAGAGAATAAGCCCTTTTGTAAAAACCCATTTTGGAAGTAAGTCCCTTTGATATAAGCATATTTGGAAATAAGCTCTTTTGTACAGAACCTATCCACTTATGAATATAATAAGTTAAATGAAACAATGATTTTGTTGTTTAATTAAATTTTATTTTCTTTTCCAAACCCTTATTTCGTCATAGTCCATTTCTACACAATCATATTCTTCACTAGCTTCGTCTAGCCTTCTCGCTTGATGGTCATCGGTTATAGTTTTGTACCATGCAAGTTCTTATAGTGTTTGCTAATCATCACCAAACAGATTTTTAATTGGTTTTCAACATCTTATTTCTTGTTGACTGACAATGGTATTTTAGTACATGCTATTGTAGGGATTTCCAAAGGAATTCGCTTATTGTGTTTCAGAAGAGAAACATTTTCTTCATTCCCAGACCCAAATCGAAAATTTTCATATTCTGTTATTAGACAGTTCAAAACTGTGTTTGTTCCCTGTTTAATTTTCTTTGTAATCTGAATAATTTTCAAGGATTGTATATTCTCTACTTTTTTAAAGATATTTGTTAAGCTTTTAATATCTTTTATGTTCCAATCTTCAGTCAACTGTGTAGATCACCATGTCGATTAATTATCTCAAAATATTCTTCTTTTGTTGTTATTATGTTATTGTATTTTGTTGTTAATGGTGAGATAGTGTTGTCATAAAAAAACAAAGGTTGCCATGCACCCAAATGGGCCAAGTTGCAAAAAAATTGAAAAATGCGGAAATAAGTACCATTTGTTTCGAAACATATAAATTAAACTTCATACTAGAATGGAAATGTGTCCTTTTGTTTCAAACTCTAAAAAGGTATCACCATGACATTGAAAGCCCGTGGAAATACGTCGTTTTGTATGAATCCGTCATAATTAACTCGTAATTTCTTGAGGTTATATGCCTATTTTGTTAGGTTTTATTTGCAAGTGACATGTATTTCAACATTTTAAAAACGATGGCATTCAAGATTTTTTTTTTCTTCAAAAGTGGAAATACGTCCGTTTGAAAAATCACTCCTCAAGTGTGATAAAGTCAAGTTAACCATATAAAATGAGATTTAGGCAATAGGACTACCCCTATGGTTCTTAAAATAAGAGGGAAGAAGCAGAGCTGTGGATCTGTCCCCGGCTCCTTGGAAGGAGCCTCTAGACCTGGAGGGTTTGATCGAGGTTGTGTGAAGGAAACGGATGCCCTCCAGCCGAAACCAGAGCGGCATCGCGCCAACAGGACCGAACTATCTCTTGCGCCCGACCATGCCTGTACGCTGCTTCATGTGCCGCATCTTCACTATTTCACGAAGGTAGAGCACATGGTGGAATATTTGAAGAGTAAGGCCGAACTACGGTTGGAATCGCGCCATAATGATTTCAAGTATTTTGTGTTGCGTGTTTCGACTGCAGATTTTTGAAATAAATCTTCTTTACGCACGCTTGACTTGGGGAGTAAACTGGTGAATGCGTGACGAGAGCGTTACGAAAAGTGTGATCGGTCGAGGCGAACGGCAGTTGAGAGGGAGATATAAGTTAGTGAAGATAGAAAGTGAGAGAGTTACGTTACGTATATTACTGTCAGCGCAAGAGAGAGAGGTGCGAGCACATATTTTCTTTCTCTCTTTCTCTCACAGCCAGTTACGTTTCGTATATCTAAGACACAGTGCAGGCCTATTGCCTGTATCACACTGTAGGAGCAAGAGAGAGCAGTGCGCGCACATTTTCTCTCTCTTTTCCTCTCATAGCCAGTGCATGAAATATATATATATATATATATATCTCAGTCAGTAGTTCGTTTGCGAGATTGCTAGCGTTACGCGAAAGGTTATTTCTTGATTATTTTTCGTAATTTTATTTCGTTCTTGAACAATTTTATAAATTAATATTTTGAAAAAGAAGTTTTACTTCAGTCGTGTGGTCTAAAGGGTTTTTTTTAACCAGTACAAAGGAAGAGTTTTGGCAGAAAAGTGGGTGGATGAAAAGAGTGGGTTTCCAATCGTCGTTTTTGCGGATGACTACAGACACAGTGCAAGTGCATCACACGTCGCAGACTTCACGTGTCAATGAATAGTTATAAGTATTATTATTATTAATTTTAGCCCTCTGTGTCCAACTGCTGGGTAAAGGCCTTCCCACATTCTTTCCAATCACTTCTTTCCAGCGCCAAGGTGGTCCAATCTGCTCGGAAATTAAGAAGCTCGTCCCTCCATTTTTCCTTGGTCTACCGCGACGTCTTCGGGTTATGTCAGGGTTCCACTCGGTGGTCAGCTTGGCCCATTGATCATCCGTCATACGGCAAACATGACCAGCCCAGTTTCATAAGTATTATAATATGTATATTATACACTAAAGTTTATATCTCTACTAGTTTCCGCCCGCGGCTTCGCACATGTGGCCTGTCAATAAAAAGTCGCCTATGTTTTAATCCAGGTCATATTCTGCCTATATGTCGCAGCCAACTAGCCTAATTAGCCGTTCAATCAACAGCCTAGCCTCTTTACTAAACAGTGACAAAATTAACGAAGAAAGTCCAATTCGAATTTCACGTCCTAGAATTTTGCAATAGGCTTACCTATGTAGACGTGTGAGTAAAATATTGATATAAGTTTTAGCGATTACTCGCGATCCCTGGGTCCTAGGAGGTCGAATCTAGTGTCTGGTGTCTGTGACGGGTTCGTCTCGTGAAGCTAGAGAGGACTGCGTAGTCTGACTGGTAAAGTTAGGTATTACATTTACCGAAAAAATTTAAAAATTAAATCAGTCCATATATAACATTACATCAAACGTCCTCCCATTTCCCCCCTCCACTCTGCCCTGTTGGAAAAAGTTCACAATATCTTGTGTAGAATGAAGTCCTTATTGTGCCTCCCAAATTTGATTGAAATCTGTCATTAAATAACGCTACAGCAAACTTCCCCCCTTTTCCTCCTATTTTCCCCAATTAATCAAGTAACTTGTGTGCCAATTTTCGTCAAAATCGGTTGAAAAATGCGACCTGTAGACGAGAACAGACAGACAGACGGACACAAGCATTTTTTTGGCCAATCGTGAAACTCTTGTACTTTTCTGTTGTTGCCTGATATAAAGTTTGTAATTTTTTAAAAATCTTTAAAAATATATGTATACTTTCCTATTCTTAGAAAAGTAGTAGTTTTTAACTAAGTCTGTTTGAGGTCAAGATCACGTTGACCATTTAATATAGGTATATGTTCTTTAAGAGAACATGTGCATGAAAGCAGAACTAACTTTGTAGAGTGAATCCCCTCGGTTCGTTATGTCCGCCGCTTCATGCAAAAGTTTGGTCCTGCCATTGTGGAGTTGTCGTGACCGCACTGCGCAGATCTACATTGTTGAAGTAGTTTACAGGTAAATTATGTTGGTTTTGAAGAAGCAGAGAGAACTGTTTAATGTTTTGAAATAGCAACAAGGATAGAACTTTATACAAATGACCTTAGAAACATTGACCTGGAATTATAAATAGATCCTATGACTGTTATGATCATGATGCGCCAAGAAAATGATTTTAGACTTTATATTGATTGGTATAATCAGGCGCTTAGTAGTCCTACTAATATTATAAACGCGAAAGTTTGTATGTATGGATGTTTGTTACTCTTTCACGCCAGAACGGCTGAACCGATTGCGATGAAATTTGGTATGTACGTAGATCATAACCTGGATTAACACAGGCTACTTTATATTGGCAAACCACGCGTGCGAAGCCGCGGGCGGAAGCTTGCTTTATATAATTTTGAACGCCTAGCATTTGGGATTATAAAATCTTATATTCTCGAACTGACTTAACTAATTAAACCTTAGTATACAGACTCTACTTAAAGCAAGGTAAACTCAACTAGATTATAACACAGTTTATTTTCCACAAAAGCCAGTTTATCCACTACCCCGGCTACAACAGTCGGTAGGTAACATAGTTAACAAACTGTAGGTTCGTTAGCCCAGACACGAAGTTTCCCTAAGTGCTTTGCTCAGGCTCGGATGGAAATTTTACATGATTCAAGATTACCTACCCCCATAGGGGCTAAGTGTGCCTAGGGTCAAACCACACGTTTTTGTAAGTAAGAAGTACGCACAACATATGCTTTAGATTTAAGTTTATTTTAAGTCTATCGAGTTTAAAAGTTTTGAAATTTAACTGGGTACTACATATGCTTTAGATTTAAGTTTATTTTAAGTCTATCGAGTTTAAAAGTTTTGAAATTTAACTGGGTACTGGTGTGTTTATACATGTAAAAGGTTTAATCAGTGTAGAAAGCAGATTTAGATGTAAGGTTTCAAATTTATAACGTAGGAACTAAAAGAAATACTCCTGATCTTAAAATTTGAGTACATACATTGACTTGCTTTGTGAATAGATTCAGGTGCTGAAATACGCTGGGCGGGTTTACCTGTAAACAAAATACATGATATTATTAAAAACCTGTTATAAATAGTAGATACACAGTGTCCTTTAAATCACTGATATCCCAGAACAAACGTTGCTCAGACCATGGTCTAATAACTGTTAACATCAAATAAAGAATAAAAAAATCTAGACCTTCTCAAATAAGTCTAACTTTGTTCAAAAACTAACCGTGACATTAAAGTTCATGGGTACGCTAGCCGTAGCGTATTACCTACTCATTAGTTAGATAGGTACCTAGTAACTACCGGTCAGCGCGCTATGTTGTAGGGCGTAACGTTAAAATAGACGTTTTAAGTTCGCAACTTTTTATATATTTCAAAGACTGATTTCGTTTTGTTTTTTAATTTGACGTTATAAACTATTAGTAGACCATGGTCTGAACAACGTTTGTTCTGGGAAAACAGTGATTTAAAGGACACCGTATATACAGCAAACTAGAAATCTAATATAAGATTTCTAAATCTAAGATTTTCTCAAAAAACAACTTCTCATAAAACAAGAGATCCCACTAATTTTTAACGCATTTTAAAATCATTATCCCAGCCAGCGCAAACCTCAGACACCAGACTAGTCAAATTTTAACAAAGAAACTCTAGCTAATTCATCCAATTGTACTTTATACTATTAGCTACTTGAAGCACTCAGTCGCCACTTAAAACTCCGCCACAAATTGCAAATGAGCATTAACATTTAAACAGTCCCAAACTTGAAATTGCACGGCTAAGATTTCACGGTCAAAACAAATTTAAACAAGTCCCTGAGACGACCGACGGTAGAAATTAGAGTTGCCATTCATGAAACCTTTAAATTGCGATCCTGGATTGTTCCCCTGGGAAATTATAGACTTAACACCTGACAAGGCTCAAATTTTAATGTTAGCATCCCGCTAGTCCCCTTTTAGGCACGAATAAATTAACACGTTTTTGTTCTGCTATTTCACAAAAGCAGGCGCTCGTCGCTTGTTCGCAGGCTCCTAGTGTTGACAAAGTAGGGCGAAACAGAAAAGCTATCTCGTCCGTATAGCGAAATGAGAATGCACGCAGCACAGCTAAAACATGAATTTCAGACTTTGTTGCTTCCATTTGGATAGAGCTGAAAGAGATATTGCCGTGGTATGATAGTATTATGGTATTCTTAACGTTTATCCAGCGTCGGCTTTTTGAAGTGAAACTTCTTTACGCACGCTTGACTTGGGAAGTAAGCAGGTGAATGCGTTACGAAAAGTGCGAACGGAAGTTGAGAGGGAGATAGTGGTTAGTGAAGATAGAAAGAGAAAGACAATTACGTTTCGTATATTTTAAAACGCTAATGTGCGAGTTGCGTCCAGAATGAACATAGACTGATAGACCTACAGACGTGTGGTCAATTTTGTAATTGAACAATTTTATAAATTAATATTTTGATAAAGAAGTTTTACTTCAGTCGTGTGGTCTAAAGCACACTCATTTTTTTCTATCGAAGAAGATACGAATAGGCTCATAATTCCAAACAAAATTTTTATTTCGTAAATATATCAAAGCAATCAAAATCAAGAATTGCTACCAAATTAGTAACTTTATTCGAACAGTCAGAATTTTCACAAAACGATTCATTTATATAAAATTTCTCTGAATTTTCCCTTAACATCTTGAATTTCCACTAAGCTGTCTGGATATAAACGATGTCGTTTCATCTAAACAAGCCGTCGTAACGAGCATGGACCACTGCAAATATTCAGATAGTTACGTCGAGCTGTATCTGCGGACGTGACGAGACGGGCACGAAGTAATTTGACGGCTGGCTTCCCGTCCAAACTACCCGTAGATAAGGGTTTCTAGTGGTTTTTGAAGTACAAGTTCTATGTAGGTACAAGTGTGGTGAAAACTTTCTTGCAACTGTGACGTGTCTAGAGGCAACGACAGATACTGACAATCGCTTAGCTATATATCGGTTTCCTAAATTTAAGCAGTTAGTAAGATTACACTTACTTTGGTCGTGAGACGATAAGAACCAAATCTTATATTCCATCTTAAAGTACAATGTGATCCTACACACACTGCTAAAATTACTTATTATAAATTAATTATTTGCAATAAAACCTTGCTTATGAAAACAATTTTAAAGCGACGTGTTTTCTCGAATAACGAGCTTTCATGAAAACTGAATTTATCTCGCAGAGAACTCAATATAAATAAAGCTGTGAGCGACGATTTTAATTCGATGGACTAAATACAAATGAATTTATAAAACGTTTACTCTTTTAAATGATGTAACTCGTCGTATCACTGGCACTTGATTCCTTATACATACTGATTATTATTCTAGTTTAATTTATAAAACATCGAGAGGAAACCCACGGCTTATCACCAATTGAACATGACGTCTTTCTTGCGGATTAGGGCTAACTAAACTGAAAGCAGAAGTTATAGCATACATCAGCTTTCATGTGCAGTTATATGTGCAGGGCAAGCCGACACCAGCTAAAACCACCAGGGGGGTTGGATGCGTCACTGCTAACTTTCCACAAGGCGCTGTATAAATCATCTTAATTTTAAAGGTTTTACGTTTAAAGCTAGATTTTATTAAATAAATTGGTGTTCAATTTGGGCTATGGTAGGCTTTAAAATGCTGGTAAAATAATCAATGCGTTGAGAAGGTCCACAGTACTGAAAGGTTTCTCTTCTGGCGTCGTAAAGGCTAGAAATTCAAACCATTAAAGGAAAGATGCGTTTTATTGCAATGAACATTCACTAAGGCGCTTGAAATTATCTATTTTATGGTCTTGGAATGTAAGTAAGCAATAAAACCATTATCATGTGAGATATTTCACGTTATTGTGTTCTAAAATCAGTTGTAGTCAGTTGGTAGGGCTAAGAATTCAATTTGCATAAAAATATGTGACTTAAATGTTATCAATAATTTTAAAGACAACCACTATAAGACCAGTTTCTGCAGTTTTTATCTACCAAATCCATCATCACTTGACAGGAATTCAAGTACAATTGTGTCTTCAACTTTGAAATACCGCCTCGGGAACCCGTGAACACGTTCTCACATAATTTACGGGTTTGTAGAACTGACTATGGAACCAAACAAAGCTAAACTTTTGTTAGAATAAATCCAAGAACAAAGTTTCTAACTCCAAGTCTGTAGTGGTCAGTCAGTAGCCCAAGATTAGATCCGTGTTACTGAGTTTCACTGGACTTATAAAGCTGCTTAATCCCTTTAAATGTATTAGGGGTTTAAAAATGCCTTCATAAAATGGCGTAACTTAGGAATATTTACACAGTGTTTTGTCTTTTGTGCCAACAGGCAGCTTCAAACTTCATCGCAAGAGACAAAATAATTTTCATATATCGCAAGGTTATATACGTTTATAAGTAACAGGGCTGGTGTACGAAATGTTCCACATTTCGTTCGTCATAATCGATTAAATGAAAATTAGATTTCCCTCTTCAAATTACCTTAATCAAATTACGCTTTCACAACTTATGCTTCCAAGTTTTAAGAATAAAAAACTGATTTCTGATAGATATTTTTGTATTAAAATACTTTAGTTACATTCAAAGTAGTGGTTCCAGCACGATTAAAGAATCATACCGCAGGCAATCAAATCATTGCATGCGACGCAATATGCAGTCCCCTGGACGCTGCTATCCATGAATAAAGGATGAAGGCACGTGTTGCCGTGCTCCAGATTTGTATAAAGCTTTTATACTCTAGCAGATGTAAGATTCATCTTGTAGTATGAGGCAGAGCGTAGTCCAAGTGAATCCATACTTTGATGGCTCAAATAATATGTTGAAAAGCATACAGAACTGCAGTATGGGTTACTTTCCAAAATGGCCTTTGGTGTTACAATGTTCATAGACTACGGTAGCCCCTTACTATCTTATAGGCCGTATGTTTTTTGCTATGTTAGTGGTATAAAAAAAACCGGCCAAGTGCGAGACGGACTCGCGCACGAAGGTTTCCGTACCATTATCTATAAAACGGCAACAAAATCACGTTTGTTGTATGGGAGCCCCCCTGAAATATTTGTTTTAATTTAATTTAATTATTCTTTTTTAAAAATAATATTTAACTGAATATTCTGTGAATATTTCAAGTGTATACCTGTTGCTGTTATCAAGATCAAGCTAAAACGAGCAAAAAAAAACCACGTTTGTTGTATGGGAGCCCACCTTAAATATTTATTTTATTCTGTTTTTAGTATTTCTTATCATAGTGGCAACAGAAATACATCATCTGTGAAAATTTCAACGGTCTAACTATCACGGTTCATGAGATACAGTTTGGTGACAGACGGACAGACGGACGGACAGACAGCGGAGCCTTAGTAATAAGAATAGAATAGAATAATTCTTTATTGTACACCAGGAATACTTTAAAAAAATAATGTATGTTAAATATAGTACAATGGGCGGCCTTATCGCTGAAAGCGATTTCTTCCAGGCAACCTTTGGATGAAAAGTAAAGAGCGAAGCAGTAATGGGCAGCGGTGGACAGATTATATTTATAATCCTAATACATAAATTAATACCTAAAGATAGACTAATATATACCAAACGAATAACCTAACTAAATCAATATAGGTAATAGGGTGCCGTTTTACCCTTTAGGTACGGAACCCTAAAAAGTATGTCTTAAACAAAGTAATTCAAATACCCGATATAAAAATAGGTAGAAGTCTACCTAATAAATTAGTGAATTTAGTAATTATTTCATTGAATATTGTGCTATGCGTGTTTCTGAAAGCCTCACAATTACTATATATGTAAATCAGAATGTTTTTTTTTATAAATTATAGGCTAGCGTTTGACCACGATCTCGCCTGATGGTAAGCGATGATGCAGTCTACGGTGGTACACGCTTGCCTAGAAACCTATTCACTCGCGACTTGAAGACCCCTAGGTTGTAGTTATCAGGAAACACATACTCAGGCAAGCCGTTCCACTCGGCGGCGAGCATAATAAAGGTGGAAGAGTACCGCTTTGTGCGTATGGGAAGTATGTCTACCATGTAGCGGTGGCGCACCGCGGTGCGTCTAGTTGTCCGATGATAGAATGGGGATGGTGGGATCAGGTTGAAAAACTATGTAGCTATGTACATGTAAAATATCATTAATGTTTAAAGCGGCTTCGATAGGGGCCTTCAGATTACCTGAATCGAAATTACTGTACCCTGAAAGAAGAAACTCTCCTTTTATCGTTTATAGATTATCAACATGCGACAGAATTTCAACTTCATAGAATTAGTGGTTCGCCCCGAACTGAGATCTCGCGAGTCTACCATAAAAACAAAAAAAATACTATTCGTAATCCTTGATTTTTTTTATACTACTTATATGGCAAACGAGCATGCAGTCCACCAGATGTTAAGTGGCTACTGCAGGCCATGGATATCCACATAGAATTCAAAACAAGCTATTATGTTGTCTTGATCTCTATGTGGATACGTTGCCATACTATAGGACTTAGCTGTTATGCCTATGTGCCAGTAATTACAGGAACATACCATTACCATCTAACCGGAACACAGCAGCACAAGTACTGCTATTTGGCGGCAGATAAAGGTAAGGCGGTGGTGCCCACTTCCTCGAGCCCGTTCACAAAAGCTCTACCACCAGTAGTTGACTATCAAAATAGTGCCACGAAATAAATAACCAACTTACTTGACCTACAGTTTCATTCAAATTACGGGTAACGGGGGTTTTTTTTGGTTACACTTTTTTGGGGTACAAATTGCAGTTATTCTGGATTTTAGAGTTTTGCCTATGTTTGTGATATTTAGGCTACACGCATACCCAATTTCAGCACTGTGGGGTCACTGGTGACCCTGTGAATTTTGTCAAAGTTTAGTTTTTATTATGGCTTATAACTCAAAAACTACAAGTTCTTTACTAAAAATAAAAACGGATTCGAAATGTACTAATGAAGATCTTTCATTTGTCGTCTCACTTGACCTAATAGTCTCATTTTTTTTTACCCCTCTTGAACCCCAATATCTAAACAATCCCCTAACATTTTTAGCTCATTTATTCACAACAAAATTGTGCTATCACTACCTACCTATGTATAAAATTTTACAATGATCGGATCAACGCTTCGAAAGTTATCCTCGGACAAACAAACATACCTACATATTACATACAACGCCGATTTGCCCAAGTTGATTTAGAGATCTCGCTTCGCTAGTTCAATAAATAATTTCAATTTCATCAAACATAAACAACAATAACAAATAAACGTACGTTTATACAGGTAAGCAATTAACCGAAGTGAAATGTAATGATGTTTCAGACACAATTAAGCGATGTTTACACGTAACAGGCTTCACGTAAGTAATGAGACTTGCTTCTAAGCTACTACCCGAGACTACCTACCCGAGAGCTTGATGAGATGTAATGCACATATTACGCTGACACAAGTTCCATTGTGAACATGTGAATTTAGTATTTTTCAAACTTTCGGGATCACTGTACATAATTATTGATTAAAACGGGTATTTATCGCGTATGTATCAGTCAGCCCGAGACCATGACTGTTGCAACACAGCCGAAACGTCGGGATAACAAATAAAAAAGGTACATACGCGATAAATACCCGTTTTAATCAATAATCATGTGAATTTACCTAGCATAAATACTGTACCTTAAATAGTAAGTACTTAATACTTCACTAAATACTATTACACAACTGCGTGTGCAGTAAATAGATCAGTTCCGATAGTAGCCCATACGAATAGGCCCCAATTTTTTTTTTTGAATGTCGTTGGCATCTGAGGCCGTTGCAGCTTAACCGAGCTTTTGGCGAGCGCAGAAGGCGCTGAGCCCTGTAAGTTTTGATGAGGCAACTAGCGCAAGGGCTCCACTTAGGTACGAACCTCGGCTTGGGCTGTTGCCAGGACGGGGATAGGAGAGAAACGCCTGGGTACGTGCTTGTACCTCGTGTAGGCGGCGACTGAAGGGACTCGTCGACCTCGCCGGCGAGGTCGGTGTATTTGTGAAGTGTTTGCTCTGACTATTGTAGATGACTCATCCGCATTAGCGGAAGTGATTTCGTCATCCGGGTCTCCGAGAACGTGTCTCGGACGACAGAGGGTTATCTCGGACGACGGAGGGTTAATAGGCCCCAACAACAGTAACGATGTCTTATATATCAAACACACACACTCACGCACCCTCAAACATCCACACACATCCTCTCACTCTCACACACACAAACACTCACCCATTCATCAAAATTATAAGTATCTTTATATCTGTATCTGTATCTATTTATAAGAGCTCCTTTAACTTTCATTTTTTCTTTGCTTATTTTATTTAGTTTTAAGCCTAATTTTCATATTGTTTAGAATGAACGATGTATCTTGCTTTGTTGTCTGAGGAGGTGGGCGTTGAAGCTTTTCCACATTTTTTATAATTTTTGCAGTTTCATCGTGCTCTCAGTAATCTGTTTGTACTACTGGTTCTAAATAAATGAGTTTTAAATTTTATGTCTTGTGATGCCATGTAAAAACAAACCTTAATTAACATTATATTATCATAAAACATTAATATGTATTAATCACTAAACATTAGACTGCAAGGGATCAGATTGCTGTTTAATCAAAAATAGGTATAACAGTTATATTTCATTTTGTATTGAACCAACGACGGCATTTCCTACCGGCATCGGCAAGGAGATTAAAATGTGACGCCCAAACAAATCACAAGCATTGCTAACTGTTCTAAACGCAATTAAACACTGACTCGAAACACAAATCTAAGCTCAAAGCAATTTTGATGTAATTTATGTCTATTGTTTTGACTCGCGAACACAATACTCGTAAATAACGCCCTTTAACTGAATAGAAAAGTACTAACGACCTATAGCCCATTTATTCCCTTCTACAGCTCTTAAACGGTCATAAAAACTAAAGCATTGTCCGTTGCTGAGTGTAATCCACTTAGCCGCGCTACGTTCTGTACAAACAACGCAATGTATTATGTAATGATACAAAATAAACAATGTGGTAAAACTCGCTCCATTTTACAGCGGTAGAGTGGTCTACGAGTATAACTGAAACCGACGAATGAGAAATGGCTCGCTGCTGAAACGCAAGTCCCTTCAGTCGCCACCTATACGAGGTACAAGCACGTACCCGGGCGTTTCTCTCCTATCCCCACCCTGGCAACAGCCCAAGCCGAGGTTCGTACCTAAGTGGTGCCCTTGCGCTAGTTGCCTCATCAAAACTTACAGGGCTGCGTGCCTTCTGCGCTCGCCAAAAGCTCGGTTAAGCTGCAACGGCCTCAGAGGCCAACAGCGAGATAAGTCCATTCGAAAAAAAAATCTGAAACGCAAGTAGAAAATACAGAAGGTATTTGCTTTATAGCACGACTATAATTTTGCCTGGAAGAGATCGCTTTTAGCGATAAGGCCGCCCATTGTACCTTTGATTTAATTTTGTATTCTCTTTTGTTTGTTTTATTTTTAATGGTGTGCAATAAAGAAATTATCCATCTATCTTATCTATCTATAATTTTGAAAAGCAACTATCACCGGTAGAGCACTGAACTATAATCTAAATCAGAATAAAATACAACGACTGAGTATTTAGCAATCACTGAAAAAATCTGTAAGACGGTCATTCGTGTGATGCTTAACTTAAATATGACCAAACTCGAATCAGCACTTACGTCTTTGACCTATAAATATTTACTTGGTTTAGTTAATAGATCGGCTGAGTAAAGCATCGTTTCGTGCAGACCAGGGCCGGATTATCCATAAGGCGGATTAGGCAACTGCCTAGGGCCCCGCACCAACTAGGGGCCCACGGGGGCCTAGTCGATGCGGGCTACGCACCAAGAAAAAAAGACGTTTCATTCGTGACATTCCCCATTATTTAAATTCGGTAATGTTGCCATAGAAAAAAATATTTTAATTAAAGATCAACTTCCAAGTTTTAAACGATTTTGTATCTAAAAAAGTTAGAAGAGTTGCTATATACACTTATTGTACCTACTTCACAAAAATATTTTCTTTCGGTATACAACATATTTTACTGCATTTAACAAGATTTTTAAAATAACCGCGTCACATCTCATTTATCTTTCCTACTCCATCATGTGACCTGAATCATAACACTTATCTATAACTATAATCTATTAATTATGATCATTTCAATAAAAGCAAAAAGCAGGAGTCAATCTGATCGACTCGACTTTTGTAATAGAAAAAAATATATTTTAAAAAGTAAGAAAAGGGTAAAGGAAAGGGGCCCCGAGAATTGCATTGCCTAGGGGCCCCGATATGGTTAATCCAGCCCTGGTGCAGACACTTGATTAAGCCACTAGTGGCATTTTCAGAAGAGCAAGTTGGTCCCGTTATAAAAGTCATCAAGCCATGTCGAAGGTTGAGCGGAGCTCAAAACTTCGACACCAGAGATGGCCAAGCTCATACAAACAAAGTTTTTAATTTAGACGGTAATTTGTGTTGACTATTCCATTGCGTATGTAATACTAATAATCTATGTTTATCTCGGTAAAGAAATATCTTTCAACAAATCAAGACAAAAAGAAAACGTTGAAAGAAGAATCAATATGACGTGGAAAAATCTGGAGTATGAAAGAAACTCTACAATCAAAGTTGCCGCTAAAACTGAAAAAAAAGTAATAGTAGGTATATTTTATAGTGATAACCGAACACTTCCGGAAAACTCCAAGATTTTTAGAACTCGTATCAAGAGGGTCTCACACACAAAGACTAAAGTGGAAATGGGCGGGACATATGGCACGTCTAAAAGACAAAAGATGGACACAAAGCGTAATAAAAAGGACAAAGCCGACGGGAAAGAGAGCCAGAGCAAGAACGCTGGGTTGACGAAATTAAGAAAGCCGCCGGCATAAGCTGGATGGAAAATGCGCAGGATAGGAAGCTTGAGAACAAATAGGACGCCTTAACTAAAATTATTTAAAGGGGCTTTAACTAAAATTTATATAAATGAATATTAATATTTTTTTCAATGAATGAATGAATGAAAACACTTTATTGTACACATTAAAAAATAGAAATTACAGACTAAATAGAAGACACAAAGCAAAATAGTACAATGGGCGGTCTTATCGTTCAATATGTAACACCATTAGTTTTAGTAAGGAAATAAAAAGGCTTTTTGTTTTATTATTTATTATTCCATTACTAAAATGTTTTTATAACGAAGCCGACATAAAACAACTCAGTTTTCAATAAAAGCAACCACAAGCGTTGTTACAAGTCCACTCGAGCGTGCACATGTCAGGTACGATGTTGTTTGCCGGGACAGTACGTTCCACACTGAATAATGATAAGGGACCGCGTGGGATCCACTTGCATTGTATTATCCATTTAGCTAACAGCTAATACATTAGTACAATAACACTGTAACTTAAGGTCAACCGGTCAAGACACTGCCAGTAAATGAATCAGTTTTAAAATTGGTGAAAATATTTTGGTGCGATTTTGATTTGTTTTTTAAATAAATATGTATGTAATACAACAACTTATTATATTATTGTACCGGCAGATATTCTGGTAGCAAAAAACATTATTATCAGATACCAAACATATCAAAAACATATATGTAAGTGTACATCTGTGAAAATTGCAACTGTCTAACTATCACGGTTCATGAGATACAGCCTGGTGACAGACGGACAGGCAGACAGCGGAGTCTTACTAATAGGGTCCCGTTTTACCCTTTGGGTACGGAACCCTAAAAAAGTAATGAACCCTATTGAAGTAGTTTATTTTGTTCTTAAGGTAAGACTAATAAGTTCACCAAATTTCAATCCAGATAAAATTATAGTACGCACTAAAACTAAAATTAAACGCACATGAAAATCACTAATCTCAAATATCCTATAACAATTCAACCATGCGAATTTCAATCAATAAATTTAATTAAACAAATTACATGATTCCCCACACTTGTGTTACATGTGTTTAGTACAAGTCATGCCCCTGTTCCTGCCTGAAAGATTTACACACGGGACTCTACTGTTTCCATGTGACCTGCTAGCCAATGAACCAATCCAGTGGAGTAGTTTCTTCAACTGTTTTGTGAACAGAAATAACAGAGTTGAACCTAGTTATTCAGCTGTTATTCAGTTATTCAGCCTTTACTGGACTATTGTCATGAGGAAAGAAAGTAATTATGTAATTATGAATGATTTTGTTTTATATTCTGTGGTGGGGGGGGGGGGGGTGGGGGGGGGGGGGGTGCGGGGTGGGGGGGTGGGGGGGGGGGACATAATACATTTGTTATTATAAATACACATTGTCTTGTACACATACTAGCACCATACCTATTTCTGCCACCAAGCAGCATTGCAATGTTTGAGTTTGAAGGTTTCCGGTGAAATTACAGGCACATGAGACGTTACACCTGTATGCTTAAAGATGATGGACGCAGAGCAGTGCATCGTAGGGCAAATTTTTAACGTACATGACCTATGAGGCAGTTCTCTGTTATAACTTATAAGCGATCGTTACCACTGTCCATAAGCTTGTTCCAGGTAGTATAAAAAACACAATATTAAAAAAAGTTTACGTTTGCTTCGCCCTTCCCGGAGTGGATTTCTCGTCTCGTAGTTGAATTGCCCCAACTCGATCCCGGTGTAGTGTACCTACGGGAGTACGGAGGGTGCATTTCTGTTTAATATTGCATGCAAGCTACGTGAACTGTTTAAACTAGAGGACCACTTGTACAGGGGAGCGAAACAGAAAAACCTTGATCTCGTTTGATATTAAAGCACATTTATGTTGCATTTGACACGGTGTTTTTAAAATGTTGGTTTTTTCATCGGTTCTTTTCAATGGTGCTCGCGCATCGTGACATTTAGGGGTCTATTATATTACCTGCATGAAAAGCTGCATAGTGTATTACATATTGTGTATGAAGTATATACTGTAAATTATTTAAACTCCCGAACTGAGATCTCGCGAGTCTCGCATTAAAACAAAAAAATATTATTTGTACCTAATCTTTGACTATCAAAATACTGCCACCAAATGCATAACCAACTAACTTCACCTACAGTTTCATTTAAATTACAGGTAACGGGACATGTTAATTGGTTACTGTTTTTTAGGGTAGTAATTGCATATATTCTGGATTTGAGATTTTTCCCTATATTTGTGTTACTAAAGCTATACGTATACCAAATTTCAGTACTGTGAGGTCCCTGTGCATACCCTGTGAATTTTGTCAAAGTTCTGTTTTTATTATGGCTAACAACTAAAAAATTATAAGATTTAAATTAAAAATAATAACGGCGTCGAAATTTACTCACAAAGACCTTTTCTTAGATGTTTTTTTTTAGATTTTAGATTTATTTCATCATATCATCATATCAGCCGTAGGACGTCCACTGCTGGACAAAGGCCTTCCTCATTGATCTCCAGGAACTGCGGTTGGAAGCGGCCTGCATCCAACGCCGACCTGCGGTTCTTACCAAGTCGTCTGCCCATCTTGTGGGTGGACGCCCTACGCTGCGCTTGCCGGTCCGTGGCCTCCACTCGAGAACCTTTCGGCCCCATCGGCCATCTGTTCTGCGCGCTATATGGCCTGCCCATTGCCACTTCAACGTGCTAATCCGTCGGGCTATGTCGGTGACTTGAGTTCTCCTACGTATCTCCTCATTTCTGATTCGATCCCGTAGAGAAACCCCGAGCATAGCCCTCTCCATAGCTCGTTGAGCAACTCTGAGCTTATTCATAAGGCCAATAGTGAAGGACCACGTCTCGGTTCCATATGTCATCACTGGTAACACACACTGATTGTAGACTTTCGTCTTAAGGCACTGAGGTATGTTGGACGAAAAGACGTTGCGAAGTTTCCCAAACGCTGCCCATCCGAGTTGGATTCGACGATTGACCTCTTTCTCGAAGTTGGACCTACCTAGATTTATTTATTTCCCCTTAATTATAATATTGGTTGTTACGGGAATGTACATTTTTACATTTTAAAACTTATAATAATTAAATTAAAATAATATAACTTAAGATCATGTCACCAAAAATTATAATAATAATACTTATAACTATAAATACAGTCATAACAAAATACTAAAACAAAACAGATAGGTAGGTAGGTCGATTTAGAGATACACAAAACAAAATTATAAGATCCTAACTAAAACGGTATGTCAATACTAAATTAAAATAAAAGAAAATATATTGGTAGAATATGTCAAATAATTGCGTCAAAGGAAGATTCTAATAAATTAAAATTAATAAATTCATTTAAACAATAAAAAGCATGTCTTTCAAAAAAATATTTGATTTTTTGTTTAAAATCTGAAATATATTCTAAATTTACAATGTTTGTTGGCAGTTTATTGTACATTAATATTTTATTATCTTCTCCCTGCTTTTGCACTTTAGCTAGTCTTACTTTTGGTTCATATAGTGTCTCCTTATTCCTTAAATTATAGTTGTGTGTGTCTTTTTTCTTAATATACTCTGTATCCTTGTTTTGTTGAATTTCGAGGAGACTTTTAAATATGTACAGGGATATTACAGTCATTATTTTATGTTGCTCGAAATATTTCCTTACTGATGTTGTCCTTTTTAACCCGCATATAATTCTTATTGCCCGTTTTTGACCAATAAACACGTTGCGTATGCTCGAATCATTCCCCCATACCGTTATAGCGTAGCTAATTATTGAATGGGCATATGCGTAATAAACTGTTGTATCATTTGACCGGATACTCCCCATTTTTTTTTCTCTCTTGAACCTCAATATCTCAACCCCCCCCCCCCCCCCCCCCCCCCCCGTTTTTAGTTCAAGTCACACCAAAATTGTGCTACCACTACCTACCTATATACCAAGTTTCAGGATGATCGGATAAACGCTTTCTAAAGTTATCCTCGGCCAAACATACATACATACAACGCCGATTCGCCCAAGTTGATTTAAAGATCTCGCTTTGCTCGATCAATAAAGTCTGGTTAATATTTAAAATTCAATGGTATGGCTCCTCAAGATTAAACAAGACCGGTCAAGTGCGAGTGAAACTCATGCGCGGCGGGTTCCATACCTACTTAGGTTAATGGAACATATTTTATAGTTTGTTGTCGAAATAGAAGGGGTGCTAAGAATCCCCGGGAGACGATCGGCTACCAAACCCTACGACGACCACTGACATATGGAACCGAGACGTGGTACCCTTCACTATTGGCCTTATGAATAAGCTCAGAGTCGCTCAACGAGCTATGGAGAGGGCTATGCTCGGGGTTTCTCTACGGGATCGAATCAGAAATGAGGAGATACGTAGGAGAACTCAAGTTACCGACATAGCCCGACGGATTAGCACGTTGAAGTGGCAATGGGCAGGCCATATAGCGCGCAGAACAGATGGCCGATGGGGCCGAAAGGTTCTCGAGTGGAGGCCACGGACCGGCAAGCGCAGCGTAGGACGTCCACCCACAAGATGGGCAGACGACTTGGTAAGAACCGCAGGTCGGCGTTGGATGCAGGCCGCTTCCAACCGCAGTTTCTGGACCGCAGATCAATGTGGGAGGCCTTTGTCCAGCAGTGGACGTCCTACGGCTGATATGATGATGATGTCGAAATAGAATTGTTCAAGTATTATTTATAACTGTTCTCAATTTCATGTCGATAGCTTTAATAGTTGCTGAGATAATCAGCTATGATAAACGGACGGACGGACAAAGTCGCACCATAAAGGTTCCGTTTTTATAATTTGGATCCGGAACCATAAAAAGCTGACATAATAGGATATGGTGAGGACAAAAAAAGAACAATACTCTTCTTTACTAATAATATATAGAAGTAATCTTTGTAAGTTTGTTTGTTTAGATATAAGGGGTAGGTAATCTCCGGAGCTACTGATCCGATTCTGAAAATTATTTTACTTCTTCTTCGTACCGTGTCAATAGCTCTACCTATATTGTATTAAGTACTTGGCTACGATGGCGTCAGAAGAAACCATTTTAAGTCTTCTTTTTAATTATTTTACTAATACTAGCTACGTTATCCCTGAATGATATAGGCTATATTTCAATTTGATTAAAATCCGTGCGAACCCGGGGCGTCTAATATAGCCTTTAATAATGATACAACTCATAAGCTTTACCAGTATTTCCAGCTAATTAGTAACGTACTGGAGTTGTTTTTCTTGGTGCAATAACGAAGAGATAGCATCTTAATAAGTGTGCCGATATCTCGACCTAATTAATGCTTTTCATTTTCAGCCGACAAAAGAAAACCTTGATGATTTTCTTCAGTAACAGCCAGTTGTTGGTACGCCAATCAAATTACAAATAAGTTGACGTAGTGTTTAACTTAGCACTCTTGTTAAATCATATTGAGTTTCTCGAAGGCTGATTAGTGAATAATTAGCTAACCAAAGGATCACCTTTTGAATGTCAAACTAGTGAAAAACCGATTAATGGACGAAAAACGGCTAAACGGCGTTTCTGCAACCCATTTTAACATATTACAAGAGATTTTGTTGACTGATTTGATAACTTGATTAATTAATCTCTGATTAAAATCTAATGCGGTAAAATATGTTCCATCAACCCAATTTGCACTTGACAAGAGGTTTGACCAATGGTCAACTGATTTGCGAGTTAATCATCCTTCCAACAACCGGCCGTATTGGAATACCGTCGCATAACGGGGCGCCTTCAAATATTATCAAAGCAAGGATGATGCATGGCTCTGGGTAATTACTACCTAATTTTCTATCAAATCCTGTTCGTGTTTTTGATCGTTTTAAAACAATCCTCCCTTTCGTTTTCCTTCCCGAAATGTGGTGATTCTGACCCTGAAAGTGAGCAGTTTTTTCCTAATATTAAAGTCAAGTTTTAACAATTCCGCATGTGTTCGGATAACACTATAAATAAAAATACTATTTAAATTTTAACAATTTATATTTAACGAATAAACAATACCGGTCAAAAGGGACTCGCACACTGAGGGTTCCGTACCGTACCGTAGTGGCGTAGCTACCGTAGGGCTAGACGAGGCAGTGCCCTGGGGCCCCCAAGCTCAGGGGGCCCCTCGAACTCTCACTTACAAACCATAAATTGAACTAGTGAAAATTTCTCCCAAATTCGGAATATAAACGCATAAGTTATTCAAAAACGTGGTGTTATTGGTAAAAATTAGGATTCTGTACCCAAAGGGTGCTCAACGGGGCCCTATTAACGTGCCTCCGCTGTCTGTGTGTCTGTCACAGGACTGTATTTTTTTAACGGTTTATCATTAAAATACAATTAATTTACTCCCGCGGCATAAAATATTATTGCATGCAGTCTATCATCTGTGATTATAGTAGCACTAAGTTCGAACATTTATAATTGTTACCACTGGATATTGTCAGTGTATGCTGTGTTGATGATTCTTAATAATAAAAAAAACGGTAACAGGTAGATATTTTCTTTTATTATCATAAAATAGTTTTAATTTGTTCCTGAAAGTAAGTTACACTTTGTATTTGGTTTTTCATTTTATTATGGAGACGACTGTAATAATACGAATCTGGATGACGATAAATCTGGAGTACGTCGAATTCGGCACAAGACGAATACGCAACAAACGATGTTAAATAGTTTAGTTGGGGCCCTTAGTTTAGTTGGGGCCCTTAGTTTAGTTTTTGCCCAGGGCCTTTGGTTACCTAGCTACGCCACTGCGTACCTACCTCTATTTTGTTAATTTAGCAACGCTATATAGTTATGTGACTCAGAAACCAAGTAAAAGGTATATTTCAATGCTTCAAGTTCCATTCCAAAGCATTTCTAAGCAACCTCTATTTTAATCTGAGATCACACGATAGCCCCGTTCTGAATACAGGCAAGCACCAAACCCATAGCAATGAAAATCTTAACAAAGCATATTAATACGTCATCGCTTCTATAAATATGGCTTTGTTTACTCACCCTGCGTTATTTAAAGGGTATCTATGAGTAAAATTGGGGTTGAAAAGTCTATGAAAGAGTGACTCATACCTCCCCTATGTTTCGTAGGTCACGGTTGCTTAAAATCAAGCTTACATCATCTTTATTTTGGCTAAAATTTCATGAAAAGAATCGGATTTCAAGGGCGAAAAATAATGTAATATTGACGGAAACGGCAAATGAGATGAAAGAGATATTCTTTTTACATCTCGGACTATCTTCCATTAGCAATGGTCCTGTCCATCCATAGGCTGTCTGGAAGAGATCGCTTTGTTTAGCGATAAGCGCCCATCGTGCTTACATTTATTTATTTTCTTTTTTGCTGTTGTTCTGTCTAACTTGTAAGGTTTGACAAAGAATTATTATTTATTCAAGATAGATCATAGTTTTCTTTTTTGTGAATAGTCAAGCATTAACGTACCTACAACCTAAACTGATGGATAGTGTGTTCGAAGATAGAGCCCTTGTCAAGAAAAACCCTTTACCCTCTGGATGTAGTAACTAGTGTTTAATATTGACTGTTTTTATATTGACTTGTGTTATTTGTATATTGACATCCAATTTTATTATTATGTCACTTTAAAATACTTAATTTTATATTTTATGTTTATTCTGACGACCTCCGTGGCGCAGTGGGCGAATAGCCGGCTGAGACGCAGGAGGTAGCGGGTTCGATTCCCGCCGCGGAACAAATGTTTGCATGATCTACAGATATTTGTTCCGGGTCTGGTTGTTTTTCTCTATATTATAAGTATGTATTTACAAAAAAAAAAACTATATAAGTATTATATCAGTTATCTGGTTCGCATAATACAAGCTCTGCTTAGTTTGGGGCTAGATAGCGTTGTGTGAATTGCCCAGCAATATTTATTTATTTATTCTGGTATTGTACCCAGAGTGTACCTACATAAAGTACCTATATGAGGTATCATTATAAATTCTAACCAAATAATTGATTATGAGTATCACTTACGAAAGGGACAAACGAACTTCCATTTTGTTCCAACCTAAGAAGTTCGTCGTTTATTCACGAAAGGAGTCATAAATTGTTACTTCAAAGGGAGTCTGTATTTGCTCTGAAAGTGCTCAGTGAAACTATTTAAAGCCAAGTCTGGATAAAACAAGGCTATTTCCTTGTTTGTTTCTACTAATTTAAATTATATACTCGGAAAACTAGTCATACACCAGTAATAGATACGGTATCTTCGATTTATTGAACTCTTAAGATGAGAAGACTGCTCCTTGATCAAATGTTATTTTATAAGATATGTCATCATGGATTCGACTGTAGTAATCGTTTTTACCCTCGAGAGACTCGCAAACGTACTTTGTTTTCGCCTTGCAAAACTAACGCCGGTGAGCGCGCACCCTTAAACAGAATCATGAAACAACATAATGATCTCTTTACTGGTATCGAACTGTTTGCAACCTCACCCGGCTCTTTCAGAAGGAGTGTTTCTGATGTCATAATGTCGGATGCTCTATTTCTGTCTGATCTAAAGTAAAGGGTAAAATCTTGTTCTAGTATGAAATGTGACCTACAGATATTGTTTGCCTTCTCCATAAGCATGCACTTTATGCCCTTATAATTTGTCAACCCAATCTGTGGACACCGGGGCTGATTATACATAAAGAACCTTATTTAGTGTTAGCATTAGGTAACCTAGGTAGACAAGGTGGAAAGATGTAATGTCAAAAGACATGAGAGAGTGCCAAGTTTCTGATGACGACGTCGAGGATAGAGCGAAGTGGAGAAGATTGACCAGAAAAGCTGACCCCACCACCATGTGGGATACATAGCTGGGAAGAGAGAGAGATTAAGTAACCTAGGTAATTGTATAATTGTTTGTTGTCCTTAAAAAATAAAACTATAAATAAATAAAATAAAATGTATTTAATACTGGTAATACTATTTTTAAATAGGGGTCTCTAGGCGCAATATCTCTGGAAGTCTATGGGGAATATATAGAGCAGTGCACGTCCTATATCCGATATTATGATTATAATGATGACACTGAAACTGTCTTGGCCTTATGAATAAAATTTTTATTCGAGAGACTGCTCAGAAAACCTCATTTTCAAAACTTCCAAACCCAAAACGTGCCTAAAGTGCCATTCTTAATACAACGTACCTCATTAGAATGTCTGAGAGGTCCTCGTCCGAAAATGTATTTCTTTGACTACCCTCTTTGAGTTCTATGTAAATGCATGTGTGCATTCTTATCCCTCGAGAAAACCCACCATAAGTAACTTGTGTTCTGTATGTATAAAATATTTAGAGTGCTGTTGACACGGGAAAGAAAAACTCAAAAGCAAAAAAACTTATATTCAAAAGAAGAACAGAAATACGTTACCAAAAGAGACTATTTATATAAAAATGTTATCACACTAATATTACAAATGCGAAAGTTTGGATATTTGTTTATTTATTTGTTTGTTTGTTACTCAATCACCAAAATTGGTATATATGTAGCTTGAATTAACACATAGGCTACCTTTTATCCTATAAATCAGTTACCATGAGATGAAAATGGGGTGTCAAGTTAAGTTGCAAAGCGAATTTAGCTTTATTTCTAGGTTACCTACACATTTAGTAGTGTAACGCGTACGAAGTCGCGGGCAACAGTTAGTATTTCATAAATTCTTACTACAGCGAAAATATCAGGGAATATTCGAAAATCATTTTAGTAGATCAAACTTACGTTATGCTACGTTAAATAATAAATGGGCCAAAGAGACACAAAACTCTCTTAAATCGAGCGAAATTCCACTAGTTTATCAATAAATACTTCTTCTAAAACCCTCACAATTAAGAAACCGGCGAACCCCGAGCGCAACTTCAATTCGGCCGCGTCAAAAACTTCGGCCTGAATATCGCTATCCCTGTTTAGTGACGAAGTTTAGCCACGCAGAACGACAGTGATAGCAATAGAACGCTTCCAAATTTGATTAGATTTTGACCGTGTTCCGTAATACCAAAAATGATGACTGAAAACTTGTATTTTTCTCATTGTGTTGTTATTCTGAAACTAGACGATATAATCTATGTTCCCATGACTAGGATACGTAAGATGTTGTTGTTTTTATTACGAAACAATATGGTTGAAAACAGGTATTTTATGACGTAAAAACATGCAGAATGCGATACGCATCTATTTCATTTTAGGTAAGTATTTTGATCTAATATATGGTTGGGAACCTAGATATATATTATTCAAATTAAAATAATACCTTATTAAGTTAGAAATATGCTCCAATTAGAAATGACCTTGGTAGTACGTGTTGTATGGGCGATTCCCCTCCGGTATCCCCTTAAGACTGTGCTCCGAAAAACACATGACAAAAGCAGCACACGGTACGCTTTGGCTCTCAAATCTCAATTCAACGCTGTCGTTTTTCCTAACAGGGATAAGCCGTCTCTATTCTGCCAGCTTTATACCAGTAGGGTAACGTCAGATACCGCACACACAACATCAAAGTATATCAAACAAGCTGCCCCGACACCCGATAATCCGATTGTGTTCCCTACACAGCATGAATAATTATTAATTTACTATTTTGTACAACGGTGTAAAAACTTACAAATTGGCAGAGACATTATTCGCTACGCATTTAAATGGATACTGGATCAGTTTGTTATGTAATTCATTGGTTTTAAGCGACTTCAAAAAAGCAGGAGGTTCTCAATTCGACTGTATTTTTTTTATGTTTTATGTTTTAACTTTCGACTGGGTGAACTGTTTTTAATGATTATTTTTTTATTTGAAAGCTGGTGCTCCGCGTGTGCTCCCATTTCCATTTGGTCCAGGTTCTGACAATGGAATCCATGAGAAAACCATATAAGTCTGAAATTTGTTTATTTTTTGTGTTATGTTTGTTAGCTCAGAACTCCGTTATATATCAACCGATTTAGAAAATTAGTTTTTTTATTTCAAAAGATGTACTTTTAAATTGATCCCACGGAAGTTCGTAGAGTAGTTTGGTTTTTACTGTTATCTGAAGGCAGTTATATTTTTATTAAAAATTACTTGTCTATAAGAGTATTTTATTAACTTATTTCTTATTTTTTTTTTTGTTTTATTTTGTCACATAATATATATAATTGTAAGTTTTAAGTCTTAAGTTCACCACTGGCATATTTTTGGTGATTGTCGTCGTTATTCGATCTATAAACTGTGAATCCGGTTTTGGCTGTAGGATAGACACTTATGCAATGAGATATAATGCTAAAGTTGCATGCGTAACTTACAAATCTCGTTAAAATCCCGTTTCTAGCGATGAGTGAGTATTCTATTGACAAATAATTCATGATATCTATAGTGTTTTTAACCCCCTACTCAAAAATAGTGGTGTAATAAGTTTAAGGCGATATGTAAAGAAAATTACGCCGCTAAGTAACTGTCGTATTCTATACCGAAAAATAGTACTGATTTGATATTTATGCAATATTTACTTGAGGATTTAAACTAAATAAATTAAAGCCAGAAACGCAGTTGGTGAAACTTTTCTCGATACAATTATTTGTCAAAATCGGCTCTTCTAAAACACTAATATTGTTCACATTCTCCGACTCTAGAAAAGATTTATAGTATTTTTTACATAGTTATGTAGGTAATTATGGTACCTAAATTAATGGAAAAGCATTTTTTTTTCATTTGTTGGTTCTCATGCAGTTCGAGATTTTATCTTTTGACACTTACGTCATTTACTCCTGAGACAATGCGGCGCGGCTCTGATACAATGTATCAAAGTCATGTTTGTCTCGCTCTTCACCTAAGCAAGTAAATAGCACTGTCACTTTTTTGCATTACCGGATGCTCAGCCCAATCGTCACTGAAATTAAATTTGTATATCGTCTTAACGCCTATATCTGTATGTGTGTTTGTCTGTCTGTGGCATCGTAGTTCCGTAACGGATGGACCGATTCGGACACTGTTTTTTAAAAGAAAGTTAAAGTATAACTGGAGTGGTTTTAGTTACCTCAGTTTTTAACCCGAGTTAAAAATTGGGGATTTTAACTATTTTGTACAAGTTAACATGTGGTTGGTTGTCTTTCGATGACAGACATCGTCACTTGCCAAGCTACATCAATGTCATGAGAGATAACTAAATATTACAGTTACATGAGAACTAATTGGACTCGTTCAAGCTAAATCAGTTATCCGTCGCACATCAGACCATGTTTTGATATCTCTAGGTATATTCGCCTAAAACCCGTCCCCTGTCACCAGCAGCCCTGCGGCATATCAGGGTTGCCAGCGTGCATCAAATTACGTAAGCTCAAGCGAACGCTACAATTTTTCAATCGCGTATCGCTGGGAGCAATATCACTCGGTAAATTGAGGATGTTTACTCATAATTTAGGAGGCGATAAATCGCTAAAATTGCTCGGATTAAGGCAGGTGAACCTGGTTTGTAGGTTTTATGCGAATATGGGTATACATCCCGTTATTTCATAGATAAAATGTGGAAATATAATTTTGATTGCAGGCGCAATTCAATTCCAGGGGTTATGTAGATTGTTTTTAATCCAATTCAACCAATAACCGGAATTGCAGAAAAATGGTTAACAAAAATGAATTGACGTACATATACATATATAATCTAAGTAGAAGTAAAATAATGTCTCTAGTTGAAACTAAATTTGCGCGACAAAATTCACCAGAACGTCCCCAAGTCTTTTTATTTTAGCAAAGTGATCATATTTTACCCGGCTTAATTCGTTAAATAAACGCCGTTTTATTTCTAAACAAATAATAATTTTCATAATGGTCACCCCATTTTTCAGGGTCTTAATTCTCCCGCCCCGTCCCCGTCAGGACTTGAGACAAAAGATTGATATATGCTTTCTTTTTCATTAACTTAAATGATTAATACTTTCTCACCCCATTCGTTAAACTCGGAAGTTTCAAGACATTCAACTCAATTTAATGCATTTCTGGGATAATTGATCGTGGATAAGAAAAAAGCAGAATCTTATTTTTTTTTTTTACTCTACTTAATTCTATAGTTGAGCGTAAAATTTACATAATCTCATTATTCTATTTACATAATAGATTATACAAAGGTTTTTTTTACCTATTTGAATCTGGCCCGAACCACTGGATAGAACTTCACGACCCCAAAATTCTCTCCACCGAACGCCAATATTACCGAAGAATCGTTCGAGAAGCCGTCGAGATAAAGAAATATCGCAGTTTTAATCGTGAGGACGGCTTTAGATTATCTGCATCGTAAAATCCAGTTAATTAGGTGTTCGCGATTGAGATCCACGCGTAACTTCAGATACTGTAAGTATTGTATGTCGAAATAGTGATACGTGCGATTCAGAAAACCAAGTGCGGGTAGTTGGTGACAACATTCGCGCTTCCTGGCAATAACATCCGCCCGCTTTCAGTCTCTCGTGACCACGGCCGATGTAACTTGGCCGAAACGTCGAGGTTAGTCAAAATTATGATTTTTATATAAATCTGTGCGCGAAAAGACCCGTTTTGTCTTAAAAACATGAATACAAAGGTTGTCAAAAGAGGTTGTAAAAATATAATTTTCGTGTATAATTAGCGTATTTTCTTTGGTATGAGTAAAATAAAGAGTTTATCTATCTATCTATTCAAAGACCACAACCCTACCACAAGCACAGACTAGGCCCAACAATGCACCATAATATCATTTAACTAAACAATTTGTATGTTTAATCACAATAGGTACAGATCATAATTGGTAAAATCAGTGTGACGAGCACTCATGGGATCGCTCTACCCTAATGCGCCTGTCCTGTATGTTTTTGTAGGGTTTTCTATGTACGATCGTATCCGCAGTTTAGATGTCATATTATATGATTGTTATTCCTGTATATTAAGAGGATCTAAATGTATATTGCACTAATTGCACCCAAATACAATATTATAACATATAAAATTAAATGTAGGTACTTATAAAACATAATATTTTTGCATTGACCATAAAGTTTTATAACAGTTAGTTAAAAACTGTGTTTGAAATGAATGTAAATTCTGATTATATTCAAAAGCACAAAGGTATCAAATCCAAATCATATATTTGCATCAAATAAGGTTTTAACAAAGTTCATAAAATTATTATAGATGGGTCCAACTTGTTTCTACCACAGAGACATGCAAATTATTAAACTAAAAATTAAATAAATGATGACAAATTTAAAAATAATAACAGTAAATAAGTAACTAAGGTAACTAAGGTACAACAACAGTAACTAAGGTACAATGAACCTTGACTTCCTTGTGATGAGGCCTAACCGCAAGAGGTTGGGGGTTCAAATTCCGCTGCGGTAAAATTTGCCTGATTTAGAATAAACATTAGCATATCATACAAACATTTATGTTCTTGATACCCACGAACGTTGGAACAGAAAAGTTATCGAGACCACGCACTAAAAGCGCAGTGTATGACGGGCCCCTACTAGATGTAAAGGGAAAAAGGGAAGGCTGTCCAGCAGTGGATATCCATCCCATGGACATGAATAAATCCTATGGCTGATATGAAGATACCCACGATAAAATAAATCCTAGTTGGGAGTTCCTGTATCGTGGGCTTAGGATTTTTTTTTTATACATTATAGGATTGCGTTTGACCACGATCTCGCCTGATGGTAAGCGATGATGCAGTCTACGATGGTACACGCTTGCCTAGAAGAAGCCTATTCACTCGCGACTTAAATATACCCAGGCTGTAGCTATCTGAAAAAACAGACTCTGGCAAGGCGTTCCACTCTTTGGCGGTGCGCATAATAAAGGTCGTTGAGAACCGCTTTGTGCGTATGGGAGGTATTTCTACCATATAGCGTCTAGTTTTCCGTTGATAGAATGGAGATGGTGGGATCAGGTTGAAAAATTCCGCCGCACACTCCCCGAAATGTACTCGATAAAAAACCGAGAGGCTAGCAACCTTTCGTCGATGCTCCAGGCTGAGGAGCCTTGCATCAACTAGCTCATCGTTGCCTATGAGCTTCTTGGCTCTTTTCTCAATTGATTACTGTAGTAATATAAATCCTGAAGGAAAATATGCACTTATTTTTCCTTGTTTTTAACTTCGTTGCTATTTTTGCATGCCATAAGTACCCGAATTGTTACAAAAACCTTGGTATAAAATGAATCAATTGAAACAAAACTAAGAACCAAACAAATAAATCCATTATGTTCATATCCGACCAGATTAAAACCCACCTAATAAGCGATAATATAGCAATTACCTGCAAACGCAAATAGAGGAAGTGGTTTTTCGTGTATCGACAAAAGGGAAACAATTATAGAGTTCCTTCAACGTCAACAAGCAATTAAGTAAATGCCCGTCCATTCTGATCATTCGGGCCGGACGTACGTTAAATACCCAACACTTTTATTTTCTTTATAATCTTAATCTGTTTCGGGTTTTTGCAAAAGGTCTACAAATTCATTATTATAAAGACGGGATTTATGATTTATCGTTTTATCTGTGTTAAGACCAACAATGTATATCTGTAATAATCTGTGCTTATTACAATCTATTAAGGAAACTGAAATATTCAAATTGCATACTTTGGCGTCCTTAGACTGTGCGGTTTTATGGAACCGTGGATTTTAATCTTAACTATTTTATTAAAATAAACACAGATTATTGGCAGCTCTGTTCCTTTCCTCTTTTGAGAAAGAAAGAAAAATAATGTATTGGACATACACAGGTGTTTACAGACAACTCTATAACACACATACATACTGGGGACACATATATACTAAATAACGGGCTCGAGGAAGTGGGCACCACCGCCTTACCTTTATCTGCCGCCAAATAGCAGTACTTGTGCTGCTGTGTTCCAGTTAGATGGTAATGGTATGTTCCTGTAATTACTGGCACATAGGCATAACAGCTAACTCCTATAGTATGGCAACGTATCCACATAGAGATTAAGACAACATAATAGCTTGTTTTGAATTCTATGTGGATATCCATGGGCTGCAGTAGCCACTTAACATCTGGTGGACTGCATGCTCGTTTGCCATATAAGTAGTATAAAAAATAACGTAAATAACGTAATAACACAATTTAAATACAAATGTAACTGGATACAAAGAAAGGTGCACGTAAACAAGAACATAGAATATATAAAATGTATGTTCATCGGTAGTCACCGCGTGCATGAACCAAATAGTCACATCTCAGCTTATCGCAGTACACATGCATGGATGTGTAGCGGCGCTGGTTTTCAGGCAGGACCAGAGAGGGTGACTTCACGAGCACAGAACCTCGATGTAGCATCATTATATATATATTTATATTTAATATATATTTAACAGATATATTTCAGAAAGAAGAATCACTTAAATATTATATATAATATCAGAATACAAACGAAACAGTCGAATCATCATAACACCGGTATTAAAAAAAATATGAAAATAAACCTATTCCAGATTTACAAACTTTTAACAGGGAAAGCGGTATCTATAAAAACATTATTACATAGGTTCAAAGTTGCAAGTTGCAACAGCCACGTGACAATTTCTAATGCAATACATAGTTATCTCCTGACCATAAATCTTATTGAAACTAAACTGAATTAATCGCTTGACAAAACCGAGGCCAAGAGTTTATCAAGCCAATAATACTAGACCTAGATTACTTATAATACAACTTGATTAAGTACATAACATACTTACAATAAGAGTATATACTTACATAGGTACGATTTGTGTTATGATTCTGTATTAGTTATTAATTTATTCAGTACTAGCTGACAAATCCGCAGCTTCGCAATAAAAACATTACCCTCCTTTTGCGCAGTTAGGTAAAAAGTAGCCTATGTCACCCGGGGATAGTGTAGCTTCCCAACAGTGAAAGATTTTTTTAAATCGGTCCAGTAGTTTCGGAGCCTATTCACTACAAACAAACAAATATTTCCTCTTTATATTATTAGTATAGATTATAAGTACGTATTTACAAAAAAAAGTTTATAAGTATTCTATCATTTATCTGGTTCCCATAGTACAAGCTCTGTTTAGTTTGGGGCTAGATAACACTGCGTGAAATGTCCCGCAACATTTAATTTTATTTATGATTATAAAGCTGAGGATATCTCGAAAAAACTTGTAACTGAGTATTTTTAATTAGTAAGAGTCATCCTATTTATTTATAAAATCTAATGTAACATATAATAACCGCTACCAATGATTTGTGGTTTTCTGGGTGGTATCAAAACTTTACCATACATACATTTATCAAATAAAGTGTTTTAAACAGCTTATTGACTCGTCTATTATACAGTTAACGGAGTTAGGCCGTTAACCCACTGGTATAGTAATTAATTACATAAAAGTGGCACAATTTCGCATGTTAATATTTTGGTATTATAGTGTGACCATTAGTGCTGTGCACTCCCTGAGGTATGCGCGCGGCGAGACGGGGGGGGAGAATCGGCTGCTGCGCTCTGTCAGTTCGCCGTCAACGCTCGTGGCGGCAGGTAGTGTTATTTGTATCGGACTGTCTATGTCATGTGCGTCTGACACAGAAATGACACAGAAAAATAATCATAATTATCATAAATTGTCAGTTGAGTTACAATTATGTTTTGACAATTAAATAAATCGGTTTTTATGTTAAAGGATAACATATGTTAAATATTATTTATAATGTCATAAATAATGGGTTTACATAGATTGATTAAATTTTCATTTGATTTCAATGACTATAATAGAAATTAATATTAAATTAATATACGAGTTATAAAAGAGGATCAGAGATGACATGTGAAACATGATTAAGTATGTATATTATTCAGTTTTATTGATCAAGCGAAGCGAGATCTCCAAACCAACTTGTAATAAGATTTTAATGATAACTTTAAAAACGTTGGTCCGATCATCGTGAAATTTGGTATACAGGTAGGTAGTAATGGCGCAATTCTGGTGTGGCCAAATAAGCTAAAAATGTAGGGGAGTGTTGAGACATTGGGTTTCAAGATAGGCAAAAAAAAAAATAGGACTATCCGGTCAAGTTGCACGTTTAATAAAATATCTTTGTGAGTACCTTTCGACCCCGTTTTTATTTTTAGTGTAAGCCTTGTAGTTTTTAAGTTATTAACCATAATAAAAACTGAACTTAGAGTAAATTCACAGGGTACACCAGTAACCCCACAATGCTGAAATTTGGTATGCGTGTAGCTTTAGTGACACTAATATAGGTAAAAGTCAGATATCTAGTATAACTGCAATTTCTACCCCAAAAAAAGGACAACCAAATAACTTGAACTGTCGTTACCTGTAATTTGAATGAAACTGTAGGTCAATTTAATATCAGTTAAGCGAACCACTAGTTTAATACTCAACTAAAAAAACATATATGCCTGATCAACTGTTAGGTACCTAAATAGATATTAATATGTATAGTTTGTTTTTTTTTCACTTTAAAACTGTCTTACTGTTTTAATTAATTTAATTTTATATTATTAACACTTACGGGAACATTTTAAAATTTTTAACAGCATCCCAAATATTTAGGAACCAGACGAGATTTGAACCCGCAACTTTCCTCTAATACGACGACACGATACCTATCAATTTCGCAAGAGGCTCACTATCAGGATTCCAGGCGTCTGGACAAAGCCGGACACAGTCAGGCTTTTTGTTTGCGTGTCCGGCCAAATCAGACGGTATCCGGCCTGTCCGGCTTTTGTTAGACTTTTTAAATTCGCGCGATGGTCATCGGCGGGTGCGGCGAGCGCGGGCGCGCCGCTCCATTTATTGTTGTTTCATTAAAATTTAAGAAGATTTTATGGTAAATGATATAAAAAGCCTATTTTTACTTAAATAAAAGTGTCGTTTTATATAAGACTAAAAATAAGGGTGTCTTATAAATAAGGCTTTAATATCCAAACGTCCGGCTAAACTGGCTGGTCTGTCTGGCTTTTCGGTTTTAAGACCTGTCAATGTCATCATTTTACATTAGTGTCAATCCAACTAATGTAAAAGTAGCGAGGTAGAGGTGGTGGGGGGGGGGGGGGGGGGGCACGCCGATGTTTCTATCTTACTCTTGAGAGAACAGAAATAAATGTCATAAACTCCGAAACTACGCCCAAAAACTAAACAGAAACAGGCCAATCAATACAATTCCTTTGATGGCCGGTAAATCCTGATAGACTGGCTTGTAAAAGACTTTTCACGTCGTTGCCAGATGGTAGTGCCAATCAAATTAGGCCCGATTACCGACTCGAGCGGTCCGTTGGCTAATCGACGGATTAAATTCTTTGATCGCTCTATCGATTCGGTAAATCCCTTTTCAACTCGGAAAAATTATCGCGTAATCAGAAGATAATCCTGGCTACTTTAGAACGTCAGGCATGATAGTGTGAAATTTTATATAAAAAGAGATTAAAAAAATCTTCACATAGCAGATGAACACGTAAACACATACGCCCCAGGTAAAACCCAACTTTTATTTCATAAAGACAGATGGAATTCGGAACCCAACCCAAAATATTACACACAGTAATAACTGCCTCCGAATCTATCGATATACATTTTCGGAACTATTTGGATGATAACCTTTTTTATCGTTTGATGGGCTTTAAATATAATTGGCCGATGACTTTGATTCCCAATCAGCTGTACATGCTCTGTTACACGTATATAATAAGACGGGTATAAAAGTATTGGTACCTACATGTGTAGGATCCCGATAGATTGCGTGGCTTCGCCAGCTTTGTACGGTGATTAGCTCCAATTATTGGCATTCGGCGCACATGCGACCACCATTCCCGAATTGCCTTTATTACGAAAAGGAACTTTATATATATTTTGAAATAGAGGCTGTACAAGAAGATATTTTAATCTAAGTATGTGTGTGGTAGACCGTTGATAGCTTAGGTAAAAATCACACGAACACCCAAAGGTAGACTAAAGTCTAACTTTTTATTAGCTGCAGTAAAATGACGTTTTGTGGGTTGCCGGTTTTTGAAGAAAAATAAATAGGGATGTAGCTAAATGAGTGAATCATAAATGAATAATCAGTTTGGTTTTTTTTTGAGATTTAATATTAAGTTGTAATGTATTTTTTTAACCTATTATTATTACTATACTAGAGGATTGATCTTTTTTAGTGGAAGTATAGGGAGGTACATTCAAAATGAAACAAAAACGTCATAATAATGTTATTTAATTAATTTTTGTGAACTGAATCACATCCCTATTGAGATTAGCCTGGCAACGTTATTTAACGGAATGACATTTAGAAACGTCATTTTACTGCAGCTAATAAAAAGTTAGACTATAGTAGAGATCGCTTCTTAGCGATAAGACTGCCAATCGTTATTTATTTTATGATTGACTATAAAGTTTTTTGACGTAAAACTTCTTTACGCACGCATGACTTGGGAAGTAAGCTGGTGAATGCGTTACGAAAAGTGCGAACGGAAGTTGAGAGGAAGATATAAGTTAGTAGAGATAGAAAGAAAGAGAATTACGTTTCGTATATTTTTAATCGTTAATGTGCGAGTGCGAGTTGCGTCTGTCCAGAATGAACATCGATATCTAGACTGATCGACCTACAGACGTGTGGACAATTTTGTAATAGAACAATTTTATAAATTAATATTTTGAGAAAGAAGTTTTTTTTAGTCGCGTGGTCACTCGTTTTTTTCTATATCTATCTAACACTGATAAAATCTTTTGGTTATGTTCCTAATAAGGTTCTGAAATCTGTTCTGATTCGAAAAGCCTACAACATTTTTGTAAAAAAAATACATTTCACTATCCTGCTGAAGCAGTATCATAACGTTGGGGCCGTTAACAAGATCCGTGAACAGATACGACCAGCGACTTCATATCGTAAACCTGAAAACGTGCCACAAGATAATACAAGTTTATATTTTCACACGTTTACCAAAAGAAACTCTACTAACTTGGAACTCGTAAAACGTGTCAAAAACTTCGCTCATGCTTATAGTACATTAAATGGGTAGTCAACAGATGGTATGTAGGTGAGCAGGTGTAAAGATCGAGGTAAAGGAATTTACATCTCCTGCGCTTATTAAGAAGAAAACAATGGAAATAAGAATGCTTGGCGTAGCATTTAGTGCCAAAAAGAATCCCTGGGCGTCGAACGAGTCCTCTAAATTAATATGTTCAGAGTAATGTTGGGGCTACCTAGATTTTCCACTGCTTCTGGTATGTTTGCCAAGACCCACGTGAATGACTTATATGCTTTCACCAAAAGATGCTGGGAGTCAACCACAGAATACAGAATAGTACTATGTATACCCTAATGCTGAAACCCATTTTTTTTAATATTAATGTGTGTGTATGATTCATATATAAATGTTGTATGTTATATCATTTTGTTTTATTGTATGAATACCACTAATATTATAGACGAGAAAGTTTGTATGGATGTATGTGTGGATGTTTGTTACTATTTCAAGTCGTAACGGCTGAACCGATTTCGATGAAATTTGTTATGTACGCAGATTATAATCTGGATTAACACATAGGCTACATTTATTGACAAACCACTCGTGTGAAGCCGCGGGTGGAAGCTAGTGATTACTAATTAAGTTGTGGACCTCAGCAGCGCCTAAGCCATACCTTAGTTTGAAGTTTTCCTAAAATCAATGTGGTTTGTTTAAAATCTATTGGTTAAAATATATGAAATTTATCTGGATACCTTTTACTATATATTAAAGAAATGATATGAGTTCTTTCAAGTATTACTATACCGACATCTTGAAAGCAAACTTCAAGAACTTTCAATACTTCTGTATCCCACATCTGCATTGCATTTCAGACAACTTTTGAAAGCAATTACTTACCTTTCATTACAGTAACATGTTCCTTGAGCTTTGTAAACACTACGCAGTGCCAACTTCGCAATACCTAAGCAGATGAAACTATTTAATGGGTCAGGGTTGGGACAAAGCCTTCAAGCAGGAACCTTCAAACATTTAGGAGATTTATGTTTTCAGAGAGATGAGGTATCAAAATCTCTCTCTTCCCAGCTATGTATCCCACATGGTGGTGGGGTCAGCTTTCCTGGTTGTTCTTCTCCACTTCGCTCTATCCTCGACGTCTTCATCAGAAACTTGGCACTCTCTCATATCTTTTGACACTACTTCTCTCCACCTTGTCTTGGGTCTACCTCTAGATCTTCGACCGGGGATAGAAAGTTGTAGTGCCAAATTCCCTAGGTAGTCAGGTGGCCTCCTCTTCACGTGACCGTACCATCGCAGCCGACTCTTCTGCATCTTGTCAGCGATGTTGCGCACCCCCAGGCTTCCACGCACGTACTCGTTACGGATTTTATCGAGCCTGGTGACGCCGCACATCCACCTCAGCATATTCGACATGAGTTTTTTCAAGTAATTCTGAAATTTAACAAAACTCCGCCGAAACTCTCGCTTCTGACCTTCTTTGCACTTCTCTTATCCATACAGACGTCAATTTTAAAGACTTCGTTCACCTTGAAGAAAAACCCTTAGTAAAATAAACTGTAACGCTGTATTACAGAAAACCCTACAACAAAACCTTTTAACAGCCTACAAAAGGAACCAAAAAGACGTAGCTTTACGTTTGAAGTAATACCCATCGTATAGACTTAACGAATTAACTTAGAAGGTATTATCTCGGGACTATTCAGGACCCTTTCTAGCTAAAACGGTCGGTCTTAAAACCAATTTCGCTTGAATTTCGCTTGCCACAGTACCTATCGCACGTTTTGTTCTTCTAAATATTCAAATGGGAGATGAAAGCCCGCAATGGTTGGTTAGATCAGAGATGGATTCGGTGCCGCGGGTAGCATTAATTTATGTAAAGTATTGGGTTACGCGGTACTCAATATAAACGTGATACCAATGTTGATACAAATTGTAGACGACCGACGCGCGACGGTGTAACTTGAGTTAACGTATCTTTTCTTATGATGTAACTGTACATTGATAATCAGCTTAAAGCTAGAAGAAATAAGACGCAAGAGAAATTAGTTACCTGTCGTAACAAAAAGGTTCTCTGTTTGTATCAATCGAAAAATGTCACAAAAGTATTTTTTTGTAGATTTACGAGTAACGCAGGACACTCAATAAATGTTTCCAGATCAACCCTTTCTTAAGATGTCAACAATTCAATTTAAAAGATGTTGTATTCGGAAAATTTTGTAAATGGAACTGAAATCTACCGTTTACTTCCTTTTACTCTGATAAAAATTCAAAATATGCAATAGAAAAGACACATTTATGAAAAAATCTCGAAAATATGAGCAGTATCATGCATGAGACATCATTGAGATCACTGACACCCGCTGAAGCTGTAAACAAGAAACTACCTGCTAAGTATCTTCGCTTCCTTCGCGGCTACTAACCGGAACACACCACTGTTCGTTCACTAATCACAGTTAGTAATCACTGTCTATCGCACCGTCTATAAACGTTTGTTTTTGTGCAAGGATGCTGAACATTCAGAGCAAATGCGAGGTATCCCTGCGACCGCTCAGGGGTGACTGTTAGTGTCACTCAGACCGGGTTCACCCCGATGACGTCATCCTAGACCAATGGGGTGGGATTTCTTGCGCATGCGCGTCTCACTAGCCGCCATGGCGCCTCTACAATCCCGCTACGATGAGATGAAACGTGCTTCGTACATTGCCGCGTCGATTGTTTGCGTTTGGTAGAACGCGGGTGCTCCGCCGTCTATGTGCTAACATAAGGAGATTCGGTGGATATTTACGCTCTTAGTGAAGTGCGCTTCTGGGGGTGACAGCTTTGAGAGCACCCCGATGGGCCTTTCAAAGGACCAGCGCCACGATTCTTTTTGTAACTGCCTGTGGCGTGCACGGCGCATTTCGAATAATTGAGACGCCCGGTATATGATTTAATTTGCCCTTTTCGCGGGGCCGAGGCTTTCAATGCTACCGGGGAAATAATTTCATGCACGTGGAAAGCTATTCATTGGCAGGATTTGAAGCGAACCAGACGTCAAAATAAAAATACGGCTCAGATTTTACGTCTAGTTAATTAGAGATATCCTCATATTTAATTTTTCTTTTTTTTATCCAGTAAGTCCAAAGGTTGCCAGACAGAGATCGCTCTAAGCTAGACCACCCATTATACCACATTAGATTCTCTCATCAACTTGACGAATGACAAAATAATACAAAAAAATCATAAACAAACTCTTTAGAAATTACCTTGATAAAAATAATACCAATTACTTGCTTGTCCAATCGTCTGCAATCTACATTAGTTCCTCATCATAGATAGATAGATAGATAGATAATTTCTTTATTGCACACTATTGAATACAAACATATAAAAGGAAATATACGTAATCATACGTCAATTTCATTCGAATCCCAATAGCACCTTGATGGATACGTCCAAGTTCGAACGATCGACATCTAATCTTGCAGCGCCACTTTTTCATACTCAATCACGTTCGTCCAAAGGTGTTTAATTTGCCATCCGTCTTGTAACAGATTTGAAGGGTCTAGCAGCGCGATAACAACATTCAGCATGGAATATTGGACTATACACTAAGGTTTGGAAGGGCGGGTTAAGGTTGTGCAAGTTTGAACTCACTCTTTTTATCACAGACGGTGGTATGTTTAGGTATATTATAGAAGGCAAGTATGATTCGGTAAACAAAAAACGTAGTGCCCAGGTTTTTTTATTTTTCGAAAGGCTCGCGTTTTAACAGCATTCTTGTTCAAAACAATAACGTCTGGTTTGTTATAAAGCTCGCGTATATCTCGATAATAGTTTTTAAGGTTCCGTACCCAAAGGGTCAAACGGGACCCTATTACTAAGACTTCGCTGTCTGTCTGTCCGCCTGTCACCAGGCTGTATCTCATGAACCGTGATAGTTAGACAGTTAAAATTTTCACAGATGATGTATTTCTGTTGCCACTATAACAACAAATACTAAAAACAGAATTATAAAAAATTAAGGGGGGCTCCCATACAACTAACGTGATTTTTTTCTCGTTTTTGCTCGATATTGATATCGGCAACAAGTATATGCTTGAAATATTCACAGAGTATTTAGTTATATGTTCACTTTAAACACAAATAATTAAACTAAAATAAAATACATATTTAAGGGGGCTCCCATACAACAAACGTGATTTTTTTGCTCGTTTTTGATCGATATTGATAACGGCAACAGATAACGCTTGAAATATTCACAGAATATTGAATTAGGTATAAGTATGATTAATTTTACACATAAATAATTACATTAAAATAAAATTCATATTTAAGGGGGGAGGCAAACAAACGTGATTTTTTTTGCTTTTTTATAGATAATGGTATGGTACCCTTCGTGCGCGAGTCCGACTCGCACTTGGCCGGTTTTTTTTATTATGTTATCATCATCATCATATCAGCCACATAGGCCGTCTACTGCCGAAAATAGGCCGCCCCCATAGAAATACTATAAATTACAAAAACATTTGATATCAATACTCTCTTCTTAAAATATTCTCTATAGCTTATCTTACCTAGAACGAAAAGTAACAAACTTGTGTTCAAAATTGCTTTGAAACTTAGATCACTGCGCTCCAGACTTTTGATGTTCTAGCAATTTTCCATACGGCTTCTCAACTCTTCGCAACATAAGTTTTCCTTCCTATAAGGTCGTTACTGATAATGTTCGGAGCTCAAAATTGCCTGAGACTTGGGCAACAGTAAATAGCTTTTGTAGCAGTAAAATAGATGATGTCCCCGCGGTTTTAAAAAAAACGAGTGTGCTTTAGACCACACGACTGAAGTAAAAGTTCTTTTTCAAAATAATAATTTATGAAATTGTTCAATTACAAAATTGTCCACACGTATGTAAGTCGATCAGTGTGTTCTTTCTGGGCAGACGCAACTCGCACTCGCACATTAACGTTTAAAAATATACGAAACGTAACTCTCTCTCTTTCTATCTTCACTAGCTTATATCTCTCTCAACTTCCGTTCGCACTTTTCGTAACGCATTCACCAGCTTACTCCCCAAGTCAAGCGTGCGTAAACAAGTTTTACTTCAAAAACAATTGTATGTATGCTATGTAATTACATCGTTCAATTACAAGGATACTCTCAGATGTGTGTTTAATTGGGTCGTTTCTTAAAGTCGTTTCTTATACGAGTTACGTACTCAAATTAGCTGTGATACTCTTAAAACTTGTCACTTAAAAATGTCTAACCTAATCCTACTAATATTAAAAACGAGAAAGTTTTGTATGTACGGATGTTTGTTACTCTTTCACGCCGAAACGGCTGAACCGATTGCAATGAAATTTGGTATGTACGTAGATCATAACCTGGATTAACACATAGGCTACTTTTTATTGGCAAACCACGCGTACGAAGCCGTGGTTTGGTCAGCTAGTTTGTAATAATTCTAGACTACTGAGACTTTGTCTCTCCTCGTATTAAATACGAGCGAGCGAGCTTTTGCCATTATTCTACTGCTTTTTAAGTATGTACTGTGCCTCGAGACACAAGTTCAGCTTGTGATTTATCGCAAAGATAGCTGGCGTCAACGTCATAACTCATGTAAGGCAAAAACCGGGCGAGACGTGCCTTAAGTGAGACGTAATTGTTAAGACGTGGACATTAAGTGGTAGACAATTTCAATCAATAGAAAGCTGGAGACTCTTTTATGTAAGTACAAATAGGCACTTATGAATGTCGTTTAAATATAAATACGTTATAATATAACTAACATGTTATAACACCGCACCAGATCGGTCGCTCTGGAAATCTATGGGGGAGGCCTATGTTCAGCAGTGGACGTCCTTTGGCAGATATGATGATGATGAAGTTATGGAACACTTTACCGACATCAATTTTTCCTGAAAACTACCGGGCCTCTGAACAGGTATCTTCTGGATCTTCGAGCTCCATCTTAGACCACATCATCGTTTATCATCTACTACAAAGCCGAGCTTTTAAAATTATAATTTCAAAACAAAAACCGGCCAAGTGCGAGTCGGACTCGCGCACGAAGGGTTCCGTACCATTATCTATAAAAACGGCAAAAAATCATGTCTGTTGTACGGGAGCCCCACTTAAATTTTAACTTTATTCAATAGCACTATTTTATTTATTTACCTTATTTGAGGTTGAAGATTTGTTTGTTTGTTTTTTTAAATTTGGTTGCCGATTAAGCTAGTCCTCTAAATTGTATGAGCGCTCATACAACTCAGAGGACTATCTTAATTGGCGTCAACTATGTATGTATGGGGACACCCTTTAATTTTCCACTTTTTTTAGTTTTTGAAGTATTACCTTTATTTGTACTGACCTTGCTTTTTGCCAAATTTCGTGATTCTAGGTCAAGTAGGAACTACCATATAGGTTTACAGCCCAAAACCTATAGGGTACTTCCGGTTGGCCTAGAATTGTCGATTTTGGTTAAAAGCAAGGTCTTACAGCACAATTAAAGAGAAAATTCCGAAAAATGAAAAACGTTTAAATTTAAAGTAAATTTTGATACATACAAGTTTTCGCAAAAATCTAAATTTGCCCATATCTTTTTATGGCGTTGACTCAGAAGGACCTTGATTTTTATACACTTTATAGGGACTATAGATCTCAGTATCTGGTATAAATTTCAACTTGCTAGGTCCACCCTTTCCTGAGAAAATCGGTGGTGACACACGGACAGACAGACGGACAGGCAGACAGACGGATAAGGGAGTGATATTAAAAGGGGTTCCTTTTTTACCTTTTGAGGTACGGAACTCTAAAAATGATAAATATAGCCCCATCTAAAAGCAGAAACCTGTCAAATAACAATGAATAACACATTCAGAAGTGATACAAATACGAGTACAATCAAACATGATTTAACAAACACGCATGTTGATCGACTCGGATGATTGATCGCCTGATCACCTTACAACAGTAAACAATGGCATTGTTACGTCTACACAGTTACTATATATATAATAATCTCCTATATAATAGGTGCTTATACTTTAATCCCTTAAAAGAATACGTCTGTTGGTATGTAATTGTTCAGTTTTTTTTATAAAATTGTCTTTTGGAAAACGACGGGTGACCTTGTTGGGTGTCATTTTAATATATTCACAATTTGTAATCTAAGTGTATACCATCGTTAAACCAAATCATTTATGATCAGCCTCTCTTGATCTTGCTACATGTTTAAGTAATTGAATGTAACGAACCTACTCGCTCTACCGACTTCTCTTATTCTGCCAATTATATAGGTATGTATTGAAACACATACATCGTTTTATTTAATCTCTTCTATTGTACAAAAGTGTTACACGCTTATATATTTTCTTTATTACGATATTTAAAATGTAGGTAACTATTTTTCTGTTTGTCTCTGGTCCTCACTACCATGCCATGGGTAGTCATCCTTCTTCTATACATTCGAGATTACGTATATTAAACGAAACAAAAATATTCAAAATTTGATTTTGTAATTTTTCATCACTCATGCTCTGCAAGTTGGTCATTGTTAGCTTAATGCCTGATGCGTAAATGCGATTTGCGCCCCTAGGGCCGTAAGTAAATTTGAAAATAGAATGAGGCTTACTGGATTCTTAATATACTAAAATGAAATTAAACCTCCATGACAAATCTTTATTTTTATCTAAAACATAGAAGTTACACTCCTAAAAGCTGAAATTAAATACAACCTACATGACAAATCCTTATTTCTATTTAAAAATGAGAGTGGACACATTCTTAATATGCTTTAATGAAATATAACCTCCATTAGCCATCTTTATTGTTAGTAAAAGTGGCCCTAGTTTAGTAGTGAAAAAAAAAACAATGGATACCTATCGGGAACACAGATTTTCTTTTTAGCAACAAACTTTTATAAAGGCTTTATACTCGAGTGAAAGCGATCAATAGCAACCTCGACTCTTTATCGTCCCCACTCGTGTTCGTTCGCTCGTTCGCTAAAATATCTCGAATCAAATCAAATCAAATGTATTTATTGCTTGAAATATATGTCATGTTCGGTGTGCAATAGATGGCTTACGCCCCTTGCATAACAATATACTATTTTTATGACATTTTATTTCGAAAGCTGTTTTACACCCTGCAGATCCATTCGATACAGTTGTCCAAAAACGGATTAACTAGCGGTTCGCCCCGAACTCAGATCTCGTGAGTCTCCTATAAAAACAAAAAAAATATTATTTTTAATCTGTCTTTTTTTCTAGAAAAATCTTTGTAAGAAAATATTACAAAATCTTTTGCTATTAAAATAGTGTAACGAAATACATAACCGAACTCAACCTATAGTTTCATTCAAATTACAGGTAACGGGAGCACATGTACATTGGTGACTCTTTTTAGGGGTAGAAATTGCAGTTTTTCTAGATTTCAGACTTTTCCCTACATTTGTGTCATTAAAGCTTACATTAAGCATTTGTGTCAAATACCAAATTTCAGCACTGTGGGATCACTGGTGTACCCTGTGAGTTTCGTCAAAATTCAATTTATATTATACCTAATAACTCATAACCGACAAGGATTAAACTAATAATATAAACGAGATCAAAATTTACTGATGAAGACCTTTCATTAGACGTCCCATTTGACCTTATAGTCACATTGTGATTTTTTTTATTCCTCTTGAACCCTAATATCTCAATAACCCCCCAACATTTTTAGCTCATTTAGTCACACCAGGATTGTGCCGACTAGGTATTGTCGCATGTATATATATAAATTTCACGATGATCGGATCAACGCTTCGAAAGTTATTCTCGGACAAACAAACATATGTACATACAACGCCGATTTGCTTAAATTGATTTGGAGATATCGCTTCTCTCGATCAATGAAATACTCAAATGCAAATAAAAAGGTACAAACGACAACACAGAAGGGTGACGATCGAGGGGGTCTAATCCAGACAGGTAAGCCTCTCATTTATCATCCCAAAACAATAGGGGGCTGAACACATAGACCTGTATACTCCAAACTAGGATTTAATGTTCAATGCATTCATTATAGGCTAATGGTTGTAGAATTATTTATTGGCTTGAGAAATCTTCTATTTACTCTTCTCTTCAACTTTTCCATCCAAAGGTTGTCAAAGAGAAATCGTTTCCTTAAATGATAAGCCCGCCTATTATATGTTCTCTTTTTAAGTATCTAGTTTGTTTACAGAATTTTCATTAATACTTACAAAAAAGTTTTCAAAATTAGCTTTGTTTCTCAATATATCTTAATATATATATACATATTTATATTTTCGTAATCCAAATCCAGCAGCGAGATGGGTGGACGACATCGTAAAGGTCGTGGGCCGTCTGTGGGTGAGACTAGCGCAGGATCGTGGTGGATGGCACAAACTTGGGGAGGCCTATACCCAACAATGGGTGAAGTCAGGCTGTGGATGATGATGATGATGAATCCAAATCCAATTAAAATTAGAAACTATGATTATAGGGTACCGGAACAAAATGCTAAAAATGGAACCCAGAGTGCTACTTTTTCCGTCCGTCTGTTACAACTGATTATCTCAGCAACTACTGAAGCTTCTTTAAATTTGGAACAGCTTCCTAACTATATACCAACATTTTTAAGTAATGTTGTACCACTTGTAAATTCAAATGGGGTAACAAATAAGAGCTCAGTTTGTACATTCAAAACAGTTTTTATTTTTGTTATACGGTTGTTTTCGAGTTATGATTAAAAATGACGAATAAAATTCCCTTCCCTCACCAATACTTCCTCTCCGAAGTTTCATCATCATCATCATCCGGAAGACGTCTACTGCTGAACATAGGCCTCCCCCGTAGATCGCCACAACGAGCGTTTGGTAGCCGTTTGCGCCCAACGGCTCCCCGCGTTTCTTACTAGATCGTCGATCCACCTTGTGAGGGGCCGGCCTACGCTGCGTCTTCCAATCCGTGGTCTCCACTCGAGAACCTTTCTTCCCCAACGGTTATCGGTTCTACGAGCGATGTGGCCTGCCCATTAGGTCCATTAGGTTAACTGTCCAATTAGGTAAGTCCAACTTCGGCAAAGAGGTCGCACGAAGAATCCAACTCGGCCGGGCAGCGTTCGGGAAACTACGCGATATCTTCTTTTTCAAAATTCCCCAGAGCCTGAAGACTAAAGTCTTCAACCAGTGTGTGTTGCCAGTGATGACCTATGGCACTGAAACATAGTCCTTTACTCATGGCCTCATGACCAAGCTCAAGGTCGCTCCGAAGTTTGCAACGCACAAAATCTGAAGTTAATATTATTGATAAAAATATATATAGGAACGGAACATAGATGCCCGCAATTCCCACTCGCACTTGGTGGGTCTTGTTTTCCTTGAGTCTTCAATGTAATCACATAAGTAAAGAGTGTCCACACTTTCAATGCTTTTAGCACAAATTGCAGTCGTAAAGTATTCAATTCCATGACAATATCGACACCATTAATTCCGTTAATTCAGATAATAAGTCGACCGTCATCCATTATGCATAGCAATAAAAGGTTATTACGGTTTCAATGACGGCGAATTAATCATCGAAAGGTATTTCATGTATAAATATTACTCGTGCGCGATAACTTGGGCCCTGCTAGGAATGCGACTCCCCGACCGCTTCCCCTGCACTTCCCCGATGGCGCCCGTATTGTACCGTTCGCATCACTATTTTTTACTAGGGTTTTTAGTCTCGTACTGGCCTACGTCACGTAACGACGCGCTCTGGAATTCTTTTAGTTTTCGTTTGTGTTATTGTTTTGTTGTTGTAGTTTTTGTTGTTATAGTTTGTGTCATTGTTTTGTTGTTGTAGTTTTTGTTGTGACATGATGACCTCTTACAAGAGACGAATGAATCGCAATTAATTGTAAATTTATCGGATACCTCTTCGTCAAGTGATTATAGTGAGACTGAGGACGAAGAACAACCTCTAGAAGGCATAAATCCACTAAGTAGTGACGAAGATGAGATAATGTAAATAATAGATAAAATAAATGTATAAACTTAAACATTGTATTTTTATTTTATTCAAATAGTGTAAAACAGATTAGATAAAAAGCAGCGTCCTCCCTGAGTAACATAATAAATTAGGTTAAAAAAAAACAAAGACGAAGCCGCGGGCGGCTGCTTATTATGTTCGCTTTTTTGCGGGCGGTACAAACACGCCAATATGACGTCACCGCGCTCAGGTCCCAACTTATCGCGCACGGGCAATATGAGTATAAAACATAATGGCTGTTACTAGTAAAGCTGATGAAATCTCGCGTGAAAAGAGGGATTTGATTTCGATAGCCGTACTCTAATTGGAATCGAAATATCGATATTTTAGCAAGTTCCTTTGAAGTGCGTGTTATTATTTTTTCACTGTAAGTGCGTAACAGCATGGGCTAAATTGAATGCTTCGATTCAGCCTTTGCCAGTGATGGTGCTAATAAAAAATGTATGGCAAGCGCTATTCTGTTTCATCGCATGTTTTGGTTTAGAAACCTCAGCTATAACATATAGTGCACCCACCTCTAATATAATCTCTCTCTTGCCTCCGAAAGCTCCGAAAGTTTGATGTAAAAAAAACACCTAGATGACCTCTGTGGCGCAGTAGGCGAAGGTCCACCTCAGACGCAGAAGATTGCGGGCTCGATTCCCGCCGCGGGATAAATGTTTGTAGGTATGATCTGTAAATATTTGTCTCGGGTTTTGCTGTTTTCTATGTATAATATGTATAAATTTACAAAAAAATTTATTATAAGTAGTATTTCAGTCATGTAGTTCCCATAACACAAACTCTGCTGTTATTAGAACTAGATGATGCTCTTTGAAAATGTCCAGCATTATTTATTTACCTTTTAAGGTGACGTCTAAAGTCAAAATCTTTTATTCATTAAAATCACAAGAATCACTATGAAACGTCAATTTTACTGCCTGTTCCTTCGCGACCAAGCCAGAAAAGAAAGGCAAGAAACAAGGCTGTTTGTATTTTTAATGATCCTTTTAGAATACATAACAATACAGGAAATAAATTACGTCTAAATTGTAACATTTTGAACGAGTTGGAGCAATTCAATCCCAAACTTCTCTATCATCTAAAATCTAAATAATCCGATATTTTATAGTAGGCTTTTTTTAAAACATTTTTTTTAATTACGTTTTTAAATTTGTTAATTGTCAATTTTTGTACATTACTTGGGAGTTTGTTATAAAAGCGAACACCTTGCCTTTTGAATCCATGCTTTTAAACGATTTAAGAAGCTTCTTAATATTTCATTATAAGTGTCTCAACTCCGCTCTTGTGGTGTGTATTCTTATTTAAAATAAATAAAAAAACAGACATATGCAAAAGTAGTTGTTGAATAAGTCACTTACTTATATTTTATTAAAATAAGCAACACTTGCGCTCTTTTGCTTTGAAAACGATAGTATTTTGCAAATTCACAAGTTCTTGATAATCCCATTTTACGCTAACCTTTTCCCAAAATTCAACCGGTTTTTGGCTCGCCTCTACTTTATACGACAAGGTAAAAGGTGGATTTTAAAATTATTTATTTAAATTGAGTTGAAATTCGGGAATTCCACTTTTGTGGAATTCGGGTACTCTCAGGTGGCATGGTCATTTCATTTTCTAATACGTTTTGCTTACGTGTGTTAAGAATGTTTGGATGTAGAAGTCAGTGGCCGATGGTGTTGGAGTAATTAGGCCACCCGAACGCCTCTAACATTGCTTGATGTTTTTTCTACATTCAGACTCTATTTTCAACCTATGACTTAAATTTTTTTTCTTATCTATGCATATTTATGAAGATTAAGATTCATTTAAATTGAGTTGAAATTCGGGAATTCCACTTTTGTGGAATTCGGGTACTCTCAGGTGGCATGGTCATTTCATTTTCTAATACGTTTTGCTTACGTGTGTTAAGAATGTTTGGATGTAGAAGTCAGTGGCCGATGGTGTTGGAGTAATTAGGCCACCCGAACGCCTCTAACATTGCTTGATGTTTTTTCTACATTCAGACTCTATTTTCAACCTATGACTTAAATTTTTTTTCTTATCTATGCATATTTATGAAGATTAAGATTCATTTAAATTGAGTTGCAATTCGGGAATTCCACTTTTGTGGAATTTGGGTACTCTCAGGTGGCATGGTCATTTCATTACCTAGTACGTATGTTTTGCTTAGAGGTGAACGAGCCAGTGGCCGATGGTGTTAGATTAATGAGGCCACCCGAACGCCTCTAACATTGCTTGATATTTTTTTGTTTTACTTTAGGGGGTTCATCATCATCATCACATATCAGCCACGGAACATCCACTGCGGAACATACGCCTCCCTATATATTTCCAGAGCTACCAATCTTATGCGGCCAGCACCCAACGGCTCCCAGCAACCTTTATTCCATCTACTCGTAGTGGGCGTACACTATACGCTGCGTGCGAGGTCTTTACTCTAGAACTTTTCTGCCCCAACGGGCGTCAGTTCTTCTTGCTATGTGCCGTGCCCACTACCACTTCAGCTTGCTAATTCTTTGTGCAATGTTGGTGACTTTGATTCGACTATGAATCTCCTCATTTCTGATTCGATCTCTTAGAGAAACACTAAGCGCATAGTCCTCTTCCTAGCACGCTGGGCGACTTTGAGCCTTCTTATGAGGTGTAGTGATAGACCACGTTTCTGTGCCATATGTCAAAACTGGTAACACACACTTTTGTCTCTCTGGGCACTGAGGAATAAGTGGTTACTCTGACAAAAATGCTTCAACTTCAAAAAAAATCTGGTGATTGAAATTATTTATGGACCGTGTGACGTTTATGGAATTTTAACCTATGACTCATTTTTTTCTTCATCTATGCATATGCATAGATAAGAAAAAAAATGTTGTTTGTTCTACTGGCAGCGGCATTTAGTTTTTTAGCCACATTATTCGTTTGTGGCCATATAACTCAAAGATAATGGTGTCGCCGGAACGGTTAAAATTAATGTGGTTTTTACACAAAATCTTTATATAAACGTGAAGATTAACTTAGTTACCCTTTTTAAGGTTATTACGCGCACAGAGGAGTGTGAGATTCGTCATACGCTTTATATGGAGAAGGAGAGGTGAATCCTTAAAAAAAATATCTTACTGTTGAATTTCGACCACTATGCACTGGCACACTGGCACATATGTTTATTTATGAATGAATGAATAAAAATTCTTTACTATAGATTACAAGCTAGACACAACAGATATAAAGAAATAAAAAAAAAACAAATAAATGTAAGCATAATGAGCGGTCTTATCGTTTAACAAAGCGATCTCTTCCAGACACCATCTGGATGGAGAGGATAATTGATTAATGGAAGATTAGCCGAGGTTTAAAAATAATATACTTAAGAAGCCGGCGAACCCCGAGCGCAACTTCAATTCGGCCGCGTCTAAAACTTCGGCCTGAATATCGCTATCCCTGTTCAGCGACGAAGTTTAGCCACGCAGAGCGACAGTGATAGCAATAGAACGATTCTAAATTTGATTAGATTTTGACCGTGTTCCGTAATACCAAAAATGATGACTGAAAACTTGTTGTATGTTTCTCATTGTGTTGTTATTCTGTAACTAGACGATATAATCTATGTTCCCATGACTAGGATACGTAAGATGTTGTTGTTTTTAATACGAAACAATTAGGTTGAAAACAAGTCTTTTAAGACGTAAAAACATGCAGAATGCGATACGCTTCTATTTCATTTTAGGTATGTATTTTGATCTAATATATGGTTGGGAACCTAGATAAATACTATTCAAATTAAAATATTACCTTATTAAGGCAGAAATATGTTTCAATTAGAAATGATCTGGGTAGTACGTGTTGTATGGGCGATTCTCCTCCGGCCTCCCCATAATGGAAGGTTGACTGAGGTGTAAAAAGAATATACGTAAGTATAGAAAAAGAAAAATTACAAAGCAAACATATTAGGTACACAAATAATTGTAAATAAATAATTTATGTTAATTAAGCAACGCCATCAAGTTACGTGACTGGTAAACAAAAAAAACTTTTAAGACAGATATCTATAAAATTGTTCATTATTATAAATACGGGATTTATCACGTACCGTCTTATCGGTGTTTCGACCGACAATGTTTCGGTTCAATTCGTGAACCTTCATCAGGGTGAGTGCGATCCGCTCCGAATAACGTCTCGCCTCGCACTGCGCGCCGCTGCTCTCTGCGCGCGAGTGGACGGGCGGGGTGGTGGGGATTGGGTCAACGAAAGCACAGTGCGTATAAAATTGTTCTAGATAGATATATCTATCAATCATATTAATTTAAGATTCTTCACTTGGGTTCCGTTTTTACCATTTTGGTCCAGAACCCCGACTTACTGACACTGCTACTCAGTTTTTGAACTTTTGCAGTTGTCGACGTTTTCATTTGTCTAATGTACTTTCTTTAAGTTCCAAATAAATAATTTTGATTTTTTTTTTAACCCTAAAATAAGTTATACAGACAAAACATTCAGAATCCATTTTGCGATACGAATCCAATCTACATTTGACAGGAACTGAATAAATAAACTTGAAGCACTTGTATGAGTGTATGAGTAGGAATTTTGTGTTCATGATAGCTATCCAATATTCAACGTCATGCGAATATGGACGAGAAATTACAATGTCATGTTGTAGAGCTGATAAACATATAGAATAGATTTTATGTTGTCTGCGATGAACAGACGATTATTTGTGGTTAAATATATTTTATTCTCAAAGAACAGGTTTCACTTGCAGAGAACATCTAATTACATTATTGTACTGGATTATGTCTAGTGATATAACAGTAACATTGCTTAATATATATAAAATATATAATTATATTAAATATAAATTATAAAAATAACTTAATATTCTTTAGTATACAGTTTCTCAATCTTTTTTTAAATACATTCTAGTGGCTTCTTTAACTTTATTGGGCAACTTATTATACAGCTGTGCTCCTTCAAATGTTATGTTTTTCTTTCCTTAATTAGTTCTAGGTATTTCTTCATAAAAGTTATGTCTGTATGTATGTAATTTTTTACTAGTTTTCTAATAAGGCAGCACGTATAAAGGTGTAGAGTTGTTTTATACTCATCCGTTGGGTTTCTATTATTTTACAAGATAATCTTCTAACCTACGAAGGGTTCAAAAGGGGTATGGAAAGAGCTATGCTCGGAATTTCTCTGAAGGACAGAAACCGACACGAGGTTATCCGACAGTCAACAAAGGTGATCGACATAGCTCAGAGGGTCAACAAGCTGAAGTGGCAGTGAGCCGGTCATATCTGCCGCAGAACCGATAACCGTTGGGGTAAACGTGTTCTGGAGTGGAGACCACGTCTAGGCAAGCGAAGTATAGGACGCGCTCCGGCTAGATGGAGTGACGATTTGCGCGCAGTGGCTAGCAAGGATTGGATGAGAAGAGCTGAGGATCGGGCTCAATGGCGCACCAGTGGACTGTTAAAGGTTGATGATGATGATGATCTTGCTAACTTGTCCTTAAATGTTATAATATGAATTTTTGTATGGATGATTATATTCTGTGAAAATTATGACCTTTCCAAGTGTACAAACGATGTATCTTTATGGAATAAAAATATTTTGATTTGGTTTGATTTGATGATGAGGGTTCAAAATGGTAGAAATCTTACAAATATTTTTTTACATAAATACCTATTTAGTACTGTTATCTGTATAATATTTGTTTGCATTATTTTATGTGGCAATTATCATACAATTAATATTTGAAGACGACATAAAGAATGTCGCGGGCAACTCCTGGATGCGCGCAGCACAGGACCGGGAAGGGTGGCGTTTACAAAGGGAGGCCTACACCCAGCAGTGAGTACTTATGGGCTGTGGATGATGATGAAGAAATACATTTTGGGGAATGTTTCCAGCAACTATACGATCTGATCCCACCATCCCTCTTCCATCAAAGGACAAGCAGGCGCACGGCTCAGTACCATCCGTACCTGGTTGATATACCACCCATTCGCACACACCGTTTTGGTTCTACGTTGGTGCGTGCAGCTGAGGTATGGAACACTTTACCGTTGTCGTCTGTTCTTCCTAATAAATATGATCAGGGCCTCTTTAAGGTAAGAGTGAATAGGTTTCTTCTAGATCTTCATGCTACATCTTAGACCACATCATCGCTTACCATCAGGTGAGATTGTGGTCAAACGAAGATCTATCATGTGTAAAAAAATTATGAATATTTGAAGAGAAAACTTTGTAACCCTTTTTAAACTTATTGCGCGCACGAAGGAGTGGGAGATTTGGCATAGTTGAAGTTTATATGGAGGAGGACGAATGCTAAAACTAATCTAAAAACAGCTTTTGAAGTAATAAAAAACTTCATTACGCACGCTTGACTTGGGGAGTAAGCTGGTGAATGCTTTACGAAAAGTGCGAACGGAAGCTGAGAGGGAGATATAAGTTAGTGAAGATAGAAAGAGAGAGTTACGTTTCGTATATTTTTAAACATTAATGTGCGAGTGCGAGTTGCGTCTGTCCAGAATGAACATAGACATCAGTCTATCGACCTACAGACGTGTGAAAATTTTTATAATTGAACAATTTTGTAAATTAAAATTTTTAAAAGTGTGGTCTAAAGCACACTCGTTTTTTTTTACGGTCAAATTTCGACCACTGTACACTGGCAACTATACTATTTCCATTTCTTTATTTTCTCGATGACAGCTCCTGTAAAAACTTGAACGAGCGTCTTTTTTACATTAAGTATGCATTATTTTATAAAAATATGACGCTTACGCACGTACAAGGATAAACTAGAGTCGGAGAAACTGATAGAAATGGAGCTATCGATAAACGTAACACCGATATTTTTTTACAAAATGTAAGAAACTAAACTACGGCCGGATTTGACAGCTGGGCAACAATCAACACGGAGGAACACAAAATACACAACGTAACGTATGGATAATGTGAAAAATGAACAAAATGGCGGTGGGCCATTGAGTGTTCCCCACCTTGAAAAATATATTTGAATGTTTTTGTTGTATTTGTCTTTCAAAATATAATAAATATATGCGATCGATATCATTACTTATTTGGTCACAACACTACAACTATCAAATTAGAACTGTCATCGAGAAAATAAAGAAATGTAAATAGTATAGTTGCGGAAAACGCAGGCTTCTTTGATTTTGACGCCCATTGTGTTGCCGTTTCATTGTACATCTGTTTTTCTCAATCTATCTTGAGCACACACGTATTGAGTACTTTTATGAATAATAACAAAAGTACTCATGACTACTAAACTTAAACACACGGCTCCTTGACGAGTCCTTTGATCTGTTTTTTGTTACCCATCCAAACGCTCGAGTTACGTGAAGAAAATGCATATTGCACAAATTATACCATAAACATTCCTAAAGCTTATTCAAACATTTATAAACTTTTGTACAAGGACCTTGGTGATTCCAAAAGATAGGAGGAATTACAGGAAAAATATGGTCAGCCGGCCATCGAAAAATGAGGCCATTGGCAGCCGCCGGGTGCAGGCTGTGCAAAATCGGTCGCTCTGGAAATCTATGAGGGAGGCCTATGTTCAGCAGAGGACGTCCTATGATGATGACAGGAAAAAACGCAACAACTAGGTAACAGATCGCCCTGGCGAGATGAACACCTTTTTCTTAGTAAACGAATCATGCAAACAAAACAGCCAAGGTCTACTTATTTATTTTTGCCTAAATCATTATCTACGCCATCTACTGACGATGTTAATGGTGATAATGATGATGATAATGATCAATGTCGTAGGCTATGCCGGGGCTCTTGGGCACACAAGAATTTGGGACCTTGTTGTAAAGTAAAGAGAATGAAAAAAAACATTTTTGTGCGTATCTTATATTTGAAGTGGTTTGTGTCGGTGACCGCTAATTGATGTAGTTCATTAGTTTGACTTACTTTTTAGGTACCTACTATTTATAACTATTAAAATGTTCACTATTTATAAAATTATTAAAAAAAAACTGTTCTGGTGTCCGATTAAAATTCGCTAAGCTACATATAAAAACAGAGTTGACAGAGGCTTGTTGCTCTCAGGGTTGCCAGAAAGTCGCTAACAACGTCCACATATGAACTTTTGTCATAGTTTGTTTTCTACATTTGTCGGCGTATATCCACCTAAAATAGAAAAAAAATTATAGTGTAAGCGAATATATCGGCCTTTAGGGGCCCCCGTGACGATAGGGGCCCAGGGTACGGGCCCCGTGTGCCCTTATGTAAAGACGGTACTGATAATGATAATAATGGTGATGATCTATCTGCTATCGTCTGAAGAAGAGCTGTAGACAACACCTTAGTTATAGCAGACACGAGACCATGTGGATGTTGGATGGATAGAAGCGCGTCCAGTTCTATCGAAAAATAATCCATACTCTGCATTATCATTTATATGCATAATCGAGATCAGAGCAAGATCGATGACAATGGCAATGCCGCCAGTACAAGCCATTGTATTACACCTCCTTCAATACATGTATACGTACCAGGTCACACCGGCTGCTCTCAATAATTGATCGAGCGAAGTGAGATCTCCAAATCAACTTGGGCAAATCGGCGTTGTATGTATGTATGTATAAGACGAAAGTCTTCAATCAGTGTGTGTTACCAGTGATGACATATGGAACCGAGACGTGGTCCTTTACTATTGGCCTTATGAATAAGCTCAGAGTCGCTCAACGAGCTATGGAGAGGGCTATGCTCGGGGTTTCTCTACGGGATCGAATCAGAAATGAGGAGATACGTAGGAGAACTCAAGTCACCGACATAGCCCGACGGATTAGCACGTTGAAGTGGCAATGGGCAGGCCATATATCGCGCAGAACAGATGGCCGATGGGGCCGGAAAGTTCTCGAATGGAGGCCACGGACCGGCAAGCGCAGCGTAGGACGTCCACCTACAAGATGGGCAGACGACTTGGTAAGAACCGCAGGTCGGCGTTGGATGCAGGCCGCTTCCAACCGCAGTCCCTGGAGATCAATGAGGGAGGCCTTTGCCCAGCAGTGGACGTCCTACGGCTGATATGATGATGTATGTATGTATGCACGTATGTGTGTATGTATGTATGTTTGTCCGAGGATAACTTTCGAAGCGTTTATCCGATCATCGTGAAATTTGGTATATAGGTGTGACACAATTTTGGAGTGACTCAATGAGCTAAAAATGTTGGAGGGTTGTTGAGATATTGGGGTTCAAGAGAGGTAAACAAAACAAAATGGGACTATCCGATCAAATGGCACGTCTGATAAAAGGTATTTGTGAATAAATGTTGACCCCGTTTTTATTTTTACTCATACTCATTTATTCAAATCGTAGGGACACAATAGAACACTTGGTTACGTTAATAATATTACTTACTTAATTACATGTCTTTATCGAAGTAGCTCATCGCACCATAATTCTAGAGGTGCCAGAAACAGACAAGCATTTCGTATACACTATTTATACTAAAAACGGGATATTTACCATGATTTGTGAGTATTTGAGTATCCCGATATTTCGGCGCAGTTGCATGCGCCATGATCACGGGTAAACTGAAGTCTTTGCGAGTAGGTAGTCATTGGCAGATATAACGATCTACCCTCTTTCTTAGTCTCTTGCTAGGAATTAATTCGCTAATTCTATTAATTCCTAGCAAGAGACTAAGAAAGAGGGTAGATCGTTATATCTGCCAAAAACTACCTACTCGCAAAGAATTCAGTTTACCCGTGATCATGGCGCATGCAACTGCGCCGAAATATCGGGATACTCAAATACTCACAAATCATGGTAAATATCCCGTTTTTAGTATAAATAGTGTTCATAACCATGATAGTTTCAAAAGTTATTTCGTATACATTACATTTTAGTATAAACCTTGTAGTTTTTAAGTTATTAGCCATAATACATAGAAACTAGCTGTTGCCCGCGACTTCGTACGCGTTACACTACTAAATGAGTACTAATTACTAATTTATCACAACATATCACATTAATGTATGTGATGATGTTCAGTGAGAACGTTTCTTTATTTGTTATATAAACTGAATTTTGACAAAATTCACAGGGTACACCAGTGACCCCACAGTGCTGAAATTTGGTATGCGTGTAGCTTTATTGACACAAATGTAGGTAAAAGTCTTAAATCCAGAATAACTGCAATTTCTACCCCAAAAAAGTATAACCAATTAACATGGACTCCCGTTACCTGTAATTTGAATGAAAGTTAGTCGGTTATTTATTTCGTGGCACTATTTTGACAGTCAAAGATTTCGAATAATATATTTTTGTTTTTATGGGAGACTCGCGAGATCTCAGTTCGTGGCGAATCACTAGTATGTGAAGAACTTTGGTTGGATCGTTTCATTTTATCACACGCTTACCGGAAAACGATCTCATCTAAACTGCTTAGAGCTGTTTTTAATAAAAACTTTTTGTTATCGTCATTTAGGTCCTTACTGTGTAAAATTACATATATAATCAATGTAATTTTTGACAATGGAATGATGTCACAGACGAACTAATCTAGGTTGCTGGGAGCCATTGGGTGCAGGCCGCACAAGATCGGTTGCTCTGGAAATCAATGGGGGAGGCCTATGATCAGCAGTGGACGTCATAAAGCTGTAATGATGATTACTAAGTATTTTAGATAGAGATCCGTAGAATAACGAAGGTTAATTATGTTGGGAATCGAATTATGGTCTTGGGCGGGACACTTGGCAAGACGTGGTGATGACAGATGGAGCAGGGTAGCAACTGAATGGTGGCCGAGGAATGGCTGTAGAAGGTTAGGACGTCCGGCGGCGAGATGGGTGGACGACATCGTTAGAGTCGCGGGCCGTCAATGGGTGAGACTAGCGCAGGATCGTGGCGGATGGCACAAACTTGGGGAGGCCTATACCCAGCAGTGGGTGAAGTCGGGCTGTGGATGATGATGATGAAGTATTTTAGTAATATACACAGAGCTTTATAAAACCTGTCTTTATAAATCAGATAAAACAGTATATTTTGGTACATTGTCCAAAGTTTGTGTCATTGTCCGAATACTTGCAAAGTGCATTATAAGAACATGTGTCAAAATGGAGGCGGAACCATTAATGTTCTTACACCCACTTACAAGCTCACATTTTTTATAACAAGATGTATGGACATATAAAAGCTTATAATATAATTTAACACAAACGCGAAAACCATACAATTCTCGTATCATTATTATCAATAATTAATATAGTACATGTATAACTTAAACTTAGGAGTTCAATTTATATATTACTATCAAGTTGTCGCCAGCGGCTTCGCCCGCGTTGTTCTAGGGTGCAAAATACATATACAGGGTTTCCCAGAAATGGTGGATAATCCTGCACGTGCGTGTGCGGGGGGGGAGGTGGGGACCCACATCCCAAAAAAAAAAATTCTATTCCCAACAGTCCGCGGTCTACGAATTTTTTTGTAAAATTTAGAAATTTCCCAGTTTTCCTCACATTTGTGGGCATCACGTCCGCTACATGAGGCCTAGTTCGGATTTTTTTCTTTTAAAGTATTCCCTAATAATGGTATTCCTAAATTACCTTAAAAAAAACGCAACTACTTAGGATAGTAGTTAACTAGTAGTCCCTAAACATAAATTTTATTTCTGAAATTTATTTTACTGCAAAGTTTGAGCACCTCTGCTGTAAAAAAAATGTATTGGAGTTTTATAGCCAACCACATAAAAAAATTACCTACATCATAAGGATTCTAAAACAGTAGCATAAGTACCTACTTTAATGGTAAAATTACTGAGCTATAGCTACTAATGTGTAAAAGTAGGCGTTTCATTACAAAATTGCAAAAGAAAAAAATAAAACAAGTAATGACCAAAAAAGTATTTATTATAAAAATAATCAAAGTAAATGTTCAAATTGGGCTCCTGATGCCCTTATGCAAGCTCTACACCTTTTTATAAAAGATTTTTGTAATCTGTTATTATAATTTTTTGATGATATAATTCTGGCTGCTTCGGCGACGCGAAGTCGAAGTTCTTCTAATGAGTTTATTGGTTTCTTGTAAACCTGCTCCTTCAAACAGCCCCAATAAAAAAAATCCAGAGGATTTAGGTCTGGGGACCGTGGTGGCCACAGTATTGGCCCCAATCGGCCGATCCATCTGTTGGGATAGGCATCATTTAGATAATTTCTTACTTGCACAGCATAATGTGCCGGACAACCGTCGTTCTGGAGCCACATTCCTTGCCGGATGGCTAGTGGCTCATCTTCTAATAATATTTGCAACTGGTTTCGAAGAAATTGTAAATAATTGTTGCCATTTAGGTTGCCCGGCAATTCATATGGGCCTATAATTTTTCCATTTAATATGCCCGTCCAGTAATTTATTTTAAATTGATACTGGGATTTATCTTCTCTCATCAAATGTGGATTTGTCAATTGCCAACTGTGCAAGTTATGAAGGTTAAGATACCCATCCCTTTTACATGTAGTCTCATCGCTCCATAAAATTTTTCTGAAAAAATCTTGATCTTCTTGAATTCTTGTTAACATTTCATTGCAGAAAACAATCCGTGCTTGGTAGTCTCGTGGTAGCAATGTTTGTACACGTGTCACGTGATAAGGATGCAGTTTAAATTTTTTCACAATACGATGTGCTGTAGATTTTGATATTCCCGTACGGCGTTCGATATCTGGCATCGAAATACTGGGATCTTCTTCCACCATGTCAAGGACAATATCTTCAGTTACAGGATTGTGGGGTCGTCCTCTGCTCCTAGGGCCACCAACGCCAGTACCAGGTATTCTGCCCTCTGAGTAAGCTTGGTGCACTCTTGTAAAAACTCGATAGTCGGGGTGACGCGCGTTCGGGTATCTCTCCCGATAAAGTGTTGCGGCAGCACTTGCGTTGCCACTACATTCTCCGTAAATGTAATGCATATTGGAATACTCTTGGGGTGTATAAATTTCTCGTGACATCACACAGTCCTGTTGATATACAGAACAAATGTCCAGTAGAATGCCGAGTCGTCGCAGTTATCACCAAACAAACAAAATCCAATCAAAATGCACAAATCGAGTCCAGTAGAATGCCAATGTAGAATTTTGTCACCGAGAATCAGAAAAACAAGAGCACATGCGATGTCGAGAACGTCGAAATACGCACTAAAATTAAAATAGTTTTAACTACGGAGACAAAACAATAACCAAACACGAATTCTACCATACAAAGGAGATTTGTTGACCCTTTCACTCGCAATATTCCCAAGCACAGTTTTGTCTCGCTCACACAGCTTAGAATTCAACTGAATGTGCCGAGCAGGTAGTAAAGTCTAATTTTAGGGTCGACAGCGCTACTTAACTGGTAAAAACTAAAAAAAAATATCTGCAAATAATTTTGCTATTTTGTAATGAAACGCCTACTTTTACACATTAGTAGCTATAGCTCAGTAATTTTACCATTAAAGTAGGTACTTATGCTACTGTTTTAGAATCCTTATGATGTAGGTAATTTTTTTATGTGGTTGGCTATAAAACTCCAATACATTTTTTTTACAGCAGAGGTGCTCAAACTTTGCAGTAAAATAAATTTCAGAAATAAAATTTATGTTTAGGGACTACTAGTTAACTACTATCCTAAGTAGTTGCGTTTTTTTAAAGGTAATTTAGGAATACCATTATTAGGGAATACTTTAAAAGAAAAAAATCCGAAATAGGCCTCATGTAGCGGACGTGATGCCCACAAATGTGAGGAAAACTGGGAAATTTCTAAATTTTACAAAAAAATTCGTAGACCGCGGACTGTTGGGAATAGAATTTTTTTTTTTGGGATGTGGGTCCCCACCTCCCCCCCCGCACACGCACGTGCAGGATTATCCACCATTTCTGGGAAACCCTGTATAAACTTTGACATTCCTTTTTTATCCCATGGGAACTGCTTTATGGGATAAATGGTAGCCTATGTGGTGATCCAGGTTATAATCTACGTATATATCAAATTTCATCGAAAGCGGTTCAGCCGTTACGGCGTGATTGAGTAACAAACAAATAAACATCCAAACAAACATCAAAACTTTCGCGTTTATAATATTAGTGTGAAGTAGATATTATTGACCGAACAAGCGAAAAATGCCTAAAATGCTTTTGTCCGGCTGTCTGTTCCCGCCTACAGGTCGCATTTTTCAACCGATTTTGAAAAATTGGCACACAAGTTGCTTGATTTATTTAAATTTTTAATTCGATCGCGATTTTTGATTGGGGGACAATAGGGGGGAAAATGGTAAGGTTGCTGTAGCGTTATTAATCGACGGTTTTCAATCAAATTTAAGAGCGCACTAAGAACATCATTCTACACAAGATGTTGCGAAAAAAATTCCAAAAAGGGGGAGTGGAGGGGAAAAGGGGGGGAATTTTGCTATAACGTGATATGTGGATGGATTTCAATTTTTGAATTTTTTTAGAAAATTTTTACCTACTTATACCAATCAGACTTCGCAGTCCTCCCTCTCCGCCATAACGAGACGAACCCGTACACACCAGATTAGACCTCCTAGGACCAAGGGAACGCGAGTTATCACTAAAAATTAACAAATATTTTGCTCAAAAGTTTACATAGGTACTCACACTCATACTCATTTATTCAAACCGTAGGGATACAATGGAACACTTGGTTACGTCAATAATAGTACTTACTTAATTACATATCTTTATCTAAGTAGAGGTGCCAGAAACAGACAAGCATTTCATATATACCTATTTACATTTAAGCTTAAAAATACTGACTATTAACCATGTAGGTACATAAAATTATAGCTGCTGTAGAGGGGCATTGTCAAAGAATTGATTATAATAGTACCTATTTTGAGTTCTAAACTGCTGTTTATGTCAGTAAGTAACATTAATTTTATTAAAAACATTGAATTGCATTAGTCATTGAATAAAATATAAGCAATGTATATGCAATAAAAAATGTCAAATCGTAGCTGCTGTAAAAGGGCATTGTCATCTTACCTAAATAAATAATAACAAAAAAAATGTATATACCTAATCCTAATATCACAGAAATAACAATTTATATAAAAAAAATACATAATACATACCTACTATCAAGTAATTTCCTGTGAAATGGAGTCATCCTTGAGAGCTTCCATCATGCTATAGTAGCTTTTCCTAATTAATACTAATTTTAATTTTCTTTTGTATATGGCATAGTCCATTTCACGCAAATCTTTATCTAATTTATTAAATAGTTTGACTCCATTACAAAGAAAACTCTTTGAAAGTTTAGCTAACCTAATAGTTGGGTGTCGAATGCTGCCACCATGCCTTGTTTGGTAGGAATGGGTAGAATTCAAAGTTGGGAAATCTTGTATATTTTTTTAATATACAAGTGGCACTGGTAAATATATGCACTAGTCAGCGTCATTACCCCTAGTTGAGAAAATGCATTTCGGCATGTTTGTCTTGGTTTTAGACCTAGTACGTATCTTACAGCCCTTTTTTGTAGAATTAAGATTCTGTTGAATTCCGCCGCATTCCCCCACACTAGAATATTATATGTCATGATGCTATGAAAGTAAGAAAAGTACACGGTTTTGGCAGCATTCGACCCACGCAACTCTTTTATCTTTTTGATAGCATAGCATGCCGAGCTTAACCTGCCAGCCAGTGTATCGATATGTTTGTTCCACTTCAATTTATTGTCTAGTTTTAATCCTAGAAAAGTAATACAGTCAGTTGGCTTGATTAATACGACATTGCCGTCCGCGTCAGGTAGAGTATAGTTATTTAGGTTTAGAGAGAAGTCCATTAAATTGGTTTTACCAATGTTAAGTTGTAAATTATTTGGTTGGTTTTTCAATTACTTGCACGGGCGCCGTCAGCGTGTTCGACTCGAGGAGTCTCTCTCTTCGTGGTGTAATACGTCTGCTGGTGTACCTCAAGGTGGCGTTTTATCTCCTCTTCTTTTTGCAATCTTCATAAACTCTATTTCTCTTAATCTTTCTTCGTCTTTTCACCTCTACGCAGACGATCTTCAGATTTATAATCAAGCTACGCTCAGTAATATTGCTGATGCTGTTGACGTTACCAATTGCGATTTACGCCGTATTGCAGAGTGGAGCAAGCTCCACGGTTTGAAAGTTAATCCTACCAAAACGCAAACCATTATTGTAGGTAGTTCAAGAACGCTTAGCAAAATTGATTGGTCCACTGTCCCACAAGTTGTCTTTGACGGAATAGCAATCCCATACAGCGAAACCGTTAAGAATTTAGGTATCATCATTGACCGCAACTTTTCATGGAAGGCTCAGCTTGAACTAACCAGCCGGAAGTTGTTTGCGTCAGCTGGTTCACTAAGGAGACTACGAAACTTTTTGCCTACGTCCACCAAGACTGCGCTTGCACAATCGCTTTTACATCCCGTACTAGACTATGCTGATGCTTGTTATCTAGACCTCACTGAGGAACAGCTTAACAAGCTCGAGCGTTTACAAAATTTTTGTATTAGATTTATATTTGGCCTCCGTAAATATGATCATGTGTCTCCCTTCCGTTCAAAGCTTAAATGGCTTCTGATTCGTCTTCGTCGGAATACGCATATCCTTTCTCTTCTCTATTCTATTCTTTTCAATCTCTTCTCTCCTCACTATCTGAAAGATAGATTTGAATTTCTCCATTCTTCAAATAACTATACTCTTAGGTCATCAGAAAACTTGATACTCAGAACTCCTTCGCACAGCACTTCCTTTTACAGCGCTTCTTTTACAGGCTGTTCAGCTGTGGAATGCTCTGCCCGAAGAAGTAAGACGGTCATCGTCCTTACACGTCTTCAAATTGAAGGTGAAACATCATTACCTGACGATGTCATCTTCCTAGCGTTATTTATTTACTATTTATGTACTTATTTTATCTGTTAGTATAGTTTGCTATATGTATATACCTATATATTAGTCTATTTTATAAGTATATTAAGTATTAGGATTAAAACTTCATATTATTATTATATCTTAGAATATATTATGTGTAAATGTAATGTATCCGCTAAAGTACACCGCACTCCGTAATTTTTAAAAATTTCGCTCCATCCAAAGGTTGCCTGGAAGAGATCGCTTTTAGCGATAAGGCCGCCCATTGTATTGCCTTATTTATTTTAACCCAGTACTTATTTTTTTATTATTTCTGTTTGTGTGGTAATTCAATAAAGAGTTAACTATCTATCTATCTATTATTACATTCGAACCATGTGGTTATATCGTTTAATGCATGAACTATTTTTGTAATAATGTTGTCTTTTTTGTTGGCATGAATAAGGAGAGATATGTCATCTGCTAACATGTAGAGGTCCACATCGTTTTCAACGCTGACGCTTATATCGTTTATGTATAATAAGAAGAAAAGTGGGCCTAGAATCGATCCCTTTGGAACTCCTCATTTGACAATCTCCTCCTTAGATTTTGTTCCACTAACCTCCACCACCTGCATTCTGGCTGACAGATAAGAGCGGCATAAAAGTAGGTCACATCCATGAATGCCATAAAGTTCGAGTTTGGAAAGGAGGATGTCATGGTTGACACAGTCGAACGCCTTATAAAAATACCACACAAAGGCACCTAAGCCTATTGGAAAATTCAAGCACCTGAAATTCAACTTAAAATTGGACTGTCTCTGTTAATTTTGTGCGCAAGTTACTTTTTGGACTTGGGACGCGAGGTCTACTATTCTCACAGATCCACTAGTATTATTTTTATTTCGTTCAACTATACTCCTCAAACTCAGTGGCTTGAAGAGAACCAGAGCTATGAGGTAAAGATCAACGAACCTCATAAACATAACTATCATAAGAAGTGTACTAGGCTGCGTCTTTCATTTTATATTTTTCTTAAACAATTTTATTTTGGGATAAGCCCAAAGCCTGAATAAGGAATGCAAAAAAATCAACTTTGACCGACGTTATTCGCAGAATTAACATAAAGAGTGCAAGGTTTGTAAATTCAAATGGATGAACACAGTGGTCTTAAGGACGCTTTAACAGATTTGACGCTTTCGAATTTAGGTATTTGAGTCGTCACACAAGCGTAAAGTGGCCATCATTGAAGCCGCTTTTCGCTCGATTTTATACATTACTAACTTATCTTGGTATTCGAAGGTTATTAAAATTATTAAATTGAATTAGGTGACAAAATGTTCTAATCGTATTTGATACTAGATATTACGGAGTTTTTTTTGTAAATAAACCTAATTATGAACCCTACGTATGTGAGTCAGTATGTGGTAATCGAGCTATATAATAGACAAACATCCAGACCAAGATAAAATATCTGTAGATCATGCAAACATTTTGTTCTACGGCGGGAATAGAAACCGCTACCTCCTGCGTCCCAGCCGGCTATCCGCCTACCGCGCCATGGAGATCGTCACATCGAAATATATTTTTTCCAAATCCAATTCAGCTTAATTTGATTTCGGTCGGAAAAAGTATCAACTGTTTTCAACCATAGTATACTCATTTTAGAACTATGTCGTATTATTTTTTTCCAAAAATGCGATACACCCGCGGATGGGCAGATTTTCTTCGAAAAATGTATGAAGAAATTATTGCGCGGTCATATTCTTTGTCATAAATGAAAAATTAATTGATTTGGATACAAAAAAATCAACTAGCCGTGTAGAGGACTATACAAGCCACATTTTTTGATTGATTATACGTTATAATATGCAGCGAATTTAGCTGTAATGGTACCGATTCAGACCCCATTTTTTGTCATTTTATGCGATTCTTGCAATGCTAAAATCGTATATATGAGAAAATGTTGTATGAAACCATACAGTTTTTAATAGTTACCCGTAGATATTAATGTATGACCTTTACTTTGAGACCATGATATCCGCACTGTTGTGATTCCTGATTCATTAAATGGTACCGGTAGCAGCTCTTAAAAAGTGATATATGTTATAATACACCCCCCTTACTCATCCATATTTCACCTTGGGTCAAAGAAGGATTTAACGTTAGTACGTCACCAGGCTCACAAACATTGTCCATACTTTTGTAGCCACGGTAAAGTGCATGAAAGGCCTATTTAATATATATGTATAGTTAAATATGCCTGTCCAGTATAAATACAGCAGCTGTGGCCGTAATCGGCGGAGATATAATCATATTAAAAAAACTTAACTAATAACTAAATGCTGGATATTTTACACAGCGCTGCAAGCCCCAAAATTGGCAAAATTTGCAACATGAATTTTGACAAAAAATAACTATTTATATAAAAATATATAATGTTTATTTATTAAATATAATAAATAAACAAATGTATTAATTAAAAATAATATCATAAATAAATATTGCTGGACATTTCACACAGTGCTATCTAGCCCCAAACTAGAACTTGTACTATGGGAACCAGATAACTGATAGAATACTTATATACTTTTTTTGTATATACTTATTATATATAGAAAAACACCCAGACCCGGAACAAATAACTGTAGATCATGCAAACATTTGTTCCGTGGCGGGAATCGAACCAGCTACCTCCTGCGACTCAGCCGGCTATTCACCTACTGCGCCACGACGGTCGTCAATGTAATATAATAAATAAATTTAAATAATACACTAGACCAGACCTCAAATAAGCCCAGAAACATGTCAATTACATATTCCGTACTTGGAACGGCCATAAAGATAGCTCATATTGTATCTGACTCATCCAAGGGACATCCAAGGGCATCAAAGAACTGAAGTACCATCTACCGACATTCATAAATCTTACTGATCGTAATCTGAAAGTAGAACTCAAACGTGTCTAGAAAATATCAGAAAATGCCACTTGACTACGCGTTCTTGCGAAAATAAAATTACGTAGGTAAAGCATAAGTTGATGAACAATTTGTCATTTTGAAACCAAAATTGTTTATTATTTTTGTCACGGTAGGTAGATAAAGATAGGTTAGTACTTAGTACAGAACTCGAAAAAAGGATTACGTTATATTGATGTATCTTATTATTATTTTATTCTGGATTTCTTGAAATTTTAAATAGACTCATTAGTCAAAATCCGTCAAGCCCTTTCGCCTACACGATGCGCCAAAAACTTACATACATATATATTACTCGTGCGCGATAACTTGGGACCTGCTAGGAATGCGACTCCCCAACCGCTTCCCCTGCATTTCCCCGATGGCGCCCGTATTGTACCGTTCGCATCACTATTTTTTACTAGGGTGTTTAGTCTCGTACTGGCCTACGTCACGTAACGACGCGCTCTGGAATTCTTTTAGTTTTCGTTTGTGTTATTGTTTTGTTGTTATAGTTTGTGTCATTGTTTTGTTGTTATAGTTCTTGTTAAGTGTTTTTGTTATCATTATGAAGGGTAAACCTTTGCATAGCGGAGAAAGAAACCTCGTGCTAAAAGTGTTAGAGTTTTTTGAAAACGAAAAACGGAACAAACAGTTTTGTTTACCTGTCCACTAAGTAGTGAGGAAGATGATATAATGTAAATAATAGATAAAATAAATGTATAAACTTAAACATTGTATTTTTATTTTATTCAAATATTGTAAAAAAGATTAGATAAAAAGCAGCGTCCTCCCTGAGTAACATAATAAATTAGGTTAAAAAAAACAAAGACGAAGCCGCGGGCGGCTGCTTGTTATGTTCGCTTTTTACGGGCGGTACAAACACGCCAATATGACATCACCGCGCTCAGGTCCCAACTTATCGCGCATGGGTAATACAACATAAAAATATGACCCACCTTCTGCGCAGTCGAGTAAAATAGGATAAAAAGAAGATAACTGACTGAGAGAACTTTCATTATTTATATTTGAAAATTTGAAAACAAAGAGATTCAGCGAACTCAGGTAAGTATAATAATATCCGACTAGGCGAAAATCAGCACTAATTCGTAAACCCGTTCTTGGTTAAATCTTGTGGTTCGCATTCGAAAACCGCAGAGTTTACAAGCAATACGACTATGTGGGATCACGTTACATACATCGGATAAGTGGCAAATAACACAATTTATTATAATAACGCCAAAGGAAATAACGTCACGCTAAGAAACCTTCAGTATACAGACTGGATACAGCCAATGAATAACAGCTGACTCACTTTACAATATGTTTATAATCTGAACAATAAAGGTAGCATTCGGTTCTTAGCGACCGCGACGCGCGACTGCAACCATTGAACGACGCGACCATGGACGCCTGTCGCGGGGCGACCCCTAGCCTTCCGATGTCAGCGACCGCGACGGTGACATCGCTACTCTTCCCGCTGTTTTTATGGGTGACGGTTGTGTTCTATTGCTGTACAATATGTCGGACAATTTATCCGCAGCTAGGAAAAAACTTAATCTGCAGCTATTGGAGGATGAAGAAGATGATGATATTATGATTATGTTATTATCTATATATAATATTGTCTCTCACAATGTTGTCTTTATAAGATGCGAGCCTTACATAAAGGTGGGTTTTTATTTACTAATTCTTTCAACTTCTCATCCTCGTTCGGTGAAAACGCTGCCATTTTGATGTGTTTCTCGCCTGCATCGCGTGACTGCACTGCCTCCGATGCGACCGGGTCGCGGTCGCCACGCCGCCTTCTAGTCACGCCCACCGGTCGCACGACGCGGTCGCAGGGTTTGTTTAGTGTTCCATATAAATCCATACTAAGCATTGGGTCGCGTGACCCGGAGAAGGTCGCGGGTCGCGGTCGCTAAGAACCGAAAGCTACCTTAAGAGGAGAGATTAGATACCAAATGAATAAAGGGATTTGAAGAGGACTGTGGGAGGCTGGCACAGACGCATGCTTTTTTCTTGTTTTTTTAACCGATTTCAAAAAAGGAGGAGGTTCTCAATTGCCTGTATTTTTTTTCTTTTTTTTTATGTTTGTTACCTTTCGACTGAGTGAACCGATTTTGATGTTTTTTTTATTTGAAAGCTGATGCTTCCCGTGTGGTCCCATTTCTATTTGGTCCAGTTCTGATAATGGCATCCATGAGAAAACCATATGTTTGTTAGCTCAGGACTGCGTTATATATCAACCGATTTGGAAAATTCGTTTCTTATTTGAATAGAAAATACTTTTAGATTGATCCCATGGAAATTTCATCAAAGTTGGTAGAGTAGTTTGGTTTTTACTGTTATCTGAGGTCGGTTATATTTTTGTTAGAAAGTTACTTGTTCAAGTTGCGGTGCTCTTTATTATAACTTACTAGCTGACCAATCCGCAATTTCGCACGCGTAGCGCAAAAACATTACCCTCCTTCTGCGCAGTTGGATAAAAAGTAGCCTATGTCACCCGGGGATAATGTAGCTTCCCAACAGTGAAAGATTGTTTTAAATCGGTCCAGTAGTTTCGGAGCTTATTCAATACAAACAAACAAAGAAATCTTTACTCTTTATAATATTAGTATAGATTACTAGCTGACCAATCCGCAGCTTCGCACGCGTAGCGTAAAAACATTACCCTCCTTCTGCGCAGTTGGATAAAAAGTAGCCTATGTCACCCGGGGATAATGTAGCTTCCCAACAGTGAAAGATTGTTTTAAATGGGTCCAGTAGTTTCGGAGCCTATTCAATACAAACAAACAAACAAATATTTCCTCTTTATAATATTAGTACAGATATAAATGGATAGAGGATACTTATACAAACAAAAAACATTGACCTATGTAATATCTTAAAGAGTCACGTTTCTGAGATTCTTAAAGGTAAAATCACAAAATGAAAACCATGCCAAAATCTTACAGGAGTTATCATCAAGGAGGTGTAACAAGAAAAAGTAGAGATCAATCTAAGGTATTTTTTTATTTACTAGGCTACTGCACTAAGAATAGGAATAAATTATTATCAGGAAAACAAACGCAAAGCCTAAACCTTGCTGAACTTTGTGTTAATTAAGCTCCTTTATATGTTACTCCACTAGATCTAGTAAATCTGTTTTGAAATGTTGACCCACACCATCAAATTTCGGCTCCTTTAGCAATCAAAATGTATTTTTATTTATAGTTCGTAATACAAATTGTAACTTTTAATCCGTACCTGGAGGAAAAGTATTCCAAGTACTGAAGATTACAAATTTTACACACCCTTTAATTTAAACATCCCTTTAATTTAAACTCATAGCACGTTGCTTTCAATGGTTTAAGAAAATATGTTTGATACACTTGGGAATCAAACCGACACTAATTATAAACAATAACGCGTTGTACTTTTATCCACTAATCGTTAGGGGCCAATCATAAGGATCAAATCTCTCTAGGAGACATGTTATCATAAATTATAGGATTGGAAAGGAGTTATCAATTGGTCCCACCAAAATCCATAATGCTTTTTTAAATTGTCGGATTAATTTGCAGACGTGGAAAGTATATTTTTAAAAATCTTTGAATGCAGTTTTGCTTCTTTTTAAAAATAAAGGAATAATTCCTTTGATTTTTTACTATCTTCAGTTTTTAGAGTATTTTCCCTTATTCGAAATTTAGATAATCAGCTGCGACTAACAGATGGACAAAATCGCTCCATATGGGTTCCGTTTTTACCATTTTGTTCCAGAAACCTAAAAAAAGGCCTAAATAATAGCCTAAAAACGAATGTTTGTTTTATAGTAGGTTTATTACACAAATGAGTATCCTAGCTATTATAGTTTCTTCAGATAAAGATAGTGACTGTTGTCTGATATCTGATACTGAGAGTAAATTGCTTTCCATCAATAATTACGTTCGTGATTACATTCTGTCATCGAAAGTGTCATTTGCATAGTCGATACACTGCTGGAATAACCAAACGATACCGCAGATTATAAAATACGGTTCTTGCCTGTAGGTGTGGCACATCGTGGTTTTAATGTTTCTTTGTCTTTCCTATGGTTTTAATCTAAGCTAATAGAATCTAAGGGAGTAGAAGGTGATGGAAAGCTTATGTGTGTTATGCTGCAGCTTACCCTAATCATGCTGCAATTTGTTGGTCTGGTCACTGACTGAGCGACGATTCGAGCGACGCTTTGACTGAGCATTTGAATCGCTAGGCCGCGCTCAAACTTATGTCTATTGCAGGTCAAGTGAATAATCATGGGAAATGCTAGTCTTCTTTGTCTGTGTAGGTAGGATGCACCACAGCAACAGACCGTTACTGGAAACATGTATCTTATTAACATTAAGCATGAACGAACTTACCGTAACATCTGAGGTGTGAATAATAATACATATTGGGGAATTTAGTTTATATGATAAACTATCTTATTTATATGTAAATAGAAGTTATAATCGAAACCTACTAAGTAACAAAATAAACATATATGTAAGAGAAATATAAAAACCTTCTTAGAACCACAGAAGAAATAACAGTAACACTAAAACTTCTGAAACCGAAACCACTCCCCGATATTGCTTAAGTTTTTTCTATGTTCTTCGAGTTTTACTCATCATCATCATCATCATATCAGCCGTAGGACGTCCACTGCTGGACAAAGGCCTCCCTCATTGATCTCCAGGAACTGCGGTTGGAAGCGGCCTGCATCCAACGCCGACCTGCGGTTCTTACCAACTCGTCTGCCCATCTTGTGGGTGGACGTCCTACGCTGCGCTTGCCGGTCCGTGGCCTCCACTCGAGAACCTTTCGGCCCCATCGGCCATCTGTTCTGCGCGCTATATGGCCTGCCCATTGCCACTTCAACGTGCTAATCCGTCGGGCTATGTCGGTGACTTGAGTTCTCCTACGTATCTCCTCATTTCTGATTCGATCCCGTAGAGAAACCCCGAGCATAGCCCTCTCCATAGCTCGTTGAGCGACTCTGAGCTTATTCATAAGGCCAATAGTGAAGGATCACGTCTCGGTTCCATATGTCATCACTGGTAACACACACTGATTGTAGACTTTCGTCTTAAGGCACTGAGGTATGTTGGACGAAAAGAAAAAGAGTTTTACTCATTGAAATAAAAACCAAGAAACTAAAAAAATCTAAAAAAGCGCCGAAAGTTTATAAACCACCTATTCGATTTTTCTAAGCACTAGTAAATTGATTTAAAAAGAATAGAATAGAATAACGCTTTAAATATCAAGAAGAACACCAAGAATACTATAAGAACTAGTTTATGCTAAATATTAGGTATTTACCTATGAAATTTCCATTTTGTATGGAATAAGTGAAAGTATTTATTTTTTAAATCTTTTTTATTTCTGTTATTCAAAGTAATCACCCATGCAATCGACGCATCTTAGTCAACGCATTGGCAGTTTATTGATGCCCTTCTTGTAAAAATCAGCTGGACGCGAGGCAACAAACTCTTCAAAGGCATTTTGTACTGCCTCTCGGGAATTGAATTTTTTACCCACTAAAAAGTTGTCTAAATTTTGGAAAAAGTAATAGTCGGTAGGTGCAAGGTCTGGTGAGTATGGCGGATGAGGGAGAGCTTCCAACCTTGCAGCTTGGAAACTGTCTGTTGTGCAGTATGGGGTCGCGCGTTGTCGTGAAGGACCAGTGGGGACGCCCGATTGACCAAAGCTGGTTGCCGATGTGCAAGCTTCTCCATCATTGTCTCCAGTTCTTCACAGTACACATCTGCAGTAATTCTCATGCCGTTTTGTAAAAAGCTGTGGTGAATCACACCCGCACTAGATCACCAAACAGTGACCATCACCTTTTTAGGGGTCATTTTTGGTTTAGGGCATTGCTTTGGTGCTGAACCAGGATCTAACCAACTTGCTAAGCGCTTTCGATTGTCGAACAGAATCCAGTTTTCATCGCACGTAACAATTCGGTTCAAAATTCCTTCATTTCTTTGCCTATTGAGCAGCGCGAGGCAGGTCTCGACGCGTACGTTGCGCTGGCGATCGTTAAGTTCGTGGGACACCCATCTATCAAGTTTTTTTACCTTGCCTATTTGTCGCAAATGGATCAAAATTGTTTTGATGCTAACATCAAAAGCTGCTGCTAGCTCAGCTGTAGATTGAGTTTCGTCAGCTTCCACAATCGCCTTTAATTCATCATTGTTGACCAGTCTCCGGACGACCACGAGCTTCATTTTTCACGTCAAAATTTCCAGAACGAAACCAGGAAAACCAATAACGGGTTGTGCGTTTGTTTGTACAGTTTTCTCCGTAAACGTTTTTGATGTTACGTGCCGTTTGTGTTGCGTTGGTGCCACGACCGAACTCATATTCCATAATTACACGAATTTTTAAAGTATCCATTATGACGAAAAATGTTCAAATGTAATGAAAATACAACGCTAATCAATAAACAAAAGACTGAGTTTGTAAAAAGAATGCCATATTTTTTAAAACAAAATTAATTTGAATTTAGAATACAAAGCCATTCCAAACTTTTTTTCTATTTGAAATGACTATTATAATACAACGGGTGACCTTATCGCTTAATATCTATGAAGATGAATAGTTTATTCATAGTTTAAGCCTCATTATTACATCAACATTATCTAAGGGCGTCTAATACTGAACATAAGGCACAAGATCGGCCGAACTAGAAATGTATGGGGGAGATGTAATCAATGTATGGATAGGTATATTCCCTATGCATTGATTACACATTTGGTCACTTCAGAGCGTTTGTCCCATTTCCTCGATTCTATAACCGATCCTAACATTTAAGAATATATCACATAGTATAGTTTTACTGGTGGTAGAGCTTTTGTGAACGGGCTCGAGGAAGTGGGCACCACCGCCTTACCTTTATCTGCTGCCAAATAGCAGTGCTTGTGCTGCTGTGTTCCAGTTAGATGGTAATGGTATGTTCCTGTAATTACTGGCACATAGGCATACCATCTAAGTCCCATAGTATGACAACGTATCCACATAGAGATCAAGACAACATAATAGCTTGTTTTGAATTATATGTGGATATCCATGAGCTGCAGTAGCCACTTAACATCTGGTGGACCGCATGCTCGTTTGCCATATAAGTAATAAAAAAAAAATATCAGATGCAACGACTTTCCAATCCCCAATCCAGTTGTTTATTTTTTTTTTGTTAATTGTTAGGTACCCGTCTCTGAGTAAGTTCTGTACTTTTGCTTGCATCATTCATTCTATTTAATTTTTTTGTAGATTAAGTTTTTAGGGTTCCGTACCCAAAGGGTAAAACGGCACCCTCCGAGTATTACTGAGGCTCCGCTGTCTGTCTGTCTGTATCTCATGAACCGTGATAGTAAGACAGTTGAAATTTTCACAGATGGTGTATTTCTGTTGCCGCTATAACAACAAATACTAAAAACAGTATAAAATAAATATTTAAGGGGGGCTTCTACACAACAAACGTGATTTTTTTGCTCGTTTTAGCTCGATATTGATAACTGCAACAGGTAGACGCTTGAAGTATTCACAGAATATATAGTCATATATTCACTTTAAAAAAAAATCAAATATTTAAGTGGGGCTCCCATACAACAAACGTGATTTTTTTGCCGTTTTTATAGATAATGGTACGGAACCCTTCGTACGCGAGTCTGACTCACGCTTGGCCGGTTTTATTTATAATTATTATTAGTATGACCCAGTATTAAACTTACCATTCTCCATTCGTCACTTTTCGCTGATTAGGATACCAAAAAGACACTAATAATTTATTGCGTAGATGAAAATATGAGAAAACATCTAAATTTTAATTTATATAAGTACTAACAGATATAATAACGGTAAAACATCTCCCACAGTCTCATTTATAGAATCACATTAGCCTAGATTTCGCTCGCTTATGTAAATTCACAGGAAGCCGTCAGGGTGAACAGATCTAAATGGCACGAAGTAAGTAAACAGTTTCGCATTGTTTTGTCTCAAGATACGGAAAATAAAATTGAAGTTGATATACGGGAAATACTATTTAGTTTAGCTTCGGTATTAGATAAAAGTTACTTTACAAAACCTGGTGACGTATTGGATCGCATCTAAATCTATAAGAGAAAAGATTTGTATTTTTGTGTGTATGTTTGGAATGAGTAAACTCAAAAACTACTGGTCCGATTTCAAAAATTCTTTCACCATTGGAAAGCTACATTCACCTTGAATAACATAGGCTACTTTTTACCCAACTGCGCAGAAGGAGGGTAATGTTTTCATTGAAAAACTACGCGTGCGAAGCTGCGGAATGGTCATCTAGTTAAACAATATATTAAAAAAATGTTATTGGATAGAAAAAAATTAAGAATTTGTTGAAAAATATTGTATAAGTTCGAGTCGTACTTTACATTATAGTAACACGGCTCAGGTTATCTTGTTTATCTGGAATATTTTATAAGTAAACGGTAGGAAACACTAAAAAATGATAATAATCAACTCGTTAATAAAGGCGGTTAATACGACCTGCTAAAGTTAGAGAATGAAAATCGTTATAACTTTCATTTTCTTAGGTTTTTTATTAAATCTATATATACTTTTTTATGGAACCAGGGTTGCCCATTTATTTAAACTACATTAGAAATACACACTCAATACATTTATTGCTTTCACATGATAACAAAGTTGATACAATTTAGTAAGTACTGAAGTAGACACTTTCACATAATATGAACCCAAGCAGGATATAGTAATGTTTTTGTATCAAAATAGGTAGGAATGCAGTTCACACACAGCTGACCCCGCGAACTTCGTACCATCATAGAATTAATAATTTTTTTGTTAACCTTTTTTTAGATAGCCTACATTTTCTCACTGCTGGGCAAAGACCTCCCCCAACCCCTTCCACCTATCGCGTTCCTTGTCAGATTCCCACCCTTCCTTCTCGAATCCGATGTCGTCGCGCCAACGCTTTCGCGGCCGACCCCGACGTCGCTGTCCATCCTCCGGTACCCAAGGTGTTACGATACTGACCCATTTCTCCGGAAGCTTTCGACTTACGTGGCCGGCTCAATCCCACTTGAGCTTCGCGGTTTTGTCTCCCACATCGGCAATGCCAGTTAAAGAACGAAGCGTGGTATTCCTCAACCGATCGGTTCTCCGGAATCCTAGGACACTGAGTTCCATTCCCCTTTGGCAAATCTTGAGCTTGGACTTCCGCAGCTCGGTTAACCTATTAGCTAAGTTAAATTTAGTTTTTGACGTGTTATACGTCTTAGAAATCGATGAACACCGGCTGCACGAAAAAGTGTCACGTTCCGCCTGAGCCGAGCGTGCTAGCGAGACCGCGGAACAAGCGATAGAGAGGCACGATCGGCCTAAGCGTTCGGCCTGTGACGCATCTATTTCTCTCCCACTCGTTATTTTTTAGTTTTTTATGCCTATGTCTTTTTCTGTGCACGTACCAACTATAATCAACTATCTCAAAGGTTTGCTGATCAGTTATCGGCCGCAGAGAGTAGAAAATTATTAAAGTATGTACTAACGGGGCCGGAAAGTTCTCGAATGGAGGCCACGGACCGGCAAGCGCAGCGTAGGACGTCCACCTACAAAATGGGAAGACGACTTGGTAAGAAACGCAGGTCGGCGTTGGATGCAGGCCGCTTCCAACCGCAGTTCCTGGAGATCAATGAGGGAGGGCTTTGTCCAGTAGTGGACGTCCTACGGCTGATATGATGATGATGATGATGTACTAACAGCGCTATTAAATAGGGGTTGGTGGTAGAAGAGTGAAAATTTAGAGTTCTATGTATCATAAAAAAGTAAAAATGAAAAATGTAGTCCAAAAAATAAATATATATATTTGGGGTGGACCCTTATCACATAGGGGTATGAAAAATAGTTTACGTCTTATTCTCAGACTTACCGAATACACACAAAAAATTTCATAAGAATCGGTCAAGCCGCTTCGGAGGAGTTTTGTTACAAATAAATTATCTATAAAATTCACGTGTCACGAGAATTTTATAGATAATTTATTTACATCCTCCGAGCAGATGCTGCTTTAAAGCTAAAGCACATATTTATCGTTGTGAATATTATTTACAACATATAACTCTGCTATTCTTATATAAGTTATAGCCGAAATATACACTCGTGAGAATACAACTTAGGTTCGTTAACCTACAATATCATCATGACCTTTGGAAAGGCCGAATTTTATCATTTTGCTTTCTTTTGGTCTCTCCTTACTTTTTACTCGTACTTGTAGTATTTTTGGATTATTCAAATAAAGTACTGCCGGATCTAAATTCTGGTTGATGCCAACTTATTCCGACTTTTGTATCAAGACTGTCTTCTTTTGGTAACGCGCCGGCGAACCCTGAGCGCAACTTCAATTCGGCCGCATCAAAAACTTCGGCCTGAACATCGCTATCCCTGTTTAGTGACGAAGTTTAGCCACGCAGAGCGACAGTGATAGCAATAGAACGATTCTTAATTTTAGTATTTTTCAAACTTTCGCGATCACTGTACATAATTATTGATTAAAACGGGTATTTATCACAGCCGAAACGTCGGGATAACAAATAAAAAAGGTACATACGCGATAAATACCCGTTTTCATCAATGATTCTAAATTTGATTAGATTTTGACCGTGTTACGTAATACCAAAAATGATGACTGAAAACTTGTTGTATTTTTCTCATTGTGTTGTTATTCTGTAACTACACGATATAATCTATGTTCCCATGACTAGGATACGTAAGATGTTGTTGTTTTTAATACGAAACAATTAGGTTGAAAACAGGTCTTTTATGACGTAAAAACATGCAGAATGCGATACGCTTCTATTTCATTTTAGGTAAGTATTTTGATCTAATATATGGTTGGGAACCTAGTTAAATACTATTCAAATTAAAATAATACCGTTTTAAGGTAGAAATATGCTCCAATTAGAAATGATCTTGGTAGTACGTGTTGTATGGGCGATTGTTCCTCCCCCCTCCCCTTAAGAATACATTTGGCTACTGTGAGTTTTTTATGGGATTATTCTATTTCGTTTTACTTTTATCACAATTTAGTTTTTTTTATAGAAAAAATATCATTTAGATTATGTTTTATAAGATTTCAATAAAAATAGTGGGCAATATGTTAAGTTATGAAGCATATAATAATAATAAAACTTCTAATAAAAAATCTTATAAAACACATATTTCTTACTAAAATAAAATATTTAACATAGACACTAGTTTCGCGAAGATTGTCTTGCTACTCAGCATAGGCGTCTCTTAATGCTTGCCATAAAGTGCGGTCTTGTGTCTTCTCCATGTGACGGCTGCTATTCTTTTTATGTCGTCTTCCCATATCCGACGCTGTCTCCCTCTCTTCTTGTGTGTTGTCTTGGACACCATTCGGTCACATCCTTTGCCCACTTGTTATTTTTGTTCCTCAAATATATTCCTTCCTATACTTACCTGGCACAGGGGACACATTATCAGATGAAGCATATATTGACTTCGAAATAATAAAAAGCTGTGTCGCCTTAGGTCATCACAAGAGGGCGTAGCAAAACCGATAAATTTAAAAGACAACAGTGAACGAACTCTAACTGCATACCCAATTACCATTAATAAGATACAAACTACGCGAGATAACTAAAAAATATCAGGAAAGAATTTAATGGAGAAGAGATTTGCCGAGTTAGGTAAACACTCGAAAGCATTTGATGATTCACCAGAGGTCACTAACTTGAAATACGAAACCAGTTAAGAAAATGCTATAATTTTCAACGTTTGTTTTTAAGTTCTTAGTCAAAATGTACGAGATTTCTTTGAATTCTTTACTGGTGTAGGCATCTTGAGTTATTAGGGCGTCGACTTGGGCTTAACTCACGTTTAGCAAATGTTTATGAGGTACCCTTTCGGGTTTTCTTGTTTGACTCTCGTTTTTATTCTAGAGTTAAAACATGGAAAACCAACGCATTCTTTGATTCAGAATTTGTTTATAGGGTTCCGTACCCAAAGGATAAAACGGGACCCTATTACGACTCCGCTGTCTGTCCGGCTGATAGTTAGACGGTTGAAATTTTCACAGATGATGTATTTTTGTTGTCGCTAAAACAACAAATACTAAAAACAGATTAAACTAAATATTTAAGATGGGCTCCCATACAACAAACGTGATTTTTTCGGTCGTTTTTGCTCGATATCGATAACGGCACAGGTAGACGCTAGAAATATTCTGAGAATGTTCAGTTGTATATTCACTTTAAAAATAAATAATTAAAATAAAACAAATATTTAAGGGGGGCTCCCATACAACAGACATGATTTTTTTTTGCCGTTTTTATAGATAAATGGTACGGAACCCTTCGTGCGCGAGTCCGACTCGCACTTGGTCGGTTTTTATTTTCTCTTTGCAACTGCATATTTCATACAACAGACATGATTTTTTTTTGCCGTTTTTATAGATAAATGGTACGGAACCCTTCGTGCGCGAGTCCGACTCGCACTTGGTCGGTTTTTATTTTCTCTTTGCAACTGCATATTTCATACAACAGACATAATTTTTTTTTGCCGTTTTTATAGATAAATGGTACGGAACCCTTCGTGCGCGAGTCCGACTCGCACTTGGTCGGTTTTTATTTTCTCTTTGCAACTGCATATTTCATACAACAGACATGATTTTTTTTTGCCGTTTTTATAGATAAATGGTACGGAACCCTTCGTGCGCGAGTCCGACTCGCACTTGGTCGGTTTTTATTTTCTCTTTGCAACTGCATATTTCATACAACAGACATGATTTTTTTTTGCCGTTTTTATAGATAAATGGTACGGAACCCTTCGTGCGCGAGTCCGACTCGCACTTGGTCGGTTTTTATTTTCTCTTTGCAACTGCATATTTCATACAACAGACATGATTTTTTTTTGCCGTTTTTATAGATAAATGGTACGGAACCCTTCGTGCGCGAGTCCGACTCGCACTTGGTCGGTTTTTATTTTCTCTTTGCAACTGCATATTTCATCCCAAAAATGTCCTACTTCGAATTGTACCCAATAGATATACCAGTTTGAAATAATTTAAATATTATACGAATAAATAAGTGATCCGCTTAATTCAAATTCAGCGAGGCGAAACCGCAAACCGCAAACCCAATTAAATGAAAGTTATCTGTAAGAAGTCGTTTTGAACGCAAGTCATAATTTATTCGTTGATGCCCTTTTTTAAAGTTTGGATAACATTCTGATTTTTATGGTGTTAATTTTAACTGATGATATTTTCTTTTGAAATAAACAAAACTAAGTATATATTTAATCAACGCGACACTATTATGCCCCTTAACTAGACTTTCCCATCACAGGTGACACATTATAACGTTCGTTTCTAGTAGTTCTTATTAATAAAATCATGTTTTAAAACTGAGTTAAGACATTCCTTTGAAATGAAAAGGTTAGCATGTTTGGATTTAATCAATTGAAGATCAGCGCCCGGTGGCTAGCTGTACGAACAGTTGCAGCTGAGTCGTAGTGCCTGGTACAAGATTAAGGCTAAGTTCACATGACCGCGCGGTGCCGCGCGGGACTAATAACCGCGTGGTACAAGATCAAACCAAATAGTGTTTACCGTCTACATTACCGCGCGCTACCGTAGCGCGCGTTCCACCACCGGACAAGCAGACGTACCGAGAATTACCACCTTGCCGTACCAAACGATTTGCTTCAACTTTCCTTGTTAGCACAAGTAAGGAGTGGAACTCACTTCCGGCGTGTGTTTTCCGAACCAGTATAATCTTGGAGTCTTCAAGTCACTTACCATCAGGTGAGGTAGTGGTCAAGCGCTATCTTCAATAAAAAAATAGTTTGATCTTATACCGCGCGGTTGGTAGTCCCGCGCGGTCATGTGAACTTAGCCTAAAACTAGACAAGTCAAGAAAACAAAAAAACATGTACTCAATTCTTATGCGTGCTCTGCATGCGTCTGGCATAAACAGAGTTGAATATCTAGACCCACCCGAAATAACCAACCAATATTTATATCAAGTATAACATTGATAACAAAATACGAATAAATAAATGCATTCGAGATATTTCGACGAATATTGATGGGGCGGGACGACAGGTTTCTGATATACGAAATTAACGGTGTGCTACATTCTTATCAATGGAAATACATCATCATTCCTTCGGACGATATGGCTAATTAAATTTTATAAATCATTGTGGGAAAGGTATTTTATTAAGGTACCAATGCTAATAAAAAGTTTGTGCATAATTTGCATTAATTCAATCAAAAGCAAGAGTTCCAGGTGGGCGATTTTCTGTAGGAGATATTTTTTTCTGATAATACATATTTTATACTTGGAATAATTCTGAGTATTTTATGTTTTCAAAGTCCAATCATGAAGAAATATGTTTTCATGTACAACATATTTAGATTTAGAGTTTGGCATCTGTTTTATACGTCTGGTTACATACATGTTGTAATCTTCTCTATAATATAAAAATGTGTTGGTAAGCGCATAACTCAACAACGCCTGGACCAATTTGCCCTATTCTTTTTTTGTTGTATTTCTTATTGTCAAAAGAAGGTTCTTATGAAAGAAAAAATTAAGAAAATTGCGCGCAAAATTAAAAAATTTAAGAATACTTAACCATCATATAAAATTATTTATAATCTAACCTTAGCGCTTTTATAATGTAACCTTATGACGTTTGACATAGAATTGACAGAATGCGTTCTGCAAATATCGTCAAAGAGGATGTAAAAAAAATGAATATCGTTTGAAACAGATGCTTCGGTCGGAGTTATCCCGAGATATTGTCTATATATATAAAAATGAATTGCTGTTCGTTAGTCTCGCTAAAACTCGAGAACGGGTGGAGCGATTTGGCTAATTTTGGTATTGAATTATTTGTGGAAGTCATTCATTTTCTCATACATAATGATGGCCGGGGACAACAATTGACAATTCTACGGGTGACGTATATTGACAGCCCGCGTTATATGCATGTCAAGCCGGTACGAAGTTCGGCGGGCAACAGCTAGTATAATAATAAATATTACTGGACATTACACACAGCGCTATCTTGCCCCAAACTTAGCAGAGCCTGTACTATGGGACCCAGATAACTGATAGAATACTTATATACTTTTTTTTGTAAATACATACTTATAATATATAGAAAATTAACCAGACCCGGAGCAAATATCTGTAAATCATGCAAACATTTGTTCCACGGCATGAATCGAATCCACTACCTCCTGCGTCTCAGCCGGCTGTTCGCCCATTGCACCACGGAGCCAATATAACGTTACTATTATAAAAAGTACTCCAATAACAAAAAAAAACTCTGAAAAATTGAGTACTATAAAACAACGAAAGTTAAAAATCTGATTAAATCTATTCCATTGCACCGAACCTCATAAATAAAACTACTTCCTAACCTGACTGGTGAAACTGAATTTTCAAGGGGGTGAGCGTTGATACAAGTGCTTTTTAACGGACTCATAACTCATCTGAAGTTCCCTGAAACTCGTATATCTTGTTGAAAATTTCTCGAACAAAAAGACTTGATACTCCTTAGATTTATGTGGTTTAAAAAGAGCGATAATATCTCTCTGTAAACTTTCCTAAACTGATGAAAATTTTCTTTAAAATTCATTTTAACTACAATGTACACAACATACAATTCTTCGCTAGACTGCTGGTGGTAAAGCTATTGTTTCTTAGTTCTTTTGTATGTTTTAGGATTCGATTTTTTGACAATGGTGTATCAAAGTTATTAAAATCACAAGGATCACTGAAACGTCAATTTTACTGCATGTTCCTTCGCGACCATTCAAAAATCCAGACAATCCGAGCCAGGAAAGAAAGGCAAGAAACAACACTGCTTGTTCTTTTTAACCATCATCATCAACAACAATCATAAAGTCATTCTGTCTGTTATTATTTTCTTTTGTAGTTTGTACTAACTACAATCTTTGTCAGGGTACCAAATTATACGAAACCAAGACCACTACGTGGGCCGGACGCATTTTATCATACATCTCGTAAGGGAAAGGTTCTTTATTTATTTATCTGAGGATTCAATGTGTCGTTTCGCCGTCCGGTGACGTCATTCCAAGCACGCGATGAAATCAAATTAATTAAAAGTGATTGCGAAACGTATAAATTTGCACACTGGAGAAAAATGACTAGAAGGCGCTCACGGAAAGGTTGCTAAGGGACGTTGGACGAATAAAATACAAGCAACTAGTTGGACGTCATGCCATTCATTGACGACGGTCAACCTGACCGGAAATTAATATATGAGCAAAAATATTGTCAGAATGGATTAAAAAGCTTATTAAACATATAGTGTATTTGATAATACGCACAAAACTGAAAGGGGTATAAATAAATTTGTTAAATGTTTACCATAGAAATGCTAAATTTATTTTGGCATGCACAAACAGTTTATTAAACTTATGTTGTGCTATTGCATAATGCTTGCCATCTAACCACAGATACTGTATTGGTGACGCCTCGAGATATCTCTTGTTGTCTTTCTAACTCAAAACCCGCAGCCATTTCCGAAAGAGATATCAAATCGGCCTTTATTTTTGGATGTCGATTGCAAGAGGAGACAGTAAGTTTTATGTCTAACTAGCTACTACCAGCGGCTTCGCTGGCGTTTTTTGAAAATAAAAAGTAGCCTATGTGTTAATCCATGTTATAATCTACATTTATACAAAATTTCATAGCAATCGGTTCAGCCGTTCCGGCTGAAAGAGTAACAAACATCCATACATACAAACTTTCGCGTTTATAATATTAGTAGGATTAATTACCTAAACTTTCTTTTTTCGACTTTCTTTAAAATTTGATAATATAACTAGTAGTTTTTTTTATCGAGAAGTTTTTTTTATGTTTTGAGAAAGCGTCACTTGAATATCGTCAGTATATTACCAAACATCCTATATACATATGTAGGTATAGCATGCCGATTGTACAAAGATAATCTAAAGTCAACTATAAAACTATAACGTCAGTTTTAACGTATGTACCGAAAATAATCTCTGTAAATCTGTCAGCTAAGCATGATCGTCGCTAAAAAGTTTATCTATACTCTACCGAAGAAAAGAATAAACTCACCTTTTAGCGAAGAGAATGCAAACATTTGTTTGGTCGTTCTTTCTACTCTCTACTCTAAAATATAATTTTTCATCACTCATGCTTGAAAGTTGGTCACTGTAAACTTGATAACGGCTCCGTAAATGCAATTTACGTTCCTGAGCCCGTAAGTAAATTTGAAAATGGAATTTGACTCATTGCATTCATGCAGCTATAGTGTGACCATTAGTGCTGTGCACTCCCTGAGGTATGCGCGGCGAGGTGGGAGGCAAAGAAAAAACTGCATTAGTTCACATGAGATCAATACATGTCGGACATATCTTACGATATCAGTTTGCATTTCTAAGGCAAGACTTGTGGCGGGACGATGGTCGGAGGCTATCTATCTGTAATATATTATACTTACTTAGTTGATTAAAATGTAACTTAAATATACTCATATTTTATTAAAAATATGCAGGTGATAAATAAGAACTAAACTTATTATTCAACGGATTTGTTTTATTGAACATTTTTTATATTTACAAACAATTATATATTCTAACGAAAGTTATTCTGACATAGATTCTGTTTCAACTTCATCTTCTATTTCATATCACGAGATAACGCACGACCCATCTTTGAATATTTATCTCATGTGCGTCTGACATAGACAGTCCGATACAAATAACACTACCTGCCGCCACGAGCGTTGACGGCGAACTGACAGAGCGCAGCAGCCGATTCTCCCCCCCGTCTCGCCGCGCGCATACCTCAGGGAGTGCACAGCACTAATGGTAACACTATACAAGTAACTTTTTAACAAAAATATAACCGACTTCAGATAACAGAAAAAACAAACTACTGAACCAATTTCGATGAAAGTTGTATAGGAAATATAAAATATTCAAATATAAAAAGAATATAGAAATTTTAACACTTTTGGGCTACTGCGAACTGTGTACCCTGTGAATTTTGTCAAAGTTCATTTTTTGTTATGGCCAATAACTTAAAACCTACAAAATTTAAACTTAAAAATAAAAACGGAGTCGAAATGTCCCCCCCCCCCCCCCCCCCCCACACATTTTAAGCTTATTTAGTCACACTAAAATTGTGCCAACACTACCTACCTATACCAAATTTCACGGTGATCGGATAAACAAACATACGTACATACAACGCCGATTGGCCCAGGTTGATTTAGAGATCCCGCTTCGCTCAATCAATAAAACCTATATGACAAATCCTTATTTTTAATTAATGAAAGAGGCTATAGTCTAGTAGTGAAAAAAACAATGGATACCGGGAACGCACATTTTCTTTTTAGCAACAAACTGTTATAATAAGACTTTATAATTTCCTCGCATTAGTGATTAAAAATTATGTATTACCCGTGCGCGATAAGTTGGGACCTGAGCGCGGTGACGTCATATTGGCGTGTTTGTACCGCCCGCAAAAAAGCGAACATAACAAGCAGCCGCCCGCGGCTTCGTCTTTGTTTTTTTTAACCTAATTTATTATGTTAGGGAGGACGCTGCTTTTTATCTAATCTTTTTTACACTATTTGAATAAAATAAAAATACAATGTTTAAGTTTATACATTTATTTTATCTATTATTTACATTATTTCATCTTCGTCACTACTTAGTGGATTTATGCCTTCTAGAGGTTGTTCTTCGTCCTCAGTCTCACTATAATCACTTGACGAAGAGGTATCCGATAAATTTACAATTAATTGCGATTCATTCGTCTCTTGTAAGAGGTCATCGACCCAATACTTTTGTCGAAGCCTGTCCACATGGTTGACTTCTTTTTTCCAGACAACAAAACAATAACACAAACGAAAACTAAAAGAATTCCAGAGCGCGTCGTTACGTGACGCAGGCCAGTACGAGACTAAAAACCCTAGTAAAAAATAGTGATGCGAACGGTACAATACGGGCGCCATCGGGGAAGTGCAGGGGAAGCGGTCGGGGAGTCGCATTCCTAGCTGGTCCTAAGTTATCGCGCACGAGTAATAAGTAATTTACTCTATTCTGACATCAAGATAAACTTTTCTATGGCGGTCATGCTACTAAGGCAGAACCGTTATTCTCATTGTTAGTAGATACCCACTTGTTATATTTGCTCACGTAGCTAAACCAAACTTTTTCGAGTATTTACCAAATATCTCGAATATGGTTACCTGTTCGACAGCACTGAGGTCTGCAATCTTTAAAATAAACAATTGAAATAATGTATTATCGATTTACGAGAGCAAAATGTTTAAATAAATACTACTGAAAACAACACACAACGGTTCGTTTTTCGACCTCCTCGTTAACCTCTTTCGTAGATCTACGAGAAATTAATGAACATCTTTACATAGTATAAAATGAAGTCGCTTCCGCTGTTTGTTCGCTTAGATCTTTGAAACTACTTAACAGATTTTAATTCAGTTTTCAGCAATAGATAGAGTGATTCAAGAGGAAGATTTGTACGTATAATACATACATATTATAATACAGAAAAGCCGAAAAAATATGTTTATGCGCTTAAATCACAAACGCTGGCTAAACTTTACGAGATAGATCAAATTAATGTACTACGGAAATGTATATCTTAAAAAGATCGATTACCTGACTGCGCAGGAGGGTAATGTTTTACGAAAAAACGTGTGCGAAGCCACGGGCGGGTCATCTAATGAATTATAAGACAATAATCTGTGATCATATCTTAAAGAGGAAAGATTTGTTTGTTTGTATTGAATAGGCTCCGAAACTACTGGACCGATTTAAAAAAATATTTCACTGTTGGGAAGCTACACTATCCCCGGGTGACATAGGCTAGTTTTTACCCAACTGCGCAGAAGGAGGGTAATGTTTTTATTGAAAAGCAACGCGTGCGAAGCTGCGGATTTGTCAGCTAGTCTGTGATAATTAGATTAACGCGTGCATGCTTGAACAAGTTCTATCACAGTGTGTTGTCTCTGTTGCGTATGAATCATCAATTCCGGGGTTTCAGACGGAAGTTCATAGTATACATTCATAGGAAAACAACACTAATGAACGATTTGAAAGAGACATTTTGATTGGCAGCTAATACATTAATAGAACAATGAAACACAATAGAACCTAGAAACAATACAGCCACACAACTCGAATATACAAAACGTTCTCTTACGTTCTATAAATGATAATAGTGTCATTTTATATTAGTACTCTTTTACAGCGTACAGTTTTATAGTCCAAAATACCTCAAGTCTGATCAGTGTGTGTTTTCAGTGTTTACTAATGACGTATAGTACAGAAACGTGGTCTTTCACTATGGGGCTGATAAGAAGGTCGCTCAGCTTGCTATAGAGAGGGATATGTGAGAGACTTAGTGTTTCTCTAAGAGATCGAATCAGAAATGAGGAGATTCATAGTCGAACCAAAGTCACCGACATAGCACAAAGGATTAGCAAGCTGAAGTAGTAGTGGCCAGGGCCCTCGATGAACTGACGGTAGTTGGGGCAGAAAGCTTCTCGAGTGGAAGCCACGCACTGGAAAGCACTACATGGAAAGACGACCTGATATAGGTTGCTGGGAGCCGTTGGGTGCAGGCCGCACAACATAGATCGCTCTGGAAACCTATGGGGGAGGTCCATCTATGTTGTTGTGCGACCTGCACCCAACGGCTACTAACGGTGAAACTTGGTGTACAGATAGATTATGGCCGGGATTGGGATGTAGGCTACTTTTCCCCGACTGCGCAAAAGGAGGGAAGAGACCAGTAATATCAACCGTGAACTGACTGTCATTGACAGCCGGGAAGCAAGCAAAGTCACGCTGCTCGTACCTAATTTTGTTACATGCTGTGTTGCCAAACCTCAATTCTCAAAAGTCGCGACTAGTAAGTCGATACTTTGTTGTGTTTAATGTATGTACACACGGCTACACATCAAGCTATACATTTCCAGTATAAGCTGATCTCGCATTGTGTAGGCTTTTCGTAGAATGAGAGGTCAGCTTATACTGGAAGTGTAAAGCTTGATGTGTAGCCGTGTGTACATATTGTGTGTGTACGTATTGTGTTCATTATTTTACTAGTTATGTTTCCAGTTCAAATTAATAGAACATATTATCTTGTAGAAGGTATGCATTTGCCGGGTACTTACAAATTAATTTTATTGTACTTAGAAAACTTTCGTGATTAATTTAAATCATTATTATAAATACGGGATTTATCACGTACCGTCTTATCGGTGTTTCGACCGACAATGTTTCGGTTCAATTCGTGAACCTTTATCAGGGTGAGTGCGATCCGCTCCGAATAACGTCTCGCCTCACACTGATTTTATTTTGTTTCAAAAAGTGTTCTACTTATCTGTACATCACTATAAATACGTATTCTTATTTTACAAATATGTAGGTATTTCCGCATTTAAGTGATAATGGTACGATCATAGACGTATGTAATGAATAAAAGATATCTATCCTTTCCTTTCCTAAAAAAAAATCCTATTTTGATGGAAACCTTCATGTTCTGACAATTCTGAGAAAATGTGCGCAAATCTCTAAAAATTGCTAGAGACTAAAGTTTTAACGAAACTGAAGAGCGGCAACCTCGCACAACGTAGAGGTCACAACGTCGCAATAATATTATCGCGCACGTGTAATTGGAAATAGCGCCATCTATTTTTCTTCGTACCATTATGAGCGGTAGTAAGCTAAAGGTTGGCATATATTTAACGATTTGTAACTCTTAGCGACATCTCGCGTCCTAGCAGGTAATCAAATATCGAGTTACATTATCAAATTACAAATTGTTCCTTATGGTGCAAAGGTTGATCCGACATGTATTCAAAAATTACAAATATCATCGTCATTAAGGCATGTAATTAAAACGAGAAATAAGACCGCTGTTAACCCTTTCACTGCCCATTTAAATTAAGCCCCTTTACAAAATGTGTCACCGAAATAATACCAACTATAACTGATTCTGTAACCTCGCTAAATCATTGATGTATTCATTCAAGATACAGACAGACCCTTGTTTTATTGTCCAGATACAAATCCACTTAGGCGATGATAAACCCAAAATCGAATTATGTCTTTCATTACTAAATTTTATGTGTGGTGACAAAGGTTTCTTTGTTTTATTTGTGTTTATAAAGTTACCTTTCTTTAAAGTGTTGATTTATGGCGAAAAAATTGATTAGTGAATAATGCAATTGAAATAGCAGGTAAAAGCTGAAGAGATAATTGAAGCAGCTAATTTTTAGGGTTCCGTAACCAAAAGGTAAAACGGCACCCTATTACTGAGGCTCCGCTGTCTGTCTGTTTGTCTATCCGTCTGTCACCAGGCTGTATCTCATGAACCGTGATAGTTAGACAGTTGTAATTTTTTACAGATGAAGTATTTCTGTAGCTGCTATAACAATAAATACTAAAAACAGAATAAAATAAATATTTAAGGGGGGCTCCCATACAACAAACGTGATTTTTTTGCTCGTTTTGGCTCAATATTGATAACGGCAACAGGTAGGCGCTAGAAATATTCACAGAGTATTTAGTTATTTAATACGTTTAAAAAATAATTAAATTAAAATAAAACAAATATTTAAGGAGGGCTCCCATACAACAAACGTGTTTTTTGCCGTATGTACGGAACCCTTCATGCGCGAGTCCGACTCGCACTTGGCCTGTTTTGTTTTTTATTTGAGACGTCAAAGTTGATGACGTTTCTTAATTGGTTCAACAATTTGATTGCTTTCGTTTTCATGTTTAAACAAAAATAAATATAGATTAGTAATTAGCGAATTAATGAATCTTTCCTGATTTGCAAAGTTTTATCTGAGATTTAGTATTTTTCAAATTTTCGCGATCACTGTACATAATTATTGATTAAAACGGGTATTTATCGCGTATGTACCTCTTTTATTTGTTATCCCGACGTTTCGGCTGTGTTGCAACAGTCATGGTCTCGGGCTGACCGAGACCATTGGTAAAATTATATTAGGTAGGTAGCCATTGGTATAAAACAAATCCAGTGTACAATTTTTATGGCCAGTATAATTAAACTCCTACGTTTGGAAATAAAGGTTTTTCCTGTCACCTGACTCACTTGCACCATAATAGGAATCTAAATACTTTGAAAAACTGCTTGAAGGTTGTTGGTTTACAAGAACAACAATTTATGGAGATCAAAAACGTTTCTAAGTGATCCTTGTGGTTTAAATGGATAAAAACATTTGAATTTAAAATTAGATAACAGCTAAGAGTACGAAATTAAAAGTAGGTACTCAATGGTGGCGATTCTGTTGTTTACACTAACAAATATTGTGTAAAATACGAACGGTCTTATTCTGTTTACGCTAAAGATCAAATTAGAATGACATTTAAAGTGACATGTGCATGATTTCAAGAAGATGTGGGAAGAAAACAGCTCTGGTCGGAATATAAAAAACAATTTGAATATAATGTTTTGTTACGAGAGCTGGCAATAAAATGTTCTATTACCTAAATTAAAGTTTTAATACAAAACCCTTATTGCCACTGAGTAAATAAGCTGCGAAAACATGGAAATATGCCGATTTAGGGATTAGCCCCCATATGTGTGTTTTACTAAGAATGCGTGTTTTTGGGCTAGTTTTAGTCAGCAGAGCCCCCAAGCACGCCATCTTATATCATAGTCAGTGAAAACAACAGAATTGCCACCAATATGTAACAAACATTGTGACTTTATAATAGATTAGATTAGATTAGAAAATTCTTTATTGCACTAATAAAAAGATACATAGGCGAACTTAATGCTAATTAGCATTTTCTTCCAGCTAACCTTTGTGTAGTGTGGAGAAAGTGGTAGTGCCAGAAAAAGGAAATTTAATCAAACTTTAGCTTAGAAATAAACTTACAAAAATTAAAAATAATAATAATACACATACATAAACGAAATACACAAATATATCTACATAAAGTGCTCAATTTTGTTGGGTATCTTGAAGAGAGATGAAGTATTTAAAGAGTTTGGATTTGAAGATTCCCATAGAGGCGGCCTTGCGGATTTCCACTGGAAGAGAGTTCCACAAGCAGATAGCAGTCACAGTGAAAGAGTAAGTGAAGAAAGAAGTTTTATGCTCAGGCGTCTTGAATAACAGATGTTGAGAAGAACGAGAAGGGCTATAATACTTTTTTATCAGGCTTTTTAATTTTGACATCATCTTAAAATTTAAATACAACAATATAAAATGTATACGACATGTAAAGCAATCTTAATACTAATATTTGCTTCTTAATTAAATAACAATAATAATTTCGAAACAAAAGTGTTCATTTTTTTTAGAAATAGATTAAATGAATATAAATAAATAAATCAATATTGTTGGACATTTCACACAACGCTACCTAGCCCCAAACTAAGCAGAGCTTGTATTATGGGAACCAGATAACTGATAGAATACTTATATACTTTTTTTTTGTAAATATATACTTATATTATATAGAAAAACATCCAGACCCGGAACAAATATCTGTAGATCGTGCAAATATTTGTTCCGCGGCGGGAATCGAACCTCCTGCGTCTCAGCCGGCTATTCGCCCACTGCGCCACGGAGGTTATGAATATGAATTTATATTACTGACCAATCCGCAGCTTCGCACGCATAATTTTTCAATAAAAACATTACCCTCCTTCTGTGCAGTTGGATAAAAAGTAGGCTATATCACCCGGGGATAGTTTAGCTTCCCAACATTGAAAGAATTTTTCAAGTCGGTCCAGTAGTTTCGGAGCCTATTCAATACAAACAAACAAACAAATCTTTCCTCTTTATAATATTAGTATAGAAGAGAGAAATCTATACAGAATACACGTATTATTTACTTAATAGGAGGTTTCAACTATTATGCTATTCTAAACACAAGTTATTGATATAAAAACATTGGTATTTGAGTATATCGGCAGTTGCCTTCAAAGCTATTTCATTGAAAACAAATCCATAAGTAGGGAAAAGCCATCACAGAAAATTTGGAGCATGTAATACGCTAAAAATGTAATCCTGTTTTTCATATGAAGCTTTCAAGTGGTTCTTTGTGAAACCTCACTACCCGCTTCACTGAGTTTTCCTAATATTTTCCCTGACGAGTACAATTTTTTTTATATTAGAAAATATATATACGAGTACGAGTAATTCCCTAAGTCTCCTCATACGCGGTTTGGTTCAATTATTTGTCGTACACACGGCTACACATCAAGCTATAATCTTCCAGTATAAGCTGACCTCGCATTGTGTAGGCTTTTCGTAGAATGAGGGGTTAACTTATACTGGAAAAGTATAGCTTGATGTGTAGCCGTGTGTACAATATTTATAAGAAAAAGACGGTTTTGGATGATTGATCGGTATTTGATAAATCCCATATTTTAATAATGTTTTATGTAGGCAATTGTATATGCATACGTTGTTATTAGAACAGGGGTTAACTAACTAACAAGTTGAAACAAAAGTTTTGTTGAAATAATTACCATCGGGTAACATACCAACATAATGTTTGACTTCATTACATACAAAGTCTTTTATTCATTAAAATCACAAGAATCACTTTAAAACGTCAATTTTACTACCTGTTCCTTCGCGACCGACCCAGGAAAGAAAGGCAAGAAACAAGGCTGGTTGTTTTTTTTAATGATCCTATCAGAATACATAACAATACAGGAAAGAAATTACGTCTAAATTGTAAGATTTTGAACGAGTTGGAGCAATTTCAATCCCAAGCTTCTCTATCATCTAAATAATCCGATATTTTATAGTAGGCTTTTTTATAAAGATTTTGGTTAATTGTGTTTTTAAATTTGTTAATTGTCAATTTTTGTACATCACTTGGGAATTTGTTATAAAGCGAACGCGTTTACAAATACTACCTACATACCAGGAACGTACGTAGCGTACGGATTAATTAGATCAGGAAATCCGTGGACCGTTGTTATGTTGCTTTTAGACAAAAATTCACACGCTCAGGATTTCACACGGAGGATAATATACACGTGATTGACACCCCCCCCCCCCAACCCCTATTGTGATCAATCGTGGTGTTATTCTAACCCTCCCCCACCCCTATTCAAACCTCACGACCTTCATTTCACCTTTACCAAACCTTTATTTAACATCACACGTGTATTAATGTAGGTACAATGCATTGAATTTTTTATTTTATCATTTCAATAGCTTTGAACAAATAACCCTTTTTACCCGTTATAAAAAAGGTGGAGATTCAAATTCTTTAGGAAAAATGATTCATCCACTACCGTTGCTGCCGAAGAGGTGGGTCAAAATTGACACACATGTTGGAAAATGTGAAATACCACATATTTTTTCCTCTTAAAAATATTTATTTTGAAAATATTTAAGTACGGCTTCTCTTTTATTTATTCTTCGATGATATTTTTTTAAAGTTGAGAAGATACTCACGTAACGGTTCTAAGGCCCAGGGGACCAACTTTCAGTGCAAGAGTGATAAAAATAGAACGATAATGCTGGACATTTCACACCGCGCTATCTAGCCCCGAACGAACCAGATCTTTTTAAATTTTCGCGAACTACACTCATGTTTGGCCGAAACGTCGAGGTTAGTCAAAATTATAATTTTGATATAAATCTGTGCGCGAAAAGACCCGTTTTGTCTTAAAAACATAACCAAATCTTGTTCTATGAGAGCCAGATAACTGATAGAATAGTTATATATATATATATATATTATTTATTTAGAGAACCAACGGCGATACAAACTGTTTGGTTAAATAGCTTAGAACTAACCTTAAGGCTAATAACAGGTTTCTACGTTTGAACATATTTGTAAATACATAGCCACTTATAATACATATATAGAACACCCAGACACGAGAGTCGCTAACCTAATGCAAGACCAAACAAGAACCAGTAAGATAACTTACGATAAAAAGAGGAAGAATCGTTTCTGGCTTATCATGCTTTAAAAATGGATGAACCGATGTCTATACGATTTTATTAAAAAGTTGTTAATTTGAGATTGTTCTTCGTATAGTATAGATTGGTGTAGCCACATGTCTACTAAAATTAACTTGTATAATTCAGAAATTCTTACAAACAGTACAAATTCAAGGTTTTACTAAAAGATGTTTAACATTGACGCGCCTACGTCTAGCCATAAATTCAAACCATTTATATTTTTCTCAAGTAGTAGGTACCTACTTGTTATAACTTCATTAATCATATGAAAAGTAACTCAATACTTAAAGCTATACTACGTGTTTTGTTATGTATACACGGCTACACATCAAGCTATACATTTCCAGTATAAGCTGACATTTCATTCTACGAAAAGCCTACACAATGCGAGGTCAGCTTATACTGGAGTTTATAGCTTGATGTGTAGCCGTGTGTACGACATTAAATGAAAACACGGATAGGGCTAATGGCTAGTATTGTTGTAAAATAGGTTTTTTTCAAATTCATTACCATAGAAGATATAAAATTTTTAAACAACTTAAAAAAATCAATTCCTAAAATATCATAGAAAACAGATGTATAAAATGAAAAAAATGAAAATGAAAAATATTTATTTGCAGCCAAAAACTTATCAATAAGATTCATCATCATCATATCTGCCGTAGGACGTCCACTGCTGGACAAAGGTCTCCCTCATTGATCTCCAGGAACTGCGGTTGGAAGCGGCCTGCATCCAACGCCGACCTGCGGTTCTTACCAAGTCGTCAGTCCATCTTGTAGGTGGACGTCATACGCTGCGCTTGCCGGTCCGTGGCCTCCATTCGAGAACTTTCCGGCTCCATCGGCCATCTGTTCTGCGCGCTATATGGCCTGCCCATTGCCACTTAAACTTGCTAATCCGTCGGGCTATGTCGGTGACTTGAGTTCTCCTACGTATCTCCTCATTTCTGATTCGATCCCGTACAGAAACCCCGAGCATAGCCCTCTCTATAGCACGTTGAGCGACTCTGAGCTTATTCATAAGGCCAATAGGGAAGGACCACGTCTCGGTTCTATATGTCATCACTGATAACACACACTGATTGAAGACTTTCGTCTTAAGGCACTGAGGTATGTTGGACGAAAAGACGTTGCGAAGTTTCCCAAACGCTGCCCATCCGAGTTGGATTCGACGATTGACCTCTTTCTCGAAGTTGGACCTACCTAATTGGACTGTTTGTCCTAGGTACGCGTCGACAACTTCAAGAACCGAGTTCTCAACCATAACTGGGGCAGGCACGACATGGACATTCGACAACAATAAGATTAATATGAAGATAATTTTTGTTATTTACCTAAGATGCTTGGTATAATAGCAATATACGTTTTATACAGGTAAATAGGTAAAAAATTCATATTCATTCATCATGTAAGTAGGTACCTAATCAACTAACTAAGCGCCATCTTCGCAAAGGCGCCGCTGAATTACATGAAAAATTGTTTATTACAAATGTATCGATTACTGGATAAATATTCAAGCTGCCGCTAAAATGTAAAAAAAAAAATAAAAAAAACTAAACCCACGTCTAAAATCAGTTAATACGATTCCGGATGTGTGTTTTACATTAATGTCGTACATAACAAAACAAGTTGTATACCTATATATGTATACTATATGCTTTGAATATCTCCATCTATCTAATCCTCGTCCGTTGCGCTCTTCTAAGTACTTGAAACTTAAAATTCCTATCCACTCTTCTAACTTTTATGACAGCTCCTTTACTGTTCAAGCTATTCATTTATGGAACTCTCTTCCTTCTTTTATTAGATCTGCCAAATCCCTTCCTATCTTTAACACGCTATTGTTTAAGCACTATTTGTCTGCATCAGAGAGCTGAGTAATCTTATTTTGTTATTATATTTGTCGTTGTTACTGTTTGTATTACAGCTGATTTATAATGTATTTTATTTATTATTAGTATATTTAATATCATACCTAGTCAGGTCATAAGTATTGTCACACAGTAAAAACTTTTCTTTTAGAATGCTGGCCACAATAAAGTTTATAGAATTCGAATTTCGAATTGTTCATGAAAATAAAAATGTATACTTTTTAGAATTTTACTCATTTTTAAATATGGAGTGGACGCTTAAAGAAGACCGTGTTGCAGTTATTGCGTTGCATCGTTGCGGTTACGCGCCAATTCAAATTTTTAACTTACTGAAAAATTTTAATATAACCAAAAGATTCGTTTATCGCACCATCAAACGATACAATGAAGACTCTAGTGTAGATGACAGGTCAAGAAGTGGTCGCCCTCGGTCTGTTAGAACTCCAGCAGTGATAAAAGCTGTGAAGGCGCGAATTCAAAGAAATCCCAAACGTAAGCAGAAACTGTTGGCCCTTCAGATGGGCTTAAGCAGAACCACGGTGAAAAGGGTGTTAAATGAAGACTTAGGGCTTCGGGCATATCGAAGAAAAACAGGATATCGTTTGAATGCTCGTCTAATGGACCTGAGACTGAAGAGATGCCGCGCTTTGTTGAAGCGGTACGCGGGATAAAATTATCGGGAAATTCTTTTTTCGGATGAAAAAACTTTTACCGTAGAAGAGAGATACAACAAACAAAATGATAAGGTGTACGCACACAGTAGTGAAGAAGCGAGCAACCGTATTCCGCGTGTCCAACGAGGTCATTTTCCATCCTCGCTCATGGTATGGTTGGGAGTTTCTTATTGGGGCTTAACAGAGGTACATTTTTGTGAGAAAGGTATAAAAACGAATGCAGTTGTGTATCAAAATACAGTCCTGACGAACCTTGTGGAACCTGTTTCTCATACCATGTTCAATAACAGGCACTGGGTATTCCAACAAGATTCGGCGCCAGCTCATAGAGCGAAGAGCACACAAGACTGGCTGGCGGCGCGTGAAATCGACTTCATCCGGCACGAAGACTGGCCCTCGTCCAGTCCAGATTTGAATCCGTTAGATTACAAGATATGGCAACACTTGGAGGAAAAGGCGTGCTCAAAGCCTCATCCCAATTTGGAGTCACTCAAGACATCCTTGATTAAGGCAGCCGCCGATATTTACATGGACCTCGTTCGTGCTGCGATAGACGACTGGCCGCGCTGATTGTAGGCCTGTATTCAAAATCACGGAGGTCATTTTGAATAAACTTTAGTGTCATAAGAATCTATGTTTTGTTAAGTTCATTTTGGTATGGTTACATAATGAATAAATTTGTTTCAATTATTTTATATTAAACATGTGACAGAATTTATGTATAATATTTATATTAATATTACCTACCCTGGTATCTATTTATTTTGTTTTGCTTATGTAAGTATACAATAAAAAGCTTAAGTTATAAAGCTTAAAAAACGTCCTTTAACGTTCTCGTAAAATCCAGTCCATCCAAAGGTTGTCTGGAAGAGATCGCTTTTAGCGATAAAACCGCCAATTGTACTATCGCGTGTCTAGTTTTAAGTGTTTAATTATGATTTGTTAATTTAAGTGTGGTATACAATAAAGCGTTTTCTATCTATCTATCTATATTCGAAGTTATGTAAGACGGATTTAAGTTTAACACAGTCTAGTGCAGTTAAGTGTAACATCAAGAGATTATCCGTGTTAATTGTAAGCTTGGTTTAGTTATGGAGAAAGACTACTAAACCTAAGCTAAAGGATTATAAAGCAACGAGGAATAAGAACTGCAATATTGTGTCTGTGTTGTATTTAGATAGAAAAGTGATTTTTAGGGTTCTGTACCCAAAGGGTAAAACGGGACCGTATTACTAAGACTCCGCTGTCTGTCTGTCCGTCTGTATCACATGAACCGTGATAGTTAGACAGTTGAAATTTTCACAGATGATGTATTTCTGTTGCCGCTATAACAGCAAACACTAAAAACAGAATAAAATAAATATTTAAGCATACAACAAACGTAATTTTTTGCTCGTTTTTACTCGATATTGATAACGGCAACATGTAGACGCTTGAAATGTTCACACAGTATTTAGTAGGGAATGCAATCCCGACTCGAGATTGCAAATTCGAGATCCCGCGGGATTTGAAATAACAATCCCGCGGGATCCCGGAATTTTCGGGATCCCGTCTAGTTTAAAAAAAATGTTAAATTCGGATGACTGAAAAACCTAATAACTGCTTGTTTGTGATAGTGAGGTTAACTAAAATAACATATTACTCGAAAGAAAATAAAAAACTTTATTCTTTTATCTTACCAACTAAATAATTATCGTCACCTGTCGCTAATATTCGGAAATAGTCGGAATAGTTTTCTAACGCTGTTTGGCGTTCCTGCCGCTCGCGGCCGTCAGTCAGCGCGCCGCTTGCGCTCCGAGTGGACGTGTGTAGCGTCGCTGACCACTGCCGCCCAATCCCGTCTATCTCGAACGGGATCTCGTCATATGATGCGTCGGGATTGATCCCGAAAAATTACTCGGGATCGGGATTGCATTCCCTAGTATTTAGTTATATAAGTATGCACTTTAAAAATACATAATAAAATTAAAATAAAACAAATATTTAAAGGGGGCTGACATACAACAAACATGATTTTTTGACGTTTTTACAGATAATGGTTGTTACTTGAATATGGAAGGTTGAGGGTTCGATTTACGCGGAACAAATGTTTGCATGATCTACAGATATTTGTTCCGGGTCTGGTTATTTCTCTATACAACCTGGTTATGCTATTTACTACATTAATTTATGTATATTATAAGTATGTTTTTACAAAAAAATATATATAAGTATTCTGTCTTGCCATAGTACGCACGGCTACACATCAAGCTTATATACAGCTATTCCAGTATAAGCCGACCTCTTATTCTAAGAAAAGCCTACACAATGCGAGCGCAGCTTATACTGGAAAAGTATAGCTTGATGTGTAGCCGTGTGCACAAGATTTGCTTAGTTGTTATGTTTATGGTGAGTAATAAAGTATAGTCTATCTAAAAATAACCTTCAATATTCGTCATAAATTATCCTAAGTTTAACGCCAGTCACAGCAGCAAGAGATAGACCTCTTTATTCTTTATTGTACACAAATAGATTTACAGATAAAAATAGCTTACAAAATGGACATGTACAAAGGCGAGCTTAACCCTAATAAGAGTTTTCTTCCAGCAAACCTTTGAAGATAGAGATATTTGATTATAGTGGTGGGTACGTGCACTGAGAATGACATTGGAGTAGAATACTAATACATAGTATATACTATAATAAATACAACACTTAACCATATTAAAAAATAGTAATAATACCTTTATACTATACCTATATTAGAGATAAACATAATACATTATACAAAATATAAATAATATACCTACTTATACATAATAAATAACCTAAAAGCTTACACGGACAGGTAATGCTCTTTCACTCTAAGCTTAAAAGTGCTTAGTGATGGACTTGCGCGGATAGAGTGTGGTAGAGAACTCCACAGGTTGACTCCATGGACAGTGAAGGAACCGCCATAGCGACTGGAGGAATGAGAAGGGGTTTTGAGAAGGAGGGAAATAGATGACCTACAAGTCATCTCCGGTAGGACAAGAAAATCGAAGCGCTCACGGAGGTAAGAAGGAGCTAAAGGATTGAAAAGAGTGTTGAAGAGAAAAGTTACAACATGAAGATCACGTCGACGACGAATGGGAAGCCATTTTAGCTGGGATCTAAACATGGAGACGTGATCAAACTTGCGCAACCCGAATATGAATCGGATACACAAATTCTGAAGACGTTCCAGTTTATTTAGAAGAGCCTCGGTGGCGTCAAGAAAACAGACATCGGTAGTCTAAAAGGGGTAACATGAGTGTTTGAGCAAGAGTAATTTTAGTTTCAAAGGGTAAAAACTTTTGGAGACGCTTAAGAGATTGAAAAGAGTAGTTAACCCTTTTACTAATCTCATTAACATGCCGCACCCAAGACAGATGATTGTCAAAATAGACCTCCAAAGCTAATTAGGCGTATTCGCAGTATATGTATTTGGTCAGTCGCTAAACAAAACGTAACTTGTCGCCTACAATCTACTCAGAATAATCAAGTTGGGACCAAATACATATACTGCGAATACGCCTAATTAGCTTTGGAGGTCAATCTCTTGCTCACAAAATGTGCCCTGTGCGAGTACTTATTCACTCAGACGAAGCTTCCTCACACTTGATAAAGCTTTGCACTATGCAACAAATAAAGTAGGTTAAACCTTGTGAAGTGTAAAGCGCGAAGCGTGGTTTACCTAATATTCCTGACATATTAGTATCAACGGCCGGTGCTCAGATACAAGATTAATGCTTTAGAATATACGAAGTATTTACAAGTATTAACCCGTGCGCGATAAGTTGGGGCCTGAGCGCGGTGACGTCATATTGGCGTGTTTGTACCGCCCGCAAAAAAGCGAACATAACAAGCAGCCGCCGGGAGGACGCTGCTTTTTATCTAATCTTTTTTACACTATTTGAATAAAATAAAAATACAATGTTTAAGTTTATACATTTATTTTATCTATTATTTACATTATCTCATCTTCGTCACTACTTAGTGGACAGGTAAACAAAACTGTTTGTTCCGTTTTTCGTTTTCAAACAACTCTAACACTTTTAGCACGAGGTTTCTTTCTCTGCTATGCAAAGGTTTACCTACTAAGAACTATAACAACAAAAACTACAACAACAAAACAATGACACAAACTATAACAACAAAAACTACAACATCAAACAATAACACAAACGAAAACTAAAAGAATTCCAGAGCGCGGTGTTACGTGACGTAGGCCAGTACGAGACTAAAACCCCTAGTTTAAAATAGTGATGCGAACGGTACAATACGGGCGCCATCGGGGAAGTGCAGGGGAAGCGGTCGGGGAGTCGCATTCCTAGCAGGTCCCAAGTTATCAAGCACGAGTAATATACTTGTCGTCAATTGGCGGCTTATATCCGATGCTAGAGATCGTAGGAACTTACTTTCTTGTTTTTAATAAACAACTTCGTCATTTATCAACCGATTTGGAAAATTATTTTTATATTTGAAAGGATATACTTTCAGATTGGTCCCATAGAAATTTTATCGAAATCGGTTCAGTAGTTTATTATTTCTGTTATCTGAAGTCGGTTATATTTTTGTTAAAAACATACTTTTCAATATTATGATCACCTTGCCGTTCGTTCTACAGCTAGCTGAACATTGCTCTAAGACTACGACAGTTCTGTGAATGGGCGTCTACGAGTTTTTGATTTAATTATTAGGATTTGGCGATATCCGAATAACTGTTTGTTTAAAAGCTGCAATCACTTAGTTTCGGAACTAAGTAAAAACCAAACGCCTAAAGTTTCCATGGATTTCTTTCAATCATTTACAATACGAGATTTGTCACGTACCATTTTATCGGAGTACGTGAAAAATTCCGTACCTATGTTTGAAATAAACCACAAAAGTTGCCTTAGTTTACAATAAAGTTTCAGATTACTTATATTTTGATTAAAAATGCAAAGAAGATTCTAATTTGCATTTAGATTTTATATTTTAAAGGTAAGACGAAAAAGGTTAATGTCCTATAGTAAAAAAACAAGAAACCAATGTAAAAACAGTTTGTGTACTTAGCACTAAATTTTAAAAGATAACGTACGTAACACTGAAACCCAATGAAGAAACAGAAAACCGAATGATTTTGCAATTCATTAAAAGTATAGCAAGCACTATTTTAAATACAAGTAAATTAATCAATATCTCAGAACTAGTAAAAGATGAAGATTTATTTCTACGGAAGATCTAGATTCTAGAACGAAATCTAACAGTTGCCTTAAAAATAAATCAGTTGTTTCATCCACGGGGTCATTGTATCGAAGCTCCACAGAAAAAATCATAGTTACTATAGCATCAGATCCGCGAAAACGCTTGCGCTTACGCATCTCATGAGGACGCAGGATGCTTTAAAATGTGAGCCGACCCCTCTGATGGACAGTGCCGAACGGACCACGGAGACAGAAGGACTCGAAAATGAGACTGGTGAGTCCTTGGAGTTATGTGCAGTGCCAATGTGATTTTAAATTTAACGATTTTTGTTTAATTTCGTGATTGATTTAAAAAAAATATGTGCTTAGATGCGTTAGTTTGGCGATCTTAAACATATTGTGCCGAATTTTTGACAAAAACTTTCAAATATAAATTATTCTTGAAATATAGTGAAATAAATGTAGGTTCTACGCTGCTAATAACATAAAGGAGATTTTGATTACACCTTTAGCACTCAATTAGTGAATTAACTGCATTTTCTCTGTACATGTCGCGAATTAATTAAAACTAAATTCAAGTTTATTAGATTGCAGAACTGGCCTTCCGCTGCACGAGGATATTACAATTTTTATGAAAATATAATACTTTTATTTTGTGTATTGTACCTATAGTAACAGCTTTGTTTCTTGACTGATTCTTTTCTGGCTTGATCGCGGAGGAACAGGTCGAAAAATTAAAATAAAATAAATCTGAATTCTTTATCCTTAAAATGGATTTCTTCTCCAACCATAGACTAAGAAACGATAACTAAAAAGAATTGAATGAAACTTTATTGTACACCACCAAAGAAAGAAGCATAACCATAGAGGGGAGTTATGTAAATTAACAAAACTAAAAATTAATTTTAGGAGAGTGATGATCAATTTACAATAATACAATAACATTATATAAATATTACGAAGTACAAACATTATAAAAAAAATAATGGCTTATTAACCACCGGTATTCTTAAAACATGTTACTAAACTTTAATTGACCATGTAAATGTAAAATCTTAATAAAATACTAACTTTATGTATCTTTTACAGCTATTCTTATTGGCCGCCATCTTTGCCCTCTCACTAGCTGAGAGCGAGCACGAGCAGAAGCACTACGAAGACTCCCTAGCAGCGGAGTCGATAGAAATACAAAAGGACTTAAAGCCAGAAGCGAGCGTATACGCCTCAGTACCGTACCCATCATGGAACCAACCGCAATATGTACCTCCTCAGCAGTACTACCCACCTCAACCGACGTGGCCTCAAAACAAGCCTATCGACCCCCCTATCGGACCCGCTACACCCCCTCCATACGTGCCTGGTTTCACAACTGGTCCGGTCCAGAGTGACTACATCCCACCACACCATATATATCCCACGACCACCACCCCGGTTCCCGTGATCAAGAATGAGCAGCATTTTGGTGACAATGGCAGTTACAAATATGAGTAAGTATTTTCTTTTATGTACCGCACTAGGTGACAGAGAAAGCTGGAACAGAGGGTAGGCTTTTGTCTTACAGCGTGCTGGGATATAGCGTAGTATATGATTTCCCATGATACAAACTGTATGAACATCATTACAAAAGTCAACAAGTAAATACATTTCGAGCGGACACTAGATCGTATGTGTAATTTTCAATCAAATATCCAATCTGTTGCATTTCCAATATTTAGCTTTAAAATCATTTGTTTTAAGATGGCAGGTTTATTTAATTATTGAAAGAATGCCAACAGAGTAATATATTTTTATAATAAAGGCCAAGTTCCACCAAGTTTATAAGAATAAAGTTATCAAAATTCAACATTTCTATTTACACAAGAAAAGTAACATTTTAACAAAAATATAACCAACTTCAGATAACAGTAAAAACCAAACTACTCTACGAATTTTGATGAAATTTCCATGGGATCAATTTAAAAGTATATCCTTTCATTTAAAAAACGAATTTCCCAAATCGGTTGATACATAACGGAGTTCTGAGCTAACAAACATAACATAACATGAAAATTAAACAATTTTAGGACTTACATGGTTTATTCAGTCGAAAGTTCTGAGATAAAAAACATACCCCATACTCTTTTCTACCCCATACTTGCAAGATGTGGAATGAGCTACCATCTGAGGTTTTCCCATTAGGCTAGGACATGGCACGTTTCAAGAGAAATGTAAAGAGGTTTCTACAGTGTACGGAACGCATCGACAATACTCCGGGTGTTGCCGGTGTCAATAGGCGACGGTGACCGCTTACCATCAGGTGGGCCGTAAGCCTGTTTCCCCACAAATAACTTTAAAAAAACAGTCGAATTTAGAACCTCCTCCTTTTTTGAAGTCAGTTAAAAATAAAAACATCGCTCTTTAACCGTTGTCCTTGACAGTCGGAAATGTAAATATTATGTAAAAACACATTTGTGTGTCAAGCAAATTGAGATGAGACCCTAACGGTCACATCGCCCGACCATTGTATTTTTTTTTTGTGATTTAACTGCCAATATAAAAATAACAGTTTTTATGACGAAAAAGGTCCTAAACATGCATATTTTTATGTATGGCCAGGTATTAGTCATCATATCAAAATACCTATAAAATTTACCGTTTTTTCCGCTTTCGTTTTATTGGAAGCTTGTATAATTTTTGTGTCATGAGACAGATCCATGTTTTATTTAACCCAGATAATATTATTAACTATAGAAGCTCTATTCTTAACACTCTATAGAACAAGAAAGTTGTTCTGGGTTTCATTTGCTGTATTAAAATAGCTGTTTCAATGCAAAGTAAAAAAAATAGATTCAAGTTTACAACTATAAATTGACAATACAAACATCATCTTCATTCAAAGTTGATGTTAATCTATCTTAAAACTTACTGTCCGTCGCAAAGGATCAGAAAACCGGTACCTTAAAGCAAGGTAACTAAATAACTTTAGCCGGTATAACACAAAAGAGAACAAAATAAATGAGTAAGCTTTATACCGCGTTTGTTAACTTAACGCGCCGGCGAACCCCGAGCGCAACTTCAATTCGGCACCGTCAAAAACTTCGGCCTGAATATCGCTATCCCTGTTTAGTGACGAAGTTTAGCCACGCAGAGCGACAGTGATAGCAATAGAACGATTCTAAATTTGATTAGATTTTGACCATGTTCCGTAATACCAAAAATGATGACTGAAAACTTGTTGTATTTTTCTCATTGTATTGTTATTCTGTAATTAAACGATATAATCTATGTTCCCATGACTAGGATACGTAAGATGTTGTTGTTTATAATACGAAACAATTAGGTTGAAAACAGGTCTTTTATGACGTAAAAACATGCAGAATGCGATACGCTTCTATTTCAATTAAGGTAAGTATTTTGATCTAATATATGGTTGGGAACCTAGATAAATACTATTCAAATTAAAATAATACCTTATTAAGGTAGAAATATGCTCCAATTAGAAATGATCTTGGTAGTACGTGTTGTATGGGCGATTGTCCCTCCGGTGTTCCCTTAAATCCACAACTAACAGTTGTTAAATCAAACTAGCGGTAGTCTGTTTACATGAAAGTTCAAAATTAAGACTAGTTCTTATAATTAACATTTTTACCTACCTATTACCTGCTAAGATAACATATGTAAGTTGTAGCGGTATTATAATTTTATACATTTTTTGCAAATTATCGGTCTAAATGCGTCCATCTGTGACTTGAAGGTCAAAATACAATCTGTGAGAAATTTCTCGAAAGTAAAAGTTGTAGATCAGATTTTGACAAAAACATTACCATTTTCCGCCAGGTACCAGATCGCAGATGGAACATGGGTGGGCGAAGAAGGGTGGTTCACTAACCCCAAGAAAACTGAAGAGAGTCTGGTGAAGAAGGGATGGTACCAGTACGTGGGTGCTAACGGCAAGACCTACACTGTTACTTACTGGGCGGATCATACTGGATACCACGCATTTGGAGAACATCTGCCTACCCCTCCTCCCATCCCCCCAGCGATTCAGGAGTAAGTGTTATTTTATTTTCAAACGTACACACGGCTACACATCAAGCTTTAAATATCCAGTATCAGCTGACCTCTCATTCTACGAAAAGCCTACACAATGCGAGGTCAGATTATACTGGAAATGTATAGCTTGATGTGTAGCTGTGTGTACATATGACATCGACATTTTATTATATTATATCGATATTATATTGATTTTTCAAACTATAAAATTGAAACTATTCTCTTCCTGAAATAACTTTTCAATAACAAGAACCAAATATAACACAGAAAGAACCCACCATAGGAAGTGATCAATGAACCCAGTATAAACTTAAACAAATAATCTAGTAAAAAATTTTAGCAGCCTTGCATAACTAATTTATAAATAAAAAAACTGTTATTCACCATAACACGATAACTTAAAACATACAAAGGCATAATGAGGGATACACCTCCTTGTCAAATCATGATAAAATTACCATACACATAATGGACTAGGCATGGGCGTTTATTCAACGGACTAGTCGAATCAACCGTTGATTAACATTCGACGCTTCAACGGTCTATCGTTTATTCGTAGACTTGTTGAATTCGTAGACGGTTGAATAAAATGTTAAGACGTTTGTTTCAACTAGAGCGCGACGGCTCGACGCGTAAACATAGTCGTATAATACGGGAACGGTAGATAGCTGGCTCAACGCGACGATGAAATAAATTTGAACTTTAAAGTTACGTAGGTAGCGCCCATATTTGAATAAATAGTTATAGTGAGTTAAGCATTTATTAAAATTATCCTGTCGATTAAAGAAAAAGGATAGCAATTACTTAACGAATAGACTATAGGTCACGTTATGAACTAGTCGAAAAATTCAACTACTTGATCGACGATGAACGGTTTCGTTTCGTTTATGAAAAAATCGTCGACGACCCATCTCTATAATGGACTCAGGTCAGCATGTCATGCGTTCGTTACAAAAAATAAACTTGTATCTGTGTCCACTTTAAGAATTGCGTTTAGCTCGGAGCGTGGGATTTAGTAAAATACAATTTGTACTATTTTATAGTAAAAATCATAAATATATAGAAAAATACAAATAAGCTGTAGAATCATCAGCAAATCGGGTAAATTTGTGATTTTAAAAAGTGTTGCCATAAATTGCATCTAGGTCGCTGACTGTACAAAGTGAAGTTACCTAAGGCCAAAATAAGTAATACATACTTAATTACATTTAACACAAACTTGTTAGGTACTAGAAATAATTTTCAGATAAATAAATAAATATTTCTAGACATTTCACACAGCGCTACCTAGCCCCAAACTAAGCAGAGCTTGTATTAAAGGAACCAGAAAACTGATAGAATACTTATATACTTTTTTTTTTGTAAATAGATACTTATAATATATAGAAAAAAATCAGACCTGGAACAAATATCTGTAGATTATGCAAACATTTGTTTCGCGGCGGCAATCGAACCCACTACCTCCTGCGTCTCAGCCGGCTATAAGCCTACTGCGCCACTGCGTCGAAATATTGCAGATTGTTTTGTAACTTTACATTAATCAAATGTATTTCTTTACAGAAGCATTAAACAGAACGCCAAAGAGGAAGCAGCGAAAGCGGAAGCCGAGAAGAACAAGCCTTACTATCCTCCCACGCCAAGACCTATCTACTACGACACTCCCCAGCCTCAGCCACCTTACTACCCTCCTCAACAGCCCAGCTACCCTCCCCAGCAGCCCAGCTACCCTCCCCAACAGACTTACTACCCTCCTCAACAACCCTATTACCCCCCACAAACCAACTACCCCGCTAGCAAATAAACGAAATAAGTAGTTTAGCTAATTAATCCGTGATTCGTACGAAATATTTTCGACAGCAACGACGTGATTATTAATGTAAAAAATAATATTTTCTTAGCCATTTATAATTTAATTCTCATATAAATTGCTATAGGTATACGATAATTTAATACCTCAGAGTGTCAAGTGATTTAGTTCACGACATCGAATTGTGAACTTGATTACTTTAATGAATTTGAGATGGTTGTGATAATGGATATTCAAGTGATATTGTAATATCATAAAATAAACAATTTTTAAATAAAAACGAGCTTTATTTTCCACTTACCGAATTATTTTCCAGTAAGGGTCTTCAAAGTCAAAATCTTTTATTCATTAAAATCACAAGGATCACTTTGAAACGTCAATTTTACTGCCTGTTCCTTCGCGACCAAGCCAGGAAAGAAAGGCAAGAAACAAGGCTGGTTGTTTTTTTTAATGATCCTTTTACAATACATAACAACACAGGAAATAAATTACGTCTAAATTGTAACATTTTGAACGAGTAATTTCAATCCCAAGCTTCTCTATCATCTAAGTAATCCGATATTTTATAGTAGGCTTTTTTATAAAGACTTCGGTCATCGACATACTTCATACCTACTACAGCAATCTACATACCGTTACAGCCCTACTTTTCTACAATTAAAACCACATTTTTAAAATCTTAAAACAAAAGTAATTTAAAAAAGACACAATTAAATTAAGAAAAAACCCCGGCTCTGTCTTTTTGCGTCGCGGGTAAAACACGGATATAGCTAAAAACCACCCCAGTTAAACCAGCTTCTATTAGAAGTACCGCATCCGAATCGGTTCATCCGTTTGGGAACTACGACCGACGCCACAGACGCACAGTCGGTGTATGGGGGTTAAAAATAGATTCAAACAATGTGAAGGTGCTTGGCTACTATTTACAGCGTTATTTAGTTTAGTTTAGACATCTCTATATTTAATACTAGCTTCCGCCAGCGGCTTCGTACGCAGTGTTTCTCAACAAAAAGTATGTGTTTAAATGCAGATCATAATCTATCAACACACCAAATTTCATCGAAATCAGTTCAGTACTATTACGACGTGATTGAGTAACAAACAAACAAACAAACATCCAAACTTTCACATTTATAATAGTACATAGTGTGATATTTACCGTCATTTGCAAGGTGGGTAGTCGGGCTGGCATGAACATCCTAAAAAAGTTTATCTGTGCAATAAAATAGAGCAAAATATATTATTTTTACCGTAGGTTGTAGAACCATTATAATTTGTATGGTTGTATTTCTATTCACTTCCTTAGAGATAAATGTTTCTATGGTGCAACATTACAGGGCTTGTTACAGGTCATGCGCATGCTACAGGGCTGCCTGACAGACACATGGTAGAAATTGACGCATTGGGTGAATAGCCAGCTGAGACGCAGGAGGTAGCGGGTTCGATTCGCGCTGCGGAACAAATGTTTGCATAATCTACAGATATTTGTTCCGAACCTAGATGTTTTTCTATATAGGTCTATTATACAACCTTACCCGTCATCTGTCGGGGATAAACGGATTAGTCAACTGTTTTTGAAAAATTCACGCCTATCTTTGCGATCTGTTTAAGCAAAATTGAATAAAAAGGGAGAAAATATTATCTCTAGCTACTATCAAAACACGTTTAGCGGAGATTAAGTTTAAATACCGAAGCACATTAAAGAAACCGCTCCTTTCAAAAGCACACGTTGAAAAAAGGTTGGCCTGGGCGCGAGAATAAAATTACCGTGACTGGGACAAGATAATCGTTTCTGACGAACTATCGTTTTGGCCAACTACATAGTATCTCACCTCGTGCTTGGTCAACTGCCGATAACAGACACTCGATAAAGGTGCATGTTTGGTGATGCTTCTCAAAAAGAGGCAATTTGAACTTGTTTACCGGTTCTCTGAATGTTGTGAGGATGAACAACATAATACCAGAAAGCATTATTACCATCTGCCCGAAGGCTGTTCCGAAGGTCAAATGAAACATGGACATTACAAGAGGGCAACGACCCTAAACAACCGTCTATGCCCTGCCTGGAAACAAGAAAATGGCATCGAGGTTTTTGACGGCCCTAACAATTTCCTGATGCGAACCCAGTTGAAAACATTTGGGCGTTGATGAAGCTTAAACTTAGAGGAAAAAAACAATAACCGTTACTGAGCTTACTCGCAATATTAAGGCTATATGGAGATCATTATCCCGTGACTACGCTGAAAAATTAGACGAAATTATGCCTCGAAGATGCCAGGCCATTGTGGATAACGGAGGAGACTGGATACCTTATTAATAATAAAGCATCCTAGTACGTATGATTGACTATGTGTTTATTTTTTTCCAAAGGCTAGACATAACTTATTTCATAAATTAAGCCAGTCACGCTTTCGTCTTACATAGTGTAAATAACTTCACGTCAATTAACGACAGTTAAATTATATGGATATTGTTCATACAAAACTACTAAAATCACCATTAAATCGCGATAAATGGGGGGTTGGGGTGGGACAGTGAAAAATATTTTACGACCTATTCTCATGCTTACCAAATATATGTACATAAAAAATAAAACCGTGACACGAGATTTTTATATATAAGAAAAGTATTCTATCAGTTATCTGGTTCCCATAGTACAAGCTGTGCTTAGTTTGGGGATAGATAGCGCTGTATGAAATGTCCAGCAATATTGATTATATTATTTATAAGTGTCTACATGCGATAATTTCGACGATCTTTGATATTTTCAAAATAATAAATGATGCAAACCCAATCGCATGCACGTTTTTCCTTTCCAACTCACAGCCTAAACGTTGTTCCTAGAGACTTGAAATTGGGAGGATGTGCTCCTTTCCGTACACCTTGTACGTACGGACTTTATGAAATTCATCCCCTGAGAATGCTAAAAGAGGTGTTTACGATTTTATGAAAAACCGTAGTCTCCGGATTTATAAAACTTAAACTTGATAATAATATTCTTCGAGTTAAAAACAAAATAGTGTTATATATAAAAAAAATATAAAAAGATACAAGAAATATTATTTTATTGTTTTTCTAAAATCACCCTCTGTGCTGGTAAAAAGGAATGTTGCATTTCGATGGGCAAAATAATATTTTTTAGGTTAAAGTTTGCTTCTAACGGTGCATGATGAAATATGTCGATATAATAGGTAATGGTGTACTACACCACACTTTAACAAACAATACTAAAACAAAATGCTAGACACATGGAAATACAAGTGGCTGACTTTCTCTAAAAGCGGTCTCTTCCAGACGATCTTTAAATGATAATTTATACAAAAACCTAGGTTTGAAAATGCATATTGTCCATTCGTAATAAAAAAAGGTAGAATAAATACCTTTTTTTATTACGAATGGATGAAATTTGGTGTGTTGATAGATTATGATCTGCATTTAAACACATACTTTTTGTTGAGAAACACTGCGTACGAAGCCGCTGGCGGAAGCTAGTATTAAATATAGAGATGACTAAACTAAACTAAACTAAATAACGCTGTAAATAGTAGCCAAGCACCTTCACATTGTTTGAATCTATTTTTAACCCCCATACACCGACTGTGCGTCTGTGGCGTCGGTCGTAGTTCCCAAACGGATGAACCGATTCGGATGCGGTACTTCTAATAGAAAGCTAGTTTAACTGGGGTGGTTTTTAGCTATATCCGTGTTTTACCCGCGACGCAAAAAAACAGAGCCGGGGTTTTTTTAATTTAATTGTGTCTTTTTTAAATTTCTTTTGTTTTAAGATTTTAAAAATGTGGTTTTAATTGTACATAACTACATATTGTATGTACTCAATAAAATACCTTTAAAAGTACAGAAATAGAGGACATGTACAAAAGCGAGCTTGATTGAGCGAGATAACTTGATTTGTATATTTTTTAGGTACGAAATAAATAATGGAATATTTTATTATGGCTTGTCCATCAGGATCTAATTATGGAGCCAGGAGCGAATATAACATAATAGGAGGAAAAATAACAACTCTATAATGTGCAAGCATTTGTTCAACTGGGAAGGAGTCTCCAAAATACAGGTACATCTAGTTTAAGAACGAATAGAGTCCTATTTTTGTTCTGTGCTTTTTTCAATAAAAAAATGAAATATGTTTGCATAAATATCGTGTTCGGTATCTAATGAATTGTTTCGTTTCGTGACCAATTTTACCTGATGCAAGGGTGAGAAGATGACGAACAGAATAAGCTTTCACGGACCTTTTCGTATAGTTATTAGGAATTACCAACCAGACTGGGTCCATCCCACGTGGACAACGTCGCAGGCATCAACTAGAAAAATATAACAGACAATAGAAGGCCTCAAATTTCATCACAATCACATACTTTCTACGAATTTATATAGGTATTTTAAGTAAATAAATACTTACTTCATAAATAAATAAACTATTAATCATTTTCTAAGGAACAGGGACGTACTTCGTCGAATCAAGTCACAAGATGACAATTTTGGATGAGGCCAATTTTATTTTCAGGATAATGAGGATGTTTTGTAAAATATATAATAATACTTAGTAGTCTCAATTGAGATTATTATCCTTAAACATAATTATGAAATTTCGTATGGTATCTAAAAAACAAACCAGCCAGACTGGGTTCATACAACGCGGACGAAGTCGCAGGAGTTGCTAGTTGTTAATTAGGCGTATCAACCACGTGGGCGTATCAAAGCTACACAGTAGAAACGACAGTAAAAGAAAACCAACAACTAAACTGTAATATATAAATATTTTCGCCTGATTCGGGATTAGGCGTAAGCGCATCTTATGAGAACGCATGGTGCTTAGGCTATAAAATTGTAGGGCCGACCCCTAATAAGGACAGTTTTCGCAATAACGACCTACATCGCGATTTGAAATTAGAATCAATAGCCAGGTTCATGAAGCTCGCTTCCAAGCGGTTTTATGAACTTGCCTCTAATCATCCGAACCCTTTGGTACACACCATTCCGGTTTACCCGTTGGATCCGCCCGCCAACAAAATCCTCCGTCGTCCGAGACACGTTCTCGGAGACCCGGATGACGAAATCACCTCTGCTAATGCGGAAGGTGAGTCATCTATATCAGACAGAGCAAACACTTCACAGAAACACCGACCTCGCCGGCGAGGTCGACGAGTCCCTTCAGTCGCCGCTTATACGAGGTACAGACATGTACCCGGGCGTTTCTCTCCTATCCCCATCCCGGCAACAGCCCAAGCCGAGGTTCGTACCTAAGTGGTGCCCTTGCGCTAGTTGCCTAAAAAAAAACTTACAGGGCTGAGCGCCATCTGCGCTCGCCAAAAGTTCGGTTAAGCTGTCACGGCCTCAGAGGCCAACAGCGAGATTAGTCCATTCGAAAAAAAAAAAAAATAATAATAAGGACAGTATCGAACTAACCTCGGAGACAGAAGGACACGAAAATGAGACTGGTAAGTCCTTGGAGATTTATGCAGTGCCAATATGATTTTGTAAAAAATAATCATTTTTAGTTTTTTTTTTAATTTTACTCTACAATGAGTATAACAAATACTACAATAAAAATAATGAATTGAAAGCTGTTCGGTCTTAAAAGTATTGAGTTAAATTTTAACTAAAATAACATTTGAGTTTAATCTGCTTAATATATCATAATAAACTGTGAAATAAATTTAAAATTATTTCATCCCCCCCATCTCGGAAAGAGTATTTTTGTTCTTCGATATCTGAGTGCAAAATCCGTTTTTATCCGCTATACAGTAAAGTAAATTGAATTTAGAACATTGTAGACGTCCACTGTTGAGCATAGGCCTCCCCCTTAGATCGCCACAACGAGCAGTTGGTAGCCGTTTGCGCCCAACGGCTCCCCGCGATTCTTACTAGATCGTCGGTCCACCTTGTGGGGGGCCGGCCTACGCTGCGTCTTCCAGTCCGTGGTCTCCACTCGAGAACCTTTCTTCCCCAACGGTTATCGGTTCTACGAGCGATGTGGCCTGCCCATTGCCACTTCAACTTGCTAATTTTGAGAGCTATGTCGGCAACTTTAGTTCTTCTGCGGATTTCCTCATTGCGGATTTTGTCACGCAAAGAAACCCCGAGCATAGCCCTCTCCATAGCTCGTTGAGCAACCTTGAGCTTGGTCATGAGGCCATGAGTAAAGGACCACGTTTCAGTGCCATAGGTCATCACTGGCAACACACACTGGTTGAAGACTTTAGTCTTCAGGCTCTGGGGAATTTTGGACGAGAAGATATCGCGAAGTTTCCCGAACGCTGCCCAGCCGAGTTGGATTCTTCGTCCGACCTCTTTGTCATCGAAGTGTCTTAGAACATCGTGTGCACTAAATTTGTGAATTGAAAACATCATTAAACCTATTTAGGTACTTCTACCTCCATGGTGCCGAATTTATCATACAACCTTTTTTAATTTGTTATAAACTCAGACTCGGAACCTTCGTGGTGTATCACTTTTTTTTTGCATTTAGTCATTTCCTCGCTGAGGTGGGATGGAAAGTTACGTGTTGCACTCGAGTGCAAAGATTTTTCACCTCGTGCTCTTTTGATTCCCTCGCTAACGCTCAGGATTCTAATATTTGCTGCTGCGCTCATCAAAATTGAGCACGCGGTTAAAAAGCAACTTTTCAGTCTTGTATACTATTATTATATACTTATACTAATATTATAAAGAGCTACTTTTGTTGTTTGTAAGTTTGAATATTTGTAAGGGATAATATCAGAAACAAGATAGCGATTCTGATAATTATTTCGCTGACAAACAGCTACAATATCACTAAGGGCTATATTTTATTTTGATAAATATCCATTCGAAGTCAAGGCAGATGCTCTGACTTCGCATGTCACAGCTTGTTATTAATTTATTCTTAACTAGTTGACCCACCGAACTTCGTACCGCCTTGACATGCATATAACGCGGGCTGTCAATATACGCCACCCTGGTAGAATTGTCAATTGTTGTCCTCGGCCATCATTATACAACCATACTTATCCATAGACAAAATTACGTTTAGCTGTCATTTGCGTTTTGTTATTCCATGTCAGATGCGTTTTTGTTATACCACGTTTTATAGTGACTTGTATCATTTTTGATGTTTTATGTCACGTCACACGGGAACGCGGTCGAACGGGATAAAAAGTATCCTATGTCCGTCTCCTGGCTCTAAGCTACCTCCCCACCAATTTTCAACCAAAACGGTTCAGCCGTTCTTGAGTTATAAATAGTGTAACTAACACTGATTTCTTTTAAAGAATTAATTAATAATTAATAATTAAATTAATTATTAATAAATTAAAAATTGTATTTTCAATGAAAGCGAAATATAAATGAAGGAACTAAGTTGCGCGAATTAAATACGTAAATTAAATTCCATTAGACTACAGAACTACATATACAATACAATTGTTTTAAATAAGAGGTAAAGTAAGTGTAAATAAATTCGTCTTAAAGTCATTTTTTAGGGTTCCGTACCCAAAGGGTAAAACGGAACCCTATTACTGAGGCTCCGCTGTCTGTCAGTCTGTCACCAGGCTGTATCTCATGAACCGTGATAGTTAGACATTAGATATTTTTACAGATGATGTATTTCTGTTGCCGCTATAACAACAAATACTAAAAACACAATAAAATAAATATTTAAGGGGGGCTCCCGTGCAAAACGTGATTTTTTTGCTCGTTTCAGCTCGATATTGATAACGGTAACAGGTAGACGCTTTAAATATTCACAGAATATTTAATTATATATTCACTTTAGAAATAAATAATTAAATTAAAATAAAACAATTATTAAAGGGGGGCTCCCATACAACAAACGTGATTTTTTTGTTGTTTTTATAGATAATGGTACGGAACCCTTCGTGCGCGAGTCTGACTCGCACTTGGCCGGTTCTTTTCTTCTATCTTTTATTTTTACCATCATCTTAAAACTACGATTAGCCACACGTACGATTTTTTACATAAATCATTTTTAAGTTTTCCTTTTGCGATTTTAAAGCATCCTTATCTGAAAGTTTCTGGAAATATGTATCAGTAGAATATGAAGAAAATGCAGAGTACCTTACCATACATAGCAATGTATTTCAGTCAGTGCGGTTGTATGTAAAGTTGTACTTTCGACTACAGTAATGGACTGAAATATACACTTGTAGAATACGGAAAAATACAAATGTAATAAGTAATAAAATCATTTTATATTCTACTAGCTGTTGCCCCCGACTTCGTACGCATAACACTACTAAATGTGTAGATAACCTAGAAATAAAACCAAACTCCCTGTTGCAACTTGCCTTGACCCATGTGAACTGATTTATGGGATAAAGGTAGCCTATATGGTGATCCAGGTTAAAATCTACGTATATACCAAATTTCATCGAAATCGGTTCAACCGTTACGGCGTGATTGAGTAACAAATAAACAAACAAACATCCAATCTTTCGCATTTATAATATTAGTGTGATGTTTTACATAAATCTAAAATCGAATGAATGAATGAATGAAAACACTTCATTGTGCACAGTATAAACAAAACAGAATACAAACAGAATAGAAAATATATAGCAAATAGTACAATGGGCGGTCTAACACTTAATGAAACACTTTAATTTTATATATTCTTCACAGATATTCGTTTTTGTCGCTACCCTCTCACTAGCTGAGAGCGAACACAAGCTAAAACATCCCGAAGATACCCTAGCAGCGGAATCGATACATTTACAAAAGGACTTAAATCCGGCGACAGGAGTAAACTCCTCAATACAACCATCAGGGAACCAACCGCAATATGTACCTCCTCAGCAGTACTACCCACCTCAACCAACGTGGCCTCAAAACAACCCTATCGACCCCCCTATCGGACCTGCTACACCCCCTCCATACGTGCCTGGTTTCACTACTGGTCCGGTCCAGAGTGACTACATCCCACCACACCATATATATCCCACGACCACCACTCCGGTTCCCGTGATCAAGAATGAGCAGCATTTTGGTGACAATGGCAGTTACAAGTACGAGTAAGTATTTCTTTATCACCAAATCGGTGCCGGGGAAAAATAAAAACTAAATAAGAATGACAAAACTAAATATAATAAAACCGGCCAAGTGCGAGTTGGACTGGCGCACGAAAGATTCCGTACCATCATATATAAAAACGGCAAAAAAAATCACGTTTGTTGTACAGGAGCCCCCTCTTAAATAGTAGTTTTATTTTAATTTAATAATTTATTTTTAAAATCAATATATAACTATATATTCTGTGAATATTTCAAGCGTCTACCTGTCGTTTTAGCTCGATATTGATCAGGAGCTAGAACGAGCAAAAAAACACGTTTGTTGCATGGGAGCCCCCCCTTTAATATTTATTTTATTCCATTTTTAGTATTTGTTGTTATAGCGGCAACAGAAATACATAATCTGAAAAAATTCAACTATCTAACTATCACGGATCATGAGATACAGCCTGGTGACAGACGGACAGACAGACAGACAGACAGCGGAGCCACAGTAATAGGGTGCCGTTTTACCATTTGGGTACGGAACCCTAAAAACTAATAAGAAGTGTTAAATAATTATAATAATCGTGTGAGCTCGTTTGTTTGAAACTTGGCATAAAAACTCTCCAATGACAATATCTATACTTCTATACTAATATTATAAAGAGGAAAGATTTGTTTGTTTGTTTGTATTGAATAGGCTCCGAAACTACTGGACCGATTTAAAAAAATCTTTCACTGTTGTAAAGCTACACTATCCCCGGGTGACATAGGCTAATTTTTACCTAACTGCGCAGAAGGAGTGTAATGTTTTTATTGAAAAACTACGTGTGCGAAGCTGCGGATTTGTTAGCTAGTGTAAAATAAATATGTATTTGAAATTCGCTTCTTATAGAGGTGACAGGAGTGTTAAAGTTTATTATGATAAAATCATAATGGCTGGCTAGTTAGTTTAGTAATTGGTAATGATACTTTTCCATATATAAAATGAAATTGATTACGAATATTGTGAAAGTCATCCCTTATGAGGTGATAAAGCATAGAACTATTATGAATACTTATTACGTAGTTAAAGTATGTACTTTGGCCACATCGCAAGATGCAACCAGATCACCAAGTAAGGCTCACGATGACTGGAAAGATTGAAGGACAGATACCCAGAGTTCTACCCCATGCATCGGACGCGCTGGGCCAAATACGCACCAGACTTGATACTCAGCTTCACAATAAAATTCGTGTCGCTGGGAACTGAAATAAGTGGAAGACCCATATAAGAGAGAAAATCACGACGAGAGATCACGCACGACACGACTCTCTGACTCTGCACTGAATTAAAGTTTTTACAAAATGATTCTTTTAATCTGGCTCAAACAAAACAGGATACTCGAAAAGCTCACGTCCGAATCACCCTTATGGATAGATTATGGTTTAGGATATCGATATTTTAGTGCAAAAATTTGACGAAAGTAAAGTTAAGTCATAGTTCCAGGTGGAGCAGGATTTGACACAAAAACAATCTTTTTTCACAAATCTATGGCGGAGGCCTATGTTCAGCAGTGGACGTCTTATGGCTGATATGATTATGATGATGATAATTATATACTGTCTTTTCTTCTCTCACAGATACCTGATCACCGATGGAACATGGGTGGGCAAAGAAGGATGGTTCACTAACCCAAAACAAACCGATGAGAGTCTAGTGAAGAAGGGATGGTACCAGTACGTTGGTGCTAACGGCAAGACCTACACTGTTACTTACTGGGCGGATCATACTGGATACCACGCATATGGAGATCATCTGCCTACCCCTCCTCCCATCCCCCCAGCGATTCAGGCGTAAGTGATATTTTTAAATACATCAATATTAACATTTTATTGTATCAACTAGCTATAACCTTTGACTTCGAACGCGTAAAACTACTAAAGGTATATCTAAACACGTTTAGTAATTTTACGCGTTCGAAGTAGAACAGTGGCTGAAGTTTTAAAAAATAATAAAAAGTTGTGCTCTAGGCTGTGTAGGTTCCACATTTTAAATACGAAAATAGACGTTGTCATAGCGTAACCATATAACCCAATCGTGAATCCATTGAGAACTGTTGATTTGTAAAAAAATCCTTAGTACCCCACAAACCTCAAATTTTCAGTCCCACTCCAAGTCTCCAGGACCAGAGGTTTAGGATGTGCGTTGTATATACATATGTCAGTCAGTCAGGACTTTGATTGTTTGTATAATAAACTCAGGTCAAGTATTCGTTATAAGAAACATATAGAAATAACTCGTGAAGAATAAAAACTGTACAAAGTAAGTTTAACCCTCATAAGATGTAATGTACAATGTACTTATTTACAAGTAAGTTTAACCCTCATAAGATGTAATGTACAATGTACTTATTTACAAGTAAGTTTAACCCTCATAAGATGTAATGTACAATGTACTTATTTACAAGTAAGTTTAACCCTCATAAGATGTAATGTACAATGTACTTATTTACAAGTAAGTTTAACCCTCATAAGATGTAATTTACAATGTACTTATTTACAAGTAAGTTTAACCCTCATAAGATGTAATGTACAATGTACTTATTTACAAGTAAGTTTAACCCTCATAAGATGTAATGTACAATGTACTTATTTACAAGTAAGTTTAACCCTCATAAGATGTAATTTACAATGTACTTATTTACAAGTAAGTTTAACCCTCATAAGATGTAATGTACAATGTACTTATTTACAAGTAAGTTTAACCCTCATAAGATGTAATGTACAATGTACTTATTTACAAGTAAGTTTAACCCTCATAAGATGTAATTTACAATGTACTTATTTACAAGTAAGTTTAACCCTCATAAGATGTAATGTACAATGTACTTATTTACAAGTAAGTTTAACCCTCATAAGATGTAATGTACAATGTACTTATTTACAAGTAAGTTTAACCCTCATAAGATGTAATTTACAATGTACTTATTTACAAGTAAGTTTAACCCTCATAAGATGTAATGTACAATGTACTTATTTACAAGTAAGTTTAACCCTCATAAGATGTAATTTACAATGTACTTATTTACAAGTAAGTTTAACCCTCATAAGATGTAATGTACAATGTACTTATTTACAAGTAAGTTTAACCCTCATAAGATGTAATTTACAATGTACTTATTTACAAGTAAGTTTAACCCTCATAAGATGTAATGTACAATGTACTTATTTACAAGTAAGTTTAACCCTCATAAGATGTAATGTACAATGTACTTATTTACAAGTAAGTTTAACCCTCATAAGATGTAATGTACAATGTACTTATTTACAAGTAAGTTTAACCCTCATAAGATGTAATTTACAATGTACTTATTTACAAGTAAGTTTAACCCTCATAAGATGTAATGTACAATGTACTTATTTACAAGTAAGTTTAACCCTCATAAGATGTAATGTACAATGTACTTATTTACAAGTAAGTTTAACCCTCATAAGATGTAATTTACAATGTACTTATTTACAAGTAAGTTTAACCCTCATAAGATGTAATGTACAATGTACTTATTTACAAGTAAGTTTAACCCTCATAAGATGTAATTTACAATGTACTTATTTACAAGTAAGTTTAACCCTCATAAGATGTAATGTACAATGTACTTATTTACAAGTAAGTTTAACCCTCATAAGATGTAATTTACAATGTACTTATTTACAAGTAAGTTTAACCCTCATAAGATGTAATGTACAATGTACTTATTTACAAGTAAGTTTAACCCTCATAAGATGTAATATACTTATTTACTTTTTACGCATAAACTTGTACACTGTTAATGATTGTTAGATTTTGTAGATTGTATTGAATCTCAGATGCGTTTTGTACTTACCTAATAAATTATATGTTATTTTTACAGTAGCATTAACCAGAAGGCGGAAGCAGCGAAAGTGGAAGCTGAGAAGAATAAGCCTTACTACCCTCCCACGCCAAGACCTATCTACTACGACACTCCCCAGCCTCAGCTACCTTCCTACCCTCCCCAGCAAACCTATTACCCAACTCGACAACCTTATTACCGGTCTCAAACCAACTACCCCGCTGGCAAACAATCGAAATAAATTGCTAATTAATCTGAGATATGTATGAAATTTTGTCGTGAAATTAATTTTAGACGGTTGTAATATTAAAGTGATATTATAATGTCATAAAATAAACAATTTTTAAGTAATAACAAATTTTATTTTCAACTTACCACAAGTATTTATGTATTACAAGTATTTTCCATGAGGGTCTTCGGTCAGCGACATACTATTTAAGAATAATATTATTCACATACCTGAAACAAACAAACAGTTTTTAAGTACATTTTTAGACATTCTGCAACTCTTCTATTTTATTTTACCTACAATATTAGAACCCTAGAACAACAGAAATACTTCACAAATAAAAAAATAGTGATCTCATAGTATTTTTTGGGTTTGTGGTAGAGATATTTAAAAATAAACTCATTTTTATATGTGGACATGAACAAGTTGATACCTATAATAGTAAAGCAGTAGGATTTTTTTTGTTTCTGAAACATTACAAGGATAGGAGACATCGGTACTCATATTTTTTTTACTTAAACTAACTAAGAATTGTCGAATTTCTGTTAAAATATCTGGTGCTAGTGCATGCCGGCTTTTCTAACATATTTCCTTCACCGCCGTTTTGAGCGCAGCGCGGTGTATTCTTCGGATTATCCAGAGAAAATAGACTAGCTGACGAATCCACAGCATCGCACGCGTAGTTTTTCAATTAAAACATTAGCCTCCTTCTGCGCAGTTAGGTAAAAAGTAGCCTGTGTCACCCGGGAATAGTGTAGCTTCCCAACAGTGAAAGAATTTTTTAAATCGGTCCAGGAGTTATGGAGCCTTTTCAATACAAACAAACAAATCTTTCCTCTTTATAATATTAGTATAGAAGTATAGATATAGATAAACCTACAACTTGTATCTACCTAGCCTGTTCGATTTTCTTCGTTTTTACACCCTCGTTGCAATCTTTCCTTAATCAATCATTGAAATGCACTGTAACTTCAGTTTCCTCGATGAGTATATTTCTGTTTTTCTGTGCGCACATAAGTTATGTTTCAAGCCAGATCAAATTGTTATTTTAGTTAAGTTTCTTTTTTATTGCTAATGTGTAATGTATGCCTTATTAAATAAATTTAAAAAAAAACTCTATTTAACATATTAGTATGATAGATAAACACACAAAAGTGTACAAAACTACACAACCATTATCTGTCCCTGTGTTGAAGTTGTAACTGCTTGTTAATTCATCATAACCATTTATAAAATTGCTTATTTTATTTAAATTTGTGTTATTATTAGTATTTTAGGTATGTTTTTAATATTATATAGATGCACCGCTGTCATGTCTGGAAGAGATCGCTTTTAGCGATAAGATCGCCTATTGTACTAAATGTGTTTGTAAAAATTATTTTCTGTATTTTACTTTGGTGTACAGTAAAGAGTTATCTTATCTTATCTTACAAACAAAATACAACTAGTATCCACCTAACCTGTTTGCTTTTTTTTCTTATATTTATACCCATGTTGTACTATCTGCAACCTTTCTTTTATCGTTTGTTGAAATACTGTATAGTGTATAATTTTAGTAAAGAATATACATACATACTTAATATTTATTAAACTTGTAGCTTAGCTCAATCACAACAACATTTATGTAGTAATATGTTTGTCTTTTGTAATTAAAACTTACTGTAAGTTGCACTTTCTATGTAATGAATGACTGTTTGTTCCAAAATAAATAAATATTGCTGGACATGTCACACAGCGCTATCTAGCCCCAAACTAAACTGAGCTTGAACTATGGGAACCAGATAACTGATAGAATACTTATATATAATATACATTTTTTTTTGTCAATACATACTTGTCATATATAGAAAAACATCCAGACCCGGAACAAATATCTGTAGATCATGCACACATTTGTTCCGCGGCGGGAATCTTCTGCGACTCAGATAAATAAATAAAATATCTGAGTGTAGTGAATTAGACAGAAGCCAGAGTATCTGCCAAAAGGGGTAGGTAGGTACCCAGCGACGCAATATATTTGATTTGTGTAGAAGGAAATATAACTCTAGTACATACTTAGGTAATTGTAGGTAAAGTTTTATGATTCATGAAAATTGGATGTGATCAATAAGAGCGAGAGGTGTAAACAGTAAATAAAATTGAGTGTTAAGTTTACTGATTTAGTACCCATATTTTCAAAAATGAATTACGAATATTATACACATTGACAATAAACAAAGATACGATCAGATAGGTACTTATAATTGCAATGCTTGTATGTAAGAAATTTCATATATAAAATACGCGACAATGTAATTTAAAGATAGTTAATAAAATATCGAAATTCCGATTTGGCAGTTCCAAACCGCAAAGGGTGTGATCCAAAAAACCGGTCGTGGAGGGCATCGACATGACTTTTATCATGCTTTGACCATTACCGGACTTGCATCACTTTACGGAACGAAAAATTCAGATGACCGCATGGACCCGCCAATTTATATGCGCATTTATCGAGCGATGCCCTTCCGACGAATTGCCCAAGGGTTTCTATATCTTTTATGCCTTTAATTAGGTAACTGTGATTTATATACCGTTCCCTTTTATGTCCAACAAAAATAATAAGTATGGTTGAAGTTTTTGTTACAATGCTCTCACTTAGTATTATTACATCTATATAGTATTTAATTTCTCAATTAGCCTGTGCAAAAAGCAAGCTGTGCAGAAGACGGCTAAAGTGAGGAGAAACTTGGCTTAAGATATCTTTCACGAATGCCTGGACACGATCTATTGCGTGCGTATAAATATATGCGGAATTCATTTTCATTATCAGTCCATTTTCAACTAGTGTATGAGTGTGACGTTTGAATTATTGTTATCAAAACATCAAACGAAGCTCTAGGAAAAATGAAGCTGGTAGGTTAAAGTGCTAGTGCGTCGACACGTGGATTTTCCTTTTGGATTTGGTAATCGTAAGTTTAATTTTTATATTTTTTTCAGATACCATTAATAATTTTGACTATGAGTACAGCGATTAATGTGAAATCCCATGAGCATTTTACTTTTCCGCCGCAATTTCATCCGCATAATTCAGGAGTAATGTCACCAGATAGAACAGTTTATCTACCTCCAGAAAGTCACACTTCTATCCCTTACTACCCCATGAAGAATGTAAATCTTCAATTCCCGTATCTTCCATCAACTGCTACTAAAGCGCCAGCTTATTTCTCAACACCATTCCCTATGATGATGTCTTCAACAATGTTATCTATTGAAAACGATGACGACGACGAAGATGATAAACCAGAACCGCAAGTCGAAAAGAATAACCGCACCCAAAGAAGTCCTCTACAAAAAATTGAAAAGAGGGAGTTAAGACCCAAGCAAATGAACTACCAACCTATTGATAGAATTGATATGAAAACTCCGTTTGGGTTCACTGCTAATCTAAATCAAGGGAGTGTTCCAGTTCAAAAAGCGACACCCAGAAGTATGATAATTTCAGCTCCAGATGCACAAAGGAATGATGCGATGGATCAATTCAAAGCGGCTGGTTTTCAAGGTCCACAGTTCATAGCGGCCCCAAATATACCAGGCGTTTATCTTTCATCCACAACAGAGACAGCAGTTCCAATAATTCGATTGTCGAACGAAATGGATTTGGATGGCAGTTTTAGCTACGAGTAAGTATTCATTCTATAGGTGTTGGTCACCGTGTTATTTAAGAATAATTTTATCAAACTATCGTAATTTTAAGGGCATTAGGCGCTGATCAGACCCATTACGTGCAACACAGTCGCATGGACAACATGGGCAGTGAAAAACAAGAACAAGTCGTTGAAGGGTCGTATTCGTACGTGGGAGACAATGGACAGACATATACAGTGAACTACATAGCAGATTCAAATGGATTTAGAGCCAGTGGCGACCATTTACCAGTTGCACCACCTATTCCAGAGATCATTCAAAGGTATGTTAGGTATAAGAAAGGCCTTGAAATTAAACCGACTTGGATTTCAGTACACTAATATTTGGTTATAAGTATAATGTGAAATTAAAAATAGTATTTAAGTTGATGAACGCAGGGCAGTGCATCGTAAGGCATGTTCCTAAGGAGCGTTTCCGCAATACGAGGCAATACTTTGTTATAGGCGATGGTAACCACTTAACATTAGGTGGGCCATATACTTTTTATATCTCCAGGTCGTATAAAAAAAACAGTGCAAGGTTGGTCTGGGTACCCACATACGTCGATATTTTCAGTTTATAACAAGACATTACTAATTTCGTCACAAATAAGATATTACTGTACTCAAACCACTTGTGACACCTGCTATGCAAATTAAAACCTAATACACTGCTTGATACAATAGAAAGTTGTATTAATTAACAGTGGCTCGTCACCTGTCGACCATCTCAATCGCAAGTGTTCTTAAATGTTACTTACATTTTGTAATCTTCCAGGTCAATTCAGTACAATCTTGCTGAAGAAGCGAAAAAACCACCGCACATGAAATCTTGGCAAAATGAAGAAAACGAATTGAGCGAAAGTGAAAAAAACCAACGATATGCAATCTCACCGCCCCGGAATTTATTTACTGGAAAAACTCCGGAATCCTTCTCCTTTGCATTTTCTCAAGGGCTTCAGAACACTCAAAATAATTTAGCATCCGCAGCAAGTAACCAGAGCCCAATCAAAGCTAATGTTGACTTTACACAGGAGCAAATGAAAGGCAAGCTCAACAGTGGAATTTCTCCCCAAATAACTTTTCTGGCTTCTCAAGGTGCCCACGTTCCGTCTGTGAATCCACAACCAACAATAGGTAGAGTGTTTTCAACTGAGAGATCAACTATGCCACAATTAATAAATTATGAGGCCGCTCTCAAAGAATCCGATGAGAGTAATAAAGCGCTATGGAGGTGGCAATACGGTCTGAATGCAAACATTAATCAGACTCCAGAGAAAAATTCTATTTCGAGATCTTTCGGTGAAGGAGACGATGTTATGATAAATTTTAATGATATGACTCCTCAACAGTACACCAGTATGATTCAATCTCAATTAGATTTAAATAATGGGTCTCCTCAGAATGACCAAAATGCGCAGCCTAGTGAATCTGGAAAAAATGCTTACCAACAACAGAATTATCACGAACAACAAAATAATGTATTTGCTGAACAAAAACCCGTGGTTTCTACAACAGAAAACTATTATGTTTCTAGTCAGACTATGGATTGGTATCAAAATAACAAGCAATACGAATTAAATCCTAAATCGGATCAAAATCAACCTAACTCAGACCAAAATGATCGTAACAAACAATATGCAACTGCTTCAAATAATCAAAACCAGAATGAAAATTCAAACGTAAATACACACTTTGGGCTTGATACCCGCGCGAAACTCATCACTCAAGATAAATTCATACCTCCTAGTCAGATAGTAACACATTCATACAATTACGAAGAAACGGCTTATGAACCCCAAAAAATTAGACCATCTACTATGGAATCACTTACACAGTCTGCCTTCAGTGCTTATAATTCGAAATTGAAACAAAATAGCTATGATAGCCCCACCTCACAAAATATGTTATGGTCAAATGCAGACCAAATTCAAATAACATCTACCACAGCTCCTACAACAACTAGTATTGCCAGTCAAGCAATAAATAAAGACTTCGTCATTGATGAAAATAAGAATGAATTTAGACCTGTGTTCAAACCTGAAGAAGCAAATAAACGACAGGAAGAAACTACCACCATTTTTTCAGTGGAGAGCGATGAAGATAATATGTTTAGAGATAATATTTTCCTAAGAAATTTATTTAAGACTGATAAAATTGAACCATCAATCTCTAGTAAAATAAAAGATGACACCATAGTAGTCACTCAACCAAAAACAAACGTAGAACCTAAACAGGATAAATCTCCTAAATTCGTAACAGTTAAGGCAAACCCGTTTAATGAAATACAGGGGATGAATAAGAAGTCTTTAGATATGGCAGATGTAATGAATTTCATAGCGCATAAAAATCATTTTGAGTCCACAAAAACCAAATCTAAATCTAAATTTGGACCAATCAACTATCAAAGAAATGAAATGCGTTTTATACCAGTACAACAGGACCGTAATGAGGGCGAAAATCAAGGTATAAAACACAGTTCAATTGATTTGAGATCAAGTTATTACCAGCCAGAGGAGGTACGAGGGATTATTAAAAATTACAAAGTGCTTCAAAGAAATAACAGCGCTTTCACCCAAGAGGCCGAACAATTGAAGAGAGACTTATCCCCTCCTCCAGTTAAAATATCCTCCAATTTACCTCCCTTAGGGCGAGCAGGACCATCGATGAAAAGCTACTTGCCCCCAATTTACGTTTAAACAAAGCGAAGTCCTGTGATTAGGTAAAATCTTTGTGTAAATATTTCAAAACTGCATTTATAGTGTAAGTACCCAAGTATTTATTAATTAATTTTAATATACGATTCAAAATGTTTGTTATTAAATGTGATTTTCAAGGTGTTAAGTTTTGATTAAAACCCAAATAATAATTAATTTGGCCTTTGAACTACGTTTGTGTTTTATATGAATCTTAAAATAAGCTAGAGATACAGAGTGTATTATTAACAGATATAATTTTCCAAAAAGAAAACAACTTTTTACAATGCCTAAACTGACTGAGGGTCAGTGAAAAAGATCTGATGACTCACGGTCTTATAGAAAATGCTCTACGAAGTGCACAAGTTAGACGAAATAGACATGAAGGAATGACTATATCAAAATATTGTCTCACAAAATGAAATTGATGTCGAAAGCATAAGTAGATAGCGTGCGTGTTAATTGTTCCATCTCGTCTGCATTGAAAGCGTAACGGGAAAGTTTTCTCGAATACTTCGCGTTGTTTCTGATTAATGTGCTGTGTTGTTGATGTATCCGGATCCCAGATGGATAGGTATACGAATAATTTATTAGTATGGGTATGGTGGACAATTGATATGACAACCAATCAAACACGAGTCAATAGACACAATATTTTATTTTATTATACATATTTTAAATTATTCTTAGTTAATGTATAGTTCATTTTTTTGTCTATATATTAAGAAAATTTAGAAATATAGGTGGAAATTTTGCATTTTCTTTGGCCTCTGATTTGGAGAACGCAAACAATAAAAATATTCCTTAAAAAAGATTTGACAAACCTAATGATGATTTAAAAAGTTATTTGTTTCCCAACCCACGGTTTAAAACAAAAGTAATAACAAAAGACAACCTCAATCAACGTAATTAGAAGCTTTGAAAACTCCGGGAACGATGTAATCAGTAATTGTTATTCTAATTATACAGAACTTTCCGGATGAAAACTTTCAGGAACAACTTTTCAGTTTTTCGTTTGACCTGACAATCAACGTCGACAACAAGTTGCTACAATCGTGAATGACAGAGTGAAAGTTTTCACAGGAAAACAAGCACAAACATTATACTAATCAAACGCCAATTAGGTCAAACATGATAAAAAGGAAAAAGTAACGTGTACATTCAGAGTTCGATATACTTAGATAATAAACAATGAGATAGCACCTACTCAGTTTAAACTCTACAATAAAGGCAACGTAAAAATGTGTGTTTATTCTTCTCCTGGGAGCGACTTTCGCTAGATGATATATTTTGCAATTTTTTCCAACAGCTTCACGTACCAACAAATAACAGACTATAGAACAATTCCTTGCATCCAGCGAGATCTGTGAGGATGTAAGTATTAAACATTCAAAACATGTCACATCACTTCGTATTAGGTTATTTTTAGTTGTACCTACTTGTATCCATGAAAATGGTATTTTCATGGGTGAATTATCCGTTTTGATATATCTAGATGGTATCTACTAACAGTAATATATTTTATAGTAATAAATTTTTACATTGCAATTACTGTGTACACCTAAGCGACTATGCATATCCTATAAATCTACTTCTTATTTACTAGGTACTTATTCGATAAGTACTGACCTCCGTGGAGCAGTGGGCAAACAGTCGGCTGAGACGCAGGAGGTAGTGGGTTCGATCCCCACCGCGGAACAAATGTTTGCATGATCTACAGATATTTGTTCCAGATCTGGTTGTTTTTCTATACATTATAAGTATGTATTTACAAAAAAAAAGTATATAAGTATTCTATCAGTTATATGGTTCCCATAGTACAAGCACTGCTTAGTTTGGGGCTAGATAGCGCTGTGTGAAATGTCCAGCATTATTTATTTACTTAACTAAGAACATTTTAGCAAATAAAAATAATAAAAAAAATAGTAAAAATAGAAAAATGGGAAGGTTTTTAGATAATTCACGTTTTTTAACAAATGCTAAATGAAAGTGAATCTGAAAGTAAAATAGGTTCGCAAGACGATAAGACAATTTTACTGATAACAAAAAAAAATTAAGCGAATCTGATTGTTTTTGAATATTCCATAAAACATAAAATAGATCCATTGCAAATATAGCGATCATTAGACTCATACAAAGCTACAAACTCTATCCGGACACACAATACACAGAGCTGATTGCGTCGCGCCAGACTAAATTATATCCTAGCAAAATCTTGTTTGCAACACGCCCTCCTAATCATACTCTGGGTAAAATGTACTGTATAGGAACTGGGAAATGTTGGTTAGGTTCTAAATAATATACAAAATAAAATATTAATCGAATTGAACAAAAACTGGTATTCTAAAGTGAAAGTCAATTGATAGAGGCGGCAAAACCAAATTTAGACAAAAATCAGTAAAGAAAGTAAATTTAAAAAACAAAATCGATTTTATATGGGACTAAGAAGGGATACTCAAAATTTTGAAAGAATTTTTTTTACATTCACACCGGCATACATGACAAGAGTTTAAAAAGTTAAAAAAGACCCTACCATGGTATTAATAAAATACCAATTTGTTAAAACAATTGTTTCTCAAACATTACAGACACTAAAGATACACTTTCAGTAGTTGCTAGCAGTTAAGATGCATATAAAAAGAGTTGTTTGTTGAGGTTTCAAAAGCACAGCTCGAAATGAAAGAGCTCTTACTGTTACTATAAGAAAAGATAATAATGCAAGCATATAGAAGCGCTACTCCTTTGCACATTCTGCGCCAGTAATATCCAACACTCGACACCTCCGATACACTACTTAGCATAATCTTTATCAACGAATAGTTTTAGAAAATAAATTGAAATCTATAACAAAGAACATTCTTCTTACGTGCGTATACTTTTTTAAAAAACGATACCACAAAAATCATCATCATCCTCCACAGTCCGACTTCACCCACTGCTGGGTGTCTCCCCAAGTTTGTGCTATCCGCCACGATCCTGCGCTAGTCTCACCCACTCACGGCCCGCGACTCTCTTTTTCTCCACAAAAATAGAGAATACAAATTTTGAGTAATAAAATAACATAAATGATTGAGATTTTGTTATATACGAAAGTTTCATTGTTGGGTTCATCACATTCAGTTTCTTTAATCGGAGACTAAAACGAAAACAAAAATTTAGAGTCTATGGCTTATGATGAAGATGGGAGTTTCACATCGCGGTGTTTTTCACTCACAATCGGGAATGAAAAGAGAAATAAAACACCGCTGCCGATGGTACAAAACACTCTACGTCTTTGATCTTACTATGGTATTAGAATTTACATATTTCTCGACATCCATTTGTGTTTGCACTTTGATGTCAGTGCGGTTTCTAGTCGATACCATCGATCTGTTTTTAATAACTTGTTTATTCGGTTGGTAGTGTTGATTTGCGTTTCAGTTTTCATTCTGTATATATTTTTACACATATATTTTTCAAAAGTTGTTTTGATAAACCAGTAAGTATCATTTTTGTATTAACTTATGAAGTTGAATAACCAAATATTAAATTACTAGCTGTTGCCAGCGGCTTCGCACGCGTGGTTTACCAAAAAAAGTAGCCTATGTGTTAATCCAGATTATGATCTACCTACATCATCGCAATCGATTCAGCCGTTCCGGCGTGAAAGAGTAACAAACATCCATACATCCATACTTACAAACTTTCGCGTTTATAATATTAGTAATTTATAATATTAGATATCAAAGTGTACATTAGCACGATTTGGAATAGCCTTCTACATTTAATTTTAATGAAAAGCAAAAAAGGATTTTAACAGATAGAAAACGCGTTTGCTATACCATGGTTGATATAGGCGACCAACGATAACCACTTTACTTTACACCAGGAGGCAGTTTAAGTAATATGAAAGTATTAATAAAATATATATACTAGTGGTTCGCCCCGAACTGAGATCTCGCGAGTCTCCCATAAAAACAAAAATATATTATTCGTAATCTTTGACCATCAAAATAGTCCCACGAAATAAACAACCAAATTACTTGTCCTACAGTTTCATTCAAATTACAGGTAACGGAGTTCATGTTATTTGGTTACTCTTTTTTGCGGTACAGAATGCAGCTATTCTGGAATTCAGCACTTTTGCCTATATTTGTGTCACTAAAGCTACACGAATACCAAATTTCAGCACTGTGGGGTCACTGGTGTACCCTGTGAATTTTGTCAAAGTTTAATTTTTATTATGTCTAATAAAATAACTCAAAAACTACAAGGTTTAAACTAAAAATAAAAACCGGGTTGAAATGTACTAATGAATATCTTTCATTCGACGTTGACATAATACTCTCATTTTAATTTATTTTACCCCTTTTGAACCCTTATTTATCTCATAAACCCCCCCAACATTTTTATTTGGTCTCATTTAGACACACCAAAATTGTGCCCATCACTACCTACCTATGTATCAAATTTTACCATGATCGGATCAACGCTTCAAAAGTTATCTTCGGACAAACAAACATACATACATACATACATACAACGCCGATTTGCCCAAGTTGATTTGGAGTTTTGTTTTCAAAAGTTCTCATCAAAAAGTTTTGACATCATACATACTAAAAGCAATATTAGTTCCATCGTTATCCTCAGTGAGCAGAATATAATGTTATTGACTGTTAATCATGGAAGCCATTTAGAGTATCCCTTTGGGGGAAACGATCTAACTTATCCTATAACCGTTTATAGCAAAGATTACATAATGCGGTTTTGTCGTGCTGAAAGGCACTTCCAGTACTGTGTTATACTCGTAAATAGATACTGCACCTATAGCTAGATGATTTATTTTATAATAGTTTGTAAGTAACTAGGACTACACACATTTAATGAGGGCTGTTCAATTTTGATTTAAAAATAAAACACTAGTTCCACCGTAAGGGCTATATTTCACCGGGACACCATGGCGGCGCAACCAGTTGCGCCACCGTGGTGTCCGTAAGCTACCAAACTAGACACCAGAGTCGCCACACCACACTGAAGACAGTATCAAAATCAAAACAATCAAATCAAATCAAAAACAGAACATAACAGTGCACACGTGCTGCATGCAATGAGGTGGGGGCGTCACTAACGCCTGGCGGCCGGACTGGCGGCCGAGTGAGTGAGACACCATACAACGCTATAGTAGTTAGTGGTGGCGCGACCAGCGTGGCGGCGCAACCAGTAACATTCTGTGCACGCGTCCGAGTTGGTGGCGCCGCCAAATTGGTTGCGCAACCAAATGGACACCAGGTGAGTAACTCTCTATAGAGCTGTATACATTATGTTAATATAGCCCTAATAGATGGCACTGTCTGGAGATGCACCGCCAGAAATATGGTTAATACGCCAAAATCTCAAAGGCACAATATCAAAATTTGCCACAAACAATCTCACTTCGTCAGATAAAAAACACAATTGTTTGTTTATTATTTGAAGTTCCTCTGAACATTGACAGTTGACATTGACAATTCACTTTACTTTGTTAATCATAGCATGATAGAGCCACGCTATCTGTTATAAAATAAGTAATAATTAGTCATAAATATTTAAGTACGCGTCGCGCTAGCTTTCCTGTCCTACCTAAAAGTTGTACGAACTATGGCAAAAAAACAATAGTTCACGAAGGCGCTCAGCTTTATAATAAACTCATTTAACGCATTTAAAACTAAACTCGCTCAACATATAACTAATGTTTACTAAATAAAGTAAAATATTTATAACTAACGAACGATCTACCTGAATGCGTTAATTGAGTACCTACATAGTACCCACCATCATCATCCACAGCCTGACTTCACGCATTGTTGGGTATAGGCCTCCCCAAGTTTGTGCCATCCACCACGATCCTGCGTTAGTCTCACCCACTGACGGCCCGCGACCTTTACAATGTCGTCCACCCATCTCGCTGCTGGTCGTCCTACCCTTCTATACCCGCTCCTCGGCCACCAATCAGTCACTGTCCTGCTCCATCAGTCATCACCACGTCTAGCCAAGTGTCCCGCCCAAGACCATTTGAGCTCCATAACTCGAATCCCAACGTCATGAAACTTCGTTCGTCTACGGATCTCGACGTTTGGAACTCGATCTAACACCGTACCTACCATAACTCGAACGAATTACAATATCTTTTCTATGTGTGCTGAATCTCATGTAAGTGATAATTGTTAACTTTTTGAGAGTAAATGATTATTAAACCTAAACCTATATACGGGATTTATCACATACCGTTCTACCGGTGTTTCGACCGACAATGTTTCGGTTCAATTCGTGAACCTTCATCAGGGTGAGTGCGATCAACTACGAACAACGTCTCACCTCGCACTGATACTTACTAGCTGACCAATCCGCAGCTTCACACGCGTAGTTTTTCAATAAAAACATAACCTTCCTCTGCGCAGTTGGGTAAAAAGTAGCCTATGTCACCCAGGGATAGTGTAGCTTCCCAAAAGTGAAAGAATTTTTCAAATCGGTCCAATAGTTTCGGAGCCTATTCAATACAAACAAACAAATCTTTCCTCTTTATAATATTAGTATAGATTAGTAGGTAATGTTTGAAATCAATCACGAAAGTTTTCTAAGTAATATTGCATCCAAGCTGAATAGTAGTAACCACAGAACACAAAAAACAATAGAAGTCGTAAGTAGGCGGGGCCCGAGTAACACCAAGTACGCGGAGTTCCGCGCACTACAAGCTTCACTCCCTTTAGTCTTGTTTCTATTACTGTGGGGTAAACGTACTTAAAAAAAATATAATAATGCCATATTGTGCCGTTTTGGAGTGTAAATATTATAGCCGAACCAAAAATTTAACAAAAGGGGGCATATCCTATTTCCGGTAAGAATTATTTTATTGTTTTTTGTTGATTTTGTTTAAAATGCAAAATCGTCAAACAAAATAGACTGTGAATCATACTCCTTAAGGTCGCGTTTCTCTTAAACCTCAACTTAAGCTCCTCAATTAGGGATGTGACCCCAATATACCGATGAATGTGTTATCGATAGCTTTAATTAGTTACCCCCTATTAAAAGGTGTATAAGTTTTAGGGCGTTAATTCCTTGTTGTTTTATTGATGATTTTCTGAATGTATTTTAGACCTATGGTGTGAAATAATATAATAACTTCTGTTTTCAGTTTCCCCAAGGCGCAAAACATTAAAAAAATTAAAAAAAACGTACAACGTATGAGTCATCCTGCATACAGAGTCATGACCTGGCACCGTGTGACTTTTTTCTGTTCCCAAAAATTAAGAACCAATTACCCGATCAACGGTTTTCATCACCAGAAGAGGCTGTCGAAGAGTATGAATAACATGTATCTGACGTCACCACCGGAGGAGTGGCACAAATGTTTTCAAAATTTGTTCAATCTTATGAAAAAGTGCATTGACGCAAATGGAGAATATTTTGAGAAACAATAAATTCATTTTGACCATTATTAGTATTTTTTTATTGATTCCGGAAACTTTTAGTGTGCCCCTCAAATAATAATTCAGTATATAATATTCCAGTAATATAATATTTTTTAAGTAAGTATTTATGAGTTGGATACCTGTGATTATGTTAAGAAAGAAAGAAAAGAAAAGCTTTTTATTTCGACCACCACAAATATAACCTGAATACCTATTTCGTTACCCGTGTAGGTAGGTGATAATCGATATCGATACATTCGTCTTGTATGCTCATTGATACATCACTAAGTGAGTAGCGCTGTTATTTGAGCATGCCATTGCATTATCAATCTTATTCTTTGCAGTTAGAGACTATAACAAAAATCGTTTACGACAGCGCCATCTGTTGTTGAGTGGCTTTGTTTTGTGGGTAATCAAGTAACAGCCATTGCATTATCAGTCTTATTTCTAATTAATAGAGACTAAAATAAAAATATTTTCTAAAGCGCCATCTTTTGCCTAGTAGAAGAAGTAAACTTGAATTTTTTGGTACTGTTTATTTTATTGAATTTTAAACCATGTTCCATAGTAGCTACGGTTTTATATCAGTTAAATTGGTTTTATGGTTTTAGGCCTCTTTGAACGTTCTCTTTCAACCAATTATAACTTTTATTTCTAAGTGTGCTAGTTTTTACATGTGTGAGTTTAGCTACACTGGTTTTCTTAGTAAAAAGTCATCATGCTAGTTCTATTGTTTTTTATGTTCTGTGGTAGTAACTATACCGTGGCTACACCGCTATTTTAAACATGATATTGTTATTAATCTTACAAGGCGTTTACATTATCTTACATCAACATGTTATTGAACGAAAACTTCTGAAATACGTCCCTCTAACTTCGCCGCAACATGTGATTTATAGACAACAAGAGGACAAATAACTTGGTACACGAGGACACGTAAAGGAATGTTGGGCTCTCCCCTTTATCCCAATGTTAGGGTTCCAAGGGATTTGGAACAAACTTTGGCAATATCGCAGGAATCAATTTACACGAAAGTTCAAACAAATGCACGGCAAAGTCACTATATTTGAACGTGTAAATAAAAAGTTGGAAGAAAGAGTTGCTTTCGATTACTTTTGTTGATGGTTAGGTTGTAACTTGTTTTCCTAGCTGGCTCCATATCCAGTCAGTTGGGAAAACAAGTCAAAATCTATGTGATTGAATCCTAGGTTAATTCTTAAGTTATGTAATGCAAGATCACGAAAAACGACACTTTTCTTGATCGACAGTAACAAAGCAGGCGATAATGAATAAGAGAAGGTCACTGAAAAATTATTACCACGATGTAAGTACTCATGGCATTTTTGCTGAATCAGGCGCAATCTAGATGCTGACAAACTGTGGGAAAAAGAAAGGGGGAAGTTACTTATGGAATATGGTCAGCACTTGAGCTATACGAGAACTGATAGTTCCTAATTTGGCCCTACTTGGTAAACGACCGAATCTATTGGTTTTTCAAATACATTTTATTGTGCCGTGAATAAGTATTTTCCAGTATTTTTAACACCCAACACACATATGTATAGGCCTGACCCCACACTAGGATTCCATTTATCATGGCTAACAGGAACACGGTACCACAGCACCCGAACTCATAACAAATATTTACAGATCCTACAAACATTTATACCACACCAGGAATCGAACCCCCATTTCTTGCGCCGTATTCGGTCATTAACTGACCGCGCCACAGTTTTCAAATAAAACCTCTTATTATGAAAATGCCAGCTAATTGTAAGTATTTAAATAAATAGGTAGGTGCAGATCTTTTTACTCAATCTATTAACTACGGTTCCATAAACATGCCAAATTCGCACTTTGCAGAATACTTTAATTTACTTTGTCTCGTTCAGCAAAATAGGTACAAACAACAAAAATTACCCAGAAACGCCAGAATCCCTTCCTTATTTCAAGGAAATAAGGTTGATTATTAAGTGGTCTACCATTTTTCGCAGTAGATTGTATCTCTCTCGAGTTTTGGCAATTTGGAGTCCAACCAGTTTTCGGCTGCCTCTGTATTTACTATCCTGTGTAGCTTCGTAAGTATCTACCTTTAATTGCTTGTACCTATAGTCGTGTTTTTTGCAGAATGTATCCGTGTGTGTTTCTCACATGGACTACCCGTTTCTCACTACCAATTAAAATTTTAAATCTCCCAGTCACTGACCTAAGCCTTATTAATAAAGCGCTAAAAAGGTCCTATTACGAGTACATGATTTGTCCCTATTTTTTTTTCTCACTAAGTTGATACATAATAAGTACTGGTATCATACCAGTACTTATTATGTATCAACTTAGTCCATGGTTATATGGCCATACCAGTGGTATGGCCATATAACCATGGATGCATACAAAAAACGAGTGTGCTTCAGACCAGTGTTCCGCAAAGTGTGTGCCGCGGCACACTGGTGTACCGTGGTCATAAATTGGTGTGCCGCGGGAAAAATCAATTTCTTATAAAATTATAAAGGCGGACGGAAATGCAGCCCAGTCGACGATTACTCCAAATTTGGATCGCCTTTGCTCAATAAAACAAGCTCATGTTTAGCATTAAATACAACTTATGATTTAAAATTAAGTGTAAGTTCTGAATTGATTAAACCTTAAGAATAAACGCTAATTATATGATTAAAATTGTTTTTTTTTTAATTTTCAACACGCTTGCTCGTAAAGTGAGCCATAGTACCTCGTTATTATGGCCTTAAACCGAACTATAACACACGCGTGCGTAATAATATAACACACTAGTGCATAATAAAATTATCCCTACAAAGTTAAGTCAGTACCTAACTGCAAATTATATGCGAGTAAACAGAGCATTTTCAATTTAACCGGGTAATACAGTTTTTTGACAACAAAGAGGTTTTATACCGTTGAAAATCCTATTACATTTTTGGAATGAACAAATGTATCCCTAATTAAGACGAAAAAACATTTATTATTACCAAATTACTTATAATTCACAATAATTTGTTATAAAATATTTGCATTGTATCACTAAAATTATAATTTTGAAGTAGGCTGTATAGCTCTAAGTAATCAATTAACTTAGATTTGGCGCGTGCAACAAAAAAAACTTGCGCGCCATTTCCCATTTTTTTGTTTGTATCGCATTTGCTGCCGTGTGGTAAATAATTGTAAAAATGTCAAGTTTTAGTACAGAAGATTAACAATTGATAGATTTAACCCCGCCAGAAATACTAAATGCAGCACAAAATGCAAATGAAAACCTAATACCTGCAAAATCTATAGCAAAGTAGGTACTTAGCTGCTTACGATAGTTTCATACAATGGAAAGCAACAAAAAAACCCAGTCATTTTCTGAAAATGTGTTTTAGCGTATTTCTCTGAACTCGACAATACATACAAACCCAGCTCCCTGTGGTGCATCTATTCCATGTTAAGAAACATGGTTAAGCTCAAACATTGTGTTGATATCAAAACGCACTGTAACCCACAACCATGTACATCTCGTAGCATGAGTTATTTGGTGCCTTCTCCTTACAGCAATTTGTATGATTTACCTTTGTCGTCGAAATTTAAACAAGAAGTAAATGAAGATACTAAAGAAGTGGCAAGTACTAATGTAAGACAAACTGTGAAATCGCCATCAAAACAATCCAATATCGTTTTGAAAATTGTACATTAACCAATTGTTTAAACGATTTATGCAATACATGTTTGTTTTTTCCTCGCAAGTGTGTTGAAAAAGTGCGTATGAAACTCGTGAGCAACTAGCTCACTAGACACTCGGCTGATTTACGCCCTCGCCTACGGCTCGGGCTGCAAACCACAGCCTCGTGTATAATAAGCAACTTAGCTCACTTGTATCATAATATACTATTATGGTGTATCTCTGAAATTACCCTGTTTCGTAGGTGTAGGTACCTTGAACACAAAAAGTTTGCGGAACACTGTTTTTTTTTTCAAAATATTAATTTATAAAATTGTTCTATTACAAAATTGTCCACACGTCTGTAGGTCGATCAGTTTATGTTCATTCTGGACAGACGCAATTCGCACTCACACATTAACGTTTAAAAATATACGAAACGTAACTCTCTCTCTTTCTATCTTCACTAACTTATATCTCCCTCTCAACTTCCGTTCGCACTTTTCATAACGCATTCACCAGCTTACTCCCCAAGTCAAGCGTGCGTAAAGAAGTTTTACTTCAAACAACACGGACATCTCCGAACAAATGCGGACAAATAACCTTATCCAAAAACACCAAAATACATCCTACCCCCCAGTCATTTCACCCTCACGTGGTGGTAACTTTAGGCACCTGTGATGCATAATACCCTACAGGGTATAGGTATGGTTGTACCCCTAGATAGGCAAACCCATCGAAGCTATCACAATGCGCCAGGGGACACCTGCCTCGTCATCACACCGATTAATTACTGGAAAATGAACATCGCACGTCGTTTTCAATTACACCGAATTTCTAACTGGAAGTTGATTACAGTTGGTTGCCTGTGGGAATTGCGTAATACGCGGTAATCGAGTTATAGTACGTAGAGATTTGCAGTTTTGGAGTTTCCTGTATTTCACTTTTACAGAAAAAGTTTTGGTAGAGTCGCCATTTTCGACTGCGAAAAAGTTTTAACTCTTAACTCTCCATTGTTCAGTTCAGTTCTATGTTCATTGTTCAGTGTTTCTATTGTAATTCACAAATAATATTATTAAAACAAATGCCATGTAATGTGTAAATGAGCTCTTTGATATTGATATGATACCCCACTTGTCCTAGTAACTCTATATTTAAATTTTGACTTTTTTTACTTGCAATATAGGAAACTCAGTATTATTTATAATTATTCCAACAAGCCGATTTATTCAGAAGTTGCTGAGATAATGAGCTGTGATAGACGGGCGGACAGACAGACAAAGTCACTCCATAAGGAATCTGTTTTCACCATTTTGGTCCAGACAAAATAATAGAGCTGAGAATTGAGAACCTTCTACAACTTAGACTGAGTAGGTATTTTGTACTGAGAGGTTGCGGGTTCGATCCCCGCTGCGGGTGGTTTACAGATATTTGTTCCGGGTTTGGGTATTTTAGTATATATTAAAATTAAGTAGCTGTGCCTTCACAGTTGCCTTCACAGAGTGAGCACAGAGAGCGCTTCTATTGTAATTTATTTAAATGTAAGTCTGTGTATTACTCATTGGAAATCCTTAATAAACAAATTATATTAAAATAAGTATTTACAAAAAAAATACATATTAGTACCTATTCCATCAGTTATCTGGTTTCATACAAGCTGCGCTTAGTTTGGGGCTAGATGGCGCTGTGTGAAATTTCCAGCATTATTTTTTATTCATAGTTCGAAACATCGAACACAAATCCATTTTCTTTCCTCCCCAGTATAGTTTTCTGTTTTATAAGTCTGCGAACAGCTGGTATTCCCGCATTAGTATGGTGATGAGGCAATCACGCACGTTGCAAGGGAAAATGTGATTTATATTGCCGTTTAGGGCTGTTGATGGTAATCGAAGTCAGGGTTGCAACGAATTGTTATTAAAACCGAATTTTTAAATGTTTGTTGCCTCAGAACTCCGTCATTTATCAACCTATATGGAAAGTTCTGTTTTATTTGAAACGTATACTTTCAGATTGGTCTTATAGAAATTTCATCGAAATCGTTTCAAAAGTTTGATTTTTAAATCAAAATAACGAAATAAAATAAAGTTCGTAAAAAAGTTCATCCACATATCACCGACAATTGAGTATCACGCACCACACGCCTCACGCGATCTTTTCTACCCCATACTTGCAAGATGCGGAATGACCTACCATCTGAGGTTTTCCCATTAGGCTACGACATGGCACCCTTCAAGAGAAATGTAAAGTGGTTTCTACAGTGTAGGGAACGCATCGACAATACCCCGGGTGTTGCCGGTGTCAAAAGGCGACGGTGACCGCTTACCATCAGGTGGGCCTTAAGCTTGTTTCCCCAAAAATAACATTAAAAAAAACTTGAAAAATGTGTCATTTGTAAACGAAATTGAGTATTTTGCTTTCCTGTGATTTTTCAAATGAAGTCGTTTATGTAAAAAGTTACATAATACTTATTTTAAAAAGTTTATACATATGTGTAACCGACCTGAGGATGCTGTTTATAAAATCACTAATATTATTATTTTTTTGTATTTTTCTGAATTCTTCAAAAAACTATTCAAAAATACTTTTGATATATTAACTGAACACTTACCCAATGTTGAAATCCGACGTCGGACAAAGGTTGTGGACGTGGGAATGAGGATGGCAGGGCTGAAGTGGACACTTGGCTAAGAGGGATAACGGGCGTAGGACGAAGGCGATTACAGAGTGGTGGCCAAGGAATGCTCGTAGACCAAGAGGCAGACCCCCCGCCCGATGGTCGAAAGACATTGAAAGCGTAACTGGGTGTTAATGTATGAGACTCGCAAGGGACCGGAAAGAATGGCGAAATAAAGAGTCCAAAGGTGAGTGCAGACGGGCTGAGATTATGATGATTGACTAAAATTGACGCAAATTTTGCATTTAGAGACTTATACCATATAAGTTACAAGTATATTTCCATTGACGGTTATAGGGCAAGGATATAGTGTTCTAAGAATTATTTATTTTCAATAGAAAGAGTATTAAAACCTGCGCAGAAAGGACTTTTTTCAAATCATCCCGCCGGTTTTTCTTATCGTAAGTACAAATTTAATCTAAAAAGTTAAGCATGATATTATTGCACACTGTTAGTTACGTACATCTATATTCTACATAGTCTATGGAAATTCATGTTTTGTTCTGCTCTCTGGTAATGGCGTCCTAAGAGTACTGTGTAAAATTGTTGATAAAGTTGGTGATGATTAAAGAAAAGAATTAAAGATGAATTGCTTTCTTTCTATCTAATAAACACACACCAAATAAAAATACAGTAGCAAAGGAAATATACATTAAATAACAGTACAATGGGCGGTCTTATCGTTAAAAGCGACCTTTGGATGGCCAGGATAAACGAAAACGAAAAGACAGCGGCGTACATATGTACATAAACATAACCATGATAATATTTAGGTTTTAATTGGTCTAAATCACACTTAAATTAATTACTAATGTGCTAATAGGTACAAAACTGGTGTTTATCGAGTAGGTACCTAAAGTCTAACTTTTTATTAGCTGCAGTAAAATGACGTTTTGAGGTTTGCCGGTTTTTGAAGAAAAATAAATAGGGATGTAGCTAAATGAGTGAATCATAAATGAATAATCAGTTTGGTTTTTTTTTTGAGATTTAATATTAAGTTGTAATATATTTTTTTTTTAACCTATTATTATTACTATACTAGAGGATTGATCTTTTTTAGTGGAAGTATAGGGAGGTACATTCAAAATGAAACAAAAACGTCATAGTAATGTTATTTAATTAATTTTTGTGAACTGAATCACATCCCTATTGAGATTAGGCTGGCAACATTATTTTACGGAATGACATTTAGAAACGTCATTTTACTGCAGCTAATAAAAAGTTAGACTATACCTTTTATTTATTATCCCGACGAAGTTTCGACCGTGTTGCAACAAAGTTTGGATTTTTCGTTTGTTATTAACAAATTGTTAATCAATCACGTCGAAATGGCTTATCCGATTTCGATGAAATTTGGTATACCTATAGATAGATATATAGATTGACCTGGATTGAAACATTAAACTACTTGTTACCGAGAAACCACGCATGCGAAGCCGCGGGCGAAAGCTAGTCATAATAAAAGCAAAAAAAAAAATTTAAAACGTCTCAAAGACAGCCCTGAATCAAAAACAAATCAAAAAGTAGTTCCAAGATAGATTGGGGGCATTTGGGGGTCGTCCGTCAAATTTTTCACGTATTTTCCTTCAATACCTACGAGGCAGGGTGACCACGACGATGTAATTGATCGGACAGACCAAATTAATGTCCCCCACAATGTGTGTGCACACAATTTATGTTGCAATACCAGAACCCCTTACCCTTTGCTTTGCCCTTGGCAAGGGTGCAATGTTCATACAATATCAAACTTATGTTGAAAGTCAAACTATGTTGAAAGAGATAAGATATTAATAGTACATTGTTATACAAGGGCTGTTAGCGATCTATTGTTGTACAACCGAGATATTTAGGCATACGAGCAAGCGAACCCGAGTGAGCACGCTAGTCAAGGGTGTTATTGTTCGCTTACACCCGAGTATAACACATAACTTTTCATCACGAATGCATTATCAAGTCTTTTTATATCAGCTTGTTGCTAAAAAAAAAATTTGCGTTCCCGGTATCCGTAATTTTTAGGGTTCCGTACCCAAAGGGTAAAATGGGACCCCATTACTAAGACTCCGCTCTCTGTCCGTCTGTCACCAGGCTGTATCTCATGAACCGTGGTAGTTAGACAGTTGAAATTTTCACAGATGATGTATTTGTGTTGCCGCTGTAACAACAAATACTAAAAATAGAATAAAAGAGTCCGATCGCACTTGTTTAGATAATGTTACGGAACCCTTCGTGCGCGAGTCCGACTCGCACTTGGCCGGTTTTTTTTTACTACTAAAGTCAAAACTTATGACCACTATAATTTTTACATAGAATAAAGTATTTGTCGTCGTGGAGGTTGTATTTAATTTCAGCATTTACGAATGTAACCTCTTTTATGTTATATATAAAAAAGGATTTCTCATTGAGGTTGTATTTCATTTTAGTATTTATGAATGCAATATACTTACGTTGAGTAGGTACCTAAGTACTTTCTTAGCACACCAAACTAGACCTCAGTATGAAACGATCATAAAAATACCAACTTAAAATACCTCCTGTTTACATACATCTTCATAATATTTGATTACACTTCACTTTTTCAAACTCGATTCCCAGAACAAACATAAAACCTTCAAAAACAAAACCTTTTGAGTAAAGCATCATACTCGAAAAACGACATCTATCTGAAAGCCAACGTATCACAACATGGCCCTCTACCGCTCAGCGACGGAACAGTTTCGTATCCATTTTTCCATAGAAGATTTTAGTTACTACTAAACATAACAGATGGCGCTTTTTTAATATGAACGAATAGCCGATGGGTTTGCTATGTTACGAGCCTGTGCGTAGGTTGACGTCTGATAAATAAATATTGGTTTTATCCAATTGTTACATAATACTGATAAAGAAATATCAGGTCAATCAAATTTATTCCTAGAAAATTCACAAAATTCACTCAGAAAATATTTAATTTAACGAAAATAGTGAGATCACAGAACATTAGTTGCGTAACACAGGTGTTAAAATACTTAAAACTGATATAGCAAAAAGAACAACAAACTTTTAAATCCGTATAATCACCCATTTAAAAACTTTTTCATGCTCTACCGTGCAATATTGGGTTCATCAAATTCGAACATTCCAAAGAATGGTAGCTCTACCATTCTTCAGAAGGAACTATTGCTCGATCTTCAGTGCTGAATAGACATAATTTATTTCTAAGAAATATTTTCAGGAACCAATTTTCTGAACGCTGCACCTAGTACTTTTAAATCGTATCAGGATTTCTAAAAATATTCTGAAACTTTTTCGTCAATCGAGGTGCCGCGTACCGTGTAACTGCGTTCAATAAACTTTTCTCGAAGAAAATCCTTTCGGGGCGACTCTACAGAGCTTCCTTTGTAGGATAGATGGCTCATCTAGATAAGTGGGTACCGCTTTCATCCTGAGAGTGTTGAAAGCCATATCGTATCCTTACAAGGCGGCAATCTCTGGCCTCTATGGAGCTCGATATTATAAGGATTTCGAGGAGAAAATAATTTTATAACGGCATGTGGTAAGTATATTTATATTCGATACGAGTTTTTATGTGAACGTCATAGACTACTTGTACAATGTTTTATCAGTATTTATTGTGCTTTTTAACTTACAGTATTTGGAGGAGACCTGCGCTCAGTGCGACGATATTGGTATGATTTTTATTGGACGATATAGCTTGGATTTCTTTGTACTTGCGACAACCAATGTCTTACCTGAGATCCAGTAGAGAACTCATCAGCAGCTGTCTCTCTGGCAAACCGCTCGAACTTGAAGCTATTGGAGCGATAGAGTTCGTTGTCTTCCCTGGACCGTCTTCCGCGGCAGAACCGACGTGCGATTGAAGTGTGTCTGGAAGGATACCGGAATAAGTTTTAGGTATATAAATACTTATATACATATAATAGTAAGTAGGTATATTTTTGTAGTTTTTGTTTTAGATTTTTTAATAATTTTTTTTTGTTCTGAGTGTGCTATGTGTGTTTTGTTACGTCACAGATAAATGTTTTTTCTTTCTTTCTTTAGGTGTGGACATTCAGATAAATAATTACTTAGATCACACAACTATTTTGTTTAACTAATTGCCAGTGCGCAATGGACAAAATGTTACCGTTATTTTAGCTTAATTTGTGCATTGGCCTCTCCTCCATATAAACTTTAACGATGGCAAATCTCACACTGTACAACTTTAAGAGTGCTTCGTATCAGAGTTTCTTACAAAATATAAGAACAAAATGAGATAATATTGCTGATGGGAGCTGCTTTAACAGTTCTGCGACAACTTCACCAGCCAGCGACAAAAGATCCAGATCTATTCTTTATTTATTTATCTGGTTTTACACAATATGATAATAGACGGATAAATTATTATACTTAACGTGAAAATATCTTACACCTAGGTGTCAGTCAATCACAATCACAGAGTTCGAATTGAAAGTTGAGACCACTTGTAAGCAAGTACGAGAAATCACGGTCCATGAAAACTTTATAGCCTGGGCAGTGGTAAAATGATGGAAACTTGTATGGCGTAGTTTATTGTGTTACTTGCTTCCGCCAGCGGCAGTGGCTTCGCACGCGTGGTTCAATAAAAAGTAACTACCAAATTTCATCGAAATCGATTCAGCTGTTACGACGTGGAAACGTAACAAATATGCAGACTCACTTTCGTATATAACATTACAAGCTAACCCGCCCGCGGCTTCGCACGCGTGGTTTGTCAATAAAAGCTTTATACCCTCCTGAACAGTCGGGTAAAAAGTAGAATGGAATACTATGTCTCAATCCCGATCATAATGGCTCAAACGGTGGTTAGTCGAACGTCAGTCGAACTGACGCGGAACAAATGACGGAACGCGGACTGAGAAACCACCAGACCCGGAACAAATATCTGTACATCATGCAAATAGTTGTTTCGCGGCGGGAATCGCACCCGCTACCTCCTGCGTCTCAGCCGGCTATGCGCCCACTGCACCACGGAGGTCGTCATTATGATAGATAGAGTATAGAAACTGATGCTGTAGAAACAAGTGTGTGAAACGGATTCAGTGAACCTTCAGACGCTCTCTTTGCTTCCTATGCCAGTGGTCTGAAATTGTTTGTCTATAAAATTTTATTGTCTTGAGTCTAATGGTGATGAGTTGTCGTAATTTTTTTTATCAGTTTGCCGTTTGGATAGTACCATTCGCTTATTATCAAATTGTTATTTATCGTCATTGCTGAACAGTAGTTTAAGTGAGCTTTGCGTTTCTCCAAAAAAAGCAAACATGTGATAGGACATTTTCCAAACAATGGCCACAAGTATGTTGTCAGTGGTTGTAGTCAAGCATGATTCTACCTAATCTAATCGTTATTGAGTTGCGTATCGCCTGCATAAGTTACATATGTACACTTGATTGAACTCTACAAAAGTCGGTTGTCTGGTAAGTAGTGGTTAGTTTTGCCAGAAAGCATGACTGGGCTAGAGAAGTTTAAATATTACGTTAAAATGCAAACAAAATTGCAAGTATACATAATAAGTTCTAAGCTACTTAAGTACATAACATAACGTAACGTAGGTAATTATCGTGTTCCCCTCAGGCATTTACCTAAGTTTAAAATTATAGCTGTGCCCAGTGATTATACTGTGATCGGAATTATCATGTATCTAGTTTAACAGAATGAGTAAATGAATGCTTACCTCGAATCACTGGAGTGTAACGGCCATTGGATGCCGAATAACTTCAATCGAGTCGGAGGCCGACGCTTTTGCTCCGTGCGCGCCGTCTCCTCAACAGGCGGAGTGTGGTGTCTACTGCCTGAAGAAGCTCTGGTACCACTTCTACGGCGTCTCCTTCGACGTCTCTCAACCAGAATAAAGTTATCCCCGTTACGAATTATGTAGGAAGAACGGAGCGTTGACTTTTCATCCCCTTGCCTTTGTCTTATCAGATCAGCTGTTCTCAACGTGTGTATGTTCTGATATTCAGCCTCTTGGGGCGCGGCTGCTGGGGTCGTTGCTTCCTGGCTAGTCCCGCTTCCATCCCTCTTCTTGCGGGAGGAATGGAGACCAACCCGACGCCAAACCTTTTCCATCTAGGATTGATGTCATCCCATAGTTATTATTGCACTTGTTGTCTGATTAATTTCGGTCTTGGTCAACACTACACGGGGATTTACTTAATACTGTTTTATATAAGTTTTCATCACATGAATGATTGATTTACCGCCGAAGTCCGTTTAGTTTGTTCCTAGGGCACAAATGAATAGCACATTAATGAATCACAGATCAGCCGTTCCCTGTCATCGCCCGACTATCACTGGAACGAAAGCGACACAGCGCGAGTTCTGTATAAACTTTTTTCGAAACCGTATATCAGAAATCAGGGCGTATTAACCTGTTTATTAAGACGTACTAGGTTAGTAGAATTAGGGGAAAGAATAACGTGTTTTTTGAGATCACATTTGCGGATCTCGGCCCTCGCAGGGTGCGGGTAGCGTATTGCGCATGCGTGGTCCCCCTTCGCCCGTAGCCGAGGCTCCAAAATGGCGGACCTCCGACCCCCTTCCCGTTATTGAATATCTAATTTTATCGGCGTGCATTCATTGTTGTACCTCAGCTGCATACACTTTATTATTCATTCAGTTTTAGCCTGGCAACCAACGCCCGGTGCAAGCACACTCTTATTCATTGCAACGGATCTTAAAATAATGCTAAGTAGGTTCCTACTTACATAGGTACTTAATAAACTTTAAGAAGGCACTAAGAAATGTCGGTTTTGTAATAGAGAATGATAACGTCGGAGAACACACTGCATTTTAGAATACAAGTTATGTTTGTAGTAGGTTTTGGTTATTTTGTGTGAATATTAGTTATAATTAACTGCTTACAAACCACCTTAACTACTTTAAGTTGGTCTTTAGAGATTTTGGCAGAGCAGGTACAAAAGTAAGATGATACTGTACACTTAACTTCTCAAATATGGTAAAGAGTGCCTATGTACTTAGCCTCACTTAGTTATACAGGGTGCTTTAGAATAATGGGAAACCAGTAACCCAAAAAGAGGTTATTGTCTTCACTTACGGGAACAATGTTTACGAGAGCAAAGTTACAGAATGGCAGAAATAGCCGAAGTTAGATTTCGACTTTTTTTCGAAAGTTCGAAATGATAAAAACTTACAAAAGCAAGACCGGTCCAGTACGAGTAGAGTCGCGCACAGAGGACTCTGACCGTACTTACATATATATTAAAGTTAATTTAGCAGCGCCATCTAGTAATTTGACTCAGAAACCCGGTACACTTTAAATGGCTGATTTTTAAAAAAACTGTTCTAGATTTCTTTTAATTTTTCCTGTAATCTTTGCATATATTATTTATATCAAACAAAATATTAATTTCAGTTGACGCTTTGCAATCTTTGGGGTTATGGGGCCTTCACATACGATAATTTTTTCGACATTTTTCATTGTAACTCCAAATTTCCATAAAAAATGGTTTTGGAATATGTAAGCTAAGCCCTTTTATATGACACCCCATTTCACCTATTAACCCTATTTCGAATTTTTGACCCCCACCTTTTTGGCTCCTTTGGCAATAGGCAATGAAAATAATTTTGCATATATTACTTGCAATAGCCAGATTTATTTATAATTATTCCAAATAAGTCAATAGCTTTAGTAGTTGCTAAGATAACAGTGATAAGTTGTGACAGACGGACGGACAGACAGACGTCAGACGGATACACGGACAAAATCGTCCTTGACTTATGTTTGAAAAGGTCAAGAACGACTTTCCGCGGCCGCTTCTGGTAGAGCGTTCCATAAACGTACCGATCTACATTGACCTACCTACCTAAGTACCTATATTTTCCTAGGACCTTTTAGAACCTATAGCCAGCGGGACACTTTTTTGGGTTCCGTACCCAAAGGGTAAAACGGGACCCTATTACTATGACTCCGCTGTCTATCTGTCCGTCTGTCACCATCTCATGAATCGTGATAGTTAGACAATTGAAATTTTCACAGATGATGGATTTCTGTTGCCGCTATAACAACAAATACTAAAAACAGAACAAAATAAATAGTTAAGGGGGGCACCCTTACAACAAACGGGATTTTTTGCTCGTTTTTGCTCGATATTGATAATGGCAACAGGTAAACGCTTGAAATATTCACAGAATATTGAGTTATATTATTCACTTTTTAAAAATAAATTAATTAATTATATTAAAATTAATATTAACGGGGTGGCTCCCATACAACAAACGTGATTTTTGCCGTTTTTATAGATAATGGTACGGAACCCTTCGTGCGCGAGTCTGACTCGCACTTGGCCGGTTTTTTATATAATAAACCTTTCAAGTCAAATCATTACTTTTTAATTAGAGCTGTATTGGATCCAATTTCAGTTTTAGTACTAATCTACGGATCCAATTCCAATACAGATTCTAATTATAAAGTAATGATTTGACTTGATCAGGTTTATTAAATACTAGCTGACCAATCCGCAGCTTCGCACGCGTAGTTTTTCAATAAAAATATTACCCTCCTTCTGCGCAGTTGGGTAATAAGTAGCCTATACCACCCGGGGATAGTGTAGCTTCCCAACGGTGATAGATTTTTTTAAATCGGTCCAGTAGTTTCGGAGCCTATTCAATGCAAACAAACAAACAAACAAATCTTTCCTCTTTATAATATTATTTTTGTAGATATTGATATGTTCTTTATTATTGTAGAACATACTTTTGTTCTATCATCAATAGTTTCCGCAACGCATGTGACGAAAGACGTTATAGGGCACTTTTTTACACCTTGGGTTACGTTCTTAAGTTTTAGTAAGGATCCCTAATCTTTTCAACCAATAAATATAGCCTATGTCACTCATGGTGAATGTAGCTTTCCAATGGTGTAAAAAACTTTGAAATGGGCAAAGTAGTTTTTGAGTTTATTCATTACAAACATACACACAAAAATACTAATCTTTCCTCTTTATATTATTAGTATAGATATACTCTTAGATATAGAAAAAGTGTCCCGCTGGCTATAGGTTCTACGAATGACCTATAACTTCGTAATTAGGTCGGATCCAATTTCAGGTTTAGTACTAATCGATAGATCCAATTTTAAGCTTCATTCCTTGCTTTTAGACATTCAAGACAGGTGTACCCGCTGGATAGAGAGACACAAAAAATCATAAATCATCACGTGCATCCATTCTTGGTGAGGATTCTAACTTGACGTTAGATTAGAACCACGGTAGAACCCTCAGTGAATGACCTAAATGTCTCCTAAACTACAGCGGCACTATTTTTCTGCTTTTCGGCACGCTTTTAACTTGATAGACACCAAGACGTAAATAGATAGGCAGATAAGCTACATATCTCTTAGGTGGTAGGTAATACTTCTTTGAGTAAGTACCTCCTACCTACCTATGTGACGACCTCCGTAGCGCAGTGGGCGCATAGCCGGCTGAGACGCAGGAGGTAGCGGGTTCGATTCCCGCCACGGAACAAATATTTGCATTATCTACAGATATTTGTTCCGGGACTGGATGTTTGTCTATATATTTATAAGTATTTATTTACAAACAAAAAGTATATAAGTATTCTATCAGTTATGGTTCCCCTAATACAAGCTCTGCTTAGTTTGGGGTTAGATATCGCTGTGTGTAATGTCCAGCTATATTTATTTATTTATTTGCATTTGTTTTCCGGTCAGATCAAAGTTAATGACTCTAACAAAGCAGGCCCACTCTCAGCATCTAGCGAGTGTCGTTTACTTTAGATAGGCACGTCCTTAGACATAAATCCACCTCAGATAACGACAAACGTGCAATACGGATTCAGTTTTATTAAAATTGAATCAAGAATCGAACCCGCTACCTTTGATTTCCTATTTGTCGTCACCAAGTCTCACTGACAGCATAGAATAAGAATTCGTCCTTGTTTCAACTTTTATCAGTCAATGGATAAGAAATGCGTCATGGAATAATTACGGCACGGCACGGCATTGGCTGAGCGCCGTGTTGCGTCGCATGGCCGACATTTTGTTTGTAGCACACAGCCAACACTAGTCATAGTCAGTAACGTGCCGTGCCCAGCCGAGTCACGACAATGCGACAAACCGGCGAAACGATGTGCGAAGATAATTTGACGTTAGTAAACACTGTGAAGAGGTATCCGTGTTTGTACAACTTCAGTATTCCGGAATATATGAAGAAGGAAGACACTGACTTAGCTTGGAACGAAGTGGCCAGTTATATGCGACAGACTGGTAAGGATTGTTTTCAATTGCCTATACCTCCTAGCCACCTACCTAATACCGCTGCTGTTTTCGATCGTGCAAAGCGAGATCTCATAAATCAACTTGGGCAAATCGGCGTTGTATGTATGTATGTTTGTCCAAGGATAACTTTCGAAGCGTTGATCCGATCATCGTGAAACTTTATACATAGGTAGGTAGTGATGGCTCAATTTTGGCGTGACTAAATGAGCTAAAAATGGTGGAGGGTTGTTGAGATATTGGGGTTCAAGAGGGGTAAAAAAATGAAAATGAGACTATTAGATCAAATGGGACGTCAAATGAAAGGTATTCATTAGTACATTTAGACTCCGTTTTTATTTTTAGTAGTCTTTATAGTTTTTGAGTTATTAGCCATAATAAAAACTGAACTTTGTCAAAATTCACAGGGTACACCAGTAACCCCACAGTGCTGTAATTTGGTATGCGTGTAGCTTACGTGACACAAATATAGGCCAAAAGTCTGAAATCCAGAATAACTTCAATTTGTAACCCAAAAATATACAATAACCAGATACATGAACTCCCGTTACCTGTGATTTGAATCAAACTGTAGGTCACGTTATTTGGTTATTGATTTGTGGCACTATTTTTATAGTCAAAGATTACAAATAATATTTTTTATGGGAGACTCGCGAGATCTCAGTTCGGGGTGAACCACTAGTGAAAATAGTTTCAAGCATTACTAACATTTATGACCGATTGTCTTTGTACAAGGCCTTTTACAGTCATATCGCGGTAAAATAACTATCAACCCCAGCAGTGGTTTTTTTAATAAGCCTTAATATTTTTTTTCAGTTCACGAATGTAAGGAGAAATGGAGAAACCTACGATACAGTTTCTTGCGAAGCTTGAAACCACATCCGGACGGATCCGCAAAGAAAAAGTACTATCTTCATAGAGAAATGGAATTTCTCCTACCATTCATGAAGACAAGATTCGACGGAGTTGCACAACCACAATTTGAAGATGACTCAGACGATGAAACAAATACTGACATCAACATTGGGGAAGACGCTATCGTTTCAGAAGAACCAGCAAACCACTTCGACTACTGCACTTTGGAGTTTCAAGAACCCCTTCCAAAAAGAAGAAAAACGATGAATAGGTCGACAAGAGATAACGGGAACACAGAGTGTCCAAGAAAAATGTTTCTTCTAGGATTAATGCCTGAAATAAATAATCTAACAGAAGTTCAAATGAAAGCTTTCAGAAGAAATGTTTTGAAACTTATTGACGATATTTCCCAAAATGATGGACAAAGTAACTCAGCAGATAATAACGATCGAAACAATTCATCTAAAAATGCCCATAATAGCCGTGAAAACTTAAAGGAAAAAGAAAAATCTTTGGAAAGGGAATTCACAATCATAAAAGCAGAACCGTTATAAAATAGTTTGTATTTTTTTATAAATAAATGACTAAGATGAGTCGCCCTCTTACGTGTCGTTGCGTAAACCAAACCAAGCTGAAATCCACGCGAGTACCTCATATCACGTGACACATACCTTTGGATAGATGGCGTTACTGGTCATTAAATTGCTAAAATTAAAACTATTTTAGCGTATTATTTGTCAAACTTAACTATTCCTAGGTAAAGAAAAACTAGGCAGTGTGATCTGTGTATCACACTAATATTACTAGATCACGTCGCAATGGCTAAACAGATTTCGATGAAATATGGTGTGTTGATAGATTATGATCTGGATTCAAACTTATACTACTTTTTATTGACAAACAACGTGTGCGAAGCCGCTGGCGGAAACTAGTATTTAAATAAAACAATCTTGCTATCAAGCATTTATAATTTTTAATTTGATGATAATTAAGCAAATAAATTTTACAAATATTTTTTAGTAGTACCTACTTACTAATTGTTGCTATTTAGGTATAAAAATACATTGCTAGCTTAAAATTATAAATGTTTTGGAAATGTGAAACTTCCAAGCAAAGCAACGATCGTTGACTGAAACTATGCATAAAATGCATTGACAATTTGACATGACTACTGTACAAGTGTCAAAAATAACTTAAATGAGCTACATTGTAAATAACCTAAGACTGACTCCAAGACTATTTAATTGGTGCGTTTTTCATAGTCTTAGTAGTAACAGAGTTACCATTAATTTTACTTATTAGCTTATTGTTCTGCCACACAGCAAATAGATTATCATTTGTTTTCAAATCTACTTGCAATTTCTCCCAAATTTTCTTTTTGGGGTTTAAAACCTCATCTGGTTGACTGGTTTCGTAACCTTCTACTACAATCCTGTCACCAGGTTTACTGTCTGCTGGTGGTAAAAGTGGTTCTACTTGTTTAGGTTCATCAACTGATGCACAAAGTACCATTCCTTTTGATTCCACACCACGCATCTTAGCAGGTTTCAAGTTGCACAATACTACAACATCTCTGTTCTGCATCTCTTCTATAGGCACAAAGTTTACTAATCCAGAAACGACAGTTCTAGGCTCCGCTTCCCCTAAATCAATGGTTTCTACATACAGTGCATCAGCATCAGGATGTCTTGATACTTCTACAATACGTCCAACCCTTATGTCCAATTTTGCAGGTGTAATTTCATCAGTAACTGCATTACCTTTAGTTTTGGCTGGGGGAGGGTAAGCTTTCTTTGCCAATTCTTGTAATTTAGGTTCACTAAAGATTTTTTGAATAGGTGCCAGAAGCTTATTTATAGCCAGCTCAGCTGAAGCTTTCAAATCTCCAGGATGAATTTCCTCTTTAGCAAATGCACTTTCTAAGTCTTCATATTTGGAATATTCAACATTACCACCATATTCTGCAGGTCTAGTAATAGAGAATGTTTCACCAGGCTTAAGCAGAGGAAACAGTACATGTTTGGAAAAAGACAAAATTCCATTCTCTTCAATGTTTCCTGGTTCACAGAAAGCCTTCTTTAGTTTCTTCTTGACATTGGCAGGGTTGTCTAGTAGATCTATTTTACTGTCCTCTTCAGATGCTGACATTTTGCCTCCTGTAAGGCCTGGCACCATGGGATTCATTAAATGAACTCTTTTGGCATATCCCAATTGAGGCAAATACTTCTCCGCAAGACAAAATATTTTCCGTTGATCAACTCCACCAAATTGTGCATCTACTTTTAAATACTCTTCATCCAAGGCCTGTAAACCAGGGTACAACAGACCACTCAGTAGAGGATGGTCAACTTGTTTCACCACTTCAGCACCCGCTTTCTTTGCATCATGCTCAGTGATCACAGATGACATGCGATATACATCTAAAGTGAATTCTTTATTCAGTTGATATTCAGTGCCTCGGACAAACTTAAGTTTCTCGAGTGGCACACCAATAGACTGGAGCATAGCTTTAATGGCAGCTTCATAATACTGAGTGCGAAGGGCCAACAGTTCCCAAGGTGCTTTCATGTTGTCCAAATAAGCATGCAAGTCAGCAAATAATATTGTTACCTCACAGCCAGCCTTTAGGAAGTCGCCTATCTTAGACATAGGCACAAAGTAGGCTACATGAGGGCGGCCGGTGGTGGCTGTGCCCCAGTAGATTTTCAGATCTCTCTCTTTAAGTATTTCAATAAGTTTATCCTCGCCCAAAACTTCTTGCAGGTTCCTGGTAATAAGATTTTTCTTCTCCTCTAAATTTGCCATCGTGGTCTCCCTCAGGGGGCTGAAAAATAAATTCAGGTAGATTAGATAGGTAAAACAGCTGGTGATCCAACCCAGTAGATTTTGGTTATTATTTATTTACTAGATACTCACCTACAGTAACTACTTTAGAGGATTCAATATAGGCAATTAGGCACCACCTCAGATACAGAAATGAACACGTATGTTGTTAGACGAGTGACAGGATTGACAAAACAAGGTGAAACGACACCTAACCTCCTAATTGGTAAAGTTACTTAACATGACACCTGTAATGTAATGTAAGTAATGTTCTTCATGGAAAAGTTAGGTGGGTACGTAACTAAATTTAAAACAATAATATTGGGTGACTTCTGTTCTGGATGGTTCTAATTTAGAATTTCACAAATTTTGACAGTAAAGTGAAAGAAAACTAAAAAAAAAAAATATTCATGTGAAGCTAGCTGCGATTTGAGAATCAAATTACTTGTTGCCAACTGCTGAGTGTTATTTGGCGCTAGTGTCGCAGTGAATGCAGTGAATGCTTGCGTTTCCTGTCAAAAGCGCCATTGTCAGTGCTGCCAACAAAGCCCTTTTAACGCAAGAACTAGCGACTTTTGAGAAGCCACATATTCTCACTTCCCCTTGTCATAAGTCAAGCTATTTTCAGACAGTATTATAATAGAGCATTTGTTTACACTAAATATCGTTCACTAATTTCAAATGTTTTATCTACTGTACCTACCTACCCACACCTTATTAAGTAATTACGACGCATAAGATCCTGTTAAAATGGATACGGTAAATTGTGTTTTAATGTATGTATTAAGTACTGCCCATCTTAAGATGGGCAGACGACTTGGTAAGAACCGCAGGTCGGCGCTGGATGCAGGCTGCTTCCAACCGCAGTTCCTGGAGATCAATGAGGAAGGCCTTTGTCCAGCAGTGGACGTCCTACGGCTGATATGTTGATGATGATGATTAAGTACTATTATTATTTTTATGTCTAGCATTATTATTTCGGTGATTAGAAGTGCTTTGATTTTGCAACAACTTATCAGATGAGTCTTATCAAAATGTTGCCAAAATTTTTATTTATCATATAATTATGTATTTCAGCAAGTTTTGTTCATTGACTTAGTAGGACCTACAATCTTATGATGTTATTTGTTACGATTTCATTTGATCTTGAAATCAATTTACAGTTCAGAATAATTTTATTGAAGGTTAACTAATGGAATTTAGCTAGCAACATCCATTAAATCTTAAGTTCATTGATTAGTTAATTAATCTTATTTACCAAAAAGTTAACTTTTTAATTTTTGAATGTAAAGATTTTGTCGGTGTGATATTGTTCATTTTGATTTTTTTGTAGGTAGGTACCTAGTGTTTATTTTTTAGTTTTAGCCATTTAAAATTCATAGATGTATAGTATTCAATTTTAATATGTCATACTATATCTGTGATTAAAATAGTATAGAATGTATATAAATTCTTAAATCTAGCCACTCTTTAATGTAACGTAAACTACTTGGGTCAGGACCCAGTTGGCAGCACTGGCCATTGCGCATGACAGTCAGTGCGGCCTTGCAGACTGAATAGCGCTGCCAACAAAGGCCGAGTCGATGGGGTTACAAAAAGATTGTTAATTTGGACTTCTAAACCCTTTTGTTGTTGTAATTATAATTTTTTATAGGTTGTGAATCTGTGATTACGGTTAAGAAATGTGTAAATGATATGAATCGTGACGGCTAGCAAAGGAGTCAGCTGTCCTCAGTGCGAATAGTGAATAAGAAATGGCGGCCTTGCCAGCAGGTGTTCAGTATGGGTTATCATCGGAGTCTAGTTATAAAGAAAACAAGGAACTAGTGTTTGTGAAATTAACGGATTCAGCGCTAAAAGCTATACATGACTACCTAAAAAAGGTAAGTTCCATACGCCATATTGTTAGACCAAAATAGAGATAAACCAACAATGTCAGTCGCCATACTTTTATTACAGTAATTGAAATGAAACTGCAAATTTACTTGTTTTACATCAACAAATATTAGCGAAAACTATGATAATTAGCTTCTGTATAAGTTGAAGAAGCCAGGGCATCGATAGACACTCTTTTACGATGTCACGCCACGTCAACATGTAGAAAATTGCTCTGTTATTTTTACAGATTTACATTTCATACGGCTATAATTAGAGAATTCGTTCTTATTGTTTTGGAATTCGACGTTTACTGAGGAGTTACGTTACATTCCGTGCTCATGCTTTCTTGTAAATATTCTGGCCTCAAAATAATTTCACAATTTTGGAAACTGACGTTTTTGGTTATTTATTTTCCTTTTTCCTATTTTAAAACAGCACGGAAGTCTTCACTATTCGCGAAATCACTGCAGTAATTCTTTTACCTAATCTGCAGTGAAATCAATATGAAGTTTCCTAATCCATGCTCATAGAGAAGTTCTGTTGAAATTATAAATTCAAGGCTTGTTCTTTATTAATTGTATACATTCTAACTATTGACTGCTATATGTGTTGATCTCAAATAAACTATTAATTATTATCAGTTTTTAAATAAATAACATCTTAGATTTCCACTCAAGTTTTAAAATAAAAATCTTCTTATAAATTATGTTCTCAGACAAAGAATGCAAAAAGGACAAACAAAAAATGTAATGAAAGGCTTTGGAAATAATTTGAGATGGATGTGCAAAAAGGGAGAAAGTGTGCTCGCTTGATATTTGACTCTGCCCACATGTTCAATTACATCAATATCAGGTATTGAATTTCTTTCAGCACAGTCAAAAGCTATGACATTTAAAAAATCTTAAGAAATATATGAATAAATAAATAAATGATGTGAATTTAAATAAAAAACTGGACAAGTGCAAGTATAGGTCACAATACCAAGGGTTTCTTAAAAATATTATATTTATGTACTATTACGATTACTTGCAAATTAACGATTTTCGGATTTTTCCTTAACTTGTGCTGTGATACCTTGCTTCTTGCCAAAGGAGAACGGGCATCCTGGTCTACAGTCCAATAAAAATGAGCAGCACATTTTCGAATTGGCATACAATAGTACATCAAAATATACTATTGGAACTTTCCCCAAAAGTCTGTCCGTTTTGAGTTACAGCCATGCAAACACCAGCATTTTTTGTTTTAAAGAACATAAAATAACGGTTTCACGATTACTATATCCATACATAAAGGCTCCTATACAATGCAGTAGCAAGAGCGAGAAGGGAGAAGAGCGATGTAAGGGCCGTGGGGAGAGGGATGCGTACGCGGGGGAGGGGAACGGTTGTGTACGCGCCGCGCCGGACGGCTACAATAATCAGTGAAACTGAGCGTGATCATAGACCTGCACAGCAAGCGGCGCGAGCGCCTGGTACATTGCACTCTCAAGAATACACGAGGGCACCGAACACTTCGGTGCATTGTATTTACAACAACTGTGCTAATATTACCCGTAATCATATACCAAACGCGATAAGAATTAATGTATTTTGTGAGAGCAAGCTTTTTATTCCTGATAGCGCTAGGGTGTGTACAGAACACTTACAAAATAATGAATGGAGCAACCTGCCGCAAATGTGTAATGTGACACATGATTTTAATGACGCTCAGTTTACATCGCTCTGTGACTTGATGAGAATGGCTGCTAACAACCAGCCCAGAATCGACTTCGAAAACAGAGGCACCTTGTCTAATGAAGAGATGCACTTATGAACTGGGCGCACTTACGATCAGTTCGAAGCTATATTAGAACAAACTCCGTCACTAAGTGAACGTTGTAACCAGCCTAGAACTGCATTAGGCATCTATTTAACAAAACTTAGAACTGGAGACTCTGATGAGAGACTGGCAACGTTATTTTATATGTCTCGTCGAAAACTAGAACGTTTTTTGCCTATAGTTCAAGAATGTCTGAGCAACGATTACAATGTGCTGCATCTAGGTGTGGACCACATTACCAGAAATGATATCCTTCAAAGAAACTTAACAATTCCAAGGGCTTTATTTGGAAACGATGAAAACATCAAAGCCATAATTATATGTGACGGTACATATATATATATTAACAAAAGCTCCAACTTTTTGTCTCAACGGCTGTCATACAGCTTACACAAATATCAAAACTTGTTGAAGCCGTTTTTAATGGTATTCACGGACGGCTATATATTAGATGTCAAAGGGCCATTTGCCGCTACCAGAACCGATGCCCAGATCATGAGTGAAATAATGAATAACGAAGATGAGCCGCTGCATTGGTTACTCGAACGTAATGATGCGTTTATCCTAGACAGAGGATTTAGAGATAGTTTGCAGGATATAGAAGCTTGTGGCTACGAACATCATGTGCCACCAACTAAAGACAGAAGAGAAAATCAACTCACTACAGAACAAGCTAATCAGTCTCGTTTGGTCACCATGTGCCGATGGGTGGTGGAAGTAGTAAATGGGAGATTTAAGCGAGATTTTAAACTTTTGCGTCAAAACTATTTTAATAAAACGTTGCCAAAAATGTTTGTTGACTTCAAAATAGCTGCAGCCATTCTAAACCACTTCCACGCCCCCATCGAAGATAGTTCACACGCAGCAGCCTTTTTGAATTCAATAAGAGCTAAAATACACATACCAAACACATTGCACAATTATGTGGAAGCAAAGAGATTGAATTATAGGAGAGCAGACTTCATGCGAATCGAAGCAAATGAAATAGAAAACTTCCCAAGGCTTAGTGAAGAACAAGTCATACATTTTGCCTTGGGAACTTATCAGTTAAAGCTCGCTCGATCATATTGTAGCGAGCACTTACAAAATGGTCTTTATATAATCGAGACGTATAGAGATAACGCTCTAGAAGACTTGGCACAATATGATATCAACGAAGAGGCTTGGCTATTACGTGGACGTATACAGTCTCGACATGTCCGAGCCAGGAAATATTTTTGTTATATATTAATCAATAATATTAATAACAATATTACACAATATTATTGTACCTGCTTGACAGGGCGACGTACTATAGGTACTTGTGCCCATGTACTGTCAATTATATGGTACGTAGGTTATGCCCGTCATGAAGGGTTCAATGAACCTGCATTGTTCCTTAACAGTATTCTCATCGATGATGATGATGATGATAATGTTTAATAACATATTGTTTTGATTTTTTAAGAAGATGTTGTTTTTATTTGTATTACTACTTACCTAACTTAAATAAAATCATTACATTACACAAAATGTTTTTTTAATTACCACGATATTCAATGTTTGACACTAAATATTATCAGATTCAATTTTTAGTAGAACTCAGATCGGACAATACTTAGAGAAATGCGACTTTCTACATATGAAAATACATAGAATTACCTTTATATTGACATATGACTCATTTTTATTGCAAGGTAGACCAGCTTCCATACACTTATGCCCGTTCTCCTTTAATGATTCTAGGTCAATGGGAAGTACCCTATGGGTTTTGATTTGAGAGCAAAATATGCTGCAAAATTGGCCATATTTTTTTTTTGTTTGATTTATAAGTTTCATTTTATTACAACTCCAAGGGACCGTAGACCTATATATTTGATATGAATTTCAACATGATATCTCCATTCATTCCTGAGATAAAGGGGCTTGACAGACGGACAATGAAGTGCTCTTTTAAGGGTTCCATTTGAGGTACAAAACCCCAGAAAAAACCAATGACTTTAAGAACCTATTTAGTATCCACTATCTTGTTTCATAAAAACTACAGATAGAATTTCAAGGTTGGAACTAAATTATTGCTAATACTTTATTGTACAGAAAGATGGCGCTGTCAGTTTCTGTAGCAAATTAAAAGTAAAATAATTTTTGTCATGCATACCTACTACTATCTATGTAAAATATTGATAAATTGTTATTGGTCAAGTTCTGACCTCTATTAGACTTAAGATAGTATGAATTATTCGAAAAATAAACTGAGAAAGTTACCTGAATAGAATGAAACAAAATAAGTTTAGTTAAAGGATGGGATTCTTTTCAAAATATAGGCAAAGAGAGCTAAGGCACATGCATACATATTTCCTAATATTCCTTTATTATATACCCGGTTTGAAAGATGAGTGCTGGTTGTGTGTGTGTGAGACAAGCTAGTGATGCTTTTGGTGTTTCAAATGTCCATCTATTAGTTAGGGTAACTTTATATATGTTTGGCACTTTAGTGGCATAAAAAATACAATATTTGGTAGGTACATAAGTACTACTAATATAGATACTTACTTTAATACAATACTTTAAACTAAATCGAGTTATGGTATATGGCGGAGATCCACTCCAATATTATAAATTTAAAAGTAATTCTGAAACCCACTCTGTCTCTATGTCTGTTTGTTACGTTTTAACGGCTACGTGGCTGAACTGATTTTAATGAAATATATATATATTTCTACACTGAGGAGTGAGCCTACTTTCTTATAGGTTACATTTTATTGATAAACCAGACATGCAAAGGTTTGGGCGGAAGCTACTCATTCATAAATTCTTCACCAGCAAAATCATCTCTATGGAAGAAGCAAATAAGTTTTAATACAGGATAGTTACAAGTGAAAGGACAAACGAATAAAATGAAAGCAAATAACAAAGTAAGTCATGGTCATCCATCAATGAAAATAAAATACTCACATTGTTGAAGGAAATCTAGGTGATCCAAATAAACACTACAAAATATCAATGAAGTAATATTATTCAATAGTGGATGAAAAACTATAGGTTTTGTAGTAAGCAATAACCTAATACCTAAGAGATTTTAACCAATTTCAAAAAAGGAGGAGGTCCTCAATTCGACTGTATACCTATATATTTTTTTATGTTTATTACCTTATAACTCCGTCATATAACAACCGATTTGGAAAATTCTTTTATTATTTGAAAGGATAAACTTGCTGATTGGTCCCATAGAAATTTCATTGAAATCGGTTCAGTAGTTTGTTTTTTCTGTTATCTGAAGTCTGACATATTTTTGTTAAAAAGTCACTTGTTACTGATATTGAAAAGATGATAAGGGGACAACTGTTAAGAGAAGATTCATTATCAAAAATAAATTTAATCTATATTAGATTATTATACCCTTTTGAACCCTAGAAATAAAGTTCTGGAGTCAGTTACCACAAAATTTTATATAAATTCAATTCCAGAATAATTTTAGTATATACATAATTATTTTAATAGTTAAGTGAGCCACTAGGTTGAGGATAAATGTCATGTTACGATTAGAGATGGGTAACCATCCGGGTTAAAATACATGAGTTGGTTAAAACCCAATTATCACCCAAGTCATTCCACCCACTGGGTTGTTTGGGCGGGTGAAAATGAAATAAGTAGTAATTATTAACAATGACGTCTAATAAAGTACCTAAGTACCTTTAAACTTCTTTAGCTCCATCTATATGTATGTATATTTATATACAGTGTTTTTTTTTAACTGGGACAGTACGGCAGCACCCATAACCAGAGGAGATACAGGTGCAGTTTCTTTTAAAACATCAGCTCGTTTTTGAAGAAAAACATTTTGGCATATTATTTTTTTTTGGTCAAGCGTGAGTAGCGCCTTAAAATGAATCAAGTTAGTAAACATTTTTTTTAATGCCGATCGATGCAGTCCTATGTAATGATCGTTTTATTGTATCGAATAAAAAAAATCTGAGCAGCGGAAGTTAGTCCAATTTGATAAAATGTATTCTCATACATTAAAAAATCACTTCAGAGCTTCTGAATGCGGGTGGATCACCGGTACTTAAAGTCCTTCAGAAGCTCTTTAATTCTGCCTTGCTTGAAGGTACGACGCCAAAAGCATGAAACGAGGGCGTGTTGGTTCTGTTCTTCAAGAAAGGTGACAACAACACCTTGCTTAAGAATTACAGACCCATCTCGCTTTTGAGCCATGTTTATAAACTGTTTTCAAGGGTCATCGCGAACCGCCTCGAACGCAGGTTTGATGACTTCCAGCCTCCCGAACAAGCCGGGTTCCGTAAAGGCTACAGTACCATAGACCACATACATACGCTGCGGCAAGTCATACAGAAGACCGAAGAGTATAACTTGCCGCTATGTCTCGCGTTTGTGGACTATGAGAAAGCCTTCGATTCGATCGAAACATGGGCAGTGCTTGAGTCTCTCCAACGATGCCGTATTGACTATCGGTACATCGAAGTGTTGAAGTGTTTGTATAAAAACGCCACTATGTCAGTCCGAGTACACGAACAGAGCTCGAAGGCGATTCCCTTAAAAAGAGGCGTAAGACAGGGAGATGTCATCTCTCCGAAACTGTTTACGACCGCATTGGAAGATGCCTTCAAGCTTCTGGAATGGAAAGGACTGGGCATCAATATTAACGGCGAATACATCACTCACCTTCGGTTTGCCGACGATATTGTGGTCATGGCAAAGTCGATGGAAGAGCTCAGCACGATGCTCGAAGGCCTCAATCGAGTCTCCCAACGGGTAGGACTTAAAATGAACATGGACAAGACTAAAATCATGTCGAATGTCCATGTCGTCCCTGCCCCAGTTATGGTTGAGAACTCGGCTCTTGAAGTTGTCGACGCGTATGTATACCTAGGACAAACAGTCCAATTAGGAAGGTCCAACTTCGAGAAAGAGGTCAATCGTCGAATCCAACTCGGATGGGCAGCGTTTGGGAAACTTCGCAACGTCTTTTCGTCCAACATACCTCAGTGCCTTAAGACGAAAGTCTTCAATCAGTGTGTGTTACCAGTGATGACATATGGAACCGAGACGTGGTCCTTCACTATTGGCCTTATGAATAAGCTTAGAGTCGCTCAACGAGCTATGGAGAGGGCTATGCTCGGGGTTTCTCTACAGGATCGAATCAGAAATGAGGAGATACGTAGGAGAACTCAAGTCACTGACATAGCCCGACGGATTAGCACGTTGAAGTGGCAATGGGCAGGCCATATAGCGCGCAGAACAGATGGCCGTTGGGGCCGGAAGGTTCTCGAGTGGAGGCCACGGACCGGCAAGCGCAGCGTAGGACGTCCACCTACAAGATGGGCAGACGACTTGGTAAGAACCGCAGGTCGGCGTTGGATGCAGACCGCTTCCAACCGCAGTTCCTGGAGATCAATGAGGGAGGCCTTTGTCCAGCAGTAGACGTCCTACGGCTGATATGATGATGATGATGATTCTCATACAACAGGACAAAGCAAAATTCCTCCATCAAACATTTTATTAGATTCTAATTGAACATTAAAGAAGTATTAATACTGTAGCGATTAAGAAGTTTAGGAACTCCATGCTCTCATGAGCAATTCAAAAACATTTCGTATTTCAGAACAATTTTGAATTTCAAACATAGTTCTTGCACCTGTCGGACTTTTATATCAGTCATTGCATCATCTTATTTGTCCTATCATGGCATTGTCAAATATGCAAAAAGTAGACTTAATTGAAGCATATTATCGATCTCTGCCATTTATATTAAAATTCTCACAAAAATTAATAAACGTTCATCAAATGGTTTTACGCCTTACCAAAATGAAGGGTTGTTAAAATTATAACTTGTACTGGTAATTTATGAGTCTATGTTTGTGTCATCGGGTAACCTCAAAAAGTAACAGTTTAGTATGGTGTTATTTGTTATTTATGTTTTTATTTGTCAGATAGCTATGTGGAACTCGATCAGGAACCTGTGAAATGGGACCTAAGTATTAAAAACGACGAATAAAACTTACGTCTTTTAGTTTTCAACTGGTAATAACGACATATATTTATTCATACGCATTATTATTTACATCATGATCTTCGCAAAAAAAAGTTCCATTTCTGTAGGTAAATAATAATGATCTTAGTAAGTTTTAGTCAAATATTGAACTAGATTATCCTTAGATTAAAGATAGCAGCACCCTTTTGTATCCTATACTATAACATTTTAATCAAACCCAAAACCGGGTCCAATCGATAATGACAATATTTTGTGTCACCGCACTGGCTGAGTAGTGGTAAAAATAATGTTTTAAGGAAATGTCATGTCTATTCTGTTTCCCTATTTTTTTATTTGCCAATGGCAAATGCACAAAACCGTGCGACGCCAAGAAAGAAAAATAAAAAGGAAATGTCAACCTTATTTTGAGGAGCATACAGTAAGTACATAAGTTATTTTCTGCTGCTGCCTGCCATCTGTTGTGGAATTGCTGAACTTTTTCGTAAATCGAAGATGGTAGATTTAAAATACGAAACGTCGTAAATACTTTTTTTATCTATAGCAATTCGCCAAGTCAAGCGTGTGCGTAAAGAAGTTTTACTTAGTAATAAATCGATCTAAATTTAATTCCGACTTTTATTAATTTTCCAGCTTTAAGTGTCTATTAGAACGCTACTATTAATTTAATATTTTAATTACGTACCTAGTAGGTACCTACCAAAGTGGGTATCTATCTTATTTTAACTTTGGCATTAAAATAGCCAAACACCCATTTTCACCCAGCAAAATGGGTTAAAATCGGGTTAAAACCCAAATCACCCGGTTACAACCCAAATGGGTAGAATGGGTTTTTACCCATTACCCATCTCTGGTTACGATAGATGAATCGTAAAGTTGATAAATAGAAACATTGTTATTTTTGGCACAAGAAACAACACACTGACACTATACTGCTGGAAATGTAATGGGCTGCACCGACGCCAGCGATTTCTTTGCGGAAGCCTCTGTGGGAAGAATTTGTTCAAACTAAGCTTGTGCTATAGTGTGACCATTAGAGCTGTGCACTCCCTGAGGTATGCGCGCGGCGAGACGGGGGGGATGTGTCGGCCGCTCCGATCTATCAGTCTGCCGTCAACGCTCACGGCGGTAGGTAGCTTTTGTACCGGACGGTCTATGTCAGACGCACACGGGATAAATATTCAAAGATGGGTCGTGCGTTATCTCGTGATATGAAATGGAAGATGAAGTTGAAACAGAATCTATGTCAGAATAACTTTCGTTAGAATATATAATTGTTTGTAAATATAAAAAATGTTCAATAAAACAAGTCCTTTGAATTATAAGTTTAGTTCTTATTTATCACCTGCATATTTTTAATAAAATATGAGTATATTTAAGTTACATTTTAATCAACTAAGTAAGTATAATATATTACAGATAGATAGCCTCCGACCATCGTCCCGCCACAAGTCTTGCCTTAGAAATGCAAACTGATATCGTAAGATATGTCCGACATGTTTTGATCTCATTTGAACTCATGCAGTTTTTTCTTTGCCTCCCACCTCGCCGCGCATACCTCAGGGAGTGCACAGCACTAATGGTCACACTATAGTCGGATATGACAGGTGTCAAAATACTACTACCAAGATATTGATCCAGAGTTAACTAGCGTTTCCGAGTGTAATTTTTCAATATAAGGGGAAACTTAATTATTAATTATACTTTTTGTTACAATATATGGATAACATATTAAATATTTAACTTTGTTGTTGTTCGATTTTTTGCATACAACTTACCTAGGTCCTAGCAGTTGTACTTCTTCTGTTGATTTTTTTTGTATTCATTAAAATCACAATAATAGTTTTGAATTTGAAATATCCACTGCAACTTCGAAAGAATCTGGCAAGAAACAAGGCTGGTTATTCTGTTATTGGTCTAATTATACCTACATAAAATCAATAAAAAAAATTAAGTTCTTTATCTGTGACGTATTTTACACAAATTATGTTAAGTACCTACTTAGATCTTTTTACTTATATTTAAATACAGATGTCATCTCAAAATTCAAAATCTTAGGGTATTTAAGATATTCTGTGATCCTATGTATAGTTGCAGGCTGTTATAAGTCACCATCCAGATAAATAAATAACACACTGACATAAACTAAAAAGACATACATATTTTATTTAATAATCTCATTTATTTAATAATCATAATCTATCTATGAACCAATTTTCATTGAGATTAATCCAATATGTTGGTCATGAAAACGTAACAGACAGACAAAGAGAAAGTGTTACTTTCGGATTTATAATATTAGTGTGTATTTAGAATAACATTGTTAGCATTTAAGAGTCCCTCATAAATTCTAATAATACATAATAATTTTCCATGACAATTTTAGTTATTAATAGTCAAATATATCCATAGGGAAAAACCCCAACAACTTGATCACTAAATTCATTAAAAAAAATTAATGACTTGGAGATGGAACAAGCCCACCTGATCTTAAGTTGGTAACCATCGCCTATAATAAAGTATTGTCTCGTATGTCACGCACCTTAGAAATGTGCCCTATGATACACTGCCCTGTGTCCATCAACATGAGGCACATAAGGCTGTAATTACACCGGTAACCATACCCTTCAAACCGAAACACAGCAGTGCTGCTTGGCGGCAGAAATAGGTATGGTGATAGTACTTGCCTGGGTGAACACTTTCACAAGGAACTCTAGCCAATACTCTTAATATTATTAAACATAAAAGGATTATTATTTAAAAGTAACATCCATAATGAGGCACAAACTTAACATAATTTAGGTTTGACAGACAAATGTCACAATAGAAAACCACAAGTAACTTTTTAATAAAAATATGACTGACAGACACTTCAGCTAACAGAAAAAAACCAAATTACTGAACCGGTTTGATGAAATTTCTATGGGATCAATCGGAAATTATATCCTTCCAAATTGGTTGTTAAATGACGGGAGTTCTGAGGTAACAAACATAAAAATAAACCTAATTGAGAAACTTCTCCTTTTTTTTTAAGTCAGTTATGAATATATTACGGTCTGGTAATAGGTCAGGCACCGCAGCCATACAAAAATGTATTGGCGTGATCCTTGACAGGTTCAACCTAAAATTATGTTTGGCAATTTATGTTTGTACCTACTTATTTAATATATTTTATACGGTATTCATCTAAATAGTTAGGTAGGTATCTAAACCTGATAAACAGATTTCCCAATAGGTACCTCTACTACTAAATTGTATTATATTGACCTTACATGTCATCCTACAATATTGCATGATTAACAGCCTAGTCTTCTTAAAGTTATAACTTACTAGCGGTTTCACTCGCGTGTTTGGTTTGTCAATAAAAACATAACCCTCCTTTTTCGCAGTCGGTTAAAAAGCTAGGTGCCGCCCCGGCTTCGCTCCCCAACCTCTATAACTTAAATGATGTATGCTATAATTATGTCATTAGCTATTTTTTTTACTTAATGATCGAGTGAAGCGAGATCTCCAAATCAACTTGGCAAATCAGCGTTATATGTATGTTTGTTTGTCCGAGGATAACTTTCGAAACGTTGATCCGATCATCATGAAATTTGGTAAATAAGTAGGTAGGTAGTGTTGGCACAATTCTGGTGTGACTTAATGTGCTAAAAATATTTGGGGGTTGTTGAGATATTGGGGTTCAAGAGGGGTAAAAAAAAACAAAATAGGACTATCCGGTCAAATGGCACGTCTAATGAAAAGTCTTCATTGGTACAATTCGACCCCATTTTATTTTTTGTTTAAACCTTGTAGTATTTAAGTTATTATAACTTTGACGAAATTCACAGGGCACGCCAGTGACACCCACAGTGCTGAAATTTGGTACGCGTGTAGCTTTAGTGACACAAATACTTGTAGGGAAAAGTCTGAAATTCAGAATAACTGCAATTTCTACCCCAAAAAAATGTAACCAATTAACACGAACCTCCCGTTACCTGTAATTTGAATGAAACTGTAGGTCCATGATAGGTAGTATGCATTTCGGGGCACTATTTTGATAGTCAAAGATTACAAATAAGTAGGTAATATATATATATATTTGTTTTTATGGGAGACTCGCAAGATATCAGTTCGGGGAGAACCACTAGTAGGTAAAAAACTAAATTAAACTTTATTTTCACATAAAATTGTGGTATGTTTACCATGCTTTGTGTGCTAGATATAGCTTTGATTTAAAGTATTTTATATACCTATTACATAATGTTGACAAATATTTTCAAAAGAAATTAAACTTCTTGATTTAAATTGTTGTACCTATCAGCCATAGGACATCCACTTACAAACGTAGGACTTCCCCATTCACTTACCTTCCCAGATTAACATTGGGAGGGATTGCCACAATGGGCATGATATTTTTACAATGTTTAAATAACCCAATCTTTGGCCAAGCTGCACCAATTTACAATACACTAACTAAGATTAAAATATTAAATCATTAAAGTGACAGATTCATTACAGTGAAGATGCGACAGAAAATGGCAATTTGTTTAACATGTGAATATTGTAAATCCTAGCTAAGACATATCCATGTGGGGTGTGTCAGTCAGTAAATTTGTTGATAACCCTCTACCTGCAATAATCCATTAAATGATAAATCGGGATTCAGGACTAAGTAATGAACCATACATGAATAATTAGAATATACTGTAGGAATTTATCCATTATTTCGCTACACCATAAGTATGTTTGTTTTGAGTTAGATTTGTAATATTTTATTATAGTGATTTTAAAGTGATACCTACATTGTCTTAAATTATTAATCTTCTTTATATAGTATAAAATGAAGTCGCTTCCGCTGTCCTAGATCGTTAGAATATTTAGATCCTACTACTACCTTAGATCTTTTAAACTACTCAACGGATTTTAATGTAGGTTTCAGCAATAGATACAGTGATTCAAGAGGAAGGTTTATATGTATAATATACCTAGTCAGGTCATAAATTCTGTCACATGTTTAATATAAAATAATTGAAACAAGTTTATTCATTATGTAACCATTTATATACCAAAATGAACGTAACAAAACATAGATTCTTATGACACTAAAGTTTATTCAAAATGACCTCCGTGATTTTGAATACAGGCCTTCAATCTGCGCGGCCAGTCATCTATCGCAGCACGAACGAGGTCCATGTCAATATCGTCAGCTGCCTTAATCAAGGATGTCTTGAGTGACTCCAAATTGGGATGAGGCTTTGAGCACGCCTTTTCCTCCAAGTGTTGCCATATCTTGTAATCAAACGGATTCAAATCTGGACTGGAGGAGGGCCAGTCTTCGTGCCGGATGAAGTCGATTTCACGCGCCGCCAGCCAGTCTTGTGTGCTCTTCGCTCTATGAGCTGGCGCCGAATCTTGTTGGAATACCCAGTGCCTGTTATTGAACATGGTATGAGAAACAGGTTCCACAAGGTTCGTCAGGACTGTATTTTGATACACAACTGCATTCGTTTTTACACCTTTCTCACAAAAATGTACCTCTGTTAAGCCCCAATAAGAAACTCCCAACCATACCAGGAGCGAGGATGGAAAATGACCTCGTTGGACACGCGGAATACGGTTGCTCGCTTCTTCACTACTGTGTGCGTACACCTTATCATTTTGTTTGTTGTAGCTCTCTTCTACGCTAAAAAATTTATCATCCGAAAAAAGAATTTCCCGATATTTTTTTCCCGCGTACCGCTTCAACAAAGCGCGGCATCTCTTCAGTCTCAGGTCCATTAGACGAGCATTCAAACGATGTCCTGTTTTTCTTCGATATGCCCGAAGTCCTAAGTTTTCATTTAACACCCTTTTCACCGTGGTTCCGCTTAACCCCATCTGAAGGGCCAACAGTTTTTTCTTACGTTTGGGATTTCTTTGAATTCGCGCCTTCACAGCTTTTATCACTGCTGGAGTCCTAACAGACCGAGGGCGACCACTTCTTGACCTGTCATCTACACTAGTCTTCATTGTATCGTTTGATGGTGCGATAAACGAATCTTTTGGTTATATTCAAATTTTTCAGTATGTCAAAAATTTGAATTGGCGCGTAACCGCAACGATGCAACGCAATAACTGCAACACGGTCTTCTTTAAGCGTCCACTCCATATTTAAAAATGAGTAAAATTCTAAAAAGTATACATTTTTATTTTCATGAACAATTCGAAATTCGAATTCTATAAACTTTTTTGTGGCCAGCATTCTAAAAGAAAAGTTTTTACTGTGTGACAATACTTATGACCTGACTAGGTATACATAGAAACTGTTTGTTTGTTACCTTTTCATAACTAAGCGGCTGAACGGATCGTAATGCAAGGAGATAGATTATATCCTGGGGAAGGGCATAGGCTACTTTTTATCCGAGTGCGCAAAAGGAGGGTAATGTTTTTATTGAAATACGTCAGCTAGTAAATAATAATCAAGGCTTCATTGTGTCAAAAAAACCTATTAATTTTAGACCTTCTAGGTCTGAATCTTAAAAAAGTTAGTCTGACCAAACATTTTTGACCGTCCTGATTTGGTCAGACGTCTGGTTGAATTAAATTTCGGCAAAATAAAGCTTACTTGACGTTGAAAGTCGACTCAAAGTGTCTTAGCCAGGTTTAGGCCCAGTTTCGCAAACTGTACATTAGGTAAGCGAAGCGGGCTCGCAGCTGCATTGACAATGTTGGGAGGCGGGCGGCGCCTCAGACGGTGAAAGTACCAAACTGCCGGATTACTTGCCGAATTAAATATTTGGACGCAACATTATTCCATTTGTTCATCTAACCGTTTATTTAATTAGACTAGAATAATCAATTAGGTTTTTTGCAAGAGAACAGGTCCAAATGTTATGCTGTAGGGTCAACCAGGGAATTGTAAACACATAAAAACATTACTAGCTTTCGAAAACTATAAGTTGTAAAAAAACTATGATCATTTGTTAGACTTATGTGAGAAACCTTGGCAGAACAATTAATGGCCAAAACGGTGCAATAGCAGATTGTTTTCAGTGCTATTAGTAGTCTTTAAATTTGATTGTTTACATTTCCCCTAAAATTATACAATTTAGTGTGAACTACTGATGGTGCGTCTACTGATGAACTCTTTTCAGTACGAGGGGGAAATGTAAACAAAATAGAAATTAATTTATGAAACTTTTTTTTTATGTTAATGAAAGTAGGTTATACTTCTGACATAATGGTGGACATAATAAACAAAAATATGTTCCGTTTCTTTAACTAACCTATTTAATATAATAAAAAATGGGTAATGAAAGACGTTTCCAATAACCCTGGTTGACCATACCTATTGTACTTACCTACCTACATTTTGCAATTACCTACCTCAATACCAACTAAGAGCGAACCACGGATTTATAAACCTTATCATTAATCTGGAAATGTCCGCGGTGGTGCATATTTTTGTATTCTAATACTGCATTCATCAATGCTATACCTGAAATTAAAAGATAAGAGTCAGGTGCGAATATATCAGAAATACCACGAAGGTTACTGATGCAATGGTAGATCTCTGTAAACTTAAATGGAAGTGGGCGGGTCACATTGCCAGAGCACATAAAGATGAGCGCTAGAGTGAGCGGATCTTGCACTGGTACCCAAGAGATGTTAGACGAGCGAGAGGCAGGCCGAGGGGAAGGTGGTGCGACGATTTCGTGGAGGCAGCGGGAAGGACTTGGACTCGTCTAGCACAAGATCGATTACAATGGAACCGTATGGAGGAGGCCTACATCCGACTTTGGGTGCCAAAGTGTACGAAATAGAGCACGTAAACTTAGATTCTAAGACATTTTGGAAATAAAGGCTTTATTTATTTATTTAATACTGCATCCATCCACCGAATTACGTCGGTCATCATCGAGAAGAGGCCTTCCCTTGTACTGCGTGAACTGCGTCTTTATGACGTCGCCTCTTTTTTGAGAAGCTGCTATCGGTTCTTGATACATTGCCTGTCTAAGGCTTCTTCAGCTAGCTGAGAGCTGTCGCGGTGACTACTGATTCTTGAGTACAGTTTATCAAACAGTATCCGAGCATGGATCTTTCATAGCTAGTTTCGCGTAGTAACCAATGGTAGATCTCGTCTCACTGCTATAATATATTTTGACGGACAGAAGGACACAAAGGACTGGTTGTACAATTTCGTCTTAGGGTTCGTCGTCTAATAGGCAATTGAAGGATTAGTATCACTATTCACCAACTTTGATAGATACACCCGAAGATGTATTGACATTTCTAACTTCAAAATTAAACGGCTATACACTAGTATCTGACCTTGTTATCAGTTTTGGTTGATATGTTAAAATTTCTGGTTTGTCACAAATACGGTAATTAATAATATCATTAAAATTGAATCCAAGGCATCATGTTACAAATAGTTCATTTCATTGAATAGATGTTAGATAAATTCTATTCGCTCTATATAGTGTTTCAGTTTGATTGGTTAAAATGTTACAGATAGGAAATATTCCTCCAATTACAATGTATTTTAAACAAAACTAGGTACCTATTATAGCCGATCATATGTCTGGTGTCTCAGTAGATGCGCTCATGCTTCAATATTGCCGCATTTATTATTTATCTTTTTCTTTTTGTGTACCGAATAATAACAATATTTTTTAAGTAAGATTTTTCTGTATTTACTAACAAAAATTATGGATCCCTGTCTGGTCTGAAATAAATGTTTTTTTTAATATTATTTTATTCAAAGGATTATACATATATTTATTTATTATCAAATTTAAACTAATTCTGTGAACAATTTTTTCATAACACTAGTTCTGGCAAGACTACATCATCGTAATCAATATATATTAATTACATTAGATATATTTCTAAAAATGTTCCATGGCGTCAGATGTTTTGAACTCCCCTAAATGCCTTCTTTTCACCAAGACGTAAACATTTTGTTACGCGGTGCATCGAAAAGCTGCTCGGTCGCCCACCTGATTTGTGATTCCCTAGTCTGTGCACGTGTTTGACAGCGATGTGTATCTTTTGTTGACTGCCTCGGATCACGGGCACCTATTCTCCCACCTTGCCACGCAACCGTGAATCCTCTGTGTACACAGCCAATAGCGAATTTCCGTTAGCATCCGACTCGATCTGCAGCAGGTTTGGTGGCCGTTTTTTTTCTCGGCGCTTTGTAAGCGTGCCACCTGGCCTTTTTTCCTGGGTTTTGGATCCATTGAAGGCCTGAATCACTATTGTAAAACTTCCGAATGATTGTCCAGTGTCGGTTTAGAATAAAACGTAACTCTGGATGAATCACCGTTAGTTGAAACGAAGTTTATGCCAGTTTCAATTAGGATTCCTATTCTCTTGTTTCAGTTTCATTGATTCGAACAAATGAATGAAGTGTAAAGTAGGTAGATGCTGTGTCAGGCAGGTTTTACGAATTCAGCGTTGCTATTTTGTAAAGTATGCATTTCAAATAATTCGTAATCATTCCGGATATCCATGCATCCGTATTTATTATGAAGTGCAATTGACACCATTGAAAGTAAATAAATTTGTAGACTAGTCAAAATGAGCTTATCCAATGTGTATATTATTGTGACTTGTGCATGCCATATTGACTTCGTACCAGAAAAGCTTCTTACAAATAGTTCTTGGTGGATCCTGTGACGTATGCGTGACGGAGAACACGCCCTATAGGCAGGGGTCGTCGCACCCTTCGTCCCCCATGCATTGGCACCTGGTTATCCCCAGCCAAGTATTTACTTGCGAACAGATGTTTGACTCTCCCAACCGAACCCAAGAATTCAATCAGTTTCTATTTTCGTGTTTTAACGCAATTGTTTTAGATTCTTAGGTTACCCAGTCGCTTTATTTTATGAGCCAAACATACCTTACCTTTAAATAATTAATCTTAGCTTGCTTTAGAAGTTTCAAACTCTATAATGCAAACCTGTTTGTAAATGTCAGTGTATCTGTCGGTGTTACTGCTGTGAAACTACTTAATGCAGTTTTGAATTAAAGAGGAATAAGTACTTACCTTGTTTTGGAAAATATACCTATAATTTGCTGTGTAGGAAGGACGGAAGAGATGATGGATATCCAAATCATATGTAGTTTTTATGGAGGTTGCTATCTTTTACGACCGGTAAGAATGCTGCTCTCAAGGAATGGGATTTACGTCTAGAAAGGGACGGATGATTAGAAATAGGGAGCATAAGGACGCCGACCGTACGATAAAGTCAATGTATACAACAGGGAGACAGAAAGACCGTTGATACGTTGCATAAATTAAGTTAATGTATCCAAATCAAAATGCATGACGGACCCTTGTTTACAATATACGAGGAGGGATCAAAAAGTAGTGAGAATGAGATAGAATATAATGACTATTGATAACTTAATAATTTATTTTTCTACATAGTCTCCGAGTCTCTCTACACACCGAGTCCAGCGCTTTTCCAAGGCTTCAATCCCTTTCAAAAAAAAAGCTTTGTCTTGGTCCTGCAAAAAGCTCTCCACGGCATTCATCACCTCGTTATCGTTTTCGTACCTGTTTCCCCTTAAGTATTCTTTCAATTTGGGGAACAGATAAAAATTGCTAGGTGCCAGATCTGGTGAATAATGGGGATGGTCAACCAATTCGAAGCCAGCTTGCTGAATGGCAGCCATCGCAACTGCTGACCTGTGCGCGGGTGCTTTGTCGTGATGAAACAGCACGCCCCTTCGAAGTTTCCATCTCCTTTTCTCTTTGATGGCATTCCTCAACTTGGGAATTAAAGCTGCATAATAGTGCTTCCACGCTCCAGGTAATCAATCAACAATATCCCTTCTGAGTCCCAAAATATTGAGGCAATAACCTTGCCAGCCGATGCCACGGCACGAAACTTCTTCGGGGTCGGTGATGATGACCGTTTCCATTGCGAAGATTGCTGTTTTGTCTCGGGATCAAAATGATGGACCCATGTTTCGTCCTTTGTTACGCTAAACGAGTAAAAGTTTTCAGAATCTACTTGAAACTTGTCCAACAATATCTTCGAAATGTCAAGTCGATTTTGTTTCTGACTGTCGGTTAACATTTTCGGCACCCATCTTGCGGAGACTTTTCTCATATTCAAAGATTGTTTCAATATGGATTGAAAACTTCCATATGAAATGCCCGTTTCTTGTACTAAGTGTCAGATGGTAACTCTTCGATCGCTCAATACAATTTTCTCGACTTTCGCAACATTTTCTTGGGTGACTGATGTCGATGGACGGCTGCAACGATGTTTGTCTTCCGTGCTCGTTCTCCCTATTCGAAATTGAGAAGCCCCCCTTGCGACAGTGGATTACGGCGGAGCAGACTCTCCTAATGTTGCCTCCAAATCGCAATGAATCTCTTGCGTCATTAACTTTTTAAACAGAGGTACTTAACGGCTCGCACTTCGTTTTCTCCATTTTCGAGAACACGTTTCGACACGAAGCAAACAAATGACTACATTCAGAAAAAAACAAAAGAGAATCGAAGATCTTTTTCTTTATTCATATTACAAATATGTATCTGAGCTATGCCTGCCAGTATTTTTTTTTTACCAAGGAGTATGTCGTTCTCACTACTTTTTGATCTCTCCTCGTAATATTGTCATTTTACCCTATAAAGTAGTTCAATGTTTACAAAACTTTGTAATGAGCAAAAGTAAGCATATTTTTTGCTCCTATTCTTTTCGCTGTTTATTGAGACACTTGCATACAGCCGACAATTAACCCAGTTAAGTACCTACATTAAATATAGACTAGTCCTAATTTTCCCGCTGGGTTTTTGTAAAGCATCACTTCAATAATAAGGTCAGAGTGCTGAGATAGAGCCATATTTGTTCAAATCGTGAAGATCAACCTGATTGTTATCTTTTAAGTACCTACTTCTCTTCACGTAGAAAAGTACCATAAAGAGCATTTGTTAGGTAACGCTTAAACTAGACAAAAAACAACTTTCATTTAATTATTGTCTTGAAATTCCGTTTCTCAGGTAGGCGCCTGGCACCTCTAATATTATTTTTAATTCTGTAACGGACCTCGCGACATAGTTTTTTTATCACTGGATCTTTTTACTCATTGATGAATTTTTAGAATTAGACGATTTTATTCGTGCGAAAACGCATGAAGAATCTTATCAGTGATATATATGGAAAATGATATCGATGTTGGGGAATCTGTGTCAACGTTGCGTTGGACCCACTTGCTCCGAATCTTTGGTACAACCAACGGTGCTGGCTGGGCGTCGTCGGTCGCCTCGCAATTTGACGCTTTCTTATCTCGTCAAACAACTCGGTACCTTGATCTGACCTCTACACAGAAAAAAACTGCTGAAGGTCTCATTAAATTACTTTTGTAATTTAATTTAACAGACTATTGTGTGATGGTATTAATCAATCAATGCGCTAAAAATATTCTCATAGCATAGCATTCATGCTAACATCTTTACTCTGCAACTGGCTTAAATTATCTGTTATTGTTTTGGACATTTGGAATACAGTGTGAAAATATGCTGTTGAAAAGCAGTTTGCATGCAGTAAGTCCGACTGCAAAGCAATGGTGCAGCTACTTTCAAATTTATCATATTTATTTAAGCCTCTTTCTTTCCCGACATTAATATTACTAATTATTATTTACATTAATAGATATATTTTTTTGTTTGTACATAATAATGTATTATTTATTGTAAGGATACATACCTATCTTTGAGTAAAGGCCTCCTCCAGCCCTTTCCATTCGAATCTCCCATAATGTAATCGCGCCATCGTTTTGTTGGTCTTCCTCGCGAGCGTATTGTAGTCCTGGGGTGCCAGTAAAGGTTATTTTCGCTCCATCTTCTATCCCACACCCATCTCCTTTTTAGTTTACATGCTATTTCTGCGGCGACAAATAGTAAGGTTTTGTTTCGCATGTCCCTGTCCCTAAGTCATAGTCTCATCATGCTCCTCTCTGTCGACCTTAACCTGAAATCTGAAACCTAAATCTTATTTGTATCACATTTTTAGTTAGTGTCCAGCTTTTACATCCGTAAAGTAGAGTCGGAAGAATTATAGTATCCATTGCCTTCTTCAGTTTTAAAGGTATTTTTGATTTGATTTAAAAACTTCTTTGAGAGACCAGTATTTGTTCCATGTTTTTTTATACGGCGCTCTACTTCACAGGTTGTGGGCTCTTCGAACGATGTTTATCATACTTGTGGTTCGCTCCGAACTGAGATCTCGCGAGTCTCCCATAAAAACAAAAAAATATTATTTGTAATAATTGACTATCAAAATAGTGCCACAAAATCCATGACCAACCAACTTGACCTACAGTTTCATTCAAATTACAGGTAACGGGAGTTCATGTCATTTGGTTCCCTTTTTGGGGTAGAAATTGCAGTTATTCTGGATTTCAGACTTTTCTCTATATTTGTGTCACTAAAGCACCAAATTTCAGAATTGTGTGGTCACTGGTGTACCCTGTGAATTTTGTCAAAGTTTTTATTATTGCTAATAACTTAAAAACTACAAGGTTTAAACAAAAAATAAAAACGGGGTCAAAATGTACTTACACATACCTGTCATTTGACGTGCCACTTGACCGGATAGTCCCATTTTGGTTTTTTACCTCTTGAACCCCAATATCTCAACAACCCCCCCCCCCCCCGACTTTAGTTCATTTAGTCACACAAAATTGTGCCCATGACTACCTCACTACCTACTTATAACAAAAAAATTTCATGATGATCGGATAAACGCTTCGAAAGTTATCCTCGGACAAACAAACATGCATACCTACATACATATAACGCCAATTTGCCCAAGTTGATTTGGAGATCTCGCTTCGCTCGGTGAATTAGTAAGGATTATTTGCAAGACTAAAATACATAAGAAACAGTTGAATAATCTAAAGAACGTTGCAAAAGATCTATAGATAGCTCAACTGGTCCAGATCACTACCAGGCGGAAGTGTTCCCAAGACACTGGCTGCATTGCCCCACTGAATAGCATGAATTCGCAGTAGGTATTATCAGAATGGCTTCCTGATAGTAAACCTCTTCATTCCGTCTTTAGTGTTATTTTCTGGTAATCAATCCTTCTACTGCTAGTTGCAATTGATTTTCTCTCGTCTAAAACTTATCTTGTAAAAGTTTTTTTGCTTAACAAAGGTCACCAGCATATTCCGCTAAGGTCACTTTGTGCAGGTATTTTATTGCCTCACTGTACAACGTAGCAATTTATCGCAAGGCCGAAATTGCTTTTTGTATATTTTTTACCCGGACAAAATGATACTTATTATGTGTTCTGCATGTTGTTTGAAGAGTTTGCACCGAATATAATTTGTCTATCTCTATAATACGAGAATATGCCCAAAAGTATGTGATAAAATACATAATTTTGGTTACTCATTATTATTACTGCTGTTGACATTGTTATGTGGAGTGGAACCTGCAAATCGGTAGCGTCAAATATTATTCTCATCACTTTCGATTTTGTTTACTCACATAGTTGCTAAAACTTAACCGCATGGAAAGTCCATTATCACGCTGGATATATAAAATCCCTATAATAAATACATATACCTAATACTTGGTATTATTTATTTTTATGCAAGCCTTCGTCTTCTGTAAGTTGGAACATGTCGGACTTTTACGGTTCTTCTAAATTAGAATTGGAATAAAATTATTCACAATCGACCTTGCTTGATGAAACTGGTTTGGCATTCACAGCTTATAGCTATCTCATTCTAGGAAATTTTTAAAATCGATTAAATATATCACAAGCCCAAAATTAATTGATTTAACTGGCTTTATGAACAAAATATCTAATTCTATTTAGGTCAGCTAGTTGATGAGTGAACTCTTTTGTGTCATTCTTCCATTGCGGTTGATTTGGAAGTCACATACTTCCTTATGGGCTGCGAGTCTTTATTCGAATCTTCGAGAGTCACGGCCATGGATGTTTCCAGTTCCGGGTCATCCCCTCTCCTCTGCGTCTAGACTGCAATGCAACTTCTTAAATTTCACATTGAGCTCTGCGGTTAAGTAAGTAACTAAAGCAATTTTTAAGTTTACATCATCAGCAGTGCCGCCCAGCCTAGTTATGTTTCTCGCGTTCGGCCATCGCTGGTTGTGCAATGGCCACGACTTGCCGACACTTGCTTATTGTAACCAGCTCGAACGTTGCCTAACTAGTTTTGCTTCTTGTCGTCTAATTACTCCGTTTCATTAGGTTCTGCCTTATAAATCACGCACAAATTTTGATTAGGTGGAGAGTTTATAAGCGATGATTCTCGCTTCTCATCGTCTCTCGTTTGATTGATTTATTGACCTCAGCTTCTCGAGTTCAGGGGAATTTACCTTATCTACCGCATACTGCAAGGCTGCAGCACTTGAGTTGTTTGTGTGTGAATATACATTTATGGTTTTGCACTTTATATACTTAAATATACTAGCTGACCCGCCCGCGGCTTCGCACGCGTGGATTGTCAATACAAACATTACCCTCTTGCGCAGTCGGGTAAAAAGTAGCCTATGTCCCAATCCCGGTCACAATCTATCTATGCCCCCCCCCGCTCCCTCCCCTTTTAGGGATATTTTTTGTTGAAACATGTATTTCTTTATTGCTTGCCAAAAGCCTAAATATGAGGAATTATGGAGTGCCCATACAAACTTTCAAGCTATTTGACCGCCTTTATGATTATTTTTTGAGACATAAGATAGCCTATGTACTTCTTCAGGATATAATCCTTGCCAAATTTCTTTACGATCCGTTCAACAAATAAATAAACTGAGTTACTTTCGTATTTATAATATTTATTAGTATGGATATCTTAGTAAGATAGCTAAAAAGATGAATTAATAAAAATTCTATATTATACCTTAAAAGCTAGGTACAACAAAAAAGAGACAAGTAAATATTTAAAAAAAAATTACTAAAGTAAGATTTCCCGATACAATAGTAAATTTATTTCAATATATTTTACACGCTGCAAAAAGGAGGTTGCAATTGTTGTACTTTAGAGTTCAGTTTTGTAGTGCCCTTATTCGTATAACTAGGTAAGGCCTCTAATTTGTCTTTTGGTCCCAATATATGACTTCTAATGCACCTGTGTTTTGAAACCACCATTATAGTGTATCGAACTCACTGAAAAGCAACAACACACGTTATTTACATGACTCATAATACTACGGCATTCGATATATTGTTGCTAGCTTTTCCATTGCCTGCATTATTTGCAGTATTTACCTTGTAATTGTACCACATACGTTATAAGTGTCGCGTCAGTGTGTTTTCCTGAAGTGAACATTTTGTTTGAAGCCCGAAAATAAAGATCGCACGAAACCATTGTATTGAGATGATGCAATGGCTATTCATTTTGTATGTATTGTAAATCATAGAAAAATCATTTTTTATTTACTGACATTTTTGGATTGTTGTCTCTATTGTGCCCTTGGGCCCAACCAATTCTATCAGACTATTATAATACGAATACAGTAATGTCGAGCTTGTTATATCTCTAAACCATGGTCATTTTGTCCCATCAGGCACACAGCCTTTGTCTATCAACAGCCAACACTTTGTTTATTATTACTTATTATCACTTATTCTCGCGTCAGTCAAGATCAACCGAATTTCTAAACAATTTCACTTTAATGACTTAATATTAAACTCTCTGTCAGGTCAGTTTAGCAGCAATTATATTCAACTCATTTAATATGTTTTTCTGTTTCAGGATAGATTGGCAAAAGCAAAAATACAGTTCCTACCCGGAAATGAAGGGGTAAGTTTTATCAATAGCGTAACTGTGACTTAAACTAGTTTAAGTTAAACAGAAGACAATAAAGAGAAATATAATTTCGACGAACTATTTTCATATATTTAGATAACAAGAATAATTGGGCATACATAAATTCTTAACTAAATAGTTCTCTTTGAATGTGGTTAAGCAATGAAATAAAGTATAATTTAATACTTTTATCCGTCATATTTTTAACCATTAGATTTCATAAGATTGATGATATAATAATTCACGTTAGTGCACGTACCTGATAAACAGTTTGCATAATAATACGACCTTATCGACTTGGACATTTGAAACGAACGTTAAGTAATTCCATATTTGCTGTTTACTAGCTATATAAATCTCCTCCAAGATATTTCACGAAATTGCAATTAGGACACCTGGCCTGAAATATAGAGATAACAATAAAATGTAGTGACTCGAAAGCTTTAATTGTTACTTGCAAACAAACAAGTTAGAGCAGGTAGATACTGGCTTTCTGTCTCTTTCATTTGGCTTTGGGAAATTAGCGTTTGGTGCATTCACCTACCTTTATTATGACTCAACCATTCATTGTAATTCCTTCCAGTAGAATTAATTATTTTATCGGGATTGATAAATAATGAATTGACTAAAACCATTGCACAGCTAAGTTGCTTAAATTCTAAATAGTTCAGGAAAAGTGAAACATCTTACCTATGCCGGAAAACTACTAAGCCTGGACTGAGGGGGCCTCATCGTCATACGGACGTGGGCCTTGACTTGGATGTACTAGTTTACGCTTGCGGCACTCGATACGCTTGTGAAATTATATGATGACCCACTTAGTGAAATTCAATTTGCTATTAAGCTACGGTTACTGATCTATTAAACTTTTTAACCCAAATCGACAATCAAGTCGGTCTTACCTTCGTCCCCCGCGACGGCGACGACAACGCAACGGCCTCGCCATTTAGGCTCGAGCACGGAGGCTTTATGTCGATCGATCGACAGCCCGTGTCATTGTTTTTAATTGCGTCATAAAATGAACAAGTAAAGTCCTACCGCCTTTACATTTATTAATGTAAAGTCATATTGGTGTGTTTTGTTATCACATTCATAATTTTCCTTAGAGCTCTCAAGTTACTCGAAAGTGTTTTGAACCTTTCATCAGATTGATTGGTTTATGACGCTCGCTACGCAACAGTCGCTTCTGAATCAATTTACTCGTAGGTTGTCTAAGCAAAAACGTAACTAATGCAATTTTGTTTACAAGGTGATAATCCCCGGTCGATCCCCGCGCGCGACGGCCGGCGCCTCCGACCGGTTTGTCGGTTGCCACCGCTCGCCTGCCGGTTTGACGTGATCTCTTCTCTTGTTGCTTGTCGAGAGTAACTTGCCCGTATCGTATGTAAACGACCCCGGCAACCTTATTCAAAATCTAAACCACTTTTATAAAAAAAAACCAGCCTAACTTAGGAATTAAATTGATGTAGGCTTGTGAGTTATGCGACATTGTAATCCCTAACGCTCAGCATTACATTAGGTACAACATTTATGCAAATTGTATATGCCGTTAATAAAACTCAACCTTGGTGTTGCTATTTTATAAAAATAATCTGCAGTAAACGTTGATAAAACACTGTTCTCTGAAAACGCCTCGCCATCATTCCTCGAATATCTCTGTATCGTATAGGTGTGTTAGGTCCGAGACTCCGCTGGCACATATCCAACTTGCACATAATAACCACAATTCAATGAGTCGCAGACCAGAATAGTAAATAAGATAGAGTGGACTGCGTAAAAATAGATACGCTCCAGTCGTTAGTGGATTGCACCTTCCAGGTGGTGTGTGCTGCGGCCAATGTCCTCATTGCGCCGCTTTTTCAATTGTTTTTCTTTATATTATCTTTATTGTATAACTGCTTTCACCACCGACCAGATCCTTTATCATCGGAACATCATGATATTGTCTATTTGCTGCAAATTTAGCGCTCTCATATCACTGTTATCTATTAAACAAATGAATCATCTATAATCTGGTGTACAATGAACTCAATGTTCTGTATTATAAAATTGAATGTTCATCACACTCTGTAACTTGGAATACGATTTGACTCGGTCAGGTCGTTGTCCTCTCAAGACTTTGTTACCTTCGCCAACGGTTTACGGAACATTATTGCAGTCCTTGAAAACAGGATTTGGATTTTAAAAAGTATATGAAGGACTGTAATTATAACTTCAACTTTATTAATATTCTCATGTGTCCTCTCTAAATAATAGTAACGTGTTTTTTTTATTTTATTTTAAATATTCAAGTGCCGTTATATCACTGCCTGCCACACATTCTAAATTTAAGTTCGTCAGAAAAAGTACAATACAGGGTGTGGCAAGAGAAGCGCTCCTCTAAAACACGATAAAGCGTTATGTTGTAAAAACATTCCATAAAGGAATTACTTAAGAGTCGATAAGAGTTTTATAGAAAGTGTAAAACAGTTATTCGTATCCTTAAATAATTAAATTACAAAATAAAAGGTAGGTAGGTACTTACTTTCTCTGACAGTACCATTATTTGGCCACACCCTATATATTGGTGTACCGTTGTTGTCGCGTTGGTCAGTAGATGATATTTTTGAGCACAAAAGAGGCTCGCAATTATCGGTGTGCTGCTAAAAGTAATGATATTTTACAATAGTAAGAAAGCAAGGTAAAAGTGACACATTGCTGCCTTGCGTTACGTATCAAGGTGACTCGCGGTGTATGTTCGCGTAGGTCGTGTAAAGTGCATTTTTGGCGAGTGCCGTATCGTATTGCGGTTGTTATCATTATCCAGGGACGGATTATCCATAAGGCGGATTAGGCAACTGCCTAGGGGCCCCGCACCTACTAGGGGCCCACGGGCGCTTAGTCGATGCGGGCCACGCACCAAGAAAAAAAACGTTTCATTCGTGACATTCCCCATTAATTAAGTCCGGTAATGTTGCCATAGAAAAAATGATTTTACTTACTGTAAAAAACAGTACAATCAACTTTCCCGAATGTAATAATATTTTACAAATATATAGAAGTCCGATGGTATCAAACGCCACAGGTAAACGAAATTTTTCGAAATTCAAATTAATAAAAAACTGTCTTCGTTCAACAATATCACAGAACCGTTTAAATTCATTGTCCATAATGGCGATTGAAAATGATGTGTTGGAGTGGTCAACTTCCAAGATGTTTTAAACGATTTGTATCTAAAAAAGTTAGACGAGTTGCTATTTAAACTTATTGTACCGCAAATCGGCGTTGTATGTTTGTTTGTCCGAGGATAACTTTCGAAGCGTTAAACCGATCATTGTGAAATTTGATATATAGGTAGGTACGTAGTGTTGACACAATCATGGTGTGACCAAATGAGCTAAAAATGTTGGGGGAGTTGTTGAAATATATTGGGGTTCAAGAGGGGTAAAAAAATCAAAATGAGACTATTTGGTCAAATGGGACGTCTAATGAAATGTTTTCATTTCGACCACGTTTTTATTTTTATTTTAAACTTTGTAGTTTTTGAGTTATTTATTAGCCGTAATAAAAACTGAACTTTGACGAAATTCACAGGATACACCAGTGACCCCATATTGCTGAAATTTGGTATTTGTGTAGCTTTAGTGACACAGATATAGGCAAAAGTCTGAAATCCAGAATAATTGCAATCGCACCCCAAAAATTTTAACCAAATACATGAACTCCCGTTACTTGTAATTTGAATGAAACTGTAGGTCAAGTAAGTTGGTTATTGATTTCGTGGCACTATTTTGATAGTCAAAGATCACAAATATTTTTTTTTTTGTGTTTTATTCGGAGACTCGCGAAATCTCAGTTAGGGGCGAGCCACTAGTTTATTTAAAAACTAGTAAGCGTTGCAGGAACTTTCAATCTGATCTGCAGGCTTGGCGTCGTGATTCTGATTTTTTTCCGAGCCCGGTACTTCTTAGCATCTCCGGCAGTTGCAATCTTCCTTTAGTTTATCTTTAATCATATGTAGTTTTCGTCATACCTGCCGTCGATAAATCTTTTCTGTACATAGAGTGATTGAACTATATTTATAAACCCGGAGTATGGCTCTTAGGCTTTTGAACCAAAAAGATGAATTAAATTAAAGCGTTGACATAACGTGATCACGATGGCAACGAACAATTTGTGTAACTGCACGAGATTATATTGTTACCTATGTTACTGAAACAAAGGTGCGGTAGAGTGAAACTCTTAAGATCATAATGGATGCAGCCACGTGAGCCAACAATAGTGTTTACGTTCACTACAAGGACGACAAAAACCTATGGCTGGCTACAAACCAGGTCTTAAACACTGGCCTATTGTTTTTCGAGTCTTTTTAATCGATAAACTTCGACCATTCATAACTGAACTCCTTGTTGTGTTTTGAGACCATTAGCATTTTCTCCTCGTCGTTAATTAATACGACAAAGAGAAATATGATAAAAATAAGATTTTTGTTGAAAAAATACTTTTTCAAAACAAGCTTTTATAAAATTCATAATCGGAACCACAAGCAAATTCAAATGAGCTGAAACACTAGTAACCTACTTTAAATTATTCAGAAGTTCCGTTGTCTAGCATCCGTCTCCATCACGAGACCACCTCCATGGTACCATATTATTGCATTGTCACCGAAGTTACATATGTATTCCAAATTTCAGATCAATCGGCTGAGGGGAACGGGTTTAAAATTCCGTTGCAAGATTCCACCCAGATAAACGTACATACTATGCAAGTTAATAAAAAGCTTGTAATAAATAACGCTTTCAATTTGCCCTATATTAATATACCTGAGTGAGCGGAACCTTAAGTACCTTACGTAACTTCAAATCAACTAGTGCAGCTGTTTAATTTTCTCAAGAGTCCATTACATTTCCTCTAACATTCCAAATTAAACACGGGTTGTGGAAAGATCTTCTCCGTCTATTTTGTTTCCATTTATTTTAACCTACGTACTGTATTGGTCATTGACGTCATCTAGTATTTACGTTCGTCGGCTCGTTAAGTTTACTTTAAATCATTTTAACTATAGTAGACGACTCGTGTGACATCAGCCATTTAAAATGTTCTTTATGTTACTTTCCATTTTCATTTAGTAAAACGCACGCGACATTCAATACACAAACATGGCAGTCTGTTAGCAATCTTAAATTCTAAAAACAACCACAACTAATTAGCTACATAATACCAAAATCTGCACGATCCATCGACGAGTTCCAACCGGAACCAATCTAGAAGAGCCTTATGAATCAATATTAAGGCCGATCGGTTCTACTTGCGTTTAGATCTGTCTGACCATGGTGTCAGGGTTGGATGCAGTGACTCTACACATTCATTTGATATCCCTGAATATGATATCCTATATTGTGTAGGTCAACACGTTTTGGTAGAGGAAACACAGAAGTGAATAGTAGAGTTATATTAAAAGAGTCATATATTCCACGATAAGCACCAATCGTTAGTTAACATAACTTGCAAATCCAAATAGTGTCTTGTAAAGAAGGGCATGGTTTATACATTTGTATGATCCTTCTTGCTTGTGTAATAATACCGTTTCCTATTCAAAACAAAATGATTATCATATTATATCGACGGTGAACACTGAACCAGGGTGCTGGGAGCGAGCCGGCGGAACGGTGCTCGATTTCCTCGTGGTAATTGCTGAAGTATGCGGACGGTGGTGTCGTCTTATTGGGGCTGCGGGCCGGCCGTACGTGCGAGCTATTCACTTTCACTTCGCAGCGCGTGCCTTAACTATTGGTGGCCGAGTAGACGTCATTTGGGTGTATCTGCAGGTGTTATTGAGGACGTCGTAGTCTTAATTAGGACGCATGCTGTTTCGGCTAAATTTCCGATGGCACAGTTGTCAGGTTGTTGATTCCTGCAGTTGCTCACGCTAATGTTCATATGGCTGGCGACACTTGTCAAATTGTTATCTGCTTTCATTTCATCTATTCGCAATAATTGTTCGTTTTATGACTTTACTAATTTTGTTATTGACCTCAAAAAGGCATATTATTCTGCATAATGCCTGTCCTACAACATAATAATCAAACAACGAATCAAGATTCAATTCAACATTTCTTAAAACCACCTGTGTACACAATAAATATTTGTACTCTTAACAACAGCCTAGTAACGGGCAAAATCGATGTGGTGTTCAGTTTAACCAGACAAAAAACCTCTCAATTATTTATCATCGAGTTCCATTCTCAGGCTTTCACTTTTCGGGTTTTAGTGGTATTCGCTCACATTCCCTTACTTAGATGACCGACAATTACCAAGCATCGTTTCTGCCTTTAATGTACGAGCAAAGTACTAACTCGATTCCTGCTTAATTAACATATTTACTGTTCATTTCGGTTTAATCATGCTCACTTTATAATAAAAGCAATTTTGAGAAACGACCTTTGCGCAATCTCTACTCGAGCATTAATGACACTGCTGCAACAGTTACATTACAACAGCACCAGTGTGCTTCGATCGCTTCTGATTTTGCTATGAGTAGTTGTCGTCTAGTGAATACTAATTTATAAAGCGCTGGAAGTTAAGGATTCATAGAAATGATTGCCAGGTCTGGCGTGATCGACGCTGAGGCAATTATGCAAATGCATATGAAAATTCGTGATTGTGCATACCAGTCTGCTAGGGTCCAATATACTGGTATACTTTATTCGAGCAGGCATTTCAAAAAGATTACATTCTCATGGACTCTAACAAAAACAAACTTACAATGAACCTCCAGTTAGCCGTAGAGTAGGTAGAAATGAAGAATCTTCAATTGTAAAGTTTGCTATCCCACGCGTGCTGCGTATGCCTTTCAAGTTTTATCCGTAAGGTAGTTGGTTTAATGCTGTTTTTCCATTAAAGAAGGGAAAGTTGTCGTGTGCGCCGATGCCGCGTGTCCATCATACATAGCTAATACCGCTTTCGATGTCCAACGAGGAAGCGTACGGGTAAAATACAAAATTATAGTCGCCTGGAGATGCATCTTTGAAAGTGATCAAAGTCATGTTGCGTTGAAATTGTAGAATATTGTTCACAGAACCGCACCAAATTGTTTTTTTCTTCTATTTCTGTTAAGTTTCTCATAAACGCGTGTTCTGATTTTTTATTATACAAGTGGTTCGGCCCGAACTGAGATCTCGCGAGTCTCCCAAAATACAAAAAAAAAATTACTCATAATCTTTGACTAATAAAATAGTGCCACGAAATGCACAACCAACAAACTTGACCTACAGCTTCATTCAAATTACAAGTAACGGGTTCGGTTCATGTTAATTGCTTAATCTTTTTAGGGGTAGAAATTGCAGTTATTCTGGATTTCCGAGTTTTCCCTATATCTGTGTCACTAAAGCTACACGAATACCAAATTTCAGCGCTGTGGGGTCACTGGTGTATCCTGTGAATTTCGTCAAAGTTTAGTTTTTATTATGGCTAAAAACTACAAAGATTAAGTAAAAACATGGTCGAAATGTACTAATGAAGAAATTTCATTAGACGTCCCATTTGAGCAAATAGTCTCATTTCATTTTTTTTTTACCCCTCTTGAACCCCAATATATCAACAACTCCCCCCAACATTTTTAGCTGATTTAGTCACACCAGGATTGTGTCAACACTACCTACCTTTATATCAAATTTCACGATGATCGGATCAACGCTTCGAAAGTTATCCTCGGACAAACAAACACACATACATACAACGCCGATTTGCCCAAGTTGATTTCGAGATCTCGCTTCGCTCGTTCAATTAGTATTGATTGTCTGCTGCACTCAGTAAATTAACCGCTGCTCGTAAAATGTTAGTTTTATGATGCTCGTTTATTGGATGCTATTATAGTGTATTATACAATTCCTACAATATTTGCATTAACAAGTTATCCAAATAAATGGTTGGTCTATAGTTAACGCACGATGCACTTTTTACATAGTTTGGATTTCTCCTTAGACATGCCGGTTTACTCGCGTCGACGTTTTCCGTCACTGACGATTGATAAATGCCTCTACATAATTCCTATCACCTCTGTCGTTTCATATCAATTCAAAGGATTTATGGGTGCAAGAGTATTTTATCTATGATACGAATATCAAAGTAAAATCAAATTTCATAAAAAAACATACCATTCCATATTATAGGTAGATCATGGTTAATTCTTACGTACAAACATTACAGTAAACTGACTTCCGTTCGCGGCTTCACAATTGAATTTTTTTTGCGTTGTCAATTTGAAAGTAGCATATGTCTCAATCCAGGTCATAATCTATCCACTTAATTACTAAATTTCATCGAAATCTGTTCAGCCGTTTAGTCGTGAAAACGTAACAGATGTGTCTATTGTTTAGATTACAGCAATTATGCGTGAATCACCATATTTTGACAAATAAACTAAACTTTTAAGATATGTGTTACTTAAATTACATTGGTTTTAAATTCGGCAAAGAATGAGATCATCGTAGGCAATGATGCGTGCAATGTGACATTGTAGATATTTAATAATTGCTATGTTATTGTTATTTATATCGCTAGAGTAGACCATACCTACTTATAGATAACCTACAATATGCATGGTTTTCTACATGTGATTGCAACAGAATATGACATATAAAATTTTACCAGTAATTTTTCCTATTTAGGGTTCTGTACCCAAAGGGTAAAACGGGACCCTATTACTAAGACTCCGCTGTCTTTCTGTCCGTCCCATACAACAAACGTGATGATTTTTGCTCGTTTATGCTCGATATTGATAACGGCAACAGGTAGACGCTTGAAATATTCACAAAATATATATATTTAAGTGGGTAAAAACGAGCAAAAAAATCACGTTTGTTGTATGGGATACAACAAACGTGATTTTTTTTTGCTCGTTTTTATAGATACGGGATAGGTACGGTGAACCCTTCGTGCGCGAGTCCGACTCGCACTTGGCCGGTTTTTTGTTTGTATGTTATGGAGTTAACATTTGTTTGTTATAATGTTAGTACCTACATAGAAATATAGATTACTTTTAATTGTAAAACAGTACTGTACTTAACTTAATTACACTTTCAAAAAACAACAAACATTATTTAGAGATTACTAAAAGCCCAAGAGCTGATGTCACATTTAAGGCTTTTATTTCTGGACTCTGTAAATGCTAATAATTCAAATCATAAAAGTAAAAAAAAAAAAAATCCAAGTTGCCTAAAACTGAAGACCGTATAAGAAACTCAACACTGCGCTCCAAAACACAGATAGCTGACGTGGCTCTGACATCCGCAAAATTGAAGTGGACTGGGTAGGACACGTTTGTCGTATGCCAGAGGAACTATGGGCGAAACCCACTACAGAATGGGTTCCAAACGGGCGGCGGCCTCGTGGTAGACCCAGGCGGAGATGGAGGGATGAACTGGATGCTTTCCAGAAAGAGTGGCCCCAATTAGCCAATAACCGGGATTCGAGGGAAGGGGGAGGCCTTTGCCCTGCAGTGGGACTCTACGGGCTGACAATAATAATAAGTTGCCTGAAGCACGTATTTTTGACTATATTTTTGTAAATCTGCTTTCCGCACTACTGTGCCTGTGTGCAGTAGCAAATTAACCGGAAACTTTACGACGCTCGATTCCAGGTTTATTTTATTACATAGATATAAGTACTGTTTTTTTACGATTTAAAGTGGCCTAAAACATCTTCCCCAAATGTGTCATCAACTCATCAATCACTATCAGCTCTCCGGCTATGTGTAGGTGTACAATAATTTATAAATAGTTGCCTATACTAACCTACTTAGGTAATTACTTACCTATCTAGTAGTTTTTGAAGTTGCAATTTGTTGGATATCAAGACAAGACTAAGCCTGGCTTGCATAACAATCCCGAAACATATTTAATTTAGGCACTAAATACGTTTAAGCATCAATGACGTTCAAAAAGACTTTTAAAAACATCTTAGTTTAAGCATCGTTGGGCAGGTCGCCCTTAGTTACAAGCAGTTACATCTATTACGAGTTATTGGCTGGTTGGTAACTTGGTGTCACTAACTTTAGTTTGTACAGTTCCGTAGTCGAACTCGGAACCTAGCCTATATAGTTTCGTCATGTTACATTACAGCCGTTTTACTCGTGGACTGATAATGCTGTAAATCTGTAACTTGAGATGATGATAAGTTTTAATGGCTGTTTCTCAGGGTACCTCCCCTCACGCACCCCATCCTTTGGGATATCGTTGAATAGGTCTTCCAAAAACACTATAAGGTTCCCTGAATACATTTTTGAAACCGGAATCCGTTTATGAACAACTAGCTCCCGCCAGCGGCTTCGCACGCGTTGTTTGTCAATTAAAATCAGCCTATGTTTAAATCCAGGTCATAATCTATCAACACACCAAATTTCATCGAAATCGGTTCAGCCGTTACGACGTGATTGAGTAACTAACAAATAAACAAACATCCAAACTTGCATTTATAATATTAGTGTGATTGTAAGAAATTCCATAGTAAATTTAAGGATCTCAGGGGAGCTAGTAAGGAGGCGAATGGTCTTGGGGGAGAGCGCATCAGTTGTGAAGATCTCCAAGGCAAGTTTGGTGGGGTCGGCCTTCTCGCGGTTGCTGCCCTTTATTGGTATATTTCCATCTAAAATACCTAAACGAATAACTAAAATTTTACCATAGAATTAGTTTGCCTAAATGCCTGAAATAGCTAATCGCTAGAATTTAAAGCATTTGGAAAGACCTCATTTGGTTTTTGTTTGGATGACAACACTAGTAAGTAAGTCACATGACTACAATACATTATTTTAGACCACCATAAAAAACTGTAACATACAAATAGTATACTCGTGTAAATATAAATTAGTTCATCTCATGTTAATGCTCTGAAGTAAAACCTATTTAATAGTAAAATTACTGCGTAGTTGTAATGAACTGTATTACTCGTGCGCGATAACTTGGGACCTGCTAGGAATGCGACTCCCCGACCGCTTCCCCTGCACTTCCCCGATGGCGCCCGTATTGTACCGTTCGCATCACTATTTTTTACTAGGGTTTTTAGTCTCGTACTGGCCTACGTCACGTAACGACGCGCTCTGGAATTCTTTTAGTTTTCGTTTGTGTTATTGTTTTGTTGTCTGGAAAAAAGAAGTCAACCATGTGGACAGGCTTCGACAAAAGTATTGGGACGATGACCTCTTACAAGAGACGAATGAATCGCAATTAATTGTAAATTTATCGGATACCTCTTCGTCAAGTGATTATAGTGAGACTGAGGACGAAGAACAACCTCTAGAAGGCATAAATCCACTAAGTAGTGACGAAGATGAGATAATGTAAATAATAGATAAAATAAATGTATTAACTTAAACATTGTATTTTTATTTTATTCAAATAGTGTAAAAAAGATTAGATAAAAAGCAGCGTCCTCCCTGAGTAACATAATAAATTAGGTTAAAAAAAACAAAGACGAAGCCGCGGGCGGCTGCTTGTTATGTTCGCTTTTTTGCGGGCGGTACAAACACGCCAATATGACGGCACCGATCTCAGGTACCAACTTATCGCGCACGGGTAATACTTTTCTCAATTATTACCTTAGTTTAAACAAGCATTTGTCTAGTAAGTTACTGATAAGACCACCTGGTGTCCATTCTAATTTCAATCGCGGCCGAAAACTTCCGGTTCACCACGAAAAGAGAACAGGTGGACGTAAAATACGGTGCATTAGGCACTGCTGGCTTATATTACGAAAGCTCGCAATGAAGTCGATAATAAATTGTACCTGACAGTCTTACGTAACCCAGGTAAAAGTAACCGCTCGCTCGCGGCACTATTCTGAACTTCAGCTAAACAGACGCCAATTGAAACTATCAGACCGGTTATCAAACAGCATTTCGCGAGAAAGGGGAGTCGTCAATTAGCGCACCGCATAATGATACATCTTGGTAAAGTTGAAACTGCAACGTGCAACTCGACTCGTGATCGTGGCCTTCACCCCAAAACCTATTTTCGTTTGAAAGAGACACGTCCAGCGAATGTGACTAAACCGATTGTTGCTTAAGCCACCTCTAATGATACGAATAGGTACAACCTATTAAAATTATTTCAATAAAATACCTATCCCATAATTAAATTCGTGCCCTATCTCTACCGTGTTACCGTATCAAAAAGAATTTAAGTTCATTGTAATTGGTCAGGCAGGCACCACAACCATACAAAAATTTACTGGCTTACTTGCTCCTTAACGGATAGTCAAATATAGAAATTATACGCACAAAAACTTGATTATAATTTGTATGTTACGTAAATAATGTTAATCTGTTAACATTATACTATAGATAGACTATCGTCCATCGTTCGTACATTCAATTTGAATATAAAATAATATGAGCTATTGAACCGATTTCATCATTTTACAATCGCTATGACGCCCAGGAAAACAACTGGACAATTGTACATGAAACTTTCATAGGGAAGTTATTGTTTACAATCTAGAATAATAAGATCATTTATTTATCATGTAATGGAACAAAACAATGGCCCAATTTTTATTATGATTTAATGGCTCCAAGTCCATGTATTGATCGTGAAAGCGGTCTGCTTGCAATAGTTTTCGTCCTGCTTACAATCCGCTTCGTAATGTCCGTTATACAACAAATCTTATTAGCTGCTCTAAGAGCCTAACGGTTACGTGGCATCTATATATACTACTCGTCGTGGTCAATTTCCTACAGCTCATATCTAATTATTATGTACACAGTAGGCGTCTATATTTTTTTGTTCCATCAACTAACTGTGTCAGGCGAACACTACTTAACTGTTGCTATGTCCAGAATATAAGAAACAAAAACAACAATACATATAAATTAAAATTTATTATTTTACTTTGCATACAGTACTTAACTAACGTTCAAGTTGGACATGTCAGAGCAAATATATCGCTTTGGTATAAGCTATTTTGCAGAGTAGACGCAAATGTATGCCTAGGATGGCTAGTTTGCATTGCGAGACTTATAGAACTAAATGATATTTACTTATCGTTTGGATATCCGGGCGGAGACAATAAGCGGCGCACCTCTTACATCTCCATATTACATTGAATTCAGCCACCGAGCGCGGTTTCGCAGTCAATTTGTCTGCTTTATTGTGTGTGCTGTGTGCGCTTCTGTTCTCCAAGTTCAAAATAACATTGACACACGTTAAATTTATTTGCCACCTTTTGTCAACTGCATTGTCTTCATAGTCGATGTATGTATGCCTTTTACTATCAAATGAAGTCATACAACTTGGTTGCGACAACAATGTTCGAGGAAAATTTTACCACCGTTAAAAACCGTATCGTATGTTAGCCTTGTTAATTTATAATTGTTAGATAATAGCAAATTAGCTACACTAATTAACGATTTGTTAAAAAATAATCTAATGCACACTTAGATACGTGTACATAAATAAATTAACACTTATGTATATTTACTTCACTACAAAACATTTGTTTTTCGGCTTCTAAATATTTATTTGCCCCAAGAAATCCTTAATCTAGGTAAAGTTCAAATGTTTTTTCAACTGATATTTATCAATACTGAACCAATTTAATTTTATCACCGTGAAATATACCCGTTCACTAGTTTAAGGTATCAAGCGTAACGAAAGGTTATCACAACAATACTACTTAGCAACAAATCCCTAGTAATCTCAATTTTACTGGAGGTTGTATGTCTTTCCCTACATTCGGTTATTGCGTAGTAGGAAACTAGGAACCGAGACATAATATAAAGCCGTATTGTCGGAGGCGTGGCCGGCATCACGTCGCTTTGGCGCCGAGTATTTGCCACCGGATTGTTCTGGATTATACGGATCAATATTTGAACACTTTATGAGGTGGAAACTAGAAAGAGCTCTTAATAGACTTGTTTGATTTTCTTATGTTCTTAAGAAACACTTGATTGTTTTATTTCTAGGCTTGTACTTGTACCCCAAATAACATATGTTTCGCTCATATTTTCGCTGGCACCCGATTTTAATCTGGGCATATTGAAAGATAAAAGTTTATATAGGTAAAAGTTGTCATTTAGTAGATGTTGATTAGATACTTTTAGCTCGATAAATATCCACTTCTATGACGATTTACATAGTTTCACTATTCTATTATTCGTGTTTTAGTCAGTTAATTTTTACGCTGCGTATTCCGCTTTAGTTTCATCATGAATTTATGCGCTTCTTTGTCGTGAGCGTGATCTTCTACAAAAATTCCTCGGAACCGATCTCGACTCTCGAACGCGTGTTTAGCGCCTTGATCTAAATACCTGCGACATTGTCTTGTCTCGTTGCTATTGTGCGTTTGATACTGATTCTGTTTTAGTTTTATTTCAAAGCCTTTTATTCGGTATGTCATATCACACTTGATTTGAACCTTTATTTCTTTAGAATCTTTTCAGTAGCAACATTGGCTATAATAGGTCTTCCAATTTGATATTTTATCAACCGTACCTTCTATTATCATCATCGTCAGCAAATAACAAACAGATAATATGGAACATCACATCACCGTAAAAAAGTATGCGTAACCTTATTTCGGATCGAGCCTTCATCCTCGTCCCATGGGAAATAACCTCGGTCGCTTTTGGCCTCTGTGTGCCATCTTTTGATGGAGGTGTTGAATCTCTTTTGTAACTTTCTAATGTGTGTATTTTATGTGCTTGAATCAAACATCTTGCTATTTGATTTTTATGTAGAAAAGTATTTTTATGTAAGATTCATAAATCATAACATACCTACTTGTTGCCTATCTCTGATAATGAATACCACTTCTAAGTAACATAGCCAAGTACCTGCTAGTGAAAATATCTGAGTCAAAACAGTGTGTTTGTTATCAGTAAATAGAATACATGGCTGATTTTTCATTGCAGTGTGAACATTCATTCTCCTTTTACTTACCATTGTTTTTGAAGACTAGTTCCTAAAACATACGTGTTCATCCATACGAGGTAATTAGTCTCATTGTTATTAACAACTCTAAGAGTCATAACAATTCTTTAATCATTTTTCTATCTTGTGATGTTGACAGTCCGATGTGAGAATGTGCTAATGCTTGATTAGTTTTCGCAACTGCAATATAAGTTTCACCATTATAAAGTGACTCAATAATAAAAGATTTCTATGTATTTCACGTTGTATCAAAAAGGAGTGCCAGCAATATTTGATTGCGCAAGTTGATCACGTGATCTGCTGGTGGTTATATGCCGAAGCCAGTTTGCTATGTATCGACGGAACTATCAGGCGTTGGGTAACCGACGCGGCGCGTTGGAAAGAGCTTCGTTACGTAGAGGTTTCGATACAGCCTCGCGATGTAAGGCCGTGGTTGCAGTCACGTCGGCGGTGAGAGGTGCCCCTCCTCTGGCGGAAGGTCGCGAGCGCTAAGGAGAACGGCATCAGAATGAATCCTTAAAGAGACTCGCCCGACCATTTTATCTTTATATGCTCAAAACAAAACAATTCTAATAAAACATCTGTTTATTTCGAATGGCAAATATTTATCTTTTTCATTTAATCGCGTTCATTATGGAAGTCATGATAACAAGATTCGCGTCTAAATGAATATAACTAGTTTATAATCTTATCCTTTTCAAAACGCATAATTACAACTAAACGAGCATGGTTCATTATCCGGCAAGGAAACCCACAACAATCGCTTTTTGTCGACGAAGCTTGATCTGTCGGCCTAACCGTAATCGAATATTAGTAAGGTGACGGAAAATTGCATTGCTCAAAAGCAATCAGTTTACTTATATTGTAATCAATTGAGCGAATGTGAAGGCAAGGCATTCTGGTTCGAGCGCGACTTTTTAATAAGCCTTGCGTCGGCCAATGAGTGAGCAGCTTGCAGCGCGAAAAAACCCAAGCTAGGCCGAGCGCACTCAACAATATTTAATGTTGACAATGTTCAAGTAAGATTGAAATAGTTTTTCACAAAGTACATAATACAAAATTAAATGAATCGGTGTTACCTCACCGCAGACGATTGCGACAAGAATGGCCGCATCGTCCATTAGAAAGTCGGCGAATATGCAAATAGTATCGTAGAAACCTCACGAATAACTGGCCACTCACTTCGCCTTCAAATATGTCTGCGATGAAAGTGACTATAACCGTTAGCAAATTGTTCTAAACCAAATCATCCTTGGAAACACAATTTACTTGGTTATCAATATGATCTGTTTCGTGGTTTCCTTTTCCAAAAGACAACGTTTCTTGTTATGTGGTCGAATGGAAAACGTTTTGTTTAAACACAGAGGAGTGTTTATCAACACCTCTGGTACTCGTACACGAAGCCACATTCAATTTGTTTATTTATGGATACCCTACTTCTTCTCACGATATGTTGTTTTCGTTGATAGCGTCGCCTACTAATCTAAGGATACCAGGAACGTTTAAGTACTACATACTTAACCCTTTTTTTGTGAATTATGGACTAAGATGTTTTAATGGCGTGCTTGCTAATATAAAAAGTCATTATAATGATAATAATAAGTCACAGTCAGTTAGACAAAACATTATGAGTCTGTTCTTACTGCCAAATTACCCGTTTTTGTTGAGGTTCTTCATTAAAATGAAACATTGCCTCAGATCAGTCCATCCTTGTCAGTCATCAATCCGGATGCATGTTTATTGGGTTGATATAATTTAAGTGCTGGCCTCTAGAACATTCTCTCGTGTTCTGGTTGAAGGTTGAACTGTAAACAATATTCATAAACATAATTATTGCCAATGTATTTTCTGAACATGAAGAAAATAACAAGACAACAAGCAATTAACATGGTAGCGATCACAACCCGGTCGCGTGGATTTCCCGCTACGATTCGTGTTGGAGTGAACTATTTATCATCGTACGTTGCTGACGTATAAAGATACCGAAGTATAGCATTAAGAATTCAAGTATTTACACTATAAAGTTGAATTTGGCTCGAAGTGAAGCTTGCCACCTCCGCGATATTACGTCAATAAGATACAACACGTTAACTCGAGGCTGGGGCGCACGACCGCTTGTTTAGCGTCCGGGTCTGTCCCTCAGAGAAACTATGATTGTTTTTAACACTGACAACTGGTTCTAGGAATCGATGCGAAACATGCTTGTAAAAAAGTTTTCAAATTAGAGAGATATATCAATGGCAGTTGGAAATTTACAACTGGCCTGCTTAGTTCTTATGTTCGTGGCTGGTATATCTCTCGGTCGAGCAAGCTGAACGGACCGGTTGCGACGGCCTCTCACTTCGCAACTTCGTACACCGCTCGCTGCTTGCTGTGAAATTAGGTAACCAAGAAAAACCACAATCGCTAAGCACGATGGGCCACTACACGAAAAAGAAATCTGTCCTCACGAGCGCAAAATTACATGAAAACAACTGAAAATAGAGGTTTACGTATTGAAATGACGTAAGAACACCACTTGAAACGTCACTGTAAGCAGTTTGATAAGACACAGTCATAAAATAATTATCTAGATGACATTTGAATAATGCCTTGAAAAGCGGATGACTTATTTCCTCGAATCCACCTATTTTCCGCCGTTACCTAGCTGCTCCGACCTTCGCTAGAAGAAAAACAATGAAAACCCAACGACCTTGACATAATACATCAGAAGATTTATTAGGCTAATTACCTTTTAATGGATAATCTAATCATTACCATGTGTTATTTGTACTAGTAACAGGAGCAGAAAAATACAATAAAAGCAACAAACAAAACAACGGAAGAGGCAATGATAGGTGAGGACAGGTGATGCGGGCAAGACGGCTGTTCACCGAATGCCGAAGTTATTCTATTGCGAGCGCTCTTTATATCGGTCGCTTGCAGTGCAGAGAAAGCCGCGTCCCGCGCGCCCCCGCACATTGGTCGCCTCGGCTCGTAGCGGGTTTTTTCCTCATTAGCTTCATAATTCCACACTATACTCGATGCCTTACTTTATGTTTATCAGCGTTGGCTCGTGCAATGAACGTCATAACTTGATTTATTTAGTCTGTTTATAATATTTTCTTAAAACAATTAAAATACGTATCTGTATAAGTATATTCAAGAAAGCGTGTAAACAAGCATTTAATGTAAGGGTGGGAGCTAAAACCAAAGAAATTCTATCGATAGTAGCCTTTTTGGATTTTGTCTATGATTATCTATGAAAAGGTAGGGAAATCACACAGGAAAGGTCGCGAACCTTTTAAGCGACGGGACATGTCGGGTTATTGCTCCATCGGTCTGCGCTTCGCGGCTCACTCTTTAATAGGTTAATTGCCTGGCATTGTGGTGCTTGGCACACATCGTCAACCACGACCTTAAAGCGGCTCGCGGCCACGACACGCGTGTGTAGGTGTGCTCGTCACCAAATGAGGCACGCCTAGTAGCATTACACTCCTCCTTTGATTAGATACTCTGCAGTATATCCCTAAAAATAAAACACCGTACAAAGCTGACATCATCAATCATGGTGTACTGGATATCGGATGTTGAAAACGAGACCATTCCGCTTTTTCTGGCACTTGCGTTAAGTAGCGAACCATGAAACGCTCTTAGCGACCTCAATAAACAAATTTGTCGTGCCGGTTTTCTTGCAACTCTTAATTTAGAAAACTTACCCACTTTATGAAAACGTTATGTGGAAATAGAAACATTCTAGTACTCTCGTGATTTAACATCTTACCTGGTGGAGAAACGGTACCGTTGAAATGAGCTCTCATCGTAGACGCTACTGGCGACGCAACCGACGACGTTGCCATTCCAGGCAATGAAAGTCGTTACTCACATCTTGAGCCATGTACCTACGCATATTAAATTGTATACAGATGAAACCTACTGCCCCAGGACTGCCTTATTTGGATCTATAACAAGATAATTATATGCCGTAGATTTCTCGTGGGATTACTATGCTCTTTTGTCAACATCGCGATATGTTCAGTTAAGCGAACTAGCAGGTGCATAGTTTGGGTAAATATTCATAAACTGATGTAGTATACTATGTTATCTAATGTTTTACTCGCCTAAAACTGACGTGAGATCCCCATGCTGTTAGTGTGATTCACCCAGATGTTTTGTGCCAGGGTTACCCACGTCGGAGAGTCTAACATGTTACACATACAAACGGCATAGCGAATTCTTTTCAAATTATCTGCGTACCACTTGACAAACTAATACAATCAGTTGAGTCTTCCCTTGTTTATCTGTTCTTGATAGACGGCAAGTCGTGAAAAGATTTTATCTGTTTACTCGTTTTAACTACGAATATCTTTTGCCTGACTATTATATATATATATATATATTATATTATGATATATTTTTGTCTTTACCAGCGCATAACAACATTTTTGTCTGTTTCCAGAAAATCTGCATTCCGGTTCCTACCAGTGGCAATGGCCCATCGGGCGAGGCTACGTTTCACTTTAACATTTCTAGCAATTCAGAAATTGAGGGTCCACAGGTAAGAAAGACATATTATCATAAATTTTACACCTGGAAACTCACGACCTAAGACTTTACAATAGCACAGCTGCACTTCGGATTCAGAAACTCTAGGCGAGAAAACAACAATTATGAAAATGTGACTTTTACGAGTATTATCTATTGAACCTATCATCCCATTTCACCTTGATGATCTGATGTGCGTCATGCGGGCATTATCACCACCCGCTGTCGATGCTCTAATATTGTAGGTTTAATTTTTGTTTCTTTTTTATCGGTACCTAAGTTTAAACGGCTTAAATAAATTATTGTTAATTTGCGTTTGCACTTATTTGCAGAACGCTTTTATTGATTATTTTATTTTTTGTTATAAATGCAAATTGTTCAAAAAATGTTTAACGCCGTCGCGCGGTAAGAGATCGTTGATATTTGACGTTTCCTCTCAAGGTTAATAGGTTTATGATAATAATAGAACTAGATACCGAATCTAGTAAGCTAGAGCCGAAGATCGTGATTCTTTGAAACTAATTTAAATCGTTCTCTAGACCACGCGCATTCAAAATTACAGGAATTTGTTTTAAATTAACAAATACACTACAATGTTACACATAGTTTACATGACTTTCATCCAATGTTAACGGTGTAATTATAATTATATCTTTCATTTGTTTATAAAAATACAAGATAGCAACACATTTACATACATAAATTCGTTTTTGTCTGTCGCTCAGCTGATTGGTATAGACGGTAGTCGATTGCGGATTTATTAATATTCTCCATGGCTCCCCTCATACACACGTCTGGCTTTGTGGGTCGCGGAACGGTGGCACCCAATAAATAAGCTGTGGCCGACAAATTCGTAAGAGTAAACTTATGTACATAACGTTTTAACCCAGTCGGACCACGCCTTAAATGTTTTCACCTGGCACACTTAACTTTTCCTCATGACATTGTGAGAAAATAAACTATTACCACTAACTATTTTGGCACCGCCGAAGAGTGGAACGGCTTGCCAGAGTCTGTTTCCTGATAGCTACAACCTGGGTATCTTTAAGTAGCGAGTGAATAGGTTTCTTCTCGGTAAGCGTGTACCATCGTAGACTTCATCATCGCTTATCATCAGGCGAGATCGTGGTCAAACGCAAACCTGAATAAAAAAAAATATATGAAGCTTATACGAAGCTAGTTTCTGATACGATTAATATACGTGTCTTGTTAAATAGATCTTAAAACTAAAACAAGTATTATGCTTTATTTCTCAAAGTGTAAAAATTCAATTAAAAATATAGGACTCAAAAGTAAGAATAACGCCGGGCACATCATGCTACCAAGAATGTTACTCAATCCAGTAGAAAGTGCGATTTCAGTCACTGAGCATTTGTGTTGCATCATAAACAGTCTTAAAGTTATTAAAGTTAAAATGCTACTGCATTTTGTATGGCGTAGATATTTCTTGGAATCGTAAGATTACCTTACACTTGAACCGATTCATCTCTTCTATAAATGCCAAGCGCGTGGGTGTAGCAATTTCACCCTCCCACGAGCTTTCGCTTTACACTGAGTTTTAGGGAAACTTTTATAGTAATAGGTCGATCGTGGATAATATTTCAACGTACCTACGTGCTTGGAAATGAGCTGATGGTTTAATGAATCGCAAACAAAAACATTTGAGACAGTAGTTTACTCGTCCAATTCTATTATGTCCGAACAATTTTCAATTGGAAATTGAGGAAGAGAATATTATAACGTAACAGCCAAAAATACAATACTTTCAAATCCTTAAAGTGACTTCTACTTGGCCCCCAAAGCATTGATGTGGCAGAATACTGTTAACACACCATATTGTAAGACATTTTCAGCGGTGTGTGCTTGAAGTCTTTTTTATTGTTTCCAGGGTTCATTCGAATGTGTCAGGAGTGGAGGCGCGAGGCGCCTGGAGTCATGCGGGCCTTTGCCGCGACGGATGCGGGTGCTGGCCAACGATGATTCGTATGAGGCGACGAAGGACAGAATGGCGCGGACGGTCGCGGCGGAGCAGAGTAAATGGTATGCAACTTCACTTAATGCAGACCAGAGATGAAATTGTCTCTGTAGGGTAATACTGTGGACCATTTGTCGTCATGTCTTACTTGGGTAAGACAGATCGATAGACGGTATATCCAGCGCTTGTTCGATTTGGTAGTAAGTGGCTAGAATAGTACCGCTTATTTAACAAAATCGATTTGTTTTGCGTAAAGTTCGAAATTGAGTATGAGGGGCAATTTTTGACTGCTTCATTCCACCTTAAACGTAATGCTGCATTGTTAAATGTCTGTCAAGTATATTCCGATTGTAAATTGTGCATGTTGCTTTGTCAATATGTTTAAAAATAACAAATGCCCTCTCATTGATTGCCAGTACGTTACAATTTAGATTTTTTCTCTGAGTAAATGAAGACATGACTATTCCTATATTCTCAAATCTAGATTATCGTTGGCGGTTTAACAACTATTGGTCATGTTGTTTTGAGTTGAAGAATAGGTTAGTGATTATTATAAATACGAGATTTATTAGGTACGTACCGTTTTATCGGTTTTTTGGCGGACGATGTTTCGGTTCAATTCGTGAATCTATAAACACCAATAAAACGGTACGTGATAAATCCCGTATTTATAACAATTATTGAAATTCACGCAAGTTTTGTAAGTAAAAATAGGTTATTGATGTTAGAAGAAAATTTATACATCAACTCTGACTAAAGTAAGTTTGCATAAGCTAGCCAACTCTGCCTCAAATAATTACAAAACTGTTTCAGCACACGCGTCATCAAACCCAACCAGACGGACATCGGTCGGCGCGTGAAAGTGCGCTCGGCCCATCCGTATCCCACGACGCCCGCGGCGGCCCAGATCACTGAGCGCCTCGAGCGAGCGGAGCGAGAGAGATCCGAGCGGATCGAGCGACCTGAAAGACCGGAGCGGGTTGAAAGACAAGAGAGACCCGAGAGGGTTGAAAGACCGGAGAGGCCCGAGCGGTCGGAACGACCCGAGCGGCCGGAACGACCTGAGCGGCAGGAACGGCCTGAACGACCTGAGCGGCCTGAAAGGTCCGACCGGCCCGCGGCTCCCACGCTCGCCCCTAGACCTTCTCAGCCGGCGAACCAGCCGACGCCCATACCACAACAGAATCCGCCCGTTCAGCGGCCGCCCTCCAACCCTGATATTAGTCGGCGGTCATTGAAGTGAGTATTAACAATCTTAACTCAGTAAACCCCATATTCACGTAAGTCTTACGTGAAATGTTGAGAGCTACTTAGACATGCAAAAAACAACATACAGTCGTATCTCTTTGGTATTCATGACGTAAATCGGATTGTCCTTATGGCTAAGTTACTGGTTAGAAGATAAATAGCCACACTTGTTGGTTCGAGTAAGGAATGAAAAATTAATTACCGTAAAGTACATACGTTACGGAAAATCATATTTTTTTTGCAAATGAAAATCTACTAATAATATAAATTCGAAAGTAACTCTGTCTCTCTTTTCGTTACGTTTTCACGACTAAACGGCTGGACTGATTTTGATGAAATTTGGTATATAGATAGATTAAGACCGGGATTGGGACAAAGGGTACTTTTTACCCGACTGCGCAAAATGAGGGTAAGGTTTTTATCGACAGACCACGCGTGCGAGGTTACGGGCGGGTCAGCCAAATGAAAAATCGAATAACAATATTAATATTTGTGTAAATTTATCTTTTGTACTGTCCTCTAAAACACAGATTGATCAACGATCAACGGTCATTAACATCCAAATCTGATAGTACAAAATTAACCTTCAAAATAAAATCATTAAGATTTAATGAAGTAAATGCATTTAATGATGTGTACTAGTATTTCATCTACCTTGGGAATGTCGTCTTGAATATGCAACTTACTTCATTGTTAATTATGCGATTTATTGGCGCATATTATTACCATTTTTATAGTATTGTTATGGTCTTATCTAAAAAAAGAAACAAAGAACCTGTTTGTAATTTTGACTGAGCAAGATTTTAATATTCCCGATCAATGATGTTGGATAACTATTCACCATTTGTCGGGTTACTAGTTATCTATTATCGGGTATCACGTCGGGCAGTGTCTAGTCAATAGTAGTGTCTTTGGTTCCTAGTCCAAGATGCAGAGGAATGCAAACAACCGACTCGGATTTACTGAAGCACTAGTTATTGTCCGTTACATTGCGTGAACTACTCTACTATAAAGGCTGGAGACGACTGGGGAAGGCGGCGGGCTAATCATGCCACGTTGGGCCAAAACACAGACTTGCATAAAACTCAGCCGCAGAATATACTGCAGTAGCTCTGCCCCCACAAATGATAAGACCGAAATCCTTTCAATCCGTGAAGGAACACACTATCATTCGCTTAAAGTCGGTGATCGTCAACATGAAGGTAACTGACCCTATCTACCTGCGTAAAATCATCAAGTATTGATAAATTACTCAATAAAACTAATTCAAATAACGTAAGTCAAGGGTTTCCAAACACATACTGTTATTTATCAGTTTTTAATTACCGTTTAGTAATGCAAGTTACGCGTGCGCTTACATCGCAGACTAATCAAGGAAATCTCGATTTTAAATACGGCTCAAGGTATTATTGGCCAGAAACTAACTGAACACAATATTTTGCGTTATTTTTTGCAATAGTTTACTTACAAGCAGGCGCACGGCTCAGTACCATCCGTACCTAGTTAATATACCACCCATTCGCACACACCGTTTTGGTTCTACGTTCCTGATGCGTACAGCTAAGGTATGTAAGAGTGAATAGGTTTCTTCTAGATCTTCGTGCTTCATCTTAGACCACATCATCGCTTACCATCAGGTGAGATTGTGGTCAAACGAAGATCTATTTAGTTTAAAAAAAAACTTACAGGCGACAAAATTTGAGGACAGTAAGCTAGCACAAATTTATACCATACCTAGATTCCGAACGCACCCTTGGTTTTTCAAAAAAAGTAGCCCATGTCTCCATCCATGTCATAATCTTAATATACAGAGTGTTTTTTTTAACTGTAACTGTGTATGCTGCCGTACTGTTACAGTTAAAAAAACACTGTATACCAAATTTCATCGAAATCGGTCCAATAGTAAAGCCAAGAAAACGTAACAGAGAGACGGAGCAACTTTCGAATTTATAATATTAGTGTAGATTTGATTGAATTTAACACATAGTATTGCTTTGAAGTTAGTGCAGAGTCCTTCACAAATATGTCCTGTATAGGGTCAGAGGAAAAAAAAATAGTTCAGGTTTTTGTTACGTACAATACGAATTCACCATATATTTTGCGTCACACGTTATCATCAATACGCATGATAATTTGCGGGGCTTAACACGGGTACAACGGAAGCGGTTTCTTTAAAAACATCAGTGGTATTTATTACCCGTGCGCGATAAGTTGGGACCTGAGCGCGGTGACGTCATATTGGCGTGTTTGTACCGCCCGCAAAAAAGCGAACATAACAAGCAGCCGCCCGCGGCTTCGTCTTTGTTTTTTTTAACCTAATTTATTATGTTACTCAGGGAGGACGCTGCTTTTTATCTAATCTTTTTTACACTATTTGAATAAAATAAAAATACAATGTTTAAGTTTATACATTTATTTTATCTATTATTTACATTATCTCATCTTCGTCACTACTTAGTGAATTTATTCCTTCTAGAGGTTGTTCTTCGTCCTCAGTCTCACTATAATCACTTGACGAAGAGGTATCTGATAAATTTACAATTAATTGCGATTCATTCGACTCTTGTAAGAGGTCATCGTCCCAATACTTTTGTCGAAGCCTGTCCACATGGTTGACTTCTTTTTTCCAGACAACAAAACAATAACTCAAACGAAAACTAAAAGACTTCCAGAGCGCGTCGTTACGTGACGTAGGCCAGTACGAGACTAAAAACCCTAGTAAAAAATAGTGATGCGAACGGTACAATACGGGCGCCATCGGGGAAGTGCAGGGGAAGCGGTCGGGGAGTCGCATTCCTAGCAGGTCCCAAGTTATCGCGCACGAGTAGTACCTAGCGTTTTCAATGAATTGTAAATAGGTTTTTTTCTGTTACGAAAATTACAAAAACTGAACAACGAAGTAAATAGTGATGGCCTTGTAACAAGATTACTCTTAATTTTTACGCGGTTCAACGTATTGTAATATAACGCGCACTATTATGGTAGAGTGAATCGAGATTAACAGTTTCATTATTAACCTATTTGTATTATTAAAAGCTAATAGAATTAAACATTACATAACATTAGCAATACAACCTGTCATTATACTTGTCGTTATACACTAATATTATAAATACTAAAGTTTGGATGTTTGTTTGTTACTCAATCACGCCGCAACGGCTGAACCGATTTCGATGAAATTTGGTATATACGTAGATTATAACCTGGATCACCACATAGATTACTATTTATCCCATAGATCAGTTCCCATGCGATAACAATGGGGTGTCAAGTTGCAACAGCGTGTTTAGCTTTATTTTTAGGTTACCTACACATTTAGTGGTGTAACGCGTACGAAGTCGCGGCGAACAGCTAGTCGTAAATACTTCTTTTCGCTGGATTAATAACTAAATAACTTAAGGTTTCATATTATGATAGATCTACTTCAGATTATGTCAAATTGATAGATTATAAGTTGATATTCAACATAAAACTTACTTTGTTAATAAACCATACTTATTTACTCCTTTAATAATTGGGGTGGGACACATTGCTCTAAGAACGGCCCTTGGGGCAGAAGGTTCTAGAGTGGAGAATGCGAACTGGAAAGCGCAGCGTAGCCCCCCCCCCCCCCCCCCCCCCTAGATGGAAAGACGACCTGGTAAAGGTTGGTGGGAGCCGTTGGGTGCAGGACGCACAAGATCTATCGCTCTGGAAATCTATGGAGGAGGCCTATGTTCAGCAGTAGAAGTCCTGTGGCTGATATGTGGTGATAAATAAACCGCCAAACAGCTGACATCAAAATTAATTTTTAACCATAAATTAAAGCAAATATACAATACAATATAACAGGTTGTTGGGTTCGTATGGTCTGAATTGTAAAACGTCTGTGTGAGCAAAATGTCTGGGTGAAAAAAGTCTTAAGTATACGCAAGGTTTAGGGGGTAATATGAAAAGGACGAAGAGGTATCAATTAGCCACGCTTCTTTTCAAGTTTTTTTTCTAGCTTTTTTTTATCTATTTATAACTTTTAAATAACATAGCGGGATATATATTAGCATGATCAACAGATACTTGTTGCTGGTTTGGTTGTTTTTATAAATATATATAATAAGTATTTATTTAAAAAAAAAAAGGTAAGTGTTCTATCAGTTCTCTGGTTCCCATCCATAGTACCTACAAGCTTTGTTTAGTTTGGGGCTAGATAGCGCTGTGTGAAATGTCCAGCATTATTTATATGAATATCGTCATCAGTAGTCTATATTTTGCATTCGTGCCGTTAATGGTTTTGTACATTTTCCCCGAGGATTGACTATTTGTTTCAACATAATACATAATGGTAAATTCTCTGAGTCATCCTTCATAAGCAATGTTTTGCAAAACAGTTGTGCGATTCAAAACTCAAGGTGATTTTCAGCATTTCATTAACCCGCTTGAACCATTAAAATGAATAATCATTATATTATTTATTATTATCAGATTATATTTGGCATATCCGAGAGTAATAAATGAAATATTAACGTGCTGATAATCGAAGCACGCACCTGATAGTGATTAGATTTAAATTGTAAATATATTTTTTTTGTTGTTCAAGACACATATGACTTGTACATTTCATATCACTGGTTCTTTTTTAGTCACCCTGCCTGTAATACGTACCTTCAAAAAAATACACTGATACCATAATACTGATACAGTTTTCCTCAATGCAATAATCTATACACACAATAATAGTATATGTTGATATTAGATGTATCCGCTGCGACTTCGTTAGCATAGAATTACTAAACGTGTAACAGTAGGTGAAGATTTGGCTATCTGGTTAAAAGTGGTGCACTATGATGTGTGACTCTCGACGAGTCTTCTAGACTTGGGAGTCTTCTACTGTCCTCCAGTGAGAACTCTCGATCTTTCCCATCTTCCGACTCTGGTAGTCAATTATTCCGTAAATGTCTCATGATATAGGTAAATTACCAGCATAGATAATTCACGAATATTCTATATTGGTAATATACCTAAAACAGAATTGACAGATGTTCACAAAGTATACAAATTAATGACAATTTATGATAACAATACTAGTATAGTGTTTCGGTTAACCACATGTTATTTAATGGAAGAATCAGTTGATATATGTTCTAGGCATAATAAGTAAGCTTGTGCAGCACATATACCATTCTCTCAATGACATCACATCAGCCAGAATACTCCAACTTATGAACGCCTCCCCCATAGATTTCCATAGCGGAAGATCTCATGCTGCCTGCACCCAACAGCTCCCAGCATCCTTTATCAGGTCGGCGTTCCATCTAGTGGAAGACTGTCCTACGTTGCGCTTTCTAGTGCGTGGTCTCCTCTAGAACCTTTCTGCCAACGGCTATGTGCCTCGCTCACTGCCATCCCGCTTGCTAATCCTCGGCTGTATCTGTGACCTTGGTTTGGTTCCTCCCAGCTTGGTTAAATATAATTCAACAGGAAAGACATAGTCAATATGTGCAAAGCCGTTCTTTTCTCACAATGGGAAACATTGTGAGAAACTGTTACTGTTATAAGCACGTGTAAATGGGTTCATATATTTTAGGAGTTGAAATGTTTGTTAGATTGTTTAGGTCAAATATTGCAACTAAATTTTAAACCAGTTCCCCCAACCGATTAAGCTGAAATTTGAAATACATAACAACGAAACTTTTGAACCGATTATAGGAGGCTACAAGTGTTTGGGCACTTTCCTATTTCTAGTAGAATTATTCTTTGCATGGCTGTTTGTTGGCGTAAAACATACTGATTATGAATGAATGAAAATTCTTTATTATACCTTACAAGCTAGACACAACAGATTTAAAGAAAAAAACAAATAAAAGTAAGCATAATGGGCGGTCTTATCGCTTAACAAAGCGATCTCTTCAAGACAACCTTTTTGTTATATTATAAACATATTTTATTATCTTTGAGTTGTTGCTACCGTAATTCTACACATTTATAACGCTGTTTAAAATTTTAAACATTTAAGTTTAACATTGGACAATTATTCAAAGCAAAGCAATAACACAAAGGTGACTTATTTTAATGATATTTCCCAAGAAATATGACTGTGACTTATAAAAAAAATACTACCAAAATAAGTTGGTATTTATAATTTGGCTTCATATTTCAATGTACAATCATTGTACTAATAAAAACATTGTTTTCTGTTTCAGAGAAAGACTTATACAGTTATTAGCGTTGAAACCCTTCAAGAAGCCGGAATTGTATGCGCGACTAACTAGCGGTAAGTTTGAATTGTTTATTAACTATTCATATACAGAATTAGCCCTGAATTCGTTCATGAACTTTGCGTATTCAAAAGAGGTTTCAATTGTTCTATATAGTTTAAAACAAAAGAGTGGAAAACGTGTTTAAAGATTTACCGCTCGCGAGGTCAAAACTCAGGTGTGTTTGGATTAACTCGGTGCGCCGTCATGTGGACTAGGTACGGTCATATTTATCCCAATTATTTTTGCAGGCCATTTCGACCTGACTTTGCCTGCTGCTGTTATGAACGTCACCTTACAAAATATAACAGCTATATTTTTATATCTTTTGTGAACTATCTTACCCGCCCGCGGTTTTGCACGCGTCGTTTCTTCAATAAAAACATTACCCTACATCTGCGCGGTTGGGAAAAAAAGTAGGCTTTCTCAATCCGGTTCATAATTTATCTATCAACCAAAACTTCATCGATACAAAAGACAATATTTAACTATTTTGTATTTTTAAATGTTTTAACTGTTTTATGGGGTTCCCCATTTTTTTTTCTATTAAACAACCCATGTATTAGAGGGAACAAAACAAAAAAAAAATATTTAAATCAGTCATGTCATTTTTTTTAGTTTTAGCGAAACTAACGAACAACAATTTATTTTATATATTTTTTTATATTTCATTTTATAATATAAATACATATATGTATGTATGTGTGTAGGTATAGTTTTTCTGCTAAAAACAATATTTAACGCACTTGAGCGGGTTTCCACTTACGTTATGCGAGGTTGTAAATCTTTGAGCGTCTTCTCTCTATTTCCAAAGTATAAGTTCATGGAAGATTTCTTGGCTTTATTTAAAGCGAGAACTCGATTAATTCTCGGCCTAACATTCCAGAGGGACTGAAAGACAGAACCGCTGTCGGCAAGATTTTGCCCCAGATCAGCACACTTAAGGACAACTGTTTCCATTTACGTAGGCACTTTTGGAACGACGTTAACGAAGATTGGCCATTCTATTCTGAGGAAGAGAAACGTATGCTCAAGAGGTCGGTTTAATTATGATTTTTCTATTGAAATACAAGGCTTGGCCTCGAAAGGAGACTGGGTGAGAGTGGCTTTGACTAAGACTGAAGTTGAGATAGTACATTGTTTGAAAGAGACGGTAAAAATAAAGGTTATGAGATATCGTTTAAAAACGTAAAATCTTTAACCTCGTAAAGTAATAAACGCTATAAAACTCTAAAAGATTAGTTATATTATGTGTTATTTTAAGCATTCTAATGTGTATCAATAAACCAAACGCTACGTTGATGAATATTTGGCAAATGAACTAACGATTAGCAGAGAAATGCAAATAAACATACCACTAGACAAGATTTAGTGCAAACGATAGTGTATATACATTTCAAAAATCGTACTTTAGAAATCTGAGCTTAAATAGTGAATTACCCTTTTCAAGTGAGGTCTATCACATCTCCAGTGAAGCTTTGGTCCAAAGATCACATGCATCTCCCTAGCCCAGTCTCCTTTAGTAGAAAGGGTTGCCCCGATATTTTAGCTGCCACTTGAGAATTATGGTAAGAAATTGCTTTATGGTTTTAAGCAGCCGGAAGGAACTCAAGCGAACGAAAAGGTAATGAAATTAATTTTATTAAATTTTATTTACCGTTTGAGATCGCTACTCGTTTCATGTAGCCTAGTGGACGTTAACCCTTTAACTGTAACCCCTATTTATTGATGTTAGAATGTAACGAATGTAGTATTATTGATGTTATGTCATTATAATTTTGATAAAGAACTATGACAATGTCTTTAATATTGCTAAGTAAATTATCAACGATTAGTTTTTTTTATAAAAGCTTAGATTACTGTCATGTGTTTATACAAAAGTGAGCCGGATGATCGCCGTAATTGGAACCCGGAACAAAGAGGGAACGTCGGCGTAAGGTCACTGGGAAGTAATAAAATAACGATTGTATGATTGTGTTAGTTGTATATTTGCTCAATATTGTAATGAAAATGTTCAGACCAAGTTTTACAAATCGCAAAGGAAACCCTACTTGTATAAAACTTCTAAATCTTTTCAATCTTGAATTGGGGTTAAGTTAGAACTTAGTTTCTTCTATTTAATTAGATGTATTTAAAAAAATAATTACAATTGATAAGTACGATTTCTCTTTACGTATACGATGCTTGCACAATTTGGGATTACAAAAAACTTTATCTGATCATCCTAATCAATGTCACAGCATAAGGTTTATGTTTAAAGCCATGCAATAACCAACTCTATTCCAACAGGCGGAAACCTCAAAATCTAACGCCACCGCTGAGCAGTGACTCCGCCAATTCCCTATCACCCCGTGCATCGCCCAGCGCGAGTAAAAGGCCGAGTGGTGTTACTTCGTCCGAAGAAGCGCCGGCCGCTAAGAAACAGCGCATATCGCACTATAGACGGCCATCGCCGCCTTCGTCGGGTTATGCGACCACCTCGTCTGGGGAACGGCACGCGTCCGATAACGAAGACGAACGATCTACCGAGACAGGTAACACTATACACAATACCACTACATCCATATACATACTAATATTATAAATGCGAAAGTAACTCTGTTTGTTTGTTTGTTACTTTTCCACGACTAAACGGCTGAATAGATCGTAATTAAATTTGACAAGGAGATATATATTATATCCTGGGTAAGGACATAGGCTATCTTTTCTCTCAAAAAATAACCTTGAAGGGGACAAATAGATAATTCCTCAAGTTAGGGATCTAAAAATTAATATTTAAGCTTTTGGTAAGCAATAAAGAAAGACAAGTCTCAACGTTTTTGCAAAATTATCACTCAAGGGAGCAAAGTAAGGGGTTACAATTATCAGGTCTTCTTTGGATGCACTCCCTACGGTCTATGGACCCTTACAAAAATAAATTATGCTCCGATTTCGATGAAATTTGTATGTTAATTATATAGTCTCTAAAGTTAGTTAATCACTCATGACGGTTCACAAGAAGGACGTATCTTATTATTCTCTAAAGATATTATAAGTTAGTGGATACAACCAATATCGCACTATAAACGGCTATACTCCGACAACGAAGTCGAACTATTTACTGAAACAAATACTACTCTATAACAATACATAGACCATATAGTCGGACTAACACTTTATTATAGTCTCTAACGCTATATTATTTAGTATTCACAGTTCACATAGACTTCATATTATGCATTTCATCGGTGAAAAAGGTGCATATCGCACTATAAACGGCTAAAGTCCGACAACGAAGTTAAACTATTTACTGAAACAAATACTACTCTATAACAATACATAGACCATATAGTCGGACTAACACTTTATTATAGTCTCTAACGCTATATTATTTAGTATTCACAGTTCACATAGACTTCATATTATTCTCTAAAGATATTTAATCGGTGAAAACAGTGCATATCGCACTATAAACGGCTAAAGTCCGACAACGAAGTCGAACTATTTACTGAAACAAATACTACTCTATAGCAATACATAGACCATATAGTCGGACTAACACTTTATTATAGTCTCTAACGCTATATTATTTAGTATTCACAGTTCACATAGACTTCATATTATTCTCTTAAGATATTTAATCGGTGAAAACAGTGCATATCGCACTATAAACGGCTAAAGTCCGACAACGAAGTCGAACTATTTACTGAAACAAATACTACTCTATAACAATACATAGACCATATAGTCGGACTAACACTTTATTATAGTCTCTAACGCTATATTATTTAGTATTCACAGTTCACATAGACTTCATATTATTCTCTAAAGATATTTAATCGGTAAAAACAGTGCATATCGCACTATAAACGACTAAAGTCCGACAACGAAGTCGAACTATTTACTGAAACAAATACTACTCTATAGCAAAACATAGACCATATAGTCGGACTAACACTTTATTATAGTCTCTAACGCTATATTATTTAGTATTCACAGTTCACATAGACTTCATATTATTCTCTAAAGATATTTAATCGGTGAAAACAGTGCATATCGCACTATAAACGGCTAAAGCCCGACAACGAAGTCGAACTATTTACTGAAACAATTACTACTCTATAGCAATACATAGACCATATAGTCGGACTAACACTTTATTATAGTCTCTAACGCTATATTATTTAGTATTCACAGTTCACATAGACTTCATATTATTCTGTAAAGATATTTAATCCGTGAAAACAGTGCATATCGCACTATAAACGGCTAAAGTCCGACAACGAAGTCGAACTATTTACTGAAACAAATACTACTCTATAACAATACATAGACCATATAGTCGGACTAACACTTTATTATAGTCTCTAACGCTATATTATTTAGTATTCACAGTTCACATAGACTTCATATTATTCTCTAAAGATATTTAATCGGTGAAAACAGTGCATATCGCACTATAAACGGCTAAAGTCCGACAACGAAGTCGAACTATTTACTGAAACAAATACTACTCTATAACAATACATAGACCATATAGTCAGACTAACACTTTATTATAGTCTCTAACGCTATATTATTTAGTATTCACAGTTCACATAGACTTCATATTATTCTCTAAAGATATTTAATCGGTGAAAACAGTGCATATCGCACTATAAACGGCTAAAGTCCGACAACGAAGTCGAACTATTTACTGAAACAAATACTACTCTATAACAATACATAGACCATATAGTCGGACTAACACTTTATTATAGTCTCTAACGCTATATTATTTAGTATTCACAGTTCACATAGACTTCATATTATTCTCTAAAGATATTTAATCGGTGAAAACAGTGCATATCGCACTATAAACGGCTAAAGTCGAACTACCGAAACAAGTACTATTATAACAGTACATCGACCCTAGAGATAGCAAGGCGAACTAACACTTCTTGCTCTCTAAATATACTAAAAGACAAGAGATAGCGCATATTCATTTAGTACTATTAACGTTTGTAATTCGACAATGAAAACGAACTATCTATCAATACAGACACACTGCATAGACTTTAAAGTCAGTCGGACTCTAAAACCGGTCTCTAAAGATACTAGAAGGCAGAAGAAAGTATATACATATGTATATATATCGTGTTGCCAACTTCGTACTCTTCATATCTACCTAGAGGTAAAATACGAATAGCAAAATCACTATCATGGTTAATGTTTTGTATGGTAATTTGTAATTTTTATCTGATATTTCTGAGGCAAAAACCCGCACATTAGTTTGGTCGCTCGACTCGCCAGCTCATTCAATCGCCCCTTCTCCGTGTCGATATGGTTCATAATATTTTAAATATCAAATGTGGTTTTGCCAATACTTGGCCACTGCAACGGTGTTATCTGTGGCGGTACGCTCCTGATAAAGAATATATGATATCTTTTTTTTTGTTAGAATAGCATTAAATATTTTTGAAAAAAAATCATGTAATGTTTTAAGATCATAGTAGTTTATGACCATAAAACCTACAAGCTGAAAAGAAAGAGTTAAAAGTGGATAGTCGCAACTTCAAAACTTGATCCAAACCTAAATCTCTATTTTAGGTAAAGCACAGTGAAATAATTAGGATAATATTTAGCATTAGCATTTAGTTTTCAAAGTAAAACTAAATATGTACTTGTTTTTGTAAAAGAATTCAAAGCCTATGTGTGATTACATTTCGTTTTGAAACTAAAACTAAATCTGTTCTTGTTTTTGTAAAATACTTGAAAGCCTATTTCATTTCGAACATTTCGTTTTGAACTAAAACTAAATCTGTGCTTGTTTTTGTAAAAGAATTCAAAGCCTATGTGTGATTAGATTTCGTTTTCAAACTAAAACTAAATCTGTTCTTGTTTTTGTAAAATACTTGAAAGCCTATTTCATTTCGAACATTTCGTTTTGAAACTAAAACTAAATCTGTGCTTGTTTTTGTAAAAGAATTCAAAGCCTATGTGTGATTAGATTTCGTTTTCAAACTAAAACTAAATCTGTTCTTGTTTTTGTAAAATACTTGAAAGCCTATTTCATTTCGAACATTTCGTTTTGAAACTAAAACTAAATCTGTGCTTGTTTTTGTAAAAGAATTCAAAGCCTATGTGTGATTAGATTTCGTTTTCAAACTAAAACTAAATCTGTTCTTGTTTTTGTAAAATACTTGAAAGCCTATTTCATTTCGAACATTTCGTTTTGAAACTAAAACTAAATCTGTTCTTGTTTTTGTAAAATACTTGAAAGCCTATTTCATTTCGAACATTTCGTTTTGAAACTAAAACTAAATCTGTGCTTGTTTTTGTAAAAGAATTCAAAGCCTATGTGTGATTAGATTTCGTTTTCAAACTAAAACTGTTCTTGTTTTTGTAAAATACTTGAAAGCCTATTTCATTTCGAACATTTCGTTTTGAAACTAAAACTAAATCTGTTCTTGTTTTTGTAAAATACTTGAAAGCCTATTTCATTTCGAACATTTCGTTTTGAAACTAAAACTAAATCTGTGCTTGTTTTTGTAAAAGAATTCAAAGCCTATGTGTGATTAGATTTCGTTTTCAAACTAAAACTAAATCTGTTCTTGTTTTTGTAAAATACTTGAAAGCCTATTTCATTTCGAACATTTCGTTTTGAAACTAAAACTAAATCTGTTCTTGTTTTTGTAAAATACTTGAAAGCCTATTTCATTTCGAACATTTCGTTTTGAAACTAAAACTAAATCTGTGCTTGTTTTTGTAAAATAATTCAAAGCCTATGTGTGATTAGATTTCGTTTTCAAACTAAAACTAAATCTGTACTGGTTTTAGTAAATGAATTCAAAGCCACTATAAAATGCTAGTCACATGACATATCAAACCAGTGAAAGTGGCACAAGCCGTTTTTACTTCACAGCATAAGGTTAAGTTTAATAATGTTTGCCAAATCCACTTTAATAAAGTGCTTATTTGAAAGCAATTTGCTAAGTGGAATCGAATCACAGGCTCATTAATATAGAAATGGTACAAATTAAATGATAAAGTAATTAAGTATATAATGAAGAGGATTAGGATTACCTCGTCTTTATAATTAAAGACGAGGTAATCCTAATCCTCTTCATCAAACTTCATCAACATCATGAACTAATGTTCATTACCTTTATTTACTTACCAGCTGACCCGCCCGCGGCTTCGCACGCGTGGTTTGTCAAGGTCATAGTCTATCTATATACCAAATTTCATCAAAATCGGTCTAGCCGTTTAGTCGTGAAAACGTAACAAACAGAGAAGCAGTTACTTTAGAATTTATAATATTAGTAAAGATTACTAATAAACTATGGGCTGATATTATAAAAAAAAAACATAGAAAGTTCCTAGAGCTTCAAATACCTAGTCAGGTCATAAGTATTGTCACACAGTAAAAACTTTTCTTTTAGAATGCTGGCCACAAAAAAGTTTATAGAGTTCGAATTTCGAATTGTTCATGAAAATAAAAATGTATACTATTTAAAATTTTACTCATTTTTAAATATGGAGTGGACGCTTAAAGAAGACCGTGTTGCAGTTATTGCGTTGCATCGGTGCGGTTACGCGCCAATTCAAATTTTTGACATACTGAAAAATTTGAATATAACCAAAAGATTCGTTTATCGCACCATCAAACGATATAATGAAGACTCTAGTGTAGATGACAGGTCAAGAAGTGGTCGCCCTCGGTCTGTTAGGACTCCAGCAGTGATAAAAGCTGTGAAGGCGCGAATTCAAAGAAATCCCAAACGAAAGCAGAAACTGTTGGCCCTTCAGATGGGGTTAAGCAGAACCACGGTGAAAAGGGTGTTAAATGAAGACTTAGTGCTTCGGGCATATCGAAGAAAAACAGGACATCGTTTGAATGCTCGTCTAATGGACCTGAGACTGAAGAGATGCCGCGCTTTGTTGAAGCGGTACGCGGGAAAAAAATATCGGGAAATTCTTTTTTCGGATGAAAAATTTTTTACCGTAGAAGAGAGTTTACAACAAACAAAATGATAAGGTGTACGTACACAGTAGTGAAAAAGCGAGCAACCGTATTCCGCGTGTCCAACGAGGTCATGGTATGGTTGGGAGTTTCTTATTGGGGCTTAACAGAGGTACATTTTTGTGAAAAAGGTGTAAAAACGAATGCAGTTGTGTATCAAAATACAGTCCTGATGAACCTTTTGGAACCTGTTTCTCATACCATGTTCAATAACAGGCACTGGGTATTCCAACAAGATTCGACGTCAGCTCATAGAGCGAAGAGCACACAAGACTGGCTGGCGGCGCGTGAAATCGACTTCATCCAGCACGAAGACTGGCCCTCCTCCAGTCCAGATTTGAATACGTTAGATTACAAGATTTGGCAACACTTAGAGGAAAAGGCGTGCTCAAAGCCTCATCCCAATTTGGAGTCACTCAAGACATCCTTGATTAAGGCAGCCGCCGATATTGACATGGACCTCGTTCGTGCTGCGATAGACGACTGGCCGCGCAGATTGAAGGCCTGTATTCAAAATCACGGAGGTCATTTTGAATAAACTTTAGTGTCATAAGAATCTTATGTTTTATTAAGTTCATTTTGGTATATAAATGGTTACATAATGAATAAACTTGTTTCAATTATTTTATATTAAACATGTGACAGAATTTATGACCTGACTAGGTATAATCCAAACTAACACTAATTTAAATCGTAGGTAATTAAACTACCAAAAAATAAGGATAACTTTTAGTTGTACATTCTAAGCATTGGTTTAAGATCAGTGCTATGTTCATTAGTTTATAATATACGGTAATGTAACTGTGAATCTAAGTATTATTAATAAAAAATTATTTTTACTTTCAAAAGTATGCTATGTATTAATCCAGGTTATAATCTACGTGCATACCGAATTTCATCGAAATTGATTCAGCCGTTACGACACGATTGAGTAACAAACAAATAAACAAACATCCAAACTTTCGCAATTTATGATATTAGTGTGATGGGCAGGTATTATTATGCTTTCACAATATAATGGTATCGAAGTTTTTCGGCCGTTTTTAAGGGCAATATCTCATACGAACTTTGAGTAATGGTCAAAGTTAGGCGAATGACATAATTTCTTATTAAAATGTGCTAATATAATGTACTTCTTCAATTAACGTTCCAGGTAATTACTGTAAAGTTGTGTTTGTGCATTGTGTTTTATTGGTAAAGTAATTAACGTTCTATTAAAAACGGAGAACAGGAAAAACGGCCGTGTTTGTGACATATTTATTATGATAAATTAATAATCATTTGTAGGAAAAATAATTATGCAAGGATTTGTTTATCCCAATACGCGTAAACAATCCACTGAAGTGCTTTGACGATATAATGGCAACGCTTGATCTGTTAGGCAAATGTCCATGCAAGTACGCTTTAGTCGACAGGAATCTATTAGTCTTGTATTGTGTTTTGAACCTTGACAACTAACTATTCTAGACATTAATTAAAGTTATTAAATGGCGACCAGTATCTTAATTGGAATCTTACTTTGTTCAAAGATATATTTCAATGGATAATTTAAAATTAATTTGAATTGCATACCACAAAGGAGGTTAAAGGTGAGTATAGACTACAACATTTTCTCGAGCATTTCTGTGTAATGTAACGTTCTTACGAATGGTACAATACAGGCAAAAGCTCAGTTTCCAAAGCATTTCCATGTAATGTAACGTTCCTGGGAATGCTCGGCGTTATTATGTTACGGGTAAATGCTCACAGCGAGTGTGCATTTACCAACATTTCGTTGTACCTTGCTTTCATTCTTCTTTGAAATGGCTCGTGCAAAGGCTCGACGAAATGTTACACCAATACGCTCGACGAAATGCTCACCAATATGCTCATCGGTTTGTACAATAGGCTGTAACAAAGAGGCGAGCGTGCTCGACATTTAGGATGATACACTAGAACATATCACAGAGCGGCTCGGTGTTCTGTTACAAGTAAATGTTGTAGTCTATTCTATACTCACCTTATGGCTTTTACTTGTATCAACTGAAAAATGGTATATATACCTACAATACACGCTTGGTGAAAAGACAATGTGTGGGTACTACAAGATATTATTGAAATAGACAGGTCAGGAGTTATTGTTGTTGAGTATACTGTTTCACTGCAAGTAAATATTTTCATTTTGACGGCCAAAAGACCCAAAATGGTTGGTTCCAAATTACAAAATACTATTACTAGGTGGGGTGGGGCATATCAATGAGATCGATTTACACATTCTAAAACCATTTTTAATAGATTCCAAAATAGGAGGTAGTATTTTTTTATGTTTGTTAACTCATAACTCCGTCATTTGTCAACCGATTTGAAAAATTCTTTTATTATTTAAAAGGATATACTTTCAGATTGGTCCCATAGAAATATCATCAAAATCGGTTCAGTAGTTTGTTTTTTCTGTTATATGAAATCGGTAATATGTTTTTTGGTAAAAAATTACCTGTTAATTTTGTACATGTTTGGAGTTATTTATTTATTTTAATACCCAAAAGTACAAATTACAGGTACAAAAGGTGGGCTTAATGCAGATGAAAAATTTCATAAATATACCGATATGATTCTAAAAACGTACCATAGATAGTAGTTTCCAAGAGAGCAATGACAAAAGTCTGAATTGTTTCGCGGTCATCATGAATTTAGAACTTCTATTTAAACCATAATTTTCTGTACTCTGTCATCTAAAATTGTATTTCTGTCCTGTCAAAGAACTGCTATAATTTAATTTCGTAGAGATAATATAATGGCTGAAAAGTGTTGAAACAGTGCAAGAACCTTTACAAATGTTTTGTTTTTATTTACAGCTAAAAAAGAAGACAAAGGGTACACCCTCAACTTCACGACTGTCAAGGAAATGTGCGAGAGTCCTGTTAAAAACGGCGTGACAAATGGATATCGGAGTAGTCCCCCAGTAGAGCAAACTAAGAACGGATATAGGAGTAGTCCCCATGTAGAGCAAGCTAATATCACAGGTAAATACAATTTTATATTTTGTCCACCACAAAAGTACTTGACATGGAGTACTGACAAAATCTCATTACTATTACTTATAAAACAAATCCTGGTCTATCTAAATCTATCTGTATACTAAAGATCATCGAAATCGGTTCAGCCTTTTCATTGTAAAAACGAAACAAACAAACTTACATACTTACACTAGACAGAGTTACTTTGGAATTTATAATATTAGTATGGGATTTGTACAGTATTTGAATAGTAATGGAAATATCGGGGTTTTACAGTTTACATTACACCAAGTGTGACTATAAGAATTGACGTAATAATTTATTTGACAGAAACCAACATCACAAACTCAGAACCTACGTCGGTTCCGTCGACTGCGGATTTAACAAATATTACTGTTAATGAAGACAACCCGAGCGACGCTGAAGAAATTGAAAGGTATATACAATTCATCTATAAATTAATACGTGGGAAAATGGGATGTTAGGCGCATGCACCCGGACAGATGGTGCCTGAAGGCGGACACAGGCGCCGAGGAAGGCCTAGCTGACGCTGCTGGCGTGATGAGAGACCTTTGCCGTTGCGTTGAATAAAAAATAATATGTAAAGATAAAACATTATACAAAACTTTTTAAGCTTATTACGCGCGGAGGATGGTCAAACTTGGGATATAGTTTATATTGAGAAAGAGTGCAGAAAGATAAAATATATTGATAACGGTCGAATTTGGACAACTGTGCGGGGGCCACTAGTTACTACAAATACCTACGGGATTCGTTGCGTAACGTGTTTTCGTTGAAATAAATCACGACAACACGTTTCGTAATTAATTAAGAAAACACATTAGTCATACAGTACCACGATTTTAGTTAGGCCTTGGCAAATTTCCTCGGACATATATCGGAAATTATATACTTCAGAATATTGGAACCGCATGTGCTACCTTTGAAGCTCGCTCAACGAAGGTTGGATGCAGACCCTCCATTATTGTACATGAAAGTTAAAATTATACTGCCTTGTCTAAAATTTAATACGTTCCGTTTTTCGTCGTTTTTGTACTGTCAAGAGGACTTATTTTAACGAATGAGTTAATAAAAGGTCATTCTACGGTTTTCCACCACTACTATTTATATAATTTTATTATGTATGTATGAGTTAATGTAAGAAAAATGCCCCATATGTAGCCATGACAAAATCTCGCATACAACTGCACGAGGTTACACAACAACCGATAATACAAATCAATCGACCTGTAGATACAATTGTGGTATTTTCGTGTTGTACACTGGCATTACGATACTGAATACTTACACAACATGAAAGAAATAATGGAACAAATAGTATTATTATACTACACTAGTGGTTCGTTCGCCCCGGGCTAAGATCTCGCGAGTCTCCCATAAAAACAAAAAAATATCATCCGTAATCTTTGATTATCAAAATAGTGCCACGAAATAAATAACCGACTAACTTGACCTACCAAATTACAGGTAACGGGAGTTCATGTGATTTGGTTTCTTTTTGGGGTACAAATTGCAGTTATTCTGAGCATTTCAGACATTTGCCTATATTTGTGTCACTAAAGCTACACGCATACCAAATTTCAGCACTGTGGGGTCACTGGTGTACCCTGTGAATATCGTCAAATTTCAGTTTTCATTATGGTTAATAACTCAAAAACTGCAAGGACTAAACTAAAAATAAAAACGGGGTCGAAATGTACTAATGAATACCTTTCATTTCACGTACCACTTGACCTAATAGTCTCATTTTCTTTTTTTTTATCCCCGTGAACTTCAATATCTTAACAAGCCCCCAACAATTTTAGCTCATTTAGTCACACCAAACTTGTGCCATCACTACCTTACCTATGTATCAAATTTCGCGATGGTCTGATCAACGCTTCAAAAGTTATCTTCGGACAAACAAACATACATCCATACAACGCCGATTTGGCCAAGTTGATTTGGAGATCTCGCTTCGCTCGATTAAAAAATCCAACCCTGCGCGGGACGGCCGACATCGGTTGCACAATCGTACTTATCGGAAACACGAACGTTGCCGAGGCGTATAACTTACATCGTAGTACTGTAGTTGGTATTGAATTTTGAATGCAATTTTAAATGTTGTCGCAGGTTATACCCGCCAATAACCAGTTCAAACATGCGGCGCGCGTACAAGAACGAGTTTGCGGAGCTGTATACGGAGTACCGGGAGGTGTACGCGCGCGTCGCCGCCGTCGCCAACCTCTTCACGCGGCTTGAAGCCGAGCTGCAGCGCGCTACGCCCGCCTCGCCCCACCACCAGGTACGCACTATTCTCATTAGGTTTTATCTCAATCCAGGTCATAATCTATCTATAGGTACTTATTACTACCCAACTAATATTATAAACGCGAATGTTTGTTTGAATATGTGGATGTTTGCTCTCTCTACTCTCTCACGTCGTAACGGCTGAACCGATTTCGATGAAATTTGGTATATACGTAGATTATAACCTGCATTAACACATAACTAACAACGCGTGCGAAACCGCTGGCGGAAGCTGGTAAGGTATATATGGAGACTACTTACTGGTAAGCGCAGAGTAGGATGCCCCTAGATGAAAAGAAGACCTGAGAAAGGTTGTGGTCGCTCTGGAAATATATGGGGGAGGCGGCCTATGTTCAGCAGTGGACGTGATGATACGAGGAGGCACGTATACCGAATGTCATCGAAATCGATCCAGCCGCTTAGTCGTGAAAACGCAACAAACAGACAGAGACTGATCTACCTTTGAAGTTATAATTCTAGTGTGGATGAGCGATTATCAAGGCCGTCCTTAATTAAGCTTCTGGTGTTGTTCATATATGTTGTCAATAGCAACTTCAATATCACCCTCGGTTACCACTAGATTATTTTGAGAAAAGAGTGACCCAATCCACTATCAATATAGTACGTGTTTTATTATGTACGGCATTACAATAAAACACAGTAATGGCTAGTATTATTGTAAAATAGGTTTTTTTCAAATGCATTACCAAAGAAAATATTAAATTTTCAAACAACCTAGTCAATAACCTAGTCCTAAAATTTCAATGAAACGACCTGTATAAAATAGGGAATCAAATCATATTCATTCATCATGTGAGTAGGTACCTGTTAAACTGACTAAGCGAACTGACTAATATGTTTTTTAAATTATTGTCGTACATAACAAAACCTTAAATATTATTTGCATGATCTAGAGCTATTTGTTCGGTTACTTAGCTAAGCCGCGGGCGGAAGCTAGTTACAATGCGCTTATCTTAACGTACTGTTTCAGAGCATAGAACAACGAATAGTGGAGGAGTACAGGCGCGTTAACAACGACACTCAGTACCAACACGACAGGCAGCGCGTCAACTACCTGCATCGCAAGCTCAACCACATCAAGCGTATGGTGCATCAGTACGATCAGCCGGTAAGATGCCTTCTTCTTCTTCCTGCCCTTTTCCCATATTACGCGGGGTCGGCACAACATGTATTCCTCTTCCACATCTCTCTGTCAGCCGTCTTCTTCGTTATTACTTCCTTCCTACACATATAATTCTTCACACAGTCCATCCATCTGTTCTTCGGCCTTCCTCTACTTCTATATCCATCCACACTCCATAATCTAACACTCTTTTACTCACATGATTTTCTTTCCTACATGACATGCCCACACCACGCTAGCCTCTTATTCCTCAATTTTTCTATCACTGACGCTACTTTTAAACTGCCTCTAATATACTCATGCCTTATCTTATCCATTCTCGTTACCCCACACATCCATCTCAACATTCGCATTTCCGCCGCGTGCACTCTTTACTGACTTTTATTAATCCCCATGATGGATAGCATCTCTTACGCATTACGCAAACCCGTGAAAACTTTCCACAAGGGGCAATTCACGTTTTATACAATTCCACCCGTTGCATAGGTAGTTATTAAAGTCGAAAATTCCTCTTTTTTTCCGGGATGATCTGCGATCAGTCATTTGACTATGAGCAAATGTGTTCTGGGATGTGTTGCCATGTGACTTGTGCTCCACTTTTGGCGCACAATTCCTCCTGTTTGCTACTAGCATCTCTGATCTAGTGTTTGGATGTCTACTCTTTTTAATCGCTTTTGATAGCCAGGTTGCGCAATTCAAGGTTAAAAAATTCCTCATTAACTTACTTATATTTATTCTCGCAAACTCTAGATACTTTTAAGTCATAATAGCTTCCACCTGTTAAAACTTGTAAAGGCAACGTAAAAGCGAAACGGACTTATGTCGTTTTCGATGACACTTCAACGATATCCCAATATCCTCTTGTAATGCTTATATTAATTTGAAAAGAAAGTCAAGCAAAATTGAGTACTAAAATTGTTTGTGTAAGCAAATTTTCATATGAAGAGTGTTTCCTTTCAAGTCTGTTACGGTTTTAACTGACTGCGGAAGTCAGCCCATAGTAAGTTATAAGTGTTCAGTAGAGTGCACAAAACACGTTGGATGTTTCAAGTAGACACGGAAATAGGTAGATAATTATTTAAATTTGCATGCTTTTATACAAAATTACATTTTTTTTTTCTACATCGGTAATTTTTTTAATTTTGGTAAATTTTGAGGTACCGCCTTTGATTCAAAACTACAGGTTTACTTAGTAAACATTATATTTTGGGATACAGCTCTGCCCGTAACGATAATCTGTGTTTATTTCAATCCCATATTGATGTTAAAATCGACCAATGTTGAAACCAAAATCGAGCAAGCGCCTCGCTTAACACTATGGCAGATGCAGATATTGATCTATTCAATACTTCGACAAGCAAGTTAAAACGCTTGCTTGCGGATAAATTCTTGTCTGACAGTTAATCTACCTACAACTCTAGTTATAATAGGGCTATTTGTAATTGGCCCTAAAGCATATATGTCATTTTTGCATGTATTATAATATAACTAGTTGTTGTGTGTTTTAGCTAGAAGTTTTACCTAGCTGTAAGTTTCCCTAAAATATTAATTAAATAATACCACCCCGTTCCGCACAAACCGCACTGACTAAAGACACTGCTTTTTAAATTCATGATTGATTTGAAATGAACACAGATTATATTGCACAGGATTAAGTGTAGAGGCTGTTCCACAACATTTCAAATTGGTTAATTCTTTCACCTTGTAAGATCTGTGTTTCTTTCAATCCAATAAGGAAGTGGAAATTTTGCTATTGGCTCGGGGTGCGAATGAAACAAAAATACATGTATACCTACTAACACAAATGGACTTGTAAAATTGCTATGTGTCTGAATTAAGAAATTAAAATAAAAACCATATTCTTAGATATGTATTTTGTAACTGTAATGTGCGTTTTGTATGATAGATATTTCATATTGGATTGAAATAAATACAGATTTTTTTGGTTTACGGGCAGAGCAGTTACTTTAAACTGTTTGCAAATTCGCCTGTAAAATATTAACATCACTGCACTTGCATGAAGTATAGTTATTTTGTATACAGATGGTGCAAATAATAACTGTTTAAAATAAATCCATTTTTTTCGCCTTATTCGGCATATTTGTATACCAAATGATAATATTTTAGAGTTGAAATTTATTTGTTTGCTTTTTATGATTAGAAAAGTCAATTCATGTGAATAGGTCATTGTATTTATTTATTATGTTTGAATGTTATTCGAAGTTCTGAATATCGAAGAACTTTAGACCCTTTGGACTATTTGTTTATTAACGCTCTTATACCTACAATAATCTTTACTAATATTATAAATTCTAAAGGAACTTTGTCCCTCTGTCTGTCTGTTTGTCACGTTTTCACGACTAGGCCGATTTCGATGAAATTTGGTATATAGATATTTTATGACCGGGATTGGGATATAGGCTACTTTTTACCCACGCTCGCAAATCTCCAGTGATAACACCATTAAAAATTTCCATCAATTGGTCAATTCTCTCCGATTAGAGGCAAAGGTTCGAGCCCCAGGGCCCGTAGCCAAGTTACATTCGCTACGAATCGATTCGATTTCTACATAGGTTTGTTGTCGATATATCACTTGATATTCCCATAGCATGTGTCAAATCCCATACATTTTCGGACTTATCTAGACTAGCGTCATCGCTAGGATTGAAGTGATTCTCTGTTATAGAAAAAAGGTTTCACATAATTATGCACTTCCTATTAACCGTTTTTTTTACATCATAATTAACTAAATACAACATAATGCAATAGACGTGGAATGATTCTACTCGACCCTAATATAAATAAATGCGAATTAAATACGTTTTAAGCTATTTACACGAAAGAAGAAGAATAATAATTAACTAATTTAATTACTGATTAAAAACGTATTTATCGCAGTATGTGTACACACGGCTACACATCAAGCTATACATTTCCAGTATAAGCTGACCTCGCATTGTGTAGGTTTTTCGTAGAATGAGAGGTCAGCTTATACTGGGAATTTATAGCTTGATGTGTAGCCGTGTGTACCTTTTTTTATTTGTTATGCCGACGTTTCAGCTGTGCATCCGTTTTAATTCAGTAATTATGTACATTGATCGCGAAAGTTTGAAAAATGCTAGGTACTAATTAAGTAACTTTTTTGTTGACAGCGCAATCTAAAGCAACAGGAGCGTGTTTCGACAGCGAGCACGACCCAGGCGTACTGACGGCCGAGTATAACGCCCGCTATTCGCTGCAAGTATCACACATACTGGACTTACACTACTATAGTTACACAGTGCCTCCATCAGAGTTATATATTATTATACATTAAGCTTTTATATAATAAGGCCTTTGGATTGTGACTCGCCTCACGGAATTATTTCTGTACGGGGGTGAATTTGTCGGTCGACAAATTTTATGTACGGTTTCACTAATCCAAAACTAATCTTTTTGTGAAGCAACATTTTGCAATAATGTAGCAATTGTTGCTCGCCAACAATTGTAAAAGTTGCTCCACCAAATGTAACTTCGGTGTGGACGCACCCTAATAAGGAAGTTGTAAATCCACCATCTCATACATTGTGGTGTCTTTAGACTACGGTTTGTATGGAACGGTGCATTTTTAACTTCAATATTGGTGTGATATAAACGTGGATTATTGTTTCGGATCCACGGATTTACAGTCGTTCCACAAAATTTGTCGACTGTCTACAAATTCGGCTTGTATATCTATAAAACTGCCATTTTTATTAATCAGCTACAGTAGCAACGTGAACTTTAATGTTGTTACGGTCGCTGATCTTAGATCGTAGGTATTGAGAATGGTAATTCTATTATCTGCGTTTTAGTTTGAGCTGAAAGAGTAGACATGTGATTTAGTTTAACGAAATCTACGCCTGACTATTTTAATATCACATCGGTGTAAAAGGATGAAAATTTCCATAGTAACTTAGATCTCGAATCCAAAGTGGAATCAAGAAAGTTAATGGGTTTTGTTAGCTGAATCTTTAACAAGTTTATTTTTTAAGCTTTCTAAAACGAAATACGTTTGTATAGAAATAGTTCCGTAATGTGACCTCATAACGGTCCTGTCGAAGCCGCGCTGACTGACGCAATTTGTTAGGCCCAAAGGACGAACGCGCGAATTGAAAATGAAGCGAGACATTACTTCAAGCAATTTTGAACTTTATTCCTGTACAAATACAGCTTAATCATTGCTGATTTTGTGCAGTGTAAAATCCAGAATGACAGGTACTGTTGCCGCATGTTTGCAATTCGAGCGATCGATCTAAATTAGAACTTATAAGGATTTCGAGCGACGTGTTGTTTAGAAGTTTTATTGTTGACGCAATGTTTATTTTGGTTCGGTGTTTAGACTCTATATAAACTCAAAATTACGCCTGTTAATGTGAAATTGACAGGTTTAATGAGGCTAATGTTATTGTCGAAAGCCAGTCTGAAATGTTTTTTTTTTTAGTTTGTGTAGATAATGATATTCGTTGACGTAATTCTGTTACGAAACAACGCGTCGAGTATTTTGTATGCAGATCGAGTCAATTGGCAGGATTGCGAATGCGGCTGTATAACTCAAGTTCTAAAACATTGCCTCACCATCTTATATTACTACTTAATTCCCAAGATACATACGTTTATATCTTCTTGTTTGCGCTGATTTATTTTATCAATATAAATATTTCAGTATCCATAGTGTTTGAAATCTCGCGTTCAATTAGTTTTGTAGGTCATTATTATGGGCTTGACTATCATATCTTATATCAATTTACCACAATTGACACTATATGACGTTGACTCGCATAAACGTGACGAATGATAAAAATAGAACACATGTTATTAAACTTGAAATGTGAATAAGCTGCGATAAGATCGGTAGATAAGATAGGCAACCTGCCAACTTGGCTAGGCTCTTGTTAAAACTATGGTTAAGGTACGCTCTGTTAGTCATTTCGGAGTAGATGAGATACAAATATTATGTTACATAGAAGTATGTTAAGTTTGAATGTTCTTCCATTATTTCTAAACGGAACAGCGACCTTAGCCATTCGTGTAATATTCTAAAAGCCGGAAATGAGGGCCCATACTGAATTCATTATCAATAGATTATATAAAATGTGTTATATACTCGCTTCGATCTATATCTTGTTTCTTTCTCATAGTTTGTCATGTTGCTAGATTATATAATTGGGATCGTTGGTGAAGTGATGGAGCTATGTATCTCCTTATTGATTTATTAACATGAAGGAAGCAAATCAGGCCGTTTGTTTGTCGTTGTCACAGCGTGATATGTCGTGACAATCGCAGCCAATCCGTCGTCACTCGATAGATCTAATTATCTATCAATTTTCTGTCCGATTGGTTTTTAAATGTTGTAAATATATTATGTGTAAAGAATATTTATATAATAGTCCAATAGTAGATATATGTTCGTCCACGTTTGATTCCATTTGAAAAGTAATGCCGTCTAATGTTGTCCATTGAATTTGCTTGTAATGTTTTTATTACTCATTATTTTTGTACTATCCGTCTTTTAAAAAGGTCAATGTGTGAACATAATTATAACTCCGTCAACTTAACTCTGTATCTGGCTCTAATTACAGTTTTGTACGGTCAGCAAAAAAATAGTTCTTAGATTTAAAAAAAAAATACAATTTTAAAATAATGAAAAAAAAAATCTTAAAATATTGACAATGATTTTATATTTTTAAATTAAAAAGAATCATCACTACTTTGGTTCATAGGTTCTACCCCAGACATGGTATCATTGCCATCGTCGTCCTCAAATTCGCTCTCCGACTCGTTATAAATATTATCAAAGTCCAAACGTAACAAACACAAAAAACTTTAACAGCCAAAAACAGCAAAAGAAATGAACTCGGAAGTGAAGTGAAATGACGCGCACGCTAACAAGTATGCCAACTGGCGAGCCAGGTACCGAGTTAAGTTGACGGAGTTATAATAGTGTTCAATTCTATAAAAAGAACTCTACGATAAGACCCGCCACTGTAAAGAGTAGATATTGCTGACCCAATTAAAACACCTAAAGTCAATTGATTATTGGCCTTTAAGAACAATTACGACCTATTTATAGCAAACTTTCGCCCAATATAATCGTCCCTTTTGCTTCTAAACGATCCATCCGATGTTGGACGTTCATTTTATTTATGCGTCTTGCCCAGCTTGCATGTTGTATATACTAGTGTCGTTTAAAAATATTATATAGCGTTCTTGTTAAAATTTTGTTATGGGTAGTGTAATATTTTGAGAGTTATTTTATTCATATATATATAGTATTGTATCCGCGCGCTGTGTCGTGTTATCGACGTCTAGGAGTCTAGAGGGGGCGGCCTTAAAGTAATAACTATGTCACAAAGTAAACTCTTCCGTAGAGATTACGTACCAATGTGTAGGTTTAGGATGTGTACGGAGATAACGCGACAGGTGCATGCGATTTGCCAAACATTGTTTATCATATTTGCCAAAATAAAACGTCTTCAATTTAGCAACAACCGGCCAGCTATTTATCCACTAGGAAATAAGAATTCTGGTCCCATTTGTTAATACCCTCCAGATCACAATAAAATTCTTAGTAATTTTAGTATGCATTCGGGCCGGTGGTCGAGTTGGAAGTTGTTCCGCTTTCGGCATTCTCTTCTCTGGCCCTAATGTAAGTCCGTCTTTCATATTTTGTCCTGAGAGTAACGTCCATATTTTGAAAATGATTTAGCGTTAAGTGAATCTTATTTTTTAACGAACGGCATAATAATTTAGCGCGAATCCATGCGTTTTTGATCAACAATTAGAGCGGCATGGTGCGTCCTGTTTATCATTTGTTGCGATGTCTTATATACATACTTGTTATTTAATGCGTACGCAATTGTTGGGTATGTGAAATTTCTCGTGGGTTTACAAAACCTTCAATGAAATATAATGTTAATTTCGTTGGTTTTTGGTCAATTATCGTGTCAAATCGACGTTACTTTTTATGTTTTTTATTACAATCGTCAATTGTTTGTTTGTAAAGTAACAGTAGTTTCCATTGATGTCAAGTTATTTGGTCAATTCAAAATGTAAGTGCCCTTTTGTTTGCTCATTGTTAACAGTTTGTGGAATTATAACGCTTTTTACTCATTTTAATGCTCAATATTTATGGTCATGATATTAGATGATTAAATTTCGCTTTGGTTTTTAATTTATTTTCTTATTTATTTAAATTACACTAAAAATCTTTTTTATTAGTGCAGTCACCCAACCAATTCGGTAATTGGTAAATATTCGTTATCAGTTCAAATATTTGTTAATCAGAGTAAAAGATAACAATGCAAATAGTAGAATGTTCCAGAAATACGTAGGAGATCAAAGTTTACCTCGTTTCATATAATCAATGCATCGTGCATTATTTTCTAAATTGGAACTAAAGATATCACAGTCGAGTGTATTTACAACGTTGTGAAATCTTGGCAGATTTCAGAGAATGTTGTCAAAATTTTACACTCATGTTGACTTATTTTGAAAACTTATAACATAAGACTGCAAAGGTAGAATCGTAGATTTTATAAAACGACTCATAAAATGCATCAAGATAATAAAAACTCGTTTAATACAACTTTATTTAACAATCACCTTAAACTTGCCTTCCCTTAAACACTATTATTAGGCCGTTTGTCCACCGCCGCCGTCACCGGGACGAAACCGAGAACGAGATGACGGCGCCGAATTAGCGATACATACATTTACTATAGGCCGTGTATCCACCGCACGCCCGTCACCCGAGTGCCGGCGACGGCGGCGGTGGACACACGGCCTATAGTAAATGTATGATCGCTAAATCGGCGCCGTCATCTCGTTCTCGGTGACGTCACGGTGACAGTGGCGGTGAACAAACGGCCATAGACTCAAAACTTTGAACGGTTTGAAAAATGTTATTGTTACCACTAGTCTAAGAGCTATCGATTGTTTTAAAAATCGGTAGTTTTTTACGTATGTATTTGTTTAATCATGGGTTGGATACCGATTAGCTGTGTTGATATGATAATGGTGGGTTGTTGATGTGAAGTGGATTTCGATGCATTCCATTTGTCGAACCGTTGATCTAGCACTGTTCGTCGATGCACCTACTACTTGGATAGTGTATAAAATATTATGAAAAAGCTATATTTTTACAGGCATTAAATATCGGTAAGAAATCCGTCTAAGTTTTGTTCCGGAACGCGCCTCGCAAGGAACAAAACTAGACTCATATTTACAAGTACCAGACCACTTACGATTAAGGTGTCCCTTTAAAGCGTAATTGTAATTAATATCTAATGTTTAAAGTCACAAAGGGAGTAATTAGAATGACAAAACGTTGCTCGATTGTTACCGGATAAGTTGTTAGAGAATTGGACAGAAATATTTGTATTTTGTCATGTTTATACAAAGGAAAAAATATCTCAATATAATATCCATAGTCCATTGTACAGTATAGGCGGTATATAGTATCTAGTGTCATCATTTTCTTATATCCTAGTTAGTAATATTAGAGACTAATTCCCAAATCTGTATTGTTCTTTGCGGCATGACAAACAAGCCACAAATGGTTGTTTAGTATGTTACGGTTACGTTTGCCAATTTTTATTATGTATTGTAAATGATTTAGGTATATTACTGTAATTTATCGGTCTGGTTGTGTTAAACCCCATGTTTAAATCGTAACAATGAATTTGGGCCTATTTTATTTATTTACAGATATCTTTAATATCGAGTGGCATTTTTGTCATGTGCAAAATACACGTGTTTAATAATGAACATAGCTGATATGAATGCGGCTTTAGGCGGGCGTTACACGATGAACCTTACCTATTATTATATTAGATGTACTCATAGGTCTTTGAGTTTGCGTACTCAGATCAAATTTTTATTGTAAATTTGGTGTACATATTGTGGGTGATAGCCGCCGCCGCGCGTTCGATCTCGACGTCCATCGCAAGACTGTCGATTCACAGAACAATATGAATATATGTATTATGTCATTGTAAATAGAGTACGAATTAGATTAGACAAATTATGGGGTATAATCGTAGTTTATTTTTTATGTTTTGCATATAAAATGTATATGAAATGGAAAGTAATTTTTGATATATGAAGTGTCGACGTGCGAGCGCGCGAGTCGGCGGGCGGCGCTCGGCGCGAATCAATGCTGCGATACTCCTTGTGCCCCTCGAAATATCAGTGCATTATATATATAATGAATATTGAGTCAAGATGTATAGTATAGTATAGACGATGCGGACTGCGGTAGAGTTATGTGTATAGAGCTCGAGTCGGGCGGATGAGACGATTCTTGCCAGCCGGTTCGAGCGAACGACGACTAGCTATGAATCCTGACATCGGCTCACGTTAATTAGCTTATAAATATTTCATCAAAATATAAAATACACAAAAAAAAATGGATATAAATTTCTCGACCAAGTACTGGTTGTTTTAAATTATTAAAATGTAAAAAAAAAATTAGATTATAAACAAAGTATAGGTACAATTTATGAATTATATTTTTGTTTTCGGCATTTCATGTAATAGTGGAAGGGCTATAGCCCGCCCGCCCGCCCGCCCGCCACCCGGGCGCGGCGCGCGGCGCGCTCCAGCCCGCCCGCGGTACTCCCACACCTTACATTACATTCACATGTCGAATCTTTCTATATATTTTGTGATTTCTTTTGCTCATGTCCTCTTCCATTGCTTTTTGTTTGTCAACTGTCCAAGTGTATGATTTTGTTACGGCAGGGTAATGCAGAAATGTGAAGAGGTAGGTACTTTTTGTGTTTGAATGTTTTAAATTGAGTTGATTTTATCCATTCAATGGAATTTGTATTGTTATGAAAGGAGCCAGAGTTTGTTTTTTTTTTTTTTATTAAGTAAATACGATTTTGGATTTGAATCAGGCAGCAGATTAGTTATTGAACTGTCAAGTTACCACGGAAACAATAGTCAGATGTAGGCTCTCTTTGGCGTTGCCCTTGTATCGGTTGTTGTAATGTTTGGCAGTGCGCGATGGCCGCGCACAGGGAACTTTAAGCAGATAGTCAGTATTAGAACTCGCAATAAACATGAGCTGAAGAGAGGTTGTGAAGAGTATCGTTATAAAAGGTACCTATTCAAAATCTGGATGAACAGACTAACTTATCTTTAAAAGGACAGATAGTGTTGCTGCAATATGCATTTATGCCATCTTCACGTTAATTTGAATTATGGGATCAGTGCCAAACTTTCTCCTTCTTGTTTAGCTCAAAACGATGCAATTGTTAGCATGCTTGATGAAAACGCTAAGTAATTGTTTAGTTAGTCTGCCATTTTGTGAATATTTTGTTTTGATAGTAATATGTAAATCTTTTATAATATATTTGTTTACAATAAATGACAACATTATAAATAAATGAAATTGTATTTTCCATTTAAACTGATGAAAAAAAATATAAAAAAGAATAATATGCAATGAATTCTGATGTTTTATTGTACCTCCTGCCAGGTAGATTTCACCAGTTACCAGACCACTTTGATCACCACCCAAAACGCAAGACCCCCTGGCCACGATATTTAAAGAAAAAGAGGTGGTTTCTGGGTAATTAGGGGTCCCTGATTTCATTTTTTTGGAAAAGAGGGGGTAGAAGGTTGTGGTTTTTTGGTGGTATATATATTACCATTGTTCATTACGGTCTGTTCATAATTTTATACTAAGTAGTTGTTTTTCCTAACTACAGTTGTGATAGATGATGAGTCTGAGAATATGAAAATAAATACCTATTTGACCTACAGAATATGTATTATCTACAAGTTCCTACTTATTTGTGTTTGAAATTTTATTGTACCTAGCTTAAATTTTTAAAATATACCTGTCAACTTTGGGTCCGAGTTGTGATATTCTAGTAATTTACTGAAACAAAAAATGTACAGTCAAAAATCACACTATAGGTACATACTTAGAGTAACATACATTTTTATGTATTTAATTCGATTAGAAACTTGACGTGAACGGACAATGGTAAAATAGATACCACTTACAGTCTCTACTTTGAGCGACCAAAAACTACATAAACATTGATATTTATCTTATTATTATATCTGAAGGACCACTAAGACATAATAAAGTTTACTTATTTGAACTCCAAGAGCACTTACCAAAATTGACGCCGAACAAAAATAAAAAAGGAAAGTGAGACGCAAAACTGCAAACTGAAGTCGAAATTGGCGCAAATATTTTTTTGACATTGCCTTTCACTGACAGCTGAAAATAACAAATGTAAAGTTGCCAGCTTATAGATAACAAAATTATCCCAAAATACTATTACTACCAAATAGAAGTGCTGCCAAACAATAAAAAATTATATTTTTGTTCTCAAACTACCTAAGTGGTACGACTTTTGTTTTAATAGATATGGGTTTAATTGGCACAGAGGGCCTAGTTGGTAACCACCCTGTAAGTTTTGACACAGGAGGGGTCGTTTTCAAAAAGATTTTGTACGGCTGGAACGAATTCGATGAAATATAGAATGATTTACAGCCCCCTGATACATGTTGGCCCAACGCTGCCGAGTGAAAGCCAACATCAACGTGTAGACGGCATGTTTGCCTTGCCTTGCCATCGCCAAAGAGAATATAACGACTACGTAGAGCCATCGCTCGGTGTTGCTCGCCTAGCTGGCCGAGTGAATACAAGGGCCAACGTGTATAGAGTACTTTTATGACTTGTCACAGAGACTTGTCACCGCTCGCAGCCACTCGCCTCACTTCGGAGCCGAGTCAGTTTTCTGCACAAATCAAAGGCGCTTGCCTGCGTTCGGCCAACCGTGTCCACATGTTATGTTCGTCCGCCCGCCATTACTCAGTTGGCGTCGGTCACCGTCGCATGTATTTATATTTTAAAGGTAAGACCGCATTAGAGCGGCGCTGCGCCGCGCCACAAAGCGTCAAAATATTGTTTTAATGATTTTGAATGTGCGCGTGTCGCACTAGAGCGGTGCTGCAGTAGGCGTGGCTGCGCGTCGCGGCATAGTTGCCTCCAAAAGAATATTGTGACGTGCAGCGACGCGCCGCGCGGAACAGCGACGCTCAATGCGACATAGCAAGCGGCGCGTCGCGTACTGCGCTCGGTGGAGAGGCAAAAAAGGTGACGTGAAGTGACGTGCAGTGCTACACCGCTCTTAAACCTGTAGTGCGTTAAGGGACGTGCAGCGCTGCGCTGCGCAGCGCCGCTCTAATGCGGTCTTACCATAAATCTGTCTGTGGTAAATGTCACAGATTAGAGTCTGATTGAAGTGAGTAGTGTGTAGAGATGAACGTTTCACAAGTAGCATGTGAAAAATCATAAGAATGAAAAATCATTTATAGCATCTGCTAGGTACTTTTGTTCGCTTAAACCTGCTAAAAATAATTTATATGAAATCACTTCGGGTTTCATCGTTCGTAGTTCGTAGTCACAAAGAGGATATAAACACTACGTTATACGTAGTCATTCGGGTCTTAAAAACCCTCCGTCGTCCGAGACACGTTCTCGGAGACCCGGATGACGAAATCACTTCCGCTAATGCGGGTGAGTCATCCACATTAGGCAGAGCAAACACTCCACAAATACACCGACCTCGCCGGCGAGGTCGACGAGTCCCATTAGTCGCCGCCTACACGAGGTACAAGCACGTACCCGGGCGTTTCTCTCCTATCCCCGTCCCGGCAACAGCCCAAGCCGAGGTTCGTACCTAAGTGGTGCCCTTGCGCTAGTTGCCTCATCAAAAATAAAATTATAGGGCTGAGCGCCTTCTGCGCTCGCCAAAAGCTCGGTTAAGCTGCAACGGCCTCAGAGGCCAACAGCGAGATAAGTCCATTCGAAAAAAAAATAAAGTCATTCGGGTCTGCTTAAAATTGCAGATGAGTCGCGTCGTTCGTTCTCGGCGGACGGGACTCGGGAGTACGCCTAAGCCCGCGTTGGCCTTAGCTCGGCCAACATGTATTGGGGGCTTCAGGCCTGAGGGATCTATCATATTGCTCTGAGGGATACGAAATTTGTTATAAAGAAAGATAGTTAAGACCTCTGAGGGATCTATTATTGCTCTGAGGGATATGACCACTACTGACAAATGTAGCTAACTTAGGTTTACTATTAGTGGTTTTATGGCTACCTCTAATTTATTCTGTGGGACGGACGTCTCAACGGGACAGACAATGTCAACAAAGTGTCTGTCACTTTGACATTTTCGTCAAGCCTGGAATTGCTCGTCATTGCCATCTGCAATGGCCGCTGTTGTTTTATTTTATATTGTATACCGCCATCTATCAGTGGGTAAGAGAAGCGATAAATATAATTTTAATTGTCTATGATGTTTCATTCATCGCATCAAATCTTTAAAGTTGCCACTTTAGTGTTGCTTCGGTATTTAAAAGTAAAACATCACTATTGTCAACTGTAATAAAATATTTACTTTCGAAACAGGGACTGCGGTACTGCTATAAGGCTTAACCTAAGATTTCACTAAGACGTCATCGTCATATCGATATATAACGAAACTTCAGCGGCAGTTTATGGTACTACAATTTCAATTTTAACGCTATTAACCTATTTAACATATTTATAAATCGGGGAATAAGTCAGATCCCAACAACTATCGCCCAATCTTCTACCAGTGATCTCTAAAATATTCGAGAAAGTCTTATTCAATCGTTTAGAAAAATATTTAAACTCATTAGACTTTTTATATGACAAACAATATGGATTTACTTAGAAATCCTTCGTGATTGATTTCAACCATTATTATAAATACGGGATTTATCACGTACCGTCTTATCGGTGTTTCGACCGACAATGTTTCGGTTCAATTCGTGAACCTTCATCAGGGTGAGTGCGATCCGCTCCGAATAACGTCTCGCCTCGCACTGCGCGCCGCTGCTCTCTGCGCGCGAGTGGACGGGCGGGATGGTGGGGATTGGGTCAACGAAAGCACAGTGCGTTGACCCGCTGTGTCATCATCATTATCATCACTGCTGCTCTCTTCTGTAGTTCTTGGTACAGGCAAACACACAACACTAACTATGTCTCTACCAGGTTCACTCACTCTTCTGTCACTTGCATCATGAAGACATGGCCTCCAGGCCGGCGGTAGAACCCATCCTCTATCCCTGTTAAAGTTCGGCACACGACTTATTTCTATCGCCTCTCGGATCTTGCGAGGAACGAAGAACTTCTCTCTCGCTAAAACCCGGGCCTTGTCGAAACGTATGTAGTGCGTCGAATCAGAATCTAGGGAATGTTCCGCCACTGCAGAACTGTTTGAGTCAACATTCTTCATTGCACGTATGTGTTCAGTCAACCTAGTAGATACGTTACGCTTTGTTTCATCAATGTAGCATTTACCGCAGTCACACGGTATCATATATACGCCAGGGACGCCCAGAGGGTCTCTGTCCTTCGGCGAACGCAGCAGCTGTCTCAATTGTGTTTGAGGACGGAATATCGTCTTGATGCTGTACTTATGGCGTAACAAGTTTCCGATCTTATCCGTTAATCCTTTCACAAAAGGTAAGTACGCTACTGCTTTATTTACCGTTGTTATGCGTGATCTTGTGGATGTGTCCGCAATTCGACAGCTCTGTCTCCACCCGTAGCCGTTTTGTTCCAGCACTCCTTTTATGAGTGAGAGCTCGTTGTTCACGTACTGAGAGGCACATAGCCTATTAACAGGGGCGTAGCTACCGCCGTATTTGCCGTATCAATTATACGGGGCCCCCGGGCCACGGGGGCCCCCAAAGTGTGTAAGGAAAAAGAATAAAAACTTTCTAATTTATTTTATTTTACAAATGACAAAATTCTATAAAGCAATTCCTTTTTTTCCCGCCTTAAGCGTGCGTTCAAAAGTTGGCAACACTACATCGTTATGGCGGGCTGCGGGACTTCCCCGTTTTACTTAGTTCATCTTCAACTCAGCGGGGAATCCCCGGGAATCCTTCATCGATATCGCGATGTACGTGTACGTTGTTGTACTTTGCATTGGATGTTAAACCACGGAGTGCAGTGCACTGTTTATTTACGCGCTTTATATAAATGTGCATTACATTGTAATTCAGTACAAACAATATTATTCTTCTGGTTTAGCAGTATTAGTAACGATTTGTAAAAGAAATGAGTGAAAGGAAAAGAGATTATCCCAGCGGCGCTGAGAAAAGAAAAATTAAACAGAAAAGGGACGAGGTTATAAAAAAAGTGCCCAAAATTTCTTCATTTTTTCAGAGACAAGATACTGTGAGTGATTTAGATTGGAAAGGTAAGTACTACACTACTACCCAACCCATTTATTAGGGGCCCGAAGTGATAAACAAGGAAATCTTTTAATTTCGGTCTGTCCATCACAAAAAGTTGTCTCCCCCCTCGATTTTCACAATTATACTGTTTTTAGGGTTCCGTGCCTTGATTAAAAAAAACAAAATTCTAACTTATCTATAGGATCGATTTGTTTTGTTGTTTGTTTATCAGTCCGTATCGTATCGTTAATTGCGTGTTGAGAACTTCAGATGTGCAGACTCGCTTTCGGGTTCTCGTTTTGTATGGCCACTACACTACGCGCTGCGTTTAAATAGCACGCAGGTGTATAGTAATGCACGGACGGGCTGCAGGTGATTTTGTATCTACTAATAGGTACGAGCACAATCCGCGTAGAATCTGTGTGCGTCTGAACTGAACACTCTCTAACTGTGACCCTTAGTAACGTTATTTATTTATATATAACTCTTTTTAGTTTAGTAGCAAAGCATTCGTATTTATTTTTTAACATTTACTCGTTTATTTTTAGATTCTTCTGAAGCATGTTCTTCGTCACATATCCATCCGGAAATAGAAGAAAGCCAAGCACATACTTTATCGGATGTCCATCCAGAAATCGAGGAACCCCAAGTCAACGATTCTGATATATCTGCAGATAATGCAGATTGTAATATAATTTCATCAGATAGAGGAAATTTTGGTGACAATTTAACTGAATGCGAACGAAAAATAATTTTTAAATTGGGTCCATTTAAACCACAAGGACCATTTCCAAAAGTTTCAGAAAATAACCGACCTTTTTCAGCTTATTATTATTCATATTTCAATCAGGCAGGCATAAAAATTATAAGACCATGGTTATGTTATTCTAACGTTTTAAACAAACCGTACTGTCACTTCTGTTGGTTATTAGCAGATCGTCAAAACATATCGTACTCCTCTGCTTGGGTTAACGGTGTTTCGGTTAGAAGCAATTTCACACAAACTATTCTTGACCATGAAAAGTCACAGCAGCATATTAGTGCCTCACTCTCTTATAATAATTGGTTGCAAGGAAATACCATCGATACTCTATTGAAAAGTGAAATCGATAGTAAAATTACATTCTGGAGAGATGTACTTCATCGTATAATTAATGTTATAATTACTTTAGTATCTTGTAATCTACCTTTGAGGGGGCATGATTCTGATTCTGGCAATTTTATGGCAATTTCACGTCTGCTATCTAACTATGATGCAACTTTAAAAGAACTTTTTCTAAAACCGAAAGGTGAAATAAATTATTTAAGCCCTACGATTCAAAACGAAATTATTAGTTTGCTTGGTACTAACGTTAGGAACAGTATTATCTCAGAAATTAAAAAAGCTCCATTTCTGACAATAATTCTGGATACAACACAAGACTTGTCAAAAATTGACCAACTATCTGTAGTTTTTCGATATATCTCGGTTACAGAAAATGATGATAATGTGCCTAAAGAAATAAAAATCTGTGAGTCCTTTTTAGGATTCATAGCAGTAACCGATTGCAGTGCTGCAGGTCTGAAAACTGTCATTTTAAATTTGACTAAAGAATATGGAATTGATTTGACTAAATGTAGAGGACAGGGATACGATGGAGCAAATGTTATGTCGGGTGTGTATGGAGGATTACAAACCCTAATAAAAGAGCATGCTCCAAATGCCGATTATGTTCATTGTGCTGCGCACGCTTTAAACTTGGTTTTGAACGATGCTGCGAGACATGTTCGTGAAGTATCGACTTTTTTCGATAATTTAGAAAAAATATATACTTTTTTTGGCAATAGTATAAAACGCTGGGCTATGCTAAGTGACGATTCATCTGAAAAATATTTGATTACCCTTAAAAAGGTATGTCCTACCAGATGGTCTTCTAGGAACGACGCTTTATTAGCAGTAAAGAAAAATTTTTTACTAATCATGAAAACTTTGTACCAACTAAATTTAATTTCAAATAAAAAAGATGAACGTGAAGAATGTAAAAGTATAATTAATATTTTAGAGAGTTTTGATTTCTTAGTGCTCGTTACATTTTTTTCTTCACTATTTGAAATTATTAATCCTGTTTCTAAAGCTCTACAGCATGAAAATAATGACTTACAGAAATCTAGTATTTTATTAAGTAATCTTTTAAATAGACTGTGCCAATTAAGAAATCAGAATTCATTTAATAGTTTGCTAAATGAATCCAAAGATTTAGCAAAAAAGTGGGGGGTAACAACTGTTTTTAAAAACAGTAGGCGAAAGATAACGAAGCGTTTTTTTGATGAGTTATCACAAGATGAGAGAATTTCCGACCCGGAATCCTATTTCAAAGTCAATGTATACTATTGCTGTTTAGATATATTAATTTCTCAAACTAAAGAAAGATTTCAGAGCCTTTGCAACCTGAGTAGTATATTCGAAATATTACAACCGGAGAAACTCCTATCTTCTTCAAGCGAAGAGATATTAAACGCTTCCGGAAAACTGTCTGCTAAATACAGTAAAGACATCTCACTTAATCTTTGTGACCAATTAAAGGCTCTAAAAACATGCTTAAATTCTGAAATTAAAAAAATTTATTCCATTAAAGAACTCATTGAATTATTGCTAGTAAAATTCAATAGTCTTGCATCCAGTTTTCCCGAGGTAATCACAGCATGCTTTTTATTCTTGACCCTTCCAGTTACAACCGCAACGGCAGAAAGAAGTTTTTCAAAATTAAAACTAATAAAAAATTACTTAAGAACTTCGATGGGACAAGAACGGCTGTCAGACATCTCACTATTGTCCATAGAGGCAGAAACTTTAGAAAAACTAAAATCATCATCAGCCATAAATGATTTAATAAATCAGTTTGCCGATAAAAAGGCAAGGAGAGTGAATATTTAAAATTCGATTTTTATTTGTAAAATGGGTAAATTATGTGATAAATAAATATTACTTCTCACAATATTTATTTTCTTTTGTGAAAAATCTTTACCTCCATATAAATTAAAAATCCAAAAAAATTTTTATACGGGGCCCCGACAAGGCACGCTACGCCACTGCCTATTAAGCTAGCTAGTGCTCTATTAATCAGAGTACGCGGTACCGAGGCTAAGTGAGCTGGATGCGAGTCAGCTCTAAGATACCGGTCTGTGTGTGTTGGCTTACGGTATACTATATGTGTAAGTCGTCCTGTCTGTTCTCGTATAACTAACACGTCCAGGAACGGTAGGCATTTATCTTTTTCCAGCTCTACCGTGAAGGATATCTTAGGATGTTTACAATTTAGATAGCTAAGTAAGGTTTCTATGCGTACTATCTCTTCGTACTATTGCGAACACATCATCTACATACCGCCACCAGTATCTCGGTCTACAGGGTACGCTATCCAGTACCGTCCTTTCAAACCACTCCATAAATATATTGGCCACTACTGGAGCTATTGGTGATCCCATTGCTACACCCTTCAATTGTATGTAATAATCACCCCGCCATACAAAGTAACCACTTGTCAATAGATACTCAATTACCTTCATGCATCCGATAGGTGTTGATGAACCTTGTAACAGCTCTGCAGCTCCTATCACGTACGGAGTCCCTCAAGGGTCTATTTTAGGGCCCTTGTTATTCCTAATCTACATAAATAATATCAGTAAACTACAATTCAAAGGGGAGCTGTCACTATATGCCGATGATACTAGCCTATTCTATTTTGGACACGATATGGTTTCAATAGCACAAGATGCCCAGCATGATCTTGACCTTTTTAGCGTGTGGTTTCAATGCAATTTATTGACCCTTAATGTGGCAAAACTCACTATGTTATATTCTCAGCCAAAAATAAAATAATATCACACTTTGAACCACTTAAAATTAATAACATATTAATAGACAAATCAGATAATGAAAAATACTTAGGTCTCATTCTTGATTATCATTTAACATGGAAACCACACATCATGAAGATAAAATCTAAACTAACATCACTAAATGGCGATCTCCGCCGCATAGTTCTGTGCTTGCCACGTAATATACCTACGGTACACTATATATAACTTGCTGGTGAAGCCCCACATTGATTATTTTATAGAGGTCTGGAGTTCAGCGGCTAAAACGAATATCAACCTATTATAAATATCACAAAACAAACTTATAAAAAGACTTTTTAATTATGACTATTTAACCCCTACCCTAAAATTATTTAAAGAAACTAGATTAATGAATATTGTAACAACTTATAAATACTATACATGCTTGCTGATACACAGAATAATAACTAAAGACATACATACAAATGTAACTTTTAAATCCAAACACGATGATACCCAAAAAATGCGACTAAGAAATGCAAATCAACTTTTATTACGTACGCCGAGGACAAATTATGGTAAAAAAATATTACATTTGAAAGTGCAAAAATTTACAATGAACTGCCTAATATTTTAAGAGAAACAAAAAAAACGCGTATTTTCAAAAAAATACTTAGATTCCATTTTCTTAGTTAACCAACAGTCAAATTATTAACCTTGCATCATTTCATACTCAAATGTATGCCACATCTAATTCTCGCCGATCTACTTAGTACGTTTCACTGCTTTGTTTTGGCTCGGCTGTGCTGATTTTTTGGTCTCGTCATAGGTAAAGTTTTCAAGTCTACCCACATAAACAAAGTTACCACTGCGCTGTTTTTCGTTCGTAAAATATGTGTTTGTTATTGTATTGTGTTAATTAGGTAATATTAAGAATGTATACACGTTTATTTTTAGTGATAATGTAGCACGCTCGCGTATGCAATTATTATACATATTTGACAAAAATTTTTGTTTTAATGTGCTCGTAGGTGAATTGTAAACTCATAACAGAATAAATGTCTTAAACCGGTAAAATTGTATATCGTTAGTGGGAATTCATTTTATTGTGTAATAATAACTTCCCATTGTCTTTCAGGAAACCCAATGTGATGCCATTGTCAATTAAGAGTCGCTGGCGGTATGAGCGACCAATTATTTAAAATGGAAGAAAGAAAATTGGTAATATTGCTGGGCATCAGAGAAGAAATGTACCTATTCTATGTATAAAAAGATGATAATTTTAGTAAGATAAGATAACAATATGTGATTAAAAAGAGACTGATTATTAAGTAATGAATACCTACTTATGTTAAGGAAATTTTATCCGAAAAGAGAAGTTTATTGTAGCTATGAAAGTACCTCAGTGAAGTCTAGCTGTGTCTATGTCTGTAAAGAGATCTTTTTGAGTACCTACATATGTAGCAGAATTCTCTTGGATAATCTATACATGTGCGGGTCCCATTAAAACTTACAAAGTTATGTTTGTGTTTTATTATTTAAAATCATGACATTTTTTTTTTTTTTTTTTTTTTATGTTATTTGTGGGGAAACAGGCTTACGGCCCACCTGATGGTAAGTGGTCACCGTCGCCTATTGACACCGGCAACACCCGGGGTATTGTCGATGCGTTCCCTACACTGAAGAAACCTCTTTACATTTCTCTTGAAGCGTGCCATGTCGTAGTCTAATGGGAAAACCTCAGATGGTAGCTCATTCCACATCTTGCAAGTATGGGGTAGAAAAGATCGCGTGAAGCGTGTGGTGCGCGATACCCAATTGTCGATTATATGTGGATGAGCTTTATTACGTTGTCGAGAAGTGCGGTGGTAAAATCTCGACGACGGAATGAGATCAAATAGCTCCTCAGAACATTCCCCATTATACAGGCGGTAGAATACACTGAGCGATCCGATGTCACGGCGTTGACTCAGCGGCGTTGAATTTTATTAATTAAAATCCCTTTATCACTTTGAAACGTCAATTTAATAGCAAAATCTATGGTTAGTTAATTTAACCTTCATAATATGTAGTAAAATGGGTTTAAGTTAGGCACCATTTGTAAAGAGTGAAATGACTTTCTATTTAAAAATCTCTCTTCGTGAAGAGTTGGCCTGATGATTGCAATGTGTGTGCCATCAATGCACCCACATACACCCAGGATCCCGTATTAGTTGTAGAATCTGTAACAATAATATTGTATTATTAATAAACTGAATCGGTCAGGCACCACAACAATACAAAAGTGTATTGGCATGATCCGTGACGGGTTTAGACAAGTAACTAAATGAGTAACTGTATTTCCTTTTTGGTTTTATTTTAGAGTTATATTGTTTTTGTGTGCTAATTACAATAAAGAGTTATTGTATTCATAGACCTTTAAAGTCTGAAAATTTTACTAGCAATTCTGTGACTTCATCTAGCTAGTTTCCTCAAAAGCAACAGAACTAACATATGAATCTAGCAAAATTGAATCTGTCTAATTAGGCACTAGGATATATACTTGATTTGACTTTATTGTTGTCCGTTCGTGTCTATTTTGTGGAAATCTTATATATTTGGCTACAATGTAGGGCTCGTTCAGGGCATTTGTTACATCTCTGATGCAGTCTGTTGGGAGATAGGTACATCATTGTTATGCACCACCAAACTTTATATCTCCCCCGAGCATAAAAGTTCAGGGCAATCAAAACCTGTAAATTAATAACATGAATATGAATACAGGAAATGTATATATTGTAACATAACTAAGGCATTTTAAAATCATTAATAAAAATGCCTTAATTATTATTATAATTAATAATAATAACTAAGGCATTTTAAAATCATATAGGTTGGCAAGTCATTATTTGTCCCACACTAGGGGGTCAGCACAAAATGCACAGCACAATTTCTATTATTCTATCAGCCTTTATTCTTTTCTTACATACTTACTTATCTACTATGTATTAAGTATAAAATATTAATATGTTATGCAGTTTTACCTTAATAACAGGGGCTGAGTCCAACAATGTTGTGTTTCCCGGCAAGAATGAAACTACATCCTATTCCTGGCACAAATCCTCAAACATTGTTTTGTTTAAGTAATGGATACCTAATCTCCAATGAAATCCGAGCGAGGAATATGTGCAAGATCAAATCGATCCCTCGTCTCAAAAATCTAGCCATTATGCAAACAAAATGCAAATCGGATACTGTCCGTAGGTATTGCAGAAGTCGAAGGAAAATTAATGTGGAGCAGCAGGGTCAAAGGTATAGATGATCGGGAGTCCGGTGAACAAAATAGGGATCAATTTAGGGGCAGAAATAACAACGAAACACTGAAATTACTCGAAACGATACTCTAAACGATAAGCGAGAAGGTGTCGTTAGAATGTTCGTCGAATTCCGACAAAGAGATACTTTGTTTCGTTGTCAAACTCAAATTATCGTATCGTTTTAGCACCACTAGAGTACCAATTACGACATCGATTGTCAAAAGTAATGTCGGTCGTTCTATCGTTCAAACGATAGTCGAAACGATGTAACATAGAGTACGATTTGCACGATTATTGTCCCGATATATCGTTTATCGTTTTGCAGAGTAGGCCGGCTGGCCTCTTGTACTCCGCCTGTCGCTGCAGCTAAGCGTTCGCTTCTGCATTTTTTTTTGGCAAGTTGCTTTCTGTCTGCACCTAATCTTTATTCTTATTTTATTTTGTTTTATTTCGAACAAAATCCACAGCTCTTCGTATAATACAGGTGTATCTTATGATAAAACTTATAGCCAATAAAGGATTCACACATCTTATTCAATTATTGGCAATTTCTTCTTATTCAAGTAATGTCAATTTGCGAAAATGTTAATTATTATTAAAATATGTTGTAGATACAGGTTATTGTAAAGGCGTCCGAGAAAACCATTTCCTTTTCAAGAAAATTGATGGAGTGTAATGAGAACGTGGAAGGTAATGAAATATAGTGAGAGTGTAATGATCAACTGCTTGTAAATTGTATTGTTTTGTCAATTTAGGGGTCGTTTCAGACCACGGCCTACTGTTATACACATTTAACAAATTTTTACATGAGGTGAGTAAAAAATTTACAGCCTTTACGACTGGGTATCGTAGCTTTCAATAAAAAATCATTCCCTTCCAAAACTTTTTATTCCCCTCCGTATAAAAATTAGTAGGAAAGGAATGTAATAAAATGGAAGGGAATTAAACTTTTACCGATTTTTATAATTTACTTAGAATTTAATAGTACCTACCTACATCAACCCTAATAACTATACTGTGACATAACCTAACCAAAGACTATAATGTAATCACAAAATATATTTTGACATGATAACGTCTTGTAAATCAATGAACGCCGGCTGCATGCACTAAAAAGTGGCACGTTCCGCCTGAGCCGAGCGTGCAAGCGAGAGCGCGGGACAAGCGATAGAGAGGCACGATCGGTCTATGCGTTCGGCTTGTAACGCATCTATCTCTCTTCCACTCGTTATCTCGTAAAATTATGGTAATGTTTTTGTTCTGAATTTTTTTCATTAATGATTTACTTCTAATATGACAAATGCCTCTTTGAATTTCAAGTAATTATTAACATATTTCATTAAAATATTACGATTCACTTTAACATTCATGCTGAATTTTATGACGGAAAGACGATATGGACAAAATGGGAGATTCACTCACCAAATGAAATTAAAAAACCGGCCAAGTGCGAGTCGGACTCGCGCATGTTCAGTGCTATATCATTTTAATTTAATAATTTATTTTAAAAGTGAATATATACTTAACTAAATATTCTGCGAATATTCTTCACCTGTTGTCGTTTTCAATATCGAGCTAAAACGAGCAAAAAAATTACGTTTGTTGTATAGGAGCCCTCCTTAAATATTTATTCTATTCTGTTTTTAGTATTTGTTGTTATAGTGGCAACAGAAATACATCATCTGCAAAAATTTTAACTGTCTAACTATCACGGTGCATGAATTACAGCCTGGTAACAGACGAACAGACAGACATGCAGCCAGACAGCGAAGCCATTACTGAGGGTGCCGTTTTACCCTTTGGGTACGGAACCCTAAAAACGAGTGTGCTTTGGACCACACGACTGAAGTAAAATTTTACTATATGTTTGTATATTTTTAGGAATCAGAAGCAGTTTTATATAAAAAAACTAGAGGTCGCGTGGTGCGCGAGCTGCTTGCAGCTCGCGTGTTTTTCTGTTTGTAGAAGAAGCAACCAAACAGGATATCGAAGAAAGATGCAATCAAAGAGGATATCGAAAATGAGAAAGCAATTAAAGAGTTTAACAAAGTAGAAGGATCTATCAAAGAGGATATCAAAATGGAAAAAGCAAACAAAAAGGATAACGAAGTAGAAGAGGCAATCAAGGAGGATATCGAAGTGGAAGAAGCAATCATCAAAGAGGATATCAAAATGGAAAATGCATTCAAAGAGGATATCCAAATGGAAATAGCAAACAAAACTGATATCAAAGGAAAAGATGCAATCAAAAAGGATATCCAAGTAGAAAACGCGATCAAATAGGATATCCAAGTAGATAAAGCAACCAAAGATGTTATCTAAATGAAAGAAACAATCAAAGACGACATCGAAGTGGAAGAAGCAATCAAAGAGGATACCGAAGTGAAAGAAAAAATCATAACGGATACCTATCAAGGTCGAGGATGACAATAAAAAACGATTCCACAAAAATTTGGTTCTACCATTTGGTAAACTTTACTATGCCTAACTGCTTCCGTTTAGGAGATACAAGCAATTAAAGTTTTTTTAAGAAAAATCATAATTTTGTTGAGAGGATATCGTAGTGTAAGAAGCAATCAACGAAGATATGGAAGTGGAAGAATCTATCAAATAATATGTCGAAGTTACCGAAGGAATCGAATAGGATATTAAATTTTAATAAGCAATAAAAGAGGATATCGAAGTGGAAGAAGCAGTCAAAGACGATATCGAAGTGGAAGTAGCAATAAAAGAAAATATCTAAGTAAAAGACGCAATCAAAGGCGATATCGAATTAGAATAAGCATTCAAAGAGGATATCGAAGTAGAAAACACGACCAAAGAAGATACCGAAGTGAAAGAAGAAATCAAAAATAATACCTATCAAGATCGATGATGACAATAAAAAAACGATTTCACCAAAATTTTGTACTGCCATTTTGTAATCTTTACTATGTCTAACTGCTTCCGTTTAGGAGATACAAGCAATTAAAGTTTTTTTTAAGAAAAATCATAATTTTGTTGAGAGGATATCGTAGTGGAAGTAGCAATCAACGAAGACATCGAAGTGGAAGAATCTATCAAATAAGATATCGAAGTTAACAAAGCATTCGAATAAGATATTAAATTTAAAAAAAGCAATAAAAGAGGATGTCGAAGTGGAAGAAGCAGTCAAAGACGATATCAAAGTGAAAGTAACAATAAAAGAGAAAATCCAAGTGGAAGACGCAATCAAAGACGATATCGAATTGGAATAAGCATTCAAAGAGGATACCGAAGTAGAAAACACGATCAAAGAAGATACCTACGTGAAAGAAGAAATCAAAAAAGATACCTATCAAGTTCGATGATGACAATGAAAAAACGATTCCACCAAAAATTTGTACTGCCATTTTGTAAACTTTACTATGTCTAACTAATACCGTTTAGGAGATACAAGCAATTAAAGTTTTTTTTAAGAAAAATCATAAATTTGTTGAGAGGATATCGTAGTGGAAGAAGCAATCAACGAAGATATTGAAGTGGAAGAATCTATCAAATAAGATATCGAAGTTAACGAAGCAATCGAATAGCAAACGAATATCGAATAAAAATTTGGTGTAGAGCGCTGCATTGGTGTTCTAAATAAGTGGTTCGCCCTGAACTGAGATCTTGCGAGTCTCTTAAAAAAATATTATTCTTAGGGTGTCTTACGCAACACTGCCTAAACATATTTAGTGGCTAAATATGATTTAAGAAAATGTCAAATCATACAAATACGTCAAATTTAATCATGTTTAGTCGCTAAATACGTTTAGGGATAGTTGTGCAAGCTGGCTTTAATCTTTGACTAATCAATTTTAATAGTGCCACGAAATGCACAACCAACTAACATAACCTACAGTTTCATTCAAATTACAAGTAACGGGAGTTCTTGTTAATTAGACTGACTGACTGCGCTGGAGAGTAATATTTTTATTGGAAAGCCAAGCGTGCGATGCCAGCTAGTTATTTATATTGGGATATACCTACCCTTACATGCAATAGTTTGGATGTTGTGGGTTCAAATCCTGCCTGTGCACCGAAGGATATTTTTAACTTATGTTTGTGTAATTAATGTACGCACTTATTTATGTTTTTAATGTTGTTTCAGAATCAAAATAAAATAATTTTACAAAGCATGTCTACTGGAGTTGTAATTTAAATGAAATTGAACGCTCTCAGATGACCCGACACTTGATCAAAATCTGTCTCAGGGTGCTATAGTGCTCTACATAAATCGGCCGAAAAACATAGTGTGACTATCAAATGGAATAAAGTGCACGATTCCAGATACAGACTGAGAATGAATTCCGAAAAGGAGCTCCAGAAAGACTGGGAACATAGAGCCAACTGCAAGCAAACAAAAACAATGCTTCTGGCAAAAAACAGAAAAACAACAAACACCTTGTTAAAGAACAAACGCGAAGATCTAAGGATGATGATGGGAATCATCACGAGACACTACGAACTTAATCATCACCTTCTGAAGACGAGCCACGGACAGTGGGCTTTGTCACAGATGCCTTCGAGAGGAAGAGACTTTGGAGCATGTGTTACTCCACTGCACTGCCACAAACGATGCAAGACTGAGAACGGGTTATCGAATCCTCATCCTCCACCAACACCGCTACTACATCAACATCCATGGAAACCCTTAAAAGCTGCTGCCTCCAACACAAAGTCCTACTCTGTTAGTTATTTTAAAGAGTTAGGATGGCTTGGGTTATGTTAATGTTAAGGTTATGTAATGCAGGACGTCATTGTAATCTCTTATTCCCCCTACCCTAGAATTAGATTGAATGGATCCTGGTTTTGTACATAATAGGCTGAACACCAATGTTTATTCATGTGTACTTACCCAAAAGCTTTATAATATTACCTTTATCTACCTAAGTAAAGTAATTATGTGATGTTGTATTAGTGTAGCTTACTAAATATCATAAATTTACTAATAAAAATTTCAAAATTTCAGTTGTATATTTCTTACATACACTTTTGCAATGAGGTAGGTCTACTTATTGAATAGTTATAGTATTTTATTTAATACAGTAAATGTATGATTTTTTTAATACCTACCTACACACACAAGATTTCTTATATATTTTTTTATAAAATTTAGTATAAAAAGCTTTTGTCATCACCAGTTTTAACTGTAACTATATGTCACCTTTATTTACCTACCACACTAATATTATAAATGTGAAAGTTTGGATGTTTGTTTCATCAACAATGAAAGTTCATCTCATTAAGTTTTCTACTAAATGTTTGCCTAGTTCTATAATCAATAAACCCGAGTAAAACAACACAAAGGAGTACATAATTATTTGTATACCTAGTCAGGTCATAAATTCTGTCACATGTTTAATATAAAATAATTGAAACAAGTTTATTAATTAGATATGTAACCATTTATATACCAAAATGAACTTAACAAAACATAGATTCTTATGACACTAAAGTTTATTCAAAATGACCTCCGTGATTTTGAATCACGGAGGTCATTTTGAATACAGGCCTTCAATCTGCGCGGCCAGTCGTCTATCGCAGCACGAACGAGGTCCATGTCAATATCGGCGGCTGCCTTAATCAAGGATGTCTTGAGTGACTCCAAATTGGGATGAGGCTTTTAGCACGCCTTTTCCTCCAAGTGTTGCCATATCTTGTAATCTAACGGATTCAAATCTGGACTGGAGGAGGGCCAGTCTTCGTGCCGGATGAAGTCGATTTCACGCGCCGTCAGCCAGTCTTGTGTGCTCTTCGCTCTATGAGCTGGCGCCGAATCTTGTTGGAATACCCAGTGCCTGTTATTGAACATGGTATGAGAAACAGGTTCCACAAGGTTCGTCAGGACTGTATTTTGATACACAACTGCATTCGTTTTTACACCTTTCTCACAAAAATGTACCTCTGTTAAGCCCAATAAGAAACTCCCAACCATACCATGAGCGAGGATGGAAAATGACCTCGTTGGACACGCGGAATACGGTTGCTCGCTTCTTCACTACTGTGTGCGTACACCTTATCATTTTATTTGTTGTAGCTCTCTTCTACGGTAAAAATTTTTTCATCCGAAAAAAGAATTTCCCGATATTTTTTACCCGCGTACCGCTTCAACAAAGCGCGGCATCTCTTCAGTCTCAGGTCCGTTAGACGAGCATTCAAACGATATCCTGTTTTTATACGATATGCCCGAAGCCCTAAGTCTTCATTTAACACCCTTTTCACCGTGGTTCTGCTTAACCCCATCTGAAGGGCCAACAGTTTCTGCGTACGTTTGGGATTTCTTTGAATTCGCGCCTTCACAGCTTTTATCACTGCTGGAGTCCTAACAGACCGAGGGCGACCACTTTTTGACGTGTCATCTACACTAGAGTCTTCATTGTATCGTTTGATGGTGCGATAAACGAATCTTTTGGTCAAATCAAATCATCTATTTGCATCAAATAAGGTTTTAAACAAAGTTCTTAAAATTATTATAGATCCAACTTATTTCTACCACAGAGGCATGCAAATTATTAAAACATAAATAAAATAAATTATTACAAATTACAAAATAAGAACTAATAAAACTAAGCCAGGAACACAAACAAACCAAAATAAAATAAATGTCAAATAAAATCAATTGATCAAATTCAGATGTAAGGCAATATTAATTATACATTACGTCAATATTAATATTCGTTTATCTAGTAAATATTCCTGAATGCTATAGGCTTTCTCAATTAAAAAAATTTTTAATTTATTTTTAAACATATGTACATTATCCGTTTCTAAAATTGATTTTGGTAACTTATTAAATAACCTAGGTGCCATACCCATTACGCTTTTGTCAAAAAGAGCGGTTTTATGCGGAGGCATTTGCACTTTATTAAATTTACGTCTGTTGCCCAATGTTACGAATTGACTTTTGTTTTGTCTGACAAATACAATTGTTTCAAATATGTATAAACAGGGAAAAGTTAATATGTTGAGTTGCTGGAAATGAGGCTTACATGTATCAATTTGTCGTAATTTACAGACGGCTCGTAAGCATTTCTTCTGTGCTTTGAAAATTCGTTCTCTCTCTGTAGCGTTACCCCAAAAGATTACTCCGTATCGGAGGGTGGATGTGACATAAGCATTGTAAGCTGTTAGGACTGTTTTCTGGTTTACTATTTTGGCAAGCATGTAAAGAGCGTACGAGAACCGATTCAATTTAACACATACGTCTTCAACCTGATCTGACCATGTCAAATTACAGTCAATATGGAGTCCTAGAAATCTCGTGGTTGAGATTTCGTCGATTTTCTTACATAAGTAATTAATATTTAATGTCAAAGATTTATTATTAAATGTCATTATTTTAGTTTTACTAAGATTTATTGATAGATTATTAGATTTTAGCCAGATTACAATGTCCTCTAGAGTTTTGGTTATATTCAAATTTTTCAGTATGTCAAAAATTTGAATTGGCGCGTAACCGCAATGATGCAACACAATAACTGCAACACGGTCTTCTTTAAGCGTCCACTCCATATTTAAAAAAGAGTAAAATTCTAAAAAGTATACTTTTTTATTTTCATGAACAATTTGAAATTCGAATTCTATAAACTTTTTTGTGGCCAGCATTCTAAAAGAAAAGTTTTTACTGTGTGACAATACTTCGGACCTGACTAGGTATTTATGAGATATCATTCCCAAGGCAGAAGGTATGATCCTTGTTAGATCTCCAAGCATGAACAAACATATGAAGCCCCACTGCAAGAGCTTGGTTCTCTTCCAGGAGTTCCACAAGTTCATAGTCCATATCAATTTGTTGGGCTGGCATGCTGAAAAATATTACATGATCACCATACTGTTAAGTACATATTTTATTGGTATAATGCTGACAAAAATGACTAAATCCGTAAGTTAGGTACTTCACAAGTCAGCATCATAACAGCCATAGGATGTCCACTACTGAAAAGGCTTCTTCCTGTACTCTCTACTTAAAAACCCTTTCTGCCCCAACGGCCGTCTATTCCAAGGAATATAGTACGTCTATTCTTTGATTTCTTCAAGTAATTTGCCCGCATACACATAGTAAGTGCAAAACCTCTGCTTTAACAGTGATATATTTTTGTTTTAAAATTTAAATGTGTCTAATGATCTCCATATATTGGCTTTTATCCGAGTCAATCTCGTAAATAAACTTTGCAAGTTTTTATGATGAGCTGAAGAATAAAATGTAAACAAAGAAGCAGTGTTGCCAATGTAAATTTCTTGCTTTCCTGATATTTGCCGCTGATTGAGTCCCCGAAATGATAACAATTAAGAATAAAACCCTGTTTCATACAAAATGTTGTGTAATCAGTAACAAAATAACATTGGAATGCTTTCTAAATAAAATCTTTTACAATTTGGTACCTACATACTTTCAACATTGTTTTCCTCTCTTTCGCTCTATGCGTTATCCGGTTTCGTTCGAATTTTATTGATCTCCCCTTTTTGGCTATCTCTTGTTTGGCATGCAATAAAGCTATAATGGATGGCTCGAATCTACTGAGATTTTAGTAATTTCCAGTGCTCTCCCCGCTCTAGATACCGATTCCCCACAAATCAGGAAAATTCCCCGCAATTGGCAGCACTGAAAAAAAACTAGCCACAGAACTCATAAATCCTATAGTGAAAAATACTCTTTGGACCGCAATAATGTGGAGAATCTTTTTTGCAGGTCTTTTGATGAAAACGCAATGAATAACCAGTGAAAGGGGAACTAATTTATCTAGTTCAAGCTAGTCAATATTATTAGTTATTTTATTATATTACTATATGGCTTATGCAGTGGCGTAGCGTGCCTTGTCGGGGCCCCGTATACAAATTTTTTTGGAGGCCCTTATATGGAGGTAAAGATTTTTCACAAGAGAAAAAAAATATTGTGAGAAGTAATATTTATTTATCACATAATTTACCCATTTTACAAATAAAAATCGAATTTTAAATATTCACTCTCCTTGCCTTTTTATCGGCAAACTGATTTATTAAATCATTTATGGCTGATGATGATTTTAGTTTTTCTAAAGTTTCTGCCTCTATGGACAATAGTGAGATGTCTGACAGCCGTTCTTGTCCCATCGAAGTTCTTAGGTAATTTTTTATTAGTTTTAATTTTGAAAAACTTCTTTCTGCCGTTGCGGTTGTAACTGGAAGGGTCAAGAATAAAAAGCATGCTGTGATTACCTCGGGAAAACTGGATGCAAGACTATTGAATTTTACTAGCAATAATTCAATGAGTTCTTTAATGGAATAATTTTTTTTTAATTTCAGAATTTAAGCATGTTTTTAGAGCCTTTAATTGGTCACAAAGATTAAGTGAGATGTCTTTACTGTATTTAGCAGGCAGTTTTCCGGAAGCGTTTAATATCTCTTCGCTTGAAGAAGATAGGAGTTTCTCCGGATGTAATATTTCGAATATACTACTCAGGTTGCAAAGGCTCTGAAATCTTTCTTTAGTTTGAGAAATTAATATATCTAAACAGCAATAGTATACATTGACTTTGAAATAGGATTCCGGGTCGGAAATTCTCTCATCTTGTGATAACTCATCAAAAAAACGCTTCGTTATCTTTCGCCTACTGTTTTTAAAAACAGTTGTTACCCCCCACTTTTTTGCTAAATCTTTGGATTCATTTAGCAAACTATTAAATGAATTCTGATTTCTTAATTGGCACAGTCTATTTAAAAGATTACTTAATAAAATACTAGATTTCTGTAAGTCATTATTTTCATGCTGTAGGGCTTTAGAAACAGGATTAATAATTTCAAATAGTGAAGAAAAAAATGTAACGAGCACTAAGAAATCAAAACTCTCTAAAATATTAATTATACTTTTACATTCTTCACGTTCATCTTTTTTATTTGAAATTAAATTTAGTTGGTACAAAGTTTTCATGATTAGTAAAAAATTTTTCTTTACTGCTAATAAAGCGTCGTTCCTAGAAGACCATCTGGTAGGACATACCTTTTTAAGGGTAATCAAATATTTTTCAGATGAATCGTCACTTAGCATAGCCCAGCGTTTTATACTATTGCCAAAAAAAGTATATATTTTTTCTAAATTATCGAAAAAAGTCGATACTTCACGAACATGTCTCGCAGCATCGTTCAAAACCAAGTTTAAAGCGTGCGCAGCATAATGAACATAATCGGCATTTGGAGCATGCTCTTTTATTAGGGTTTGTAATCCTCCACATAACATTTGCTCCATCGTATCCCTGTCCTCTACATTTAGTCAAATCAATTCCATATTCTTTAGTCAAATTTAAAATGACAGTTTTCAGACCTGCAGCACTGCAATCGGTTACTGCTATGAATCCTAAAAAGGACTCACAGATTTTTATTTCTTTAGGCACATTATCATCATTTTCTGTAACCGAGATATATCGAAAAACTACAGATAGTTGGTCAATTTTTGACAAGTCTTGTGTTGTATCCAGAATTATTGTCAGAAATGGAGCTTTTTTAATTTCTGAGATAATACTGTTCCTAACGTTAGTACCAAGCAAACTAATAATTTCGTTTTGAATCGTAGGGCTTAAATAATTTATTTCACCTTTCGGTTTTAGAAAAAGTTCTTTTAAAGTTGCATCATAGTTAGATAGCAGACGTGAAATTGCCATAAAATTGCCAGAATCAGAATCATGCCCCCTCAAAGGTAGATTACAAGATACTAAAGTAATTATAACATTAATTATACGATGCAGTACATCTCTCCAGAATGTAATATTACTATCGATTTCACTTTTCAATAGAGTATCGATGGTATTTCCTTGCAACCAATTATTATAAGAGAGTGAGGCACTAATATGCTGCTGTGACTTTTCATGGTCAAGAATAGTTTGTGTGAAATTGCTTCTAACCGAAACACCGTTAACCCAAGCAGAGGAGTACGATTTGTTTTGACGATCTGCTAATAACCAACAGAAGTGACAGTACGGTTTGTTTAAAACGTTAGAATAACATAACCATGGTCTTATAATTTTTATGCCTGCCTGATTGAAATATGAATAATAATAAGCTGAAAAAGGTCGGTTATTTTCTGAAACTTTTGGAAATGGTCCTTGTGGTTTAAATGGACCCAATTTAAAAATTATTTTTCGTTCGCATTCAGTTAAATTGTCACCAAAATTTCCTCTATCTGATGAAATTATATTACAATCTGCATTATCTGCAGATATATCAGAATCGTTGACTTGGGGTTCCTCGATTTCTGGATGGACATCCGATAAAGTATGTGCTTGGCTTTCTTCTATTTCCGGATGGATATGTGACGAAGAACATGCTTCAGAAGAATCTAAAAATAAACGAGTAATTGTTAAAAAATAAATACGAATGCTTTGATACTAAACTAAAAAGAGTTATATATAAATAAATAACGTTACTAAGGGTCACAGTTAGAGAGTGTTCAGTTCAGACGCACACAGATTCTACGCGGATTGTGCTCGTACCTATTAGTAGATACAAAATCACCTGCAGCCCGTCCGTGCATTACTATACACCTGCGTGCTATTTAAACGCAGCGCGTAGTGTAGTGGCCATACAAAACGAGAACCCGAAAGCGAGTCTGCACATCTGAAGTTCTCAACACGCAATTAACGATACGATACGGACTGATAAACAAACAACAAAACAAATCGATCCTATAGATAAGTTAGAATTTTGTTTTTTTTAATCAAGGCACGGAACCCTAAAAACAGTATAATTGTGAAAATCGAGGGGGGAGACAACTTTTTGTGACGGACAGATGGACAGACCGAAATTAAAAGATTTCCTTGTTTATCACTACGGGCCCCTAATAAATGGGTTGGGTAGTAGTGTAGTACTTACCTTTCCAATCTAAATCACTCACAGTATCTTGTCTCTGAAAAAATGAAGAAATTTTGGGCACTTTTTTTATAACCTCGTCCCTTTTCTGTTTAATTTTTCTTTTCTCAGCGCCGCTGGGATAATCTCTTTTCCTTTCACTCATTTCTTTTACAAATCGTTACTAATACTGCTAAACCAGAAGAACAATATTGTTTGTACTGAATTACAATGTAATGCACATTTATATAAAGCGCGTAAATAAACAGTGCACTGCACTCCGTGGTTTAACATCCAATGCAAAGTACAACAACGTACACGTACATCGCGATATCGATGAAGGATTCCCGGGGATTCCCCGCTGAGTTGAAGATGAAGTAAGTAAAACGGGGAAGTCCCGCAGCCCGCCATAACGATGTAGTGTTGCCAACTTTTGAACGCACGCTTAAGGCGGGAAAAAAAGGAATTGCTTTATAGAATTTTGTCATTTGTAAAATAAAATAAATTAGAAAGTTTTTATTCTTTTTCCTAATTTTCCTTACACACTTTGGGGGCCCCCGTGGCCCGGGGGCCCCGTATAATTGATACGGCAAATACGGCGGTAGCTACGCCCCTGCTTATTAGCATAATGATAGAACGTGCTATAGTATAGCATCGAGTAAAGCACATACGAAACGTCATTGATTGAAATGACTCGACTTTGCTTCAATGTTACCATTCGGTCCGATTATGATGCAGAGGAAAATCCTTATACGGTCGCTAATCTTGTAATCACGTTGAAAAAATCGAACTTCGATTTTTTCACATCTTGTTTTTGTTTTGGAATTAGACAATAAGGCCGCTGCAGTCTGACCAAAGTACAGTGCGTTCAGCGTTATTTTGCCTCTGACAGCTGTTTCTGTTAGGTTGGCATTACCCGCCATTTTTGCTAGGAAGTCAACTATCGTAGTGTGAAGTTCCATGCGTTTTTCTTTAAAAAATAATAATTTTAAACGTGTTAATCATGCCAAAAAGGATTCAAAGTAGTGGCAGAAAAATTGTATCCTCAGTTCGTAATTTTTGTGAACGGGAAAAAGCTAATGGAGGACCAATAATACCATTTGAACATGTTCGTCAACGTGTAGCCGCCATGACTGGTAAGTAAATTAGTGTTACCTGCTATTCATAGTTTCCCGTTATTTAAGGATCGAAAGTTATTTGTTTTGCTAATAGATTATTGTTTGTATGTAGGCACGATGTTTTAATTGTATAATACATTCCGTACATACATATGTATACATATGTATTATTCAGATATTAGATATTTGTTATAAAAACATAGTATTTGATTGTTATTGTATATACTAGCTGCGCCCTGCGGTTTCACCTAAGCAAGTTCCGATCGATTTTTTTTCTTTAATACAAACCTTTGTTACATTATGTATTTTTTAATAAAAAGATAAATTTAAAAAATGTACCTACATATGCATGTAAGTAATGTAACGTTGTTGTGTATTTCAGGCGTTTCTGAGAGAACCGTCACCACTATTACCAAAGAGTGTGAGGTTGCTGCATCCACGTCTAAGAAAATATCTACTCCCAGGAAAAAACGCTGCCAATCGAATAAAATTCAGTTAGATGATTTTGACCTATGTGCAATCAGAACTAAAATTCATCAAATGTACGTAGTCAGAAAGGAGGTGCCTACTTTGGGCAAGCTTTTGGCTGAATTAAAAAATGAAATTAACTTCAATGGAGGTCGTACCACACTATGGAAAATAATTCGGCAAATTGGATTTAGATTTAAAAAATGTGGCTCTAAAAGAAAACTTTTAATGGAACGATATGACATTGTAGCCTGGAGGTACAGATACTTAAATATTTTAAGACAAAATCGAAATGAAGGCCGACCTATTGTATATCTTGATGAAACTTATATACACGCTTCATATTCTGTCAACAAATGTTGGCAGATGGAAAATGAACAAGGCGTTTTAAAAAGCGATTCAGTTGGTGCACGCTGGATCATCGTTCATGCAGGTGGCGAAATGGGGTTTATACCAAATGCACAGTTAATATTTAAATCGCAGTCGAAATCAGGAGATTACCATGATGACATGAACAGGACGAATTTCATGAAATGGCTAAAAGACAAACTCATCCCCAATTTACCGCCTAACAGTTTAATTGTTATGGATAATGCGCCCTATCACACTGTAAAGGTGAACAAGGCACCAACAATGAGCTCTACCAAAACTGATATGCAAAATTGGATCACAAATAAGGGGTTATCTTATCTTCCCACTATGGTGAAATCCCAATTATATGAAATAATAAAAGAGCATAAAGAAGCTCCAATATATGAAGCTGATCAACTACTTGAAGAGCATGGACACAAAGTGGCTAGGCTACCACCATACCACGAATGTACACCATATGTACACCATACACACGAACTTAATCCCATAGAATTTATGTGGAGCCTGTTGAAAAGGCGAGTAGCTGCTAAAAATGTTGGACAGGAAGCAGACAAGATACTACAATTAACAGAAGAAGCGTTCCAATCAATCAGTGCAGAAGACTGGCAGAAGCAGTGTCAACATGTGTGCCATATTGAACAACAGTTTATTAAAACAGATGGAATTATAGACTCCGAAATCGATAAATTTATTATAGAATTAAATGACGAGTCTGATACAGAATCGGACAGCAGCAGTTCCGACGATTCACGTTCATTAGCAGACAGTGACGAACCACTACCACTAGCGACCCGCTTAGATCACTCTTATTCAAAATAAATAAAACCTATAAAAATGTTGTTTTAATTTAGTCGTTTATTACCTATGTTTATAGATAAATGCAAACTTGAGGTACACAATACTAATTCAAATACCTATCCTAATTATTTTACCTAACTATCGGGGCCGGCGCCCTGCAGTTTTACCCGCTGATCCCGTACTTGTGAATGATGGGATAAAAAGAAACCCACATACCAAATCACATCAAAATTGGTTTAGTAGTTCTAAAGATTACAAACTTACATTCTAACATCCAAACTTACTTTAATTGAGAAATTTAACTACGAAAATATTTCGCAGTTTCATACTGGGTATCTTCAAAGCCTTAAGCGGCAACACAGAGCTCAGATTAGCCAACATGACAGCCAGAGGGAAAATAACGCTGAACGTACTATAGTTGTCAAAAGTTTAGTTGGTTTGGTTGTCATGTCAAACGTGTATCAAACTGTCAAACATTACAAGCGATTTCGACTCCACCGACTTCGCATATTTCCGCATAAAATGGTATTTTTGGTTATGAGGGTGGCACAGTATTACCGAAGTCAGCGGAAAAATTACAGGAGTACCAAGTCCAATGCGGGAACAACTAGGTTTTACTTCGTGGGCTTGCTCTTGCCTGCAACGGTCCTGCGGGTCTGCGGAGGCCCGGAGGTTGCGGTAATGAGGTCGCCGGTCTGATTTGAGCTCGCCTTGGGGCGAACCGCAGCCACTGCAGCGGCAGCAACCAGCGGAGCCGATGCCGACGACGATGGAGCGCGAGTGTCGATGCCTACCTCGTTAGGGAATTTGACCGTCAAGTCACTGAGGTCCTGTGCACTGACAACCCGTTTGCGAGCGCCGTCGGGCAACTTGATGAAAACTGCTCCACTATTGGACCAGCACGACGTCATCCCGAAATGTTTTCTTGCAGTAACAAATAGATCGAGTCTTAGTTTAGTTAGGAATTCACTCACAACGTAGGAGCTAGACTTAAGTTTCTTCTTATCGCTCTAAATAGCATTCCACATGTTAACATCCGTAAACCGAACCAGTATAGGGCGGGCACGGTTGTCGCTCCACGCGCCCAGGCGCAGGAAGATGGATGAAGCTCGGACATTAGACATGCTCATGTTGTTTTGGATAATATTCAACACATGTGTAGTGCAGTTCTCACCGTCCTTCTCGGGCACACCAGTGAACAATAGTGCATTCCGACGGTTTTGATTGTCCAATTCGTCGACTTGTGATGAAAGCGAGTGAATTTGTGATCGAAGATGTTTCAGACACTCAACACAAAGCTCTTAAAATCTTTAAATTCTTAAAATAACCTCTCCAAATTGGATTTGTTGTCTGGCCCAGAAGGCGATTGTAACTGTTTTTCAAAGTTGGCCATTCGCAAGCCAAGGCTATCTTCAAGGAGCTTCTAGGAGTCCAGGACTTCTTGTGGATTGGGCATTGTTGAAGATAGGCAGTGAAAATAAATGTGTAATGTGATGTAGCACAGTAGGGTAGGGCCAGCAGGTAAGTGCAGATATATTTACTGAAGCATGTGTACACTCAGAAACTGTCTAGGGCACAATTTATAGACACTAATAGATGATAAAAATCACTTCACTTTACTTATTAGTGGATATAATAATTTAAATACAAATAATATTATGAGGAGCTTATGTCGGCGATGTTAGCTTTTACGACGCCTACCCGCGAAAAAAACAATCTATGCAGTTAATTACAGAAAAACTTATCAATGATGTGTATTTCCAGGCCCAGATGGGTACTCTCTCCGTACACTCCATAATATATACTCCATCCATTCCAGGATTTAACAACAACTCTGCAGCACAATATACTCAAAATTTTAACGATGAAACGATGTAACTAGATCCTACACATAAATAATTAATAAATTTAAATTCTCACATACCTTCATGTATTTTTCTTTCATAACCTCATAAATTGCATTACAGGTTTCAGGTATAATTGAGCTCAGGGCTTGTTTTGAAATAATTGCACTGTATTGTAGATCAGTGTACGATCTTCCCGTTGCCAGGTAACGTAGCGTCACTTTCAATTTCTCATCCACACTAATGCATTTTCTCATCTCTGTATCTTGTTTTTCCAATTTAGGCGTTACCAAACGTAGCAAGTTATTGTATAGAGTCATATTCATTCGTAAATAGTTACGAAACTCTTCAGGTTCTAACTCTTTTATCAAATTAACATGACTGTGACGTTCTCTTCTTTGTAACATTGGCCTAGCCCAGCGACGACGACGCTTTCTTCGCGTAGTTTTTCCCTAACAGTAAATGTAGCAGGCGATGCCCACCAAACAACAGCGAATCGTCCATTGCTCGAAGAGTTTCAACGCGCACTAAACATGTTCTTCAAGCAAGCTTTTACGTGAAGACGCAGGGTCGAGCATGTTTGTAGATAGTCATGATCGGATAAAACATGCTCATCGCGCATGTACGTACATGTGTACTCACCATTAGACGTGTTTAACATTACGTAAATCGAAAAGAACTGGACTAAATCATCAGGACTAAAAGATATGCGTTCGTGGCGGATGTTCGAATAATGTGATGTGGGACAGTTATTCCGCGGATAACATTTGCTTGCAAGCCAGTGACAAGCTCGTCACTGAGTTCCTGTACTATGCGTATGCATTATCTACTTCGACACACTAATTGTAAATGTTGTGCAAGCTATGATCATAACTCGGAATATAAAAATATTGGTTCGGTCTTACCGCTGTCTGTTTTGATGGATCGGATCGCTTCCACAATGCGACCTGTTACCGTTTTGCTGCACCGCTGGCACATTGGCTTCCCCGGCGACGCGCTCCAGTCCAGTCTCCAGCGCCTGACCAGCGCAGGGCCCGATGAGTGACACCGGTGGAGGCACCGAAGGCACCGACGGCAAAGGCATCAACACGTTACTGGCAGGCGAGCTGAACGCCTGCGATCGAGGCTCAGACCGCGGCGGCACAGGCGGTGAGTGCGCACGAGCGCTTGTGACAGCGCACGCGATGAGGCCCGCGCGTGAGCACGGAAACGGCGAGCACTGACGGTAGACGCTCCTCGGCACGTGGTGGTGGTGTGCTCGGTCACGAGAACAGTGGCGCTTGTCGTGGTGATCACGCTCATGGGTGCATCGCCCTCGAGTGTCCGACCGATGACCATGCGAGTGTCGATGCGGGGAACGCTCACTAGAGTGACTGCGACGCCGCTGACTGCTGGAGCGCCAACGATGCCACAATCGACCACGCGAGCGGTCACGGAAGCGCTGACTACGGGACCTCTGATCTCGTGCCTCCGTGATCCAGATGGTCACCGGTGGCGAGACCGGGGGCGGCTCAACCTCTTCATCTCTACGTTTGCACTGTAAACAACACACAACGACACAAAAGCGGTGCACCAGCGCACCCTAATTAGATAAATACGTAAATGACATTTAGATGAAATAAAATTAACTACCCTCAACTAACAACATAAAAAAATAAACACCACGTTTATTATTTTATTCTCTTTTTTAAGATAAGGGAAATAGTGGGAATGTTTTCTTTATCCCACTTTTGATTTTAGGAATCAGAAGCAGTTTTATATAAAAAATACAATTTTATTAATATAAAAATAAGTTAATCAAAAACAGAAATAACTAAAACTAAAAGAACAATTTAGCCCAAAATAAACTAAGAATTATACAAAACAAATCTATAGGTGGTACTCGGTACGTCCGTTCAGGACGGTGATTCACAGCGAAAGGAGGCCTTCCTCCTCGCTTCGTCCGTATTTATAGTGTTTGCCGTAGGTAGTACGAAGCACTTCCAACAATATATATATATATATATATATATATATATATATATATATATATTTGTATAAAATAATGTTTTAAGGAAATGTAAACCTTATTTTGAGGCACATACAGTAAGTAAATAAGTTATTTTTTGCTGCTGCCTGCCATCTGTTGTGGAATAGCTGAACTCTTTCGTAAATCGAAAATTATCTCTATTAAACAGCATGAAGGAGTGTTTTGTTTTTGCAATTTGTATAATTTAGGCTAATTTTGGATAGGAGATATGCGACAAATCGACTGGCTATGAGAGAAAGAGAGAAAGAAAATATTTGCTCACACCTCTCGTGCCTCTACAGAATTCAAATTCAAATTCGTTTATTCACACTTAAATATAACTTTACAGAATAACTAATGCGCTATATCTAAAACTACTAGGTACAAGAAAAAATACAAATTATAATCTAAGTACATTCATTTTCATACTTACATATTTTAGGTTAAAAATATACGAAACGTAACTCTCTCTCTCTTTCTATCTTAACTTTATAAATATAACTATCTCCCTCTCAGCTGCCATTCGCACTTTTCGTAACGCATTCACCAGCTTCCTCCCCAAGTCAAGCGTGCGTAAAGAAGTTTTACTTTAAAAAGTTGCGCAGTCTCCTAGGTGAACTTGCTGACGCAAAACACTTCCGGCTGGCTATATCACGTTGAGGCTTCCATGTAAAGTTGTGGTCAATGATAATACCCAGATTCAACCCTTTTTCGCTGTACGGGATAGCTATCTCGTCAAAAACAACTTGTTTTATAATTTATTTTGAGTATATCTTGTTTGAGAATGTTCTTGGAAATTATATTTATAGAAGTGGTAACCCTAATTATTGTCTATCGATAGAGGATTACCGAAGATAATAATTAATACGTTAATTCATTCGTTTTTGTTAACTTCATTCATTCACACATACATTCATTTCATTCAATTTCCTATGGCGTTTTGGCAACTTTGGCAAGGTTGCTTGATAATTCGCGAAATTAGTTTTATTTTCTAACGAATTGCATGATTCAGCCTTCATGCTGAAAATGATTCATTTTAAAGATAATAAAAATAAATCACCTTTAAATACAAGATGGGCTCAAATGACGAAGCAGGAACAAATCATCGAAAGAAAGAAGATGGAGATTCAAGCAAAGTTGGAGTCTCAAAAACAGGCGGCGGCATTGGCTGTCCAGGCTAAACTTGCTAAGTAAGAACGCTTTCTCACATCGTTCGTATATTAAGAATAACCGATTTTACCCGACACCGCTCGGAATGTGACTTGTTTGTGATACACCATCCATATTTGTCCATAACCACGCATGTCGAACCTCTTCATACTTCCTGAATCCTCCCGTCGTCCTGTCGACTTGCTTTAGGCTCTGGGTTTATGTTGTAGGAATTATCTTCAGTGTTTTGGATGAATCTATCATCCTTTTCCAATCATCTGATGATTTAATGTGTGATCACTATTAATAATTACCTATAGCAATTGGAAATCTGTGGTCTCCCTCAGTAGCATACTCATTATAAAAAAAAGAGGTGTAACTGTTTTTGGTTATCTGATGTTAGTAAGCTCTAGCTGTCTTGCCCGAAACAGATCCTAATGGAAAATGCTGGAGGAGGCATTTGCTACGAGGCACACTGAACTGAGAGACAATAATTAATATTCTTATTGCTTATCGGTTATTTTTTTTTTCAAAGTACTATCTAACATATTTCGGGTAAATCTTAGATATTAAAATTGTTACATTAAAGTCACATGTGTGGCCTGCACCCAGCAACCTCTAATAGGTTGACTTTATTGTCCCTGCGGTCCCCTGATCATATTATTTCTTTATTAGGGTTCAAGACCAAAATTATATAAACTGAACCCTTGATTTTTTGTATAACTTTGTCTGTCTGTCCATCCATTTGTCACAGCTGATTTTCTCAGTAAAACACAGAAAATAATGATTTGAAATTTGGAATAGTTATAATAATACTGGTCCTACATACTAGCAAGTTAAATAAATTAAAAACTTTTTAATTATCACAGAGGCTAAAATAGTAAATGCATAGTTACTAGGTCAAGATGGGTATCATATAAAACAGGCTTACAGATTCCAGTTATTAGTCCTATAGTTTTAGAATTATGATCTAAAGTGTCTGATAAAATACCATTCCCCCTTATCTCCAAAGATTACTATGATCGCAAAAAACCTAAAATTACTATGATTGATCGAAATATCAGCAATGAACACAGTTTTTTTTAAGTTTTTAGATCTGATATCTGTTTTACAACCATGAGAAGCAAAACAAAATAAGTTCTTTATTATGTACACACTAGTGTTACTCAACAGATTTTTAGAAATCAATCAGTTTTATAAAAGTTTCTGAGTCACATAACAAGATCTCACTATTACTTGGTCAGTCTTGATTGTTCATGGTGATATTCTAAAATATGTTTATTATGTTTATGTTGCTTATTTATATTTGTGTTCATTAATATTCAGAAATATTTTTCCAGTCCCAACAGCAATGATGACAACAGCGCCAACATCTTTTCAAACGATGGCAGTTTTATGAACCATTTCAAAGCTCTCCTCGAAAAACAAAAGCAAGAGAACGCAGCTAAGATATTAAAAGAACAGAAGAAACCTGAAGATGAAGGGAAAAAAAAGGAAAAGTCCCAGGAACACGAAGAAGATGGAGAGCATAGGGAAGAGAGGCGGAGACCAAATGATAGGAGCACCAGGTAAAAAATATCCCATTTGTTCATACTTTATTTGAAGATAATGTATTTTCTATTAAGAGTACAAGAAAGAAAGAAAAACATTTATTTGACACACACAGGACAGACCATTCAGAACAGAACAAATACAAAACAAACCTACCTACTTACATAAAGATTATCTTATCTTTATGTAAGTAGGTACTTAGGTTTACCCTATCATTTCACAAAAATTATTATAATTTATGATGATTAAAAAAAAATCATATAAAGAAGACACAAAATAAAAATTGATTACATATACAAAGGTAGGTACAGATAATATTGTCTTCCGTGCTGTGTGAGCAGCGTATTGCTGCCAACCATCCAACTTGAACGTATGCACTGAAAGGTTATACATTTGAAAAATAATGTATTGTGTTTCAGGGATAACCGTCGTCGTTGGCATGACAGAGGGCATAACCGTCAACACAGTCCTATGACCCCTGTAGTGGACGACAGGAAAACAGCTCTTGAATCCAACATCCAATCCCTCATGCAAATCAATCCCAATGAAGATGGTTCTGACTCTGAAAATAATGATTGGGGCCAAGAACAGAATGATTCCAATCCTCCCCGAGAAAATGATCGTGTCCAAAAATTACCATTTAGGAACATGGGACCGTTACCCCCAGGGCCATTACCCCTAGGATCAAACATGCCTCAGTGCCCATTGCCTCCTGGCAATTGGGACATCATGGGGCCCGGACCTAACATGGGACCTAGACCTGGAATGGGTCCTGGACCAATGATGGGCCCAGGTGGACCTAACATGCCGCCAATGCCACCAGGGGGTCCTATGTCAATGGGAGGACCCATGCCACCAGGTGCTATGCCTCCAGGAGGTCCCATGCCACCATTCATGGGTGGACCTCCTAATTTTCCTATGCCGCCCAATTGGGGGCCGAATGGGCCTAGAGGACCCTGTGGTCCAATGCCTCCTAATATGATGGGTCCTAACGGCCCAATGCCTCCATTCTTTCCACCATTTAACCCATCTATGATGGGTATGGGTGGACCACCCGGTCCGCCTATGGGTGGGCCACCCGGGCCGCCTATGGGTGGGCCACCCGGGCCGCCTATGGGTGGGCCCACCGGGCCGCCTATGGGTGGTCCACCTGGTCCGCCTATGGGTGGTCCACCTGGTCCGCCTATGGGTGGTCCGTCTGGGCCACCTATGGGTGGACCCCCCGGGCCACCGCCACCGCCGCCTGGCCCGCCTTCTATGCCTCCCAATAACTCTTCCATGATGGGTCAAAATATGCCTCCCAATTCTATGTCGGGTCCGCCTGGTGTGCCTGGTTCGATGATGGGCCCAAACGGTCCGCCTAACTCCATGTCGGGACCCAATAGCCTGCCTAGTACGATGATGGGCCCAAACGGTCCGCCTAACTCCATGTCGGGACCCAATAGCCTGCCTAGTACGATGATGCGCCCAAACGGTCCGCCTAATTCCATGTCGGGTCCTAACGGCCCGCCTAGTGCGATGATGCGCCCAAACGGCCCGCCTAATTCCATGTCGGGTCCTAACGGCCCGCCTGGTGCTATGATGCGCCCAAACGGCCCGCCTAATTCCATGTCGGGTCCTAACGGCCCGCCTGGTGCTATGATGCGCCCAAACGGCCCGCCTAATTCCATGTCGGGTCCTACTGGTCCGCCTGGTGCTATGATGGGTCCAAATGGCCCGCCTAATTCCATGATGCCGCCCGGCGCAATGTCAATGGGTCCTATGGGTAATATGCCATACATGGGACCTAGGCCCCCATTTGGATCAAATCCTAACTTCAACGGTCCCAATATGCCACCGTTTATGCCCCCGAACGCGATGGTCCACAAGATGCCTGAGCCTTTAGAGACCATCCCGCCTCCTGAGCCGATGAAACTTCAGAACATTCCACCCCCCATGCCGTTACCTCTGAACCATATACCGAAACCTAAAGATCTGGACATTGGAGATATTCCCGCGCCCTCGCATTCCTCTCAAGGTAAATAGTATTCTAAGATATAGGCTTATTTAAAGAAGGCAGTTTTGAATAAAGGGGTTTCTGATATCTTTACAACAATGTGCCAATACATTTTGAGATGGCAATTGAAATTGAAATGGTTTGTTAATTTGCTGTATACTTTTTCAGATTGTCACTACCTTCTATGCTAAATTATACATTTATTTTCATCACTCGTGCTCTAAAAGTAGGTCGTAATTAAATTGAAAACTGGTCTGTAATCGCGATTTATGGCCCTTGGGCTGTAAGTAAATTTGAAACTAGAAGGAGGCTCATTACATTCATAATATACTACAATGAAATACAATCTCCATGACAAATCCTATTTGTATTTAAAAATGGAACAGGCCACAGTCTGGTTGGGAAAACAAAAAGTTATGTGTTATTCTCGGGAGTAAGCAATCAATTATATTTCTTGCGGCTCTTGTATAATATTAAACTATTATTCTACTCAAATTGTTTGATATGATTTTACAAAGGAAACTAAATAAAGTTGTCAATCATTATTTTTATATGAATTGATAGTACATTCTCTGTCAGAATTTTGAGTATGGTTGATCTACACAAGATTTCCTGATTTATTTCAATGCGATTACTACAAGTCTACCAAGTATACCATTACTTACATACTGAACTAAACATAATTTAATTACTTACACTGTATGTAAAGTAAACCTATTTCAAAGTACACTTGAAAAGGTTCACAGTACAACCAGCAAATAAAACCAAATTTTTCAAACTTTCGCGGTCATTGTACATAATTACAGATTTAAACGGGTATTTATCGCGTATGTACCTTTTTATTTGTTATCCCGACGTTTCGATCGTCTTGCAACAGCCGTGGCCGCGGGCGGACTCTAGACGTCGGAATAGCAAATAAAAAATAACATAAAATATCAGAAGCCCTTGTAATGCCGGTCTCACACATATCGGCCAGTCTATTGACATGTCCTATGTAGTTCTCTCACCAGATATGTTCCCGCCTTCAGTCGTGCAGGCCGCATCCGAGGTGGCTACCAACGGTGACCGCTGGGAAAACGTGCTGAAAGCTATTCACACACAAGACCAAAACATGTGGTAATGCCACTAGGGGCCAGGACGATGCGCTGTATTCCTTTTTATTAATACACACCTTGGTTGCGAGTGGGTGAACACTGCTCTTCACAAAACAACTAAGCTATGATCTAATTCTAGGAGGGTGGGGGGGGGGGGGAGGGGGGGGGGGGGGGGTGTTGTGCATACCCGTTCTTACCTGACCCTAGGCAACGGTGTAGGACAGTTTTCCAGGACCCCCGTGGGTTTTGTGTTATTGGAGAATGACTCAATGAGCCCCTTTGAACACAGTCAGAAACTTATATATACTCCAACTCCTGGGCTGGTCATTAGCTCACACTTTATTGAAGAATTATACGGGATATGCAAGGGTACCAAAGTTAAATGCATTGGACTTATGATCTTTTAACTTAATGAAATATCACTAACATTTGAAACTAAAAATAAACAGACTTTAAAAATAGTTAATGCATTATCTTTATGATAATATCATGTCAATTGATTTAAAAAAAACTACCGATGGCCCCAGTGTTTGTTTACTTTTGTAACCAAGGTTTCATTTTTATCACCGATGGCATAATGGAAAAGTGGTTTCATAATTTCACTATTATAAAAGTAATATTTTAAATTGAACCCAAAATTATTGATCTAGAGAAAAAATACAACGCGATACCGATTCAATGTAACGAGTCCCGTTGGTTCGATAATATTGGGCAGTGTGTAAATTTTATGTTATTTTGTATGAAACTTCAACACTGTTCCATTTGTCAGAGATCCAGGTTGCAAAACCGAATCACCTTTGCTTTATCTACCCTTCGTACATATGATTGAACAATCTATCGTTGCAGGTTTTTGCACAACACGAATGGCCCTGAATACAAGGCGTTCAGACGGCTAGTGGAGCGTATAAGGATTGAACGAGAGAACCAGAATTCTGTTAAAGATGAAGATAAATATGAGCCGGAGTTCTGTATGGATGATGATGACAGTAATGATGCTAAGCCGCATTTCAAGGAGGACGGATCCAACAGGTAATGGTCGTTTTCTAAACTTGCATCTATATATTAGGTTCTTACATATGAAATTGGCGTTTTGTACGGGAGGAATATAAACTAAATTTTTTTTTGTAAATTATATTTAATTAATCAAAGTATGAACCGTTGTTATCTATGCACTTTTGCCATCATTGATCCCTTTACTAAAACAACCATGGGGGCGAGAATCAATAAACTCTGAAGACGGTTTGGACTGCCGCATCAGAGTTGAATTTTTTTCCTTGTAAGAAGTTGTCCAAATTCCGGAAAAAATGGCATGAGTAGTATCTACTGTAACCTTTTAGTGTGTAGTTAGTTTAGTTGTAATTATTTTGTATTGATTTTATTTATTCTATAGTGACTTAATTTGTAATATATTTTTGACATACCAATATTATGAAATGTAATGAAATGGTTAATAAATGAATACTGAACACTAATCTGTTGGAGCAAGGTCCAGGGAGTACGGTGGATGTCACAGACATTCCAATTGTAGCTCAACTAACTTAGTGGTTGTTTGTTGTGCAGTGTGTGGTCTTGCGTTGTCGTGAAGCAGCAGTGGCCTAGAGCGATTGACCAATCTCGGTTGTTTAGTAGCTAGTTCTTCCTTCATGGTTTGCAGAAGCTGTAGTAAACGACACCGGCGCTAGTCCACCAAACACTCACAAGTAACTTTTTCTGAGTAAATTTTTGTTTAGGGCAGGATTTGGCTGGGTCTTCAGCCATTGCGACGAGCGCTTCCGATTATCGTACAGTATTCACTTTTCATCTCAAGTAATGATTCGATTTAAAATCCCTTCATTATTGTACTCGTGTTTGCAAGTTCGATTCACTCAATTCATGAGGTAAAAAACTTGAACGATGGGGTATCGTTCAAGTTTTTTTACTTTTCATATTTGCTTCAAGTGGATTAATACAGTTTTATCACTTACCCCGAAGCCTGCAGCTATCTCTGAAGTGCTTTGTGATGGATCCGCTTCCACAATATCTTTTAATTCTTCATTTTCCACTTTGGTCTCCGGCCGTCCACGGGGTTGGTTCTGAAGGTCGAAATTTCCAGAACGAAAACGTTGAAATCAAAAAGTACCGTGCTTTCTTCTGCGACACCGGCGCCGTACACGTTGATCCTTCGAGCTTTTTCTGCAGCACTGGTGCCACAGAGATAACTTATTAGTCCGTACCCAAAGGGTAAAACGGCACCCTATTACTAAGGCTTCGCTGTCTGTCTGTCACCAGGCTTTATCTCATGAACTGTGATGGTTAGACAGTTGAAATTTTTACAGATGATGTATTTCTGTTGCCGCTATAACAACAAATACTAAAAACCGAATAAAATAAATATTTAAGAGGGGGTGGGGGTTCCATACAACAAACGTGTTTTTTCTGCTAGTTTTAGCTCGATATTGATAACGACAACAGGTAGACGCTTGAAATATCCACAGAATAATTAATTATATATTCACTTTAAAATAAATAAAATAAAATCAAACAAATATATTTTAGGGGGGCCTCTCATACAACAAACGTGATTTTTTTATTGTACGGAACCCTTCGTACGTGAGTCCGACTCGCACTTGGCCGCACAACCTAAAATTAAGCTGAAATTAAATGGATTACTGTCTAATTTCGACCACTGCGGATAACTAACTACTACCGAGGGGCGTTCAATGTATTCTCGGTATAGGCATGAAAGAATAAGCAGAAAATTCTAGATAAAATTTTTCAATGTAGTCCCCTAGGATCTGAACACACTTATTTGTCCTGGAAAATAACTTTTCAATTCCCTCAAAAAATATTTTTCTTCCTGGTCTGCCTCGAAGTTCTTTTTTGAGATTTGGGAACAGAAAGTGGCTGTAGGGTGGATGATTGATTTTTTCAAATCCGCAATCCCGCACAGCAGCATTGACAATACGCGCCTTGTGAACAGGCGCGTTGTCGTGCAGAAGCAATACACCTGCGGTCGATTTTTCCCGTCATTTTTCTTTTATTGTCTCCTTTAAATTGTGCAGGGTGGTAGCGTAAGTTGCGCCAGTTTAGTTAGTACACCTTTTTTTGTGTACTCAATCTACCTCACCTGATGGTAAGTGACGGTGTGATCGAAGATTAATAAGATTCCCTTGGAATCCCAAAACACTGTGTGGACATGAGCTTTCCGGCGGATGACTTTGAACTTCTTCGGTGGGCCTGTTCCTTTTTTATGCCGCTGCATAGACTCCTGCTTGCTCTCAGGATCATAGTGATGAACCCACGTTTCATCACCAGTAACAATCCGATATAAATACTTTGCGGATTTTCACCACAGAACTCCAAAAACTCCTTGCAACAATCAACTCGCACTTGTTTCTGAAGCGCTCTGTGAGCATTCGCGGTACCCATCTTGCACTGACCTTTGACAAATTCAGATGGTCATGAAGGATAGTGTGAATGGTACCCACGGATAGCTTGGTTCTTTCTGCTAATATTTTCAGTCTGACACGGGCATCTTCGAGTTCAAGTTTCTCAACAATTTTTACGTTTGCTTCAGTAGCGGCACTAACCGGCCCACCGGCACGAGGGTCGTCTTCAATACTATCTCTACCCCGTTTAAATTCACTTGACCACTTCTGAATTGTAGATAATGAAGGGGCATAATCTTGGTAAACAGCTATCATTTCTTCGTGAATTACTTTTTGAGTCTTTCCTTGTTTTGTGAGGAATTTTATCACAGCGCGATGCTCGATTTTTTTCAACATTGTCGTATCAGTCATCGTAGTTGCCTTTCCGAAATGATATTTTGAATAGTAATGGTGACATTCAAATAAAATTTTGTTCTATTTCCAAGAAGTCTTTATTAAACGTTCTTATTTCACTAGTTACCTACTGCTAACTTTATAGTTCACGTAAGACTTTAGGTAATTAGGAGAAATTCACAAGACGTAGTCTCTCAGTTTACCAAAGAAAGTAGTCTTTAGTAGTATTACTTTAGTAGTATATACAAATATTTATTTCCGGGTCTGGTTGTTTCCCTATATATTATAAGTATGTATTTACAACAAAAAAAATGTATATAAGTATTCTATCAGTTGTCTGGTTCCCATAATACAAGCTCTGTTTGGGGCTCTGTCTTAGTTTGGGGCTAGATAGCGCTGTGTGAAATGTCCAGCAATATTTATTTATTTACTTGTGGCGTTCGGGATCAAGACACATTAGTCCTTCTTCCCTTCTTTAGAAGCATATTTATTTAATATTTATTTTATTACTTAGAACTTCGTTCTAGGATTTACACTGGTATATTACGTGCATATTTGTCAAGTAAAGAACTTCTAATAATTGACTCAAAACTCCCTGGTACACCAGAAAAACTAAAAAGCACACAAATCCTTATTTCTATTAGATAAGAGGGCATAGTTTAATAGTGAATAAGAAACCAGGAACGCAAATTTTCTTCTTAGCAACCAGCTGTATAAAGACGATCACTAGCACCCTCGACTCATAGCGTCTTCGCTCGTACGCCAAATATATCGGGTGCACTTGATCGCTTACGCACCTTGTATATCTGCCTAGCATAGAAGATTTTTTCTATATGTGTCATATAAACATTTGAATCTTTCTCTGTTTTGACCCTATAAATCAAAAATATTACAGCAAAAATGAGTCGTACTACTGGCATCAATACAACGCGAAACGCGAAGCCGGCAGTTCGCAGAGCGACGAGGACTCAGTCGACAACAGGCGGGAACGACGCAAGCGCAAGAAGAAGTCGCGGTGGGGGGACGAGCCGCCGATGGATCTCAAACCACCTGGAGTCATGGATCTGAAACCGCCTGGTGTGGTGCCACCTTTACTACCACCAGGGACTTTGTTGCCAGGTATTAATTATAAACATTTTTCTTCTCAATCGTAACGCTCTTGACAGTGTCGTGATCTTTAGTTGTATCATTATTTTTGGGGGCTGATGTTATACGCCCTACGATATCTCGCTATTGGTTTCTGTTGATGGACGTTCTGCTGCATTTATGCAGTTTGCTGCCCTCTCCTAATTTGTTTTGATCAGTCCACCGCATGGGCGGACCTTCCGCGCGGTCTGGCCCGACTTAGATATTTAAACAGACTCGCTTCATCACGCCAAAATTTTCAAAAATCACTGTAGTCTTAGATCAAATCAAATTTATCCACCAAATAATTAATTGATCATTTCTACACCTTAATCACAGCATAATAGCTTTGATCACCAATATGTGCATGTCGACATATTGGTGAGTAAAGTATATTATGCTTGTGCGCAGCGAGTGGCCCTTAATTCGTTTACCTTGATTCAACCATCTCAGATCAAATTCTTTAGAATTATTTAGAAAATTATTTCTTTTAAAACTTTATTTATTGAGCGAGCAAAGCGAGCTAAGATTTCAGTTCCAAACGGAAATCTTAGCTCGCTTCGATGACATAAAGTCATCAAATCTGTTTTTGTTGTGGTTAGTTTTCAATAATTCTCCTATCGTATCCATTTGAAACTTTGCAATTGTATGTAATTCCGACGATAATGCAATAATATAGTGACAGCGAGTTGATCAAATGATGGAGTCAGGCCCTGTTCCACAGAACTCCTCCGAAAATTGTCTTATTGAGGTGAAACTTCTAATACCTACCTGTTGAGTGTCGAATTCCAATGATAAAAGCGAGTTTATTTTGTTTTATTAACTACATAAAAGTGATGGACATCCTCGAGTTCTCAGTTCAGGGCGAACCCATAGTTATTATTATTATGATTTAATTATGTATTTTCTTTTGATTTAATTATGTATTTTCTTTGGTATGTTTATATTAATATATTCTTTTTTAGCTAAACTGGCCAAGATTGACGAAGACGGGTTAAAACTTACCAACGTGAATCGAAGCAACCAAGCGCTGATGCAATACGCGATGACAAACTACGGCTCAACAAACCTAGAACCCGAAGATTGGAAGAAATGCGAGGATAACTTTAAGCTAAACCTGTTGTATCAGGTACAAACTAAAATACATTTTCACAGCTTTATTTGACTGTCAATAGTGTATCTACAAATGAAAATACTCTATCTGATCCAACAAGACGGTTTCCATCTATATGTTCAATCTGCCCTTTTTCATATGTCCAAGATTAATGTAAAAATAATCATCAAATAACCATTTCTAAAATAACTTCCGTAAATTTTATTTTTTTTAAAAACTACCCAGTTTTACAAAATGGACTCCTTTGCTGTCAGTTTAATTCTAGCAGATTGTCTTTTGTATAGGGTTTATTGTAATCATTTGAGTGATTTTATGCAAGGTTTTTCCTTCGTAGATATAAAACATTCACATCACCACATTGGTTTTAGTTTTGATTCTAAATATCACACTAATATTTCAATGAAATTTGGTGTATTGATAGATTATGACCTGTATTGAAGCATTGGCTACTTTTGTTGACGCGTGCGAAGCCGCTGGCGGTAGCTAGTATTATAAATGCGAAAGTTTGGATGTTTGTTCGTTACTCAATCAAGTCGTAACGGCAGAACCGATTCGATGAAATTTGGTATGTACGCGGATTATAACCCGGACGCGTGCGAAGCCGCTGGTGGAAGCTAGTACTTTGATAAAAAACTGAGTAAACTTGAATTGTTTTGTTAGGACATGTTAAAGAAACGCAATGAAGTGGAGCGCCTGGCGGCTGCGGGCAAGCACAAGTACGAATATGACAGTGACGAGGACACATCAGCTGGGACTTGGGAACACAAGTAAGAACCTTTCCAGCACTAGTATTTTTCAAACTTTCGCGATCACTGTACATAATTATTGATTAAAACGGGCATTTATCGCGTATGTACCTTTTTTATTTGTTATTCATTTTCATCACTGATGCTCTGAAAGTTGTTAGCTCGATACGTGATGCGTTAATGAGATCTACGCCCCTAGGGCCGTAAGTCAATTTTCTATTAAAAATAAGAGGTTATATTCAAATAGATTGTGGTTTTTGGAGCAAAGCTCAAAACGAATGCCTTTGTAAACTGCTGTGCAGGCACCTAAAGTCAGGCCATTTTAATAGGTAACATTTGACAATTCATCAAAATTCAACAATGTAACCTTGTAACGGCGGGCATAAAATAATATATTTTTTCGTTTTGTTAGAACTGCACAATTGTTTAACATTTTTCAATTACGATTACATATTTATTGTAATCGTGACCAATACGAGTACGATACGAGTTGTACCGAACTGACAGACGTCAAATGTTACCTATTAAAATGGCCTGACTTTAACCTGTCTACGCGGTTGACGTTATAGCCAGATTACGCATGTTTCTGATTTACTTTCATAGTATTTTTTTTATAACTAGAACATAGGTCGCATAGATTTTCAGAGTGACCAATCTTGGACGTTTTTCCTTCTAGTGGGGGCCGTACTACGCTGTGCTTTCCAGTGTATCGTCTCCGCTCGAGAACCTTGCCCTGACTGCCTTCATTTCTTTAAGCATGTACCCGGGCCGCTAAGACTTTAACTAACTCTCTTGCTTAGTCTGGTTAGCTCTGAATACTTACAGAGCCTATTTCCACCACCTCTGATTAAGGCTATCCAACGGATAAAAAATAACTAGACCAGGAACAAATATCTGTAGATCATGCAAACATTTGTTCCGCGGGGGGAATCGAACCCGCTACCTCCTGCTTCTCAGCCGGCTATTCGCCCACAGCGCCACGGAGGTCGTCGAGAGAACGATAAGGTAGAATGATTTTTATCCGTCCATTAAAGTTATTGTATATAGTATGTTGGACAGGTGTTTGGCCACAGCAATAGCAGTTAAATAAAGTATTAAAATTACTTATAGGTCGTAAAACAGGCATTTAATCTTTTATTTTTATCGTTATAGACTGCGTTCGCGTGAAATGAATGCTACAGAGAAGTGGGCAGATGAGCTTACGAAGCAGGCTGCTGGGAAACATCACATTGGCGATTTTCTGCCGCCAGAAGAACTAAGGAAGTAAGTAAAACTGTATTTTACATATTGTGTTAATTTTTTCAGTGCATTCGAGTCCTCCACACTTTTGTGCTGATAAAGAGGTCGACATTAAGCATTAAAAAAACATGTGAAAATTGTGGCCAAATTCATGTCACGGGCACTGAATGTGCTAGGATCATATTTGAGATCGGTAGTCTAACAGGGACAATTATATTTAATAGCAAATGATGACATGTACTACATAAGGCCATCTTTGTCATTTGTATCGTAAGAACAAGGCTGCTACAGTCATTAAACAAGGCTACCTCAGTAATTATTCATCTTGGATCTTAATCAAGTATTGAATGACACCATAGCCATGTTCTGGATATTGTCATAATAAAAAAAAACTGAGCCTCTTTTTTAGGGTTCCGTACCTCAAAACGAAAAAAGGAACCCCTTGTAGGATCACTTTGTTGTCCGTCTGTCTGTCTGTCAAAACCCTTTTTCTCAGAAACGGGTGCAGGTATCAAGTTGAAATTAATATCAAATACTTTGGTCTATGGATTTGACTTGCTGTCGATTCGGACAAAATATATTGGGACGCAATGTCCCAATTGACACTTGATTGTAATATTTTTGTTACTGTCGATTCGGACACCATTAAAAATAGTTTCATAGTACAGTCAGTTAAAAAAACAGGTTTTTACCGAGGCGCGACGGCGGCACAGCAAGATGACGAAATAGATGCATAGCAAGGTCACACTCGCGCTATCTCTTTATTTGAGATATTTTTAAGTGATCATTATATAGATAGTAGTACGAAGTATACAAGATGTTGATTTATACCAATTATACGCTATGAATGGCACTTGTGGTTATTTTTTAACATTAATGTAAGTCACCACACACTCGCAAAACAATTTGATTGGCTTTATCATATTATATTATATTTTGCTTAAACATTTTTTACCTGACTGTACTCAACAGCTTCAATAATTTGATGGTGTCCGAATCGACACTAAAAAAAATATTAAAATCAAAAGTGTCAGTTGGGACACTTGTGTCCTAATAAATTTTGTCCGTATCGTCGGCAACTCATGGCTTTTAGGGCTGTACAAAACAAAGCATCCTAAGTCCACGCCGTCAAAAAATACGATAATTTATGCCGCATATTTTGACACTGTAATAAATCGCAACTATAGCTTGGGTGAAGGTACTCCCCTTTTTACTTGACCTAGGATCATGAAATTTGGCAAGAAGCAGCACAAGTAAAGGATTAAATCGGAAAATCATTGGTTTGCGGGAACCCTCGGTTCGCGAGTCAGACTCGCACCTGTCCGGTTTATTTATCACTAACTTGGTTTTAATGTTATCAATCTATTTTAGTTAATGCCTATTGCGAGTAACGTCTCATTATGTCTTTATACATAAGTCTGCTACAAAATCCTGTACTTTTTGCAGATTTATGGAAAAGTATTCAGCAGTGAAAAGTGGCAAGGAGCCAGATTTGAGCGATTACAAAGAATTCAAACTGAAGGAGGATAATCTTGGTGAGTTTCCTGTAATCTTTTAGAATCACCTTTTAAACTCTTGACGCTAATTGGAAAGTTTTGTTTTGACTCATACAGATTATGCATCCTACATAAAGCATTATGTATGAGGTAAAACAGATTCGTCACCAAAATCTTGGCGCCTCACTGAATGAAATTGAGTCATACAAATATCCTCCTGTTTACTTGGCAACTTTGTTTTATTCAAATTCTTGTGTGGGAGAATTATAACAGGAAATGTACCATCTTTCTTGATAATGGAATGTGCAGCATTTGTAACGGTGTCATGCAGTTGGCATTAAAATGTGAACATTCATGCGAAAAAAAAATCTTGAAATTGACGATTTACTACATCATCATCATATCAGCCACTGTACGTCCACTGCTGAACACAGGCCCCCCCATAGATTTTCAGAGCTATAGATCTTGTGCGGCCTGCATCCAACGGCTCCCAGCAACCTTTATCAGGTCGTCTTTCCATCTAGTGGGGGCGCTACGCTGCGCTTTCCAGTGCGTGGTCTCCACCCGAGAACCTTGCTGCCCCAACGGCCGCAATTCTTCTAGCTATGTGCCCCGCCCACTGCCTCTTCAGCTTGCTTGTGGATTTACTGATTAAAATGCAAAAGGTTCAGAAATCTAATACATGTTTACCAAAGGGGTATTTTATTAGCTGTCTTGACAAAATGTGCCCCTGCATGCCCAGCGTGGCGATTATGGGCAAAACCTCCCAGTGGCGCACCCTGAGAGGAGCTACGTCCAGCAGCGGACTGTTATAGGTTGATGGTGACTTGTTCTTATAAAGCTGTCATATCGTATAAGATGACCAACTATCTTTCCCCTATTTTGTATACTTCCAATTAGAGGTATTTTCCGTTCATTATGTATGATGTATTCGACGACCTCCGTGGTGCAGTGGGCGAATAGCCGGCTGAGACGCAGGAGGTAGCGGGAACGATTCCCGTCGCGGAACAAATGTTTGCATGATCTACAGATATTTGTTCCGGATCTGGTTGTTTCTCTATTTAATATAAGTATGTATTTTCCAAAAAAAATTATATAAGTTTTCTATCAGTTATCTGGTTCCCATAGTACAAGCTCTGCTTAGTTTGGGGCTAGATAGTGCTGTGTGAAATGTCCAGCAATATTTATTAATTATTTATTATTCAGTTTTATAAAATCTGTAAAAATATCGGAAAACAAGCTATGTACAGTACACAGTACTATGATTTAAGTTAGACGTCTTATCATCGGAGATACGGAATATAATATCGGAATCTATATACTTTCAAATAGTGAACGAGCCGTCACGAGCCGCGGGACGTACTAATTAGGAAACAAACGTTTCCGAGGCTTGTAACTTATATACTAGTACTGTACTGAATAGTATTTAAACCGCATCGCAATAACTAGTTTGTGGAAGGCCTACCTACAGTATTTTTTTTTGTGTTGGCCAACGACCAAGCACTAAGTTTAGGTGTAGTACTCTCAATTAACTAGTCATTTTTATTCTAGGTTTCAAAATGCTACAAAAATTCGGCTGGAGCGAGGGTCAGGGCTTAGGCGCTGATGGATCCGGTATTGTGGACCCCATAAACAAGTAAGGCAAAGCTACATTCAGAAATAATGAAAAAAAAAACATTATCTATGAGGTTAAATCTGTATTATCTTAAAAATAAAACTAACTAACAATTTAATATCCGATACGCTAAATGATGAATGGTGCGTCAAGTGCATATAATTTTATTAACTATTATGTACTCGCTGCTGAAACAAACCTAATCGCCTTATAAATTAGGGTATTGAGGGGGTAGAGGCTACATCTCATACCCTCAAGTTCTTTGACAATCTTATTAGAAAACCTGAGACCATCTGAGGTTTTCCCATTAGACTACGACATGGCACGCTTCAAGAGAAATGTAAAGAGGTTTCTTCAGTGTAGGGAACGCATCGACAATACCCCGGGTGTTGCCGGTGTCAATAGGCGACGGTGACCACTTACCATCAGGTGGGCCGTAAGCCTGTTTCCCCACAAATAACAAAAAAAAAAAAAAAAAAAAAAAAAAAAAACCTAGCTCTTAAACAATAAAAAAAAGTTTCCAAAACTATAATATTTTTATCAACTTTTTACTAAAGACAATTTGAATATTACAGAGCAAATCAGCCTGTCGCAAACTTGGGTCTCGGAGCCAATACGTCAGACATTGTTTCATCCGAAGACGATGAGTTCGACGCGTATCGAAAGCGCATGATGCTCGCGTACCGATTCAGACCAAACCCCTTGGTGAGTTATCACTACTAATGTAACTCGCTACTGATAAAGACGAGATGGCCTCGTCATCACGTGACCAATACAAAGTTGGTCTCTCTAATTCATTAACATCTTAGAATCAAAGTCCTAACTGACTGACATTATATACAACGCACTTGTGAATCTTCGGGTTAGCCGAAAGGTTAGGGTTAGTCTTCGGTCATTTAAGTAGGTTGACTCGAAAACTGCTCCGTAAATGCGATTTACATACCAGGGCCTAGCTAATGCCTATTGCGTAAATTTGTAAATAGGATGAGGTCATTTACAATATGCTAAAATGAAAATCTCCATGACAAATACTTATTCCTAGTGTGAGGGCTAGTGTTCACCCAATCAATACTAACCTACTTTTTTTTTTTTAAATTATTTTCACATCTGGGTACTTATTGTTTTAGAATCATAAACTTTTACGTGGGTGCGTGGATGGAGCTTCCCTCGACATAGGAAAGTTCTATCCGCGTACCTACCTACATTATGTCCTACCGCATACCAGTCTATGTAAACTTTTTTCAGTTATATTTTATGCTTATACTGGTCTGTGGTTCTGCCTACATTATGACCTACATTTAATTATGATCTTTCTGTTGTTTATTACTATGATGTAGTAGGTACTGTTATTGCCGTTATGTTTGTTTTTAGTTTTGAATTTAGTATGTAAGTTGCATGTTGGTGAAATAAACTTAATTCTTATTCATATTTAAAAATGAAACTGGCCACATTCATAATATGGTATAATGGAATCCAATCTCCATGACAAATACTTCTTCTTAGCGTGTCAACAGGCTTTGTTTTATTTATGTTGGACACATACTTATTTCTATTTAAAAATGGAACAGGCCACAGTCCGGCTGTGAAATAAAACAATGGACACGGGGACCGCAAATTTTCTTATTAGCTGTTATTAGCTTTTTAATTTTCTCACATTCGTGATGAAAAGTTATGTTATACATTCAATATCACCCTCGACTCATTCGCTTGTAATCTCGTGTATAATAGATCGCTTACGGCCCTTGTATAACAATATACGATTACTTACTACATTAGAAAGTGACCACATCCGTTTTTATGAGCATCAGCTATGTCTTTAATATACTCTGGTGAATGATTACTTTACTAATTTTTATGAGAAATGGCAGTTGCTAAGCCACTATAGTTGGCTACTAACACAAACGAACACACTAACTTCTAGTCTAACTTCATTAGAAAACTTTCATCATATCATATCAGCCGTAGGACGTCCACTGCTGGACAAAGGCCTCCCTCATTGATCTCCAGGAACTGCGGTTGGAAGCGGCCTGCATCCAACGCCGACCAAAACCGACCGGTTCTTACCAAGTCGTCTACCCATCTTGTGGGTGGACGTCCTACGCTGCGCTTGCCGGTCCGTGGCCTCCATTCGAGAACCTTTCGGCCCCAGTAGAAAACTTTATTTAGTTTAATTTTTATAACTTAAAAAAAGCTTGGCCGACAAGTTTAGAATACGGTGACATAAGGATCTAACAAAGCATTGTCAAAATATATTCATTATTAACTAAGTTAACGATGTAACTGCAACCTAGGGGTCTTGTCTAGGGTAGTCAACCTAGGGGTAGTCAAGTCGCGAGTCAACAGGTTTCTTCTAGGTAAGCGTGTACTATCGTAGACGGCATCATTGCTTACCATCAGGCGAGATCGTGGTCAAGTGCAAGCAAGCCTATAATTTATAAAAATAAAAAAAACGAGTGTGCTTTAGACCAACAAGTGTGCTGAAGTAAAACTTCTTTTTCAAAAGTATTATTATACGCAGTATTCAACTTAAAATCATAATCATATTTAGAATAAACATTTCCTTGTATCGACTTGTTTTAAGCTGGAACGTTGTTCGGTTTGGTTTTGGAAGAGGGCGCTGACACTGCTACTCAGTTTTTTTTAACTGTTGCAGTTGTCAACGTTTTCATTTGTCTATTGTACTTTGTTTATGTTCCAAATAAATAATTTTGAATTTTGAAAAAAAAAATATTAATTTATAAAATGGTTCGATTACAAAATTGTCCACACGTCTGTAGGTTGATCAGTCTATGTTCATTCTGGACAGAAGCAATTCGCACTCGCACATTAACGTTTAAAAATATACGAAACGCAACTCTCTCACTTTCTATCTTCACTAACTTATATCTCCCTCTCAACGTCCGTTCGCACTTTTCGTAACGCATTCACCAGCTTACTCTCCAAGTCAAGCGTGCGTAAAGAAGTTTTACTTTAAAAATTACACTGAAACCGGCACATTTATCATGTTATCATGCAAGTTTATTCTGTGGATGACACTCAAAAATTCAAACCATTAGTATCCCATGAATATAATGTTCATAACCATGATAGTTTTAAAAGTGATAAAATATGTTATACTAAGGGAAATCTAATAGATCCGATTTGAAGTCTATCATTTTGCATGTCGCGATAACTTTGTACGAACGTCTACACAAGAAATCAAAAAAAATATGCCAAATAATTGTTATGTTATCTGTTCAATATAACAATGAGCTTAATTATTAAGCACTAAGTTTCACAATATATTGAAAAAATACACTCTGAAACTAGTTCCTGGATCAATATTTCGACATGACGATATTCCAATGTTGTATCATTTAATCATAATTATAAATACGGGATTTATCACGTACCGTTTTATCGTTGTTTCGACCAACAATGTTTCGGTTCAACTCGAGAACCTTCATCGGGGTGAGTGAGCTCCGCTCCGAACAACGTCTCGCCTCGCACTTATATTTATATATATTATATTTGTACGCCTCGTATTTATGTTAAAGTTATATGTAAAATTGTATCATTTAGTTTTGCTTTCCTTTGTAATTATTTTTGACACCTGCCAAATCCGATCTTTAAGATTTCCGCGAGTAAAATTTCAAAGATAATACCACCCCCAAATTTTGTAGGCTCTGTGGCCAATCCATAGATTATAAAAACCAGTGCAGACATTGACATTATTTTCTTCTGTTCCAGAATAATCCCCGGAGACCGTATTATTAAAGTAAGCGACTTTTAATATTGTGTAAAATATTAAGATTATCATCTCAAAAATATCGAGCCAGACGGGATTGGAATCCGCAACCTGCCTCGTAGAGCATACGAGGATGCTATGGCAGTTTCGCCACAGACCCACTACATTTCAGGCGTAAAATTTCCGAGATGTTTAATCTACGACTTAAATTAGCTCCTTTGCTATATTAGACAAATATTGCAGTTCAGTACATTGACGAGAGATGTCGCATAGCTTATTTCTAGAAGTTATTTTATTTTAGTGGTATCCAACACTTGTGATTTTTAATACATCTCAAAAATTTCGAGCCAGACGGGTTTGAACCCGCAACCTTCCTCTTGTTATAAGGATGCGATGCCAATGAGGCCTTTCTATTTTCGATTTATAAAACGAAATAGTTCCAACTGGCGTGATAGATGGCGCTGTCTGGATTTAAGCCGCCAAAATAGATGCTTTATATGTTAAAGTCTCCAAGACACAACATCAAAAATTTGTTTAAAACAATCTAACTTCGTCAGTTTATAATTCAAATTCCTCAGAAAATAATTTTGACACGGCAATTGACATTTACATGTTACTTTCTTTTGATAACAGCTTCTGACAGAGCAGCGACATCTGTTAGCAATTCTATAAACATGGCCGTGAAAACCCTCATCGCCATTTTATATTTTGTTTACCGGTGGTAGCTCTTTGAACAAATCATAATTATGTTGTACCTAATTATGTTAAGTAGATATCGATTACTTTATTGCAAATTTATTGTTATCCAATGTAACTATGTATTTAGTTTTAGGCTTGATCCATTTTGTATGTGATCAAGCGGGCTACACACATTCAGTTTTAATTGTACAGTTAAAACTTCCAGCACTCGTGGATATACATAGTTAGTAACTACACTAGTTACTGTTCTATTGCCAAAACTAGTAACTAGTAAATTAGTCTGTAACTGCCACACATTTTCATTGTGTTTCTTTTGTGTCAATGGCTATTGGTACCTATATTTTATTGGACTAATAGAGACTTTCAGTTTGAACGGTGCTGTTAATTGATCGTGATTAGTTTTATTTTCATCAGTACTATTTTAGTTAAACTGAAGATGTGTGGTCAGCTATAACATACCCAAAATCCAATTATTTTTGTTGCATGTATATGTATAGTTTTAAAAGAATTGTATGTGTTTACATCCCATCGATATTTTCATTAAACAATAGGTCGTATCTTATTACAAGCTTTTTTGTAACTTGCAATGTATGTATGTTTATCCGGGTGGAATCTTGCAACTGAATTTTAAACCCGTTCCCCTCAACCGTTTGAGACGTAATTTAGAATACATTATGTAACTTCGGTCACAATGCAATAATATGGTACCATGGAGGTGGTCTCATGATGGAGACGAATGCTAGATAACGGAACTTTTGAATGGATTATAGTAGGCTACTAGTGTTTGAGCTCATTTGAATCTGCTTGCGGTTCCGATTATGAATTTTAGAAAAACTTGTTTTGAAAAAGTAATTTTTCAACAAAAAACTTATCTTTTAAAGTCATTTGGAAGCGTTCAGTAACTTAAAAACGAGCCAGATTTGTTGCCGGTGATCGTCAATTTAAACATGATCCTTGCGATCAGTATGGAACAGGTTAATTAAGCATGGATCTGGTTTTAAATTGTCGATTCCAAATTGTCCAATTTGTTTTGACGACCTCCGTGGCGCAGTCGGCGAACAGTCAGCTGATACGCAGGAGGTAGCGGGTTCGATTTCCGCCGCGGAACAAATGTTTGCATGATATTTGTTCCAGGTCTGGTTGTTTTTCTATATATTATAAGTATGTATTTACAAAAAAAAAAAGTATATAAGTATTCTATCAGTTATCTGGTTCCGATAGTACAAGCTCTGCTTAGTTTGGGGCTAGATAGCGCTGTGTGAAATGTCCAGAAATATTTATTTATTTATTTAGAATGATATAGTTTGAATTTGCTTTTCAAAACGTTTTAAGCAATTTCCATGTGGTGACCAATAGTGGTAGACGTACCACCTCCCTGATTTTAAAATATTATTCTTGTATTTTATAAGAGTTTGACGGCAAATTCTTGAGATTCATAATACTAATTAATTATTAATAATTGTTTAATCTCTTATTAGTTTACGGGACGGTTTGTTACGTTCAGACAATGTTAAAGTCTAAGGAATAACACAGACAAAACACTTGATAACTGAAATAGATTTAAATAAATTTGCGTAGGAGGGTAGTTAATAAATAACATTTCCAAATTAGTTGTTGTATTTAAGAAGTGTTTATAATTAAGGCAACTTATGTTTTATTCTATTATAAGAGCATTTCTAGTTATTGTTCAAAATAAAATATTAAATAAAATTTTTGTTTCTTTTCCACAAAAAAAAAACTTAGAATATGCGATTATACTTATATATACACACATATCTCCCAAGGGACGAATAAAATAAGTGTCGATATTCTAAGGGATATTCTAGAACTATGCATATCATATAACATTTAGAGTTAGGTGTTTTTCCAATCTCCATTTATGTATCAGTTTACCATCAAAATAGAACATTTTTAAAATAATAAATGTATGAGCTTTCGATGTTCTATTTAAACAAGGTAATAATGCGCTTAGAAGCGCAACTCCATCGACATTTGAAACTGAAATTTAGGCTTCCGGTTCGTTATTCTATATTTTGATCTAAATCGTGCTAGTGGGAAAACTGGAATATCTGGAAATACGAGCAGGTGCTTCTATGGTGCAAAACATAAAAGTGACGTCATTCTCGCACGCCGCCCGTTTGTGCGGAGTCGTCCGTCCCACGTCACTTTATCGTCACTTCAAATGATGTATGCCGCGGCTAACACATACAACTCAACAATACCTAATAATTGACGACCTCCGTGGTGCAGTGGGCGAATAGCCGGCTGAGACGCAGGAGGTAGCGGGTTCGATTCCTGCCGCGGAACAAATGTTTGCATGATCTACATTATATTTGTTCCGGGGCTGGTTGTTTCTCTTATATGTATTATAAGTATGTATTTACAAAAAAAAGTATGTAAGTATTCTATCAGTTATCTGGTTCCCATAGTACAAGCTCTGCTTAGTTTGGGGCTAGATAGCGCTGTGTGAAATGTCCAGCAATATTTATTTATAATAGGCTCAAGATTAAATGTGAGCAATTTTGAACCACATGTCATATCGATGTATTGGATCCAACGCTTGGTGCAAATAAGGGGGAGAATTACACGCCGCGTCCCGTTCCAGTGGGGAAAATACGTATGATTTGGCCTAGTGCGGGATTTCATTTCTATTAGATTTTAGTGAGTCTTAAGATTCTTCATCGAAACGTAATCGTCAGTGTACAGCGTACAGCTAGTTATATTTAGACGGCCGCTAGTGACAAAGATTCAATTCTTGTTTCAAAGAATTTCTCTAATATCTACAGTTTCTACACAATTTTTGAGCAAGCAACTACGTATCAGACAACTACATAAAGCAAACTTTAATTTCAAATGAATAAAGATAAATTTTCAGTGGCGTTATTTCTCTGAACTGGTTACAGAAGTGTTAAATGAATTTAATGGTTATTTGAGATATTGTGTTGTATTTAAAATGATATAACTACTAGTTCTTTGAATTGAGTAGTATTTTTTGTTACTATAGTTATTATTCTGTTGTGTTACTTAGGGTTTAATATCGTGTGTTTATAAAAATGGTTCGCAAAACCTCATGTGGTCAAATATCTATAATAGTATCAAGCAGTAGCGATACTACCACATCGTCTTCTGAAAATTCGGATTCTCCATTGAAAAAGTAAGTAGCCGTTTCTTTTATTACAAGTCATCATTATCATATTAGCCTTAGGATATCCACTACATAATATAGGCCTCCCACAGATCTCCAGAGCGACCGATCTTATGCGGCCTGCTCCCAACTGTTCGCAGCAACCTTTTCAGAATAGAATAGAATCATTTAATTCAGACAACGTCCACAGAATATACAAAACATAAAAGTAATAATTAGAATTCAGTAAATATTAACAATTCAGGAAAATTTTAAATTTAAAGCTAAAATGTCATAATAAAAAATAAAATGGAATGGAAAATAAAATAAAATTCATGAAAAATTAAGAGAGATTAAATTAATTAAATAGAAGTAAATCAAATTAATTACTTATGTGCTTTGAATTGCCAGTAATGATCCCCACCCAGTGCCCCTGAATAGCGCAATCAAAATTACCAGCAATCATCTTCAGAATACTGTTGGGACTACCCCGCAATCTGTCAAAAATAGGCGTGATTCTTTTCCGCATGATCGCGTGAAAACCGTCGACGTGCGCGTTCGCGAACATTCCTGACGCGCTGCAATGTCGCGGCAATCCCAACAGCATTCTGTAGGCGATATTGTACTGTACACGCAGGACGTTGTAGGCTCCTTGCGTGTATCTACCACAGGCTGCTCGAGTAAAAAGATTGACAGTATGCTCTGAAAAGAGTTAATCAGAGTTAAAAGAGTTTTATCAGTTCGTCTTTCCATCTAGTAGTCGTCCTACGCTGCGCTTTCCAGTGCATGGTCTCCATTCGAAAACTTCTGCCCCAGCGCGTGGACATTTGCGGCCCGCGTTTCTTTCTCAACTACTAGGGTATTTTTCTATTACTCTATTCTTCCGTAGAGAATAACTTTTCTAGGGTGTTTATGTTAGACTGGCTGAATGACTTAACTACCTACTTCGAGTAGCTAAAAGCAAGTCCAAACATTGGCATTGCCCTCTTTCTGTCTGAATAATAATAGATTCGTAACAAATAACACGGGATGTACCGTTACACGTGCTGTTTACGTTTCAAATTTGTTTACGTTCAGCAGATCATGCTTGCGAGAAGAAATTACGCATAGCTTTGTCTAGCTAGGGTTCCTGGATAAATCTCGCCCACGTGTAGTATTGGCGTTAGTTCGTTGGGCCCCGCTCGCTAGGGATCTGGTTTCCATGTCAACTTATATCTAAGATTTTGTAGTTCCCGAAAATAATATTCCCTTCTTCTTTCGTGTCGATATCTCAAGACTATAGCCATTTTGACCGCCGCCACGTTCATGGCAGCGTCGGAGCAGGTCATCCCATGCAGGTGGGGCAAAAAATATATTAAAAATAAATTTATTCAAGCAATATTCCTGAATGTGTAGTTCAGCGATTCAGAAGTTAAGAGCGTTTATCTAGGTCCGTACAGTCAGAAATCAGACTGTACCGCCCGGCTGGATCTCTGAAACTAAGGATCTGAGAGGATCAGTTAAAAGCTAAAGTTTTGTTAGTTCTTTTTTTTATGGCTCGTATTCCGAAATTAATGGGGTTGAATCAAAGTAACATTAGGCTGTACCGCCCGGCTATATCCCAGTATCTGGACACCTCGGAGAATCCGTCAGTAGCTCAGCCTTTTGCAGTTGTTTGGTTACGAATTTGTAGTTGTTTTTTTATGTTAAGGAAGTATCACTTACATCTACACCACGAAGAAGTCTAGAAGAACCTTACAAAGCTCAAAATACTGCCATAGTCGAGGAAAAGTTAATTGCAATCTCAAATTAGCATCATAAAGGTTACAATATTGAGATGATTTCACTCACATTATCAATTATTCTCTCGAAACGAGCTCATATCCAGCGGTCTGGAAGAAGGCTTTTGTTATCCCTCTACCATAGACATCTAATCCCACCCTGGTATCCCAGTTTAGACCCATCTCCATTTTACCAATCCTATCCAAATTTTTTACTATTACAAAAATGTTATTATTTACTAAATTTTGGGGGTCTGATAGCTCGCCTCCGTAGGTGGTAACTCGTAGAATCCCTTCACGCGCCCCCTGGGTAGTGCCAAAAGAGCAGTTTTTTTCTGGTGGTAGGCTTCGGCCGTGGCTTGTCACCACCCACCGAACAAAGCCACGCCGTCAAACGACCTGGTCGTGTTCCGGTGCGTTGTTCGGTGCAGCCATGAACCGAGTGAGTACGGGTCAGGGCAGTTGATGCACTGCAATGTCGGACCGGATTGGGACGAACCGACGGACGTTCAGCTGTGCCGGGAGACTGGTCGCGGAGGGTAGCGGGATCCGAAGCACGGTTCTCCGCTGGCTGACCGCAGGTTGTAGGGGGCCCAAGTTTGTAAGTTAAGTAAGTAAGTAAGTTGTTTGTAAGTAAGTTGTAGCTAGCCACTTGTGAAAGGCTGCCCCACCGCCTCGCGAAAACTCCCGGTGTGCTCCATCGTGCCGGTTGGCGACCGGATGAGAGGACCCGATGGCAACTCCCGGGGGGGTTCGGGCGTCCCCGCAGTCTCCCCGCCTAGTACCCCTGAGGTGCAGCTTCGTGCCGGTTGTCCAGGGGTCTGTAGAGCAGTGCCGCGTCCTACTGCCGTACTCCTCACCAACTTCACTCAACTATGAAAAGACAAAGAAATAGCAGAAACGTTAAACAGCGGAAGCACGCCCTCTCTCTTCAAGTGCACCTCACCAATATCCGAGGACTCCACTCAAATATCGCTGCAGTCCACCACCACCTCGAAACTGCTAAACCTCACCTGCTATTCCTTACGGAGACTCAAATCAAATGTCCATCTGACGCGGCATACCTTGCGTACCCTGGATACGTGCTTGAACACAAGTTTAAGCAACGTGCTGGTGTCTGCATGTATGCTCGCGAAGACATCTGCTTTCGTCGTCTTCGTGGTCTTGAGGACTCCAAATTTTCTTGCATCTGGGTTATGGTCGACACTGGAACTGAGAAAACTCTCTACGCCAGTGTCTATCGATCGCACAGCGGAGACCAAGAAACATCTAGCCTCTTCCGGTATCTGAGCGAAACGACCGACAGGGCTCAGCAACAATTACCTAGCGCTCAATTGGTGGTTTTGGGGGATTTTAATGCCCATCATCAGGAATGGCTCTACCCATACCTAAACACCGACCACGCTGGAAGACAGGTACGAAAATTTTCCCTCACGTTCAACCTCTGTCAGCTGGTAAGTGAGGCAACTAGGGTGCCTGATGTTGAGACCCATACTGCCAACTGCCTTGACCTCCTGCTGACGACTGATCCAGATCGCTACAATGTTTCAGTTTCATCACCTTTAGGTAGTTCTGATCATTGTCTGGTGAAGTCAGTTTCATCACACTCCCCACCTGGCCCCAGCCCCAGCGGCAGTCGGCGGGTGTGGAAGTACAAATCAGCAGACTGGGACGAGATGCGACACTTTTTCGCATCATATCCCTGGCAGTCTCTGTGTTTCTCTTCAGACGATTCTGCATCTTGTGCGAACGCCGTGGCGGAAGTGGTGTGTCAGGCTATGGAATATTTTATCACATATTCTGAGACACCACTTTCTTCAAAAATAGACACCTGGTTTGATGCTGAATGTCGATGTCGCACAGAAACATGATGCATATCTTGCCTGGGTAACAGCTCGTAACAACAAGGCTACAGATGTGGAGTCTAAGAAGCAAGCATTTAACAGGGCTGCAAGGTCTTGCAAAAGGGTGCTTAAGACGGCTCGCTTCAATCATATTAGAAAAATAGGGACCAAGCTTGCTTCATATCCACCGGGAAGCAAAGCGTTCTGGTCTCTAGCTAAGTCGGTTGAAGCGAACTTTTGTCGCCCTTCTTTGCCGCCCCTGTTAAAGCCAGACGGATCGCTGGCCCACACGCCTGAAGAAAAGGCAAACTTGTTTGCGTCTCTCTTTGCAGAGTCTTCACGCTACCTAGTCTTTCGCTACCACTAATGAGATACCTCCTTCGCTTCCCTGCTGTGAGGCAGTTATGCCTGAAATCCGTATTAAGCAAAAGGAGGTACTCAAAGTGCTGCTATCGCTTGACGTGAATAAAGCCAGTGGTCCCGATGGAATACCTGCAGTGGTGCTTAAGAGGTGCGCACCTGAGCTGTCTCCTGTGCTTACACGCCTGTTTTGTCTCTCTTTAGATACCGGTAAAGTACCAACACCCTGGAAGCTTGCAAATGTCCAACCGGTTCCGAAAAAAGGTAGTAGAGCTGACCCCACTAACTACCGGCCAATCTCTATCACCTCCATTTTTTGCAATGGAGCGTCCTTAACTGCAAACTCCTTTCATACCTAGAAGATAACGACCTCCTTAGTGATCGACAGTACGGCTTTCGTCGTAAACGATTCACTGGAGATCTTCTATTGTATGCTACTCTCATCTGGAGTGAAGCCATCGAAAGGCTCTTGCAGTTTCGCTCGACATCTCAAAAGCTTTCGATAGAGTTTGGCACAACGGTCTCATTAGCAAGCTTTCCTCGTACGGATTGCCGTCTAACCTGCTAATGTGGATAACTGATTTCTTGAGGGAACGATCAATTCGAGTAGTCATGGGTAACTCTCAATGCCGGGGTAACTCAAGGGTCTATCCTTTCAGCAACTCTATTTCTTCTGCACATCAATGATCTGTTGAACCCCGGTATCTATAGGTATGTGGATGACAGTACAGTTGTTGAAAGGTATTTCTCTAGTCCACGTGCAAGTGCTGACGAAATCTGCAATCTACGTACAGATATGGTGGAACGTTTGAACCTTGACCTGAAGTTTGTGTCTGACTGGGGTGACGCAAATCTGGTCAATTTCAACACCTCCAAAACTCAGGCGTGTGTGTTTTCCGCAAAAAGGTCTCCTTTTTATCCCGTTCCCACCTTTTGTGATATCCCACTCGTAATTTCTAAAAGTCTGAGCTTGTTGGGCGTTGAGCTCACGTCCAACCTGAACTTCGGCTCGCACATTGAATCCAGGGCCAATATTGCTGCTATGAAGCTGGTCATCCTAGCTAAGGTTCGGCGGTACTTCTCACCGGGACAGCTGCTTAGTCTCTACAAAGCACAAGTCCGCTCATGTATGGAGTACTGCTGCCATCTCTGGAATGGCTCAGCCAAGTACCAGCTTGAAGCCCTTGATTCGATTGAGCGACGTGCTGCTAGACTCATTGGTGATGACTCACTAGTGGAAGCCAATTTACAAAGTCTAGAGCACAGACGCCGAGTAGCCAGACTTTCAGTTTTTTACAAGATACTAGATTTTTAGAGAGAGAGATATTAGATTTTGGTGAATGTGCGCAAGATCTTCATGACCTTATCCCTCCTTCCCCCTTCCAACACCGGACAAGCACACGAACCGGGAAGTACCACCCATACCTGGTCGGCATACCACCTTGCCGTACCAAACGATTTGCTTCAACTTTTCTTGTAAGCACAAGTGAGGAGTGGAACTCACTTCCGGCGTATGTTTTTCCAGTATAATCTTGGAGTCTTCAAGTCCAGAGTGAATAGGTTCTTTCTAGGCAAGCGTGCTCTATCTTCGATCACACCTTCACCTGCCACCACACCATCAATAAAAAAAAAATATTTTTTGATGACAATAAATTAATAGTTAAATCCGCACAATATTAACAACATTAAAATTATTATAATCTACTAGTTATGAACTTACTTAAATGAAAATATAATAATAAGCTTACATTCAGATATTGTGATATTATAATGTAACAAAGAAATATGCTTAGGTAAAAACTTAATGTGTAATTAATTTCAGAAATTTAATCTAACTTTACCTAATAAGGTACGTATGACGTACAGGAATACCTAGGTAGATAGGTACATGTTAAGTTTAAACAAAATTGTAATTATGTAGTTTGTACAATATTCATATTAGAATATTAGCTATTATATAATACATAATATTATAAAGTCTACCTATATAAGTTTAAGTTTTAGTGCCCATTTAAAATGCAATTATAAATTTTGCCACGCCCTAACAGGGTACATGTCATTTAGATTACTACACAATACTTAATCTTAAGATGTTTGTATGTAACTGATTTCGTGTCGCAAATAAAGAATATTAATATGAATAGAACACACAACGTGTTCTAAAATTTTGGATAGTATTGGTAAAATGGAGATGGGTCTAAACTGGGATACCAGGGTGGGATTAGATGTCTATGGTCATAAGCAACTGTCCCACTTTCTTACCCTTAATTGCCTGCTGAGTCCTTACCAATCCGGGTTCCGTCCAGGTCACAGCACGGTTAGTGCTTTAACTAAAGTGTCCGATGACATTCGCTGGGGCATGGATAACCAACACCTTACAGTCCTCGTATTATTAGACTTCAGTAGTGCTTTTAATTCGGTTGATCACGACATTCTCCTATCCATCCTCTCCTCCTGCAATATTCCTCTCTCAGTAACTTCATGGTTCGCCTCATATCTTTCGGGTCGCTCGCAGTGTGTACGCTCGGACGAGTATTGTTCAGACTGGTGTGACATCACCGCTGGCGTACCTCAAGGTGGTGTTCTCTCTCCTCTCCTTTTTTCAGTGTTTATTAACGCTATAACCCACGTTCTTACTTCGCACTACCATTTTTATGCTGACGACGTACAAATAAATCGCCAGTTCAAAATGGACGAGATGTCAATGGGTATATACCAAATTAACTCTGATCTCAACCATATCTACTCTTGGGCAAAGGCTTTTGATCTCCTGGTCAACCCATCGAAGTCTCAGGTTTTACTTTTGGGGAGCCCTCATATGTTAAATCTTGTCAGTAAGTGTGGTCCTCCTCCGGTTTTATACGCTGGCGCACCGATTAGCTACTCAGCCAATGCCAAGAATCTTGGCGTCTATTTTGACAATCATTTGTCTTGGGTGCGGCATGTTAATGAGATTAGTAAAAGGCTAGTAACTTCTCTTTTCAATCTCTTAAGCGTCTTCAAAAGTTTTTACCCTTTGAAACTAATATTACTCTTGCTCAAACCCTCATATTACCCCTTTTAGACTATGCCGATGTCTGTTTTCTTGATGCCACGGAGGAACTTCTAAATAAACTGGAACGTTTTCAGAATTTGTGTTTCCGATTCATATTCGGGTTGAGCAAATTTGATCACGTCTCCATGTTTAGATCCCAGCTAAAATGGCTTCCCATTCGTCGTCGACGTGATCTTCATGTTGTGACTTTTCTCTTCAACACTTTTTTCAATCCTCTAGCTCCTTATTACCTCCGTGAGCGCTTTGATTTTCTTGTCCCACCGGAGATGACTTGTAGGTCATCAAAGTTCCTCTTTCTCAAAACACCTCCTAATTCCTCCAGTCGCTATGGCCGTTCCTTCGCTATCCATGGAGTCAAACTGTGGAATTCTCTACCACACTCTATCCGCGCAAGTCCATCTCTAAGCACTTTTAAGCTTAGAGTCAAAGAGCATTACCTGTCCTTGTAAGCTTTTAGGTTATTATGTATAAGTAGGTATATTATTTATATTTTATTTTTATTATGGATAAGTTTTATTATGGATAAGTTTTAGTATGGATAAGTTTTAGTATGGATAAGTTTTAGTATGGATAAGTGTTGTATTTATTTTAGTATATATTATATATTAGTAGTTTACTCCAAATTTCTCTGTGCACATACCCACCACTATAATCAAATATCTCTATCTTCAAAGGTTTCCTGGAAGAAAACTCTTATTAGGGTTAAGCTCGCCTTTGTGCATGTCCATTTTGTAAGCTATTTTTGTCTGTAAATCTATTTGTGTACAATAAAGAATAAAGAAAGAATTTCAAACACCAACTATTTCTGGAATATAAATATGAATACGTATATGAGAATATTTTCGTTTTGTATTTGGTTTTTAAGGCGAAAAAATCTTTCGCATGAGATGAAATCAAATCTCGGATAGGTAACTAGTGTTCATTTCGTTATTAATTCATTAATCATTATCATTATGTATGCAGTCTTATAAGATAATGACGTAACATAATTGAGTACCTGCCTACTTAACTCGAACGAATTACATTAACTTTTCTACCTACTGATTCTCATGTCAATTGTAGGTAAGTGATAATTGTTATCTTTTTGGGAATAAATGATTATTAAATCTACTTCACAATAATAATTGACATCAGACCGTTGGACCCCGCTCGCTAGGGATCTGGTTTCTATGTCAACTTACCTATAGCTAAAATTTTATAGTTCCCGAAAATCATATTCCCTGAATTTGTACTTCAACAGTTCAGAAGTTATGAGGTAAAAATTTTGTATGGTGTACAACATAGTGTTTTCATTCATACTTTTGTTTTTAGATTTAATCGACTGCTTCGTTCTTCTGTGGCTCGTCACTGGGCACATTTCAAGAAAGACAGACATGCGTCCCGATTTCGAGGACGGTCTGTCTCCGACGCTGGTCTATGCTCCATCGCTGATCATGGTTAGTACTCGTATTACCTACTGAGACCTTTAAATATATCAATAATTGTAAGTAAATATAGCGTTGTAGTTTTAGAATTAGCTGGGTGAAGGACGCAGCCAAGGTGGAGTAGGCGTCTATAATATTAGTACCTACCTACCTACCTAGGCATCCCTTATCCATAAGATAGATATGGTCAATACTTGCAGAGCTAACTGAGCCGCGAATTTCCTCCATATGTTTTCCTTTACCATTTCCAGCTCGTGTAGGTAAATGGGCACAAACTTTTCATATACTATAAGATGGATTCATTAACTAACTTCTAGAAGGCGCAACATGGTAGAGATAATAAAATAGTGGAATAATTTCTGACTAAAGCTTCCACCAAGCATAATAATTGGTACACACGGCTGCACGTCAAGCTATACAATTTCCAGTATAAGCTGACCTCTCATTCTACGAAAAGCTTACACAATGCGAGTTCAGCTTATACTGGAATTGTATAGCTTGATGCGTAGCCGTGTGTACTAGCTAGAGACGGGATGGCGTAGGTAACGTAAGCAAAGAATACAAGCAACCTACCTACTAAGTATCTACGTGGTGTAATATAGCGTTTCTACAAATGTCAGTGTCCGTAATAAACTGGGTCTGTGCTAAATATAAGATACCTTTTACTGGTGGTAGAGCTTTTGTGAACGGGCTCGAGGAAATGGGCACCACCGCCTTACTACCTTTATCTGCCGCCAAATGGCAGTACTTGTGCTGCTGTGTTCCGGTTAGATGGTAATGGTATGTTCCTGTAATTACTGGCACATAGGCATAACAGCTAAGTCCTATAGTATGGCAACGTATCCACATAGAGATCAAGACAACATAATAGCTTGTTTTGAATTCTATGTGGATATCCATGGGCTGCAGTAGCAACTTAACATCTGGTGGACTGCATGCTCGTTTGCCATTTATGTAGGTAGTATAAAAAAAAAAACTTAATACCTACTTTTACAGCAAAAATAATATAGCCTTTGACCTTGAGCATCGAATTTTAAATGAAAAGGTACTAAACTGTGATTTGGCACGTCTTTCCATTGATATAAATAGTTAACGTTCCAAAAGTTAGGTACCTACATAAAAACGTCCTTTCTCAAAGAAAGTTTAGTTCCAGAGTTGGCTTACCTGGACATTCCGTCGCGGCGACTGCGTTTCCTTGGCACGAGATCAACTTCGGCGCTGGACCGATGCGGTGGAACTGTTCCTACGTATTATATCACGTGAGTTTATCTATTTAATTTAAGCCATAGGTATTAATACAGGTAAGTAATTTTTGTTTAATCCTATTTTTATTGTGGCTTTCTCAAACAAACAATACTTACGCCTTCCCTGATTTGAATCTGTGGGTGAACTTATTCTAACAGCTCTACCAGCATCAATACCTGTCACACATAAATTCATCGACCAAAACGAATTCATTGAATATAAAAAAACAATGTAAAAAGCAAACAGGAAAAGTGATGGTGAATTTGGGGAAAGTATTTTAGGCAATTTGAAATCATAAAAAATAGTACTTAGTATCTACTACATATGTACCTATAATATTCATATTCATATATATTCTTTATTTGCGACACGAAATCAGTTACATACATCATACATTAAGTATTGTGTAGTAGGTAATCTAAATGATATGTACCCTGTTAGGGCGTGGCAAAATCTATAATTGCATTTTAAAAATGCGCTCTAAAACTTAAACGTATATAGGTAGACTTTATAATATTATGTATTATTTAACAGCTAATTTTAATATTGTGCTTATTTAAACTTAACGGGTATCTACATAGGTATACCTGTACGTCATACGTACCTTATTAGGTAAAGTTAGATTAAATTTCTGAAATTAGTTACATAATATTAATTATTTACCTAAAAATATTTCTTTGTTACATTATACCTAGTCAGGTCATAAATTCTGTCACATGTTTAATATAAAATAATTGAAACAAATTTATTCATTATGTAACCATTTATATACCAAAATGAACTTAACAAAACATAGATTCTTATGACACTAAAGTTTATTCAAAATGACCTCCGTGATTTTGAATACAGGCCTTCAATCTGCGCGGCCAGTCGTCTATCGCAGCACGAACGAGGTCCATGTCTATATCGGCGGCTGCCTTAATCAAGGATGTCCTGAGTGACTCCAAATTGGGATGAGGCTTTGAGCACGCCTTTTCCTCTAAGTGTTGCCATATCTTGTAATCTAACGGATTCAAATCTGGACTGGAGGAGGGCCAGTCTTCGTGCCGGATGAAGTCGATTTCACGCACCGCCAGCCAGTCTTGTGTGCTCTTCGCTCTATGAACTGGCGCCGAATCTTGTTGGAATACCCAGTGCCTGTTATTGAACATGGTATGAGAAACAGGTTCCACAAGGTTCGTCAGGACTGTATTTTGATACACAACTGCATTCGTTTTTACACCTTTCTCACAAAAATGTACCTCTGTTAAGCCCCAATAAGAAACTCCCAGCCATACCATGAGCGAGGATGGAAAATGACCTCGTTGGACACGCGGAATATGGTTGCTCGCTTCTTCACTACTGTGTGCGTACACCTTATCATTTTGTTTGTTGTAGCTCTCTTCTACGGTAAAAATTTTATCATCCGAAAAAAGAATTTTCCGATATTTTTTCCCCGCGTACCGCTTCAACAAAGCGCGGCATCTCTTCAGTCTCAGGTCCATTAGACGAGCATTCAAACGATGTCCTGTTTTTCTTCGATATGCCCGAAGCCCTAAGTCTTCATTTAACACCCTTTTCACCGTGGTTCTGCTTAACCCCATCTAAAGGGCCAACAGTTTCTGCTTACGTTTGGGATTTCTTTGAATTCGCGCCTTCACAGCTTTTATCACTGCTGGAGTCCTAACAGACCGAGGGCGACCACTTCTTGAACTGTCATCTACACTAGAGTCTTCATTGTATCGTTTGATGGAGCGATAAACGAATCTTTTGGTTTTTTTTTTAATTTTTCAGATGTCAAAAATTTGAATTGGCGCGTAACCGCAACAATGCAACGCAATAACTGCAACACGGTCTTCTTTAAGCGTCCACTCCATATTTAAAAATGAGTAAAATTCTAAAAAGTATACATTTTTATTTTCATGAACAATTCGAAATTCGAATTCTATAAACTTTTTTGTGGCCAGCATTCTAAAAGAAAAGTTTTTACTCTGTGACAATACTTATGACCTGACAAGGTATCACATTATCTGAATGTAAGCTTACTATTATATTTTCATATAACTAGTAGATTATAATAATTTTAATGTTTTTAATGCTGTGCGGATTTAACTAATACCTAAGTAATTTATTGTCATCAAAAAAATCAGTTAGTGAATAATAACATTTTTGTATATTTTGTAAATCTTTGAGTTTGTTTATAAACGTTTTGTCTTTTATTTAGTTTTTTAAACTGACAGGTATTTTATTGTAAATTTTGATGGCTGTGTAATGCGGGCTTTTCCTGTATATTTCAAGTAGTAAGTCTGGAATCGAGGGTCGCGACGGGCGTTTGTGGAGATTTGCATAAATATAATACAAAACTTTATTCTATAGGCAACTTGCAATAATAAAATTTTTAAAGTTGATCAGTTAAGAGATATATCGGAAAAAACAACTACCGGCCTATCTCCCTGGCGACAATAATGGCGAAGGTCCTGGACAGCTTGCTTAATAACAACAACTCTTGCAACACGTCCAACTTCACGCTGTTCAGTTTGGTTTCAGGGCTGGGCTTTCGACGGAGAGAGCGATTTTGTGTCTTAAGCAGGCTGTCAGATAAGAAGACACCGTTATACGCCTGCTTCCTGGATCTATCCAAGGCTTTTGGTACAGTCTTGTATAATAAGCTTTGAAATAAGTTAGAGGCTACGGGGGTACCGAGTGAGGTTGTCGCTTTACTGAGTCACTGGTATAAATGTCAGCAAAATCAGGTGAGGTGGGCTGGGGCGTTGTCTGATGTGTATGGCATGGAGTGTGGCGTCCGGCAGGGCGGGATCACCTCTCCTCTGTTGTTCAACTTATATGTTAACGACCTCATCGGCGAGCTTAGCAGTACTCATACGGGTTGTTTTGTTGATGGAGTCTGCGTTAACAACATTAGTTACGCGGATGACATGGTACTGCTGGGACCGTCGGTGGGATCAGTTCGCAAACTGGTCGCGATTTGTGAGGTGTATGCGGCTGAACATGGACTGAGATATAACTCGAAAAAGAGTGTAGTTCTCGTTTTCAAGAGTGGGAAAGCTAGACCAGGTCATGTCCTGCCTATTATGTTGAGTGGTGCGGCTCTACAAGTAGTTGGTAATTTTAAATATCTGGGGCACATTGTAACTGGAAGCCTGAATAATGACGCAGACGTTGAAAGAGAGCGTAGGGCGCTGGCGATCCGGGGGAATATGATCGCTCGGAGGTTCGCTCGCTGTTCGAGGGAAGTGAAAGTCATTCTTTTTAAGGCTTACTGCCAGTCCTTTTACTCGAGTAGCCTCTGGCTTAACCACACCCGCCGGGTGGCCAGCGCTCTACGAGTCCAATATAACGATATCTTCAGGTTGCTGATGCGGCTGCATCGCTTTTGCAGCGCATCGAGTATGTTTGCAGAGGCGCACACGGACGGTTTTCATGCGATCATGCGCAAGAAAGTCGCGTCCATACTCAAGCGTGCGCGCGGCAGTAGCAACGGCATCCTACAGATGATTGTTTCGCGTCTGGATTGCCTCATCCTTACCAAATGGATGCATATACTTTTAGGTAATAGTTAAGTTATTTATAATTATTTCAATATAATTAATAACCTATTTACATGCTTTTAAATTTAAAATTATTGTTTTTTATTTTTGTAAGTTTAATTATTTATGGTGTATGTATGTTAGGGAGCGTCCATTGTTTATTATTTTTTTTTTTGACAATTTTATATGAATTTTGACCATTTTTAAATATTTTATTATGAGTTATGTTTTAAGTTATGTTGGTTTTTGTTATTGTTTTTAAGTGTGTGGTATTTTGTCATTGTATAACTTCTAATTAATTGTATAATCAGATCAAATGTACCTATGGACTTATTCCGAAATAAATGAATTAATTATAAAATTTAAAGAATCCAGGAATAGAATAGACTATTTGGACAATTTTGAAGTATGACCAACAGGACGGTCAGATTGTATTTTCTTTGACCCTACGAGTATATAGGCTTTGTCAATACATAGCAACGGAGACGTTGTTTTGCGTTGCTATATATATACAGGCAGTGCTATCTTCTCTAATGCCAAGAAACAGAGTCTATTCGAAGAATGAATAGACAAGGAAATCGCAGCCTTCGCAAAAATGGGATTGTACTCTATTCTATATGTAGAGAGAAGCTTTTATAGACGGCCAATAGCTTGTCACTTCTCTCTTCATCCAATAGCACAGTTTAAATACATAAATTTAAACGATACAAATTATCCAAACTCTACACTAAACTCTCTTGTTCTAAGGGTATGTTAGGTATGTTTATATATTTTCAACACACTTGCTCGTAAAGTGAGCCTTATTACATCGTTATTAGGGCCATAAACCGAACTATAACACACGCGTGCATAATAATATTACACACTAGTGCATAATAGAATTATCCCTACGAAGTTAAGTTAGTAGGTACCTAACTGCAAATTATATGCGAGTAAACAGAGCATTTTCAATTTATCAGGTATTCTTTGTTATAACAAAGAGGTTTTATGCCGCTAAAAATCCATTTACATTTTTGGAATAAATAAATGTATCCCTAATTAAGACGAAAAAACATTTAGGTATTATTATCAAATCATTTATAGTTCACAATAATTTGTAATAAAAAATATTTGCATTTTATCACTAAAATTACAATTTTGAAGTAGGCTGTATATGTAATCAATCACATTTGGCGCGTGCAAAAAAAACTTGCGCCCCGTTTCCCATTTTTTGTTTGTAGGTATCGCATTTGTTGCTGTGTTTTAGTACAGAAGATGAACAATTGATAGATTTATCCCCGCCAGAAATACTAAATGCAGCACAAAATGCAAATGAAAGCCTGCAAAATCTAGAGAAAATTACTTAGCTGCTTACGATAGTTTCATACAATGGAAAAGCAACAAAAACCCAGTCATTTTCTGAAAATGTGTTTTTGGCGTATTTCTCTGAACTCGTCAATACATACAAACCCAGCTCCCTGTGGTGCATCTATTCCATGTTACGAAGCATGGTTAAGCTCAAACATGGTGTTGATATCACAACGTACTATAACCATGTAGGTACATCTCGTAGCATGAGTTATTTAGTGCCTTCTCTTTCCAGTAATTTGTATGATTTACCTTTGTCGCCGACATTTACACAAGAAGTACATGAAGGTACTAAAGAAGTGGCAAGTACCAATGTAAGACCAACTGTGAAATCATGGCATCAAAAACAATCCAATATCGTTTTGAAAATTGTACATTCACCAATTGTTTTAATAATTAAACGATTAAATTTTATGCAATGCATGTTTGTTTTATCCTCGCAAGTGTGTTGAAAGAGTACGTATGAAACTCGTGAGCAACTAGCTCACTAGACACTCGGCTGATTTACGCCCTCGCCTACGGCTCGGGCTGCAACCCACAGCCTCGTGTATGATGAGCAACTTAGCTCGATTGTATCATATTATACTATTACCTTCTCTACAGTGCACATAGGTACTTTAACAGAAAGTAGGTAGACGCATTTTTGCCTAAAAAAGTTAAAGCCATATATACCTTACTACCATACTTACCTACCGCAATATTTTATTCTGTAAGGATGCCAAATAGGTTCCTAAGTATTGCTCGTACCAATAAATACTGAGTATTGAAATCGAATTCTCGACTTTAACGAGGCAATCAAAATTATATCAAATCAAATTTTTCCGCCATATCTTGTCCACACAGACTGCAATCGATATTATGCGCAATGCACCATTGCGCATGTTTCTCTAGAACAAGCTTATTTTTGCCATACGATTCTATACTTTATTGTAAGGCTCTACATGGTAATATAGCCTAAACTTACATCAAGCCCCGGTTGACAGCTTAGTAAAGGAACAGTGCATGTGATTTCTATCGCGAAAACGGAGATAAAACACATTATTCGTGATTAGTGGCCAAATTATTCTGATCTCAAACTAAAACTTAAACTTATCTATGGCGGTAAATTCAGTTTTAACTGTGTAAACGTTATATATATCGATAATGTATCTTAATTTAATAATACAAATACTTCTACATGGAATAATCCAAATTTATGTGATATTTTCGTTCTAATTTTGACTTGTGTATCAGTAAGTACCTTTTTAAAAAAAATAGTCATTCAGTTGTTGGTCCAAACATCTAAATTCATGTCTAATTAGTGCTAAGTTAACAGAGAAAATCGGTACAAATTCCTATGTGGAATTACGTGCGCACAAATTCATTAAATAATAGGAACACATACGTAATAATAATAAACTATTCAATACACATAAACACCAAAAACATTTTTATGAAAAATGTATACGATGCAAAGAAAAACGTTTTGATCATAAATACCTCATAATAACTTATGTGATCAACGACCAAGGTGACGAATATGGGACTAGTAGGTATGTAGGTTAGTCACACACACACCAACTTGGGCAGATACATATATGTAGGTATATTTGTAATACAATGAACTTTTATGTGATCATTGAATGAAACCCATATGCAACTTGTTTAGGTTAACTGTACATAACTAGTCTACGTACTTTAAATGATGAAAGCTAGGTATTTTAATAACGTTTTATGAGTAGGTATCAAATAATGTTATTTATATGTGAATAAGTACTTAATTACCGGTAAGAACCGCAGGTCGGCGTTGGATGCAGGCCGCTTCCAACCGCAGTTCCTGGAGATCAATGAGGGAGGCCTTTGTCCAGCAGTGGACGTCCTACGGCTGATATGATGATGATGATGATGAAGTATTTAATATTAATTCTTTTGTTTAGTCAAAATGTCCTGAAGCAGAATATAATGATGCGCTCAAAACAGTGCTTAGTCGGAATTAAAAGAAAAGTGTGCTATACATACGAGTCATTAGTCGCCTGAAGAGAATATTTCGGTAAGTGGACTTTGTACTGCTTCTTACGTTCCTGTAGATTAAAACTTGCCAATTCTGTTATTTATTTCTGGATGTTTATTCTGCATCACGTCCTGTTGTACTTATTTGAATGTGAATTTACCTGTAGGAACTGTTTTAATTTGGTTATTTTTAACATCTTTCTCAAAATCTCGATAGGAAACCTGGTGAAACGTCTTTTTAATATACCTAAATCTATTACTACTACTAAATATATCTTTCTAATATCCTAATAGGGGTACACCTAATAGGGGGCATGCATGTATTGTCTAAATCAATGTTGTAGGTCGAAAGGTTCTACAAAATGATTTTTGGTACCTAACTAGCTTTACTTTTCAATACCTCTTCTTTCGATAATATAATCACATCTAATTCTTAGCCCGCCTTGCATAACGATCCCTAAACGTAATTAGCGACTAAACATGTTATGACGTACTATGTATGATTTGACAACTCTCATAACCATTTGTTAGGCACTAAATACGATTAGGCATAGTTGCGCAAGTCGCGTCGCCCTTAGATTCAATGTAAGTACCTATTACCTAATTTGATTTAATTAGTTTTGATTGTCCTGTCTTCAACGGAATAATGAATTTCCTTGTATTCAATTTTGGTGCCTTCTTTTATTTTAGTAGAACCCTTGTTAAATTTGAATCTTAGAATAGAGGCTTTATGCGTAATCTTATTTCTAGGTTTGGCATGTCGACTGACGAGACCCCAAAACCCCGCTTCCAGCTTTTGAAAGCTTAAAATGCGAAGGTACTAACACCTCTAGTCTTAAGTGCGTGTAGATTTCTTATAGCTTGAATTGTAGACTTGCATGGTAGACAATCCCTAAAAGAGCTAATTCACAAATTGGGGTTAAAATATACTTTTCACACTACCTGTTCGACAATGTCAAAATAGGTGTCATGTAAATGTCACCGAAAGCAGGTGATTAAATCATCCTTATGGCGGAGTTGGGAGTAAAGTTGTACTGAATTTCACTATATGTTATGTATATATTCACTGAATGTACTGATTTGAATTTGGAACCTCATCTGTATAAAAATTTGAACCAAAGATACCCACACAATAAGAACTTATTCGTAAATCGAACTAACCTCTGCACAGAATGCACCAACCTAGATTTGGTTTTTATTGTCTCGCATAAAGTTTGAAGAGTAGAGTATTCTCTTCGTGCATAAAGCTGTCTTCATCTTGGGCGTGCTTCTCTCTGCACTCAGGATTCTAGTAACTCCCTCGCTCTGTCTAGAGTCCTTCAACTTTCGGGATTCAATATAGCGCCCGTGACGCAAGACACTATGCATTTAGTTGATTGACACATGACTATTACAAAAACAGCCACTTTGAACTTTATATTTTGTTATTAAACAGATTCTAGTATAAAAAAAGTATAAATTAAACTTCATAAACGTTGTTAAAAACCATTCAAAAGCTCTTCCAAAAACAAAATAAATTTTCGTCTAGATGTTTTTGATGCAAGAGTCTGTTTACGAAATTATAAAGTATCAAAGTGCAAAGATAATTTTGTATTTTAAATGAGCTTTACTGTGTGTGATCATGATCAATCAATCAGAAATGCGCTATACCATTTTGTTTTATGGGTTTTACTTTCGTGTTGTAGGTAGAGGAAGGTAGGGACATTGCTTATAGTGACCATACTGACATATTTTATAATGGAAGTTAAATTCCGTGAGTTTCCAAAAAAACTTTAATATAGTACACATTAACGCCCAAAGTATCCCAGCCCACTTCGAAGATATGCTTTCCTCCTTCGACAGCAAGTTAATTGATGCTGTTCTTGTATCCGAATCGTTTCTGAAGCCCGCTGTGCCCTCTACTCAATACCCCCTACCTGGTTTCCAACTTATAAGAAATGATAGAGTGGGCAAGGGTTGTGGTGGCGTAGCCATTAATCTACGCGCAGACATCCCTTCGAAAATTATTGATCTCTCGCCTAGTCAGTACTGTAGTTTTGCTGAACATCTTTTTGTTGAAGTCACTGTTAACCATTCCAAAATACTGCTTGGCGTGTACTACCCTCCCTCCAGTAAAATTGATTACTTCTCCTCTCTGAAATCAAAACTTCAATCTTATTCCACTCTATACGATCACACTCTTCTTCTCGGGGATTTTAATACATGCCTGCTAAAGGGTGACGTTCGTGTGAATAAACTTCTTTCCTTAGTCTCCTCTGTTAACATGCACGTTCTTCCTCTTTCAGCCACTCACCACGCTCCGCACTGTGCTCCTTCACTTCTAGATTTAATTATAGTCTCGGACATTGACAGTGTAGTAACATACGGCCAGTTGTCAGCCTCTTTCTCCTACCACGATCTTTTGTTCGTATCTTATAAAATTCGCTGTCCCATGCGTAAGACCAAAAATCTTCTCCTTCGTAGTTTCAAGGATATTAACATGAAGCGTTTAAAGGTGGATGCCAATAACATCGATTGGTCTCCAGTAGTCAATGCGGCAAGTGTGGATGATAAAGTATCTGTCTTCAACTCAATTGTCCCTAAACTCTATGATGCTCACGCTCCGTTCAAACGCGTCAAAGTGAAACATCCTCCAGCGCCTTGGCTGACAAAACCTATTAAAAGGATGATGTCTAAGCGAGATAAGGCAAAGAGGATCTACAAGAAGATACCTTCCAAAGAGAACTTGGCAGTCTACAAAAAGCTTCGGAATCGGTGCAGCAAGATGTGTAGAAATGCAAAGAGACACCACATACATAGCTCCATCCAAAATTGTACCACCGCTAAAATGTGGAAATTTTTAAATTCACTTGGAATTGGTAAATGATCAAATGACTCATCTATCTCTTTTGACCTTAACACTATTAATACTCATTTTTCTAAATCGCCTCTCTGCGTAGATGATGTCATAAAACGTTCCACTCTTGATCATTTATCTAACCTTACTAGACCTCAGTGTTCTCCTTTTATCTTTGTGGATGTTACTGAGACTGAAGTTTTGAAGTTCCTTCGTTTCATTTCCACTAAGGCCCTCGGTACAGATGGCATTCACATCCTTATGATTCAACTCCTTTCCTCTGAGCTTGTTCCTATAATCACTCACATTATTAATTATTCTCTTGAAACGAGCTCATATCCTGCGGTCTGGAAAAAAGCTTTTGTTATCCCTCTACCAAAGACATCTAATCCCACCCTGGTATCTCAGTTTAGACCCATCTCCATTTTACCAATCCTATCTAAAATTTTAGAACACGTTGTGCATAAGCAACTGTCCCACTTCCTTACCCTTAATTGCCTGCTGAGTCCTTACCAATCCGGGTTCCGTCCAGGTCACAGCACGGTTAGTGCTCTAACTAAAGTGTCCGATGACATTCGCTGGGGCATGGATAACCAACACCTTACAGTCCTCGTATTATTAGACTTTAGCAGTGCTTTTAATTCGGTTGATCACGACATTCTCCTATCCATCCTCTCCTCCTTCAATATTTCTCTCTCAGTAACTTCTTGGTTCGCCTCCTATCTTTCGGGTCGCACGCAGTGTGTACGCTCGGACGAGTCTTATTCAGACTGGTGTGACATCACCGCTGGCGTACCTCAAGGTGGTGTTCTGTCTCCTATCCTTTTTTCGGTGTTTATTAACGCCATAACCCACGTTTTTACTTCGCACTACCATCTTTATGCTGACGACCTACAAATGTATCGCCAGTTCAAATTGGACGAGATTTCAATGGGTATTGACCAAATCAACTCTGATCTCAACCATATCTACTCGTGGGCAAAGGCTTTTGGTCTCCTGGTCAACCCATCGAAGTCTCAGGTTGTACTTTTTGGGAGCCCTTATATGTTAAATCTTGTCGGTAAGTGTAATCCTCCTCCAGTTTTATACGCTGGAGCACCGATTAGCTACTCGGCCAATGCCAAGAACCTTGGCGTCTATTTTGTCAATCATCTGTCTTGGGTGCGGCATGTTAATGAGATTAGTAAAAGGGTTAACTACTCTTTTCAATCTCTTAAGCGTCTCCAAAAGTTTTTACCCTTTGAAACTAAAATTACTCTTGCTCAAACACTCATGTTACCCCTTTTAGACTATGCCGATGTCTGTTTTCTTGACGCCACCGAAGAACTTCTAAATAAACTGGAACGTCTTCAGAATTTGTGTATCCGATTCTTTGGGATGCGCAAGTTTGATCACGTCTCCATGTTTAGATCCCAGCTAAAATGGCTTCCCATTCGTCGTCGACGTGATCTTCATGTTGTAACTTTTCTCTTCAACACTCTTTTCAATCATTTAGCTCCTTCTTACCTCCGTGAGCGCTTCGATTTTCTTGTCCTACCGGAGATGACTTGTAGGTCATCTAAGTCCCTCCTTCTCAAAACCCCTCCTCATTCCTCCAGTCGCTATGGCGGTTCCTTCACTGTCCATGGAGTCAACCTGTGGAATTCTCTACCACACTCTATCCGCGCAAGTCCATCACTAAGCACTTTTAAGCTTAGAGTGAAAGAGCATTACCTGTCCTTGTAAGCTTTTAGGTTATTTATTATGTATAAGTAGGTATATTATTTATATTTTGTATAATGTATTATGTTTATCTCTAATGTAGGTATTATTATTATTTTTTAATATGGTTAAGTGTTGTATTTATTATAGTATATACTATATATTAGTATTCTACTCCAATGTCATTCTCTGTGCACGTACCTACCACTATAATCAAATATCTCTATCTTCAAAGGTTTGCTGGAAGAAAACTCTTATTAGGGTTAAGCTCGCCTTTGTACTTGTCCATTTTGTAAGCTATTTTTATCTGTAAATCTATTTGTGTACAATAAAGAATAAAGAGATGAGTAAGTAGGTAGGTACTAAGGATGTAATAAGTCGTTCAATCCAGGAAAAACCGCCTTATAAAGTTAGTATAAAGTAAGTAAAAAAAAAGTGGCACTCCGGGAGTGCCGACAGAAGTGGCACTCCGGGAGTGTCGACAGAAGTGAAAAATTAAGCGCTCAATGTTTGGGTATTCAAAATTTAAAAGCAGACTAATTATACTACAGATACTTATACACAGAGGAGTCGGTAACGGTAACAGTGTCGCGAGTTCAATGGTTTTTTTCCCATCTCAAAAAATTCTCAACGCGCCTAAAGAAGTTTTCACTTTAATACTTAACAGAAATATTTTGAATGCTATTAAACTTCATCACATTGAAGTCGTTTCTACCTAAGGTTTGTAAGTGAAGTGTCTATCCCTATCCATTTAAGCTAAGAAGAAATAACGGAAGCCTTATAAGAGTAATACTCTCTTTTAACCGCATAAAGTAGTATTATTGCAAAAAGTTTATTGATAAAAATAAATGTGATCTGTGTTGCGTAATGCTCAATATGCTCATATTGCTCACCCTTACCAAATACAGTTTTTCAGTTCATGACGTGTGTAAATGAAATTGTCTCAGTTTGCTTAGGGCCGCTATCACATTTTTTGTTCATTTACTGCGATTCTTGCGATCGTAAAATTGTAACTTAATATTGTACAGCTGAACTCGTTGGATTAAAAATCGGATGGCAACTTTTATGACTCGATTTTTTATAAACTCGAGAGCATAAACATCGCACACCATTTTCATTTCCATAAATAAATAAGTAATGTTAGACATTTCACACAGCGCTTTTTAGCCCCAAACTAAGCAAAACGAACAACCACCTAAGGCTGATAATAAAAAAAAATGCTAAACATTTAACACAGCGCTATTTCGCTCCAAACTAAGTAAAGATGGGATTTGGGATGGGAACCAGATAACTGATACATTACTTATATTATTATTATTTTTAGCCCTCTGTGTTCCACTGCTGGGCAAATGCCTCCCCACATTCTTTCCAGTCACTTTTTCCAGCGCCAAGAGTGATCCAATTTGCTCGGAAGTTAGTGAGCTCATCCCTTCATCTTTTTCTTGGTCTACCGCAACATCTTCGGATTCTGTCAGGGTTCTTATATAATATTTTCTTATAAATACATAATAGATGCTTTTTTCAAAACGAGAACAGAAATTTCAATCAGCTGGTTTTCCATTAGAAGCAACCCTATGCTGATAAAGATGATATTTTTTAAACATTTTTTTAAAGAAATTGTTTGATGGCAGGTCGGCCGGCGGGGGCAGCCACGTCGGGGTAGAGGAGGCTAGTGACGGCAGCGACGCAGAGCGACCGCGGAGGAACCATCTCAGGGTTCCTTCTCCAGCCTTCGTGGGACAGTGAGTAGTAGTCATCTCTGTATACCTCCGATACGATATAAGAAGTCTCAAGGTAGTGCGTGTTATGGGCAGGGCTATGCTTGGTGTTTCTCTACGAGATCGGATCAGAAATGAGGAGATCCGTCAAACCAAGATCTCAGACATATCCTAGAGGATTAGCAAGCTTAAGTGGCAGTGCGCGGGACACATAGCTCGAAGAACTGACGGCCGTTGGAGCAGAAAGGTTCTAGAGTTGTGACCACGCACTAGAAAGCGCAGCGTAGGACCCCCTTCTAGATGCAAAGACGACCTGATAAAGGTTGATGGGAGCCGTTGGGTGGGTGCAAGCCAAACAAAATCAGTCGCTCTGGGGGGTATGGGAGAGGCCTATGTTGAGCAGTGGACCTACTATGGCAGATATGGTGATAATGATGAACCTCCGGTACAAAATCATCATCGTCTTCCTGCTTGTTTCCCACATTACGTTGGGGTCGACACCACATGTATGTACTTGTCGTCCATTCGTCTCTATCAGCCGTTATTAGTGTATAATTAGTAGTCACTTCTTTGTTACATTTCTTTCTTTGTATCATCTTTCATAGATAGTTAAATATAACAAAAATAGTCTATTTTTCAGGTATCGTTAGTAGTAGACCGATCAAATGTTAAATGTAGATTCCCCTAATAAAATAAGCTAATAGATATTTCAGCGATTTCAGATTTTTTTCTGAAAAAAGGCACAGGGCCACTTTGTTTGACAACCTAATCTCATTTTTCGTTTTAGCCAGATTTAAGAGTATTCTGAAGTAGTTAAAGTTAGTTTTAAATTTAAATATTTTCAGGAACCCCAAGGTCAAAATAAGACCTCTTATATGAAAAATTAAAGTGTTAAATGTCGTCAAAAATAAAATGGAGCCAACAAGTGATCAACAGAATTCCTTAATGTATAAGAATGGTGTATGTTTGGGTTCTTTTAAATTATTTGTGTGAGATATATGATTGTAAATGTATACTAGGGAGTGATGATGGAGCCAGCAGGGAATCAACAGAAGTCTTTAATGGATAACAACGGTCGTGTTTGGGTCCTTTTAAGTTGTTTATGTAAGATTTATAACGATAATGCATATAATGTCTGCCGGGGCTGATGGTGGAGCCAAGTCTTTAATGGATACAAGAACGGTCGTGTGTGTGTTCTTCTAAATTATTTTTGTGAGATGTTTGACGATATCGTCTACCAGGGTCTGATGATGGAGCCAGCAGGGATTCAACAGAACTATTTAATGTATAACAGTAGATTTATTTTTATTTTATTTTATTTTTTTATTATTTTAAGGAAACTTACAGCTAGGTACACAGGAAACTAAATAAATTATAATACATGCAAAACATACATGTATTCTTAGAGCCAATTACAAATTTCCACAGATAATTTTTAAAAAAGATTTATATAAAAACACAGTTACAGTGGACAAAAACCGTTTGACATTACAATATTCATTCTTAAGAGTTTTAGGTAGGTACATTAATTATTACAGAAGAACTTATCTGCAAGCAAGCTTTTTAACTTGCTTGTCGAAGTATTGAATATATCAATATCTGCATCTGCCAAAGTGTTAAGCGAGGCGCTTGCTCGAATAACAAATGCGTTTTGCCTGTAATTGGTTTTAACTACCGGAACATGTAAAATTTGCGGTCTCCTTATTCTGACTCTATATCGTGTTTGGGTTCTATTAAATTGTTTTTGCGAGACTATAATAACTACCAGAGTCTGATCATGAAGCCAGGAGTGAATCACACTAATAGTATAAATTTGAAAGTTTATATGTTCGTTTATTTGTTTGAATGAATGAAAGAATAAAATAAGCACTTTAGTGTACACCGTATAAACAAAAAAAAAATACAAACAACATAGAAAATACATAGACAAATAATGAATATTTGGCTGTGTGCTTTCTAAGGGCGGTGATAATTGTGCCTAAGGTTCAGTTTAGCTTGCGGGACTTTATTTTAGAACACCACTGATATACGTGTGCACTCGATGATGTTTAAAAACTGCATATAACAGGCGGTCTTATCGCTTATCGTTTGTTTGTTTGTTAGTTACTCAATCACGTCGTAACGACTGAACCGATTTCGATGAAATTTAGATTAAAATTAGTCCTGAGGACCTCCATGGCGTAGTGGGTGAATAGCCAGCTAAGACGCAGGAGGTAGCGGGTTCAATTCCCGCTGCGGAACAAATGTGTGCATGATCTACAAATATTTGTTCCGGGTCTGGATGTTTTTCTATGTACCTATTATAAGTGTGTATTTACAAAAAAGTATATAAGCATTCTATCAGTTATCTGGTTCCCATAGTACACACGGCTAAACATCAGGCTATACATGTCCAGTATAAGCTGAACTCGCATTGTGTAAGCTTTTCGTAGAATGAGAGGTCAGCTTATACTGGAAATTATAGCTTGATGTGTAGCCGTGTGTACAAGCTCTGCTTAGTTTGGAGCTATATAGCGCTGTGTGAAATGTCCAGCAATATTTAGTTATTATTTTTTTTTATTTATTTATTAACAAACTACTTTCTATCTTATAAATCAGGTCCCATGGAATAAAAATGGGTCGTCAAAGTTTCTATAGGAAAACAAATTTGGTCTTTGTTACCCCTTCACGACCAAACTACTGAACGGATTAAGTTCAAACTTTGCAAAAGTTTAGCTGATGACCTCCGTGGCGCAATAGGCGAATAGCCGGCTAAAACTCAGGACGTAGCGGGTTCGATTCCCGCTGCGTAACAAATGTTTGCATGATTTACAGATCAGTTCAGGGTCTGGATGTTTTACGATATAGTAGGTATGTACGTGTAATATGTCATCATCATCATCATCATATCCACGTAGGACGTCCACTGCTGGACAAAGGCCTCCCTCATTGATCTCCAGGAACTGCGGTTGGAAGCGGCCTGCATCCAACGCCGACCTGCGGTTCTTACCAAGTTCAACGATGCCGTATTGACTATCGGTACATCGAAGTGTTGAAGTGTTTGTATAAAAACGCCACTATGTCAGTCCGAGTACATGAACAGAGCTCGAAGGCGATTCCCTTAAAAAGAGGCGTAAGACAGGGAGATGTCATTTCTCCGAAACTGTTTACGACCGCATTGGAAGATGCCTTCAAGCTTCTGGAATGGAAAGGACTGGGCATCAATATTAACGGCGAATACATCACTCACCTTCGGTTTGCCGACGATATTGTGGTCATGGCAAAGTCGATGGAAGAGCTCAGCACGATGCTCGAAGGCCTCAATCGAGTCTCCCAACGGGTAGGACTTAAAATGAACATGGACAAGACGAAAATCATGTCGAATGTCCATGTCGTCCCTGCCCCAGTTATGGTTGAGAACTCGGCTCTTGAAGTTGTCGACGCGTATGTATACCTAGGACAAACAGTCCAATTAGGTAGGTCCAACTTCGAGAAAGAGGTCAATCGTCGAATCCAACTCGGATGGGCAGCGTTTGGGAAACTTCGCAACGTCTTTTCGTCCAACATACCTCAGTGCCTTAAGACGAAAGTCTACAATCAGTGTGTGTTACCAGTGATGACATATGGAACCGAGACGTGGTCCTTCACTTGCCTTATGAATAAGCTCAGAGTCGCTCAACGAGCTATGGAGAGGGCTATGCTCGGGGTTTCTCTACGGGATCGAATCAGAAATGAGGAGATACGTAAGAGAACTCAAGTCACCGACATAGCCCGACGGATTAGCACGTTGAAGTGGCAATGGGCAGGCCATATAGCGCGCAGAACAGATGGCCGATGGGGCCGAAAGGTTCTCGAGTGGAGGCCACGGACCGGCAAGCGCAGCGTAGGACGTCCACCCACAAGATGGGCAGACGACTTGTAATATGTATTTACAAAAAAAAAGCATATAAGTATTCTATGAGTTATCTGGTTCCCGTAGTACATGTTTTGCTTAGTTTGGGGCTAAATAGCGCTGCGTGAATTGTACAGCATTAAATATAGTTTTAAACCTAAACCTATTAAACCTAAAATAACATAAATTTTAGTTTTTATCTCATATATCAGTTTTCATAATCTTTGGTACCCCTACACGCCAAGCTTAGTATAGATATAAATACGTAGAAATAGAGACATATTCTCAAAATAAAAGGTTAGGTAAACTCATAAAAAAAATTTAGCTACATACAAAATTGAGCCATACAAAATTCAGCTATCGATCGTAGTGGCTCCAGTCCACTGTCTGCATGTTAGATATAGGCGGAATTATGAGTCATAAAAAAAACAGCTACCGCAGCATATGCCAGCACACTCAATGAAAATAGGGTCTTATATATAAATAGGGTCTCAAGAATAAACAATAAAAAAATAACAGCTACTGCAGCGTCTTGCTATCCCCTTTCTTTAAGTTTGTTGGTGTCGCAGTGATGAGTGATAAGAAATTTCCAGCTACCGCTGCTTTTCCGAGCCCATACTCTTCGAGTTATAGGTATATAGGTAGAGTATAGGTACAATGATAGCAATAAAAAATGCAGCTATCGTGGAGTCCCTTAGCCCACTCCCTTAAATTAAAAAGAGTAGCAATGTTAAGTAAAAAAAAACAGCTACCGCAGTGTCTCACTCTCTTTAACTATAAATAAGGTATTTTTAAATAGGGTCTTTTTAAGATGAATAGAGTAATGATCAGTCAAAAAAATTAGCTTCTACCGCAGCATCCCTGAGCCTACACTCTTTAAGATAAGTAGGATCACAATGATGAGTAGTAAAAATTTGCAGCTACGCAGCGTCACCCACATCCAACTAACTACAATCCACAAGGGGCAGCAACGATGAGTCATAAAAATACAGCTACCACAGCGTCCCGCAGCCTATTGCCTTTAAGTTTGATGGCATTGCAATGATAAGTGATAAAAGTTTGCAGCCAACACAGCGTCCCCACTCCCCAGGACCATAGAAGATTGTAAAAACTGCAGCGTCCCCTGACCAACTCACAGCAATAACAATAACCTATCTAACGATAGGGTTGAAATGATAAGTCAAAAAAATTAGAGAGAGCGCAGCATCTCCCAGCCCATCCTCTTTAAGATAAATAGGGTCGCAAGGATGAGTGATAACAAATTTTTAGCTAGAAAAAGGAGACTAATAATATAAAATTTATAAAACAATTAAAATACTTACTAACTAAAAAAACTTACTATACAATTGACAAATATTTTAATGATAAATTTAATGAAAAAGCCAAGAGACGCCACATACACGATTCTATAAAATGTTGCAATTCCTCTCAAATGTGGAAATTTTTAAAATCTCTTGGGCTGGGTAAACTGACTAGCGATTCCGCCATATCATTTGACTTGAATACTATTAATAATCATTTCTCTAAATCTCCTCTTTCTCTTGATAAGAACATCAAACTTTCCACCTTAGACAAAATCTCTCGCTTACCCAGGCCCGAGTGCCCTCCTCTTATCTTCAGAGAGGTTACTGAGAAAGAAGTAATTTTATTCCTAAAATCGATCTCCACCAAAGCTGTAGGCTCAGACGACATTCACATTCAAATGTTACAACTTTTACCCTCTGAGCTTGCTCCTTTCATCACCCACATCATAAATCACTCCTTAACAACCAGCTCTTTTCCTTCTGCCTGGAGAAAAGCTTTTGTCCTTCCTTTGCCTAAAATTTCTAATCCTACCGTTGTCTCCCAATTTCGTCCAATCTCCATTTTACCTGTTCTTTCCAAAGTTCTCGAAAACATTGTTCATAGACAACTTTCTCTCTTTCTTACTAAAAATAGCCTGCTGAGTCCATTCCAATCTGGGTTTCGACCTGGCCACATCACCGTAAGCGCCCTTACGAAAGTCTCTGACAACATTCGTTGGGGCTTGGACAATAAGTGCCTTACTGTCTTAGTGTTATTGGATTTCAGTAGTGCTTTTAATTCTGTTGACTATGATATCTTACTATCTATCCTTCCCTCCCTAAATGATTCTCATCAAGTAACCTCTTGGTTCAAATCTTATCTTTCCGGACGCTCGCAGTGTGTGTGGTGGAACGAGTCCTGCTCTGACTGGTGCGATATATCTGCTGGTGTTCCGCAAGGAGGCGTCCTTTCCCCTCTACTTTTCTCAATTTTTATTAACTCTATTACTCTTGTTATTTCCTCTCATTGCCATCTTTATGCCGACGACTTACAAATTTATCGACACTTTAAAGCCGAGGACATATTAGAGGGAGTTGATCAGATGAACGCTGATCTTGACCGCATTAACACATGGGCTAAAACCTTTGGTCTATTGGTTAACCCTTCTAAGTCCCAGGTTCTACTTTTAGGAAGTCCATACATGCTGAGTGTTGTCAACCAGTCTACCCTTCCTCAAATCCAGTTCGATCAGGTGCCTATACCTTACTCGAGCAAGGCCAAGAACCTTGGTGTCATTTTTAACAATCAGCTATCATGGGCCAGCCACATCAATGCAATAAGCAAAAGGGTACATTTCTCTTTTCAATCCCTCAAACGTCTTCAGAAATTTCTTCCCTTTGAAACAAAAATTACTTTCGCCCAAGCCCTGTTGCTGCCCCTTCTCGACTACTCAGATGTCTGCTTTCTTGATGCCACAGAGGAACTTCTCAATAACCTAGAACGACTACAGAACTTGTGCATCCGTTTTATATTCGGACTGCGCAAGTTCGATCACGTATCCACGTTCAGATCCCTACTTAAATGGCTCCCTATTCGTCTTCGTCGTGATCTTCACGTTCTTTCACTCTTATTTAAAGTATTATATTGTCCACTCTCTCCTCTCTACCTCCGTGAACGCTTCGAATTCCTTGTCCCTCGCAGTGTGACATCCCGGTCCTCTAAGTCCCTTCTCTTCAAAACACCTCAACACACTTCAAGCCGCTATGGTGGCTCCTTTACCGTTTATGCGGTGAAAATTTGGAATGCCCTGCCCTATGAAATTCGCGCTAGTCCGTCGTTTAACATTTTCATTATGATACATTTTGTTTTTGTTTGTACATATTTATGATTCTTGTACACGCACCTACCTTTAAAATCATCTCTCTCTCTAGCCTCAAAGGTTTGCTGGAAGAAAACTCTTCTTAGGGTTAAGCTCGCCTTTGTACATGTCCTCTATTTCTGTACTTTATAATGTATTTTCTTGTGTACAATAAAGAATAAAGAAAAATGACAAAGTTTAGATACTTACCTACTATCTACTTTGACACTAGATTTGAGTGTTTTCTTTTTTAAAATAAATATAACCTAACAAGAACAATGACGTCCTCCTCTCTCCATGATATTGTTGCGCCCAACAGGGTCCATAATGAACATGTACCTATTATTTACCACCTATTATTACATTGTGGAATACAATAAACGATTGAGTATTGAGTATTAAGGGTCATTAGTCATTACGGAAGGATTCATCTCTATGCAAGCATATACAAGTTGTTTGATAATATACGCACAAAAATGAAAGGGGTTACTTTGATGAGCATAATAAATAAAGTAGTGAAATGTTTACCATATAAATGTGAAATTTATTTTGGCATGTAAAAACAAACACTTTATTATTCTTATGTTGTTCTATTGAATAATGTTTGCCATCTAACCACAGATACTGTATTCTTTTGTATATATCTCTTGTTGTCCCTTTCTAATCCAAAACCCGCAGCCATTTCCGAAAGAGATATTAAATCGGCCTTTATTTTTGGATGTCGATTGTAAGAGTAGGCAGTAATTTTTATATCGAATGAATCACCTAAACATGGTCGATTTTATTTAAAATTTGATAATATAAGTAGTAGTTTTTTTTGGAGAAGTATTCTTTTATGTTTTGAGAAAGCGTCACTTGAATATCGTCAGTATATTATCAAACAGCCTGTATGTAAGCATATAATGTATGAGTAGGTAGTTATAGTTACGCCTAACCCCTCTGCCCTAGATTAATTTAGACTTATAGTTTTGCTGCATTTACAAATGCACTTCTTAGAATTTAAGCTTTGTTTCATCTTAGCCAACACAGCAGTTCTTGCATCGACTATCGTGTTGGCTCTCTGTACTTTGATTCATTATTAAATCCACCTCAAATCGGTGCGAACGTAATCCTAGTTTTAATTTAGATTTAATCAATTAAAATTACATATTTTTAAAAATCTAACTTCGCGTTCCCGAACCAAGAGTGGCGCAGCCGGAACAGATTTTCAAAATTTTTACGTGTTTTCCGCGATTTCCCGACGTAAAAATCCGTCAGGGAAATTTTCACGAAAATTCGCGAAATTAAAGTCTGTGTCGAACCAAACAAATTTCTCTTACGGGTATTGAAAAGTGAGCATGGGAGTAGCGGTCGGTTGGTGAGTAAAACTTTTCGCCATTCCTTTCCTATAATCTCCTAACCTCATAAAAATGCGTGTTTTTTTAAAAAAAATATAATTTTGATATTTTGTTATTATTGAGATTAGACTTCTCTCATTATAACGTGACTGGTTAACTTGTATGTAATTCTATCAAGCTAACCTTGTTCTAAAAATAGAACACCATAGAGTTAAGAAAAATTAGATAGTGCATATTTTATAACTCAGATCTGTACTGTAAGTTAAAATAGGTAAAAATTAGTGTTACTTGATCTTGAAATCGATCGTAACATAATTTTAAAATTTAGGTAAAATCAATTTTTTTTACAAAATATTTTTTACATATTTACAAAAAAAAGAATTCCCTTATTCCAACTTTGTTGAGCTTTTAGTTGTATTTCTATAGTATTATTTTTTTGTTTTTGTGTGTTAATTTATATCTGTGTAAAATTAAGTGAAGTTGCCTTCTCCGATTATTTTACTACTCTATGGCAATGGCGAAAGTAGAGCCAATTCCAAAGGAAATTGTTCAATTAATACCATTGTATAACGGTAACAAAAGACATTTAAGTCTTTATTTACGAAAATGCCAATATGTGATCGATCGATTCAGTAAAAAAGATTTTGAAGAACAAAATTTATACGTCTTTAACGTTTTAACAAGTAGGCTTACGGAGAATGCAGCTGCGCTCTTATCGGAACGAGAGGATGTTGTGTCTTGGTCCGCTCTAAAGGAATTGCTCATTCAGCATTTCGGAGATCCGCGTAGTGAAGCTTGTATAAACATCGAATTAGAATCATTAAAAATTAAATCAGGAGAGAGTTATTTGGATTTTTGTAATCGCATCCAAAGTGTGCGATCTTTATTGATGTCGAAAGTAAATTTGATTGCGGATAGCGATTTAAAACGTGCGAAATTGATAATTTACAACAATACGGCTCTGAATGTATTTTTGTACAATCTTCCTGAAAATATGGTGCGCGTAGTAAGACTAAAGACACCCTCTACTTTAGAAGAGGCATTGACCATTGTTCTTGAGGAAGTTAACTTCCTAGAGCAATATAACATGAGAAATAAAATACATGGCAGCAACCAAATTACAGGTTCAGGTTCAAGGCCATTGATAACACAGCCATCTGGGTACAAACCACCCACATTGCCTAACAATGATACATTGCCGAAATTTAAATTTGGTATTCCTCAAAACTCACAGATTAGGGTACCCCAATTACAAGGGCAAGTTCAGCAACAAAATTTTGGAGGCTTCCGCCCACCAACATTTGGCTATAAGCCACAGTTTGGCCTTCAGCCACAGCGACAATTTGTCCCTCAGCAGTTTGGTTATAGACCATCACAGCCATTTGGCTACAGACCATCACAACCATTTGGTTATAAACCACCACAGTTTGGTAACAAACCATTAGGGTATACTCCTCAGGTACAAAAACCTCAATTGCAAACGACTGATGTAACTATGAGGACAGCCGCGCCTCTAAAACCTCAACCACCACAAGGTTTTAAATTAAATGAACTGAGTATGAACGAGTACGATCGTGAACCCTACTATGATGAAAACTATTACTCTGACGATTACAATTATGATGACGTAAACGGACTGAACTATTGTAGCGACTATAATAACATGCAATATACCGACGAACAATATGAACTACCAGAACAGACTGACGAAACTCAGACGGATTTTCACGAAAGTATCTCGATAGACAAGAAGTCCTAGAACTAAATTGTGATCCTAATTTAAAACTTCCGTACATTTATTTAGAAGAAATTGATGCAAAAATGATGATTGATACCGGAAGTATGAGATCATTCATTAGTCCCCGAAAAGCTTATCAGTATTTTGGCGAGTTTATTCGAAACGAACCATTTCAAGTAGTTAGCACCCACGCGTCCAGTAGACATGATCAGGTGATAGAAATCCCTCTTATGCCTACTTTTGTAAGCAACAATTGGCACAAATTCTATATGTATGATGTTGACGCGCGTTATGACGGACTTATTGGAAACGATCTGTTACAACAATTAGACGCGATTATTGATTTAAAGGAACAACTATTGAAGACAAGTACGACTTGTATTCCAATAATCAATAATAATTTAAATTACACAATCAATATTCCCCCACGATCAGAACAACGAGTTAAATTACCAATAGACCAATATTCAGGTGAAGCCATACTTGACTTCCACAAATTTACAAACGGATTACGAATGCCTAGTGCAATAGTTAACTGTATAAACGGATATGCGTCTACGGTTATACAGAATACCTTAGATCAACCAAAGCAACTGATTATTAGACGACCCTTTACAGTGACACGATATGACGGTAATGAATGTGACTTAAACATGACAAAGGACATGAACGAAATAGAAACAGATTATTTGCTTGAAGAAAATTTAAGTAAACTCAGACTTGATCATACTAACGACGAAGAACGTGAGAAAATATTTAGACTTTGCATGGATTACAAAGACATATTTTACTGCGATCAAATTCCCTTGACGTTTACTAATAAGGTTAAACATAACATACGGACAAAGAACGAGGACCCTATATACGTCAAGCCATATAGGCAAGCCCCGTTTCTACAGAACGAAATTAATAAACAGGTAGATAAATTACTGAAGGACAACGTAGTTCAGGAGTCTCATTCTCCTTGGAACGCGCCTGTACACCTGGTGCCTAAGAAGATGGATGCATCTGGCGAGGTGAAGTATAGGATGGTAGTTGACTATAGACGACTTAACGACATAACCATTGACGACAAATATCCCCTACCAAACATTACAGACCTTTTCGACAAATTAGGAAAAAGTTCTTACTTTAGTACCCTTGATCTAGCAAGTGGTTACCATCAGATCGAAATAGAAAAGAAGGATAGGCAGAAGACGGCTTTCAGCACGCAGAACGGACATTTTGAGTTCCTTAGAATGGCTTTTGGGCTAAAAACTGCTCCTGCGACATTCCAGAGGACGATGGACAACGTTTTACGTGGTCTACAAGGTCTACATTGCATGGTTTACTTAGACGACATAATTATATTCTCAAATAGCTTAGAAGAACATATTCAAAAACTACGGACTATCTTTGACAGAATTAGAGCGACTAACTTGAAAATACAGCTTGACAAATCGGAGTTCTTACGTAAAGAAGTACTTTACTTGGGCCACACGATAACGAAGGACGGACTTAGACCGAATAATGATAAAATTGACGCAGTGTTGAAATATCCCATTCCGAAAACACCGACTGAAATTAAAAGCTTCTTAGGTCTAGTAGGATATTACAGACGATTTATAAAGGACTTTGCAAAGGTAACCCAACCCCTGACAGCTTGTTTGAAGAAACGTAACGGAATTGTAATTGACCAGAAGTACATTGACGCATTTAATAAATGCAAAGAACTCTTGACGCATGCCCCATTGTTACAGTACCCTAACTTTGACAACCCTTTCGTGCTTACGACTGACGCGTCAAATGTAGCGGTAGGTGCAGTACTATCCCAGGGACCGATTGGTAGTGATAGACCGGTGGCGTATGCTAGTCGAACACTCAGTGACACAGAATCACGTTACAGTACGATTGAACGTGAATTGCTCGCTATTATCTGGGCAGTGAAACATTTTAGGCCTTATTTATACGGTCGTAAATTTTTCATATACACAGATCATCGACCATTAGTATGGCTTCGATCTCTGAAAGACCCGAGTAGCAAACTCACTCGTTGGAGGTTGCGTTTACAGGATTATGATTACGAATTAATTCATAAGAGCGGTAAACAGAACACCAACGCAGACGCCTTGTCTAGGATTAAGATCAATGCTATAGATTCGGATAATGAGGATCAATCGATGGCAGTTAACGTTGATGATAAAGAACAGAGACTAAAGAAACACCTAGATGAAATAGTTGAGGATATAGGAAAGATAGCTCGAAAGAAAACGGCACGTAACGACTCATCAACGATAACAGTATCAGATTCGAGTAGGACAGCGACAGTCAGTCCAATAGCAATCTCCGACACACTGTCAATACATAGTATTGACAACGACGAATACCCTGTGCGATCAGAATCAAGTAAATCTCAAACAGTTCATTCAGCTTTAGAATTAGAATCCACTGGAATACCGATTTTACATGAGGCAATTGACACCAAGCCTAACCAAATCTTGGTATACTCATGGTTTAAAAATGAGATGCAAGTTAGAAATCTTTCTCGAACTAAACAAAAGGTTTTGGAAGTTTTCCTACCCCTAGATAATTCAGAACTAATTAAAGAATTTTTAAAACAATACATAAAACCAAAAATTAAGTATTTTATTTACTTTGAGGAAAAAGAACATCGTAAATTATTTGGAAATATAATTATTCAACTTTTCAAGAAAGGTATGATTAATTTCTATGAATGCACAGAGCGGGTAGTTGCTATTGAAGATGAAAATGAACAAAGGGCAGTAATAGTTAAATATCATGAAGGAAAGACATGCCACCGCGGTATTAAGGAAACGTTGGTTAGGATTCGTAGAAATTATTATTGGGATAGAATGCAAGAAATAGTAACAGCAGTCATAAATGCTTGCGAAGCATGCCAGAAAATGAAATATGATAGGAAACCCATCAAGCCTATCTTACAATTAACGCAAACACAAGAGGCCCCTTTTCAAGAGATTTTTATAGACCTTTTTAGCATTGAAGGAAAAACCTATCTGACACTTATTGATGCTTTCAGTAAGTTAGGACAGGCAATTGAAATTCAAGGAAAATCAACACCTGAAGTAATCAGAGCTTTGATGAAGTACTTTTCATATTACGGCATCCCCCGAAGGATCAGTTCAGACCCCGGTACTGAGTTTAATAATGAATTAATGAAAGAATTTCTAAGTTTACATAAAATTGAACTTCACGTTGGTACGCCCAATAACCCTAATTCAATGGGGCTTATTGAACGTTTCCATTCCACAATAATTGAAATTTATAGATTGGCTAAATATGAAAAACGCTGTACGGATGCAGCATCAGTTATGACGTATTCAGTTATGGCTTATAATCATACCATTCATTCTGTTACTGAACTAACTCCATTTGAAGTGGTATTCGGACACACTGATACAAGCAGCCCTTATGGCATCGAATTAGAAAAGCGTTATTTCCAGAAACTGGTTAAAGATCATGCTAAGCGAACTAAAGTATTGTATGAGAATTTGGTAGAAAAGATGATAACAACTAAAGGGAAGAATAGGGAAAAGAAAGGTGGTGAACTTGAAGTAGAGTTTCCTCTGGGAAAGACAATTTTTGCTAAAGATGTTAATAAGCGGAAAAGCAAAGATAAACCTCGATATGTAAAAGCGAAGGTAGTAGGTGAACCCGAGAGAAACGTTTTGCCTATCCAAGTAGGGGAAAGGAAAACGAAAGTTCCTATAAAAAATATCAAACGTCCTCCACAGGTGGTGCAGCATACTGCTGGTAGCAGTGCCGACCCTGGCCCTTCGTCTGCAAAACCTTAATGGCAACCCGGGAATACTTCCGATAAAAGAAGGTCAAGCATACGTGCAAATTAATCATTGGACTATAGTTAAGGTTATTCATTTGGAAAAGATTTATAATGATTTAAATTATATTGCAACAAACTATGAGCAGCTATGTAAACTGATCGATTGGAATGCACCATATTCTCATGAAATGAGAAGTATAAAATCACATACAGAGTTCATACGCGATATAACTAAAGATAAATACCGACAACTTGTTCCACAGCAGCGTTATAAAAGAGGTCTCATAAATCCATTGGGTTCTATTATAAAAATTGTTACAGGGAATCTTGATCATGACGATGCAATTAAATTTGATAAACTCACTTCTGATTTAAGTCATGACCAAATTATCATTTCTAAGAAATTAACTTTGGTTTCAAAAATGTTTGACAGCTTCATAAATGTAACTGAAACGATTAATCAGAATACTGTAAATTTAGATAACCGTTTAAAGAAGGCTGAGATAATGTTAAGAGATTTAACTGCTAAGGGAAATAATTGGATTTTCCACACATACATTATTGGATTATTTAACGTTTTTACAAGCAGTTTTCGTACCATCTTTATAAGACTAAGTGAAATTGAAACTGCTCTAGCATTAAGTAAGGTCTCAATATTACATCAATCTATCGTGAACTCTACAGAACTTATGTATCATTTGAAATTAATTGCTGACTCTGAAAGCTTAGTGTATTCGCCTATCGATGAAAATTTGTTAAAATTAGAGGAAACTATTTGTGTAAAATCTTTTGTTAAGAAAAACCAGATCACGTTCATTATGGAAATTCCAGTTACTGATAATTGTACTTATAATTATTTTAAATTGTACTCCTTACCAATTTTCCACCAATCCGAAAATAAAACCTTTGCCATTTTCCCTAAATATCCTTACCTATTGGCGAAAGGGATGAAATACTTACCAATTGCGAAACCGTGCCGCCCGTTATCTACTGGCGACCATTTTCTATGTTCTGCAGACAACCGAGCCCTGTACCATGAGCTCACTTGTATGGAGCAGCTGATGAAATTTGACGATGACCCCACTTGCTGTACGCCGCATCAGGTCCACATTGAGAAGGTCAAAGTCCAGCAAGTCAACTCTGATAATTGGATTTTATATAGTAGACTGAAGACTACTCTAATTAAATACTGTGACAACGAGGTCAGCACCAAGCAACCTGTATTCGGAACTTACCTCGTGACCATCGACGAGCCATGTAATTTGGAAATCAACGGAATTCGTATGGGTCACCGTATCATCATAGAATCAGATGTTGTGGAGCCGATCCCGATCCTCGTCTTACCGCAGCTACCTAAGAACGCGAGTCTATCCAGTGCACGCGCACTCGACATGAAGGGTATCAGCTTAGATGAAGTTAAATTCATGGCGTACTCTTTAAAACATAGTGCAGTGATCGAAAGTGTTTTAAACGAAAGGAAAGACTTTAGCTTCGGTGAAAATTTAGGATACGTAACTTTAGGATTAGTTATCTTTAGTTTTTTCATGTTTTTATTGTATGTGTATCGCTTAAAATTGTTTAGATTCCTATTTGATAAGAAAAATTATCGGAACAAATCCCAAATCGATCCAACCGATAATTTTCCTCTTAGGGATGGAGGAGTTATAGTTACGCCTAACCCCTCTGCCCTAGATTAATTTAGACTTATAGTTTTGCTGCATTTACAAATGCACTTCTTAGAATTTAAGCTTTGTTTCATCTTAGCCAACACAGCAGTTCTTGCATCGACTATCGTGTTGGCTCTCTGTACTTTGATTCATTATTAAATCCACCTCAAATCGGTGCGAACGTAATCCTAGTTTTAATTTAGATTTAATCAATTAAAATTACATATTTTTAAAAATCTAACTTCGCGTTCCCGAACCAAGAGTAGGTATTTTATAGGCACTTGAAAAGTAGCTTAGTTTCGATCAGAGATTTGATTTACGATCACATCGAATAGCATCGACCTAGGTATAAAATTAGCTGCAGTTGATGTGTGCAATTACCTATTCCAAACATGTCAGGCAATCAGGTATGTAGTTATCAATAGGCGAGTTCATTGTTGGTTCATGGACTTATGGTAACGTGATCATGAGCTCGAGCTAAGGAAATGTAACTCCCAAGTTCTATTGTTTAATTTACTATCAAGATTAAAGTACCATCTGTCTAAATAATAATTTATTTGCTCGTCTCTTATCAAAATGCAAATTATGAGATGTGATGTAACTACCTTCAGTTACCAATTGAAGGCATTACGGAGCGGTAATTTTGTGTCGACCGCTGCGAATTTTCATAGGAATATGTGTTTATACCGCGAATATAATAGTTTGTTAACACTTAAATGCCCATAAAAATGAAATGAACATAAATATTAGCAGGAAGGAAATAACAAGCAATTTCAAACTTGAGCAATTGCGTAAATTTAAAATGACGTTTTTACGAACAGGACTTTTTTGGGGAAACCTGGCTGCAAGTGTAATTTTTTTTAATTATTTATGTATTTGAGTTTGTGCGCACAGCCAGCCAATGGAAGAGGGTGATGAGAATCTGATTATAGTAAGCGCAGTGACGTCAAAAAGCGAAGATGTGACGCAAAAGGGCAAAAATGTAACGTCGGATAGCCAGATCCTAACGCCAGGAAGCCGGGATGTGTCGAAAATGAAGGATGGTTTGGTTAGCAAAGATATGACGTCGAAAGGCAAAGAAGATGGTCTAGAAAGTAAAGATTTGACACCAGTAAGTGAAAATGTGACTTCAACGTGCAAGAATCTGACATTCACAAATAATAATATAACGTCCGAAAGCCATACTGTGACACTGGATAGTAAAACGCTAAAATCAGTATTCAAAAATCTACATTCAGAAACAAAAGATGTGCAATCGTTGCCGTTGGTCAACAAAGTTATATCAGAAAATAGAAAAGTAACGTTTGGAGAACAGGAAGTAGCATTCGATTTAGTTAGTAATCATGTAAAATTCGGAACTCAAGATGTTAAGTACGATCTGGAATCAGAAAACAAAGATGTGCAATCAGTTATTACGAATGTGACACCACCGGCATCTAAGAATTTGCACTCAGATAACAAACATGTAAAGACTAAAAACATTACTTCGGAAAGTAAAGATGGTAATAACAAATCGGAAAAGGACCTAAAACTATTCCGGTGGGCGATACGAAGAGACAGCTTTCCTCTAGTCAGCATTAGGAATACTTTGCTCAAGAAGAGAAATATCTCACCGGATAACTTGATATGGAGACGAAGGTATGTTTTCTAATCATACAACCATCCACACCACAGTAACGTCACCACAGTAACGCGATGGCTATAGGTGTTTGATAGATATCTAGGTAGTTCTTCGTTAGGAGAAGTGGGACTTCGATATCTTGATATTTTTCCTTTTGACCCTACCAACTTTATGAGGAACGCTATCGGTAAGGTCACTAATACATCCAAATATCACCATTATCGAAACACATCTATCAACATCTAACTTGATATTGATGCGGCGACATTGCCCAACCTTGGTTTATCATAGCGTTTTTCCTCAAACGCAATTATGTACCTACTTACTCGTACCTAAGTAACCTAACTTGTTTATCAGACAGAATAATGTTTAATTTTTGCTTTTAATTTTATCATATCATAAGCCACCGCCGTGATTAGGTTTAATAATCATTTATTCTCAAAAAGATAACAATTATCACTTACATGAGAATCAGTACACATAGAAAAGTTAATGTAATTCGTTCAAGTTATGTAGGTACCTACTCAATTAACGCATTCAGGTAGATCGTTCGTTAGTTATATAATTACTTTATTTAGTAAACATTAGTTGTCAATTCCTTTACTTTAGTGAACGTTAGATTAGTGTGGATGGCACTAATCTGATGGATGGATGGTTAATGTTGGCATAGTGATTAGTGACATCAATACATTTTAGAAGCAAATTAATATACATATGTTTCTTTCTCGTCGGCTACAGAATATCAAACATTTAATTATCCCTAAGGACATTTAACACTTGATGGTTCATAAATAGAATTCAAAGCATGCTGATCATATTGTATCGTTTTCGTTCAGTTAGTCATTTTCACGTTGTTATTCATGCTCTCATTTATCTTAATGTATGTATTTCTAATTTGAAACGAGTAGGTAGATCATGTCATTCGGAGAAAATAAAACAATCAGCGCGTTTTTCATTCCGCAAATAGTCTATCTAGAAAAGTGCGAAGCATGTTAGAGTTGCTATATTAGATGTATATTTTCGGTGATTTTAAGTTCACAATTACACAATTTGTAGAATATTTGTAGAAAGATCATGAACAAAACGAAGTCCTATCACGGTCGGTACCTTGTAGTACTCCTTAGTTATCTACCTACAGGTATAGGTAAACACAAACATTCTTTGCAAACATTAAATACACTTTCAATAAAATTATGCAAATGTCGACCCGAATCGTCTGTAACTGGTGTCAACTAATTGCCCTGAGAGCCTGAGACCTCTAAGGTCAATATATTTGAGACTTCTGTCACCGAAGTACATCAGTGCGGCTAAAAATCCATAATCGGGCAAAGAAGTATTATTATTATTAGCCCACTATGTCCCACTGCTGGGCAAAGGCATCCCCCCATTCTTTCCAGACACTTCTTTCAGGCGTTAAGATGGTCCAGTCCGCTCGAAAATTAGTGAGCTCATCCCTCCATCTCTTCTTTGGTCTGCTACGACGTCTTCGGGCTGTGTCGGGGTTCCACTCGGCGGTGAGCTGAGCCCAGTGGTCACCCGACATACGGCATAAATGACCAGCCCAGTCCCACTTGAGTTTGGCGGCTTTCGTAGCTACATCTACGATTTGTATTCGAGAGCGCAGCTCGGTGTTGCGTATACGGTCAATACGCTTGAATCCGAGAATGCTGCGCTCCATCGCACGTTGGCAAACCTTGAGTTTATACTTTTGGATGTTAGTCAAAGACCAGGTCTGCGCACCTTAAGTTAGAACGGGGAGGATGCATACCTACGTCCATCAACTTTCGCTTGCGCGAAAGAGGCTTTCATGGACCAAAAGCTCCTCCAGGCATTCTCGGTTCGCCGAGCGATTTCCTTATCCTGCCTGGAGAGACAGGATAAAGAGACTATTTGGCCCAGGTAAACGTACCCTTGGACGTATGATAGCTGTTATCCATCCACCGTTACTCTGGTCTTAACGCTGGTAGTCATAACCTTGATCTTTGTCCTATTCATCCTTGATGTTAAGGTCTTGTAGCATCGTTTGTAGCTCCGAAGCCGAAGAAGAAAAAAGGACAATGTCGTCAGCAAAGCGGATGTTTGTTAACCTCACTCCGACGACTTCAATCCCCTTTCCTTCCCAGCCCGCCGCCATAGCTTTCTGAACACCTTCTCAAGGGTACTTGTGAACAGTTTTGGGGAAAAGGGGTCTCCTTGCTTCACACTTTTTGTTATTTTAAATGAGGGTCCTGATGAATTTACTTTTATTGTAGCTGAACTATTAAGGTAAATTTGGCGAATGAGGTTAATGTAACTTGGGTCAATGTTTTGATTTTTTAGGGCATCGAAAATTGCAGCGTGAGTAATACTATCGAACGCCTTTGTATAATCTACAAATGCGAGATATAATGGCATGTTGCTTTCATTGAACTTTTCTATGAGCTGATTAAGTGCTTGGAGCTTGGAGGTGATCCGTCGTGGAAAGTCCCCGACGGATTTATTAATAATTTGTATCAATAGTATTGTTACACTAGTTGTTAAAATATTTTCTAAATTGCATTTCTTGATGGCGAATACCCGTGACATTGGTCCACATAACTTGAATTATTCGTTGTTGATATAACCCGTTCTACCTGACAAGTTTAAGGTTAAATATTGACTAATGCACTCTATTTTTAAAGGTATATTACACTGCATAACATTACGAAGGCGAAATGGCCAATTACTACTACCAACTGAGTTCCTCAGATTTGTAAGAGTCATGGAGGAGTCAGGAATACCTCCGGGAATATGGTCCACCTTGATCGGCTAAGTTTGACAATAACTACAGAATCGCTCCCTGCCCGTGGTTCACCTACATATTTCACCTATTACTAGACTTACTGTCTAGTAGTAAAAAGACAACGCAGTCTGTGTTAAAAAGTTTGGCCTCGGTGAACCATAAGCGTATACGACACTCCTTCGTATGCGTGCCAAAATACTAAGAATACTCGATATCCTTCTTGCTTCACCAGGTGAATGATTATTAAACAAGAAATCTATATCTATGCTTTATACATATACTTAATATACTTACTTAAAAATATTATAAAGAGGAAAGATTTGTATTTTTGAGTGTATGTTTGTAATGAATAAACTCAAAAACTACTATGCCGATTTAAAAAATTATTTCACCATTGGAAAGCTACATTCACCCTGAGTGACATACGCTATATTTATTGCTAGAAAAGATTAGTGATCCTTACTAAAACTTGAGTAACGTAACCCAAGGTGTAAAAAAGTGCCCTAAAACGTCTTTCGTCGTATGCGCTGCGGAAACTATTGATGATAGAACAAAAGTATGTTCTACAATACTAAAGAACATATCAATATCTACAAAAAACTTCGTAATATTATAAAGAGAAAAGATTTGTTTGTTTGTATTGAACACGCTCCGAAACTACTGGACCGATTTAAAAAAATCTTTCACTGTTGCGAAGCTACACTATCTCCGGGTGACACAGGCTACTTTTTACCCAAAAAAAAAACTACGCGTGCGAAGCTGCGGATTGGTCAGCTAGTCCTAAATAAAGAGGCAGGACTACGCCGTCCTGTTTGTTGCCATTCTTAGTGAAATAAATCTAGGGGCACAGAAGTCGAGTCCCAAGTCCAATAAGGACTTCATTCTACACAAGATGCTGCGAAAAAAATCCAAAAGAGGAGAGTGGAGGCCGTATAGGGGGGGGGGGGGGGAGTTTACTGTAACGTTATATATAGACGGATATCATTTTTTTTTATTACAATTTTATACCTACCTATAGGTACCAATCAGGCTACGCAGTCCTTTCCGTCTTCACGAGACGAACCCGTAGACACCAGTTTAGACCAAGCGAACACGAGTAATCGCTAAAAATTATGCCATTAGTTTGCTCAAAAGTCTACATCGGAATTCCTATTGCCTATTAAAAAATTCAAGCACCTGAAATTTGATTAAAAAATTGACTTTTTTCTTTAATTTTATTTCACAAATTACTTCTTGGACTTGTGTCTTGGTCTAGTGTTTTCACAGATAGTTTGATATTTGAACCCAAATTTAAATTCTTCAGCTTCAGTAGGACCCTAGCTAGATCCTATTTATTGTATGCTGGCCATCATCAGACCCTGAATTATGAAGCTGTGTGATGTCATCGTACCTGAATATCATTGAGCTTAAACTGAGGATTCTAGGTAAAAAAAAACAAAAATTGAAATCCGTCCATATATAACGTTACAGCAAATATCCCCTTTTCTCCCCTCCACTGTCCCCTTTTGGTTTTTTTCGCAACATCTTGTGTAAATAGAAGTCCTTAGTGTGCCTCTAAAATTTGATTAAAATCCTCCTAAAATCCGTCGATAAATAAAGCTACAGCAAACTTCCCCCTTTTCCCCTAAATTCTAAATCGCGATCGACTAAAAAATTTGAATAAATCAAGGAACTTATCTTCGTAAAAATCGGTTGAAAATGCGACCTGTAGGCGAGAACAGACAGACAGCCGGACAAAAGCAAGCATCGAAACTGAGACACTTCGCTCGCTTGGTCAATTATGACTATTTATGACGTTAAAAAATATAAATGTGCAATTTTTAACGAACATTGGTTGCTTGGTTTGGTCTAGGAATTAGGTACAATTCGTTGGAAACCCCTGCCCCTACCTGACGGGATCCAAACAAGGGAATGCTTGTTTGGTTTCCGGTAACCTTGGTAATTCCTATTGATCCCATTTCTACCCCAGGATTAGAACAACAACCAACGACGGTGGGATTTCCCCTTGCATAAGTAGGTATTATTGTAATATTTTGAATGTTATTACTTTTAGGCAAATCTATAGGATTAGGTGACAGCTGTTCCACATCAGAATTTGACTCAGTGACCACATTCACTTTTTAAAATTGGTAGTAGTCAACTGGGCTGCGTTAGTTTGGTATTGTGGACGTCTTCTTGTCCAGACGTCGTCGTATCTTCTTTGATCCAGCAATCCATCAATGTTTTGAAAGTATGACTAAATTATAATTTTGTGTAGTTGTCTGTTGTACGCATTCTTTATTAGTTGATGCCGCGCTGTTTTGTAAGAGTACTTACTTAAGTACCTACTCTTATTTACCATGTTAGATCTAACAGCCAAAACGCCCAAAATTCAGATTTGGCTATGCAAATTAGGATACCGTCAGCATCGTAAAACGTGTTCATTGGCTCTTGTCAGAATTTGGCAAACCGACAAGTGGCTAGGTACACATGAGACATCGTTAGATTTTCATTCACTGCGCCCCGTTTGACTCGCTGCTAGCGGGGGCGGGTAGACAAGCCGGCCGCCGCGAGACGCGGCCGGATCCGAGCCGAGCAAGCAAAAGCAAAGCAAGCCCGTCAGTTTGCTATCAGCTACCCGCGAGGTTGAACGTAACCTTGCAGGTTTCCGAACGCACGACTTTCGGGCGCTAGAGAGTACAATTTGACAGGACGAGACAAACGTCAAACTCTCGTTGACGTTTTTCAGCGGCCTACTATTTATAATTCCTCGACCACGAAATTCACGATTAAACTATGTAATTTTTATGAAATAAAATCGCAATCAACTCCTTAAAATCGGATTTCGCGTCGTGTAAATAGTTTAAGTGCCACTGCGTGCGAAGTGATTTACTGTTTAGATTTAACCATCAGTGTTTATGTGTTACAAATCTCCAGTATCGTGCTGTATTCGTCTTGGCTTTTGATACAAAGATGCTGCTTGAATCCTGAAAATCGAGTCCCTTCTGAAATGAATTTATGATGAAACGAATCGCCTTTGATTCAATATTAGTTCCCAGGCAGGCAGTGCTGCCATGACCTTCTAAATGAAGGAGGGGTATTCCGACGAAAATATGCTGTGTTTTGTCCAAGGATTCGGTGACAGTGAACACGGGTACAACAAGAATCGTGAGTTTAGCTTAACCGAATCCAACTGCAATGTATCGCAGACGAACTTGAAGTTTAAGAAGCGAGGCAAGCAAGTCTCCTTGCAGTTTGAAAAGACCGTGGCAGTGGAACAAGTACAAGACTCTAAGATAAAAAGGTCTCAAGCTTTGGTGGCTGGAAAGTCTCTAAAACTGACGTCTGGGTCCCGGTTCCCTGAAGTAAAAAGGAGTCTCAGCGATCGCTTCTCAGTCATCACTGACCGGAGTGGGAAGAAGCCAGCTAAAGAGCTATCGATCATTAGAAAAACTTGGTAATTTTTAATTTTTAATTTACTATTAAGTACATCATATTGATTCGCAGCTTATTTTTGAGTTATTTAAAAATAGAGATAAAGAATTGATTGATAATGTATCATGAGCACTATTTATACTAAAAACGGGATATTTACCATGATTTGTGAGTATTTGAGTATCTCGATATTTGTTTACCCGTGATCATGGCGCATGCAACTGCGCCAAAATATCGGGATACTCAAATACTCACAAATCATGGTAAATATCCCGTTTTTAGTATAAATAGTGTTCATAACCGTGATAGTTTCAAAAGTTATAATGTATCATGAGATAATAGAAGATGATTGGGCATGCTTATCTAGGATTCTACCCTTGAAAAGATATCGTTTTCATTATATATAGGCATATAGCTTCATTTTGCCAAGCAAGCAGCCAAGCAGTAATTTTTGCATTGCCGTTTAATGGTATGATGGGTGCTGGTGAAATTACAGGCACATAAAACTAGCTTTCCCTATGTATGAGAGTGATGGGTCTAATGCAACGCTATGTTGGCCATATCTAAGTTGGACTCAACCTGTGAGGTATTTAATACAATTATTATTACCTATAGGTGGTGGCATCTGCATAAGTGTTAAAAATAAAAGTAGTCTTACTATTGGCAACAAAAATTTACAACATTAAGATTGCATAAGTGTAGGTCACTAAACTTTAATATGACTTCCTTTTTCAATTTAGTAAAATTGAAACAAGAGACCTAAAACCTTTTAAGTTGACCTCCATATGTTTACAAAACAACTTATTGTTAAAATAACACAATACCTCCTTCCAGACTAGTTGAGGACTGTCACTACCAGGAACCATGACTTTGCATTTGTATTGTTCTTGTTTTCGACGTATTTTTCTTTTGTGATAGTATTTTTCTGTTCCATATTCTTTATAATATTGCTTTTTTTTGCTTAATAACTGTTATTACTTTTTATATAAGTCCTTGAAATTGTATGAATGAAAGCTCATAATCAAAAATTTTATCATAAATTATTAAATACCATAAAATCTTAGATACCTAACAATAATCTTATATCCTCTTCATAATGATTATTACTTTAACTGGTCTGGGTACTACCAAACCACCCAGACAGTGAACAATTAATTTTAGCGGCATAAGCAAATAAAAAAATATTTGTCTAGCAGCAGGAATGAAATCTGCAGTCTCTTGTGTCACCTTAGCTACACACCCATCACAACACAGAGGTTGTCAGTGTATGTAGTAATGTACTAGCTATACATTCCAGTTTAAGCTGACCTCACTCTCTGATTCTTTCTTTACAATCAGAGGTCAGCTTATACCGGGAATTTATAGTTCAATGTGTAGCCTTGTGTACAGAATTTGAATGTTTATAAATAGCAATATAGATTGATAAGATTAACACCTAAGTTTATGTCTGCACACCTGCAAGAGGATTTATCAGTGTATTTGATGAGGCCATTGGCTATTGATAAACCGATAACTGATAAAACTATTTACAAGTTCCACCCATGGAGTCAGACATATAGTCTGTAAAATTAAACTTACTGTAACTTTAATAAGAACAAAGGTGACCGACATAGCTCAGAGGGTCAGCAGGCTGAAGTGGCAGTGGCCCGGTCATATCTGCCGCAGAACCGATAACCGCTGGGGTAAACTTATTTTGGAGTGCAGGCCACATCTAGGCAAGCGAAGTGTAGGACGCCCTCCGGCTAGATGGAGTGACGATTTGCGCGCTGTGGCTGGCAAGGATTGGATGAAAGGAGCTGAGGATCGGGCTCAATGGCGCACCCTGGGAGAGACCTACGTCCAGCAGTGGACTGCTATAGGTTGATGAATGATGAACATTAATAAATTAGTTAAGTGTGTGTCGGACTACCTACAGTGAAGGGTTCTATAGTCAGTATCCCTGTATCTTAGTAATTCTAAAGTTTTTAATTTTATAGGGTTCGGTACCTCAAAAGGAAAAAAGGAACTCTTATAGAATCACTTCATTGTCAGTCTGTCTGTCTGTCAAGAGCCTTTTTCTCGGGTACAAGTTGAAATTATAACATCAAATACTTAGGTCTGCGGTACCTTGGAGCTGTCAAAAATATCAAGCTTCTAATGGCGGGTTCCTATATCCGTCGGTAACCAGCTACGACTCGTTTCTCCTTGAAAATGTGTCAAAAGTTTGACACTAGTTTGACAGTTTTTCAAGGGGATACGAGTCGTAGTCGGTTGCCGACGGATATAGGAACCCGCCATAAGTCAACGTCATAAAAAAGCGCCGTAAAATACTTCCATTTAAGCCGCACATTCTGACACTAGTAAATAGATTACAAATTTGTCTTCCCTCGCAAGTTTAAAATGTTTCTAACTATAAATTACTCTAAAAACGTTACTTCAGATAGAACTCCTAACTTTGCCTACAGTCTTAAAATTGATCAAAAGCGGCATTGAATAAACGTTTTTCTCTGTTGTCGACCCGTCTCACTGCATACTAAACGCGCAGTGATGTCATTTTAAACGGAAGCTCCTAATTTGTCGCGGGTGGCCATATCGACTAACAATTGTCGTTAGGATAGAAAGAGGAACATATCAGTAGAAAATAAATAAATTTAAAAGCTTGCATGCGGTTAGGTAATCAAATAATATTAATAAAAAAATAAATAAATATTGATGGACATTTGACACAGCACTATCTAGCCCTAAACTAAGCAGAGCTTGTACTAAGGGATCCAGATAACTGATATAATACTTATATACTTTTTTTTTTAACTAAATAGATCTTCGTTTGACCACAATCTCACCTGATGGAAAGCGATGATGTGGTCTAAGATGAAGCACGAAGAAACCTATTCACTTTTACCTTAAAGAGGCTCGGATTGTATTCTTTAGGAAAAACAGACGACGGCAAAGCGTTCCATACTTTAGCTGTACGCATCAAGAACGTAGAACCAAAACGGTGTGTGCGAATGGGTGGTATATTAACTAGGTACGGATGGTACTGAGCCGTGCGCCTGCTTGTCCTTTGATGGAAAGGAGATGGCGGAACCAGATCGTAAAGTTTTCCTGGGCACATTCCCCGAAATGTATTCTGTAAAAGTTTTGCAAATACATACCTATAATATATAGAATAACATCCAGACCCGGAACAAATATTTGTAGATCATGGAAGTACCTAATAAGTAGGTATACCTTTTTAAAACCTCACTAAGATTTTAATTTTGATACCTAATCATATTGCTAAAACTTGTTGACTGTCAAGGTCTCATCGATTCTTTTGACAATGAATTTATATAAATCAATCCATTAGTTTTAACATTACAAGGTTAAAAATAGTCTATACTAAATATTATAAAGAGGAAAGATTTGTTTGTTTGTATTGAATAGGCTTAGAAACTACTAAATCGATTTAAAAAAATCTTTCAGTCATAGGCTACTTTTAGCGCAACTGCGCAGAAGGAGGGTAATGTTTTTATTGAAAACTACGCGAAGCTGCAGATCGGTCAGCTAGTATTAAATAATTTTAAGAGTAGGTACACTGGCTAACCCGCTCGTAACTTTGTTTACGACTTAATTTAAAAGTTTACAGTTTTATACTAAAAACTATTTTTATCTGAATAAAATATAACCTACTAGCTGACAAATCCGCAGCTTCGCACGCTTACCCTCCTTCTGCGCAGTTGAGTAAAAAGTTGCCTATGTCACCCGGGGATAGTGTAGCTTCCCAACAGTGAAATATTTTTTTAAATCGGTCCAGTAGTTTCGGAGCCTATTCAATACAAACAAACAAATCTTTCCTCTTTATAATACATATTAGTATAGACTAGCTGACATGCCAGCGGCTACGTACGCGTGTTTTATCAATAAAAAAAACATTACCCTCCTTCTGCGCAGTCGAGTAAAAATTAGCCTAAGTCCCAATCCCGGCCATAATCTATCGATGTACCAAATTTTATCGAAATCGGTCCAGCCGTTTAGCCGTGAAAACGTAACAAACAGACAGACAGAGACAAAGTTACTTTCGAATTTATAATATTAGTATGGATAGCACTCAGGGTAAGTTAAATTTATTTTCAAAATGGGTTAGTAGTTTCTGAGATAGAATAGAATAGAATAATCATTTATTTGGCACATACAAAATGACACATGAAATAATTTAAAGGAACAGTAGATACAATTTGAATCCAATAAAACAAGTTCGACTCATGTGTCTGCGTACCAAAATGGCGTTCAGCTCAGCATAATGTTGGATGTTAAGAGATCACCCCTTGCAGACATACGAACTGCAATACCTAAAGTCTAACTTTTTATTAGCTGCAGTAAAATGACGTTTTGTGGGTTGCCGGTTTTTGAAGAAAAATAAATAGGGATGTAGCTAAATGAGTGAATCATAAATGAATAATCAGTTCGGTTTTTTTTTTGAGATTTAATATTAAGTTGTAATGTATTTTTTTAACCTATTATTATTACTATACTAGAGGATTGATCTTTTTTAGTGGAAGTATAGGGAGGTACATTCAAAATGAAACAAAAACGTCATAATAAAGTTATTTAATTATTTTTTGTGAACTGAATCACATCCCTATTGAGATTAGGCTGGCAACATTATTTTACGGAATGACATTTAGAAACGTCATTTTACTGCAGCTAATAAAAAGTTAGACTATAGTATATAGATAGCGCAAAAAATAGCCGTTTGGTGGAGCTGATAGAGAGACAGTTTTTGATTGGATTCAAGCCTCGTGCCGTTGGCCTAGATTCTAGAGAGTCTTGCTCCAATAGCTATTGATGAAGTGCTGTTGCTCGTTTTAATGATCAAAGTTATTCTATAAACTAGGTCTATACTGCCTGAAGTTTGTTATGTGCTATTTTAATCCCCCTCCACGCACAAGAGTGGTATAATTTGCTAAAATGCTTTTGTCTGTCTTTGTGTCTGTCCGTGGTAGGTATCGTAGCTTTATTAAATTTGTATTCCTTTATTCCACAATGGTGGCAAAGCAAACAAGCAGACGGCCCTAATAATTGTACCGTACGTAGCTAAGGAATGGAAATAAAGGTTTTTATAAAGGAATCAAAGGGCATCACTTGCGTAAGGGTCATTTCATATAGCGCTGTCTAACCCCAAACTAAGCAAAGCTTACTAGGACTATGGAAACCAGATAACTGATACAATACTTGCACAATTTTTTTTTTATAAATAAGTACATACTTTTAATACAATATAGTTGAGAAACACCCAAGCCAGGAAAAAATATTGTTTTCCTGTTCTTATATATTAAATACCTATTTCAGGAAATTTTGCTGTACATTAACTATAAGTGCTTTAGAAAATCGATAAGGCTTATGGGTTGACTCTATCTATAGCAATGAGCCCTTGTGAGTTTTAAAATCGAATATAAGTTCAATTATAAATTGTGTACTGAGCACCTACTGTATCAAAAGAGACATATGATTACATTAAATGATTATTTAAAGATCGTGTCTATAAAATTAGTACCTATCTACTAGCTAACTAATACGCAGCTTCGCACGCGTAGTTTTTCAATAAAAACATTACCCTCCTTCTGCGCAGTTGGGTAAAAAGTAGCCTATCTCACGCGGGGATAGTGTAGCTTCCCAACAGTGAAATATTTTTTTAAATCGGTCCAGTAGTTTCGGAGCCTATTCAATACAAACAAACAAATCTTTCCTCTTTATAATATTAAGTATAGATATGAACCAATTTCTTCTGTAAAAGCGAGTTATCGCTACCGTTTTTATCAAAATATCAATACTCCTAAATAGGTATTTTAAATCCAAGAATATTAAAACACCTTCAAGGTAAATATGACTCTCGAAAATAATTTCTCGCGAAGCTGTTAAATCCTATATTTCAGCGTAAAATGTAATAACATTGAACGTTCTTAATTATTATTGGATTCAAATAAAAGGCTTCAGCTTAACCTCGTTCCGATTGACTACATTTTATTATTGAAAATTACTCAAAAACTGTAGGTTGGTAATTAAGTTAATTACCAACCTATAATTACTAATAAATAGTAATAATAATAATGTCTATAATTACTAATTAATTATAGACATAGGATTTTATTTTCTTGCGTTTGGTTGATGTAACGAGACTTTGAAACTCCTTCCTCTGCACTTTTTGGCAATAATTTGCTAATTATAATAATTATCCATTCAATACTATTTTTACTCATTGAAATGTTACACTTATAACATTAAAGCACATATTTTAGACTATTTCAGACAGTCTGACTACTTACATAATTTCAGACAGTCTGACTACCTACATAATTTCAGACAGTCTGACTACCTACATAATTTCAGACAGTCTGACTACCTACATAATTTCAGACAGTCTGACTACCTACATAATTTCAGACAGTCTGACTACCTACATAATTTCAGACAGTCTGACTACCTACATAATTTCATGGTAATTATAAAATACCTAATTGTTTGATTTTTATATGATTCCATAACACGCATTCTTTACGAACTTGGAAGATGTTAGACGCTCAATTTTTTTCTTCGTTACACTACTTTCAGAATGTATTTTGTTTTCTTTTATTTTGCACTAGCTGACCAATCCGCAGCTTCAATAAAAACATTACCCTCCTTTGCGCAGTTGGGTAAAAAGTAGCCTATGTTACTCAGGGTGAATGTAGCTTTGCAATGGTGAAAGAATTTTTTTAAATCGGACCAGTAGTTTTTGAGTTTATTCATTACAAACATACACACAAAAATACAAGAATTAAAATTTTTCTTCCTTTTAATATTAGTATAGATTGGTATTATTGTAGGCATATCCTGTATTCCCGTTATCTCTATGACACATCCACTTGTTAACGTATATTAAGTACGTGACTATTCTCAGAAACCATGGCCATCCAAGGCCATCGCACTTGGTAAAAAGATCTTGAATAAAACATATCATGCTATGATATACAGGACTATCTTGTTCTTCCTAAAATTGGTCGGTGTTCGCTTCAGAGTTCAAGTAAAGCTGTTATAGAAAATGGCATGTTGCCAACCGACAGTACTTGGTCATTGCTCAGTTTGTGGACGTTATAGTTAACACTAGCTTCCGCCAGCGGCTTCGCACGCGGTGTTTGCCAATATAAAGTAGCATATATTTGAATACAGGTCATAATCTATCAACACGCCGAATTTTATAGAAATCGGTTCAGCCATTATGACGTCATTGAGTAACAAACAAACATCTAAACGTTCGCTTTTATAATATTAGTGTGATGAACAGAACAGTTTAGAAAATAGGGTAATAACGCCTTTAACCTTAAGCCACAAATCTTCCTTTATTTGTTTAATTTATGTGAAATTTATGATTTGTTGCTAATGTGTAAGATATTTGCCAGAACAGATTTATTAGAAGAGATTCGAAGAATATATACTGCATGTCCAGGATATGAATAATAGGAATTGGCTGAAAAAAAAACTGAAGTTTCACACTGGAAAACCAGAAAATTCTTGTGAATCGTTACAGTGTAGGTATAATTTCCTAAAAAAAAATTTAAACAACGACATCTTTCTCTGCTCCGCCATGGTGCTAAAATCCATTACTAAGTATTTTTAAGCTTAGAGTCAAAGAGCATTAACCTTCCTGTAAACTTTTAGGTTTTTATGTATAAGTAGGTGTAGGTAGGTAAGTGGGGGAGACCTTTGCCCAGAAGTGGGACGTGATAGGAAAAAAGGGGTAATTACTATACTTATACTAGCTGACCCACCGAACTTCGTACCGTCTTGACATGCATATGACGGTAGAATTGTCAATCGGCCATCATTAGCTACATCTATGTATGAGAAAATGAATTTTTGTCATATTTTTTTGCGTGAAATTTTCGAATATTTTAATAGTTATTCTGCTATTCGGGGCGGAGACAAATCCAACAAATCAATGATCATCAAAATCGGTCCAGCCAGCCGTTCATGAGTTATAAATGGTGTAAATAACCCGTCTTAGTTTTAATATAATGCATATTTTGTATAAAGGTCATTCCATTTGAAACGCTACCAAGAGCATTTTTTTAAAGTCATTATAATGTATTATTCATTCAATCATTCGCGTTGGCGCGATGACATTAGTGGATTCGAGAGGGAATGGTGGGAATCATTCGCGTTGGCGCGATGACATTAGTGGATTCGAGTGGGAATGGTGGGAATCATTCGCGTTGGCGCGATGACATTAGTGGATTCGAGAGGGAATGGTGGGAATGTGCCAAGGATCGCGATAGGTGGAAGGAATTGGGAGAGGCCTTTGCCTAGCAGTGGGACTATACACAGCTATATATCAAGCTATACATTTCCCGAATAAACTGACCTCTCATTGTACGGAAAGCCTACACATGCGAGGTTAAAGATGAACTGGAAATGTAAAGCTTGATGTGTAGCCGTGCGTACGTATATTTATTATTATTCTGTATTTTTATGTGTTGTAATTAGACTAGTGGTTCGCCCCTAATTGATATCTTGCGAGTCTCAAAAAAAAAGACAAAATATTATTCATAATCTTAGACTAATAAAATCGTGCCACGAAATGAACAACCGAATCACTTGACCTACAGTTTCATTCAAGTTACATGTTCCGGGAGGTCATGTTATATGGTTAATCTTTTTAGGGGTACAAATTGCAGTTATTCTGGATTTCAGACTTTTCCCTATATTTGTGTCACTAAAGCTACATGCTTATCAAATATCAACACTGTGGGGTCGCTCGTGTACCCTTTGAATTTCGTCTAAGTTCAGTTTTTGTTATGGCTTATAACTCATAAACGACAAGGATTAAAAACTAAAAGTAAAAACGGGATCGAAATGTAATAATTAAGACTTTTCATAAGACCTCCCACTTGACCTAATAGTCTCATTTTGATTTTTTTACCCTTCTTGAACCCCAATATCTCAACATTTACCGGGATTGTGCCATCTCTACCTACTTTTATATCAAATTTCACGATGATCGGATGAACACTTCGAAAGTTATCCTCGGACAAACAAACATACGTACATACATTCAACGCAAATTCGTCCAAGTTAAATTATCAACAAGCATTTGACACACTCTAAAAAGAACATGTTCTCTCTGAAGTAGTTTTCTCTCTACCTATCAATAAATGTTGAAGCTAATTGTTTGATAAGGAAGGGCTGTACGTCGAATTTCATCCTTACCAACTACCGCTACCTGTAAAGGTAATGATATTTTACATACGTATGGTAGATATTGTTAAATAATATTGAATACCAGGAAACTGCGTAACATGCGCAATATGACGTGTTTTCCATATACTTATTTAAAAAAATTTATGGTATTGCGTATCTGTACATCTGTGTTGTAAATAATACCTATATACTAACATACTAGGTACCTACCGGCCTGTTAGTTTTCGTTCAACCTGTTGAAGGTTAAAATGAATGAATTACGTTGTCGCCTTGAAATTTTGTTGGCATCTTATATATTATCTACATTGAACGAATTACATAGGTATATTATTATGCACCTTTTTTTTTTTTATTCTTTTTTTTTTATTCTTTATTGTACACAAATAGATTTACAGATAAAAATAGCTTACAAAATGGACATGTACAAAGGCGAGCTTAACCCTAATAAGAGTTTTCTTCCAGCAAACCTTTGAAGATAGAGATATTTGATTATAGAGGTGGGTACGTGCACAGAGAATGACATTGGAGTAGAATACTAATATATAGCATATACTATAATAAATACAACACTTAACCATATTAAAAAATAATAATAATACCTATATACTATACCTACATTAGAGATAAACATAATATATTATACAAAATATAAATAATATACCTACTTATACATAATAAATAACCTAAAAGCTTACAAGGACAGGTAATGCTCTTTGACTCTAAGCTTAAAAGTGCTTAGTGATGGACTTGCGCGGATAGAGTGTGGTAGAGAATTCCACAGGTTGACTCCATGGACAGTGAAGGAACCGCCATAGCGACTGGAGGAATGAGGAGGGGTTTTGAGAAGGAGGGACTTAGATGACCTACAAGTCATCTCCGGTAGGACAAGAAAATCGAAGCGCTCACGGAGGTAAGAAGGAGCTAAAGGATTGAAAAGAGTGTTGAAGAGAAAAGTTACAACATGAAGATCACGTCGACGACGAATGGGAAGCCATTTTAGCTGGGATCTAAACATGGAGACGTGATCAAACTTGCGCAACCCGAATATGAATCGGATACACAAATTCTGAAGACGTTCCAGTTTATTTAGAAGTTCCTCGGTGGCGTCAAGAAAACAGACATCGGCATAGTCTAAAAGGGGTAACATGAGTTACACCTTGTTTTATGGTATTTACCAATAGCATTTCATTCTTCATCTCAATAGTCGAGAGAAATGAAATAACCTTGATACTGCCAGTATATCGGATATAGATGTAGAGGAAGGCCGAAGTAGGAAGTGACAACGGAGATGACGGCTGATAGAGAGGTGTGGAGGAGGAATACATGTTGTGCCGATCCCCGCGTATTGTGGGAAAAGGGCAGGAAGAAGACTGCCAGAATATCGGCACTAGTAGGTAGGTACCTTACCCACCTAAGTACAGAAAAGTGTATGTTTGTAAAAAAATGTAGATCATTATTCTACTAAATAACTAGCACACTTGTACACTTGTCTTGTGCTTCAATGTCACACTTGCAACGTTCCCATAGAACTTGTTTACTTGCCTATGAAATCAATCGTCATACTATGAGACAGAACAGCTGCTTGATGAAAAATGAATAGGTAACGATTTTCAATACATCGTACATAATGTTAGCAATTTAATCTTGAAGTAGGCGATAAGAAACTAAATAAACAATCAAAATTTCCAAGAGCTAAACAGACCAGACATTGCTGTCACAGGCATGCTCTCAAAAAATAGTAACTTGGAAAATATAATAACTTTAGGCTTTATTTAATGCAATTGAAAATAAAGGACATAAATATATAATTATAATTTCTTGTTTATCAAAACAATACTTTTAATTTACCATGACTGAGGAATCGGTGGTACTTCCTTATAATATCTGAAACCACACAAGAACAATAACACACTAATATTATAAATGCGAAAGTTTGGATGTTTGTTTGTTACTCAATCACATCATAACGGCTGAACCAATTTCTATGAAATTTGGTGTGTCGATAGATTATGACATACGAACATAAGAAAGAAAGAAAGAAAATACATTTATTTGCAGACACAACAAAACAAAGACATACACAGTAACAAAAATAGCACGACAGTAGGAGTAACAATATAACAAACACAAATATAATACGACAGTAGGAGTAGCAATATAACAAACACAAATATAATACGACAGTAGGAGTAGCAATATAACAAACAAAAACATAATACGACAGTAGGTAGGAGTAGCAATATAACAAACACAAATATAATACGACAGTAGGAATAGCAATATAACAAACAAAAATAGAAAACAAAATATACATAGGCAGTTAGTACGTCCAGGTTATGAGCGTCCGCAAACTAGGATCCGGCTCAGCATTATGCGCCACGCACTAGTAAATACGAGTACGCAGCGCGCTGATCTTCCGCCAGCTCCTACATTCAGTACTAGATAGTCCAATATTATTAAAAATAAAATTATTTTAACTAAAGATAAAGTCATATATATAAATATAAAGAATATTGAACCTATATGTATGTAAGTATGTTGGCAAGTCGTAGTCGTTTCAGATTGAGACAGTGTGGGTGTTATTACATAGGCTACTTTTTATTGACAATCCACGCGTGTAAAGCCACATTGTAAAGCCATTGACATTGAGTATCACCTATTGTAACGATCGATACTCCGATCGATAACTGGTCGGAAACAAATAATTGAAAAGTAACCTAATCGTTGGCTTTAAAAAAAATCGATACTGACCTTACAAACCCGCCCAAAGGTGAAAAAGCCTTGTCTTTCAAAGGCACTAGAAGTGGTGACGTTCCAAATCCTTGTGGCAGTTTGATAAAATATTTCACACTACTCGGTATCAACATTCCTGTGAAAGCATCAACGTAAATATAGGCCTAAAACAAACTAATAATAAAACCGGCCAAGTGCGAGTTGGACTCGCGCACGAAGGGTTCCGTACCTTTATTATTACCGGCAAAAAATCACGTTTGTTGTATAGGAGGCCCCCTTAAATATTTGTTTTATTTTAATTTAATTATTTATTTTAAAGTGAATATACATAAATATTCTGTAAATATTTCAAGCGTCTACCTGTTGCCGTTATCAATATCGAGCTAAAACGAGCAAAAAAATCACGTTTGTTGTGAAATACATGGGAGCTCCCTTAAATATTTTTTTTCTGTTTTTAGTATTTGTTATTATAGCGGCAACAGAAATACATCATATGTGAAAATTTCAACTGTCTAACTATCACGGTTCATGCATGAGATACAGCCTGGTGACAGACGGATAGACAGACAGACAGCGGAGCTTCAGTAATAGGGTGCCGTTTAACCCTAAAAATTACCAAAAATTGTTTTATACCCAAGATCGTTGGTAAGCCTTTTTAGGTATAATGAAATGAACACCTTGCTGAGAATCTCATACGTAAAGTGAGGAATGAGAGAAAATGATTATTCGTTTTTAAATGTTATGTTTAAATATTCGTTTGTAAAATTTTATTTTGTAAACACATTATTTTATATAATATAAATTTTCTTACCGTGTGCGTCATATCTGTATTTACGTAAAAGCGACTGCATATTTGGATTTTGGATATTTGAGAGAACCACTACTGAACATGGCTGAAAATAAAAAAATAGCTTTTTATTTCTTTTCTTTTAATTATTTTCATGTTTATCAATTATTACCTTTTTTATTTTATCGTTGCCAATGGATTGCCTTGATTCAAATCCAGTATACTGTCTGTTGATATTATCGAGTCCTAGGACTCCTTCGTATGGATTATCTTCCATGTTATCATTGGGTGGTGTCACTATTTTGTCGATGCTAGGTTCTATTGTTATGTAGTTCACCGGAATCATTCTCTAAAAATATTTTTACATCATCCCTCGTCATAAAAACTACAGTTAGATTTCAATTATGTATAACAAACACCAAAATTAATTATGCATTTTAGTTTATTGCTCAGTTTATAAAATCAAATCAAAATCTTTTGATTCATTAAAATCACAAGGATCACTTTGAAACGTCAATTTTACTGCCTGTTCCTCCGCGACCAAGCCAGGAAAGAAAGGCAAGAAAACAAGGCTGGTTGTTAATTTTATTGATCCTTTTAGAATATATACAATAAAGAAAATAAATTACGTCTAAATTGTAACATTTTTGGACGAGTTGGAGCATTTTCAATCCCAAGCTTCTCTATCATCTAAATCAGCGTTTTTCAATCTGTGGGTTGCGACCCTTAGGGGGGTCGCGAAGTCTTACTCGGGGGGTCGCCGGCAAAAGGAAAAAGGCAAGGTTCTACACTACAATTATGTTGTGTGTTTTACTTTGGTGTACAATAAAGAGTTATCTTACATTAAAAACACAATTTCAGTGAGAAGGATGGGCTATTTTTCAAAAGCAAATATGCGTCCAAGTCAAAACCGCACGCAGCCTTACCAACTTACTTCACTTTCAAAGCTTTTGCGGCAAGAACCAGAATTAATCTTAATAGTTGTCTTAATAATGAATATAGGTACCGAAATAGAGAAAATCATAAACCGTAGTCTTTTAAATTACTAACTTTTTGTCTCTCTATGGCCCAAGGGGGTCGCCAGAATTTTTCAACCCATAAAGGGGACGCGTATTCAAAAAGATTGAAAAACACTGATCTAAATAATCTGATACATATTTTGTAGTAGGTTTTTTGTTTGATTACTTTTTGAATTTGTTAATTGTCAATTTTTGTAAGTAGGTCATTCGGGAGTTTGTTATAAAAGCGCACACCTTCCCCTTTAAACGATTTACTAACTTTATGGAGCCTACAAGTGGCATCAGCGAGTTTATCTTTATAAAGCGATAATCATAATTTTAATACTAGATTATCGCTATTTTTCTTAAACAAATTAATATATTTGTGAACATACATCTGTAAAAATATGTACTTACATTCTCGACGTAAATCATATTTGAAAAAGAAATAATCGCGATCGCTACCCAGATAACTGTCATGTCCGCCTCAGTAACCTTTCACCTATGAAATGAAGTACCAAATCGTACGAAGTTTTCAAACAATGATTCATGTTTCATAAAATAAGATACCCGCTTCAAATAGCACACATTGTATTAAAACAACCTTAAGTAAACACGACGAAAGTTAAGTCAGTGCTATGCTATGAAGACAGTTAAACTTTTAGTTACTTACAGTAGTTATAGTGGTGGCGATTCTGTTGTTGCTGACTAACTAAAATTGTGTAAAATACGAACGGTCTTATTGTGTTTACGCTAATGATCAAATTAGAATGACATTTAAAGTGACATTTCTAAAATAAGTGTGAAAGTAATTTTTACTAAGATGGCATGCTTGCGGGCTAGTTTTAATTAGCACCAATTTGACTGCTGACTAAAACTAGCCCGCAAGCATGCCATCTTAGTAAAAAATACTTAATTTTAGAAATGTCACTTTAAATAACATTCTAATTTGATCTTTAGCTTAAACAAAATAAGACCGTTCGTATTTTACACAATTTTAGTCAGCGTAAACATCAGAATCGCCACCAGTATTAGGTAAGATTAGGTCTTGGAGGTCTAGTTTAAATAAATAAATAATAAATAAATATTGCTGGACATTTTACACAGCGCTATCTAGCCCCAAACTAAGCAGAGCTTGTACTATGGGAACCAGATAACTGATAGAATACTTATATACATTTTTCTTTGTAAATACATACATACTTATAATATGTAGAGAAGCAACTAGACCCGGAACAAATATCAGTAGATCATGCAAACATTTGTTCCGCGGCGGGAATCGAACCCGCTACCTCCTGCGTCTCAGCCGGCTATTCGCCCACTGCAACACGGAGGTCGTGGAAAGTAAATGCCTGTCTCAGTTTTCTTGCCTATTACAGATTTAAAAAAAATACTTTTATTTAAGAATACCTATAACAATGTATGTTTTAGGTTTACCAGCTGATTAAAGAGTATACGCAACGCGGGCAAAATGCATAACTTTTTATAATATTTCGCAAGGTTCGTAACATGTTGTTTAGCCTTGTCCTCCAACTCCGCATTAATTAATATCTACGGTTATTTTCCACTTTAAAAGTTATTCATACTTCTTACTAGTTTATTCATTCTATTAATTACTTAAACCCGGACAAGCCTGTTCCACAAAACCAGTTTTCTGGAAACATTTTCGTGTTTTCGTTCAAATTGTTCTATAATTTTTCACTTCGGTTTCTAAGATTACGCAAAACCATATTTCTCAACATCCCACGAGTTTAAATAACTTTCGGTGCGTTGGATAGACAAGCAGGCGCCTGCATCTATTTCTGTATCATAATATCAAATACAATCTATATACCAGTGGAAAGAAATTACAGCCACATGAGGATTTACATGGCGTAAAATTGATGGAAGCTTGATGGAAGCAGGGCACGTTCTTAAGGTACGTGACCTACGAGGCAATGTATATTATAAACACCTAAAAAGATTGCTCCATACTTTATTTCCCTAAACGACCTCTGGCACGGTGGACGAGTAGCAGGCGTCTGAGACACAATTACCGCAACGGGATTTTTTTAAATGATATGCAATGAGTGTGAATGGGCGGGCCACGTTGCCCGAATGCACTCCGAGAAATGGACCCATATTGCAACACCATGGACGCCTGAAGACGGAAGGCGACGATTTCGACACCTTCCAAAGAGGATGGTGGGAGATAGCGACAGATAGGGATGCTTGGAGGGACTTGGGGGAGACCTTTGCCCAGCAGTGGGACAAGATAGGTTAGGAAAAAAAGATATGCTAAAGTTTTATCCGTGTCTGGTTGTTATAGTAAGTACCATTGGTACTCATAGTTGCTGATACCCTCAATCAGAGAATCCTTGTGCGGGGTAGGACTACGTAACGTACCTTAAAAATAATATGAGGAAGATACAATCTTACAATATACACTGACTAACTCGTTTCAATATTTTTGTCCCGCAGCCTTGAACATCCGGAAATCTTGTTTACACGCCCTAGACCCTAAAGCCCTTGAAAGTCGCCAAAATAATGGTCGGGAAATCTTAGCTTTCCAAAAAAACAACCTTTTGTCTTGAAACATTGGCGTTGGAAATTCTTTTCTCCCTTTATAATATTCTATGATGAAGATTATTTACTCAATATAATGCTAACTCTCGTATACTGAAAGAAGTCTAATTTTGTATGTTTTTTTATTATTTATTTAATACTGTAGTTTTGCTCTCAGAAATTTTTATTTGCGCGTTACCTCGGCAATGAAAACGAAACGGATTCAATGGCATTGCATTACGGATGCATTTTTATTGTGCTCATTGCCTCAAGGCTAGATCGTTGCTGTATCTATCTGGTATTTAGCATTGCTGTTGTTATCTTCTGCACTATCAAGGATTACAATACTAGAAGTCAAGTCAATGAAACTAAATCAAGCATATTAATTAAATATAATAAAAAGTCTTAAAATTCTGCATGCTGTTACCCGTATGACCTATGTTATTTAAAATAGAGTCATAGAAATGCAAGTTGTATTTACAAACTCAGCGTTCTTTTATAGCGATAAATAGGCGTCGACTTCGTCATTGTTTAAACAAGTGTCTGCGATTTTATTTCTTAGGCGTTTTAGGCCATTTTCGCTTGCCCGTTATTTAATATCTATTTGATATGTCTGTTTTGTTACTGTGTGATGTTGGAAGTTTTAAAATATGTCTTGTGAGTTTAAAGACACCACGTGCGTTGTATCAATTGTTAAGTGTTATAATAAAACTTAAAAATATTTAAATGTTTTAAAATTGGCATTGTTCTTCTCTGCCTTCTAATATTTTCTCGTGAAGTATATCTGTGCATAATTTATGGGTTTAAACTGTATTCATTAGACCATCATGAACGTTTCGAAAACAAAAGTTACAAGAAAACGCGAGCCGTCTTTTCTGGCATCGCCAAAATTTTTGCGCCGTAGAACTTATAGACACAAAAGGTATGTGGAGTGGTAAAAGTATCCATAAGAATTAGAATTACGTTGTACTAAGTTTACCGACACGACCAATCTAATTAATAGCTTTTTTATGTCTTGCGGAGTATGTGTCTCCTATTAACTTTCCCATTTCTCTTCTGAGTAAATAATTATCTGCGTAGGTAACTGCGTAATATGTTTTACTCATTCATCACGCTAATCAAGTATGTTTTACCAAAAAAATAGGATAGGCAATGCACTATCATCATCGAAGATATCCAATTCACAGATCGTAATAACTTGACATGATCTAGGTTTCTCCGCATCTCTAAGGTTCCCTAAACTAAATTCTAACAAAGACTCAGTATCGATTTTTGACTGCTTTTTATAGAACAGATATCTACGTTAATGTCTTGAATTTAGTCCTGTAATCTGCCAATGCCTAGCTATTTTTTAGGGTTCCGTAGCCAAATGGCAAAAAACGGAACCCTTATGGATTCGTCATGTCTGTCTGTCCGTCCTTATGTCACACACAGCCACTTTTTCCGAAACTATAAGAACTATACTGTTGAAACTTGGTAAGTAGATGTATTCTGTGAACCGCATTAAGATTTTCACACAAAAATACAAAAAACACAACATTTTGGGGGTTCTCCATACGTAGAACTGAAACTCAAATATTTTTTTTTCATCAAACGTGTGGGGTATCTATGGATAGGTCTTCAAAAATGATATTTAGGGTTCTAAAATATTTTTTTTCGAAACCGAATAGTTTGCCCGAGAGACGCTTCCAAAGTGGTAAAATGTGCCCCCCCCCCCTGTAACTTCTAAAATAAGGGTATGATATGCAAACTTCCACCCAAAATTGGTTTGAACGAGATCTAGTAAGTAGTTTTTTTTAATACGTCGTAAATCGTAAACCGCAATTTACCTTTCATTCAATCAACTCAAATATAAATAAAGTTACAACGAACTACAAGAACTTTTATATTATGTTACTTGCTGCTACGAAACCCTTCATGGGCGAGTCCGACTCGCACTTGGCCGCTTTTTTAACATTCATTTTTAGTTTTACAGTCCCAATCCCTACTTATTCATTTTATTACCGAATTGTCATAACTTAGAGTTTTCAATACATACCTACCTACCTATATTTTAGTTGATGTGAGCCCAAGATATTCGTACTATGAAAATAGTAAATCGCCATCCGACTATCATAGTGAAAAGTACCTTTTGGAGTATTACTGAAACGTGTGTTTGTTGGCAGGTCAACCGGCAATTTCGCGGCGGGGTCTGCGGGCTCGGCGGGTGGCGGGCGCGAGGTGCCCCGCTCCGCGCCCGCCACCCCGCTGCAACTAGAGCCGACGCCGACGCCGCGCAACATCAAGCATGAAAAGTAAGTATATAATTATAACTAGAGATAGCAATGTGCAGGACACATTCCAGAACTTACTACAGCTGGTGAAAAAAGTTTCCCCAAAATTCAAATTCAAATTCGTTTATTTACACTTAAATATAAATTTACAGAATTAATCTAATATGCTATATCTAAAACTACTACAAGAAAAAATACAAATTATAATCTAAGTACATTCATTTTCAAACTTACATAATATTTTAGGTTAAAAAGGTACACAAAAACACAACAGATATACAAATACAATAGGGACTAAACATAACTAACTTAATATCGGTATAATACTCTCACAATAACTGAGACACACTCGCTCGATCGTCTTCCAGTCATCCGCAAACACGTCAAAATGAGGATGGATTTTAATGAGCTCATTAAGGCTGCGCTGCGCACGGAAGATGGGTGACTGTTGTCAGTGCAACGTACGTGCTCGCAGTGGTTCCAACAAACGCACTCGGCCAGATCGAAATCTGGCACGCAAAGCCGGCTGGCTTCAGTGAGAAGAGTAGCGATAAAGACCAAACAAACTTTACAACTACAAGTTAAGATAGATAGCAGGGAGAAGAAGCAATGGACAGATCATATCCCTGAACTGACAATTGCTGGGAAAGAAAGATTCCCTATTAGCGACCACGGGCCGATATATCACTCTATCAGGGAAGACTTTGTGTAGCCGTAAACGTCTTGGGGTTGTTGAATGATAATTATATTCAAATACCTATACGTGTCCCTGCCAAGGAATATGTACAAGAAGTTCTTCCTTGATCCATGCATGATATATAGGTGACTTCGTTCATGAAATTAGACATAGTAACGTGCCTTTGAGCCTCTTTATTGACAGCGGTTTATGTGGTGATCAATGATCAAGAAAGAGCTGTCAGGAGGCAGACTATTTTAAAGGTGTTCGATATGTTGTGTGGACTTCTTTTCTAAGATTTTTTTTTCATTTATTTTTCATCAAGACTTACAGAGCTGACAATGCTGTTTATGATACAGTACTAGTTCACAAATTTGGCTGTTAACAAACAATAAGATAATGTGTTGGTTCTGTTTAAAAAGGTTATGTGCTGACGTAAAATACTCCACTCGTAACTCACGAATTCCTGTTTTTATTGTCCAAGGGCCGATCATCTCTCCGAGAAGGACATGCCCTCCCTAACATCCGCCCTTCATACGCCTGAGAGTGACGAGCATTTCTGGCCAAAAATACCCAAGTTGTATGCCATGCCAATGCCCTAAACCACAAGTCCGGTACTTATGTTGCCGTGCAAATAAACACTCCGTCCGTTGATCAAGTCACTTTCATTAAAATCTTTTCAACATAAAGTACATTCACAATTCACATAAAGTAAACGATCCAAACTGGAAAAGCGGTTGGGCTTTTCAATAAAAATGTGAAAAAGTAGGCTAACCCTCAGGCACCGGCACCCCGCCTTGGTATGCAGACAGATTATTCGCTAGATGAGGTTCTTTGACCCAAATCTGGGGCACAGAGAGCCATATATTCAAATAGAGCAAGAGCTAAAAATGTCTATCAAAACATTAGAATACAGGTATTTTTTTACTCAAAAAATTTCTAAAATGTGTGATCATTATCTCAGCGGATAGACCGCAAGTACCGCAATTAAAGGTCCTGAGCAGCCTCATACGTCTACTTCACGTGACGTGATCCTTAAACGTAGTTAGCGACTAAACATGTTTAAATTTGACTTATTTAGACATCGTTGCGCAAGTCGCATTTGGCTACTAATACATCTTTTCTTATTCCTTTTTTAAAGTAAAGATGCAGTTCCTGGAGATCAATGAGGGAGGCCTTTGTCCAGCAGTGGACGTCCTATGGCTGATATGATGATGATTAAGTAAAGATGTGTATAATTATAATTTGATTCTGATTATTGTAATAAAACAAACGAATGAACTTTAATTAGCGAATATCCGTCTATTTTCTCTTCTCCCGTCTGGCTGGACCTCGTGCTTGAAATTTGGTAGAGTGTGGGTGGGTTACTGGGTGTAGGTAGACAGTGAAAGTGTGGGCGAAATTCCTGTGGGAGTATTTTGACAAACTTTAGCAGGATGCTTTCTTGGATATATATTATATTATTTATATCCGATGTTTTGTTTAATAAAGTCCTCATTATCTTGACGATTAAGCGATAACACTGTTCCATAAACAGGTTGAACAGTTGTGTTTTCGGCGTGAAATGTGCGCAACGTGCTTCGGCGAGCTCTTGTTAACTCTCCGCCAATCTACGACGTCGAAAATATAAATGTATTGTGTTGATACATCTGTGGCAAATGTACTAGAATATTTCGGAGAATATGAGTCATTATGGGGACGAAGTCAATGAAGGAGCGGAAAACGAATGAGCAGTCCATTCTGAACGCGATAAGATTTCTCGATTCCATTACTGATGCAGTAAGGTACTGTAATATTGTTTCTGGGGAAAATATAAGTATCATTAGTTACATACTTTGCTAATCTCTACAATAGCGTCTACAGGTATGAATAAAATGTGACCCTATATCTAAAACGTGGCCATATTATGGGTTAATAGAGGCTTTGCAATAATATTTATGCAGAATTGAGTCTTACCCGTGATATAAAACATTAAAAATGCTGTCCGTATTAGCAAAGTTCCAGGTATATGTAATACGAAACCAAGGATTTGCTGTGTAAATTTAGATAAAGTGGCCAAAGATTATGTCTTCGATAGTGGCTTAAATCCATGATACTTAAGGCTTGGGACAAGTCTAAGCGGAAAACGCGGCGTAATTTTGCGCCTTCCTGTTAAGTGATAAGAAAAAAATAATGTTAGCGTTTTGTTGGTCCAGGTGTGGCGCTTTTGGAACATTTAATTATGTACTTGCTAGAAATTCTGCCACGTCTTACCGCATAGATTTGTCCCTAGCTTTATATGTAAGGTAAGGAGATAATAACTTTCACGAAGGACTGACACTTGATCGAGCGAAGCGGGATCTCCATATCAACTTAGGCAAATCGCCGTTGTATGTATGTATGTTTATTTGTCCGAGGATAATTTTCGAAATCCAATCATCGTAATATTTCGTATATAGGTAGGTAGTGATGGCACAATCCCGGTGTGACTAAATAAAAATCAAAATGAGACAACAAGGTCAATTGGTACGTTTAATGAAAGGTCTTCATTAGTACATTTCGACCCCGTTTTTATTTTTTGTTTAAATCTTGTAGCTTTGAGTTATTAGCCATAATAAAAACAAAACTTCGACGAAATTCACAGGGTACACCAGTGACCCCACAGTGCTGAAATTTGGTATACGTGTAGCTTTAGTGACACAAATATAAGGAAAAGTCTGAAATACATAACTTCAATTTCTACCCCTAAAAAGAGCCACCACCTAACCCATTAACATGAACTCTATAAAATTATTTGTTTATGAATTTCGCGGTGCTATTTGAATAGTCAAAGGTTACATTAATATTTTTTTGGTTTTTATGGGAGACCGCGAGATCTCAGTTCGAGGCTAACCACTTGTATTAATACAGCGGAGTTGAAGATGAAACAAATAAAAATCAATATTCTAATCTGTTGCTATATTTAGTAGGTTGGTTTTTATTGTACTCCTGCCTGCCTCATAAAGGCCTTTCTTGTCTCTAACTCTATAAAATTTCGAATAAAATGTTTTTAAGAGACAATTAGCCACGTTTAGTGTATAGACTGAATGTAGTAATTTAAGTGTAGGTCGCTACAAAAATGTTGGCCTATTTGTGAGAGAACTTTCAAACTGTCTTGTCTGACCGAGCAACTTGTAAAGAACACTCAATGATGATAAGGCCTTTTGTGTTTGCTTCGTAGGAGGTTTTCTCATCAAGGAAATTGCTGGAGACGGAATACTAAACTACAGTTTAGGTAGTACAAAAAATGTTTAGCATTCGCTGGACATTTACTAAATATAGGGAAGATTGAAACAAGGATTTTCCTTGTTCCTTGGTTCCATGTTGTTGTAATTGTTAGGTTGACATGTTTTAAAAGGTTATTATATTACGACATCAACATTAACATGTATATAAAACCGGATTTTGTATTTATCAATGTTTTTTCCGTGTTTCTTTATTCTATCTATGTTTCAATATCCCATGTTTCTTATGATATTGTTGTGTTTAATCTTCCTTATGCCTAGTCTGGCCTATTATTGATTCTTATTTTATTTTAAAACGATAATGATGAGTCCGTTTTACACTATACAGAGTAAATACGATAATGTATAAATATTATTGTTGGATCGCTTACAAAGTTCATACAATTGAGCCGTAGGTAAGATTCTCCGTTGTTGTTTAACGTGATTCATCTTTACTATCCCTTATCTTATCTTTACTATCCCTTATCTTATCTTTGCTAAGAAAACTACATAATTAACTGTTACGAAACTGTTTCCACAAGTTCTTCTTATCAAAACTTCTAACGTTTTTGCATAAAAGTTATATATTACATACAGTATACCGTTCAACATCACGCATGCTTGTTCATTAAAAATGCATATTGCGGAGTGCTTTATAAATGTACTCAGCAATAATGATTTATAATTGTTGAAATAAATTAAGGCTACCACAGACAAGACGTGGATTATCCCATATTTATTGACTGGCAGAAGGTTAAATGTTTCTAAAGAGTTAATCGAATCGTATGCAGTAAATTCGTCGCTTATTTCTTTGTTTCTTATTAGTTTATTGTGCATTGTTTATTCAGTGAATTTCCATCTGATTATACATTTTATCTTTTGTGTGAGTGTAACTTTATCATAATATATTCTTCTACCGATATTATCATTGTTTTATTTCTCAATGAAGTCGACAATATCTTCTTAATATTGAATCAAAGAAAATAAAATGATTTCTATTTGGTGAACCCAGTTTTAAAAGATGTTAACATTTTATCTAATGCTCTTTGCGGTATACAAACATAATTAAAGGGTTATAGGTTATCTATAAAAATAACCTACAGTAACAAACGTGTGTTATAGTCACCTAAATATATATAGTAGATATGTGTTTATCTATCAGTTAATTGACGTCAATCGCTTACGTGTCTTAATTTATATTCATTAGATATAACCTTGTGCTGAAAGGCATTGGTAATAAGTTTATGAATTTATGGAATAAAGATCCTAGACACTGGATCGATTTAAATCTCCACACATGGTCGTGAAATAATACTGAAAATTGCTAACAGTGCGTCCTAAACTAAGCAAAGCTTGTATTATGGGAACCTGACAAATGATAGAATACCTAATATTTTTTGTTAAAACATGCTATAATAAAGAGAATTAACACCCGGCCTCTGAAGAAATACCTGTAGAAAATGCAAATATTTTTTCCGCGGCGAGAATCTACTGAAAATTTGGAAAAACAGAAACATCAAGAAAAATACCAAAATGAAGCAAGCCAGTACTCTTGTCTTCCCTATCTTCCCATTTGGGGCTGAGACGTGGACTCTGAAAACCGCTGATCGTAAACGCGTTGACGGCGGCGCGAAGAACAAATGTATCGATTAAAGATGAGCTCTAGATCTCTAAGAGACACTCGACATTTGACTCAGTCGCACCATCAAGTACTTTGGCCGCTTCTCAAGAGGTGACCCAGATAACCTCGAAAGACTTATGATCACTGTTGTACTGGGAAGGTTGAAGGGCGGAGGGAGATTAAGAGGTCCTTCCTAGCTACATGCGCTGTGGGACCAAATACGAATTATACTCGACTTTCAATAATTAAAATTCACAAGGCAATCTATGTCGCCGGGGACCGAAACAAGTGGAAGAACCAAATAAAAGAGGGAATTATGACGACAGATCGCGACCCTCTGCAGTGGGAAATCGATGCTCATAGAGAGAGAGAGAGAGGATTAAGTAACCATGCGTACGAAGTACCTAAGTGTTTTTGTCACGTGTGATGTTGTTGAGCCCATTTGTCCAATCAACGCAGATAATATTGATGTTCCCGGCGTGCCCTCGATTCAAACAACTGACATGGAAGCGATTGCAAAACAAACATTAGAATTTAAAACACACATCTACCTACTTAAAAATGAAAGTAACAACTTCCATAAAAACAATTTGGCTGCATACTTTACATATAAATCTATGACGTTTTCTAGACAATGATAATAGTTAGGATAATTAGGATCTGCTGAAATTTGGTCAAGCGGCTTTATTTTGTTTCTAGATCAATAATTTACTGGTAGGGCTTTTGTGAACGGGCTCGAGGAAGTGGGCACCACCGCCTTACCTTTATCTGCCGCCAAATAGCAGTACTTGTGCTGCTGTGTTCTAGTTAGATGGTAATGGTCTGTTCCTGTAATTACTGGCACATAGGCATACCAGCTAAGTCCTATAGTATGGCAACGTATCCACATATAGATCAAGACAGCATAATAGCTTGTTTTGAATTCTATGTGGATATCCATGGGCTGCAGTAGCCACTTAACATCGGGTGGACTGCATGCTCGTTTGCCATATAAGTAGTATAAAAAAAAATTCTACGCAAAATTGTCAGATGTTACAAGCATGTGCTTTACAAATCAATCACTGATGACTTTGATAACACTATAATGTACCTACACGACTTCTTATCTGACCGTACAGTGTGTTTACAAACTGCCTTCACTATACTTCGTTGCGAACATGGTTCCTGCCGTCAGTGTTTTAGTCCTCCATTGCTGTGCCACTTCGTTGACTGTGAGTGAGCTAGTAACATCAAAGTAGTGAAGTCTCACTGTGATTCCGTCATTAGCCATTAGCCAATCGCACCGGCCTCTCTCTAAATTATCTACTGCGGTCGGCGGTACCATTCCATCTTCGTTTCATTCAGATAGCTCTTTTTATGTTCCGTCTCGATGACGCGCAAGGTCGTCGTACTCGTTTTTTTTCTCAAACTCGTTTGTTTCGGAAGCAAAAGTTGTTATTCGGAAAATTACTAGCAATGCACACTTTTATTATATGCCTGAATGTTCTCTCGGTATCTTATCGTCGTCGCGATAAATTAACGCCTATTCGATACACAATCGATATTATAACAAGACTCGTTTGTGTGTAATGTTTGCAACAGTTATTCTCGCGATCCCGCGCGAGCCGTGCGTTGAGTGCCGTTTGCTGCAGTGGTCTCCGATGTCTCGATAAAAGTGTGTTTTTATGGTAACAGACACTATTTCTATAGTAAAATGTGTGATGGTATTGTTTTAATGTAAATTCGATTCATTACCAGTGCTGCAGTGGTATTTGTGACGCGTGGAGTCGTATGTCCGACACGCACGACCGGTGAATTAGTGTCATCACGTGCCAATATTTTGTTCTACCGATGGAAATTAAATAGTTCATTTACTCTTGTCGATATTCTAAATATAGTACAGATAGGCTATTGGTTTAAGTGTCCCATTCTATATCCACGTGTAGGCACCTAGGGACTAGGCATGCAGGCGTGATCATCTGTGTAATCATTGCATAGGGCTATCTATATTCTCCATGTTATTATACCTAGCTGTAGCACATTGTTATAGCGTGCTAGTTACTTATTTGATAAATTAATTCAGTGTTATCAAAACTTTATCTATTCATGTGATGAACAGGGTAAAACTTTGATCGACTACTCAATCAAAGCGTTATCGTTACCGTTACTTCAAATTAAAAGTTTTAACTAAAGTATTTATATAACATTATTAATTATTTTATCAAAAATCGAACCGTGTATAAAGGACGGCAACGCGCAGTAGATATAAATTTATCTTGTGCGATAATTGTAGTGGATTACGTTGCTGGAGTTTTATTTTGCTTCTGATTCACGCAAAAGTGACATAGTATTTTCTAAAATTAACCACATGGTACCGTTTATGGTTTCGCAAGATCACATATTGGAATTTACGTTGCGATTCCATTCGTATTTTCCCTATTTAATCATGAACAACGCCTGCCGCGGACGTCAATGAAAAAAAATTCATTTAAATGCAGTTAACTACAGAGCTAATAATAGCTGGACGTGTGACTACGAGCAGAAAGTGTCATGTGAAACATTGAAAAAAGTGCTGGAAAACTTACGAAATGAAAATGGTAGATAACGCCTCCTTCGAGTACTCAGACGACTCCAGTGAGGGCAGCCAGAAACTGAATGACCGGTAAGTTCACGAACTATCCTATTCTACTAATACCTATGATTGTGAAGACGAAAACAATGATGAAAGAGATTTTTTCATCATGGGAGCTACAGTACCGGTCGTAAGGTTACTTTTACCAAAGAACAATGCGATGAAAGCTGTAGGAAAACAGAAGTTTTTATTTTATACATGGTACATTCTTTCAGTTGAATAAACTAAACACATATCAATATTATAACGGTTACAATTCTGTCTGTATATTTTTCCTGGTCTAAAAAACGCTCTTCCCATAAACAGTTACGGCCCCTTCAGTTTGATGACCCATTTACGTAATGATATTTCCATTTATATAATCAATGCTTTCTCAATAATAAGTTTTTTCGCTGGCCCACCTTTACATTTATGTTCAAAATTATACATTCTTAACTTAAAATTCAATAACTTACGTTTCTTACATGCGTCATCCTATCTTTAATGCATTTGGATCATCCCAACCCTGGGCCTTATTTCGTTATCAATAGAGTGCATTTTCGTATTGTTTTATGGGTTTGTTTTTGCTCCTGGGCTTAAATTTTGTATGGACACATATAACCCGAGAGGAATCGGGATCTGTCCAGTCTGTGTGCGTTGTGCGTCCAATGTCCAGTGAAGTAAGGCTGCTAAGACAATGGGGGTGTTTTTCGCCACAAAGTAAGCATACATAACATAACATCTTCTCTTTAAATATTCCTGTGCTTACACCACACTAATATTATAAATGTGAAAGTTTGGACGATTGTTTGTTACTCAACCACGTCGTAACGGCTGAACCAATTTTGATGAAATTTGGTAGATATGTACGTAGATTATAACCTGGATTCAGACATACGCTACTTTTGATCACAAACAACGCGTGCGAAGCCGCTGGCTGAAACTAGTTATTTATATATTTTTTACTAGCTGACCAATCCGCTGCTTCGCACGTGTAGTTTTTTAATAAAAACATTACCCTCCTTCTGCGCAGTTGGGTAAAAAGTAGCCTATGTTACACAGGGTGAATGTAGCTTTCCAATGGTGAAAGAATTTTTGAAATCGGACCATCAGTTTTTGAGTTTATTCATTACAAACATACACACGAAAATACAAATCTTTCCTCTTTATAATATTAGTATAGATTATAGATTTAGGGTATTGTGTTTAATCTAACTTGGATAATTCGAAGTTAAACACTTGATCTCTCGTTTTTTATTCTTTATTTTTGAATCTGTTGACATTCCCAAGGGTGGCAAAGGGTTATTATGAAATTTCTTATTCTCTAAGTATATAGACAAATCGACTCGTTGAATTTCACCTGAATAGACACAAAGCGAAGTAAGCAGATTGGTTTCTCTGCATCTGTTTCCACGAAGGAAACTCAATGCCTCCGTCTCCATTGAATTCCACTAAATGATATCGCGTAGTACAATCGATCGATTCATCAGAGAACGCGTTTCTAAGCGGATCTAACAAAGCAGAACATTGCTTGGCTGATAACTTTTTACAGATACTTTGCACCCCTTGGTTGGTATTACCCGTGCGCGATAAGTTGGGACCTGAACGCGGTGACGTCATATTGGCGTGTTTGTACGGCCAGCAAAAAAGCGAACATAACAAGCAGCCGCCCGCGGCTTCGTCTTTGTTTTTTTTAACCTAATTTATTATGTTACTCAGGGAGGACGCTGCTTTTTATCTAATCTTTTTTACACTATTTGAATAAAATAAAAATACAATGTTTAAGTTTATACATTTATTTTATCTATTATTTACATTATCTTATCTTCGTCACTACTTAGAGGATTTATGCCTTCTAGAGGTTGTTCTTCGTCCTCAGTCTCACTATAATCACTTGACGAAGAGGTATCCGATAAATTTACAACATTTACTATAACAACAAAACAATGACACAAACTATAACAACAAAAACTACAACAACAAAACAATAACACAAACGAAAACTAAAAGAATTCCAGAGCGCGTCGTTACGTGACGTAGGCCAGTACGAGACTAAAAACCCTAGTAAAAAATAGTGATGCGAACGGTACAATACGGGCGCCATCGGGGAAGTGCAGGGGAAGCGGTCGGGGAGTCGTATTCCTAGCAGGTCCCAAGTTATCGCGCACGAGTAATATGTTTGTATGATGTTGTTCAAATGTTGCAAACTGATTATACGGTAAGTACTCCAGGTACCTACCGTTTTCTTAAATTTTATTTTCATATACGAGTATAACTTAGAAAGTATGGTGATGAAAAGTGAACATCGGAACTGCTTTATTGGTAATCGTGAGTCTGTATGACTTTATTGTGAATGAAACTGATATTAAAACGACATTACAGTTTTATGTGTTTTTTTCCTTTCTCGCGACCATTAATCATGAATGTCTTCTTTCTTCACTAACTCTTTCACTGTGACTGCTATCTGCTTGTGGAACTGTCTTCCAGTGGAAATCCGCAAGGCCGCCTCTATGGGAATCTTCAAATCCAAACTCTTTAAACAATTCATCTCTCTTCAAGATACCAAACAAAATTGAGCACTTTATGTAGATATATTTGTGTATTTCGTTTATGTATGTGTATTATTATTGGAACGAAGTTCCTTATCGCGCGTTGCGAAAGGAGGCTAGACGGGAAAAATTAAGAGCAAAAGTTGTAACGACACTTTTTGCTATAGTTGTAAGCCGTGCGGCGTGCGCGTGTTTCTCTGTCTGTCTCTCTCTCTCTCTCTCTCATAGAAAGCAAGACAGTTATTTTCGTTTCGTCTTTCTATTTCGCATTGAACAGTGTGGTGTTGCGACGATTATTTTTGTTGAGTGTATACAGGTTTTTGGTAGATAATAAATATTAACAATAATAAATCCTGCCAGTGTTTCTGCCATTTTGGCCGGTGATTTTAACATCAACTTCAGTAATGAAAAATCAAAACCATTGCTACAGTTTCTAGATGAAGAATTTGATTTAAGAATAAACAATAATCCAGCAAAATCAACAAAAAAATATAATACTACCATCGATACAGTTTTTTCAAGAAATTTAAATAAAATAGAATCCCAAACATATGTTTCCTACTTCAGTTACCACAAGCCAATTATTACTAAAATTGAGCCAACTGATTAAGTTTATATTACATTATATTTGTTAATAATAAAAAAAAATACTAATATAACTTAAAAAAAAATAACATTTTATTACGTTTTTTTTTTTTGAATTTTGAAATTAAATACCTTGGGCATTTCCTCACCGACGACCTTAAAGACAATGTAGATATTGAGAGGGAGCGTAGGGCGCTGGCGGTCCGTGGTAATATGTTGGCCCGTAGGTTTGCCCGTTGTACAGATGAAGTTAAAATATCGCTTTTTAAGGCCTTCTGTCAGAGCTTCTACACGGGTAATCTGTGGGTAGCATATGCCAAAAGATCACTGGATGTCCTACGTATCCAATATAATAATATTTTTAGGATGCTGTTGAGGCTGCCGCGTTTTTGCAGTGCGTCGGAGATGTTTGCCCAACACAGGACTGATGGCTTTCATGCCATCATCCGTAAAAAGACAGCATCTCTGATGAGCAGATTACGGGATAGTCACAACAACATCTTAAAAACTGTTGCTGAGAGATGCACCTCTCCTATTTGGAAGCATTTCGTAAAAAAAATGATTTATTAATTAAGTAGTTGATTGTCTGATGTGTTGTTTCTATTATTATCTTTATTATTTTGTCATGTCTTGTCTTTTACTAACCAATTATGCATAAGTTGTACTAACAAAATGGACTGTAAACCGTCTTAAATAAAAACTTTTGATTTGATTTTGATTTGATTACAATTCTTTCACTAATTAATCGAAAGGAACTTCCGTTCCATCTGGGTGTCCCTTCACACCTCTCATGGTTATTTATTTAAAATTTTTGTAAGTTTATTTCTAAGTTTGTTTAAATTTCTATTTTCTGGCACTACCACTTTCTACACACTAGACAAAGGTTAGCTGGAAGAAAATTCTAATTAGCATTAAGTTCGCCTATGTATTATTTTATTAGTGCAATAAAGAATTTTCTAATCTAATGTCATTATGTTATTAATGACATTCATTAATTAATGTCATTTAATTTGACAAATTGTTGTTATTTCAACAAGTTAACTAATTATGTACTATTTAAAATAAAAACTAGTTAAGTACATAATTGATTTATCATCATCATCATCATATCAGCCGTAGGACGTCCACTGCTGGACAAAGGCCTCCCTCATTGATCTCCAGGAACTGCGGTTGGAAGCGGCCTGCATCCAACGCCGACCTGCGGTTCTTACCAAGTCGTCTGCCTATCTTGTGGGTGGACGTCCTACGCTGCGCTTGCCGGTCCGTGGCCTCCACTCGAGAACCTTTCGGCTCCATCGGCCATCCTGTTCTGCGCGCTATATGGCCTGCCCATTGTCACTTCAACGTGCTAATCCGTCGGGCTATGTCGGTGACTTGAGTTCTCCTACGTATCTCCTCATTTCTGATTCGATCCCGTAGAGAAACCCCGAGCATAGCCCTCTCCATAGCTCGTTGAGCGACTCTGAGCTTATTCATAAGGCCAATAGTGAAGGACCACGTCTCGGTTCCATATGTCATCACTGGTAACACACACTGATTGTAGACTTTCGTCTTAAGGCACTGAGGTATGTTGGATGAAAAGACGTTGCGAAGTTGAATTGATTTATAATGTCATAATAAGATAGGTTGGTCAAGACACCAGCTTCTTGATGGTATATCTTATTATTTTTCCACGTTTCCTCCGTTGAATTTATTCCGCAAGCTTCTTTGTTCAGCAATAAGGATATTTATAATAAATCTGATATCTATATAAAATAAAAAAATTACACGATTTATAACTCAAGAACGGCTGAACCGATTTAGCTGAAAATTGGTGGGGCTTAGAACCGGGAGCTTAGAACTGGGAGACGGACATAGGACACTTTTTATCCCGTTCGACCGCGTTCCCGTGTGACGTAACATAAAACGTCAAAGAGAATACAAGTCACTATAAAACGTGGTATAACAAAAACGCATCTGACATTGAATAACAAAACGCAAATGACAGCTAAACGTAATTTTATCTATGGTTATGTATGGTATAAAAAATCGGGTTAGTTACACCATTTATAACTCCAAGAAAGGCTGGACCGATTTTGATGATCTTTGATTTCTTGGATTTGTCTCCGCCCCAAATAGCAGAATAACTATTAAAATATCAGAAAAAATCACACAAAAAGACTGGGATGGCCGGGGACAACCATTGACAATTCTACCAGGGTGACGTCACAGCCCGCGTTATATGCATGTCAAGGCGGTATGATGTTCGGCGGGTCAACTGGTATAAGGATATTTCCTAAATGTTTCCTATTCCATAATTCCTCGCTTTGTTTGGAAAGTGCAGTTCAGCCGGTTGTTGTAACATCCGTCGGCCGACAGTAGCATCATTGTAAATGGCACAAACAAACCGGGCTGTGTTTACTAAAACACTTAAATAGGACGTCGTCTTCAGATATAATATTTAGTGCGCCAATGGACACTTATAATATTTATTTGGACTAGATTAAAGCTCTTGCCTTTTCGTTTCGTGTTTGTTGTTGGCACACTTCGTTACTTTGTAGAGAGATATGCGATGCATAGAATGACTGATGTTTTTATGACAGATTGTAAGTTTTCAAATAGCGAAATTTACTGCTGACATACTAACCAGACTCACGGACGGTCTTGGTACATTTTATGATCAAGAAAGCTGATAAAGTTAACAAGATCGGCCAAGTGCCAGTGAGTGTTTCGCGCCGAGGGTTTAGTAAACACGGCTACACATCAATCTACATTTTCCGGTATAAGCTGGCCTCTCATTCTACGAAAAGCCTACATAATGCGAGGTCAGCTTATACTGGAAATGTGTAGCTTGATGTGTAGCCGTGTGTACATTTTATGGTTTTTGCGATACATGATCAAGAAAGCTGATAAAGTTAACAAGATCGGTCGAGTGCGAGTGAGTGTATCGCGCCGAAGGTTTAGTAAACACGGCTACACATCAATCTATACATTTTCGGTATAAGCTGGCCTCTCATTCTACGAAAAGCCTACATAATGCGAGGTCAGCTTATACTGGAAATGTATATCTTGATGTGTAGCCGTGTGTACATTTTATGGTTTTTGCGATACATGATCAAGAAAGCTGATAAAGTTAACAAGATCGGTCGAGTGCGAGTGAGTGTTCGCGCCGAGGGTTTAGTAAACACGGCTACACATCAATCTATACATTTTCGGTATAAGCTGGCCTCTCATTCTACGAAAAGCCTACATAATGCGAGGTCAGCTTATACTGGAAATGTGTAGCTTGATGTGTAGCCGTGTGTACATTTTATGGTTTTTGCGATACATTATCAAGAAAGCTGATAAAGTTAACAAGATCGGTCGAGTGCGAGTGAGTGTATCGCGCCGAGGGTTTAGTAAACACGGCTACACATCAATCTATACATTTTCGGTATAAGCTGGCCTCTCATTCTACGAAAAGCCTACATAATGCGAGGTCAGCTTATACTGGAAATGTATATCTTGATGTGTAGCCGTGTGTACATTTTATGGTTTTTGCGATACATGATCAAGAAAGCTGATAAAGTTAACAAGATCGGTCGAGTGCGAGTGAGTGTTCGCGCCGAGGGTTTAGTAAACACGGCTACACATCAATCTATACATTTTCGGTATAAGCTGGCCTCTCATTCTACGAAAAGCCTACATAATGCGAGGTCAGCTTATACTTACTGGAAATGTATAGCTTGATGTGTAGCCGTGTGTACATTTTATGATTTTTGCGATACATGATCAAGAAAGCTGATAAAGTTAACAAAATCGGTCGAGTGCGAGTGAGTGTTCGCGCCGAGCGAGGGTTTAGTACACACGGCTAAACATCAATCTATACATCTCCGGTATAAGCTGACCTCTCATTCTACGAAAAGCCTACATAATGCGAGGTCAGCTTATACTTACTGGAAATGTATAGCTTGATGTGTAGCCGTGTGTACCTAGACTTATGTGAACTCAGAATACTTTCAAGGAAGATTAAAAAAAACTATTATACCTAGTTTGTTTTATTTTTCCGTAAGTTTTTGCATATATGTATATACATCAATCATTCCGAACAATTGTATTTTATCAGACGGTTTTCATCAAAATTTTATAAATATAAGACATTAAAAAAAACGGGTTTGAATTATATAAATTAAGCTCATTTATAAGTTTTATATGTACTTAACTATCTGACCCGCCCGCGGCTTCGCATGCATAGTATTTCAATAAAAACATTACCCTCCTTTTGCGGACTCGGGTATAAAGTAGCCTATGTCCTTCCCCAGGATTTAATCCATCTCCTTGCCAAATTTCATTACGATCCGTTCAGCCGTTTAGTTATGAAAAGGTAACACACAAAGTGACAAACAGTTAGTATGTATGTTTTATACATATAAACCTTCCTCTTGAACCGCTCTATCTATTGCTGAAAACTGCATTAATATCCGTTGAGTAGTGAAAAGATCTAAGCGAACAGTCAGCGGAAGCGACATCATTTTATAGATTAGATTAGATAATTCTTTAATGCACTAATAAAATAATACTTAGGCGACCTTAATGCTAATTAGCATAATTTTATACTATGTAAAAAAGACCTACTTGACCTACTAATTTTAAAATTTTGGTATTTTAGCCTTAAAATTAAATAAAAGGGCCCATAAAAAGGGGTTTTAATATTCGATTTAAAAAATAAACTAGTTTCAACTATATAAGTAGTAATAATAGTTTTTCGCCTTTGATTAGATCAATACCGAACTACATCTTATACCTAAAGGCTTGAATACACTAGGGCACAAACGGAGCGACATGTTGCAGAACATGTTGCTCGACAACTACGTGAATGTCCTGAGAGACAATGCCGTGGAATATTTTGCAGGCCACACTAGTCAGTGTTTATAGAAATGTCTCCCGAGGTTGTGACGATTAGTGCTGCGCACATACTTATTTCAAGATTGAAACGTAAACAAAAGCACGGTTTCGTTTCCCCACACTAGAGATGTTGGGGAGCACGTTGCGCACACGACTACAATCGGTAACAAATGGCGCGATACTGACGCGGGACGCGTGCAGTGTTGCCAGATGAACGGCTCACGTTCCCCCCATATCGTACCTCAAATCCCCCCAAAATTCAGGGTTTCAAGAAAAAAACCCCTATTATGAGAAAAATTCTGCTTGAGAGAAGGCTCTTTCCACAACTGCGTTAGAAAATGGCAACGACAAAATTCCTAATGCCAATTTGCTAACATGCCCGTAGCATGCCATCTCCGACTGCATTCTTGAAATTAAAAACTTCAACCCAGAACTCCACAGTATGCTCCGTGGCTACAAATGTAGCTAAGTCTTTTAAGACCATCTGCAGTGATGTCGACATCACTGCAGATGGTCATAGCTTAGCTTAGCTTCACTCAGACTTAGCTACATTTGTTTTACCAGGTTTTAACTGAGATGTTGCGTTCTTAGGGCTCAACAACTTGCAATGTTTTAAGTTTTTCATGTTATTTGGCAATAATTTTATTAAATACCACGGCTTGTTTCAGACTTTCAGTAATTCCCCCAATTTCAATTTTTGCCCCGCCAAAAATTCTCCCAAACATTTTATTCTCCAAAGTTCCCCCTATAGCTAAAAAATCCCTCATTTGGGGGGATTCCCCCCAATCTGGCATCAGTGGACGCGTGCGCTCGCTCTCGGAGCGGGAGCAAGCAACATGTCCCGCGTGACGTAAAATGTTGCGGAACTTGTTGCAGGACACTTTGCAACGTTGCAGCGACACGTAGATTGAGTGTTGCGCGTCATGTTCTGGGGCAAAATGTCCCCTAGTGTATCCGAGACTTAATGCTACAAGTTACCGAAACAGATAAATAATAATTAAAATGTGAATTAAAAAATTATAATTCGATAAAGAATCACGACATAAGTAGATAGGTTTTGATACCTAGTAATTCATATTACCTATTTAGAAGGTACCTAGTACCTACGTTTGTTAGTCCCTGAACTGGTGTATGCTAAAGTAATCAATAACTTGACTTGATAAAGTTGGTAGGTCACTACAACTTAGTTACTATGACCAGTTAACGTAATATCATCTGTATAGGTATTTATGATACCGACAATGTAGCGTATAACTAGTTTTGTACTATAATGTAATCATCACATTTCGAGCTTATGAGGTTTTAGTTACAAAAATTTAAACGTAATACTTGAATACTTACCTACTCTGATATCATTAGCTAAATATGTACCTACGTTACTCTAGAAACCTGATAATAATCGGAAAATATGATAATATAAAAACAGGTTTATTAATCTATAGTAGGTACTTTCCAAATTTTTGTCGGTTTGTAGAAAGTACTAAGTTAACGTGTGTTGAAGTACTAAATACTAAGTTAACGTGTGTTGAAGTATAAGTACTAAGTTAACGTGTGTTGAAGTATAAGTACTAAGTTAACGTGTGTTGAAGTATAAGTACTAAGTTAACGTGTGTTGAAGTATAAGTACTAAGTTAACGTGTGTTGAAGTATAAGTACTAAGTTAACGTGTGTTGTTCGAATTTATGTCTATATAAACAGACCTGCCTACTCTTCTTTCTTGTTTAATTGCCTTTCAGTATGAACTTATATCTTAAGGTTTTTTTTTGCAATAGTCTTAACATTCAATGCAATGTGCGGAAAAGAAATTTGTCTATTTCGTTTGCACCTTCCATACAACATGAGGTATTTCATAGCGCGTCTAAGAATTGACGTTTGATTGGTCCGCGATTTTAGGCTCTGGGATATTAAAATTTAAAACTTCAACAATTTTTGGCAGTAGTCGCGATCTTGTTTAAAACTCAAAAATAAAATATGAGATTTCAAGATACTTTCAATCAGTTAGCCTACGACTATACTATGATTGTTTGACCTCTCATGCCACCCAGCCCCGGATCTTGGGCAAACCGGGGCACCTGCCCCGGGCGGCAATATCAAAGGTCGCCAAACTATTCAATAAACATGTTTTTGGAAGAAAAAAAAACTTGTTTCAAAAAGCTCTTGGCATCCAGCACTCGTCGTATTATCGATTTTTCCACTCCCTACTCGTGGTCCACCTGGCTGTTTATTACTGCGCGCTGGAACAGAGAGGGCGCCCAATCAAGTTGCTGCCCCTGTTACGAAAAATTCTAGATCCGGCCCTGATGCTACCTCCACAACTAAAGCATGGCACTGTATTGTATTCCGGATTAACAATCTTATTTTCCCTCTTCCCCAGGCAAGCCATCAAACCACTGTCCGGGTCGGCTCTTTCGGTTCGGGCGACGGGGCCAGCCAACGGCAATGGCGACACGTCGGAGGGCAAACAGCCCAGCAAGTCTCGCCAGAAGAAATTCCAGAGGCACTTCCCCCAAGTCGGGCCTGAGGAGAAAGTGCTCAATTGTAAGTAAGAACCGCGAATTACTTACTACACTCTTAACTGAACCTTATTCTAATCTATGTTACTATCGTGAAACGGGCATTTGATTTTATGTTGTTTCCAACGTCGATCCATGATTTATCAGTTGTTGCACTTGGATAAGGTCAACTTTGATGGCCTCTATTGGTGATTCAGGACTTAAATCCTGCATTTTAGTAGCAAATCCACATGATTTTTAATACGTATTATTGTAATGTATACGTATTATTGATATAGCAATATCATCATTTACACTAAGTATGGGATAACAAAGTTACCTTGCTGATTGATTTCAGTTCATAAATGCAATGGCGTCTAAAGAAGTTCCTTACAGTTTATAGTTTAATACGCATGGCTGACCCATCTCAACAATTAATCTAGCCATGTGCTATTCAATGTTTCTGATTGTGATTTACTACCGCTATTCCTTATCAGAGTGTGAGAGATCTTAATTTATTCTGTCGGATAACCATAGCTACAAAATCCACAAAATCTATTAACCAAAGTGTTGTAAACAATAATATAAAAATCTGGTAAAAATCAATGCAAGTCGGTAATAAACTGACCACAAGGACACAATCTGCAGATGAAATCAATATGCAGGTATCATCGTCCGCGGCTTTAATGACTTCACCAGAGCAGGCTTATAAACGAACTTACGTAATTTCTGAGCAATTCAATAATTGGAAACAATTCACTATCAACAAAAGTATATGAATAAGATAAGTCAAGACTAAAGTCAAATACTGGAATCGAAGTTTTAATGATTGTGACGTCAAGCAATAAATTTATTACCCGTGCGCGATAAGTTGGGACCTGAGCGCGGTGACGTCATATTGGCGTGTTTGTACCGCCCGCAAAAAAGCGAACATAACAAGCAGCCGCCCGCGGCTTCGTATTTGTTTTTTTTAACCTAATTTATTATGTTATGAGAGGACGCTGCTTTTTATCTAATCTTTTTTACACTATTTGAATAAAATAAAAATACAATGTTTAAGTTTATACATTTATTTTATCTATTATTACATTATCTCATCTTCGTCACTACTTAGTGGATTTATGCCTTCTAGAGGTTGTTCTTCGTCCTCAGTCTCACTATAATCACTTGACGAAGAGGTATCCGATAAATTTACAATTAATTGCGATTCATTCGTCTCTTGTAAGAGGTCATCGTCCCAATACTTTTGTCGACAAACTTTTTACAAACTATAACAACAAAAACTACAACAACAAAACAATAACACAAACGAAAACTAAAAGAATTCCAGAGCGCGTCGTTACGTGACGTAGGCCAGTACGAGACTAAAAACCCTAGTAAAAAATAGTGATGCGAACGGTACAATACGGGCGCCATCGGGGAAGTGCAGGGGAAGCGGTCGGGGAGTCGCATTCCTAGCAGGTCCCAAGTTATCGCGCACGAGTAATACAAAAGTCAAAAAGGATAAAATAAGAAAGTTAAAAATGAAGAGGTAATATAGGTATTATAGAACGGGCAAAATAAAAATTGTTATGATAGAAAGATGAACGTATTGTGTAGTAACAGCTGAAGTATTTGCTGTTGCTCAGGGATACAACATATCGTTTTGTTAGGGAAAGAAAGAGATGTCGTGTCTCCAGTCAACTAACAAAAGATGCCAGATATAACGCTCGCTCCATTGTATATTTTCCTTTATCGCAAAAGGATATAAGACGAGTTCAAGGTTGGCGTTGGGTTTTCCCATTAAAACAAGATGAATTTCCTTCTTGACTGGCCTTCTTACAAAATTAATATTTCTTACAATCTTTGCGTCCTAGATCAAGATAATTCTAGTTCATTCAACTGTTGTGTAATAGCTTGTCAAGGTCTCTGACTGACGTATAACCATTTTAAGTCTCTATTTATGTGTTTTTAAGTCTTTATAAATTTAAACTAAACTGTTAGTCGTAATTGGCTCTTTCTTGGTTGAAACTTGACCATGTTGAAATGTAGTCCTGGTAATTGATCAAAGAACCAGTACAATTATCACACTTTCATGCAAATAAACTAAGATCTTTACAACTGGGTATCAAATCAAAGATATTCGAGATTCAGCTTGATTCAGCGTCTGGTGGCAATATGCAACTTGCAGAATTAGCTGGGTGAACGCAGTTACCAGGATTTGAGATGGTGCAGGCTTGGCCAGAAGTACCCAGACCATCCGCTCAGCTTATTCAGCCTTTTCCCGTAAGAATTATTAATTCATTGTCAAAACGTTCTGAGCTAACTAAAGCAGTAAATAACACAGCTCTTCAAATATATAGTTCTAAAGCTCGTCCCGAATTAAACTCAATTGAAATCAGCAATTTGATAGTTATTAAACATAACTGTTAAAATATCTATGGTTTCATCTAGAGCAGTGTTTCCCAAACATTGTTTTGCCATGGCCCGGTAATTTTCACACTGCCTCTTCGTGACCCCACTTAATACTTTTAAATCCAAGCTGGTTCCATTAGGTGTAAAATAATACACATTTATTAATAGTAAAAATGTTTTATTAATACTACATATTTTTGTATCGCCTATTTAGTCACTAAATTTTAGTGCGAAGTATGGAGCTGCTGCTTATTTTTCACTAAAGAATCCAGATTCGCGGAAAATGACGAAAGTTTTATCCTAAGGTCTGGTTCCACTTCAAGTCGGTTTCTATATTTATTTTTAAGGTAAACTAGTGTTGAAAACCCAGCTTCACATTTATAAGTTGCGACAAAAGGCATTAAAAAAGCTATTGCTTGATGAGCGTCGATCGATAGTAGGTATTATTTTTAAAACAAGGCGGAAATGTTGCGACCCGGTATTTTATTTTGATGGTCCGGTACCGGGTCTCGACCCGGCAAATGGGAAACGCTGATCTAGAGTCACGCTCAGTATAGTTCTAGAACACGGAGGCCACGGAACTATGAAGTGCCAGTTTTAGATCATAACATTAGGACTGGTTGTGGTGCCCAGATTCCAGATTGTTTAGAAAAAAACAGACGAGGGTTTTCTTATAAACTAAGAGTACTTGGGTGCAATAACCAACTAATGGCGGGTTTTTATATTCGTCGGTAACCGACTACGACTCGTATCTCCTTGAAAAAGTGACAAACTATTGACACGTTTTCAAGGAGAAACGAGACGTAGCTAGTTACCGACTGATATAAGAACCCGCCATAAGCCAACGAACCAAGGGCTTAAGTCATCAAAAATGTTTTGTTTATAGGGTTCCGTACCCAAAGGGTAAAACGGGACCCTAAAAACAAAACATTCTGGATGACTTAAGCCTGTTGTGTGCCGCTATAACAAAAAATACTAAAAACAGAATAAAATAAATATTTAAGAGGGCTCCCATACAACAAACGTGATTTTTTGCTCGTTTTTGCTCGACATTTATAACGGCAACAGGTAGACGCTTGAAATATTCACAAAATATTTAGTTATATATTCACTTTAAAAATAAATAATTAAATTAAAATAAAACAAATCTTTACGGGGGTCTCCGATACAACAACGTGATTTTTTTTGCCGTTTTATAGATAATGGTACGGAACCCTTCGTGCGCGGGTCCGACTCGCACTTGGCCGGTTTTTTATGTAGCTGTCAGGTCATGGCGTAATATGTGACACCATATGCGACAAAAATAAACCACGCATACTGAACTAGGTCAGTGCCACTGAATGGGATTAAACTACGGGATACTGCTATGCTTCGTTGAATTCTGGCGAGTAGATAGTGAGCTAGCTCTTTAGTCGCTGGAAGACGGATCTGCGACAGGTTATATTAGTGGAACGAAACGGAAGATTTCTATCTAGTAAATCCTGCGCTGTCTTCAAACATTGGTGAACGAACTGGTCGGCACGCCAACGATATCGTACGACCGTCGAGCTGGTCGTGATGGTTTGCATTTTGGTCAACACGTATCTCTTGGGGCTCATATTATTCCCTCACCGCCGTAGTCCATCGCCTGACGTCCCTTCTAACCGATCAGAATAATCAAAGATATGAGAGCAAGTGCCTATTTCACCATCTCCAAGTAGCAATATCTAATATTTTAATACGTCTTTTGTTTTGACACGAAAACAGAAAAAAAGAGAATGCTTTTTATCCGTCAATTAAAGTTACTCGGAGGTCGTGAAATAGGCACTCAAAGTATAACTTCCAATCAAACCGTCACAAACTCGAAAAAAAAGAAAACAGTACTCTTGGAAACTAATAATATCTTCGACTGTTATCTTTGTTTTTATCAAATTAGATCCAATCAAACCGTTTTTATGACATCGATTCGACATTCAAATTACTTACTGCTTTCTCTTTCTCAGAAAGGCACTTGCAACTCTTGCAAGTCGTGAAATTCGGCCGAACTACTTGACAGGTGTAAATATAACATTAGGGTGTTTAATTACTGTCCGTTTATACGGTTTCCAGTCACCTACCTTATGCGTATAAATTAGAGCGGCTTATAAGTAAATCTTACCGAATTGGGGTCAAACCCTACATAATATTGATTGGCGTAATTTGAATAGACTATAGATTAAGGGGACACCGGAGGGACAATCGCCCATACAACACGTACTACCAAGATCATTTCTAATTGGAGCATATTTCTACCTTAATAAAGTATTATTTTAATTTGAATAGTATTTATCTAGGTTCCCAACCATATATTAGATCAAAATACTTACCTAAAATGAAATAGAAGCGTATCGCATTCTGCATGTGTTTACGTCATAAAAGACCTGTTTTCAACCTAATTGTTTCGTATTAAAAACAACATCTTACGTATCCTAGTCATGGGAACATAGATTATATCGTCTAGTTACAGAATAACAACACAATGAGAAAAATACAACACGTTTTCAGTCATCATTTTTGGTATTACGGAACACGGTCAAAATCTAATCAAATTTAGAATCGTTCTATTGCTATCACTGTCGCTCTGCGTGGCTAAACTTCGTCACTAAACAGGGATAGCGATATTCAGGCCGAAGTTTTTGACGCGGCCGAATTGAAGTTGCGCTCAGGGTTCGCCGGCGCGTTAATAGGGCCCGAGTTTGAGTTTATAGAAACTCGATATTGAAATACTTCAGAAAGCTTATTTAACAGTTTTTGTTTTGAATAGTTACTATTGTTTGTTGTTACAATTTTGGTACTTTGGACTGAATCCATTACTAATGTAATTATTATCGTCGTTATTAAATTAAATGTTGATAATATCAAGAAACAATCTCAGTTATAGTATAATTTCAAACACGGTAGGTACGAGTTTGTCTAACAGCGCTTAGGGACAACCGCCCATTTCTTCTCGTTTTATTTCATCTCTTTTCTCTCTTTCTACTGTTACTAAATCATATATTTTTTCCGTTTCAGATTACTCCTGCGCATTGGTGGGTGATCTCCTACTCCAAGGCCATCTATATATAACCAAAAACTATTTCGCTTTCTATTCCAACGTCTTCGGATATGTGACCAAGGTAAGCAGCATAGTTTGCGATTGCGACACTGCACGGTTAGCGACTTAACTTTATAACAAGTTAAGGCTTTAAACAATTGCTTGATAAGACGTACCAAAAACCGTAAGAGTCTGACTCGTGCAGAGAGGGTTCCTCAATTTTTTAAATATCAACAATTACAAATTAACAATTTACGCATTTGCTTTTGTGCTGTGAGACATAGCTTCTTGCCAAATTTCATGATTTTAGGTCAACGGGAAGCATCCTGTAGGTTTTGATTTATTCAAAAATATGCCGGCGTATATGGCCTTACTTATTTTTTGACGGAGTTGATTTTTTCGCAGCTCCAAGGGCCTAAGGCTAGCTCCAAGGTTAGACCTAAGTATAAGACTCGTACTATATGGCATCCGGCCTGGTCAGGGACCTTTTTTTAACGGCCCCTGACCAATCCGTCGCACGACCTAACATTTGAATGTTTCCTGCATCGACTACACACGATCCGAGGCCATCCGACCTGGAAGCAACCGGATGCTCCGGATATGCAGGATCGGGGAGACCCGGATGCCATATAGTTCGAGCCTCACAGTAAATTCCGGTTTCGGGCGAATTTTAATAATTATTTTTTTTAATCTAGTTTTTATCAGATATAGTGTTGCTTTCTATCAGTTAAAGAACTTTCAGAATCAGTATTGTCTGAGATTACCCTCTACAAACAACATACCCTCTACAAAAGTATAGATATAGGAACATAATATGTGATTCACCTAAACAACTGGCCACTTGAGACCACTGTTTTACGTTCTAAGAATGTACTTTTTAGGAATCTGCATGATAACGAGCATGCTTTTAAGTAACACAGTTGTTAGAAAAATTCCTGTCCACAAAATTATTAAGGTTTATAGAACTTGATATGGTTAACTTTTGTCACTGACAGTTTTAATAACTATGGTTTTTTTAAGGGGTAAGCGAAAAGAATTGATTATGCGTACTAAATATTGTTTCAATCAAACAAACAGACATGCAAGAACATCGAGAAATTTCAGTTTGGGGCAAACTACTACTTCTCCTGAAGTCTTCGGGCAACCTATTGACTCCCAACACCAAAGTTGGCCATAGAAAAGAATGATATTGTCAACTTTTCTAACATTTTTTTAAAAACGTTAACTTTTAATGACTTATGTAAATGGTAACTTAATTATACTTTAAAGGCAGAATAGTATAAGCTTTTTTGGAACATGCTTTATTTACTTGAGGTAATAAGTACATATAATAAATTTATTATTTACTACAAAGGTTTCTGGTTGAACTGGCCGCAAAAAATAATTCTTGATTATCTCTATAAATAAAAATTAAATGCTGTTCGTTGCTAAGCGCATCACTCAAATGAAAAAATTTGCCTAATCTATATTTGGCTAATTTTTTGAATGTTCGTCATAGTCTGAATACGGTTAAAAGAGGAAATAAATTGGAAAAGTAGCCCGGAACATATGAAAATTTTTAAAAACTGAAACTGTTTTTTTTCTATGAAATTGTTTTTACTTAGAAAACTGAAATTATGAAATTGTTGTGTGAACTCCATTATAAGCTAAAGTGTATAATCCGGGTTATCTAGTTTTTAATTAACAGATATAATTTCGAGATTATTATATGCTAGTTAAAGTTAGTCTTACTTTATTACCAAACCCTAAGCTCATTAAATGAACACGTAAAACGATTTCACATACATTTAGAACACCGTAACTGGTTCATTAGGCGCGTGTTAATAAGTCTAAGTAGAAATTATGTTGCAGCACACACTGTTGGAATGTGTACCTTCAAGTATTTAAGGCGTACTTTGGCACAATAACACGGAAATGGTAAAACCTTTGGTTCTCTGAGGTCTGGATTTAAATCCCAAGAATAAGGGAGCTCTTCAGAAAGGGTAAACATTTTCAAGGGTCGGCAACGTGGGATACATAAATAATCTTTTCACACCACCTGCTCGACAATGATGGCGATTCTGTTGTTTACGCTGACTAACTAAAATTGTGTAAAATATAAACGGTCTATTTTGTTTACGCTAAAGATCAAATTAGAATGACATTTAAAGTGACATTTCTAAAATTAAGTATTTTTACTAAGATGGCGTGTTTTTGGGCTAGTTTTAGTCAGCAGTCAAATTGGTGCTGATTAAAACTAGCCCGCAAGCACGCCATCTTAGTAAAAATTACTTAATTTTAGAAATATCACTTTAAATGGCATTCCAATTTGATCTTTAGAGTAAACAAAATAAGACCATTCGTATTTTACACAATTTTAGTTAGTCAGCGTAAACAACAGAATCGCCACCAATGTCAAATTATATGTCGTGTAAACCTTACCGAAAGCAGGTGATTAAATCCCTACGGCTGAGCCGGGAGTAAAGTTGTACTGAATTTCATTATACCCTCGCGGGCATAATGTGATTTGAATTTGGAACCTCATCTGTAATCAAATTTGAACCAAAGAGACCCACACATTATGAACTTATTCGTAAATCGAACTAACCTCTGCACGGAATGCACCAACCTAGATTTAGTTTTTTATTGTCTCGCATGTCTGCATCTTGGGCGTGCTTATATCCCTCTCTGCACTCAGGATTCTAGTAACTCTCTAATACGTTACGTTCGGGATTCAATATAGCGTAAGACACTGCTTTATCCCCTCGTTTGAGAATCTACAATTTTATGATCCTATTACCTACCGCCGTGGGCTTCGAAGGCGTGGTTTGTTAATAAAAAGTAGGTTATGTCTAAAAAACAACAAGGTCATAATCCATCTGGCTTATGTAATTACTATGTAAGACCTTATTTCTTCTTCTTCTTAGCGTGTCAAGGGTTCTACGTTTTAATTTAGAGTATGTTGGACAGGTGTTTGGCCACAACAATAGCATTAGGCGAGGCGGTTATTAGGTCCTCCATCGTGCAGGTGTTCGGGCACAAAGAGCACATTAGCAAGTGCTGCATTGACTGTGCGGGATCATTTTTTTTTTTCGAATGGACTTATCTCGCTGTTGGCCTCTGAGGCCGTTGCAGCTTAACCGAGCTTTTGGCGAGCGCAGAAGGCGCTCAGCCCTATAATTTTTTTTTATTAGGCAACTAGCGCAAGGGCACCACTTAGGTACGAACCTCGGCTTGGGCTGTTGCCGGGACGGGGATAGGAGAGAAACGCCCGGGTACGTGCTTGTACCTCGTGTAGGCGGCGACTAAAGGGACTCGTCGACCTCGCCGGCGAGGTCGGTGTATTTGTGGAGTGTTTGCTATGTCTAATGTGGATGACTCACCCGCATTAGCGGAAGTGATTTCGTCATCCGGGTCTCCGAGAACGTGTATCGGACGACGGAGGGTTTAAACTGTGCGGGATCACCGCAGTCGCACTGCGTTAAGTTAGGGTCCCTGAATCCCCATTTGCACATATTAAGTCTGCAGCGGCCAACCTTAGTAAATAAATACTTTATTTTATTTTTTATTTTATTTATCTATAGGTACATGAATACCAAACACGAAATCGGTTCAGCCGCTTACTTGCGAAGAAGCAACAAATATATAGATAGACAGAGATAGAAAGTACTATAGAATTTATAATATTAGTGTTAGATTACTGAGCAAAAGATCTCAGCTAGGTCATATCGGTCAAATCTACCAGTGGAATGTTGTATCAACCAGTCGGAATTTTTGGGAAACTATGGCGCCACCAGTTTATGTCCAAGTTGTGAAAAAGCAACAAACAGATAGATAGACAGAGATAGAAAGTTACTATAGAATTTATAATATTAGTGTTAGATTACTGAGCAAAAGATCTCAGCTAGGTCATATCGGTCAAATCTACCAGTGGAATGTTGTATCAACCAGTCGGAATTTTTGGGAAACTATGGCGCCACCAGTTTATGTCCAAGTTGTGAAAAAGCAACAAACAGATAGATAGACAGAGATAGAAAGTACTATAGAATTTATAATATTAGTGTTGGATTACTGAGCAAAAGATCTCAGCTAGGTCATATCGGTCAAATCTACCAGTGGAATGTTGTATCAGCCAGTCGGAATTTTTGGGAAACTATGGCGCCACCAGTTTATGTCCAAGTTGTGAAAAAGCAACAAACAGATAGATAGACAGAGATAGAAAGTTACTATAGAATTTATAATATTAGTGTTAGATTACTGAGCAAAAGATCTCAGCTAGGTCATATCGGTCAAATCTACCAGTGGAATGTTGTATCGACTAGTCGGAATTTTTGGGAAACTATGGCGCCACCAGTTTATGTCCAAGTTGTGAAAAAGCAACAAACAGATAGATAGACAGAGATAGAAAGTTACTATAGAATTTATAATATTAGTGTTGGATTACTGAGCAAAAGAACTCAGCTAGGTCATATCGGTCAAATCTACCAGTGGAATGTTGTATCAACTAGTCGGAATTTTTGGGAAACTATGGCGCCACCAGTTTATGTCCAAACCAATCAGAAAAGTCTATAATCACAGCCAATTAGAAACAAAGTGCTACCTAAAAAGGTCGTCTACAAATAGATTTGTAATTTGCGAACTAGATTATCTACTTGGCTAGACGGCTACCACTGCTAATTCTTGTTTCAATATTAGTGTTATCATATTTACTACAGCGGGTAACGGTTTGCAAAGAATAGGTTTACATATTTGGGTTTCATATTTGTGTGTTGTACTTATGTTTTTGTAATTTTTGTTAACTGTTTGTTTAGGTTTGTGGCTAGTTTTAGGTATCATAACCCCTAAAAAAAAACTGGTCGATAATACTAGAACCCAGTAGAAAAATAATCAGTTTAACTCAACGTTTTTTTAGTGTACAGTTCTACATGGTAAGAAGCTAAGTTCCATGTATTTTTTGTTTAAACGTTTTTTTTATTATTCCAGCTACTAATCCCAACAACATCAGTGCTAAGGATAACAAAAGAAAAGGTTGCCCGTATAATCCCGAATGCAGTGGGGGTTTGCACACGTGACGAGCGACATGTGTTTGGCTCGCTTCTCTCCCGCGATTCCACCTACAAGCTGATGATGCACGTATGGAAGGCGGCGCGCGCGCCCGAACTAGTCACACCTAACAAGGCGCAGGTATTTACTAAGCAAAAAAATTACAATTAAATGGTTCAATGGTAACATATATAAATAAATGTCACACAGCGCTATCTAGCCCCAAACTAAGCAGAGCTTGTACTATGGGAACCAGATAACTGATAGAATACTTATATACATTTTAAAAAAAAAAAACTTATAATATATAGAGAAACAACCAAACCCGGAACAAATATCTGTAGACCATGCAAACATTTGTTCGGCGGCGGGAATCGAACCCACTACTCCCTGCGTCTCAGCCGGCTATTCGCCCACTGCGCCACGGAGGTCGTCATATATATTCGTGGCTCGCTTTGTTTACTTCTTTATTTTTATTACTCAGCAAATTTCAGCTTGTCTGAAATCTTAATTAGCATCGATAAACCATTTAGACTTTGTTCTCTTCACTGAATTATATTGACTCGTTTAGTTCGACAATTCAATCTGCATTTTAATAGCATTTGGCGTTTTCATCAAAACCTGTATTTTTGTGGCTTCCTAAGTCATAAATAATATTAGTGCTGATGTTCTTTTCTTAAATTCCTACTGTATCAAGTTAAAGCGGCTCGCTTCGTTCACCACAGTTTATGAATCAACCTTTTATCGTCTCGTACCATTATCGAATTGACAATATCGGATTGCAAGGTCATTTTGTAACCTCAAGACAGTATCCTTGATACCACAAAAAAGTTAAACAGCTGTTCAACGCGTGTTTAAAAATTACTTAATAATTTTTTTATAGGATTTTTTAAACACGCGCTAAACAGTGTTTAATTTTTTTTCTGTTAGATTAGAACCCTATTTGTCTGCACTACAAAGCTGAGTTCTCATTTTCTCACCTATCGTTACGTTATCGCTACCCTTGGTTTTATTTTAACTTTCTAATAAATGTATTGTATATTATATAATGGACTACTTATTAATTATTAGTATGGAATATTTATATCCCATGCTATATTATTATATACTTAAGTGTACTTATTTTTATATATATACTAGCTGTTGCCAGCGGCTTCGCACGCGTGGTATGCCAATAAAACGTAGCCTATGTGTTAATCCAGGTTATGATCTACGTACATACCAAATTTCATCGCAATCGGTTGAGCCGTTCCGGCGTGAAAGAGTAACAAACATCCATACATACAAACTTTCGCGTTTATAATATTAGTAGGATATATATATGTATATATATATATATATTTATATATGTTGTTTATTGTTATTTTATTAAAAGCTACCATCCTATAACGTTCTCTCGTGAAATCTAGTCCATCCAAACGTTGTCTGGAAGATATCGCTTTTAGTGATAAGACCGCCACTTGTATTTCCGCCTGTGTTATTTGTTCTCTATATTGTTTTCTTAAATTTAAGTGTTCGGGAAACTTCGCGATATCTTCTCGTCCAAAATTCCCCAGAGCCTGAAGACTAAAGTCTTCAACCAGTGTGTGTTGCCAGTGATGACCTATAGCACTGAAACGTGGTCCTTTACTCATGGCCTCATGACCAAGCTCAAGGTCGCTCAACGAGCTATGGAGAGGGCTATGCTCGGGGTTTCTTTGCGTGACAAAATCCGCAATGAGGAAATCCGCAGAAGAACTAAAGTTGCCGACATAGCTCACAAAATTAGCAAGTTGAAGTGGCAATGGGCAGGCCACATCGCTCGTAGAACCGATAACCGTTGGGGAAGAAAGGTTCTCGAGTCGAGACCACGGACTGGAAGACGCTGCGTAGGCCGGCCCCCCACAAGGTGGACCGACGATCTGGTAAGGATCGCGGGGAGCCGTTGTGCGCAAACGGCTACCAACCGCTCGTTGTGGCGATCTAAGGGGGAGGCCTATGTTCAGCAGTGGACGTCTTCCGGCTGATGATGATGATGATGAATAAAAAATACTTTAATGTACACCATATAAACAAAAATGTACAAACAAAATAGAAAATACAAAGCAAATATTACAATGGCGATCTTATCGCTTAGAACTTCTTCCAGACAACTTTTGGAAGGAGAGGATTTTGTTGAACTAAGATAATAGTTTGAATAAATGAAAATTCTTTATTATACCTTACAAGCTAGACACAACAGTTAAAAAGAAATAAAAAAACCAATAATGGGCGATCTTATCGCTTAACAAAGCAATCTCTTCCAGACTACCTTTGAATGGAGAGGATCATTGCTTAATGGAAGATTGACCGAGGTGTAAATAGAATACTTATACTTAATAATAGAAAAATTAATTATCCTTAAATACATATATAAAAATTGTGATATACAGTAAAACGTTATCTTTTCATTCATTCATTCATTCATCTATCTATCTATCAATTTCCAGGACTTACCTACATCAGAAGTGGAACAGGACGCGTCAGAATACTCTCCCGAAGACGACAGCAGTTCGGCTGGAGACAGATTAGACGTGCCCGAACCGCCTGTTATTAGGAGAGAGTCCGAGGCGCTTATTGGGACAGGTAAAATCATTCTAAAACCAATCAAAACGAAAATATTTTTATTCATTAAAACCACAGGGATCACTTTGAAACGTCAATTTTACTGCCTGTTTTTCCGCCACCCAGCCAGGAAAGAACGGCAAGAAACAAGGCTGGTTGTTTTTCTTAATGGTCCTTTTAGAATACATAACAATAAAGACAATAAATTACGTCTAAATTGTAACATTTTTGAACGAGTTGGAGCAATTTAAATCCCCAGTTTCTCTATCTTTTAATCCTATCCTACTAATATTATAAACGCGAAAGTTTGTATGTATGGATGTTTGGTACTCTTTCACGCCGGAACGGCTGAACCGATTGCGATGAAATTTTGTATGTACGTAGATCATAACCTGGATTAACACATAGGTTACTTTTTATTGGCAAAACGCACGCGTGCGAAGCCGCTGGCAGCAGCTAGTATTTTATATATCGGATTATTTAGATGATAGAGAAGCTTGGAAGGATGGAAGGATTGGAATTGCTCCAACTCGTTCAAAAATGTTAAAATTTAGACGTATTTTATTTTCTTTATTGTTATGTATTCTAAAAATATCATTTAAAAAGAACAACCAGCCTTGTTTCTGGCCCTTCTTTCCTGGCTTGGTCGCGAAGGAACAGGCAGTAAAATTGATGCTTCAAAGTGAAACTTGTGATTTTAATGAATAAAAATATGTTGATTGAGTTTTGTTCTTAATCGTTTGCTAACCCCAATCTTCTTTTTTGCTAAGGTCAAATTTACAAAATCTTAATAAATTAAAGCTTGTTTTTTTTGTATAAAAGTCATATAAATAAATATTTATATTTATACCTTAGAATAACTACGCTACAAAACACGTGCCAAAAATAGGCCATTGAAGTGGAGCCATATAGGAGGTATAACGTCCGCGCTGTCAGTTTTATGAGCCAGTTGTTAGTGAGAGCAGCTTTCGGAAAATAAAAAGATATGACGGTTTGTGCAATGGGGAATGTGTGCCGTGTTACAAGTCTTTGTATACCGCATACAAGCAAATAAATGAATTATGAAAATGTCTATCCGTTTGCTGCATTACTCTTGCGCTTGTGGGTGTCGAATGTAAGACACGGCGGCACTCACGCACCATTCGCTCATACATTTGTAAAACTAAAGACATCGATTAACACGTGTCTTCCTGTTGCTATACTCTGCCAGGACTCATATGTGAAACTATCTACCTGTTACAATTTTGTGTAACACCACGTGAAAACAATAAATGTATTGAGTGTTGATTTGTATTTTTTTGTTGCTTGATATTCCTTATTATAAATACGGGATTTATCACGGGCCTCATCGGTGTTTCGACTGACAATGTTTCGGTTCAATTCGTGAACCTTCATCAGGGTGAGTGCGATCCGCTCCGAATAACGTCTCGCCTCGCACTGACGGTAAGTGATAAATCCCGTATTTATAATAATGTTCGAGTTTAATCACGAAAGTTTTCTAAGTAAAATTACCTGGTATTGATTAAAGTATGTATCGCATAATACTTACCATTTTGTTTGAGTGTATAAATTTAAATAAATGCATGTTACTGCTCACTATATCGAAATAATATTTGTAATACTAAGTATAATTACATTTCTCAGTAAGTGATTTATTTTGTAAATCGTATGATAATAAAGAATCTTGAACGGTACTTGTGGCCTACCAATATGGAATTTAGTATGAAACTTGTATTCTATGTGTAGTTATTAAAACAGGAATAATGTTACTTAAGCTTCATTAACTTAATTTTATTAAACTTAAATTCTTTTATTGTTTAATATCGATATTTATTTTATTTGGATACTTAATCGGAATAACCGAATTAACGGAAGAGCGAGACCCTCTAACAAAGGTATTTTATACTTAAAAGAGGGTCCCAAACCCATGAAATGCATATAAATTAAGATTACTGAAATAAATATATTTGATTTTGGAGTTATTCTAAGATAATGTTTTGCACTTCCAGTGGGCGCCGCGGCAGTGATCCAGCCCGCGCTACTGACGGGCAGCAGCACCGCGCACAAGCCCCGCTCCTCGCGCTGCTATGCGCTGCTGATATCAATGGCCGTGCTCCTAGCCATCTCTGCCACGTGGCTCTGCTATAAGCTGTATCTGACGAGGCATTATCCTATGCAGGTGAAAACTCATCCACCATATTATCCGACCATATCTTTCACAAAAATCCTCTCCATCCGAAGGATGCCTGGAAGAAATCACTTCAACGCGATGTGTCTTCTATTTTATCTATAATTTTTGTTTTGTTTGGTGTACAAGAAAGTGTTTTCATTCATTCACTTCTTGTTTATGGCTACTGTGACTAGCAGATAACCGGTCACGGCCTTTCTCTGCCGCGCCGATTTGATCCAGAGTGCCCGAATTGGCGCCACTTAAGGTACTCCTACACAGCTGCAATATAAACAGCAATATAACATTTTATATCTTACGTTCAGACCGATGCGATGTTACAAAAAGTTATCGTGTTATATAAAGTATATATGTATATTATATACAGTTATATAACTGCCGTTAGTCGCGAATTCCGCGCGAGCATTCCAGATTCGCATAAAACCAGATGTGTAATTTTGTTTGGATTAGGACCCTTTCCTTTTATTCAATCAAGCTTTTCAAGTGTAACAATGCTTTTTATAATCTGTAAACAAGACAGTAAACTTAAATCAGCGAAATGTGGTGCCTAGCTCCAAACAATGGCACGCATGCCCAGCCTGCCCCACCACCTGCACGATGGGGCAACTGATGACCTGCTCCGACGCCGCACTGACCGTGGCGAGGCTCAAAATGACTGTAGTCTTGAGACGTCGACACGAAAGAAGAAGCGAAATTGTTTTTTCGTACCACTTGCTCAAAAAAGTGACATTCTATGCCACAAAAAGCGAACATAACAATAGTCATTTTTAATCTGTTAAAAACAGGGAAAGAAAATTGTACTGAATTTCATTCATCCTCTAGGGGGAGAATGTGATTTAAATTAAAAAAAATTTATTTTTAAAAATTAAATTTTAAAAAATTTAAACTTTTACTTCCAATCCTGGACTACGCCGACGCCTGCTATCTTGACATCACTGAAGCCCAACTGAGCAAACTTGAGCGCCTTCAAAACCTCTGTATTCGGTTCATATTTGGCTTGCGCAAGTATGACCATATTTCTGATTTTCGCACAAAGCTCAAGTGGCTCTCCATCCGTCTTCGCCGGAATGCACACATACTGTCCCTTTTGTATAACATCCTTTTTAACCCTTCTTCTCCCTTCTATCTTAAGGAGCGTTTTGAGTTTCTCCATCAGGCTAATGATCGCAATTTGCGTTCTTCAGATTCCCTCCAACTTAAAACTCCTGTCCATACGACAGAGTTTTATAGTCGATCCTTCACTGTAACAGCCGTACGATTGTGGAACGATTTGCCCCTCTCTATAAGAACATCCAAGTCTATTAGTAATTTTAAAACAAAAGTGCACACCCATTATCTGTCCTTGTGTTGAAGTTGTAGCTGCTTGTTAATTCATCATAACCACTTTTAGAGTTGCTTATTTAAATTAAATTTGTGTTATTACTGGTAATTTAGGTTTATAGTATGTAGATATGTTTTTAAATTTATATAGATGCACCGCCGTCATGTGTTACATTTTGATCCTGTCCATACAAAGGTTGTCTGGAAGAGATCGCTTTTAGCGATAAGACCGCCCATTGTACTAAATCTATTTGTACGACTTATGTTCTGTATTTTACTTTGGTGTACAATAAAGAGTTATCTTATCTTATAAACGTTAAGTTTATTTTAATTTATTTTTATAAATAAGTTAATGTTCTAAAAATACGTTACGATGTTAAATCAAATACTCAAATCAACTCGTCAACAATAAATGTACCAAACAAAAATTATCAATAATTGGACGAATGTTTCGAATGTTAATTTTTACTTTTAATTGTCATTATTTTTAATAAATGCTTATGTCATATTATTATTGTGTTAATTTTTTCGCAAATGGTACGAAAAGTAGAGTATTTTTCTCGGTGATAAAGCTGTCTTAGTTTTGGGTGAACTTAAACCCCTCGCTAAACTCAGGACTCGTCTTAAATCCCTCGCTTCGCTCGTGATTTAAGTTTTTAACACCCTCGCTACGCTCGGGAGTAAACCTCGAGTCCTTCGTTACGTTAGCGATTTAAATCGTCACCCGCGACAGAAGACACTGCTTTATCCCCTTGGTTAATAATCTACTATATTCCGTCCTAAATCTTGAGTCCCGTGCAACGCTTGTTATATCCTTAACACTAGAGCATTATCATAATTCTGTCAATTTCCATGTCTAACAAGCCAATGGCATCTTGCCTACTTCTTAATCATGTTTTAATTGTGTTATTAGCCACCTTATAAAATGAAATGCAAATGTTTTATAGATATATTCGTAATGTTTGTTCCAGGAGGACTTATCAAATCTAACAGGGGAAGAGTTATATTCAGAGCTGGTTAGATTCCGCGCGCGGTTGCACGGCCGAGCCGCGAACGAACTGCACACCTTCCTTAGCTCCAATTTAGTACTGCTCAGTAAGGTATGAAATAATACTTCCAATTGATGTTTTTATGGCCGGTTCCTATAAACGTCGGTAAACACCAGCAATACGTTTCTGCTTGAAAAAGTGACAAGGACTTTTGACACTTTCAAAGATTAACTTTTCGTACCGCGTATGTTTACCAATGTTTATAGGAACCGCCCATTAGACGTATTCCAGAGTGGTGGTCTCTTTTGAAAAGGCTCGCCCGAGAAAGTACTACCACCATACCTATTGGCGGCAGAAATGCCGCCAAGCAGCAGTTGCCGGTGCAATTACAGGCACATGAGGTCTTACACCTGTATGCCTCAAGTTGATAGACGCAGGGCAGTGCATGGTAGGGCACGTTCCTAAGGTGCGTCACCTACGAGGCAGTACTTTGTTATTGGCGATGGTTACCACTTAACTGGTGGGCCATATGCTTGTTCCATCTTAGGCCGGCTTGCGTTACGCCTAAACGTATTTAGCGACTAAACATATTTCAGTTTGACGTATGATTTGACTACTCTTTAAATCATATTTGGCCACTAAATACGTATAGGCATCGTCGCGCTAGTCGCCCTTAGTGTTGTATAGGAACAAGAAAACTTTAATACTGAAATAATTTTAAGACCTACATATGTAAACCAACATGTACGAAATTGACTTTGAGAATAAATAAAAAAAATTAAAACCCCTGCCCTATAAAGAACCCGTCATACATTTCTGTTTTACAGCTGAGATCTCTTCACTAAAAAATCTTTATTACAGCGCTCTCTGCGAGCGGCGATGGTGTTAGCTCAGCGATGTTAACACCATAACACCTATCTAAGAACCATTGCCGATAAATCACAAACCTTTTACAAAAAACTGAATCTAAATCGGTCAAACCGTGTTGAATGGAAACATTCGTTATCTGCACACATAAACAACCTCTCACCTTAAACGCATACACCTCCGTTCCGTCGTGGGTAAAGAGGCGTTTCTTACAAATTCACCCTGTAGACATTATTAAATACCGCTTCATTTATAAAAATACCTTTTGATTTTCAAGTCCGTCAATCAACCATGTACCTAGTCAGGTCATAAGTATTGTCACACAGTAAAAACTTTTCTTTTAGAATGCTGGCCACAAAAAAGTTTATAGAATTCGAATTTCGAATTGTTCATGAAAATAAATATGTATACTTTTTAGAATTTTACTCATTTTTAAATATGGAGTGGACGCTTAAAGAAGACCGTGTTGCAGTTATTGCGTTGCATCGTTGCGGTTACGCACCAATTCAAATTTTTGACATACTGAAAAATTTGAATATAACCAAAAGATTCGTTTATTGCACCATCAAACGATACAATGAAGACTCTAGTGTAGATGACAGGTCAAGAAGTGGTCTGTTAGGACTCCAGCAGTGATAAAAGCTGTGAAGGCGCGAATTCAAAGAAATCCCAAACGTAAGCAGAAACTGTTGGCCCTTCAGATGGGGTTAAGCAGAACCACGGTGAAAAGGGTGTTAAATGAAGACTTAGGGCTTCGGACATATCGAAGAAAAACAGGACATCGTTTTAATGATCGTCTAATGGACCTGAGACTGAAGAGATGCCGCGCTTTGTTGAAGCGGTACGCGGGAAAAAAATATCGGGAAATTCTTTTTTCGGATGAAAAATTTTTTACCGTAGAAGAGAGCTACAACAAACAAAATGATAAGGTGTACGCACACAGAAGTGAAGAAGCGAGCAACCGTATTCCGCGTGTCCAACGAGGTCATTTTCCATCCTCGCTCATGGTATGGTTGGGAGTTTCTTATTGGGGCTTAACAGAGGTACATTTTTGTGAGAAAGGTGTAAAAACGAATGCAGTTGTGTATCAAAATACAGTCCTGACGAACCTTGTGGAACCTGTTTCTCATACCATGTTCAATAACAGGCACTGGGTATTCCAACAAGATTCGGCGCCAGCTCATAGAGCGAAGAGCACACAAGACTGGCTGGCGGCGCGTGAAATCGACTTCATCCGGCACGAAGACTGGCCCTCCTCCAGTCCAGATTTGAATCCGTTAGATTACAAGATATGGCAACACTTGGAGGAAAAGGCGTGCTCAAAGCCTCATCCCAATTTGGAGTCACTCAAGACATCCTTGATTAAGGCAGCCGCGGATATTGACATGGACCTCGTTCGTGCTGCGATAGACGACTGGCCGCGCAGATTGAAGGCTTTATTTAAAATGACCTCCGTGATTTTGAATACAGAATCACGGAGGTCATTTTAAATAAACTTTAATGTCATAAGAATCTATGTTTTGTAAAATTCATTTTGGTATATAAATGGTTACATAATGAATAAACTTGTTTCAATTATTTTATGTTCAACATGTGACAGAATTTATGACCTGAGGTATACCCTTGTTTATACTCTTGAGGCTTTGGTTTCAGTGCGGCCACGAGGCCTATTGTGATCGCCACTTGTGTTTATGTCGCCCCTAGTTCATGGGGGCGTTCAAAGTTCACCATTTAGTTCTACAGCTGTTATAAACTGTAGTATATTCTTATTGTCCGTTCACACAGACCTGCTCGGAGAGAACACATTTTTATTGCTTTTTTAAAAAAGAGTTTTTTCATTTCACTTCTTTTTTAAATGGAGCCGACCTAACGCGGTCAGTGTAAAACCTATCAACCTTATTTCAATGACCCAAACCTCTTTTTTATGCGATAAAAAAGTACTCTCCTCTCCGGGCCGATCTGTGTGAACGGACCCCTTAGAGGTGATAGCTGTTAGTGGACTACACTCGCCTAACAGATAGACCTTGTTAAATACCGTTTTATTTATAAAAACACCTTTTGGTTTCCAGGTCCGTCAATCAATACTGTAGACTTACTAAATACCGGTTTATTTATAAAAACCCTTTTTGGTTTCTAGGTTTCTATCAATACTGTAGACCTTACTAAATACCGGTTTATTTATAAAAACCCCTTTTGGTTTCTAGGTCCGTCTATCAATACTGTAGACCTTACTAAATACCGGTTTATTTATAAAAATACCTTTTGGTTTCCAGGTCCGTCAATCATTAGAAGCGTTATCGGGCGTGATACTAACCGACATGGGGCGAGAGGTCCCGGGCGACACCGTGTTCAGTTAGCAACCTCTCATCTTAAGGATTAGTTTCGTAAACACATGACACCGTGTTTTCGCAAGACCAAGCTAGGTTGCACCGAAACGCCTTAAGATGTTAAGGCAATATGTGATGATAATTTAAATTAGTTACGTAGTTACATAGACATTGAAATAGTTGAGATCTACGTCTGCTGTACTGGAACGTGCTATCTTTTATCTTGATGATTGACATACGGTTTGGGAGCGACATATTTTGACTTAAAATAAGAATGTTTGCGGCGATTTTGGCACGTTTCGGTATGATGGACGTAGATCTTTAAGAACCAAATCTAACAAAATTTTACCCTGATTTATTTGGACACGGATTTCAAAAATAGTCATTCTTTGCCTTTAGCTGCAAATCATTGAGATCATCTTGATTCAAAGACGCACAAAAGTAATTCCATGAAAGTAATAATCGTAAAATGTGATCCAAACTTTGTGTTGACCGCGTGACGTCAAAGTGCGAATTAAAACATAAGAAAACCATTCATCAATGCAAGCCATATCCTTGCAGTTTATCCCTTCCTTTATTTTGTTATTTATTTCTTAATTTTATAAATATTTTTATTGCTTTTCTTATAACTTATAACTCACCACGATGCCTAAGGCATTCTACGTCACGTGTCAAACACGTTAGGGAATAGAGATAAAATGGCATTTTGTTCTGCAATTTGTTTTAAAGATACCACATTCACAATTTTATAAAGATGTCGGTCTCTCTTTTGCGAATATCTTATTTTTAACAAACTTGTCAACGGCCAAAACTTCTCGATCATGTGTTTTGGCCATGCGACCTTTTGCTAGTTTCTACTGTGTCTGGTCTGGTATCCAAGAATACCAAAGATACAAATAAATGGTGGCCAATATGATTTACCTTTCTTTATAGTACACAAATAGATTTACAGACAAACATAGCTTACAAAATGGACATGTACGAAGGCGAGCTTAACCCTAATAAGAGTTTTAACCTAAATATGTGGCTATGATGATAATATGTAAATATGGGACCTTTAATTTAACCTAAAGAAAGGGTGGGCCATAAATTTTAGCACATTTGAAACATGAATAAAAATAAAACTACTAATATCATTTTGTTGATGATTTATTTAACGTAATAAACATTGATTGCAATTTATTTTTTAAAAATGACATCGTCGAGATGTGTCCCGTCTCGTCGCTGGCACTTTTGCAACCGACTACGTAAATTTTGGAAAACTCGTTGACACATGCTACGAGGGATTGCGGTTATCTCTTCGTGGATGTTTTCTTTCAATTGGGATATTGTCGTTGGTTTATCGTGGTACACTCGACTCTTCAGATATCCCCACAAGAAGAAATCGCAAGGAGTAATGTCTGGGCTTCTTGGAGGCCATGGGATATCACCTCTGCGAGAAATCAATTTGTTAGGAAGCATTTCTTTGACCACCGGTAAAGTTACATTTGACGTATGTCATGTTGCTCCATCTTGTTGCATCCAAGTCCTGCTGTTGTATCCTTCAAATTCATGTAACTGTGGTGTCAAAAACTCTCGCAACATCTTCACGTATTCCACTGAGTTACTACAGTAACGTAGGAGTTGTTGTTTTTGTAAAATTATTTTACACAAAAAGCACGCTGTTCGCCCGTGAAGCGCTCCATCGTGACTAAAATTGCATGAAGCGGCGCATCATTCCCCGCACCCCGCGCGCCCCTCATTCTAACGGTTTTCGAGAAATCATGTGTTGTTATTTGCAAAAATTTATGGCCCAACCTGTATATCTATAAAATCTTATGAAATTGTGAATAGGGTACTGGTGCTAGTATTAGTTAAAAATAAACCAACATTCCTTCATCGCAATCAACAAAATTCCCATTAAAAACGGTCGAGGCCGACCGTCGCCTGTCATTCAAAGTGGTTTGCCAAATATAGTTTTTACTTCTTGCCAATATAATAATGACATAGCAGAATGATAGCAAAGTTTCTAACGTTATAAAAAGGGACTATTCCACTGTAGACGGAAACTAGTAGAATAATCGAATTGACGAACTCCGTGGCGCAGTGGGCGAATAGCCGGCTGAGACGCAGGAGGTGGCGGGTTCGATTCCCACCGCGAAACAAATGTTAGCATGATCTACAGATATTTGTTTCGGGTCTGGATGTTTTTCTATGTATTATAATGTATTTACAAAAAAAAAAGTATATATGCAAGTGTTCTATCAGTTATCTGGTTCCCATAGTATCTCTGCTTAGTTTGGAGCTAGATGTGAGAAATGACCAGCAATATTAAAAAAATAATAAAAATCGAAACTACGTTAATATGCTTTTTTACATAATCAGTGATATAACCGTCTGTCATCCATCCGTCAATGGTGGAAAAGGTCCCTAAAAATAAAGTTGATTATAATCTTAGTAAATTGAACGAGCAATTAGGTGTATTTAGAATAATTTCTTCGTTGAATATAATTAATTGTATAGTTTAGTATAAGTTTTTGCTCTAGTCTTTGGTAAAGCTCAAGGGTTTAGTTATAATTCGATTTTGGTCAGTATGTACTTAGTATGTTGGAAAATTCTAATCGTATGATCGGAAGATATCTTTTTGAGAATTGAAAATGAGTCAGTAATGTAGAAATGATATATTATATTCTGATGCAATAGCTAGTTGGGGCGTGGTGGTTACGAATGCACTGTTATTATAAATAATGCACATATATATTTAGTTATTAGTGAAATGCTAGTGAATTATTTTGTATATCAAATGTAATGGAACAATTTTATTAGATAAAACAGTGTCTATTTAGTAGTACTGAGATTGAAGACCAATAGTCGTTGGATAGTTTCACGCGAAGCTCAAGTAGAGGGCGCCAGTGGCGCTAGTCCGAAGCCGTTTGTGATTGGCTTAAACTGGCTCGCTAGTTCTGATTGGTCTAGGTTTTTTTATGAGTTTGGACGCCAAGTTTCTAAATAAAAAAGTACCATAAACTCGAGTTTTCGAACGAAACTTTCTTAATACATGAATGTATTAAAAATAATCACTTCAGGAATGGGCTAAAGTGGCGCAAGTGAAAAGGTTTCTTGTCATGTGTCAGGAAAAATCGGAGTAATAATATAAATTTTGAAGCTGACATTTTAATGCACAGAAACGTTGCAATGATGGCGCCACTGAGACGTGTTTGAAAGCGGAGTTTAAGATGGATTTTTTTAAATATTATGTATGTAATCTATTAAGCAGCTCTTAAATATGTTTAATTCCAAGTTTTTTAAAACCATCTCAAAAATTTTCAAGCCTAGACATTCCCCTTGATAGATAGATAGAAAACGCTTTATTCTAAATCACACTTAAATTAAAAAAACAATATAAAAAACAAATAACAATACAAGCAGAAATACAATTGGCGGTCTTATCGCTAAAAGCGATCTCTTCCAGGCAACCTTTGGATGGACTGGATTTCAAGAGAACGTTATAGGACGTTGATACGAGGATGCACTGCCGATTGTGTTACAAGATCTTGTCACGTCAGGATCAAAGTTAGTGAGATGATTCAGATTACGACTAAAGCGCCGGAAGGAAATCTTGTCTAGGCTTGAATTTTTTTGGGATGGTTTTAAATATCTTGGCATTTTCCGCAAGTGTTCGGATAATTATGAAAATACCGTTTTCAATTATTTGGCGTCCATTTAAATTTTACTGAAACTTTGTGATTTAATATTAATCTTTGCTACATCTCCTCAGTATCTCCCGGTTGTTTCTATGTTATCCTATCCGTATCATAAATAAGCGGTATTTTGCCAAAGAATACGTTAGTATAGTTTGATATATCAGAATTAGTGCTATGTGCTATAGAAAGTTTGTACAATACGCGGGTACGTCGAAATATCTGCTCAAAATATGCGATCATTCGATGGATTATGAAAAGTAAGCAACTTACGTGAAACACCGTATATATTCACATAAACCTTAAGGTTCTATCCAATTAAGTGGTAGGTTCAAATTTGTACCTGCTTCATTTAGTAAAGTATCCAAGTCTTATGTATTCGCTGTGATGCTTTCTTGGTCGTTCTTAACAGTACAGTTAAGTAACGTTCTGCACGGTCACTACTTAGATGGGTGGCTTTTAAATCTCCCATCCGTGCCACGGAGAGAAAATTAAATTCAAAATAGCAAAATAAAATTAGAAAGTGGCGATGGTCACTCGCCTAAAAGAACTGCCGATCCAGATAAGGCGGCAAATTGGATTAGAAAGAATTTAAAAATTTAATAACATCATTAAATGAAAACTTTATTTAGTCTATCTGTCATCTTAAAACAGAATGATCTGTAAACCTCGAGCAGTTATTTTGACATATCCACATACCTAGCTGATAAGAATGGTTATATTATTTATAAGTTTTAAGTAATTTTTACATTCAGTGCAATAGTTAAGATAAAAATCCAGTGATTATTTCGAAAAAAAAAGTTTTTTGTATTCGTTTCTCAAGGAAAATATTCATTAAATATATTACTGATTACTGTTTTCAAGTACATACTTTTCCATACGCTCTTACATACAATCCGGTCTTAGTTAAAACAAGAATTTGAAGCGGTATACAAAAAAACCTCTTAGGGCCCTTTCTCACTAAGCTCGGTAGTAGTTACTATCTAATCTAAAACTGAACGCTCCTCTAACGCGTTAACTTCAAGTTGACCAGCAAGTCATTTCAAAATGAACCGTGTGATCACTGTGAATAAAGAACATATTGCTTTGACGTAGGGGTTCAGTTTTAGATTAGACGGCCTCTACATAGTTTGTATATGAAGGTTTTTGAAAATATTGACCCCAATTCTGTCAAACTGAACACAACGGCAAAATGACATTCGAATCAATAGATTACTTTGCTCGCTAGCTGAACGACATTTGTTAGATTAAATTTAAAAGCGCTAAAATATTTTGAATGTTTTTATATGAATTTATAGAAACCGGCTGTTAAATGAAAAAGACGTCGACATTAGAGCAATCTTATTTAATTTTGTTTGGCAATATAATTGAGTTCTAGATAAGTAGGCGATCTAATAATTAGCGGAAGTTTGTGGAAAAGGCCCTTACGTAAGTGGGATGTAGGTATTATTGTAAATTTATTTGTACCTTGTAGGAATTGTTAATGTGATGTGTATATTCTGTTTAATTGTGATTTGTTTATTGTTTACTGTAAATATAGATAGATGAGTTTAATTCAATGGATGCCATTCTTTTATTTTACCCTAAATTTTAGGAATTCTACTTTCAGTGTGAAAGTTATCCTCGAAAAAACAAACATACATACAACGCCGATTTGCCCAAGTTGATCAAGTATATAGGGTGTCTGATGATATACGCACAAAAATAAAAGAGGTAATTTTGATGAGCATAATAAATAAATTTGTGAAACGTTTACCATAGAAATGTGAAATTTATTTTGGCATGTAAAAACAAACACTTTATTAAACTTATGTTGTGCTATTGCATAATGCTTGTCATCTAACCACAGATACTGTATTGGTGACGTCTCGAGATATCTCTTGTTGTCCCTTTCTTACCCAAAACCCGCAGCCATTTCCGAAAGAGATATCAAATCGGCCTTTATCTGATTTATCGGATGGCGATTGCAAGAATAGGTAGTAAGTTTTATATCGGATTAATAACCTAAACTTAGTCGATTTTCTTTAACATTTGATTATATAACTAGTAGTTTTTTTTTCGAGAAGTCTTTTATGTTTTGAGAAACTGTCACTTGAATATCGTCAGTATATTACCAAACACCCTGTGTATAGAATTATGATTAACTTTTATAAAATAAACATGAAAACGGCCGTAGCACTATTAATAGGAGGGTAATAGCATCTCCCGTAATAGGTACTATTTGGATTCTAGTAGTGTCACAGGCAATTAGATCAACTGGGGTATATGGGGTAACCCATGTATTCAATCATCATCAATCATTTTCAATCATCATCAATCATTTTCAATGAGTCGTTAAAAATGTATAATAAAAAAGGAATCCCCCCCCCCCCCCCCCCGACCTCTGTCACTTTTGACATTTGCTGTCATGTTTGACATTGACATTTCCGACAGTGGGGGGATTCCATAATACTGATTTTTAGACTTTGGTATTGTGGTATTTTGACATTTTGCCCTTCACAATAATTTCGCATTAATTTATTTCCTATAGCACTACTGGTTGAGCCAAGCAGTTGTGTCACGAGGTAGTTACACCAAAAAAGCCTCTTGCCAATATTTAACGTACGTATGAAATGCAACTTAGGTGGTAAACCAAATTCTTTGGATTATATGTACGTAAATAAATATTAATGATTATACATAAATACAATTCAAATCCAATTTAGCCAAACTTTAAAATTTAATAGAAAATCTATAATGTTCTATTTATTCTTAGACAGTGTTCTCTGTTTTTCTGCGTGTAGGACTAAATGTTTGTCTGTGGAGAGGCCCTTTCTTGTCCTGACGGCATCCATATAGGCCTTCGCCCTGTTTACGCCGTCCCATTTCTCGCCCCATTGGAGGTACTCTTCTTCAGTACGTGGCCTCCAGAACGGATCTATGTCTATCACCTGAAAGATAACAAAAGAACAGGGTTTATACATAGTATTATGTATGTAGATGTAGGGATATATTTCCAAAACGGCCATATTTTACAGCAGGGAAAAAATACTTTTTGCAATTTGTGACGACCTCCGTGGCGCAGTGGGTGAATAGCCGGCTGAGACGCAGGAGGTTGCGGATTCCATTCCAACCAAGGAACAAGTAATTTGTTCCGGGTCTGGTTGTTTCTCTATATCTCTATATTTATAAGTATATATTTACAAAAAAGAAGTGTATATAAGTTACTATCAGGTATCTGGTTCCCATAGTACAAGCTTTGCTTAGTTTGGGGCTAGATGGCGCTGTGTGAAATCTCCAGTATTATTTATTTAATTTAAACTGGGCTGCTTGAACCAAAAGGATCCTGTTTCAGCTTATAATTCAGTGTATTAGGTATCTAGGATATTCTAAAAACATACCTCCCAATGACTGAAGAGCAGCTGAGGAGCAGCTAACCCCATGGTGTGGGTCCGCAGTTCCAGCGCGAACTTGAAGCTCTCGGCCACCGGCATCAGAGCCTGGACCCTGAACGAAGCTGAACCGCTCTGCAGGTCGGAGCCAACCACGCGCCCGCCGCGGCGGCTTAGCGCTGCGTACAGCTTTCCTGGGAAATAAATAAACGAATATTATTAAGAATAAGAATACATTTATTTGTCTTCTTATAAAACAGTAGTATACCTACCTACTTGATTTTCTTAATAAGTAAACTATAAATAATGTAACAATCTTAAGTAAATCTACTAAACAATGAGGGTAGTTAGGTAAGTATACAGTTGAAGAACTTTACCTTCCGTGCTAGTTTACAACTGTGTTACGGCAAGGTAAGGATTCTCGTCCCATGTACATACGACTCATTTTTGAGTACAGTTTAACAGATAACAGTGGTATGGTACTGCAGGAGTACACAAATTGATACAGTAGGTATTGTAGTATACGACAGAAAAGCAGACAAAATGTGAAAAAACTAAAAATATAACTGAAATAAATACTATGTATGATAATCAACACTGACATACAATACATACGTTTTAAAAGTTAAACAATTATACAGAACTTAATAACTAGGTAATTTTATAATCTATCGTCTTACTAAAAAACACGTACTTCTCTAATTTTACAATACCTAGGTACTAATAAATCTCTATAAACAACACATAAGAGAAAAGAAAAAAAAAATATGCATACTTCTAGATTCGTGTCTATATTCATACACATAAACATATATACATATATATACTATTTATATCAGTAATTTAGTAAGCATATTATACATATATAAATAATAAATTTATATATTAATATCTATATTAGAAAATAATTAATTCAGTGATAAAGTAGGTATGTATAGATAAAAGCTTATATGTTTGTGTGTCATGTCACGTACTGCAATATGTATACAAGTATCTTATCTATTTCACCCTGAGATTGTCTGGTGGAGATCGCCGCTTAGCGATAAGACCGCCAAATGTATATGTTAAATTTCAATTGCGCATTATTAATGCGTTACATCAGAAAAATACGTGTCTTATGCCGTGTGCTAAGAACCATAAGGGTAAGTAATTTAACATTAATCACAGCTTTTTTATGCACCTACAATAACGACTTCCTAGCCGAATAAATATTAGGTAGTTGCAATCGAAATTGCCATTTGTTAGGCAAGGCACGCTAAAAACACTTGCCAATATTGATGTATACCTATACGTACAAATGACAAACCTACGTATGACTTATGTGTGGTAAACTAGTCGCCCTATTCTCCATCTCGAAAATATCTCAGGAACCATTTGGCAATTCTTAATACTAGGTTTAAGCAGTTGATAAGGGTTTGACTTGTAATTTTAAGGGTTTAATTAAATATGAAATTGCCGTTTTAACATAGTGACCACTTTGAATTAAAATTAAACCTGCATGGCGTGAGATTCCAAAGTGAAACTTTTTTCATACGATAACTATAACATTCTTACTTAATTTGATAAAAAGTACAACGTTTCAGTGTTTGACTTTCAATTGTTTTTTCATTCAGCTTTTAAAGTAAAGATGGATACATCGAAAATTAGAGTAGTTTTTGACTACGAGTTCCGAAGTGGAACGAACGCAACAGAAACAGTCAGCAATATTAATACCGTGTTTGGAGATGATACGGCAAATGAATGCACTGTGCTTTTTTGGTTTCGTAGTGGAAACTTGGACTTTTAGTAAGTAGACCAGCCACTAAGGTAAACAACGATGATTTGAAAGTGATGGAGGAAGCCGATCCGTATCAAACTCCTAAGGAGTAAGCGGCGTGGTTTGATGTTAGCATACCCACAATATTGACCCATTTGCATCAAATCGGTAAGACAAACCACGTGCGCAAAGCCGCGGGCGGATCAGCTAGTTTATTATAAAACAGGATTTATCACGTACCGTTTTATAGGTGTTAAGTGATAAATAACGTACTTATAATGGCGAATGAAATCACTGTTCTGTTGGTGGCACTGGTTCTTTGCAGATCCTAAAAGCTTATACCTACATAAAGAATAAAAAAACCAGTTTATTTGCAATGCTCAAGTTACCTTTATCCAAAATATCACAATTGCAAAAAACCTATGCACGAGGAAACCCCAAAAAGTCGGGCCTAAAAAAGTGGGTGTCGTTTGTCAAATTCCAGCGGTCAGTCGCTTAGAAACATTCCATCAGTGCTGCCAACAGTAATTATGGGTGAAAATCAGAAAAAGTGAGGCAACCGCAGAAGCTTAAAAGTCTTCAAAAATTATGATTAAATCATATCTAACAACAATTGAAGAAGAAAATAATTTTAATGTGCACACCAGTGCACAAATTACTTCCCAAAGTACGACACAGTTTTTACTGCCTGCGTTTTAGGGGTTTCTTCCTGCTCGAGATCGAATTTTTTAGTCTAACTGATTTGTCTAATAGGATTAATTTCCCTTGTGGTCTTGGAAACTTAGAAAAAAAATACTGTAAAATAAGTATATTTAAATCTCAACTCCGATGCATCTCAGACAAATGTGCTAGTACCTACATATTTGTTTTTTTTTGTATTAGTTCGTTTCAGCTGTGACTGGAGGACAGACTAATTCCATAATTACTTTTTTACCATTTTGGTCCTAAACCCTTAAAATAGAACCTTTTGAAATCCGAAACTGATCTGCTACAAGGAGCGCAAGTGCGAGCTGGTTCTGTTTTCGAAAAATGAATAGGTAATCGGCCAGATTCCCTTTTTTTATGCGAAGTGAAAGAACACGAAAAAGAAGAACCTAGAGTTAAAGTACTTTTTCAAAAACAATAATCTACAGAAAGCGCAAGTGCGAGTTGGCAGCCCAGCATTCCACAGCTCGTCGAGATTGGTTGCGGTCACCGCAGATGAAAGGCCCTGCTTCCGGTCACGGGCATCCGGCCGGACAGAGCCGTCAACATCGAGCTGTTTGCCCAGCCGGTTAGGGCAGGGAACCACTGCATCATCTACTGCTTATTATAATTTCATTCAATTATATAGCTTTATTGTGATTTATAATGACGTGTAACTATGGACTTATTAATAAAGTACTGTACTATTATTTCTGCTGCGCTTGCGATAAAACCCCAATCGGTTACGGGAATCCCTTAACCGATTGGGGTTTTACCTCCCTGGGAGGTCACAAGGGTGATCCTTGTGGTCTCCCAGGGAGGTAAAACCGGTGTTTTATCGGGAGTGAGTCAAGCGTTTGACTGCTGCTAAGCGTTTGAGCGCACACTTGACAAACGCGTGCAGCGTTTGTCAAGCGTTGCTTGACAGCATGCGTGATTGACTTTACCTGGTGCCCCTGGTGGTACGTGATGTTGTGGTCGAAAATAGAGCATGTCTGTTCAGAAACAACTGCTACCAATATCCATTATTATTAATAGGTTGGGGAAAAAGTCTTTTCGCATTATAGTACCTATGTATGAACTTGTAATAAAATCTCTTTGGCTATACTATTTGTATCTGGCTGGTTTTGGGATCATTCAAAGTTTAAATTTTACAGAAGATAATTCCAAATTAGGAAAATGTGTGATTTTTATTTGTTTTTCGTACTGTAAAGATGAGTGAATCTAATGAAGAAATTCGATACATTTTAAATTTTTACTACAAAAAAGGTAAAAATGCAACGCAAGCCGCGAAAAAAATTTGCGATGTTTATGGACCTAGTGCAGTGTCTGTGAGAGTAGCACAAATTTGGTTTAAGCGTTTTCAATCCGGAAATTTTGATGTCAAAGATGCACGTTGCTCTAGTCCCCTATTACGGATAAAATTAATGCCATTTTTGAAAAAGTGGAGCAAGATCGGCATATCAGTAGTTACGACGTAGCTGAAAAACTGAGAATTGACCACAAAACAGTTCTGGCGCATTTGAAAAAAACTGGGTACACAAAAAAGCTCGATATTTGGGTACCCTACGAGCTCACGGAAGGAAACCTAATGAACCGTGTACTCATTTGTGATTCTTTATTACGACGTAATGAAAGCGCACCATTTTTGAAGAAGCTGATAACTGGAGATGAAAAGTGGATCACGTACGACAAAAACGTGCGAAAAAGGTCGTGGTCAAAGGCCGGTCAGGCTTCACAGACTGTGGCGAAACCCGGGTTAACTCGCAACAAGGTGATGCTGTGTGTGTGGTGGGGTTGGAAGGACATTTTTCATTATGAGCTGTTACCACCAGGCAGGACCATGGATTTTGAACTCTACTGCGAACAACTGATGAGATTAAAGCAAGAAGTTGAGAGAAAGCGGACGGAATTAATCAACAGAATAGGTGTGGTTTTTCATCATGATAACGCTAGACCTCACACATCTATAGTCTCTCAGCAAAAGTTAAGAGAGTGTGGCTGGGAGGTGTTAATGCATCCGCCGTATAGTCCTGACCTTGCACCTTTAGACTTCCACCTGTTTCGGTCTCTTCAAAATTCTTTAGGCAGTGTCGAGTTAACATCACGAGAGGACTGCCAAACGTACTCGTTGCGGTATTTTGATCAGAAGACCCAACATTTCTATAGCAATGGGATCATGTCCCTACCAACAAGATGGCAAAAAGTTATCGAACAAAATGGTACCTACATACTTTAGTTAAATGTAAATAAACTATATTAAAAAATGTTTTAAATTTTCTTAAAAAATGCGAAGAAACTTTTTCCCCAACCTAATATATTCGTAGGTACAAAAAATTAACACGTACCTCTACGGATTTAATATTCAACAATCAAATTTTTGGACAAGTACCTTAATGATTGAATGAATGAACATTCTTTATTATACCTTACAAGCTAGACACAACAGGTATAAAAATAACAAGAAACCAAATAAATGTAAGCAATGCAATGGGCGGTCTTATCGCTTAACAAAGCGATCTTAATGTCCACATTTTTTAGCTGTTCTACCAAACCACAATTTTTTTTGACAGTATTTTTCTGCCCTTTGTTTTGCATTTAAACTGATGTGACTGAACTGACATAACCAGTAGACAAACTGTTTACGTACTCAATTTTTACTAAAAACGGTATACCTATTTATCATGATTTGTGAGTTTTTGAGTATCCCGATAAAATAGTGTTCATAACCCTGATAGTTTCTAAAGTTAGTTTTTATATACGTTTTTAGAACGATTTATTTGGCTGGCAACTGTTAGTAAATTGAACTAACATAATTTCTTTCTGGGAAACAAAACTCAAGTCTGATGTTCAAATAAATATCTTTACAATTTTACTTAGAAAACTTTCGTGATTGATTTCAATCATTATTATAAATACGGGATTTATCACGTACCGTCTTATCGGTGTTTCAGTGCGAGGCGAGACGTTATTCGGAGCGGATCGCACTCACCCTGATGAAGGTTCACGAATTGAACCGAAACATTGTCAGTCGAAACACCGATAAGACGGTACGTGATAAATCCCGTATTTATAATAATGATTAAATATCTTTACAACTTAAGGAGAATGTCAACTTTAGGAAGCTACATAGCTTTTGTTTTATGGAGCTCAAGGTTTACAGAGCTTTTTGTGTACACAGATATTTGAACTCCCAGCACGCTAAGAATGTTAACGAAAAAATTATATGAATTTGTAACGGGAAACACTATTTGTAATTTAATTGCCGTGAAACCTGCCGACCACGCCGTGAGCAAGACATCTGCGTGTCATCAGCTTCATGGTACTAGCTGATAAGTTCTGTGACTTTATCATGTGTGTACATACTATAGGTACCTATACGTCAGTTAGTAAGTTAGTAACTACGAGTATAAAGTAATGAAAGAAATACAATGTATAATTTCACGGAAGGGCTTATTTACGACCCTATAATATAATAATAAATACTTTAAAAAAAACGTCGTGGGAAGAATTTACGAATAATAAAAAAGTCTAGGACACAGTTTCAGCGTGATTTTACTACAAATATATTAAAAAAAAACGATACACAAGTTAATTGAAAGATCTGAGAAATAAATGTAAATATATGTATTGCATAATTATTAAAAATGAAAAATAAATGATTGAAAAATTATTTAGATAGCATTCTCTTCCAGTTAACCTTTGTGTAATGCGGATAAACAGTAACTAAAAAAATATATAAAAATATCTAATGTATAAAATATATATAAAAATATCTAATGTATAAAATATATAAAAATATCTAATGTATAAAATATATAAAAATATCTAATGTATAAAATAAAAAAAATATCTAATGTATAAAATATATAAAAATATCTAATGTATAAAATATATAAAAATATCTAATGTATAAAATATAAAACAATATCTAATGTATAAAATATAAAAAAATATCTTATGTATAAAATATATAAAAATATCTAATGTATAAAATATAAAACAATATCTAATGTATAAAATATAAAAAAATATCTAATGTATAAAATATATAAAAATATCTAATGTATAAAATATATAAAAATATCTAATGTATAAAATATATAAAAATATCTAATGTATAAAATATATAAAAATATCTAATGTATAAAATAAAAAAATTATCTAATGTATAAAATATATAAAAATATCTAATGTATAAAATATAAAACAATATCTAATGTATAAAATATATAAAAATATCTAATGTATAAAATATATAAAAATATCTAATGTATAAAATATATAAAAATATCTAATGTATAAAATAAAAAAAATATCTAATGTATAAAATATATAAAAATATCTAATGTATAAAATATAAAACAATATCTAATGTATAAAATATAAAAAAATATCTAATGTATAAAATATATAAAAATATCTAATGTATAAAATATATAAAAATATCTAATGTATAAAATATATAAAAATATCTAATGTATAAAATAAAAAAAATATCTAATGTATAAAATATATAAAAATATCTAATGTATAAAATATAAAACAATATCTAATGTATAAAATATATAAAAATATCTAATGTATAAAATATAAAAAAATATCTAATGTATAAAATATATAAAAATATCTAATGTATAAAATATATAAAAATATCTAATGTATAAAATATAAAACAATATCTAATGTATAAAATATAAAACATCATCTAATGTATAAAATATAAAACAATATCTAATGTATAAAATATAAAAAAATATCTTATGTATAAAATATAAAAAAATATCTAATGTATAAAATATAAAAAAATATCTAATGTATAAAATATATAAAAATATCTAATGTATAAAATATATAAAAATATCTAATGTATAAAATATAAAACAATATCTAATGTATAAAATATAAAACATCATCTAATGTATAAAATATATAAAAATATCTAATGTATAAAATATATAAAAATATCTAATGTATAAAATATAAAAAAATATCTAATGTATAAAATATAAAACAATATCTAATGTATAAAATATAAAAAAATATCTAATGTATAAACTATAAAAAAATATCTAATGTATAAAATATAAAACAATATCTAATGTATAAAATATATAAAAATATCTAATGTATAAAATATAAAAAAATATCTAATGTATAAAATATATAAAAATATCTAATGTATAAAATATATAAAAATATCTAATGTATAAAATATATAAAAATATCTAATGTATAAAATATAAAAAAATATCTAATGTATAAAATATAAGACAATATCTAATGTATAAAATATAAAAAAATATCTAATGTATAAAATATAAAAAAATATCTAATGTATAAAATATAAAACAATATCTAATGTATAAAATATATAAAAATATCTAATGTATAAAATATAAAAAAATATCTAATGTATAAAATATATAAAAATATCTAATGTATAAAATATAAAAAAATATCTAATGTATAAAATATAAAAAATATCTAATGTATAAAATATAAAACAATATCTAATGTGTAAAATATAAAACAATATCTAATGTATAAAATATAAAAAAATATCTAATGTATAAAATATAAAAAATATCTAATGTATAAAATATAAAACAATATCTAATGTGTAAAATATAAAACAATATCTAATGTATAAAATATAAAAAAATATCTAATGTATATAAATAAAAAAATATCTAATGTATAAAATATATAAAAATATCTAATGTATAAAATATATAAAAATATCTAATGTATAAAATATAAAAAAATATCTAATGTATAAAATATAAAAAAATATCTAATGTATAAAATATAAAAAAATATCTAATGTATAAAATATATAAAAATATAGATAGATAGATAGATAGATAATTTCTTTATTGCACACCATTAAAAATAAAACAAACAAAAGAGAATACAAAATTAAATCAAAGGTACAATGGGCGGCCTTATCGCTAAAAGCGATCTCTTCCAGGCAACCTTTGGATGGACAGGATCTGTGTGAACAAAAGAGAACGGCGGCGTTAATCAAATAATAACTAACAGAATTAGTACATAAATGACTAAAATAAAATATACATATAAATAAATATAAATAATTTTATAATATTAAATAACCTACTTCAAAATACATAGGTAATTAGAAAAAAACAATAAAAAAATTATATACAAAATTTAAGTTGCAAAGTCTTAGTGAGCGATGGACGACAGATAATGATTATTAACCATGTTTTTAAAAACAGGAAGGGATTTGGCGTTACGAATTGATACAGGTAGTGCATTCCAGAGTCTGGTAGCCTGAAGAGTAAAGGAGTTAGTATAAAATACTGAGGTATGATGAGGAGTTTTCAATTTAAGGTTTTCAGAGGAGCGTAAGGACCGAGAGTTGGAAACATGAAGAAACTCAAAGCGTTCTTTGAGGTACGGCGGAGTAGAAGAAATAAAAAGGATGCTGTAAAGAAGGGACAGGATGTGAGCATTCCGACGAAGGCGGATGGGTAACCACTTGAGCCTGCGGCGATACTCAGAAATGTGATCGTATTTACGCAAGCCAAATATGAATCTAATAGAGAAATTCTGGAGACGCTCAAGCTTGTTGAGTTGATCTTCAGTTAAATCAAGATAGCTGGCGTCAGCATAGTCGAGAATGGGATGCAACAATGATTGTGCAAGTGCAATTTTGGTGGAAGTCGGAAGGAAGTTTCGCAGCCGTTTAAGAGAGGAAGCTGCAGCAAAGGTCTTTCGGCTTACTGCTGCTAGTTGAGGTCCCCAAGATAGATGGCTATCCATGAGTACCCCCAGATTTTTTACTACCTTGCTGATTGCTATTGAAGTACCGTCAAATTTTACCTGTGGAAGATCAAGCCAATCGATTTGAGTAATCATCCGCGAGCTTCCCACTACTATTACTTGGGTTTTTGATGGATTGACTTTAAGCCCATATGATTTGCTCCACTGTAGTATATTCTGTAAATCACTGTTTATGCTATTAATTGCTTCACCTAACCACCCAATAGGGGCTTGGGTATAAATTTGCAAATCATCTGCATAAAGGTGGTAGGACGAAGAGAGTTGTTCGGAGATAGAATTTATGAAAATAGCAAAAAGAAGAGGAGATAAAACGCCGCCCTGAGGTACACCGGCACTCAATTGACACCAAGAAGAATATGTTTCGTCAATACGGATACGTTGCCGGCGTCCAAACAGGTAACTACGAAACCATTCAATTACTGCTGGAGATATGTTAAGAGAGCGAAGAAAAGCTAATAGGATATCAAAATCAACGTTATTGAATGCATTGCTGAAATCCAGCAGAGAGAGAACAGTGACCAGTCCGTTCTCCATACCAAGCCTGATATCATCAGTGATTTTGATGAGAGCAGAGACGGTGCTATGGCCTGGGCGAAAGCCGGATTGAAAGGGGTTAAGGAGGCTGTTTGAATTAAGGAAAAGGCTAAGTTGCTGGTGTACAAGACGTTCTAGGACTTTGGATAGGAACGGGAGAATGGAAATGGGACGGTACTCAGAAAAGGACGCAGGATTAGGTTTTTTGGGAATGGGCGTTATTTGAGCCTCCTTCCATGTGCTTGGATAGGTTCCCGTGTTGATGGAGAAGTTAAATAAGTGGGTAATGGTGTGGACAACTTCATTAAGAATAGGTGTAATCATCCTTTTACTAACACAGTCACTGCCAACGGCGTTCGAAGATATGGATGATATGCTTCTCTTAACATCACAATCAGTAAATTGACGAAACAAAAAAGGTGAAAAGTCGGGAGTTGGTAATGAGAAAAGATAATTTAATGTTTGAGTTTTAATAAGTCCATTAAAATTGGACGAAGAGGAGAAGTGCAGATTCAAAGAATGTACATCTAAGTCTTTTGGAGCGTTATCTTGACGTGACTTCCCAACTCCCAATGACCGTAAGAACTTCCATACTTTGGATGGATCATTATTTTCTACAGATTCATGGATGTATCGGCGTTGAGCCAAAATTTACAAAATATTAAAAGTTCACCGACCGGACCGATTTCTTATTTATTCAAAACGAATCTTCGTGGAATGGAACGTATGGGATGAAATTGACAGATTCCGTTTGACATTGACATTGTAAAACTTCGAAATGTACCTACATCTTTGCACTGTTATGATAACACAAAATGTAAATGTAAATTGAAGGTTGAGAAATTAAAATAATTAGAGAAACAATGTGAAAGACGGTACATACAACATCAAAATAAAAAGGTCCGGGGTTCATTCGATCGGATTCAACTTCGTATGAAAAACACAACGACACACTATTTCCGAGGAGCCGCCGCACGTCGCACCTTCGACGGAGCCGCTATTTCCTTCACAACTGGCGTCGTTTTAGCTGGCGCTGGTGCCTCCGCTCGCTGTGGGAACTTGTTCAGATCCTCAATGCTGGAAACACGGTGCCGAGCTCCATCAGTACCGAGCACGAAAACAAAACCCTGACTTGTCCAGCATTTTGTAACGCCGAAGCGCTTTCGTGCTGCCATGAAAGTTTCATGGCGCGCCTTGGTTAAAAACTCTGATAACGTTACTCCGGTGTCCTTCAAGGCAGTCTTGGACGACCATATCTTGTCTCGAACAGTAACATCTCGCAGCTTACATAAAATAGGCCGCGGCTTGTCAGACGTAGCGCGCCCCATGCGATGGCATCGGCTGATGCAGGCTTTTGTGAAGCCAGGTTGTTTCAACTTCCCGGACACAGTGCTAACCACTGCTACTGCAATGTCTTCCTGATCCACCTCTGGAACACCATGAAAGAGCAGGATTTTCCTTCGACTACGCATCTCAAGACTGTCCATTTGACCACCAAGCATAGCAATTTGACTTTGTAGAGTGCAGAGAGATTTTACCACATACGTTTTAAAAATGGCAAACTCATTCGCCAAGGCTGGCATGTCTGCGGCTGGTGACTTGCTTCTGAGGAGCTTCCCTTCAAATTCCTCCATCGTTGCATGGAACATTAGCCCCATCTCAGATAAGGACTTTTGGAAAGTTGTAGTATCCATTTCAAATTGTAGGTTATATAGCAGTGCAGTGAAGTGATGTGAATAAAAACTGGTGTATTGTTGTTGGAATTGCAAGGAGAACAGTAGATGGCAGGTAGAGTTGACTAGTTATTGATTTAACACATGAATATTGAGACTTTTTGATCTTTTACTATTTTTTTTTATAAATTACAAACTAGAGGTTACAGAAAAATGTGTGTACTTTCTCACGCCTACCGCCAAAAAAAATATCTAATGTATAAAATATAAAAAAATATCTAATGTATAAAATATAAAACAATATCTAATGTATAAAATATAAAACAATATCTAATGTATAAAATATAAAAAAATATCTAATGTATAAAATATAAAACAATATCTAATGTATAAAATATAAAAAAATATCTAATGTATAAAATATAAAAAATATCTACTGTATAAAATATATAAAAATATCTAATGGATAAAATATATAAAAATATCTAATGTATAAAATATAAAAAAATATCTAATGTATAAAATATATAAAAATATCTAATGTATAAAATATATAAAAATATCTAATGTATAAAATATAAAACAATATCTAATGTATAAAATATAAAAAAATATCTAATGTATAACATATAAAACAATATCTAATGTATAAAATATATAAAAATATCTAATGTACAAAATATATAAAAATATCTAATGTACAAAATATAAAAAAATATCTAATGTATAAAATATAAAAAAAAATCTAATGTATAAAATATAAAAAAATATCTAATGTATAAAATAAAAAAAATATCTAATGTATAAAATATATAAAAATATCTAATGTATAAAATATAAAAAAATATCTAATGTATAAAATATAAAACAATATCTAATGTATAAAATATAAAACAATATCTAATGTATAAAATATATAAAAATATCTAATGTATAAAATATAAAACAATATCTATTGTATAAAATATATAAAAATATCTAATGTATAAAATATAAAAAAATATCTAATGTATAAAATATAAAAAAATATCTAATGTATAAAATATAAAACAATATCTAATGTATAAAATATAAAAAAATATCTAATGTATAAAATATATAAAAATATCTAATGTATAAAATATATAAAAATATCTAATGTATAAAATATAAAACAATATCTAATGTATAAAATATAAAACAATATCTAATGTATAAAATATATAAAAATATCTAATGTATAAAATATATAAAAATATCTAATGTATAAAATATATAAAAATATCTAATGTATAAAATAAAAAAAATATCTAATGTATAAAATATATAAAAATATCTAATGTATAAAATATAAAACAATATCTAATGTATAAAATATATAAAAATATCTAATGTATAAAATATAAAAAAATATCTAATGTATAAAATATATAAAAATATCTAATGTATAAAATATATAAAAATATCTAATGTATAAAATATAAAACAATATCTAATGTATATAATATAAAACATCATCTAATGTATAAAATATAAAACAATATCTAATGTATAAAATATAAAAAAATATCTAATGTATAAAATATAAAAAAATATCTAATGTATAAAATATAAAAAAATATCTAATGTATAAAATATATAAAAATATCTAATGTATAAAATATATAAAAATATCTAATGTATAAAATATAAAACATCATCTAATGTATAAAATATATAAAAATATCTAATGTATAAAATATATAAAAATATCTAATGTATAAAATAAAAAAATATCTAATGTATAAAATATAAAAAAATATCTAATGTATAAAATATATAAAAATATCTAATGTATAAAATATAAAACAATATCTAATGTATAAAATATATAAAAATATCTAATGTATAAAATATAAAAAAATATCTAATGTATAAAATATAAAAAAATATCTAATGTATAAAATATAAAACAATATCTAATGTATAAAATATATAAAAATATCTAATGTATAAAATATAAAAAAATATCTAATGTATAAAATATATAAAAATATCTAATGTATAAAATATAAAACAATATCTAATATATAAAATATAATAATAATCCTCCTAGCCGATTTCGGCTACAGAGACTTGACTTTGTGATTATTGGCCTAGGTGTTTAGCCTGTATGTGGCTGATGTACCCTATTTTTGCGCTAAAAGTCCGGTTACAATGAACACAAGTTAAGGCGCCATTAATGTAGTTGTAATTGATATTAGCCGGCGGTCGACTTTTAAGCTGATCTCGTTTTAAGTCTAGTTCTTGCCTCCTTTCTTCTTCAAACTCGTACACTTTGTCCTGAACATGACGCCTCCATTCAGGTCGTTTTTCAGCGAGAGCCTCCCAGCGCGACGGATCGATACAACACCTCTTCATGTGCCTCTTCTGTACGTCTTTGAAACGTAGGAACTGACCTCCGCGTTTCCGCTTACCATGCTCTAGTTCACAGAAGAAAATGCGTTTCGCCCTTCGCTCATCAGACATCCGAGACAGGTGCCCGCACCAACGCAGCTGACGCCGCATCAAATATGCCTCTATGCCACAGACATTAGCCCGTCGTAGAACATCGGTATTACGGACCCGATCCGACCACTTGATGTTAAGAATGTCGCGGAGGCATTTCAGATGGAATCTGTCTAACGTGCGTATGTGTCTGCGATACAGGCACCATGTCTCTGACGAGTACAAGATGTTAGGAAGTACAATAGCCATATACACCTTAATCTTGGTACTCAATTTGATGTTATGGGAGCGAAATACCTGGACTCGTAGTTTACCAAAAGCAGCCATAGCGGAGCCAAGTCTGCTGTTGATCTCCGAGTCAAGGTCGCATTTTGTTGTTATGCTGCTTCCCAGATATCTGAATGTATCGACCTGTTTTATGGGCTTTCCATCGATTTGCAGATTCAGTGGAGCTTGGTTAACAGTGTCCATGGCCATCACCTCTGTCTTTGTAATATTAATTTTGAGGCCAAATCTACAGCACGCAGCGTCAAGCCGAGTCATCAAGTCCTGGAGTCCCTCAGAAGATTCCGCAACGAAACATAGGTCATCAGCATACATCAATTCGGTAATGAGGTCATACGATACCTTTGTGTGCGCTTTTAACCTAGCCAGGTTAAAGATACTGCCATCTGTGCGAAAACGTATGCGGATCCCTTCGGTGTTGGCTTGTAAAGTCTCCCTCACGACAACGGAAAAGTACAGAGCAAAAAGAGTGGGTGCTAATACACAGCCTTGTTTTACACCACAAGTGACAGGGAATTGCTCTGTCTGCTCACCATTGACGGTTACGCAACAAGTCATGTTGTCGTGAAGAAGTCTTATCAAGCGTATAAATTTGTCGGTGCAACCAAGTTTCGAAAGCACAATCCACAAAGCTTCGCGAGGTACACTGTCAAAAGCTTTCTCCAGATCAACAAAACAGAGAAACAGAGGTTGACACTGTTCCCTGCTTTTCTCTTGCAGTTGTCTAAGAGAGAATATGGCCTCGCATGTGCCGCGATTGGGTCTAAACCCAAATTGCGTTTCAGGCAATATACTTTCAGAGAGCTCCATAAGACGATTTAAGAGTACTCTGGCAAAAGTTTTTCCTGGAGTAGACAGAAGTGATATACCCCTATAAGAGTTGCAAACAGATCGATCACCTTTATTTTTATACAAAGAGCAAATTAGTGATACGCCAAAACTAGGAGGAACGAACTCCATTTCCCACATGCGCTGGAAAAATTGCCAAATCTTGTAGTGCAACTCATCTCCGCCATATTTTAATAGTTCTCCTGGTATGTTATCGATGCCGACAGCCTTATTGTTTTTCTGCGCTTTGATGGCGATGATAACTTCCTCAAGAGAAGGAGGCTGATCCAGATCTACGGCTTGTGGTAAGGCAGGAAGTGATGCTAAATAGTTTATGTCAGCAGAACGATCCACATTGAGTAAGCTGTTATAGTGTTCTGCCCAGCGAGTAAAAACTTCTCCTTTGCTTACCAGGAGGGTACCTGAAAGTGATTTCAGAGGTACGTTTACTCGATGTGGACTTCCTACTAACTTTTTAATCTCGTTAAAGAAATCGCCGAGTCTATTCGAATCAGCAAGCCACTGAATATAGCGAACCTTGTTCAGCCACCACTCATCTTTTGCGTTTCGAGTTAGTCTCCTTATTTGGCTCGTACTCTCCTTTATTTTTTCAGAAGCAGTTGTCTGATTTCCCTTTCGAAGGAGCTGGCGGTGTTTTTCTAGGGCGACTGTCAATGTATTATCATTTTCGTCAAACCAGTCTTCACAGACACGAGGTTTTTGGCCTAAGATCTCAGTAGCCGCATTGATGGTATTTGTAGTTAACAGTTTCCAGCCCTCGTCTAACTGTTCATCTTCGGGGTGTATGCCTGCTGTAAAGGTATTGACAGCTTCCCTGTAATTTGCCAATATTTCAGCAGACTCTAGCTTTTTCAGATGAAGACAGTTAGGCTTAGCCCTGCGAGGTCTACGGCAAGGGCTAAGACGCAAAAATAGTTTTGTAACAACAAGTCGGTGATCCGACCAACAGTTTGCGCCCCTCATTACTCTCGTTACTTTGACATCCGCTATATCCCGTTGACGGACTATAGCATAATCAATAAGATGCCAATGCTTGGACCTTGGGTGCATCCAGGTAGTTTTGTATTTATTTGGGAGTCTAAACATGGTATTGGTAATACCCAGATGAAATTGGGAACAGAGGCTTAGTAACAGTTGCCCATTACTGTTCATGTTACCAATGCCATGTCGCCCTATCACCCGAGGCCAAGCTTCAAAATCACGTCCGACGCGAGCATTAAAGTCGCCAAGAAGCAAAACTTTCTCACAGCGCCGGATTTTAGTCAGCACTTCTGACACTTCCTCATAAAATTTGTCCTTGACGTCATCACTTTTGTCGAGTGTTGGCGAATATACGCTGATAACATTTAAGTATTTATTGTTTCGAAGATGGAAACGTAAGGACATGACACGATCAGAGATAGCAACTGGATGTTCTTCCAACTTAGAGGCTAAAGTAGTTTTAATAGCAAAGCCTACTCCTGACCGTCTAGGCTCAGAAGCTGGTGTGCCTTTCCAGAAGAAAGTGTACCCACCACCACGTTCAACAAGCTCACCTTCGTCAGCTAGATGTGTTTCGCTGAGAGCGGCTATGTCGACGTCATAGCGTTTGAGCTCGCGAGCCACAATGGCGGTTTTACGTTCTGGGCAGAGGTTGTTGGGTCGGTCTAAAAGAGTACGTACATTCCACGCACCAACAGTCATATTCATCTGCATGTTTTTAGATTTATTCTTATTGCGAGGAATGAGCGTTTGTTTGGGGCACCTTTTCTAGCCCCCTCCCCGGCTGAGCGAGGAAAGCAGTGCCTCTCTAAATAAAGCTGCTTTGTCTCAAAGAGTGCTGCCGAACCACACTGTCACCCCGATGCAGTGCTAGAGCGACCACTCTCCTCTCCTTAGGCCACCCGTGTCCAGGTATTAGACCAAGCCCAGGACTTTTTTAAACTCGGAATGACAAAGCCAAGTCAGATGCGCAGGATATATTAAGTTGCATAAGTGTGCGCGCCGTACACAGATGCACCCTCTCCTCCTTACTCCCCTTGACCCAGTGGAACGGAGAACCGCTACGACTGGAAGGGAACAGGACGCAGTATCTGGCAACGATAAAAACTCCTATCGCTACCTTCAGGCCTTCTACAGTTGCCTGGTTGCCTCGCCACTTGAGGTGGATTGCGTTGACGCCGAAGCAACGAGCACTAGCACGGGGAGTGACCGTGCCGACTCGAGGGCCGAAACACGCCGTTGCTACAACAAAGTGTTTCGGCACTCGAGCCCCCCTCTACCAGCCTAGGTTCCTAAGGTGTGGCCGCTGCATGCTATAGCGGCGACCACTAACGACGATCGAATGCGTGCCGCGCGATCTGAGGAGCCTTTTATAGGCGATGTTGCCTCGACCACTAACGACGATCGAATCTTCGTATATTCAACGGGCAGCGTAACGACGCCCCAGAGAGGTCCGCACTGTACGACGGCTCGAGCACGATTTTATATAAAATATAAAACAATATCTAATGTATAAAATATATAAAAATATCTAATGTATAAAATATAAAACAATATCTAATGTATAAAATATATAAAAATATCTAATGTATAAAATATAAAAAAATATCTAATGTATAAAATATAAAAAAATATCTAATGTATAAAATATATAACAATATCTAATGTATAAAATATAAAAAAATATCTAATGTATAAAATATATAAAAATATCTAATGTATAAAATATAAAACAATATCTAATGTATAAAATATAAAACAATATCTAATGTATAAAATATAAAACAATATCTAATGTATAAAATATAAAACAATATCTAATGTATAAAATATAAAACAATATCTAATGTATAAAATATAAAACAATATCTAATGTATAAAATATAAAACAATATCTAATGTATAAAATATAAAACAATATCTAATGTATAAAATATAAAAAAATATCTAATGTATAAAATATAAAACAATATCTAATGTATAAAATATAAAACAATATCTAATGTATAAAATATAAAACAATATCTAATGTATAAAATATAAAACAATATCTAATGTATAAAATATAAAACAATATCTAATGTATAAAATATAAAACAATATCTAATGTATAAAATATATAAAAATATCTAATGTATAAAATATAAAACAATATCTAATGTATAAAATATAAAACAATATCTAATGTATAAAATATAAAACAATATCTAATGTATAAAATATAAAACAATATCTAATGTATAAAATATAAAACAATATCTAATGTATAAAATATATAAAAATATCTAATGTATAAAATATAAAACAATATCTAATGTATAAAATATATAAAAAAATCTAATGTATAAAATATAAAACAATATCTAATGTATAAAATATAAAACAATATCTAATGTATAAAATATAAAACAATATCTAATGTATAAAATATAAAACAATATCTAATGTATAAAATATAAAACAATATCTAATGTATAAAATATAAAACAATATCTAATGTATAAAATATATAAAAATATCTAATGTATAAAATATAAAACAATATCTAATGTATAAAATATATAAAAATATCTAATGTATAAAATATAAAACAATATCTAATGTATAAAATATATAAAAATATCTAATGTATAAAATATAAAACAATATCTAATGTATAAAATATAAAACAATATCTAATGTATAAAATATAAAACAATATCTAATGTATAAAATATATAAAAATATCTAATGTATAAAATATAAAACAATATCTAATGTATAAAATATATAAAAATATCTAATGTATAAAATATAAAACAATATCTAATGTATAAAATATAAAACAATATCTAATGTATAAAATATAAAACAATATCTAATGTATAAAATATAAAACAATATCTAATGTATAAAATATATAAAAATATCTAATGTATAAAATATAAAACAATATCTAATGTATAAAATATATAAAAATATCTAATGTATAAAATATAAAACAATATCTAATGTATAAAATATAAAACAATATCTAATGTATAAAATATATAAAAATATCTAATGTATAAAATATAAAACAATATCTAATGTATAAAATATAAAACAATATCTAATGTATAAAATATAAAACAATATCTAATGTATAAAATATAAAACAATATCTAATGTATAAAATATATAAAAATATCTAATGTATAAAATATAAAACAATATCTAATGTATAAAATATATAAAAATATCTAATGTATAAAATATAAAACAATATCTAATGTATAAAATATATAAAAATATGTAATGTATAAAATATAAAACAATATCTAATGTATAAAATATATAAAAATATCTAATGTATAAAATATAAAACAATATCTAATGTATAAAATATAAAACAATATCTAATGTATAAAATATAAAACAATATCTAATGTATAAAATATAAAACAATATCTAATGTATAAAATATAAAACAATATCTAATGTATAAAATATATAAAAATATCTAATGTATAAAATATAAAACAATATCTAATGTATAAAATATAAAACAATATCTAATGTATAAAATATAAAACAATATCTAATGTATAAAATATAAAACAATATCTAATGTATAAAATATATAAAAATATCTAATGTATAAAATATAAAACAATATCTAATGTATAAAATATATAAAAATATCTAATGTATAAAATATAAAACAATATCTAATGTATAAAATATAAAACAATATCTAATGTATAAAATATATAAAAATATCTAATGTATAAAATATAAAACAATATCTAATGTATAAAATATAAAACAATATCTAATGTATAAAATATAAAACAATATCTAATGTATAAAATATAAAACAATATCTAATGTATAAAATATATAAAAATATCTAATGTATAAAATATAAAACAATATCTAATGTATAAAATAAAAAAAATATCTAATGTATAAAATATATAAAAATATCTAATGTATAAAATATATAAAAATATCTAATGTATAAAATATAAAACAATATCTAATGTATAAAATATAAAAAAATATCTTATGTATAAAATATATAAAAATATCTAATGTATAAAATATAAAACAATATCTAATGTATAAAATATAAAAAAATATCTAATGTATAAAATATATAAAAATATCTAATGTATAAAATATATAAAAATATCTAATGTATAAAATATATAAAAATATCTAATGTATAAAATAAAAAAATTATCTAATGTATAAAATATATAAAAATATCTAATGTATAAAATATAAAACAATATCTAATGTATAAAATATATAAAAATATCTAATGTATAAAATATATAAAAATATCTAATGTATAAAATATATAAAAATATCTAATGTATAAAATAAAAAAAATATCTAATGTATAAAATATATAAAAATATCTAATGTATAAAATATAAAACAATATCTAATGTATAAAATATAAAAAAATATCTAATGTATAAAATATATAAAAATATCTAATGTATAAAATATATAAAAATATCTAATGTATAAAATATATAAAAATATCTAATGTATAAAATAAAAAAAATATCTAATGTATAAAATATATAAAAATATCTAATGTATAAAATATAAAACAATATCTAATGTATAAAATATATAAAAATATCTAATGTATAAAATATATAAAAATATCTAATGTATAAAATATAAAACAATATCTAATGTATAAAATATATAAAAATATCTAATGTATAAAATATAAAACAATATCTAATGTATAAAATATAAAACAATATCTAATGTATAAAATATAAAACAATATCTAATGTATAAAATATATAAAAATATCTAATGTATAAAATATAAAACAATATCTAATGTATAAAATATATAAAAATATCTAATGTATAAAATATAAAACAATATCTAATGTATAAAATATAAAACAATATCTAATGTATAAAATACCTAGTCAGATCATAAGTATTGTCACACAGTAAAAACTTTTCTTTTAGAATGCTGGCCACAAAAAAGTTTATAGAATTCGAATTTCGAATTGTTCATGAATATAAAAATGTATACTTTTTAGAATTTTACTCATTTTTAAATATGGAGTGGACGCTTAAAGAAGACCGTGTTGCAGTTATTGCGTTGCATCGTTGCGGTTACGCGCCAATTCAAATTTTTGACATACTGAAAAATTTGAATATAACCAAAAGATTCGTTTATCGCACCATCAAACGATACAATGAAGACTCTAGTGTAGATGACAGGTCAAGAAGTGGTCGCCCTCGGTCTGTTAGGACTCTAGCAGTGATAAAAGCTGTGAAGGCGCGAATTCAAAGAAATCCCAAACGTAAGCAGAAACTGTTGGCCCTTCAGATGGGGTTAAGCAGAACCACGGTGAAATGGGTGTTAAATGAAAACTTAGGGCTTCGGGCATATCGAAGAAAAACAAGACATCGTTTGAATGCTCGTCTAATGGACCTGAGACTGAAGAGATGCCGCGCTTTGTTGAAGCGGTACGCGGGAAAAAAATATCGGGAAATTCTTTTTTCGCATGAAAAAATTTTTACCGTAGAAGAGAGCTACAACAAAATGATAAGGTGTACGCACACAGTAATGAAGCAGCGAGCAACCGTATTCCGCGTGTCTAACGAGGTCATTTTCCATCCTCGCTCACTCACTCACTCTTACCATAGAGAGGCCCGGATTATATTCTTTAGGAAAAACAGACGACGGCAAAGTGTTCCATACCTTAGCTGTGCGCATCAGGAACGTAGAACCAAAACGGTGTGTGCGAATGGCTGGTATATATCAACTAGGTACGGATGGTACTGAGCCGTGCACCTGCTTGTCCTTTGATGAAAAGGAGATAGCGGAATCAGATCGTACAGTTCCTGGGCACAATATATTCTGTAAAATATTGATAGGCTTGCAATTTTACGGCGGTGTTCGAGACTTTAGGTTTTAGTCTCTACCATATTGCTCACCTATGTACTTATAATCGGTAGTCTTACCGCTAGAGAAATTAGTTTATTCACACGATTTAGATTTTTCACGAATTAAACCTAAACATTGCCGGTCATAACACCGATAAAACAGTAGGTATATACCTAGTCAGGTCATAAGTTCTGTCACATGTTTAATATAAAATAATTGAAACAAGTTTATTCATTATGTAACCATTTATATACCAAAATGAATTTAACAAAACATAGATTCTAATGACACTAAAGTTTATTCAAAATGACCTCCGTGATTTTGAATACAGGCCTTCAATCTGCGCGGCCAGTCGTCTATCGCAGCACGAACGAGGTCCATGTCAATATCGACGGCTGCCTTAATCAAGGATGTCTTGAGTGACTCCAAATTGGGATGAGGCTTTGAGCACGCCTTTTCCTCCGAGTGTTGCCATATCTTGTAATCTAACGGATTCAAATCCGGACTGGAGGAGGGCCAGTCTTCGTGCCGGATGAAGTCGATTTCACGCGCCACCAGCCAGTCTTGTGTGCTCTTCGCTCTATGAGCTGGCGCCGAATCTTGTTGGAATATCCAGTGCCTGTTATTGAACATGGTATGAGAAACAGGTTCCACAAGGTTCGTTAGGAATGTATTTTGATACACAACTGCATTCGTTTTTAAACCTTTCTCACAAAAATGTACCTCTGTTAAGCCCCAATAAGAAACTCCCAACCATACCATGAGCGAGGATGGAAAATGACCTCGTTGGACACGCAGAATACGGTTGCTCGCTTCTTCACTACTGTGTGCGTACACCTTATCATTTTGTTTGTTGTAGCTCTCTTCTACGGTAAAATTTTTTTCATCCGAAAAAAGAATATCCCGATATTTTTTTCCCGCGTACCGCTTCAACAAAGCGCGGCATCTCTTCAGTCTCAGGTCCATTAGACGAGCATTCAAACGATGTCCTGTTTTTCTTCGATATGCCCGAAGCCCTAAGTCTTCATTTAACACCCTTTTCATCGTGGTTCTGCTTAACCCCATCTGAAGGGCCAACAGTTTCTGCTTACGTTTGAGATTTCTTTGAATTCGCACCTTCACAGCTTTTATCACTGCTGGAGTCCTAACAGACCGAGGGCGACCACTTCTTGACCTGTCATCTACACTAGAGTCTTCATTGTATCGTTTGATGGTGCGATAAACGAATCTTTTGGTTATTCAAATTTTTCAGAATGTCAAAAATTTGAATTGGCGCGTAACCGCAACGATGCAACGCAATAACTGCAACACGGTCTTCTTTAATCGTCCACTCCATATTTAAAAATGAGTAAAATTCTAAAAAGTATACATTTTTATTTTCATGAACACTTTTTTGTGGCCAGCATTCTAAAAGTAAAGTTTTTACTGTATGACAATACTTATGACCTGACTAGGTATAGTAGTTAGTAGTTCAGGATCTACGGCACAGGTCTACTTGACTTAGTGTAGGTCCTGTTTGAAATTATGATGTATATAAAGGGTCCGCCAAATAACTTTTTTTTTTGAAAATGCTATAAAAAAACTACTGAATATTTTCTCAAATTTCTTTTTATATTTGAAAGTACAATCCTTCCGGGTTAATAATTGAAAATATTTTCATTGAAATGGTTGCCTCGGCTGGGCATGCAGTAGCCTACACGATCGGTCCAATTTTTAAGCACATTATCGATTGTGTGCAGCTGTATTTCACCAATGGCTTCACGAATATTGTCCTTTAAAGCGTCAATTGTCTCTGGCTTGTCGGCGTAACACTTATCTTTGACAGCACCCCACAAATAATAGTCCAACGGTGTCAAATCGCAGCTCCGAGGTAGCCAAACGACATCAGCGCTGTGGCTGATAATGCGATCTTCAAAAACGGCGCAAAACATCGAGTGTAGCTTCGTTTTTTAGTGTAAAAACGTTAGATGGCGGACCCTTTACAAGCCATTATTTAAATTATAAATTTTAGTAAATTATATTATTTAAAACTGTTATTATGTGCTTGAAATGAATAAATTAAATACATTATTAAATTATATTATATAGTTAAGTATCATGTTTTAGAAAAAATGCTGTTATGATAAAAGTTCACGAAAAAACCCAAATATTGCCGGTCATAACATCGATAAAACAGCTTTGTTAATAATGATACTTCTCGCCGTATCACGATTAGTTTGAACTTGACTCTACAAAGCTCCATAGTCAGACATGTAAACGGATGTCCTAGGAAGGCGTCCGTTACGCGGCCGGGATATAGGACGCACGTTGCAACGGTGTAGCCGAGCTCCGCATGCCGCGGTTATTACATTTAACATAACCGTATAGGTACCTAGCCGGCCTGGCCTAGCCGGGGTGAATGTGTACCGCGTGTGGAAGCTGCTACAAAACATTACTTCCTTATACCTTATAGTCTCCTGGTATTTGACAAGATTTTAACGATAAGTTATATCGTCTATAACTAATAATATTATTGTCAAAAGTTATCTACATATGTTTGTTACATCATCATCATTATCATCCACAGTCTGACTTCACCCATTGTTGGGTATATGCCTCCCCAAAGTTTGTGCCATCCACCACGATCCTGCGCTAGTCACACCCACTGACGGGCCGCGACCTTTACGATGTCGTCCACCCATCTCGCTGCTGGTCGTCCTACCCTTCTAGACCCGCTCCTCGGCCACCATTCAGTCACTGTCCTGCTCCATCTGTCATCACCACGTCTAGCCAAGTGTCCCGCCCAAGACCATTTAAGCTCCATAACTCGAATCCCAACGTCATGAACCTTCGTTCGTCTACGGATCTCGACGTTTGGAACTCGATCTAACAGTCTGATGCCAAGCATGGTACGCTCCATGGCTCTTTGTGCAACTCTTGTAACATCTACGGACTATTAATTTTTTTTTTATGGTATAACTTATTTTTTTACACAGAAACCTAGCAACCTAACCCATACTAAGCAAAGCTTATACCTGATATGGGAAATAGATAACTGATAGAAAAGGTATTTCTATTTTTTTTTGTCAATATAGGAATACCCCAACCCGGAGCAAATATCTGTAGAGCATGCAAACATTCGTTTCGCAGAGGGAATCGAAACTGCTACCTTCTGCGTGGGTTACTACCATGAAAGTAAGGTAAGCTCATAAATATACGATACCATGCACATTTGCAACCCCTCTGCTGATGGACCTATAGGTTCTAAAATCACAAGCTATCATAGTAGCCTTTTTGATCCAGCGAAGCGAGATCTCCAAATCAACTCGGGCAAATCGGCGTTGTATGTAGTATGTATGTATGTATGTTTGTTTGTCCGAGGATAGCTTTCGAAGTGTGACTAAATGAGTCAAACATTTTGGGGGGTTTTTGAGATATTAGGGTTCAAAACGGGTAAAAAAAATGAAAATGAGACGTCAAATGAAAGTTCTTCATTATAGTGTGACCATTAGTGCTGTGCACTCCCTGAGGTATGCGCGCGGCGAGACGGGGGGGAGAATCGGCTGCTGCGCTCTGTCAGTTCGCCGTCAACGCTCGTGGCGGCAGGTAGTGTTATTTGTATCGGACTGTCTATGTCAGACGCACATGAGATAAATATTCAAAGATGGGTCGTGCGTTATCTCGTGATATGAAATGGAAGATGAAGTTGAAACAGAATCTATGTCAGAATAACTTTAGTTAGAATATATAATTGTTTGTAAATATAAAAAATGTTCAATAAAACAAGTCCTTTGAATTATAAGTTTACGAGGGCTGCTATTTATGTATCCGGAATAAAATAAAATAACTATCATTGACTGTTAAATATGGTTTTATTGCTTTTCAAAATATTCGTCATGATGATCAATGCACTTTTGCATTCGGTGAAACCAGTTTTCATAGCACTATTTCCAATCGGAAGACGGTATCTCCAAAACATGATTTTGGAATGCCTCAACGGCTTCTTCGCGGGTTGAAAATCGTTGACCACGTAATTTATTCTTCACGGTTGGGAATAAAAAGAAGTCGTTGGGTGCCAAATCAGGGCTATATGGCGGATGACCCGTTAATTCCACCGTTTCACCCTCCAAATATCGGGTCGTTTCACCCGAAGTGTGACAGCTTGCATTGTCGTGATGGAGAATGATTCTGCGTTGTGGATTATTCTTCCTGATTTCTGCAAAGACTTCTGGCAAACAAATGGTCGTGTACCACTCTGAATTAACAGATTTACAATTTTCTAGGGGTACAGTAGCCACGTGTCCATCTATACCAAAAAAACAGGCGACCATTTGCTTCAAAGTGATTTTCGCACGAGCAACTTTTGTTGGGTTCGGCTTATGTTGGAAGACCCAAACTGTTGACTGTTGCTTAGTTTCGGGGTCATATGCATAAATCCAGGATTCATCACCTGTGTAGATATTATATACAGCTTTTGATGTACCACGATTGTATTTTTTTATAATTTTTTTGCACCAATCGACACGAGCCTGTTTTTGATTTATTGTCAAATTGTGCGGTATCCAACGCGAACAAACTTTTTTTGCAGCCAAGTGTTCGTGTAATATCTTATGTATACTCGTCATACTAATGCCCAAGATCGCCTCTATCTCTCGATATGTCACATGACGATCTTGCATTATTAGTTTACGCACTGCGTCGATGTTTCGTGGCACATCAACTGATTTAGGCCGACCATCTTTAATTTCGTCCGTGAGCATACGACGTCCACGATTAAACTCATTAAACCAGTGATACACAGTAGTCTTCGATGAAGCTTAATCCCCAAAAGTCGAACTGAGTTGATCGATACACTGCTGTTGAGTTAGACCACGTCGAAAATCATAAAAAATCATCGCACGAAAATTTTCTCGAGATAAATCCATTGTGATAATGACACGCAATTTTTGAAATCGCGCCACACAATGAAAACAATTGACAGACGGACGAAATAACCTGCATTCTACAGCCAAAGAGTTCCATTTTCAAACGTGATAATTTCTTTTTAAATATTATTTATGCAGTGGCCAGTTCCGGATTCTTAAATAGCAGCCTATGTAGTTCTTATTTATCACCTGCATATTTTTAATAAAATATGAGTATATTTAAGTTACATTTTAATCAACTAAGTAAGTATAATATATTACAGGTAGATAGCTTCCGACCATCGTCCCGCCACAAGTCTTGCCTTAGAAATGCAAACTGATATCGTAAGATATGTCCGACATGTATTGATCTCATGTGAACTCATGCAGTTTTTTCTTTGCCTCCCACCTCGCCGCGCATACCTCAGGGAGTGCACAGCACTAATGGTCACACTATAGTACATTTCAACCCTGTTTTTATTTTTAGTTTAATCGTTGTAGTTTTTGAGTTATACCCATAATAGAAACAAAACTATGACAAAACTCACAGGGTACACCAGTGACCCCCACACTGATGAAATTTGATATTCGTGTAGCTTTAGTGACACACATATAGGCAAAAGTCTGAAATGTAAAATAACTGCATTTTGTACCCCAAAAAAGGGTGTCCAAATACATGAACTCCCGTTACCTGTAATTTGAATGAAACTGTAGGTAAAGTAAGGTGGTTGTTTATTTCGTGGCACTATTTTGATAGTCAAAGATTACGAATAATATTTTTTTGTTTTTATGGGAGACTCGCGAGATCTCAGTTCGGGGCGAACCACTAGTAGTGAATACTGTTTCTTCTATGAATACCATCAAATTTCAAAAAGTCGTTCAGACGTTGTTCTTATATTCAGAACAATGGCATCCTTTTTCAATTCAATTCCGTCATATGAAAGTTTTTCTTGATGATTCTCTGGAAAACTATCTAACTTGTCTATCATTTTTAAGATCACCTAAAGCTCAAAAATTACCTTTTATTCTGTCGTTATTACAATATCTAAGCTAAGTACAAACATTTTGTGAACTCAATTACTTATATTCCATTCATTCTTATTACGACCTCCGTGGTGCAGTTGGCGAATAGCCGGCTGAGACGCAGGAGGTAGCGGGTTCGATTCCCGCCGCGAAACAGATGTTTGCATGATCTACAGATATTTGGTCTGGTTGTTTCTCTATATATTATAAGTAAGTATTTACAAAAAAAAATGTATATAAGTATTATATCAGTTATCTGGTTCCTATAGTACAAGCTCTGCTTAGTTTGGGGCTAGGTAGTGCTGTGTGAAATGTCTAGCAATATTTATTTATTTATTTATCCATACACGCAGTTATTTTTTTTACAATACGACAAAAATATAGTAAACTGACACCGAAACCCATACATTATGTATGACATTACCATTCACCTAGTGTGCTCAGCGGAATACAATCCAACACGTGAAATATATCCCTTATTGCAAAATAATAGGGTTCAGAATACATAGGCTTATGTGGTAAATGCTTACGCGTGTTACTTGTAACTCCATACTCAGTGCGCGATTTACAATTTTCCCACGGCGAGGTATAGTAGCGTTGGGAAATTAATTTGATATTTGATGACAAAGTTCTAGACATTCGCTACCTGCATAAAGATACTTTCAGAAGGTGCTAGAGATGATCCTACACTAATATTACATCCAAAGATACATAATTATTGATTAAAACGGGTATTTTTCGCGTATGTACCTTTTTTATTTGTTATCCCGAGGTTTCGGCTGTGTTGCAATAGTCGTGGTCACGGGTTGACATACGCGATAAATACCCGTTTTAATAAATAATTATGTACAGTAATCGAGAAACTTTGAAAAATACTATTCCAAAGATTCAGTTTTCATCATGATAAAAAGATTTCATGACTATGACTTAACATCAGGTGGGCCATATTATGCTTGTTCCATCACCAGGTAGTATAATAAAAACCGGCCAAGTGCGAGTCGAACTCGCGCACGAAGGGTTCCGTACTATTATCTATAAAAACGGCAAAGAATCATGTCTGTTGTATGGGAGCCCCACTTAAATACTTATTTATTTTATTCTATTTTTATTTGTTACTATTTGTTGTTATAGCGGCAACAGAAATCATCTGTGATAATTTCAACTGTCTAACTATCACGGTTCATGAGATACACAGCCTGGTCTCAAACGGACAGATAGACAAACAGATGGACAGACAGCCAGCAGAGTCTTAGTAATAGGGTCCCGTTTTACCCTTTGGGTACGGAACCCTAAAACGAACACGAATTCTCTGTTCTAACCAAGGTATAATGTTAAAAAATTTCTAGTCATTTCGTCCCCACTGCCTTAAGTTTTCATTTATTGAGTAATTCATGAAAGTAATAAAGCAATAACGGAATTATAATATTATAAGGTTTGTATTTTAGCGATTTTTGACCGCATAAAAACGTAGATACGGGCCGATTTTCATGATATGGATACGAGCCGATTATTCACTCGCTCAAATCAACACTCTAGACCAGTGATTCCTAAAAGGTGGTCCGCGGAACCCTGCGGTTCCGTGGATGGGTCACAGGGGTTCCGCGGTCTGTCCGAGAGTTGAAGTTGAATTGTACTTATAGATGAATATCCGGCGATCGTTGAGAAAGCTGCCCTGGTTCTGATTAAGTTTGTGAATACTTACCGATGCGAGATTGGTTTGCGTTCAATTATCAGACATAAAGCCTAATTTTACGGCTATTTTAAGAAATAATGTGAAAAAATTTCATTCTTCACAATAAATTATTACCTAAGTACATTGTCTAACATACATTCAAACTACAAGGTAAACACTTTAGTTATCAAAATAGCCAGCTAGGGTTCCGCCAAAAAAAGTATGATCAATTAAGGCACCATGGCCAAATAAAATTGGGAACCTCTGGTCTAGACAACAATATAGTAAACTTTTTCATTCAATGTTTCATGATTTAGGGACCAAACTAAAAAAAAATGCGATACGAAATCGAATACGATAACCAGCTTTATAAACCAACCGTACAATACTAATAGCGACTCAAAACACAACTAATATAGAATAATTAATTTCGTACGAAGCCGTTTGTTATGTATGTGTTATTTATTATGTGTCATTACTGTTAGGTACACACGGCTACACATCAAGCTATACATTTCCAGTATAAGCTGACCTCGCATTGTGTAGGCTTTTCGTAGAATGAGAAGTCAGGTTATACTGGAAATGTATAGCTTGATGTGTAGCCGTGTGTGCCTATTGTGCCGTTTAACGTGACTATTGAAATGTGCTCGCAATATTGATGAGGACTGAGGATATATACTGAGACCTGATACTTATCAGATTAATAAGAGGAAGGTTGTTGATGTGAAATTTAAATACATATTAATACTCTCGAACTCACTTCGAAAATGTATATAATGAAAATGATTAAGAAGCCGGCGAACCCTGTTTACTATACTGAATATCGCTATCCCTGTTTACTGACGAAGTTTAGCCACGCAGAGCGACAGTGATAGCAATATAACGATTCTAAATTTGATTAGATTTTGACCGTGTTCCGTAATACCAAAAATGATGACTGAAAACTTGTTGTATTTTTTCATTGTGTTGTTATTCTGTAACTAGACGATATAATCTATGTTCACATGACTAGGATGTAAGATGTTGTTGTTTTTAATAAGAAACAATTAGGTTGAAAACAGGTCTTTTATGACGTAAAAACATGCAGAATGTGATACGCTTCTATTTAATTTTAGGTAAGTATTTTGATCTAATATATGGTTGGGAACCTAGATAAATACTATTCAAATTAAAATAATACCTTATTAAGGTAGAAATATGCTCCAATTAGAAATGATATTGGTAGCACGTGTTGTATGGGCGATTCCCCTCTGGTGTCCCCTTAAGAAACCCTCAAAACCACACATAAATGTATAGGCGTGATCCTTGACGGGTTAAGCATGTTATGCCAATTTGAAATTAATGTCAACAGGTAACTTTTTAACAAAAATATAACCGACTTCAGATAACAGAAAAAAACAAACTACTGTACCGATTTCGATGAAATTTCTATGGGACCAATCTCAAAGTATATAAATAAATAAATATAAATAAATATTGCTGGACATTTCACACTGCGCTACCTAGCCCCAAACTAAGCAGAGCTTGTACTATGGGAACCAGATAACTGATAGAATACATAAATACATTTTTTTTTGTAAATACATACTTATAATATAAAGAGAAACAACCAGACCCGGAAAAAATATCTGTAGATCATGCAAACATTTGTTCCGAGGCGGGAATCGAAACTGCTACCTCCTGCGTCTCAGCCGGCTATTCGCCCACTGCGCCACGGAGGTCGTCGTCATATCCTTTCAAATAATAAAAGAATTGTCCAAATCGGTTAATAAATGACGGAGTTATGAGGTAACAAACATAAAAAAAATACAGTCAAATTTTATTTAATTACGTTATTATTAATTATTTTTAATTATTGTAATGGAACCTCCTCCTTTTTTGAAGTCGGTTATAATCATAATGTATGGCCGTGTTCTGGTTTAGTTAATCTTTGGTTAGAAAATGTATTATGCTGTTTTTGAAAGCCCAGCCTACGCTAAAAACATGAATAGGAAGATAGTAAACAGCGATTGTTTGTTCGATCTAGTATTTAAACAAGGTTTGTTCGATCCAGTATCTTAAACAAGGTTTGTTCGATCTAGTATCTTAAACAAGGTTTGTTCTGTTATAAACTGTGAAATTTGTGAACAAGGTCAATGCGCGTCAATCAAACTTTACTAACTAAATGGTTTCGCAATGTCGGTAATATTACACCTTCCCGGATGTCCTAAATGTACCTACAGATATAACATTTAAGTATCAATCAGTACCTACCTACTCAATTATGTACACTCAAGCTTGCTTGTAAACTAGATTGATAAACTTATCGCAATCTATTTGAAAACTGTTTTTAATTATTAACCTTTATAAAAAAGTCTAACTAATTAAACAAAATGTTGACTAGGTTAATAATATCTGAAAAAGAGCTTAGCTTTATTATGACATTATTAACCAAATATAAAAACAGATATTAACAAACAAACTTGACCTACAGTTTTATTCAAATTACAGGTAACGGGAGTTCATGTATGTTACACTTTTTTGGCGAAAAAAAATCAGTTATTCTGGATTTAAAAAAAAGAAAAGTGTGTGTGTGTGTCAGCTCAGACTAGAGAATACATTCCCGGGATCCCAAATCTCGGGATCCCGGGATCCCGGGACTGTACTTGGCTAATCTCGGGATTTTCGGGATTGCCACAAACAAGTCTAGTTTGTATTCCGTAGTCCGTTGCGCCTTGAAAATAACCTTGCCTAGATTATTTTAATACATTACGACAAAAAGCAACTCGTACAATACGTAGGTACCCACTATTTACTACACAGGTACAGTCCTAATAATATGTTTGTCGTAGAACTTAGAAGGGACTTCCCCACTCGGAATACTTTAATACAATACTCTTAAGGTAATTCCCCAACGAACCAACAGGGGAATCACCTGATCATCTCATATCATAATATTGTTGCGGGTATTTTCCGTCGGGGATTCCCTGTACGAAAGTATAAATATGCAAATCAGGTTTTATTTTTTCATTTATTGTTCTGTCAGTGACGGGTTACGTAGGCTACGTCAGTGACGACGGGTTACGTAGGCTACGTCATTAAATCTTAAAAGTCAACTATCTGAAATTAAGTATTGAAATACTTAATTTCAGATAATTGACTTTTAATGGCGGGAGACTTTGTTAAACATAAAAAAGACAGTGATACGACGTCAGTGTGGAGTTATTATTTAGTTGCGAAGGACGGGAATAGTGCTAAATGTAAGCGATGCCCAGCCATCCTCAAAACTTTGGGTGGATCAACTAAGGGATTACATACACATTTGTTATGAAAACATAACATCAAGGTTATATCAGCTTCAACAAGTCAAGATTCTGAAAATCTGAACACAGCACCGCCGCCAGCCAAGCGAAAGTTAGATGATTATTTTACTAAAAGTGCCGACGATAGCCTGGATGATATTTTGGCAAGAATGATTGCATTAGATGGATTTCCATTCAGTGTATTCATAACCTCAGATGATTTGAGAAAATTGCTCTTAGCAAAATACACGGATTTACCAAAGTCAGCCGTCACTGTTCGAAAACGTGTTATGAATTACAGTGAAAAAATCAGAAAGCAAGTAACTGCAGAATTAAAACATTTGAAAAGTGCAGGTGACAGATTTAGTCTTCCTTTCGACGAGTGGACTTCAACTTCCAATAAACGATACATGGCGGTCAACGTTCATTCATATAAAAAATTTTGGAACTTAGGACTTGTTCCTATTTACGATAGTATGACAGCTGAAAATTGTCTTCGTATATTGCAAGAGCGTCTAATTAAATTTGACATTTCCCTAGAAACTGACATCGTGGCTATTGTAACCGATGGACCGAATGTTATGATAAAGGTGGGGCGGCTTGTTTGCACTGAACAACAACTGTGTCTCGCACATGGTATCAATTTGGCGGTCTGTGATGTGCATTATGAAAAACATAATAATTTGCAAGATAGCCCTACCTCAGATGATACTATAAATGAACCAGCTGTGACTGTTGATTATATGGACGACAGCGATGATGAACACCATTTAGAAGACTTAGACTGTCCAGAATCAGGTTTAATCGTAATGTCACAAAATGATCTTGCGCCAGAACACGTACCAGAGTTAACACAATATGAAAATATTAATGAGCTGATAAAGAAAATCCGCAAAGTTGTAGTGTATTTCAAAAGATCTCCATTGAAAAATGAAACAGTGCTTTAAAAATATGTGAAAATTGAGCATGGAAAAGAGTTGTCACTTCTTTTGGACTGTAAAACCAGGTGGAATAGTCTTTTAACAATGCTGGAGCGATTTTATCTTTTAAAAGCATGCATTCAAAAAGCTCTTATAGATCTCAATCATCCAATTCGTTTAGAAGATGTTGATTTTGAATTGGTAAATAAAATTGTTGATGTGCTGACCCCAATTAAATTGACAGTAGAAGCAACCTGTCAGCGAGATGCTAATTTATGCACAGCTGATGCCGCTTTGAAATTTCTTATAAAACAAATGTCTAGCAAAAACTCAGCACTAGCCAAAAAAATTAATACATCCTTAGTGGAACGTATAAAGCAACGACGAAGTGATGATTTAACTAGCGTGTTAAATTATTTACAAGATCCACGAATGGATGATGAAAATCTGTTATTATCGGATTTGGAATGGCACGACTTATTTCCAGTTCCGACACAGGCTTTAGTGAGGAAGCAAATAAAGAGTATTGTTAAAAGACTTAATAGTCGAGATAACACGGAAGAAGAAGCAAGGTCAGGATCACAAACAGATGATAAGCTAAGGTCAGAAACCTCCCAACCCCAATTGACATTAAAGGAAAAGTTACAGCTGGAAATTAACAAGAGTATGAAATCCCCAGATCCTGAAGTACAAGTACAAAATGAATTGGGGTTTTCAAATAGTATTAGACGTGAAATGAGCCTGTTCGAAAATGGAGGAGTTCGTGGATATCACTTAGAAACAGCATATAAGTATCTATTGTCTATTCCTCCAACCAGCGTAGAAGCTGAACGAGCGTTTTCAGCTGCTGCTTATGTTGGCAATAAACTACGAAGCAGGCTTGGAAGTCAAACGTTGGATGCTTTGATATTTCTGCGATTATATTTTCGAAATTCTAAATAGTTATTTTGTGCTGTTTTTTAATTTTTTGCAAAAGTATAGTATTTTTTGGTTTGTGTTTTTTCTTTTCTTATTATTATTCTGATTTGTGTTGTGCAAAGACATTAAAGACATTTTTTTTCAATTACCCGTGTTTTTTTTTATTTTAGCCCAATTAGAAACCACATAGTCTAATCCCGGGATAGGCCCGGAATCCCGGGAAAAGGCTTCAAAAATCCCGTAAGCCCGGGATTGAAAAACATGCTCGGGATTGTATTCTCTAGCTCAGACGCACGACTGGAGTGTACTCCTTATTATTAAATTAAATTTTATATATTATAAGACGAATGAACCCGGACAGATGGGCAACGATCGTCACGCAGTGGGTGCCTGAAGACGGGCGACGGCTCCGAGGAAGGCCTAGTAGACGCTGGCGTGACGATCTCGATGCCTTCGAGACAGATTGGTGGGATTTGGCACGCGAGCGAAAGTCCTGGAAAACAGTAGGGGAGACTTTTGCCCAGCAGTGGGATGACGTAGCTTGAAAAAAAAATATATACATTCATTAGCCGTTCAATCAACAGCCTAATAGCCTCTACTAAACAGCGCCGTTCGATTTGATTCCCTAAACAAGGTTTGAGGTACATAATAATACACAGACACACCGTAGTATGGCAGTAGGTCGTTAGGTTTTTTTAATGAATAAAAAATAATTATTTTTATATACCTTACTTTATATACCTTACTTTTATATACTTTACTATACAAGCTATCCGTTTATGGAACTCTCTTCCTTCTTTTATTAGATCTGCCAAATCCCTTCCTATCTTTAAAACGCTATTGTTTAAGTACTATTTGTCTGTATCAGAGAGCTGAGTAATATTATTTTGTTATCATATATGTCGTTGTTACTGTTTGTATTACAGCTGTTTCATATTTTATTTATTGTTAGTATATTTAATATCATAGAATGTTTATGTATAATATTTATGCTAATATTACCTACCCTGGTATCTATTTATTCTGTTTTGCTTATGTAAGTATATCTACAATTAAATAAAAAGCTTATGTTATAAAGCTACCGTCCTTTAACGTTCTCGTAAAATCCAGTCCATCCAAAGGTTGTCTGGAAGAGATCGCTTTTAGCGATAAGACCGCCAATTGTACTATCGCGTGTCTAGTTTTAAGTGTTTTAATTATGATTTGTTAGTTTAAGTGTGGTATACAATAAAGCGTTTTCTATCTTCTATCTATGAAAACTAAGAGTGCAGACTCAGAGAGAACAACTAGAATTGAAATGTTGTAACAAACGCTACGGCTGAATATCATTCAGGCCGCTAGTTGTACGGCGCTGTTTTATTTCATTTCATTTATTAATAAACAATTATATAATTATCGATTAAAACGGGTATTTATCGCGTATGTACCTTTTTATTTGTTATCCCGACGTTTCAACTGTGTTGCAACAGTCAGCCCGAGACCATGACTGTTGCAAATCAGCCGAAACGTTGGGATAACAAATAAAAAAGGTACATACGCGATAAATACCCGTTTTAATAAATAATTATGTACAGTGATCGGGAAAATTTGAAAAATACAATGTTTAAAATTACATCCTAATTATAAGTTACAATATTTTAAAACTATCACATACATGTCTAAATTAATAGTATAAAACAAAACAAACGTCTACTTACCTATATTTAAAAATGGCAAGAAATAATCAAGAAAAGTCAAATGAAAAATAGTCATCAATGAATCTCTATATATAAAAATGAATCCCTATTCCCTTTGGTCACGCCATGACGCGTGAACGGCTGGACCGATTTCGCTAATTCTTTTTTTGTTGTATTTCTTATTGTCAGAAGAAGGTTTTTATGAAAGAAAAAATTAAGAAAATTGCGCGTAAAATTAGAAAATTTAAGAATACTTAACCACCTTATAAAATTATTTATAATCTAACCTTAGCGCTTTTATAATGTAACCTTATGACGTTTGAGATAGAATTGACAGAATGCGTGTTGCAAATATCGTCAAAGAGGATGTAAAAATAATGAATATCGTTTGAAACAGATGCTTCGGTCGGAGTTATCCCGAGATATTGTCTATATATATATAAAAATTAAGTGCTGTTCGTTAGTCTCGCTAAAACTCGAGAACGGGTGGAGCGATTTGGCTAATTCTGGTATTGAACTATTTGTGGAAGTCATTCATTTTCTCACACATAATGATGGCCGAGGATAACAACTGACAATTCTACCAAAGGTGACGTATATTGACAGCCCGCGTTATATGCATGTCAAGGCGGTATGAAGTTCGGCGGGTCCACTAGTATAAAATATAAATGATTTAGAATAATATTACTAAGGAATTAATAATACAAACATGTTACAAATTAATTAAAATGACCATTAACTCAAATCTGTATAAAAAAAGTTTAGTAAAGAGGCTAGGCTGTTGATTGAACGGCTAATTAAGCTAGTTGGCTGCGACATATGTACATGCCGCAAGTGTTACCATGCAGCCGAGAGTACTCTGTACGGGGAGCTGCGTAAGTAAAGTTGCGCACGAACATAACACATAACGGAGAAAGTTTGATTTTATACCCCATACATTTTCATACTACGGGCTTATATATGAAAATAGATTCTAAAGGAGTAAGCTCCAAAAATGTTCACTAACTAATTACGGACCGTAAGACCTAATTATTCCACACTAGCTGACCAATCCGCACCTTCGCACGCGTAGTTTTTCAATAAAAACATTACTCTCCTTCTGCGCAGTGAAGTAAAAAGTAGCCTATGTTACTCAGGGTGAAAGTAGCTTTCCAATGGTGAAATAATTTTTGAAATCGGTCCTGTAGTTTTTGAGTTTATTCATTACAAACGTACACACAAAAATACGAATCTTGCCTCTTTATAATATTAGTATGTATAGATTGTGAAAAAACAGAACTATACGTATTAATTAATAGACTCTAATATAAATAGATGGTTGTATGTTTCTTTTTTGGTGATTGTCGTCGTTATTTAATGTTAGATCTATAAATTGTAAATCCGTTTTTGGCTGTATCATAGACACATAAGCATTGTGAACTTTTATTCTTAAGAGCTGTGGATTTTGTTCATAAATAAATAAAATAAAATACAGTGCAGTCGCTAAGATCTCTCGGTTGCTAAGTTGTTTATGTTTCAAACATGAACTCTGCAAGGGCACTGAAATTTTTCCCTGGGTGGCAAAGTGATTTCTTAGGTAGATATAAAACACAGCGTAATAAAAAATTTAAAACTTAACATAATGTATACAAAAAGCATAACAACGGTTCTCTTTTTATCAACTAACCATTACTTAATAAAGTTATATAAGCTGATTAGGTACCTATGTACTTAAACTTTAATCCGTATTAGGATTGTCTTTCGAAAAAACTACATCCCTCAACTAAGTAATTTTTATTGCATTAGTAACTTTTATCAGATTTTATCAACAAGATAACCCTTATCGCTATACCGTTGCGTCCAGTCCTTTTTCAACGCGTCGTCTACTCTTGATTGAACGGCAGAATACAACTGTTGTACAATCAGCGACAATATTGATTAACAATCTGTGTTTTTACAATAAAATCTGACAAGAAACCAGAATTGAGTTTCTGTAAGGCCTCTTAGAATCTAGTGAATATTTTCAGAAAACTGTTAGTAACAGTTTTTGTGGTTTATTCTTTTATTTGTTAATGTCGCTGAGTGTACAATAGTAGCCTAACCCCGTTGGTTATTATCACCCACATACATATCTTAATCATGTTGAACGTGTTATGGCAATCAGGAAGCGGCTGCGCTTGCAAGAGTTGTATAATAATTCTGATCATTTGCAACATGCATTCTGAACGAAAGAAGCCTTTGCGAAACTTATTCCCCACTAATGAAATGAAATAAAATTTATTTATTTGTCAGAAGCATGGTGTATAAGTTGATACAGCTATATAGGTAGGCTTCACATACTTCACCGATTAACAGCGTGCAAATCACAGTTACATAAAATTAATTAAGTTATACATAAAAATTCTTCAGTTTAATAAAAATTAATCAATAATATCATCAAGTATCGTAAAGCCCATAAAAAAAGTATAAAGACCATGAAATTAATAAATTAAAATTAGTAGGTATGTCAGAATTTCATGTCAAAGAAATCATTAATCGTATAAAAACATTTGTCAACTAGCCATTTGTACAGGTTTGTCTTAAATTCTTTATTAGGTAATTCTCTTATGTCCCTTGGCATTTTATTAAATATTTTAATAGTCATTCATTACATAACAACTGCGTGGCGTGGTGGTTCTGTTTTCCAAGAAAGGCGACAACACCTTGCTTAAGAATTACAGACCCATCTCGCTTTTGAGCCATGTTTATAAGTTGTTTTCAAGGGTCATCGCAAACCGTCTCGAACGCAGGTTTGATGACTTCCAGCCTCCCGAACAAGCCGGGTTCCGTAAAGGCTACAGTACCATAGACCACATACATATGCTGCGGCAAGTCATACAGAAGACCGAAGAGTATAACTTGCCGCTATGTCTCGCGTTTGTGGATTATGAGAAAGCCTTCGATTCGATCGAAACATGGGCAGTGCTCAGCTCAGCACGATGATCGAAGGCCTCAATCGAGTCTCCCAACGGGTAGGGCTTAAAATGAACATGGACAAGACGAAAATTATGTCGAATGTCCATGTCGTTCCTGCCCCAGTTATGGTTGAGAACTCGGCTCTTGAAGTTGTCGACGCGTATGTATACCTAGGACAAACAGTCCAGTTAGGTAGGTCCAACTTCGAGAAAGAGGTCAATCGTCGAATCCAACTCGGATGGGCCGCGTTTGGGAAACTTCGCAACGTCTTTTCGTCCAACATACCTCAGTGCCTTAAGACGAAAGTCTTCAATCAGTGTGTGTTACCAGTGATGACATATGGAACCGAGACGTGGTCCTTCACTATTGGCCTTATGAATAAGCTTAGAGTCGCTCAAAGAGCTATGGAGAGGGCTATGCTCGGGGTTTCTCTACGGGATCGAATCAGAAATGAGGAGATACGTAAGAGAACTCAAGTCACCGACATAGCCCGACGGATTAGCACGTTGAAGTGGCAATGGGCAGGCAGAACAGATGGCCGATGGGGCCGGAAAGTTCTCGAATGGAGGCCACGGACCGGCAAGCGCAGCGTAGGACGTCCACCTATAAGATGGGCAGACGACTTGGTAAGAACCGCAAGTCGGCGTTAGATGCAGGCCGCTTCCAACCGCAGTTCCTGGAGATCAATGAGGGAGGCCTTTGTCCAGCAGTGGACGTCCTATGGCTGATATGATGATGATGACATAACAATTCTTACTTTTAAGTGGCGATTTACAGATTGGTAGGATGAGCTTGGTGGGGTCCCTTTTTGTTATATTATAATAGATGACAAATTATCGGCATAGCGATTGAAGACATTACTATTCGCCTTTGCAAAAACTGCAGCTTGATATACAAATATAAAGCCCGGTTAGTGTTAATAGCTTAAGTTTTATAAAAAGAGGCTTACACGAATCTAAGGGACCTGCAGCACATAATGCTCGTGTACATTTTTTTTGGACAATAAAAGCATTGCAAACTAGTTCTCTTACAGTCGGTTACTTTTCAGCATACTATCATTTAACGCATTATAACATGGCATCATTTCACGAGCTTCAAAAATGACCTTATACAAATGGTCTTGCCGCGGCAAGTAGGTACATTGTAAACAAAATACCAAGAAATATGGTCGACTTTTATTACATTCTGAGTTTCGCTAATTCGAAAGCTCATCAATTACGAAATGCGAGTTCGTTTGCGTTTTTGCGCCAAAATGTGCATTTAATTCCTTTGGTGAAATGCTTGCGTTCAATGGACATCTTAACTAAAACTGTTATTAAAAATCGTCCGGTGACTAATAATTTGGTAAGCATAACGCTTATCAACTGCCCAAAGTTATCATAAAAATAGTTACTCGTAATTGCTACTTGCTATTAAGAATTGTCAAATGAAATTTTACTTTGTGGATCATCGTCCGTTAAAGGTTGTCTAGGCTGGATTAAATTGGTTTAGCGATCAGGTCGTCCATTGTAATATGTATAGCATAATCTATCGTGTACAATACAGCGTCAATCTATCTAACCTAATGAGTTGGACACTCAGTGATTTTCAAGACGGAAAATAGGGGAGCAGAGATACGAAATGGCACCAGCCAACAAATTCGCGTAGGTTTTACAACAAACAGCCGACCAGTTCCTAACCGCTATAGATTATTGCTCTGGAAACAAGCGTTCCCGGCTTGTCAGGAAGAGTAAATAAACTGAGCCATAATAACGGTGCGTTAGGTGCTATTTATCTTTTAATTATCCGCTCTTAAGTATTTCACATCGGTAGAATGTAGCAATGTACATTTAAACAAGATATATCATTATTTTATTGTATTAGGTACATAGATACTACCACACCTTTGACTGGGAACATTTAATAGCATTTGACATAAGGTGCTGAAGGAGAATGGACATGAAAAAGGACGAAAACGGTCGTCGTAAAAAGGTAGTCAAATATGACGTACTAAAAATAGAGGTAAAGGAGAAGGAATTTCAATGCAACGGGACTCGGACCTGCTTTTTCGCTTATAATCGGCAATACCTTAGCCAATTCGGCCATTAATCAAGTAATCCTGGCTTTGAAATCAATGGGCATGATATGAGATCGACTAAGCGTATTAACTTGCTTTTAAAAATACTATTCCGTTTCTAAAAGGTTTCATTAGATTAAAGATGAAGAAATGATGGAGCAAAATTTTTCTTCCGAACTCGTTGAATGAAACAAAGCTGCATATGCTTTTCTTTAACCAGATAGTGAATTAGATTGTAGATGCTGTGAACTACTTTATCACCATCTTATGTATTATTCCTAAAACGCCCACTGCTGAATATTAGCGTCCCCATAGATATACATACCGACACAGACCGTTATTTCGCGGTCTGCGCCCAGCGGCTCCCATTATGCTTCATTAGGTTGGAACTTTATGGCAAATGAAAATTCCTCATAGCAAAAATAGTACAGGAAAATCAGAAGCGATATCCCGTAAAATCGGAAAGTGCGTTCGATAGTAATTTGTCACCGGCTCGCCGTGCGCAAGGTAAAAACTCGATCGCCGCTCGATCATTACCCAAGGACAGGGCCGTAGTCACGGTAGTAAGGGCAAGAAGTGGCATAATCTTTACACAATAATAATTATATCTGGAATGACTTCAAAAAGAATTTATCATAATATACCCGACCGATAGAACTTGAACAAGTTTTAGAAACCAATCTTCCTGTTATTCATAAACTCGAAGCTATAACCATCTCACTTACACTTAGTCCGGGTCATTATCGCAGATCAATCTATCAATCAATCTATTTGAAACTAAACAGGCTAACGTTTATCGAGTAAAAATATTAAGCTCTAAATACTTTAACACGCCCGTTTTTTTATTATCGGTCACACCACACACAATGCATTTTTCAAGGCCAGCTGCAATGTGGCCTGATCAAAACCCCTATAACTTCATCCTAGTTACGTCCGAACCGTCGACATAACATTTTACCCGCTTCCTGCCGTCGATTTCCCGTCACGATAACGCACAACACAAGAACAGATTAAATTCGATCGCTGAGGATATTAGTTAATAACATTTCGATCTGCCCTTTCCGTTTAAATTGATATCAGTGACGAATGAATATGTATCTACTGATAATAGACTATTGGCTAGTTTTTGTGAGTTTTTGAATATCCCGATAATCATGATAGTTTCAAAAGTTATATTGGAAAGTAATTCTATTTCTAGGGTGGAAATAAAAAGATCATCTGGCATTTTCTAGTGAGGCGTAATGTAATGTTATATGTAAATTGCCCATTTCTTTATTTCGGATACTGTATGTATATCTAACCTACCATTGGAATTGTTACTAGACAATATGGAAGACCCTAAAGTTTTTTAAGATTCCGTACCCAAAGGGTAAAACGGCGCCCTATTACTGAGGCTCCGCTGTCTATCTGTCCGTCTGTCACCAGGCTGTATCTCATGAACAGTGATAGTTAGTTATTTTGCTCGTTTTAGCTCGATATTGATAACGGCAACAGGTAGACGCTTGTAATATTCACAGAATATTTAGATATATATAGTCACTTTAAAAATAAATAATTAAATTACCCTCCCATACAACAAACGTGATTTTTTTGCCGTTTTTATAGATATAATGGTACGGAGCCCTTCGTGCGCGAGTTCGACTCGCTCTTGGCCGGTTTTATTTATGATATTTTTTATTTATTAATTTTGCATTTCAACTTTATAAATATACTTTTAATATAGATTATAGATAAGTCTATTTATAAGATTGGAATGCAATTTTTGAAGGCACGGATTGCTGGGAAAATAGACGTACCTAATATCGTCCTGTGGCAATTTAGATCAATTTAGCGGCGTGTGATCCGAGGGTTGCCGCTTTTCTGGGTCAATGCGTATGCGCATTGCAATTCAGTGTGGCGACTTATTCTATTTTTAATACATGTGTCGCCGTTATAGAATATTCATATCTTCATCGCCAGAAATTCAGCATTTAAGTACTTCCAAACTGGACTCCAAAATCCTACAAAAAGTGATTTCCCGGTCTTGCGTTTTTTCATCGGATACGTTGTTTTTCCCACACAGAGTCGCAGGGGCCACATGCCGCTAAGCGCTTGTTTCCTGCGCGCCACCTGTCACCATACAATCATTAACTCGCACCGTAATTTTCTATAACGCAATTATCGGACATATTTTGAGACATCCAGTGGATAATATCACTAGTGCGTGGTGCATAACGCTGTGCCTTATCCTAATTTGTATACGTTCCTAACCTAGATATACGTAGCCAATATTTTCATATCATATATTTTTATTTTTTTATATGACTGTGCTATCTTTGTTATACAACCTGTTTTGTTATGTACCTACAACATTAATTCAAAACACACATCCGGAATCGTTTTAACTGATTTTAGAGGTGGGTTTAATACCGGTATACTTACATGATTATGATTTCTTTACCTATTTACATATACAACATACGGTTTCAATGATATTTTAGGACTTGATATTAAAGTTGTTTAAAAACGTGAAATTTTCTATTGAAATGTATTTGAAAAAAAAACCTATTTGACAACAATACTAGCTATCGGGTTTACCCGTGTTTTCATTTAATGTCGTACATCAACATAACACGTAGTATACTGTGTATGTCTTTGTTTTGTTGTAGATAGATAATTTCTTTATTGCACACCATTATATACAAACATATAAAATAAAATACACTTTTAAATCATAGGTACAATGGGCGGCCTTATCACTAGAAGCGATCTCTTCCAGGCAACCTTTGGATGGACAGGATCTATATGAACAAATAAGGACGGCGGCGTAAGTTATTATTAGAATCCCTAGAACAATCTTACAATTTATAAAAAATATAGATAATATAAAATAAAATGCTTAATTATACTTTATTATACACGGTGTCCTTTAAATCACTGTTTTCCCAGAACAAACGTTGCTCAGACCATGGTCTAATTACTGTTTATAGCATCAAATATGAGAATAAAAAAATAAAATCTAGACCTTCTCAAATAAGTCTAACTTTGTTCAAAAACTAACCATGACAAAGTTCATGGATACGCCGCGCCGTAGCGTATTACCTACACCTAAGTTAGATAGGTATCTAGTAGGTACCGGTCAGCGCACTGACTATGTTGTAGGGCGTAACATTAAAATCGGCGTTTTAAGTTCGCAATTTTTTATATTTTTCAAAGACCGATTTCGTTTTGTTTTGTAATTTGATGTTATAAACTGTTAGTAGACCATGGTCTGAACAACGTTTGTTCTGGGGAAACAGTGATTTAAAGGACACCGTGTATAATCATAAAATTACACGAACATATTAACACATATTACATAATTATGTCATATTAAGATACTTAATATATATATATATATTGTTATACCTACATACATATATTATAAAAATGTATAAATAAATAAATGGCCTAGTGAGCGATGGATGACAGAAAGATATATCTGCGAGTAAATGTATTTTTATTCATTCTTTATAAATAGAATGGCGGTAAAAAGGCGTACGAAGATTTGTATTATCTAGTGCCACACTTTAAATGATGTGACTACATAGTACATAATGGCTGTTTTGCCTCTGGTTATATACGACTAGAAATAAGGTTTAGTTTTATCATGAATTTCTAATGGTGAATTTGAAGATTAATCAAATATCAGGCCTACGAAAAAAAATTTCATAGGTGTTTAGTAAAATCTAACGCGACATAGATCATATTAGGACATTTTAAGTTAAAATAAAAATACTCTTCTAAAATTACAATAAACAAGCAACTTTTTAACAAAAATATAACCCTCTCAACCAAACTACCAAACCGATTTTGATGAAATTTCTATGGAACCAATCTGAAAGTTTTCTTTCAAATAAACAAATAATTGAATAGTTTTTTATATATAACAAACATAAAACCGAATTGAGTCTCTATAAAATTTGAGGGTTGCCCTCGATTTTTTTAAGATCCCATCATCAGATCCTAACTTGGTGCCAATGCGACGACCTTGGACCTGGGAACCCTTTTAAACGAAAAAAGAATTTGTAGAATCGGTCCAGGCGTCTACTAGTAAACGGGGAAAATACATAAAAAAAAAAGATTCCGAGGAATTGAGAACGTCCTCCTTTTTCTGATATCAGTTAAAACAATTGCATTGAATGGCATTAAGTAGGTCGTAATACAGCTTTGTATTAGAACCGGATTGCAGATTAAAATCCAATTAATTTGTACCTTCTGTATTCTTGAACGGAGAGGATGAACTTTTTTATTTAATTGTGTATTTTAAACTATTACTCATGCGCGATAACTTGGGACCTGCTAGGAATGCGACTCCCCGACCGCTTCCCCTGCACTTCCCCGATGGCGCCCGTATTGTACCGTTCGCATCACTATTTTTTACTAGGGTTTTTAGTCTCGTACTGGCCTACGTCACGTAACGATGCGCTCTGGAATTCTTTTAGTTTACGTTTGTGTTGTTGCAGTTTTTGTTGTTATAGTTTGTGTCATTGTTTTGTTGTTGTAGTTTGACTTGAAAAAAGAAGTCAACCATGTGGACAGGCTTCGACAAAAGTATTGGGACGATGACCTCTTACAAGAGACGAATGAATCGCAATTAATTGTAAATTTATCGGATACCTCTTCGTCAAGTGATTATAGTGAGACTGAGGACGAAGAACAACCTCTAGAAGGCATAAATCCACTAAGTAGTGACGAAGATGAGATAATGTAAATAATAGATAAAATAAATGTATAAACTTAAACATTGTATTTTTATTTTATTCAAATAGTGTAAAAAAGATTAGATAAAAAGCAGCGTCCTCCCTGAGTAACATAATAAATTAGGTTAAAAAAAACAAAGACGAAGCCGCGGGCGGCTGCTTGTTATGTTCGCTTTTTTGCGGGCGGTACAAACACACCAATATGACGTCACCGCGCTCAGGTCCCAACTTATCGCGCACGGGTAATACATACCTACGATCGTGCAAGTAGGTAGCTTGACTTCATTAAAGTTTAAGGCAATTAACCTTGCTCGTAGGCTCTGACTCACAGCTACCAACATGGTCTTACAATATGTGCATTAAGCCTTTTACAAAAGTTTTAATACAGGGTATCTATTCACAGGAAATATACAATAGAGACAAAAAATTAATATTATTTGAACGGCTTTGCACGCCTTTGTCAATAAAAAGTAGTTCTGATCACAATCTACCAAATACCATCGAAATCGGACCAGTCGTTTCAGGTTTAAGACATTTATTCTCATAAGAATTTACAATTCACTTAAATGAGAACTTATTAAATCAAAAAAAACTTTGACAAATATAATAATCGCATACGCGAGCGTGCTACATATCACTAAAAATAAAAATGTATACATACTTAATATTACCTAATTAACACAATACAATGACAAAAACATATTTTACGAACGAAAAACAGCGCAGTGGTAACTTTGTTTAAGTCAAGAAAACGAACCTAATAAACAGACAGATAGACACAGTTACTTTCGAATGTATTATGTATGTAATAGATGTTTTATTTATATTGTATAAGTATGGAATAATATATGTAGTATAGCATGGATAGTGCTGGTTAAAATGTATATAGAAATGAAACATCTCAGCAGCAAACAAAAAAAAAAAAATAGATCTTATCTACAACATAAAGATGAAAGCAGCTCAAATGCGAGTTTTAATGAATGTTTTTCAGTTTTAGATTAATTTATTTACTTTAATTAAACGGTAAGTATATTAATAACAATAGTTAAAGATACACAATATTGGAATAAAATAACTTAATAAACAGAATTATATTACAATATTAGAGAATAAAAGAACATAATTAGACAGATTCAATTGAAATAACAAATGTCAAAAATTGCAGAATGTCAATAATACATTTCTTAAATAATAAATTTTAAAACAACAAAATTGAATCACGCTCAGATAATTTCAGACATACCTACTGATAAGAATCGGTTGCCTAGAGTAACACTATTTTTTTATCAACCTAGGTTTATTGTCCCACTGCTGGGCAAAGGTCTTCCCCAAGTCCTTCCACCTATCTCTATCCTGTGCGCTACATCACAACTCCTGCTCGAAGGCAACAAGATCGTCTCGCCAACGCTTTCTTGGCCGACCCCGACCGCGTCTTCCATCAGGCCTCCAAGTTGTAGCTAGATTAGCCCACTTATCGGGGTGCGTTCGGCTAATGTGTCCCGCCCAATCCCATTTGAGCCTAGTTGTCTTTTCTCCAACAAACGCAGAGTGGTGTTTCTCACTCGATCAATCCGTTTGAATCCGAGAACGCTGCGTTCCATTGCCATCTGTCAAATCTTGAGTTTGGACTTCTGTGACTCAGTCAGCGACCATGTCTGCGCACTGTCTGTTAGGTCGGACAGGATACACATGTCGATGAGCTGGCGCTTAAGTGTAAGAGAAAGGTCACCCTTCCTGTGCTCCTTTCCTTCATGGACCAGTAGCTTTTCCAGGCGTTTTCGATGCGACGATCGATTTCCCTGTCCTGCCTGTTTTTGAAGTTTACTAACTGGCCCAAGTAGATATATTCATCGACATAGTGTATTTCTTGCCCATCTACCTCGATCTTACGTTTCTTGCTATTAGACATAATCTGCGTCTTAGTCCAGTTCATTAGAAGTCCAACCTCAAGATTTGCCGTGCTCAGTTCTGGGAGCATTTGTTGGAGTTCTTGAGATGTTGGGGCAAACAGGACAATATCGTCCGCAAAACGAAGGTTTGTCAAGCGTTTGCCGTCGACGTCGACGCCCTTTGTAGCCTACGAGACTGCCAGAATTTTGAATACCTCTTAAAGAGTGCTCGTGAATAGCATGGGAGACAGTGGATCACCCTGTTTTACGTATGTTAAATTGTGAACCTATGTTGTGGAATTTATTATCTGCTGTGCTGTAAATTTTGAATTATATCTTTTAAAATATTTTTACTTGCTTGAGAAGGGTCAGTATTATAGTGTGACCATTAGTGCTGTGCACTCCCTGAGGTATGCGCGGCGAGGTGGGAGGCAAAGAAAAAACTGCATGAGTTCATATGAGATCAATACATGTCGGACATATCTTACGATATCAGTTTGCATTTCTAAGGCAAGACTTGTGGCGGGACGATGGTCGGAGGCTATCTATCTGTAATATATTATACTTACTTAGTTGATTAAAATGTAACTTAAATATACTCATATTTTATTAAAAATATGCAGGTGATAAATAAGAACTAAACTTATAATTCAAAGGACTTGTTTTATTAAACATTTTTTATATTTACAAACAATTATATATTCTAACGAAAGTTATTCTGACATAGATTCTGTTTCAACTTCATCTTCCATTTCATATCACGAGATAACGCACGACCCATTTTTGAATATTTATCCCGTGTGCGTCTGACATAGACCGTCCGGTACAAAAGCTACCTACCGCCGTGAGCGTTGACGGCAGACTGATAGATCGGAGCGGCCGACACATCCCCCCCGTCTCGCCGCGCGCATACCTCATGGAGTGCACAGCACTAATGGTCACACTATATTTAAAACTACTCCAAATTTCAAGCCGATAGGTTATGTAGTTGCTGAGATAATCAGCTGTGACAGACGGACGGACGGACGGACAGACAAAGTCGCACTATAGTCTTCCGTTTTTACCATTTTGGACCTGTACTCTAAAATGAGTAGGTACTTGGTACCTACTAAGGTAGGTAGTTAGTAATTAGGTACGGAAACCTGGGGTGTGATAATTTTAATCGTTTGTCTCTATAAGGTACAAGACCATATACCATATACATGGTACAAGACATGGTGGCAGACTTCGGATCCAAAAATTTAGGTTAAGTAAATCGTCAAGAAGCTTTTTGGGCAATAGTGTAATACTTTTTAATAAACTACCGGACTAGTTCAAAAACTCAAGTAATAATCTATTTAAGAAAAAAATTAAAAACTAATTAATACAAAAAAGTTATTACTCCTTGGGGGAAGCTTTAACTGATGTTAATTTTAATGTGACCTGTTGATTTTTTTTTAATTTATTTATTCTATTCCTCATCTTTTTTTTTTCTTAAATTATATGTGTTTTTACAATACTGACAAGGCCCTTTTACTGCCGCAATTTGTAACTTGTAATTCTTTAATTTATATAATTTTATTTTTTCAATTATTTTATGATTTTTATTTGTTATTTTTTTTAGTTATAGATAGATCTTTTGACATTCTGCAATTATTATAATTTATCGTAATGGCAAGGCTCCTTTACAGCCGCAATTTGTTATAATTTGTTTTTGACATGAAATACCTACATTAATTAAGATTTAGCATTGACATTGGTTGCCTTATTTGACATTGTTTTGTTCTGTATTATATTGATTTTTGTTTTATTTTTATTATTTTAAGTTGATATTCAATTATGTTGAATACCATAATTAGTCCCGATACCTGTCTGTGTGCCGTGGGGCGCCGGCAATAGAATGTTGCCCCTCCGCTCTTGCCCGTGGATGCAGTAGGAGTCTGCTAAGGGATACCTCCGAAAGATGGGCAGCAGCGTCTTTTCGTGTTTCAACACCTATACTGCGCTCGCCAACCCGCCTGCCAAGCGTGGCGAGTATGGCAACAACCCCTAATGGATTTACAACATAAAACCAGGCCCCGAGTCCCCGGCGGCCCCGCTAATCCTGGCTACGGTAGCAGTCACGGTAACGGCGGGGCCAGGGGTGCTAAGAATCCCCGGGAGACGATCGGCTACCAAACCCTACGACGACCACTGGCCCTGGTAACACACAACATCCGCACTTTGAGGACAGACGAAAAGATTGTTGAGCTGGAAGAAGAAATTAGTAGATTACACTGGGGCATTTTGGGGTTATCAGAAGTCCGTAGAGAGGGCGAGGACACGATATCCCTTAAGTCTGGTAATCTACTATACTACCGGGAGGGCGACCAACAGTCCCAAGGTGGTGTTGGGTTTCTCGTTCACAAGTCACTCATCAACAACATTATCACCATCGACAGTGTGTCGAGCAGGGTCGCGTACCTGTCACTCAGAATATCTAAGCGATATTCGCTGAAGGTCGTTCAGGTATATGCGCCGACCTCTTCACACCCAGATGAAGAAGTAGAGTCTATGTATGAGGACATCAGTAGAGCCATACATACGAACAAAACTCACTTTATTGTTGTTATGGGGGACTTCAATGCAAAGCTAGGCATGAGAAGCGATGATGAGTTGAGAGTGGGGCAATTTGGATATGGGCAACGGAACCCCAGAGGACAGAGGCTGGCCGACTTTCTGGAGAAAGAAGGACTCTTTATGATGAATTCTTTTTTCCAGAAGCCGCCTCACAGGAAATGGACCTGGATGAGTCCCAACGGTTCCACGAGAAATGAGATTGATTTCATCTTGACCAACAAGAAACGGATATTCAATGATGTCTCTGTGATTCACAGGGTGAAAACCGGCAGTGATCACCGAATTGTTAGAGCCACATTGAATATGAACGTTAAACTTGAAAGGTCCCGTTTGATGAAATCTACGCTCCGACCCACTCCCGCACATATCCAAAACCTCGAGAGCTTTCTACTCGAACTTGCAAATCGCTTTGACTGTCTAGAAGTAGATGCATCAGTGGACGAGATCAATAACAGGTTCGTAGAAACCGTCCATACGGTGGGGTCCCAGTTCTTTAAGACCCCCCGTACCAATAGACCTCAGAAACTCTCTGATGACACCCTTAACCTCATGGCTGAACGACGTTCTTTGCAACTGCAGTCTCCCGATGATGCTCAGTCACATAGGCAGCTCAATAGAAAGATTTGGAAATCCTTGCGGCACGATATTCGTACCTTTAATACATCTCGTATTAAAGATACGATAGAGCGGAATAAAGGCTCCAAAGTGTTCGCGAGAGATAATTCTATTGGGCAGAGCCGCATGACGAAGTTGAAGAGGGAAGATGGCAGCATAACGTCAAGTAAAGCGGAAGTGTTAAGGGAAGTCGAAAGGTTCTATGGACGGCTCTACGATTCGGTCACTAAACCTGTTTGCAGTGCGGCCAACGACCCAAGAGCCAAACTGACCCGACATTATACCGAAGATATTCCGGACATCAGCCTGTATGAGATCAGGATGGCCTTAAAGCAGCTTAAGAACGACAAGGCGCCGCACAGTGAATCGTCTAGAACATGATAGCTGGACAAAATTATTTTATGGGTTCACATGATCGCTACAGCCATAATAACATATACTGAATCATTTTTTTTGCGTTATGTGGTAAAATAAAAAAAACTTAGTACGAAATAAAAATTTATTGAAAATAGAAGTCTAGAAGAATACATATTAACGAAATAATTTAAATTATATATCTACACAATTTAAAAAACTTAACTTAAATTACTTAACATAACATAACATATCATCACGCCTTATTCCCCGAAGGGGTGGCAGAGGTGTATTACTACACCCACTTTAAATTACTTAACTATAATAATATCTACTATTATAATAAATTACAAATAGAAATCGTCAGATGATTCATCATCGCTGTCACAGTTAGACGAATCAGGTACCACATAATCGTTCTCCTCACATAAAGTAACTTCACGTGGTACTTGATGTGTAGTAGGTATGGAAGGCGGAACTATCAAGCTTAGCACTTCTGCGGGCAATTTTTCAGGTCTTTTCTTAGGAATTTCCCTAAGCGAGTTGATTACAGGATCAGATGTTATCAGCAGCATATATAATAAATCTGTATTCGTGGCAATACGTGACTGTTTTCTGCTATGATGCTCTCGGAATCTACGACAGTCTTTGTTACGGGCTTCTTGAGCCTCCTCCGATAGCTGTCCGATTGGAACAATACAGCTTTGGATGACTTCTGTACTGTGTAATAAGATTTTATGCACAGTAACAGGCATATTATACCACGGATACAGACTAAGGTAAAGAGATCGAGTCTCAGAGCAAACTTTTTCAAATTCTATGCAATTAATATCATACCCAGAAGATAATGTTCGAAGTAATATACACATTTTTTTAATTAAAAATAACATCCAATCCTGTAATCTCACCGCTTAGTTCCGGATTCATAAAAAACCTACGTGCAGTGTTACCATCATTTGTGTTACCATAACCCGGTTTTGGTTTGTCTACAATAAGCCCCATCTGAGTTTTAAAATCTAACTTAATTTTCTCTGAACGTAACTTTACACTAATTTTATCGTCAGCGCCCCTAGCTTGCCACTTTTTTATATCCAAACGATAACTAATATGTAGTAAACACTCAAAACAACGTATCCATGCATGTAAAGTAGACAAACCAAAACCGTAATGTTCTTTATTAACGACTACGTCTTTTAAATCACCATTCATCATTGTCGGGGTAGCACCACATATATAACATTTTTGAAGGGAGCGTGTGTCAGTCAAAGCGTTACATACTTTTCCGTCTGTCATAGTCAGTAAGAGGTCATGTTTTATAGTAATTTCATATTCTTCAACATTACAAATAGTTGGAAGAAGCTGAGATATTTCTTCCAAGACTTTGTTGGTTTCGGCTTTGGTGAATTCATTAGTTTCCTTTGAAAAAATAAATTTGATTGGTCGGCAATAGAGAGTTGACGAAGGCCGTGGATTTTGCCATATAATATGTTGGCCGTCACATAATTTCAAAGGAACTAATGAAAACATGAACAGGAATTCATCAGTAGCATTAGCATCTTCGAACCTTTGCTTATAGGTACTGTGGCCTGAACTGCCGTCACAGCCCCATTTGCTAATTAATGTAAGGGATGAATTAGAAGACACAACATTTCTTATAACATCACTTTGCGCTTCAATTAAACGATCAGCAGTTTTGTTTAAAATGCCTTGTAGATTAATTTCAGCGCGCGTTTCCGTCACAGAAATATACTCATCTAAAGGATAACACATTTTTTTAGACTTAACTACACTATGATAAGATGGAAATATCTGATGTCCCGCCTTCAATGACACCTTACGCGTCTGTTTGTAACTATGGCTGGTACACTTAGCATCAACATAATGAGCTAAAGCTTCATCACTGCTCAATTGACGACCACCACACGCAACATTGGTTGTTTTAGCTTTTGGAGAGTTGTCAGATATTTTATGAATTGAACTAGCTACATTTCTTCGACCAGATACTCGATTGGCTACTTCAGCGGCTATGGTTAACTCACTAGCACTTCGCGATTGCACTAAATCTTCAACCCTCCGTTTTTTGGTTTTGAATGACGATTCGTCAAATTCTTTTCTGGGTCTGCCTGTAGTCTGACTTGGTCCAGATGACGAAGACGCAGACGGGCGATGTACTTGAACTTCAAATTGTATTTCATTACCCTCTAACCAATCCTTATTGTTATTCAAAAACCTATTGAGGGTATTTTTCGATGCGGACCACTTTTCAGCAAATTTTGAAGAAATACTTGAAATTTTCGTACAAATATTCTTCTTTGAATCAAGAGTGACATCTGAACAGTTGATTTTGTTCAATACAAACTCTGTGAGCTTTGAATGACGGTCCTCTTTCTTGTGTTTACGCCATTCTTCAAAGAAATCGATTTTTGAAATCGAAATCACAACTTCTGAAAAAAATAATTAAAAAAAATGGGGTGAGTTGGGGTGGCAAAACTATATATCATTTTAAAGTTAAATATTGTGGCTATTACATACGTAAATAACGGCCTGGATATATTTGGATAAAAAAAGTTACACTCGATGAAAGTTACTAAATAGAAAAATTTACACGATATAAATGTCCATTTCTATAAAGCCTATAAACATCAACGTCAACAAGTTAAATGATCCCAATTTATGAAGAAATTTAAAGTACATACCTTCAAGTAGAAAATCCATAACACTCAAAATAATATAAATAGCACAAGTGGTCATAAGATGTTGTCGTAAGCACTGCAAACTATCAACTGATTTATTTGCATAAATGCATTTTCCTTATTACCTCACTTTCCAGTACTATGGCGGTGTGCTACAAAGGGTAAGGCACGTGTTATACCTGGAATTCTGAGTTTTGAGGTGTGGTTAATGAGACAGGATTATGATTTAATCGATTCTAGGAATCGACTTTTGTCCAGCTGGCTAGTTCTAGGTAATTCACTGTGCGCCGGGTGAGGACGGAATCACTTCAGAGCTTCTGAAAGCGGGTGGATCACCGGTACTTAAAGTCCTTCAGAAGCTTTTTAATTCCGCCTTGCTTGAAGGTACGACGCCAAAAGCATGGAACGGGGGCGTGGTGGTTCTGTTCTTCAAGAAAGGTGACAACACCTTGCTTAAGAATTACAGACCCATCTCGCTTTTGAGCCATGTTTATAAGCTGTTTTCGAGGGTCATCGCGAACCGTCTCGAACGCAGGTTTGATGACTTCCAGCCTTTCGAACAAGCCGGGTTCCGTAAAGGCTACAGTACCATAGACCACATACATACGCTGCGGCAAGTCATACAGAAGACCGAAGAGTATAACTTGCCGCTATGTCTCGCGTTTGTGGACTATGAGAAAGCCTTCGATTCGATCGAAACATGGGCAGTGCTTGAGTCTCTCCAACGATGCCGTATTGACTATCGGTACATCGAAGTGTTGAAGTGTTTGTATAAAAACGCCACTATGTCAGTCCGAGTACATGAACAGAGCTCGAAGGCGATTCCCTTAAAAAGAGGCGTAAGACAGGGAGATGTCATTTCTCCGAAACTGTTTACGACCGCATTGGAAGATGCCTTCAAGCTTCTGGAATGGAAAGGACTGGGCATCAATATTAACGGCGAATACATCACTCACCTTCGGTTTGCCGACGATATTGTGGTCATGGCAAAGTCGATGGAAGAGCTCAGCACGATGCTCGAAGGCCTCAATCGAGTCTCCCAACGGGTAGGACTTAAAATGAACATGGACAAGACGAAAATCATGTCGAATGTCCATGTCGTCCCTGCCCCAGTTATGGTTGAGAACTCGGCTCTTGAAGTTGTCGACGCGTATGTATACCTAGGACAAACAGTCCAATTAGGTAGGTCCAACTTCGAGAAAGAGGTCAATCGTCGAATCCAACTCGGATGGGCAGCGTTTGGGAAACTTCGCAACGTCTTTTCGTCCAACATACATACCTCAGTGCCTTAAGACGAAAGTCTACAATCAGTGTGTGTTACCAGTGATGACATATGGAACCGAGACGTGGTCCTTCACTATTGGCCTTATGAATAAGCTCAGAGTCGCTCAACGAGCTATGGAGAGGGCTATGCTCGGGGTTTCTCTACGGGATCGAATCAGAAATGAGGAGATACGTAGGAGAACTCAAGTCACCGACATAGCCCGACGGATTAGCACGTTGAAGTGGCAATGGGCAGGCCATATAGCGCGCAGAACAGATGGCCAATGGGGCCGAAAGGTTCTCGAGTGGAGGCCACGGACCGGCTGACTCCAACTACCAGCGTGGCGCAGTGGACGAATAGCTGGCTGAGACGCAGGAGGTAGCGGGTTCGATTCCCGCCGCGAAACAGACATTTGCATGATATACAGATATTTGTTTCGGGTCTGGATGCTTTTCTATATATGACATGATAAGAATGCATTTAAAAAAAAATTGAATATAAGTATTCTATCAGTAATCTTGTGCCCATGTAGACAACACACAAGTTCTGCTTAGTTTGGGGCTAGATAGCGCGACATGACCAGCAATATTTATTTATTTATACATCCCGTATAACTTATCAGCGTTGTTTGTGGGCGTTTTTATGTGTTTAATGAATGAAGAGCTGACTTGGTTGTAGATGTCTTATTTGGAGTAAAACTACGAGGTTTTGCCGGGTGCTTCAGTCGTAATTATACTATTAACATAGGTACTTCTTGCATAATTCCATTGTACTTTTTACCAGCCAAGCTATGGTATTCGTTGGGCAAGCGTTAGTTCGAACTAACTTGCCCAACGCGTACAATTGTGTGAAAGAAATAAATAAATCAGGAATCTTGTAAGCCCACGATGTACTTCATAAACTCAACTATTTCTGCCGCTAAGCAGCATTGCTGTGTTTCGGTATGGAGGGTATGATTTCCGATGAAATTACAGGCACACACCGATTACAGGCGATGAATTATGTACATTGTATGATTCAAGTTGATGGACGCAGGGCAGTGCATCGTAGGGCGTGTTTCTAAGTTGCGTGACCTACGAGGCAATACTTTGCTATAGGCGATGGTTACCTACCACCTAACATCAGGTGAGCCATTAAGCTTGTTCCATCTCCAGGTAGTTCAATAAAAAACAACGAGTGTGCTATAGACTACACGACTGAAGTAAAATTTCTTATCAAAATATTAATTTATAAAATTGTTCAATTACAAAATTGTCCAGACGTCTGTAGGCCGATCAGTTTACGTTAATTCTGGACAGACGCAACTCGCACTCGCACATTAACGTTTAAAAATATGCGAAACGTAACTCTCTCTCTCTTTCTATCTTCACTAACTTATATCTCCTTCTCAACTTATGTTCGCACTTTTCGTAACGCATTCACCAGCTTACTCCCTAAGTCAATAGTGCGTAAAGAAGTTTTACTTAAAAAAATTATAAAAAATAAATCAGTAAGGTACAGTCGCCAAATATCGTCCCTTTTTTGTAAAACGAATCTAAAAAATTAAAAATAAATACCACAGTAATAAATGAAACGTCAAATATTAGGTTCAATATTCCTTTATTCTTAAAAATAATCAAAAACCCCGTTAACATTGTTAGAAAAAAGTAATGAAATAGCTTTAACAAAAATACTCAAATTATGAAAATATATTTTTGGGCTCCTAAATTCGTCCCGGGGACGATATTGAGATCTCAATAATCAATACGGGAACTGGAGTAGTACTTACTCCTTTTCATTTATATAAAATTGAACTTAACTATCATATGTTTGCATGATTTACAGATACATGTTCCGGCCCCTTTATCACTTAAGCCAAATTGCTCTGGCGTCGCTATCGCTAGTCAGGCCATCCCTTTCACATGTACAGTACCTACGTACCTCACGTGTGAAAGAGATGGTCTGAATAGCGATAGCGATTTGACTTAGGTAATAAGGGAGCGGGTCTGGTTGTTTCTCTATATATTATAAGTATGTATTTACAAAAAAAAATGTATATAAGTATTCTATCAGTTATCTGGTTCCCATAGTACAAGCTTAGCTTAGTTTGAGGCTAGATAGCGCTGTCTGAAATGTCCTGCAATATTTATTATTATTATTATTATAATTCATTTATATAAATATCTAATCAGTCCTTTCTTAATTATTTTAATCATTGGTAATATACAAGTAGGTACCTTTAATTCTCCAAACAAATAGTGCAGATTTTCAACGCAATTTTCGTTCGTACAGCTTCAACAGCTTTTGTCATTGCTCCATCATCTCACAGTTTTCGTTTCGGCATCTAAGATATAAAAAAAACATTCTAAAGTTACATGCAAAATGAAGTGACATGCCCGTTGTGTTCACCATACGAGATCCTAATACCGTCCCGGGGACGATATAAGGTTCACGTAAGGGGACGATATTAGGAAATTTCTATTTATTTTATCGCATCCATTTAAACAAAAAACCTGTCATAACCTGTAAATTTTACTTAATCCATTAACATCTGAAATATAAACAGTTCGTTTGACAAAAAAATTGCATCAATAAGTCAGGTATCTTAATATTTTATGGAATCCGAGAATATTTCAATGAAAAACTCACCTTGAATACTTTTGTTGATTTTCGAATTTCTTCCTGTACGAACGTCGTGACGCACTCACTCCTACACAATGACCGACTGATGCAACTAGCTTTCAGTTCGGGTCACTGTTATTAGATGGCGGTTTTAAAAAAATTAGATATCGAAGGGGACGAAATTATAGTCTAACTTTTTATTAGCTGCAGTAAAATGACGTTTTGTGGGTTGCCGGTTTTTGAAGAAAAATAAATAGGGATGTAGCTAAATGAGTGAATCATAAATGAATAATCAGTTTGGTTTTTTTTTTGAGATTTAATATTAAGTTGTAATGTATTTTTTTAACCTATTATTATTACTATACTAGAGGATTGATCTTTTTTAGTGGAAGTATAGGGAGGTACATTCAAAATGAAACAAAAACGTCATAATAATGTTATTTAATTAATTTTTGTGAACTGAATCACATCCCTATTGAGATTAGGCTGGCAACATTATTTTACGGAATGACATTTAGAAACGTCATTTTACTGCAGCTAATAAAAAGTTAGACTATAGGTTTGGGGACGAAATTTGGCGACTGTACCTTACTGATCCTTGATTTTTCTACTTTTTTCTTATGTATATTTTAATACACAGCGCGAAAACTTTAATAAATAAATCAGTAGATACTGAGCGTATTTGGAGTGAACGGTCGAAGGTAGAAATCGTAGGCCATCTGGCAGGGTTTATTATGTAGGTATTACTCGTGCGCGATAACTTGGGACCTGCTAGGAATGCGACTCCCCGACCGCTTCCCCTGCACTTCCCTGATGGCGCCCGTATTGTACCGTTCGCATCACTATTTTTTACTAGGGTTTCTAGTCTCGTACTGGCCTACGTCACGTAACGACGAGCTCTGGAATTCTTTTAGTTTTCGTTTGTGTTATTGTTTTGTTGTTGTAGTGTTTGTTGTTATAGTTTGTAAAAAGTTTGTCGACCAAAGTATTGGGACGATGACCTCTTACAAGAGACGAATGAATCGCAATTAATTGTAAATTTATCGGATACCTCTTCATCAAGTGATTATAGTGAGACTAAGGACGAAGAACAACCTCTAGAAGGCATAAATCCACTAAGTAGTGACGAAGATGAGATAATGTAAATAATAGATAAAATAAATGTATAAACTTAAACATTGTATTTTTATTTTATTCAAATAGTGTAAAAAAGATTAGATAAAAAGCAGCGGCCTCCCTGAGTAACATAATAAATTAGGTTAAAAAAAACAAATACGAAGCCGCGGGCGGCTGCTTGTTATGTTCGCTTTTTTGCGGGCGGTACAAACACGCCAATATGACGTCACCGCGCTCAGGTCCCAACTTATCGCGCACGGGTAATAAGGATATTATGTTTTCTTTGCTTCTAGCGCACTCAATAGGCAGATGACTATAAAAGTGCAAATTGAAACCAAACGTTTTTACAATATTTCTTAACCGAGACGTAATGTCAATATCTTGTGTAAACACTTGATATTTTAACCACCCATATAAGAAACCGAAGGAAACAGTGGGCTCCGAGTGGGTCGAGAACTGAACCCACTACCACGTGGGTTGGAGCAAACAAGTTACATAACTACGATATTACGGGTCTGTTATGAAAATATACGTTTATAGAAACTTGCAGATAATAATGTTATCGAAAATTATAAATATAAATCATTATAGTATATGATCGAGCGAAGCGAGATCTCCAAATTAAATTGGGCAAATTGGCGTTGTATGTACGTATGTTTGTTTGTCCGAGGATAACTTTCGAAGCGTTGATCCGATAATCGTGAAATTTGATACATAGGTAGGTAGTGATGGCACAATTTTGGTGTGACTGAATAAGCTAAAAATGTTAGAGGGTTGTTGAGATATTGAGGAAAATGAGCCTATTAGGTCATATAGGCCGTCAATTGAAAGGTCTTCATTAGTACATTTCGACTCTGTTTTTTTTAAATAAAGTCCTTGTTGTTTTTGAGTCATAATAAAAACTGAACTTTGACGATATTCCCAGGGTACACAAGTGCTGTAATTTGGTATGCGTGTAGCTTAAGTGACACAATTAAAGGCAAAAGTCTGAAGTCCAGAACAAATGCAATTTATACCCCAAAAAAGTACTCAATTAACATGAACTCCCATTACCTGTAATTTGAATGAATTTGTAGGTCAAGTTAGTTGGTTGTTTATTACGTGGCACTATTTTGATAGTCAAAGATTACGAATAATATATTTTTGTTTTTATGGGAGACTCGCGAGATCTCAGTTCGGGGCGCACCACTGGTTATAACGATTCAGTTATATGAGTAGGTTATCGTAATTTGTTTTAATTGTTTTTAAACAGTTTTGCTGAAATAAACGCTGAGTAGACGATATACAGGCCGACGAGACTTTGATCTATTAGAACAACTTTTGACAGATGAATCTTATCCCCCCTTTTACATTACATAATTAAAGCCTCGACCCCTCTTTTTGCGTTTGCGGTTAGCAGACATAGTTAGAACCTAAACAATTAAACAATTTATAAGTATAGCACATTTCGGAGAGTGTGCGGCGGAATTTTTCGACCTAATCCCACCATCTCTATTCTATCATCGGACAACCAGACTCTCTGCTATGCGCCACCGATATAGGGCTGAAATACTTCCCATTTGCACAAAGCGGCCCCATCGACCTTTATTATGCGCACCGCAAAAGAGTGGAAAACCTTGCATGAGTCTGTTTCCTGATAACTACGATCTGGGTGTCTTCTGATCGTGAGTGAATAGGTTTCTTCTAGGCAAGCGTGATCCATCGTAGACTGCATCATCGTTTACTATCAGGTGAGATCGTGGTCAAACGCAAGCCTATCTATACTAATATTATACAGAGGAAAGATTTGTATTTTTGTGTGTATGTTTGTAATGAATAAACTCTAAATCTACTCGACCGATTTAAAAAGTATTTCACTGTTGGGAAGCTACACTATCCTCGGGTGACATAGGATACTTTTTACCCAACTGCGCAGAAGGAGGGTAATGTTTTTATTGAAAAACTACGCGTGCAAAGCTGCGGATTGGTCAGCTAGTAAGGTATAAAAAATCTTTCTTAAAAAAATTACGTTCGAACCGATTCATCCGTTTAAGATACCACAGATAGACAAACACAACTTATTCAACTTAACAGCCCTCTTCTTACGTCGTTCAAAATAGATCTAAATTAAAACAATTTCTACGAAATTGAGTTATTTGTGATCCGACCATGATTTGGCGCGTGCATTGGAATGAAAATAAACATCAAGCAGCAGGACTCTTGATTAAAGTATTATTTGGATAATAATATTACACTATAATATCCACATGGCTTTGCTCGCGCGGCACTCGTTCATTACACGTAGTCTTTATAACCTCGCAGACGCAAAACGAAGGCTTTTTGTACGAATGAAAGAAGCAAAAATGTGACGCAAAATAAACCTTATTAAATTAAAGATACCTATAAGTTTAAAGATTTTTATTAGCGTTTTTTTATTTTGACGACCTCCTTTATAAGTATGTATTTACAAAAAAAAAGTATATAAGTATTCTATCAGTTATCTGGTTCCCATAGTACAAGCTCTGCTTAGTTTGTGGCTGGATAGCGCTGTGTGAAATGTCCAGCCATATTTATTTAAATATTTATCTAGTACCTAGTACTTCCCCGGGCTCTACCAGGAACTCTACTTCTCTTAATGCTTAGTCTCTAAACGCATTTTCTTCTGTGAACTAGAACATGGTAAGCGGAAACGCGGAGGTCAGTTCCTACGTTTCAAAGACGTACAGAAGAGGCACATGAAGAGGTGTTGTATCGATCCGTCGCGCTGGGAGGCTCTCGCTGAAAAACGACCTGAATGGAGGCGTCATGTTCAGGACAAAGTGTACGAGTTTGAAGAAGAAAGGAGGCAAGAACTAGACTTAAAACGAGATCAGCTTAAAAGTCGACCGCCGGCTAATATCAATTACAACTACATTAATGGCGCCTTAACTTGTGTTCATTGTAACCGGACTTTTAGCGCAAAAATAGGGTACATCAGCCACATACAGGCTAAACACCTAGGCCAATAATCACAAAGTCAAGTCTCTGTAGCCGAAATCGGCTAGGAGGATTATTATTATTATAATGCTCTAGTATAGACTAGATGCAACATATATCAATTAATAAAATGTATAATTGCAGCGTATTTTATCCTTAAATAATGTATTCTCTCTCAGACAAAATTTGCTATTTTCATTCCGAGCTTTCAACGTCCGAACAAACATTTGTATTAATAATATATTCGTATTTAGTGACGTTTTGTGGGAAACTCGTGTACCGTCGGAGGTCAGAGGTAGGCGTGACTGCGCGTGTATAGGGGATGTACAGATTGTACAGTCAACGACAGATATAATATGTCGTATATTTTGTGCCTACAATAAACAAATTTTATTTATTTATTTATATGACACGTAAATCTAAGTCAAAACACACCAAAATTTCATTGAAATCGTTCAGCCAATCCGACATGATAGACTAACAAACAAACATCTACACTTTCAAAATAATATTACCACGATATTTTATTTAATGTTCCCGTTTACATTTTTCACACAACCTGCTCGACAATGTCAAATTATATGTCATGTAAACCTCACCGAAAGCAGGTGATTAAATCCCTACGGCTGAGCCGGGACTATAGTAGTACTGAATTTCATCATCTTGGGCGTGCTTATATCATTCTCTGCGCTCTGGATTCTACGAACGCCCTCGCTTCGCCCGTGAGTTAACTCTGGAATCCTTCGTTACGTTCGGGATTCAATACAGCGCCCGTGACGCGATACACTGTTTTATCCCCTCGTTTAATATTACTAGATACTACTATTACTAGATACTACTAATACTACTATTACTAGATACTACTAATACTACTATTACTAGATACTACTAATACTACTATTACTAGATACTACTAATACTACTATTACTAGATACTACTAATACTACTATTACTAGATACTACTAATACTACTATTACTAGATACATTAAAAAAAGTTTAATTAATTTTTTTACATCTTACATTATATTAAATCATATGGGCTTAAAGTCAATCCATCAAAAACCCAAGTAATAGTAATGGGAAGCTCGCGGATGATTACTCAAATCGATTGGCTTGATCTTCCACAGGTAAAATTTGACGGTACTTCAATAGCAATCAGCAAGGTAGTAAAAAATCTGGGGGTACTCATGGATAGCCATCTATCTTGGGGACCTCAACTAGCAGCAGTAAGCCGAAAGACCTTTGCTGCAGCTTCCTCTCTTAAACGGCTGCGAAACTTCCTTCCGACTTCCACCAAAATTGCACTTGCACAATCATTGTTGCATCCCATTCTCGACTATGCTGACGCCAGCTATCTTGATTTAACTGAAGATCAACTCAACAAGCTTGAGCGTCTCCAGAATTTCTCTATTAGATTCATATTTGGCTTGCGTAAATACGATCACATTTCTGAGTATCGCCACAGGCTCAAGTGGTTACCCATCCGCCTTCGTCGGAATGCTCACATCCTGTCCCTCCTTTACAGCATCCTTTTCATTTCTTCTACTCCGCCCTACCTCAAAGAACGCTTTGAGTTTCATCATGTTTCCAACTCCCGGTCCTTACGCTCCTCTGAAAACCTTAAATTGAAAACTCCTCATCATACCTCAGTATTTTATACTAACTCCTTCACTCTTCAGGCTACCAGACTCTTTCAATTCGTAACGCCAAATCCCTTCCTGTTTTTAAAAACATGGTTAATAATCATTATCTGTCGTCCATCGCTCACTAAGACTGCAACTTTTTTTTTTTTTTAATTTTTATATATAATTTTTTATTGTTTTTTCTAATTACCTATGTATGTTGAAGTAGGTTATTTAATATTATAAAATTATTTATATTTATTTATATGTATATTTTATTTTAGTCATTTATGTACTAATTCTGTTAGTTATTATTTGATTAACGCCGCCGTTCTCATTTGTTCACACAGATCCTGTCCATCCAAAGTTTGCCTGGAAGAGATCGCTTTTAGCGATAAGGCCGCCCATTGTACCTTTGATTTAATTTTGTATTCTCTTTTGTTTGTTTTATTTTTAATGGTGTGCAATAAAGAAATTATCTATCTATCTATCTATATTGGGAACTATGTTGTTAACCCTGCAGCCATAATATCGGAATTCAGCGAAGACGTACCTACGTTTTTTTCTATCTGTACTTATCATTCATCGCACACAGAGTACGAAAATTCGTCGTAGTTCGATAATGTGGCCGCCCTGCGGCCACATTATCTTATATAAGGCACTTGTCACACCGCGATGAGCGGGAAGCGAGTAGAGCTAGAAACTAGAAACGAGTTGGCGAACAGCGGATAAGCGAGTGTGTAGTTCCTATAGTTGTCTCGCTGGGCTATAGAGCGAGTGAGCAAGTACGGCGGGCAATACTCGCGCCACTAGCTGAGCGCGTGGCGCGAGCGTAGTTCATCTCACGGCTTGTGTTCTAACCGTCAAGCGAGCATAGCTGAGCGCGTATCACTGAGCGAGTGTTGTAGTCGCTGCGACAAAATGGTGCAGAGCGAGTTCTCGCCGGCAGTATGAACGGCCAGCGATCAAATATACGGGTTTTTTTTACTGACACGGAATCTATATCTCTTGTTCGTTTCTTGAACCAGAAAATAGTTGATAGCTAATCGCTTACTTCCCGGCGGTGAGACAAGTGCCTAAGATATATTGATGATTTTGTGTGCTTACAACCATTTTCCAATTTCAACTGCGTACTAATATATACATGCATTTATACCCATCTAAATCTTTAAGCTTCCTTTTCTTTTCAAGAAAAAGCCTGGAGAAAAACTTTTTCTCTTAATGTTTTACACAAATGTTGTCAGGAAGAGATCGCTTTTAGCAATAAGACCGCCCATTGTACTAAATCTACATATTTGTAAAAATTATGTTCTGTATTTTATTTTGGTGTACAATAAAGATTTATCTTATCTTTTAAACGCTAACTGTACTGAGAGCATGGGTAAAGCAATATACCTCACAAACCTCGGTCTTCGGCTCTTCTACCCTTGATCTCAGTGTGTCACAGTCTAACACGTGGAATACAGTTTATTTATAGAACATAGCACGTTAATTGAAATCAGGATCAAAGGGTTTTGGATACTCTCACGTAGGCGAGTGCTCGTGTATAGACCGGCGAGGGTTGGGGGAGGGGGGGGGGGGGGGGGGGGGGGGTGAAACATGTGGAAAGGAAGTTACCAATAGTTGAGAACATCTGTGGTGCGACTGATGAGGTTCGATTCCCGGTGCAGTACCATTGTTACAAACTATAATGAACATCATCAGGTTGAGGACATCCACTACTGAGTATGCGAGTACCTTTAGCTTCTGCTACTACCCTCGATCTCGAGCTTCTCTAATAATAACATATTTGATAAAAAAAATAGCAGTAATTTATAACTGAACCTGACAGTTCTAGGGGAGACCGGGTACAAAAGTAACATTTTGTACATTTACCCTTGTTTCTAGTTACGTGTTATTATTATGATGAATTTAATGTAGCTATATATAAATTTTGTTCATGTCCTTTACATTACTATCTTAATTTATCTTTTTATTGTATATTTTTTATGAAACTAAGAGACTTTAAAAAAATTCGTATAAATTAAAAAAAAACGTGTCAGTTGTTACTTTCGACCACGTTAGCAGGTCGAAAGTAACACGTTGTGGGTCGAAAGTAACAGGACAAAGGGGTTTCTAATCAATATAATCATAGACATATCTATTATATCCCAAATTATTTATTAAGAACAAAAGTTAACATTTGCATTTGAAATGCTTAAGACTTATATATTTAAGAAAACAAATCAATATTATTAAGTCCTCGTTAGAAATTATCCTTATTTTAAGTAACTAAAGAGATCACTTAATATGATGATCAAACTATACAGAATCACACTATACAATTATGGCAGACATAATTGCTCTCGTTATTGACACATTCAGCATGTGACCACATTTTACATTCAATACACTGTATCCATTGCTCCTTTGGTCGACTATTGCTAAAAGTTTCTAAGAAAACAAGACAAAAGCAATCTTCGTCGTCATATTTATTTTCCTTCTCGTTAGCAGTCTTCGATGTCTTTTTTTCCTTTCCCTTTTCCTGTCGTAGATACCAATTTTTAATATTAATTAAAAAAAAAATAAAGTATCTATATAATGTTACATGGCAAACACTATATTTTTTTGCCAAAGCTCTAATTTTTTGCCCATTTTCTAGATGCTCTTGTGAAGTTTTATAATATACTTCCATATCCGTAGTCCCTCGTGTGGTTGTTCTTATGCGTTGTCGTGGCATTCTGTTGAAATAAATACACACATATAAAAATTACGTTACTAAATCAATGCGGGGACAAAAGTAACATGTTACTTGTGTACCCATATGGCAATGTTACTTTTGTACCCTACCACATTTTGGTTCAAACATGTAACATAACCTTGAAACAGAACGTGCTAGACAAAAACGGATTAAAACACTGTACAATCAATTTCATGAAGAATGAATATGCAAATATTCAGGTTAATATCATCATTTTATAACCACTTGAACATTAAATAAGAAAACATCAAAAAACTTACTTTTGATTTGTAAAATCACGTAGCGCCCTCTCACACAACCAAGTAGCGCGTGGCGCGCACAGACCACTTAGATGTACTACGTACATCGTGGTGGCGCGCGCGGCGAATGAATGCAAGGTAGGGGCGCCCCCCCCGAATATCACTTGGCCAAAGAGAAGCAGTGTTTTGAGAATTAGATATAGCTATAGAACATTCGTTACTTTCGACCCGCCGTTACTTTTGTACCTGGTCTCCCCTACTTATATAGGTCGAGTACTAAATCATAATTAGCAAATAACATGTTCCTACTAAAGATTTAACATTAAAGCCGTAACTAGTACCAGATCAGGCGTGACGAAAAGAAATACACCACATATTTTAGTATTGCATTTAAAATAAAAAAAATTAAAAGTAAATTCCTCGTTTATCTCACCAGGAAACCTTTTTATTGTAGTTGGGCATGGCGTGATTTCAGCTACAACAGCTTTGTGAAATTCTAACGCGATTCTCAAGAGTTTCCAAAATAAATGAGCCAGGTTTCGTATGTAATTAAAGCGGTATCATTCGTGTTCGCAGCGATCAAGATAATGAATGTTCTAGCTTAGAGTATATCCAGCTCACTCATTATTCTCATCATCATATCAGCCACAGAACGTCCACTGCTGTACATACACATACGCCTCCCCCATCCCAGAGCGACCGTTCTTGTGCGGCTGTACCCAACGGCTCCCAGCAACCTTTATCAGGTCGTCTTTCCATCTAGCGGAGTTCCGCCCTAAGCTGCGCTTTCATGTGCGTGAAACTGGGGCATCTTTCTGCCCAACGGCCATCAGTTCTTCGAGATATGTGCCCTTCCCACTGACACTTCAGCTATCTACTCCTCTGCTAACTAAATGAGTGATTAATAAAGTCCTATTACTTTAAATCTGGCATGACCCAAAATTCATGCTCCTACCAAAAATTTTCAGTCAAGTATCGGAAAAAAATCGTGTTTAGATGCCTGTCGATACGTTAGGCCTTACTGATACAAAACAAAAGAAGACATAAAAATAATAACGAATTGTTTTAGACGGTAGAGGAGGCTAGGCGAATGTCAGATATTAAAATTACGGGTAGTATGAAGAAGAAATTTTACAAAATCTGTCATTTATTTACTTATCGTATAAGTCAGATAGATAATATAGTTGTTCTCCGTCGAAGTCCGCTCAGCCCTCATGTCAACTGCTGCAGAGACGCGTTTAGGAGAATTTAAACTTATAGTTTGATATTAGTTTGATAAACTTGATACTCAGAACTCCTTCGCACAGCACTTCCTTTTACAGCGCTTCTTTTACTGTCCAGGCTGTTCAGCTGTGGAATGCTCTGCCCGAAGAAGTAAGACGGTCATCGTCCTTACACGTCTTCAAATTGAAGGTGAAACATCATTACCTGACGATGTCATCTTCCTAGCGTTATTTATTTACTATTTATGTACTTATTTTATCTGTTAGTATAGTTTGCTATATGTATATACCTATATATTAGTCTATTTTATAAGTATATTAAGTATTAGGATTAAAACTTCATATTATTATTATATCTTAGAATATATTATGTGTAAATGTAATGTATCCGCTAAAGTACACCGCACTCCGTAATTTTTAAAAATTTCGCTCCATCCAAAAACCTTTGGAAGAGATCGCTTTTAGCGATAAGGCCGCCCATTGTATTGCCTTATTTATTTTAAGCCAGTACTTATTTTTTTTATTATTTCTGTTTGTGTGGTAATTCAATAAAGAGTTATCTATCTATCTATCTATCTAGTTGTATTTATACCCGTAAGCTTTTATTGTAATTATGAAGCAATTCGCATGCACTATATAATGGTCATCGTGAAATAAAACATCTGTTAAATTGAAACGATACTATTGTTCTTCAAATTTATAAAAAAAAATATTACATTGAATTTTTAATAATTCTCTCTGACTAATTTCTTAAAAGTTATGTCTATAAAATGAGGATCTGTTATTGGTATTAAGCATTGGCTATAAGTGTTTGGTTACATTAATATCAAGTGCTTTTCATTCTGTAATTATTATCAATCTATAATTATAAACAAAGTATCTTTAAGTTATAAAAAAATTAACCTGCTTAGTCGTTTTTCTTTGCTACTATTTCCCAAATGTTTGATCCAAACTTTTGTCTAGATGCAGTTATCAACATTAGGTGTATTCTTGCGAAACCTATAAGCACATCCGTAGTGCGTCAGCTATTACCACTCTAAGCCGGGGATATGGATGACAGCATGTTAATTCCTGGCTGCACGAATCGCGATTAGCTTTCCAAGTTTCCGTGCCTGTGCCAATGATTGACGTCGTCCTCGAAACATGAATTTTTAAAACGAAATTTACCTTTTGCGCCTTATTGTGGAAGGAAAATAAAAGTGATAAGTAGATATACACCCGAACACGAAGGTTTGTTTATGATTTCGTAATGAACGGTTTATTTGATGGTGGTGGTTGAAATGGATGCAAAAATCCAGGATGTTGTTGTATTAAAAATTTGGCTTGGCTATTGCATATCCTTTTCGGAGAAAAGGTTAAAGAGACCTTCAAAAAAAAGGTTAAACATTTTTTATATTTGGATTTAAATGCGGAATGGTAAAATTTTTGTAACTTCAATGGTAATAGGTACAGTATTTAAATAGATGAGTTAAAACAAAAAAAAAATATTATTACGTATTTGCCATTTTCTTTATTAGTCAGTCTTCTATAGTTACTTTTTCGTGGTTTTCATCCATCCGTGCCCCATTCATTTTAATTTCATTCATTTAAAACGCTAAGACATACGTCAGTCATGGCACATCCTTAGGGTAAAAAACTAACCGGATTTCTCACAGCACTTCTAAGTAAGGAACAAAACCGTGCTTACAACAAGGAAATATTCTGAAACAACAAAGGCTTTTGAGTGCGCGTGCCAATGGACCCGTCCCTTTTTCACACTAGTGATGTACTATAAAACCGAGGGTACGGTTACGGATAAACGCAAGAGTTTTAGTAGACGCAATAAGTTTAAAGAAATAAATATTATGACATTCTCATAATATTTATCATCTCTCTCTCTAGCCTATAAGGTTTGCTGGAAGAAAACTCTTTATAGGGTTAAGCTCGCCTTTGTACATGTCCTCTATTTCTGTACTTTATAATGTATTTTCTTGTGTACAATAAAGAATAAAGACATTCCCTTGTCAATACATCTATGAAAATTTGATGTATGTTCACAAAAATATTAATTTGTTTAAGCAAAAAAGCGATAATCATAATTTTAATACTAGAAATAAAGATAAACTCGCTGTTGCCACTTGTAGACTCCATAAAGTTAGTAAACCGTTTTAAGGGCAAGGTGTTCGCTTTTATAACAAACTTCCAAGTGATGTACAAAAATTGACAATTTACAAATTTAAAAACGCAATTAAATAAAATTTTTATAAAAAGCCTACCTACTATAAAATATCGGATTATTTAGATGATAGAGAAGCTTGAGATTGAAATTGCCCCAACTCGTTCAAAATGTTACAATTTAGACGTAATTTATTCTATGTATTGTTATGTATTCTAAAAGGATCATTAAAAAAACAACCAGCCTTGTTTCTTGCCTTTCTTTCCTTGCTTGGTCGAGAAGCAACAGGCAGTAAAATTGACGTTTAAAAGTATTCCTTGTGATTTTAATGAATAAAAGATTTTGACTTTAGAGACGTGATATACTACGTGTTTTGTTATGTACGACATTCATTTAAAACACACATCCGGAATCGTATTAACTGATTTTAGAGGTGGGTTTAATACCGGTAGCTTGAATATTTATTTAGTAATTGATACATTTCCAATAAACAATTTTTAACGTACATCGGCGGCGCCTTTGCGACGATGCCGCTTAGTCCGTTAACTGGTACCAATTTAGGTACATTATGAATGAAATTAATATGATTTGTTTACCTATTTTATACAGGCTGTTTTAATGATATTTTAGGACTTATTAGAAAAAGGCTTGAAAATTGTTGAGCTGGTTTTAAAAACCTTGGAATTTACTGTAAGTGTCCGGATAACACTATAAAAAATAAAAATACTATTTGATAGACTAGGTTGTTTGAAAATATGTTTTTTCTATGGTAATAAATATGAAACTAAAATAATTTTACAACAATACTAGCCATTGACGAACTCCGTGGCGCAGTGGGCGAATAGCCGGCTGAGACGGAGGAGGGTACGATTCCCGCCGCGGAACAAATGTTTGCATGATGTACAGATATTTGTTCCGGGTCTGGATGTTTTTCCATATATTATAAGTATGTATTTACAAAAAAGTATATAAGTATTCTATCAGTTATCTGGTTAATATTATCCCATAATACAAGCTCTGCTTAGTTTGGGGCTAGATAGCGCTGTGTGAAATGTCCAGCAATATTTATATTTAATTATTTATATTAGTCCTAGCCGTGTTTTCATATAACAAAACACGTAGTATTTACTGTCCTCTTGTCTTTCTGTCGGCTAATAAGTTGAGGTCTAGATAATTCAAGTTAGTCTTGCTAGCTTATTAACATCCAAAGGTAACTCTAACAAGAGTCTAGGATTATTTTATAGACGATTATTTGTAGTAACTTCAATATTTAAAAACCTACGACCTATTACAAATTGTGTGGCACTTAAGAATAGCCTAATATATATATAATAATTTAGCTGATAGAGACATAAAAAATAATGAATTTTCCGTAATCATGAGAACAGATAAATCAATAATAAAATAAAATAGGCCCTGAAAATTTAAGAGTTTAATGCGATACAAAAACAGTAATAAACAAATAACTATCCGTAGTTTCTTATCTACCCCAACACTACGCGGCAAAAAAAAAAATAAGCTGACCACTCAAAACTGTCAAGTGCATTCGTAGAGCATTGTCTACCAAGTCTATCACTACCGGTGACAAAGGAAGCACTCGTCACCCGAGAGCCTCTCATCTCCGGAGACCCCAGGCCCTTGTTTACGGACATGGACATCCTTACGAACGTGACTTCGCGTGGCTATAATTTTTTTTTATTTACTGTTAATTTAAACTGGTTCCGTAAAAAGGTACAGTGAAAAAAGTCCGTTTAAAGGAGGATTTTATTACTTTTTGATAGAGGATGTATAGTAGCTGAGGTACGTTATTAAAAAAGGTTTCGGAAAATATAAAAGTAATGATGGTGGGGGTAAATTTATAGGCGTTTAATATAGGGCGATAAAATTGAAACCCCCGTTTAAAGTTATGAGAATTTATTTATTTCTAAAACTAATGAGAATAGGGCTAAATTTAACGAGGCAAAAAAGTAATCGATAGTCTTTTATACCTGCACAGAATTTGAATTGACAAAACAATGAAAATCACGAAAATATAACATTAAATGTTTATGAGCCAGATATTTATGTCGGTTAATGGCTTTATAACGATTCATGAATATTTGTAGCTCATCATAATAATTTTGTTTACGATACTGTTCTAAATCTAATTACAATGACTCCAATATCTGGCACGTGTAAACTCATACAACCTCCACATTCAAAGGCAGAGCAATCCTACCATAATCATATTCAAAGATTAAGCTCTTGTGTTTGTTAATACTAACATTATAATAAGGTTAAGTTTGTTTGGTTGTAATCTCAGAAACTACGGAAGCGATTTTGACAATTCTTTCCTTAAAATATAGCTACAATATCGCTGAGTGCTATAGGTTATATGTTATTTTGAGTAAGACTGTTATTATAAAAAAAATAACAATGTAATGTTTGTAATTACAATACAGAACGAGCCTTCACAACGTCTGCAATATGAGTATTGCCATTAGTTGTTAAATAGGGTAAAGAAAGGCAATATCAATATCAAGTGTAAATTGAAAAGATCTAGAAGATATTATAGTTTCAAGCTTAAGAGGACACCGGAGGAACAATCGCCCATACAACACGTACTACCAAGATCAGTTCTAATTGGAGCATATTTATACCCTAATAAAGTGTTATTTTAATTTTAATAGTATTTATCTAGGTTCCCAACCATATATTAGATCAAAATACTTACCTAAAATGAAATAGAAGCGTATCGCATTCTGCGTGTTTTTACGTCATAAAAGACCTGTTTTCAACCTAGTTGTTTCGTTTTAAAAACAACAACATCCTACGTATCCTAGTCATGGGAACATAGATTATATCGTCTAGTTACAGAATAACAACACAATGAGAAAAATACAACAAGTTTTCAGTCATCATTTTTGGTATTACGGAATACGGTCAAAATCTAATCAAATTTAGAATCGTTCTATTGCCATCACTGTCGCTCTGCGTGGCTAAACTTCGTCACTAAACAGGGATAGCGATATTCAGGCCGAAGTTTTTGACGCGGCCGAATTGAAGTTGCGCTCGGGGTTCGCAGGCGCGTTAAGAGTTGACTATACCTCAGCCCAAACTCGAATTTTACCCCCGCTTCTCCGCACGCCACTGCACGTCCTATCTCACCGTGGTTCATATGTTTGCTGGTTTTTTATCATTCAGTTCCCTTCATTATCTTGTTGTGCTTATTTCTCATTACTGCGTCTTTACAAAAACCAACTAAATATAAATTCTACCTAAGAATTACGTGTTCGTTTGGAGCAACAAGCGTCGCGGGTACACCGTCTGAAAGCCGAGGCCAGACTGAATCGTGGACCGGGCGTCCGGAGCAAATGGTTTCACTGGTGCAAAACTTATATATTTTCATTTTATGGTAAAATTAAAAGGTATTTTGAAAATTTAAAACACAGGTGCCCTTATTTATATTGTGTAGAATTACTGTATAAAGTTTCAAGATCTAAATTGTAGTATTCATCGCATAAGAACGGTTTTAAGATAAATTTGGAGTCATCTTTGGATATTTTTTCTGTTGTGAAAATTTTACGGAATCGTGTTTTCACAACACAGGCGTTCTAGCACGTATCCTTAACTATAACATATATGAATTACAGATAGAAAGCACACAATTTGTTATACAAAACATTGTTTTTCAATAAGCGATTTAACGTCTCCCCAGGTATAGTGCGCCCTTAACTTATAAATGTGAGCAGAGTCGCAAGCGAAATTTTTCGTACATTTAAAGGCAAGTTACGGCCTCGAACGAAACATTTATAATACGAAATAAAAAGACTATCCACGTGCCATGGCCTCCAACATATACATAACATTAACGATAGTCATATAATTCTATATGAACCACTATAGGTACCTAAACACACAGTCCGCAGGTATCTATAGTACTATAGCGACTGTCCATTCATAAGAAACTGTTCATTCATGCGGTGGCCAAGTGAATGGGAGCGAAAGAGACGCAAGATAAATAAGGTCGCGTTACACTGACAATGGAATCTTATTTCAATAGAGTTGAAAATCCTGTTCCGGGAATATGTACATGAATGGTGATGTTTTGTGTTTAAAACAATTGGTTTATGTGTTGATGAAGTGGGGATTACGGGAATAGGCAATCTTAACAAGAAGCTACTGTTGAATGATGAGTATGAATGGCCGGGAGTGCATTGTGGTAGTTTTGAGAAAGCCAACTACAAAAAATCAAAGTCAATTATTCGGCTTACAGACGAAAAGGTACTTGAAGTCAAGTACTTTATCCGGCTTTACAATAACAATGACTATCGGGTTTTAGGATTTCGCTAGGACTAAACTAAGTAAGCAATATTATTTTAAAAAATTGTATTTTTTTTAATGTTTAGTTTCAGTCAGTTCTTAGATTCTTTTAATGGTAGGAGGAGATAGAGCATGTACTGACTACAATCCTAGCGCAGATAAGACACATTATGTATTAAAGTCTAATACATGTCATATTAAAGTAGATATACATTATTTAGAGCTTGCAACAACATAACAACATTTGGTAATTTGGTTTAATAGATTAAAAATAAATAATTGATCATCAAATATAAAATGATTAAAATAAAAATGTAGTCGCTGTAGTTTACCGAATCTTATCTTACTTACAAGTTAAACGCAAACAACATTAGTCGAAGGTTAATATTAAAACAGTATAATATTTTTTATAAAAAAAATATTATATTGTAAGTGAATACAGCCTTATTAAGCAACAAGATTGTGTAAAAAAACATCGTCGGTAGGAAGTCAACTGGTCTCAACAAAACAGTCTTGATCGTTGTAAGATATTCCATCATGTTATATAACGAAGCTTTGGAATTCCCCGAAAGACGTCACGTTCTGCGAATATTTTTAACACCACTTTATAACTTGAATTGAATCAATTCTAAGAAATATAATATACCTATCATCATCATCATCATCATCATCAGCCGGAAGACGTCCACTGCTGAACATAGGCCTCCCCCTTAGATCGCCACAACGAGCGGTTGGTAGCCGTTTGCGCCCAACGGCTCCCCGCGATTCTTACTAGATCGTCGGTCCACCTTGTGGGGGACCGGCCTACGCTGCGTCTTCCAGTCCGTGGTCTCCACTCGAGAACCTTTCTTCCTCAACGGTTATCAGTTCTACGAGCGATGTGGCCTGCCCATTGCCACTTCAACTTGCTAATTTTGAGAGCTATGTCGGCAACTTTAGTTCTTCTGCGGATTTCCTCATTGCGGATTTTGTCACGCAAAGAAACCCCGAGCATAGCCCTCTCCATAGCTCGTTGAGCGACCTTGAGCTTGGTCATGAGGCCATGAGTAAAGGACCACCTATATACATATATTTATTGTGTCTAAAAACAATGTTGCTTATATTTTATTACGCTATTTATATCAAGGATGTCGTTAAATATGTGAATTATGTTGAATACTGTTTCAATTATTTATATGAATATATTTATACATATTACGAATTTCAACTGTTGAATTCCCTACCTATATTAAAATGCATGTTCAACAGCCGAAATTATTAATCGAAGGTAAATAAAACACAACGACCAAGATTGAAACCATTACAGCAAATCATGTTCATTCATAAATTCAACCCACAAAAGTCCGTTACCGCCCAACACAGCGCGAAAGCCTCCGAGTATCAACTCTTGCCAGTCGACGTAAAAGGTGGTTATACCGGGCGTAGGCAAAGACGTACCTGACTTGGCTCGCCCGTTGCCAGTACGATCTTGCCCGACCGAACGAAGGGACACATCGCACGCGACTCAAACACGCGAACTCAAACTTATCGAAACTTTGTGCCCGTGATTAAACACAGACTCAACATGCAAGTGCTAGCTCTTATACTACTGGCGTGGGTGCTGAGTGGCGTGAGGGCTGTTATAAGAACTCCTCTGGAGGCTTTCAGACCCTCGGGAGAGATCCACATAAGGAGGCCGGATAAACTGCCGCTTTTGCCGCATAGGAGGACGAATTTGCCGCCAAAAAGCGGTTTGAAGATTTTATATCAGATTGGGGTAAGTAGAGTTGCTGTGCGGGTTTCTGTATGGTAGTTTATTGCCGGATTACTCCAGCCCACTTTTAAATAACGTTGACTTGACGTAATTTCCTGTCTTTACGTATTAATTTTAATAGAAAACTATCCTTTTCACTTGCACGTTTACCTAAATCTAGAGGTACGCTAGTGAAGTTATGCAAGTCTTTGATGGTCAAGCAATTCATGAAGATTGAGGATTTTATGCAAGTGACGTGGAAGAACTGGCTTGACTGATGTTGAACGGAAAGTTTCTAGAAATATACGTACCAGCTGTTTGATATAATTATATTATTAGAAGGTCGGACATACCGGCCCCTCGCCTAAAACAACTGCACTTTCGAAATCGTATTATTTTGAAAACTTCATAGCTTTATATATGCTTAGCTGTTCAAAACTAGCTAAGCTCTAGCAATTGGTTAAGTTCGTACGCACTTAATACTAATTTAGCTGCCCAAGCTTAACTTATCACGACTGGATAAACAGTTCGGCTGAATTCCTTATTCGATCGTACGTTTATTGAACGTCAAAGTCGTGACCGACGTCACGAGTGCAGCTAGAAGAAATATTTGCTAGTTTTTCAGGTAGGTATGGCTTAGTTGCACCAACTATTATGTAAATCTCAAAGAGTCACGTGAAAACGTATAATCTTATAAAAATCAAGGTTGAACTTAATTATTCCAGTGAGTCTTTTTGTGTAAGTTGACTTTGGCTTGGTTAACGCCTGAAATTGTCTTGCATTATGTGATGCTTGCTTTTCTAATGCTGCTGTAATGTTTCAATAGCAGCTGAATGAATGAGCATTTTGAAATGGGCACGAGTGAGGTTAATTTATGGCCGCGCCACGTTGCAACACACTTAGATATTATTATAAATGAATAACATACAGCGTGTGTTAGTGTTTAGAAAATGATAAAAACAATGCGCAATATCAAAACGTACAAGTACCTACCAATCTCCGTGGCATCGTAAAGAGTGACGCATGGCCACCACACATGGGATATTCCATGAAGGGATCCACCCAACAATTAGCCCAATTATAACTGACAAATAGCGCAAGAATGATGACCATTTAATGTTCATAAAAAGGCCCCATAACTAGACGCTTCTAAGAAATAAAACGCACAAGCGGAAAATCAACAACAAAATATCCGAGACAGCGGATACGTTGAAATAGTACACATTTCCTTTCGTTGAAATCAAAACTACACCAAGGCACCCATTAAAGTAATTACACTATTAAACCAATAAAAATATGACCAGTTCCGGACGTCAATTCTAGTCGGTCATATTTTAAAAACAACGATTATACCTAATTTTAAAGTCGATTCATGGAGATAATCGCTCTAACCTAGGTCCGTAATTACATTCATTCAATAATGGATTTTAAGATATAATATTTTCCATTCGAAAAGCGACTTTAAAGTTTGCAGTTTAAAATGAAGAATTGGTGTTGAGTCGTAGATTTTTTTAAGATGGAATTATGTGATGGCGCGTTGTGCGGGTGCGTAGGCGCGCGCGTAACACCAGTGGCGGCAGGTGTTCATTCACTCGTTCTTATCTTGACAGCTTCGATGACTTACGGGCCGAGCTTCGCCCCGTACGTGTCTGATATTTCATTAAAAAAGCCTTTTTATAAGCTTCTATTGAATTTACCTTGGCAGTATGTTTGATAAATAACGAGTTATTCGTTGCCTATTTTCCGTTATAAAATTAGTTCGAATTTTATCAACTCACTTGAAAAGTTCTATTTAAATTACATTATTATGGTAGCAGCGAGCTGATCTAAAGAGATGGAGTCAAAATGTATAACATACCTCTAAGATGAAACGTAGAATGGCCCAATTTAATAAGCCTACGGTCTGATTACTAATTTTAATATGTTCTATTATGATGATCCGAAGGACTTATTTCAATCAAGCTCGCTTTGAAAAGTATATAAAAAGGTATTTTATATGTCACTGACTTTAAGCTCATTCGTAACGGTAACCGTCTTTTCGATCATACGTCATTTTAAGAATTTAAAGTTATTTCGTTTATTCATATTTCGTTTTATGGGAGGGCTTAAATCCTGACAGATATACGAGTTTGAGCGCGCCCGAGTTTTTAATTTTCACAGCTTTTGTCATTTTGCGCGTTTATACAACCTGTCTTGTTGTTATTGTTGAAAAAAAAAATCGGTGTCATTTCGCAATGTTGAAGCATTTAGGGCCCCAGAAGGTACCATAGAATCGAATGGGAGTTAACAATTCCGATATTTCAATAACATTGTGTTTTGAGGAAGTTTATGATGTAGCCGCTTCAACCATAGGAGTTAAGAAAACTAACAATATTTTCGTGATTTCTCGTGGCAATTCATAATTTAACATTTTACATAATCTCTAGTCACCAGATTCAGATAATGATATTCACTTTAGCATATACGACTTTCCATACACGAGCTGTCTATTAATCAGGTATTCCAAGTGTCAAAACTGATACTTAGCGTCATTTGTCTTTGTACATACATGATTATCTGATTTCGGCTGGGCTATATTTGCCGCAAGGCGACAACCAATAGAATAATGGCTTTGCAATTTAGTTCTGCACTGTTGCAAATGGTTCTAAATCAATTGGTGCGTCGTCACCGGATAAACCTTGCCTAAATCTTTCTAGACGAATATTAAATAGGTAAAGTAGGTTAGATGTTCACACAAGTATCAAGGTAGTTATTACTTTATCACTAACTATACAGTCTGTCTTTTTATTTCAATTTCCATTCTATCCTTTTTAGTGTCATTCAATGCAAGACTATGCAGGTTTCATTAAATTTGCGTTCTATTCAAATTTTTATTACCTATCTAGGTTGTTATGTAAAACTTTACTCAAGCCTTTTCTGTTGAAAGATAAGAACATCTGTCTCGGGCCAGTCCTTTCATATTATCGGATATTATTGTTTTGAAGGTAAAATTAAATTTAAACATGTAAATTGACCAGTCTCCCATTTTAACAACAAAACTTTCATCTGTATATAAATGTTGGATGAGGAGTAGATAGCTGTGCGTGTAATCTATATTCAGGGGGAATATAATACGACACCCGGTCACCACGATTAAAGTTATGCACGCGAACTGCATACACTTTTACAAAGCTTTAGTAAGGACCTACATCAAACAGGGTACAAAATGTGTTTCATACATTATTTCTTACTTTCCTTATATTTTTATATTTAAAATTCGTAAGTACCTCTTGTCTGTTTGTTGCGTTTTCACGACTAACCGGCTGGACCTATTTCGATTTGTTTAAAAATAGATGACGGATGATTATGACCTGGAATGAGACAGACTATACTAGAAAAAACATAGCTTGATCTCTGGGACAGCTGTCAGTAAAATCGCGCCTATGAAGTTCTGAATTTAACAGTACGGACAAACGTACCAGTCAATGTCATACTTTATGGGCATGCTGAGCTAATTATAGTGATGAGCGATGAATCATCGTGACCACAGACTATAAACTATCGATATTTGGTATAAAACTTAATTCAAAATTAATTTTTAATTCATTATAAATTTACAAGATTGCTCTAGCGATTCTGAAAGTGATTCGGATATTGATTTGGGGTGTACTCTTTTGGAATAAATAAATGTATGTGTTAAAATATTCGTTTCATTTTATTACCCAAATCATAATATAATCCAATATACATATAATTATGGCAGACAGCCTTCGTGGCGAAGCGGTAGTGAACACGACTGCTGCGCAGGAGGTCGCGGGTTCGATCCTCGCTCAGTGCAAATATTTGTATGCATGAATCTGGGTTTTTGCACTGGTCTAGTCGTGCCTCGGAAAGCACGTTAAGCCGTCAGTCCCGGCTGCCATACGAATATCTAATGGCAGTCGTTACGGGTTGTTGGAGCCCTCAAAAGTCGAACAATTGGTCTTACTGCAAAGCTTCTATCGATAATTACTATCGATATTTTTTTCTGTATCATAACAACCCTAGGAATATCAGTTTATCAAATGTCGCAGAGATCAAGCTAAGTTTTTTCAAGTATGTATAGTTTTCATTGAAAAACCCGCCGCAGGCAGAAGCTAGTAGAAAATAAGAAGGTGGAAGTAAGTAGCGGAGGATTTTGGTGGATGGCATAAACATAGGGATGCCTATACCCAGAAGTGGATGAAGTCAGGCTGTGGATGATGATGATGTAGTTAGTTCGTACGAGCCAGAAGCTAATGCCCTTAATAGGTATTCTTTTCTGTTCACATATAAGAATGTTTGCAAAAAGCATAATTTAAAAAATATCTTTTAAAAGGGTAATCTTCAAATTAATTTTAAGTTCGAGTTACATTTTCAGATTTATCTAGTTACACGAGTTCAAGGTGCTATTGAATAATGCAGAGCATCCATGACTTCCTTAGACAGTTCCGTTCTTGCAATGACTAAATATTCGTATTGATCACGAGTAGGCTGTAAACACGAAGACCTTATTTTCATTTGGTGGAAAACATTTCCATTGCAACGAAATTAATTTTATCAGTATATTATACTCATAAAAGTATAGATTTAATAGAAAACCATGCAATAATTTAACAAAGAACTAGTACAATATAATAGTTTTAGCTGTGGAAGTATAAAACTATTTTGAATATTTACTTATTTACACAAAAGCTATTTTTGATACGCCATTTTATATCCTTTTAATGATAAATAAATAAATATTGCTGGACATTTCACACAGCGCTATCTAGCCCCAAACTAAGCATAGCTTGTACTATGGGAACCAGATAACTGATAGAATACTTATATACTTTTTTTTTTTTGTAAATACATACTTATAATACATAGAGAAACAACCAGACCCGGAACAAATATCTGTAGATCATGCAAACATTTGTTCCGCAGCGGGAATCGAAACCGCTACCTCCTGCGTCTCAGCCGGCTATTCGCCCACTGCGCCACGGAGGTCGTCGATAGTGAATAATCGTCGTTTGAGAATAATTTATCATAATGCTTTTTCGAAGCAGCAAAAAGCTGATTACATTAGATGATTTCACGCTATTCCGGATATTAGCAGCTAGCAACGTGATACAATTAATCAACATTAGAGACAAGTAGGCCAGGTTGGCGCACCTATTGGTTTTAAAAAAGGCTAACATAAAAGGTTTTAAGATAGAATAGAATAATGCTTTATTGTACACCAGGAATAAATTTATTCTTATATAACCTCTATTATTACCTCTATTGACGACCTCCGTGGTGCAGTGGGCGAATATCCAGCTGAGACGCAGGAGGTAGCGGGTTCGATTCCCACCGCGGAACCAACGTTTGCATGATCTACAGATATTTGTTCCGGGTCTGGTTGTTTCTCTATATATTATAAGTATGTATTTACAAAAAAAAATGTATATAAGTATTCTATTAGTTATCTGGTTCCCATAGTACACACGGCTACACATCTAGCTATAATGTTCCAGTATAAGCTGACCTCGCATTGTGTAGGCTTTTCGTAGAATGAGAGGTTAGCTTATACTGGATATTATAGCTTGATGTGTAGCCATGTGTACAAGCTCTGCTTAGTTTGGGGCTAGATAGCGCTGTGTGAAATGTCCAGCAATATTTATGTTAATAAGATAGTGTATTGAATTGTTAAATTAACTAAATCAAAAAACGTTTTCTAATCTACACTAATATTATAAATTCGAAAGTATATATCTGTCTATTTTTCTGTATATGTTTTCGGGATTAAACGGCTCAATCGATTGCGATGATACATAGGGTTCTTTTTACTGACAAACCCCCCGTGCAAAGCCGCGGTCAAAAGCTAGTAAAATATTAAAGGAACCAAATTTTGTTGCGGTCTCAAAATCCCAATCGTGACGGCAATGACAGGTCGTAAAGCAATCTAGTTTCAGCACACATAAAAAAAGCGCAGATTATTTAATTAATTTAGCACCAATCGAGTCAGTATTAACATATAAATGCTTTATTATTAATTGTTGGTCTGGCGCCATTTGATCGCGTGTAATTTTAATGTTTGGTTCCAATACGTGTATTTTTATGTTTAACTAGCTGACCCGCCGAACTTCGTACCGCCCCTGGACATGCATATGACGCGGGCTGCCAATGTACGTCGCCGGTACATTACATTTTAAACGTCGCCGTCGTTCATTTTAAACTATTCCTTCAATTTCATTTCTGAACGACGGGGGACACATCAAAGGAAACCGCAATTTTTTTTTAAAAATTTAATTCCGAGCATTTTCATATTTATTCACGTTTTAAGCCTTCTCTGAACTTCCACAAATAATTCAATACCAAAATTAGCCAAATCGGTCCAGTCGTTCTCGAGTTTTAGCGAGACTAACGAACAGCAATTAATTTATATATATATATATATAGATAATATATATATATATAATATATAGATAATGACATCGACTGTTTTTAGAATATCTGATATTAATTATAGTGAATAATCAAACATAACAAAAAAAGGATCGCATCTTATTTTTATAGTCTAGTTTTATTTTAGCTGCAAATTAAGTCGAAAGACTATTGATAAGCTAAACATGTACAAACTAAGATAAAATCGATAAAATTAATATATTATGCAAATATTGTACAACATTGCTAAGACATTATCGGACGTTACATCTTTGTAATATCAGCTAGTACGTATTACCATTTCTGACCATTTTGTTGGCAGTAGGGAATGCAATCCCGACTCGAGATTGTAAATTCGAGATCCCGCGGGATTAGAAATATCAATCCCGCGGGATCCCGGAATTTTCGGAATCCCGTCTAGTTTAAAAAAAATGTTAAATTCGGATGACTGAAAAAGCTAATAACTGCTTGTTTGTGATAGTGAGGTTAACTAAAATAACATATTACTCGAAAGAAAATAAAAATCTTTATTCTTTAATCTTACCAACTAAATAATTATCGTCACCTGTCGCTAATATTCGGAAATAGTCGGAATAGTTTTCTAACGCTGTTTGGCGTTCCTGCCGCTCGCGGCCGTCAGTCAGCGCGCCGCTTGCGCCCCGAGTGGACGTGTGTAGCGTCGCTGACCACTGCCGCCCAATCCCGTCAATCTCGAACGGGATCTCGTCATATGATGCGTCGGGATTGATCCCGAAAAATTACACGAGATCGGGATTGCATTCCCTAGTTGGCAGGTATTGGCTATTTGGGCCACGGACGGATGATATTTTTTTTGAGATCGTATATGGGTAATTTTTATAAAGTCGTCCAGTCCCTTTGTCTTTGTCTAAAACAGTTTGGTATACATTCTACATTTTACGAGTGTGCACGATATATGTATCTATGTGCATATAGTAGGTACCTACGCAAGTTTTTAGAAAAAAATAAATAAAATTATATATTAATATTTAGGGTCTTTATTAGGTTCTTAGCTACAAAGCAATTTAAATGAGTATTAACGAATAATAAAAAAATCATCTGCCATTTCAAAGATATCCAACAAAGTTTGAAATAAAAAAACGTGTAACAACCTAACCAGATTTCTTCGTTCTTAGATATCTTGTGAGATACGTGTTTTTGTTAATATGAACATTGCTGGAACAAAGCTTTATAATTTTTTAGCACAAGTGAGGAGTGGTACTCACTTCCGGCGTATGTTTTTCCAAACCAGTATAATCTTGGAGTCTTCAAGTCCAGCGTGAATAGGTTCTTTCTAGGCAAGCGTGATCCATTTTCGATCACACCTTCACTTACCATCAGGTGAGGTAGTGGTCAAGCGCTTGGCTACCATCAAAAAAATTTTTTTTTGTTGAAATTACTTTCAATAACAGTTAGCGATAAAAAGGACGTCTCAAACTTCGTGGGAGCATAACACGATTACCTATCTAACGTTATAGGTATCATAACACCTAAAAAGTCAGCATATCGATGCTTAGAAGAGTATAAATAATATAAACATTCATGTAAATTGTGTTTGAATTGACTTGTTTCAATGTTAATATCTTGAGAATGAGTTCGAGAAGCAAATTAGCCTCAATTCGGTTTAGTCTTATAAATAGGTACTGAGTACAGATCAATTCATTTTGTCCAATAAATAATTTTATAGAATTGTCTATCTACTCTAGTAATACCTTTTATCATGCTACCTTCTGTGGGACCTCTTCACGAGTAGGTACTGAGTAAAGAGATCCGAAGAGGTCCAGCATATTAAGCATATTAATATAGTCTTCGTCGTATATAATTATTATTTGACGACCTCCGTGGCGCAGTGGGCGAATAGCCGGCTGGAACGCAGGGGGTAGCGGGTTCGATTCCCGCCGCGGAACAAATGTTTGCATGATCTACAGATATTTGTTTTGGGGTCTGGTTGTTTCTCTATATATTACAAGCATGTATTTACAAAAATAAATGTATATAAGTATTTTATCAGTTAATTGGTTCCCATAATACAAGCTATGCTTAGTTTGGGGCTAGATAGCGCTGTGTGAAATGTTCATCAATATTTATATGCTTTTATTTATTTCAGTATCAGCTTTAGTAAAAGTCACATTCAGTACTACACAGAACATGATTTACTTATGAAATAACCAAACTAACAATTGTAATTGGTCCAAGGCGACCAACAAAACACATTTAAGGTAAATCTGTCGCAATAGGGAAATGGTTTCGGTTACCTTAATAGTATATTGCAAGGTAATGAAGGAATCGATTTCTTATATAAAAATATCAAAAAGAAACAATTTTAGATAGAAAAACAACCGCAACCGTTTTGATTTGTTTTCGTGGTCGAATCTTGAATAGTTTTTGGTGATAAGGGAACATTTCGATACTTGGAAGATTATAAAAGAAGTCTGACAGCAGCAATGTTCGATATGAGTTCTGGTCGAGTGATATTACAGGCATATGAGACTTCACCTGTTTGTCTCAGGGTAACGGGTGCAATGTAATGCAGGCCCCTCGCATACAATTTAGTTAGAGCGTCAGATCTTTTTTGGCCTGCACACAACGGCTCCCAGCAACTTTTATCATGTCGTCTTGCCATCCAGGGAGCCGTCCTACGATGCGCTTTTCAGTGCGTAATCTCCACTCTAAGAACTTTCTACCACAGTCAGTTTTTCGAGCTTAAAACCTTTCTACCACAGTCAGTTCTTCGAGCTTAAAACATTTCTACAACAGTTAATTCTTCGAGCTTAAAACCTTTCTACAACAGTTAATTCTTCGAACTTAAAACCTTTCTACCACAGTTAGTTCTTCGAGCTATGTGCCCCGCACACAATTGATTCAGCTTGCTAATTTAGCAAGTTAGATAAAAAAAAACATCTATCTATGGAATCACTTAATTACGACTTGCGTCTATTTTTTACATAAAGTGAAGGATTCAGTTTGTTTACAACAAAACTAAGTAGGGACGATAAGTTAATTTACGCTTCGTCACGGCACGACACCTTCAAATAGCGTGACAGAGAGACACGCGTCAAAAACAAAATAAAATGCGCCCAAAAGTGTTCAAAAGAGAGTCTGACTTCGCCATAAACTTGTCCAGTACTATAACGACGATATACGCTGTTCTAGAAAAACTTATTGTACTACAGATCTCAATAACCTAGAACACTCATTTGTTCGAATCGGTATTATGTTTCAGTTCAACTAAATATTAGTTGTTAATTTCTTTTCCTTTCTGCTTTTAAGCTATTGGAAGCGTGACAGACGGACATTATATCGGAGTAACATTATTAATGTTCCGTTTACATAATTTGGTATATGAAACTATAACGGATATTAAAAAAAGGCGTCAGAATTTGATTTAAATAACTACAGGCTGCTAAAAGAAATGATAAGTCTCAAAAAGAAACTTGTCTTCCTTGCCGAGTAACATCGCAAATGACCATTGAAACGAATTATTTGAAAAGCTATCCGCAGTCTAGTAAATATTTTTTATCTGCAGCGTAATTTTCTTTCCTGACAAGAACTCCGCAATCAAAAAGTATAATCTACTCGCCACTAAAAAAAGCGAAGCACCGAACAGGACCGACGCACCTGCGTTACGCCACAAAAAATAAAATAAAAAAAACTTCGCTTTTTACACTGACTAGTACAGTTTGAAAATAAACACGAACAAAAACTACTGGTATTTTTAAAGATCTCTGATTTTACTACTACTTATGTAGCTACATATATTCAAAACTTCGACTCATTTCATTCAATGTTATCGTGGAGCTTCAAACATTAATTTCTCAAGTACTTATCTATTCCTCAAATAGAAACTTACACTCGAGACGTCAAAATGAAAGACGAACCGGGGAGCAACATCCGTCGCGGGGTGAGACACGTGTGTCTTGAATGGACCCACTCCGGATGCCTTGGCTTGGCCTGCAATAGGGACACACTGTAGTGTCTTTAACAGTACACATATTATGTACGCGGATGTCGTCATGTCCCATTCTTCGGAGCTTTTGAGAGACGCTCTCGGGGTTTCCATGAAGAATAGAATTCTTAACGAGGTTATACAACCGATTACAATGGCCACCTGAAGTGGGGATGAGCTGGTCATTTAGGACGTGGGAGTAAATCTGTGAAAAGGGGTTCACATTTGGCTCAAGGTCTGGGAATAGAAACAGGCTACTATTTATGACTTGGTAAAGGTTTATTTTCCCATAAGTCACAAACTTATGCACGCATATCACAAACTATGGTCGTTAATTTTCAACTGTAGTTTTTTATGTTATTCAAACAAAGTTATACGTGTTATTTTTGGTTCTAAGCTTGATTTACGTTTCCTAAAACTCTTAAGCAAAATGCTCTCAATCTGACAGTCATTGTAGATAACAGGACAATAAATCACGCGTCCATATTAGGCAAGTCAATTTGTGAAGGCGCGTGCTTGAACATTCGAATGTAGGGATGTGACCAATGTCATTTGAAAATCGATCGATATCAGAATATGAATTCCCCTTCTCAAAGCGAAGTCAGATTCAAAGTTTCTCCATTCTATTATATATAAAAACCCAATATTACATAGTTTTGATAACGAATAAGTTGTTTTGTCTGGTAAACGATATCATAATCGAACGGGGTGCGTTTATGTCTTTTGTACTGAGCAATAATACTTTACTTAATTAACTGAATAACTCAACAGTTTTAACAAATATATAAAATTAGTTCCTGAAACACGTAAGAATAAAAAAGTATTCTCGAAAGTTCGACATCCTTGGTACTTATTATGTTTTCCCCAAACGCATTCGACTCGCAGCGTATACCTACTTCCGAGTGCGCTCGTTGATATCTTTTCTACGCGCGTAATAGCTTTGGCATGGCATGGGCGTAAGATTATACATCCTACATGGATAATTATGTGTCAAGGTGATTTATTAGCCACTGTTGTAGGCTATAAGGAACTTTGTTTTTATAAGTGGGTATTCTTAAATGTTAATTTGTAGAGCTTTCTACAGGAAAATCGAAATCGATTGCTCAATTTCAACAGATATTCCTATTGTAACTGCTCTAGTTCCCAGTTTTAACTAGTTTACTGCAATTTTGCTTGTATCTTAACTTTATTAAGGTTTTGTATAAGCTAATCTTAGATATTTACCCGAGTACCATATCATAACTTATTGATTTTTTGTAAATCTAGGTACCCATATATTGTAACGCGGTAATGGTAATATAGCTGATACACTTAACAAAGTCTTAATACAAAGGTTTTTAATTTTGACTTGGTGTATTCTTAAATGTAATTTTGAAGTTCTCCACTCCCGGCCACTTTCTTACAATAATCTGCATAAAGTTATTCCACTAATTCCTATAACAGTACTTTTCGATGTCCGGATCGGCCAGTGAGGCGGACGGACGGCCGTCCGGCCGGATGCTGCACCGTCCGGCCTCTTCACGGGAACACAGGTAGCGAACAAATTACTAATCCAGGTAATTACCACGTTGCCAGCAGAGTTATTTATTGGAAGCAATTATCAGGAGGAAAATGAATGGACCATAGCGCGGTGAATAGTTTTTGGGAGGATGTGAGGGTTTTAAGTAATATTGTAGAAACTTATTCGTTTAATTTTTTTTTTTTACTTTTATAGTCTAACTCTTCCGTTCTTGATAGCTGTTTGTGGTAACTGAAAATAGTGATTAGACGAATCGAAGGTTTTTTTGTGGTAACAAAACTAAAGAAAGGCAGCTGTGGTCAATATAAGAAAAGTATATATTGTAGAGTCGAGTAACAACAGTTTTGGCTTGTCGATAAGTCAACGAGCGAGAACAATCGATTCATTCAAAAACTTTTCCCCTTAACGAATCCTGCAGCATCTGAAGTGAGTGAAAGAGCTATAGCTTTTATAATGGGTTGGAATAGGACAGGTGAACGGAGAAGGTTGTGCAAGCAAGCCTGTGTCAATCCGGTTAGTTTTTATTGTAAAATGAGCTTTATGAGCGCTATGTTTAGATTGAAGTAAGGTTGTAAAAAATGTGAGCATTCAACTAGAATAGAAAACAATTTTGTATACCACATATAAATAAAAACAAAAAAGTAAACGATGCAAAAACAAATTACGAAGTACAATCGGCAGTCTTATTGCTAAGAGCTATCTCTTCTACAAAACCTAGGAAATGATTCAAAATGTGTCATGAGCATTAATGTCTGCATCTTTCGTTTCAATATTGCTTAGCACATATTAATTTAGTACTTACCGTTGTGTCCGAGTGAAACTTGTATACATTTGCACTACTATCCGTTCTGTGGTGTAAGGTCGTAGCGGGTAACAAATTATTTCATTAGAGTGGGCGCGGCAGTGGGCCTGCGTCGTCGCCACCTGTTCCTTGGACCGGATGCCCCGTCCCCCGAACATAAGTCCCCTCCGATGGGACCTTGCCACAAATCGCGAATGAAAAAGCTAAATGCCTGATTTATCTTCTGGCTGGATGAAGGGAAGATTACAAAGCTTATGCCAGGAAAGTAATGATTTTCCGCTTAAGGTCTATGATTGGTTGCTTTTTATAAAACTCTGGGACAAAGGAAGCATTATCATTACCATTAGATGACCATTCTCTCACAAAGACATTTTAAACTTTATGGGCTCTATTTAAAAAAAAAACAACTATCAGCCTATTCAGGCATTAGCAAATTGAACTGTAAGTGCGACAGTAAACTTGTACATATCACACTTACTGACCTGGATTTTGATTAAGTTCTCTCTCGATATTTCATGGATTCGGTAAATCTAGAATGATCCTTCAAAATGACTTAGAATTCATGAAAATCAAATGAAAAAAAAAACTCAACTTTTAAAACGTCATGTTTTAAAATTCATGAAGTTTGATGGTCAAAATGTGCAAACTAATGTGATTATTCCTATCTTAATTTGAGAAGGATGAAGTCTGTCTCATGCCTTTTGGGCATCGGCGTTGCCTAATCATCGTCGGTTCCAAAATCACCACAAAAACATCCGCTGGCCCTTCGAGCGTCACAAATGGCCAATTCAAAATAAACTATTTGTTATTCAAAAGACACACACGCGATTCAACCATAACAACTCCATATTCCAAACTCGCATATTCCAAGATGCTATTATTGTATAAGTCCGGTGATTTTGTTTTCGAAAAATACTAATAATTTATGCCAATCGATCTGCAATTACATTATAACATTATTTGTCCCTCAGCCTCATTACGAATTCATTGCATTCACAAAATGACATTTGCTTACGAACAGTATTAAAATTCACGGTGAGACGCGCAACTCCGTTAAATTAAGTGGAACTGGTCAACAACCCATACAATGTACTGTGCAATATGGTGCTTTTTGTTTGTTACACAAAAAGACTATATCCGGTGGCTTCGGAGATCCGTCCGAGACCGTTTCCGCGGAATTTATCGCACTACACAAGAAACGGGAAGTGTATCCGGAACAACGAAAAAACATAGGGTTTTTCGCACCTACGATCACAGGGCTGTCAAAAACAGAACTTGGCATTTTCGCAAAGTTTTATTTTATTTTAAGAGGGCACGAATTTACTCCATAAAATGAGAAATAGAGAAAACTAAAACCACATGAAAACGAGTGTGCTTTAAGAACACACCACTGAAGTAAAACTTCTTCAAAATATTAATTATTAAAATTGTTCAATTACAAATTGTACACACGTCTGTAGGTCGATCAGTCTATGTTCATTCTGGACAGACGCAACTCGCACATTAACTTTTCAAATATACGAAACGGAACTTTCTCTCTTTCTATCTTCACTAACTTACATCTCCCTCTCAACTTCCGCTCGCACTTTTTGTAACGCAATCACCAGCTTACTACCCAAGTCAAGCGTGCGTAAAGAAGTTTTACTTAAAAAAAAGAAAGTATTTGTCATCCATAATAAAACAGGGAACAAAAAACTGCACAATATCCATGCCATAATTTCATCATGAACTGAGCATCATGTGTTTCATCATAAAACTCACATGAGACAAAAAGAGGAACTACTCGTTCTACCACATATTTGATTCATCAAGACGTCGTAATTAAAACGATTTAATTATAGCACATGTGATAGTAAGTAACCCTGCACAACGAGGCATGCGTGTGCGCAGAAAAAATATTCCCACAGCTAACAGGTTGCCGAATGGCACGTCTTCCGGTCGGAAGTACGACCATGGTCCTTTCCAGATTAAAAAAAGAATAATGAATGGATTTAGAGCGCACATGTTCACTTATTGTAGAGCCGAGTTCAGATGGTAATGATTAACATCTTTTCGTCGACGGATCATGTACGGAACGCATGTTTTCTTCGGGCGAGCAGGTGTGATACAATTTGGAACACCTTACAGAATTCCCACGCAGTGAATCTCGTTCTTTTGTAGGTACTCATGATTGATTTTTCCTTTTGACTTTTGTGTAGCCGTATCTAATATTGCTATGGCGAATGCTGAATGCGAATCGGCCGCGAGTTGAATTTGTAAACATTATGCATGCGAATTTTCGAGAGGTTCCGTAAGTACATAGTCTGGTGTGCGGTTACATTGTTGTGCCACCTGTCTAACATTTGCATAGACATTCATGACTGCAATCTGGATATAACCGATTTGGTATTCAACGTTTGCCATTTCGCTATGGATTGTCTCATGGCGTCTTAGTTTTATTCATTTATGGATACATACACAATCAGATGTATGATGAACAGATTTTAGACACATGTTTTTATGCTGTATCCTCTTGTGACAGACACGTCTGAACAGTGAATGTGTGTCACGGACACTCATAACGCACGCTTGAGGCATAGTATTGGCATGGCACCCAGGAGGGGACCTAGATTATCCATCCGTTTGAGATGAGGACCTTCAAGTCATTCATGATTTATATCAATCTATAACGAGGTTTTCGATGAGAATGATGATATTTCTGGCTGTAAAGTTATCACTAGGTAGAAGTATTAGTTAATTTTATACAACGTAAATATTACGGATGAAGTTGATTTATCTATGGGCTATAAATATATATATATAAGCAACTATATTAACTAGGAATTCCTATATGATGGGTATCAACTACACTTATCGTAATACCTACACCAGGAACAAGTTCTTGATGCAAAGATTTGTCCGGGAACCCTTTTTGCGTTTCAATCGGTTATTAGGCGTCGGCCCCATATACGTCGTATACGATTAAATTTATTACCATATTAGTTTTGGTCAGGGATAATGTTTAGGTAATTTTGTGGAATCCTATTCAGTTCTTTATTACTGATTTAAACGGGTATTTATCCCGTATGTACTTATGTAACCACGTACAGGGATCGCGAAAGTTTGAAAAATACCATTCAGTCCTTGTCAAATTTATTGGTTCCTTCCTGCATAAGATTTGATCTTAACAAACCACGTTATGGAAGTAGAAAATTTTTAAACGACCTGATAAAGGTTGCTGGGAGCCGTTGGGTGCAGGCCGCACAAAATATGTCGCTCTGGAAATCTATGGCCTATGTTCAGCAGTGGACGTAGCAGTGGACGTAGCAGTGGACGTACAGTGGCTGATATGATGATGTCATTTGCTGATGAAGCAAATGAAGGAATGAATGAATGAAAAAACTTTATTGTACACATTAAATAAATAGAAATTACAGACAAAATAGAAAACACAAAGCAAATAGTACAATGGGCGGTCTTATAGCTTTGAAGCGATTTCTTTCAGACAACCTTTGGATGGAGAGGATATAGTAATGTCAAATAGGGGGGGGGGGGGAGCAAACATGATTTCAATTGTACTAATATGGTATTTTCTTTATTTTCCAGGGCACAGAAGAAGATCTCCCAGACTGCAGAGCCCGGCAAGTCTGTAGTAAAGTGGATCTCTACGACTCCACGCAGCCCTGGATCGAGAGGAAATGCCGGTGTTTGGGGCATAGGCCTTGTTCAAGGTAAGATTCGGTATATGACTATGATTATACTACTACTGAGGTCTTTTTCATCATTGAAGTTTATCGCTATATTATTATAAAGCGCCTGGTAGCAAGTTACACTACTGTTATATATGCAAAAGTTTTATAAACTCATACCCAATTATACGATATTATGATGAGATGTCGAACAGCATCAGGGCTACTATTAATTTTGGTACCACGCGACCTAAATAAAGGGTTAAACTAAATTTAAATTAAGATTTCTTACTGGAGCTTGCTTTTCTTAACAGACCAGCTAAGTTTAGCGACGTTCTGCGCAGCCATTACTTGGATGGGTGACCGTTAATAGCATTTTGAACTAAGGAGGTCACGTTATGACGTATAAAAGTCGTCAAGCCAAGTCAGAAGCCTTAGGGCATAAAAAACTCCTAACACAGAGTTAGCTATTTAGCCAAAACGAATTCACATTTTTATTAAAATGATTGACGATAAATTATTTATCCTCCTTAACTTAGTAGATTTTTATTTAAATATTTAACTTTGTTCTTAATGTAGTGTTTCTTAAAAAAATATTTTGTTATTTCAGTGAGTTAACCAGTGACGACAACCACACTCTCGCCGACAAGACCACCCTATACAAGACGTGTGAGCCAGTGAAGCGACTGCCCAAATGCCGCTACTTTAAGGACGCTGCCTGGATCATCTACTCCTTCTCCGACAGTAATGCCACGCAACAGATCGTGAACTGCCATTGCCCGAAGATGTCGGTAACATATTTACTGAAGAAATTACCGTATACGACACCTAGCGGAGAACAGGGAAATCAGTATCAGTTCGCGTGCTCGCCGCAAAGCGTAAGTTTACAAAGTTTGAAGTAACGTGCAGTGTAAAAGTCTTGTAAGTTCTGATGTGCGCCGCGCGGTGGCGCTGATCGGAGCTTTTATAGTTTTTTGGTTTTTATTCACATTTTTATGTTATTGAAGTAACAATTTTGTTTTTAGTTAAATTCTGATTTTAATTGTATTTCGAAAGTCTTAATAATCAATAATAACAAGGAATTCTTACCAATCAATACAACTTGAAATTAAATATAAGATTTAAAGTGGCATGTCATTTTTTTCCATATTTATAAAAAAAAATTGTATGCAGCTAATTTTTGTATGCCCTCTTTCCAGAGACTACGCTGCTCCAGAAAAGAGCCGTGCAAACTATTCAGCGCTCGCCGAAGACATGAGCAGATCGACGAAGTAAACGCAAACACTATCTGCCAATGCCCCAGAGACCACACCTGCCCCAGGCATCACACAGAGCCGGGGGTACTAGCTGGAGTGACGTACGCTTCAGAAGACATCCGTACATACCACGGGTACTGCATGCCCGAACCACCCCCAGACGTCTACAGATTCGTAGGCGACAAAGATTGAGGAATACCCAAGCGGAAAAGTGTACATATTTATCGAATACGGCTTTGGACTTCGTCTTTGACGATTGTAGGCTTCGCTTTGCTCATTACCTGTTTAGTACAAAAATTGTGGGTTACATGTTTGGTTTTGAAAAAGTTTGGATTACTTTTTGATTATGTAACGAAATTAAACCTTTCGCTTAAAAATGTTTTCGAAAGTCGAAAATGAATGCTTTGCCGTGTGAGCGATATGAACAAATGTTTAATGTATTGCTGTTTTCTGAAGACACTGAAATAAATACAATGTAAATGTCGGCATTGCTCTTAAAATAAAGCGATTACTTATACATGTTTTAGTGTCAAAGTGTCAAAGTGATGCGGTTCATGTAAATACCTAATGTAAGTACGTACGCGGTATTACGTATTGTTTCTGTTATATTGTAAATATTATTATTTGTAAGAACAATCATTCCAAACGTTTAGTTTAAATTATTATTTTTCATATTTTTACTTGCCATAATTAAGTTAGTAGGGCCTCGTTCCGCGCCCTTCACTTCCAGTCAGGGGGCAAATTGTTTATTTTTTGTTTATGTTAACAAATTGTATAATAATTATATTGTTATACGATAACTATATCTACGAATAAGCCATATCTTGAGGTTATGTTACTGTCACTAAACTATTTTGATTAAAAATATGTAGAAAAGAATTTAAAGAAAGTTTCAACATCTGTGTCTTATATTTTGATTTGAATATGTAGACTAAGATACTTACTACTTATACTTTAATAATATAACACTATTGTATTGGAGTCTAAGGATCATGAAGTATTGTAATAATATTGGTAATTTTGATTTAGATATTAGTTCCATAGTAGATATTGACATTGCCGAAATGAGCCAATACTTTTTATTTGTTCATAGATTTTTAAGAGATTTTAAACTATTCCCAATTTTATTGCATGCCCATGTAAATAAAAACTGGCCAAGTGCGAGTCGAACTCGCGCACGAAGGGTTCCGTACCGTTATTTATAAAAATGGCAAAAAATCACGTTTGTTGTATGGGAAATATAAAAAAATATATAAATTTTATTATTTATTTTTTAAGTGAATATATAACTAAATATTCTGTGAATATTTCAAGCGTCTACCTGTTGCCGTTATCAATATCGAGCAAACACGAGCAAAAAAATCACGTTTGTTGTATGGGAGCCCCCCTTAAATATTTATTTTATACTGTTTTTAGTATTTGTTGTTATAGCGGCAACAGTAATACATTATCTGTGAAAAATGTCAACTGTCTAACTATCACGGTTCATGAGACACAGCCTGGTGACAGACGGACAGACAGACAGCGGAGTCTTAGTAATAGGGTCCCGTTTGACCCTTTGGGTACGGAACCCTAATATTAAATATGTGTAACACTTTTGATATGGTACGTCTTCCTGTATTTGTTTATGTATAGCGGTTACATTAAGTTAAATTATTAAATGAAAGTGAATAAATGTTTCAATATCCATTTTAAAATCCAGTTTTATTATTCTTGTTTGTTGTTAAATGTTTATCCACATAACAATTAAGTCATCACACAGTTTTTGCTAATGGAAATTTAGTTCTGAACTGATTTCTAGTAGGTCATTTCGTATGAGCTAGAGTCTGTCAAACGAAAGTAGGCACTCGCATTTTTTCGTAACTTTTTACATGGCAATACTAATGTGTTTCCACCTACGGACGCTATGTTCTACAGCTGGGTAAATTTAAGGTGGTATAAAATAGTAATTGCACGTACTATAAATAACTATAATAATAACGAATTGTAACCCACTCTTATCAACTGCAGATTAATAATATTGAACTATTTTATAGGTTTTGTCATTCTGAACCGGAAAAATAGGCAAAACGTGCCTTATCCCGAAGATGTAGGCAGGAACCACGGATGACCATTTCCCATGAATCTGACTTACTTCTTTCGTTTCAGTCACTCTCTTAATATTCTTCAAATAGGTCGTCCTTTGGTAGGCACTCTTGACTTTTTACAACAGATTAGGGAAAATGAGAATCGGAGTGTGGTATCATTATTATTCCCTAATGTTGGGGTTGCCACGCTGATATTTTTTGAATTTGCCGCGAATTTTCAGGGTCTACTTTCATTTGACAGACTCTAGTAGATTATGAGTTTGTAGGGCGCCTGAAAGGCTCCCAAATTTAACGGCGCTCATTTTAAAGTTTAGATATAAAAAGATACAATTTATTAAATTCCTTACCATCTATACTTCTTATACTAATATTATAAAGAGGAAAGATTTGTATTTTTGTGTGTATGTTTGTAATGAATAAACTCAAAAACTACTGCACCGATTTCAAAAATTCTTTCACTAAATTAAAAATTCACCCTGAGTGACATAGGCTATATTTATTGCTAGAAATCATTAGGGATCGTTACTAAAACTTAAGTAACCCAAGGTGTAAAAAAGTGCCCTAAAACGTCTTTCGTCGCATGCGCTGCGGAAACTATTGATGATAGAACAAAAGTATGTTCTACAATATTAAAGAACATATCAATATCTACAAAAATATAACATCATAAAAAGGAAAGATTTGTTTGTTTGTTTGTTTGCATTGAATAGGCTCCGAAACTACTGGACCGATTTAAAAAAATATTTCACAGTTGGGAAGCTACACTATCCCCGGGTGACATAGGCTCTTCTTTTTACCCAACTGCGCAGAAGGAGGGTAATATTTTTATTGAAAAACTACGCGTGCGAAGCTGCGGATTGGTCAGCTAATCTTAGATAATAATAATTCTCTCTGCAAATGAATTTACTAGGAACTGCAAAATAGGGCACAGCACCGAGCGTAGCCAATCTCTGATTACGTATAACAACGCAGTAAACTCAGAAAAAGACGGGTGATTCCGATAATTCGCCAGGACGAGTTTTTACACGATATGAAGAAAATATAACTTTTGAAACTATCGAGGTTATGAACACTATTTATACTAAAAACGGGATATTTACCATGATATGACTAATGAAGAGAAAGACTACTTAATGACTAAGAAAGAGGGTAGATCGTTATATCGCCAATAACTACCTACTCGCAAAGGCTTCAGTTTACCCGTGATCATTGCGCATGCAACTTCGCCGAAATATCGGGATACTGAAATACTCACAAATCATGGTAAATATCCCGTTTTTAGTATAAATGAAGAAAATAATTGTTCTCATAGTGATTATAGTAACTTTCTCACAATATATAGGTAACTGTTTCTCGGAGCCCAATAACGAAACCATAAAAGACCGTTATCAAAGAAATCGGATATGGAATTTATTTTAGGAGTAAAAGCGTCCGTTGATTTTAAAAAAAATATAACAACGTTTCCTTGACTCCGTTCAAATTGTTTTGGAAAGTGAACATAAAGTGTACAATGCTTATGTCACCACTAACTTGCTTTAAAGTGCTAAAATTAATGTCATTGTTTGTCATTGACTGTCATTTGAAGGTAGAATTAAATAAAATGAGTGAAAGCTTACTTATTGAGTGTGAGTGACAGACAATGGAGTCAACACAATTTCCACATGGATTTTGCTAGTTTATGATAAAAGCTAAACTGAAGACACTAACAAATAAACCTAGAAAGAAAAACCAGTAGTAGTTTGGAGAACTTAGTAGCACTGCTAAAAATCATATTAGGCACGGGTACCGCATTTAATTTATTTTAATGCACTCGGTCGGTCGCTATACACATAAACGTACTAGCTGTTGCCCGCGACTTCGTACGCGTTACACTACTAAGTGTGTAGGTAACCTAGAAATAAAGCTAAACTCACTGTTACAACTCGACTTGATACACCACTTTTATCGCATGGAAACTAATTTATGGGATAATAAGTAGCCTATGTGGTAATCCAGGTTATAATCTACGTATATACCAACTTTCATCGAAATCGGTTCAGAACAAACAAACAAATAAATAATTAAATAAACAAACATCCAAACTTTCGCATTTATAATACTAGCTGTTGTCCGCGACTTCGTACGCGTTACACTCCTAAATATGTAGGTAACCTAGAAATAAAGCTAAGCTCGCTGTTGCAACTTGACTTGACACCCTATTTTTATCCTATGCGAACTGATTTATGGGATAATAAGTAGCCTATGTGGTAATCCAGATTATAATCTACGTATATACCAAATTTCATCGAAATCGGTTCAGCCGTTGCGACGTGTTTGAGTAACAAACAAACAAATAAATAAAGAAACATCCAAACTTTCGCATTTATAATACTAGCTGTTGTCCGCGACTTCGTACGCGTTACACTCCTAAATGTGTAGGTAACTTAGAAATAAAGCTAAACTCGCTGTTGCAACTTGACTTGACACCCTACTTTTATCACATGGGAACTGATTTATGAGATAAAAAGTAGCCTATGTGGTAATCCAGGTTATAATCGTAACCAAATTTCATCGCAATCGGTTCAGCCGTTACGACTTAATTGAGTAACAAACAAACAAATAAATAAACAAACATCCAAACTTTCACATTTATAATATTAGTTTGATTAGTGTGATGAGGGAGACCCATGTTTAGCAATGGCTGACATAATTTACTAGTTGTAGTGATGGTGAGTTGTGGAATTCTTAAAATATATTCGGTTAGTAACACCATACTTTTTAAATCCTATCACAAAAGGCATGGTGTGTAACAATCAGTACAGTTAGAGCACGACTCAACTGTATTAAACTGTAATTCCTCTACGAATTACATTTCAATAATTCGTGATTTTCGCGAGGTTGTGACAATGTAATCAAATTCATTCAAAAGTTTCCTTTACTTCCTACGACTTTAGGTTGAGTTTGAAGAAAAAGGGTTATGACAAGCCTTTGTCAGATATTTGTTGAAGGAAGTAATGCCTCTCTTTACAGGCTCATGAATATTACGATGAAGTTGTGAGTAGATTACTTCTCACGACATACACTTTACCAGGCAAATGTTGCTACCGGAAAAACCATCTCTTTAGATAGAGATTATTTGCAAAGGATAAATTGGGCACTTGCAGATGCTTTTCTTAAAAGCCAATAACATAAAACACTTTTGAAAGAAAACTCATACGTTCAAAATTTGTTGCCAATCTCTGCATTTGCATGCAATTTTCCAAAGCCTTGGCATACAAATACAAGAGCTGAATATATCAGTGAGAAAATACGTCCAATTTACGAGCAAACAAATTATATTGTTAAACTTTATTATCGTCTTTCTGGAACATTCCCTTAATTTCTGCAGTAGCCGTATTCCTCGCTGTGTCTTATTGCAATGAAGCAGAGAGTAGTTAAAGCTTGCTTTGTGCTTTTATAGAGACGAAAGCCTGTAATGAACTGCTCCAACAGAACTAAAATTGTTCCAATTCTTTCAGCCAATTTCACAATTATTTATTATTATTATTTGGGGTCGAGACCCTGGGCCTACAAGGTACCGGGGCCCATTGCGTTTTCAAAATTCTTTCTGGTCGATGCTACGTATGATCCGAGAGCTGGCGCTTATCTGGATCAACGCTTATGCATTGCAATTCCGCGGGGCAATGCAGCCAGTGTCTTGGGGACACTTCCGCCTGGAGCAGTTGAGCTATCTATAGATCATTGGCAACGGTCTTTAGATGATTCAACTGTTTCTTCTGTATTTTCTTGTAAATAAATGCATATTCTTTCTGTTATTAAAGATTTACAATTATCTGTAACAGAAATAACCTTAAAATTACGATTACAAGTCATGTAAAAGATTTAATTGAGCCAGTTCAAACTAAAACTTTTGCATATAATGTGGAAATTTGTGAATAAAGTTTATTCGGCGAAGTAGGAAAACACAAGAACAGGTAGACAATGGACACTTCGCATCGGTCGGTCTCTGAGACAACCGGTGGTCTAGGAATGCACGAGTTTCGCTCGTATCGCCTCGGCTCACACTGATACGCTGAACTCGGAAGTCATCCGTGAAATTCGACAAAAGCTACTAGAGATTCTGAAATCCTTCCTTGCACTCCGTGCAAAACAGTAATTGAATAGTGAATAGCATGCTTTTCTCGTGACTGGGATTGGTACACTGCGGCTTGTGGCCGGCAATCATTAGGGGCGACCACCCGTGAATCTATTTTGTCTCTTTCTTTTAGAGTTGGGAAAGTGCACCTTGATCTGGAACCGTCCAAGCAGGAAATATATAATAACTTGTGCTGAGTAGCTGTGGAGAAAGATGGAGACAGTAATTGCAAAAACGTTTGCTTTTTCGCAAAATGCAGGCATGTCGGTTTTGCGAAAAAGACGCTGCGCTCGAACGCACAGGTAATTATTAGTCCAGAAAGTAGTTTCAAAATCAATTTGCTAGTGATGCCTATAATAAACGAGATCCTTTAGGAAAATTTCGTTCACGAAAACATTTGTCTTTTGTTTATACTAAAAACGGGATATTTACCATGATTTGTGAGTATTTGAGTATCCTGATATTTCGGCTAGCTTCTAAGAAAGAGGGTAGATCGTTATATCTGCCAATAACTACCTACTCGCAAAGACTTCAGTTTACCCGTGATCATGGCGCATGCAACTGCGCCGAAATATCGGGATACTCAAATACTCACAAATCATGGTAAATATCCCGTTTTTAGTATAAATAGTGTTCATAACCATGATAGTTTCAAAAGTTATATTTGTCTTTTGAGCGTATTGGTACTTTCTTGGTCATCAACTCATCATTTATCACGGATCTAGATGAGGGACACTAAATAACCCTATAAAGGTCTTCGTACGTAGCCAATGTTCAATAGTTAGTTTGTAACTAGAAATCTCATTGACAAAATATATACGTATTTGTTACTCGGACCCTCACCTCAACACTACTCTACCATCGCCAACTCTTGTTCCCAGGAGTCTGTACATTTCCTATGTACCTTTTCAAGGGGTTCGTTACAATGCACAATTTTAATGGTCGTCCAATGAATGACATCAATGGGTTGATTGCTTTATATGTGTTTATATGCAAGGAATGCAATTAGAGAAATGTTAAAGGATGTTGAGTGTCTCTAGTCTCGAGGCTTTATGCCTCTAACATTGATCAATAGTTTGCAGAACTTCCTTGACTAAGACAAGAACCTACTTATTACGAAAACAACATAAATTACGATTTTGATTTTAATATTGTCAGGGATTTTGAGGCACACAATTCTGGTAGGATGATTTTAAGTGCTCTCTCCATCTCGTCTTATCAGAAAATGACTTTTAAGAGCACTTAAAGCATCATTTTCTTAGATATACTTGAATATATTATGCTTTAACAAGTTTTACGGCTTTTAGGAACAATCAGTCTCAAGTTATCTCACAGCTATTTCAGCTATATCATGTGTTGCAACTAAAGTGACGCGTCGAACCACTGTCGCTTTTAACATTAGCGATTCTCCCAGACTTAGATTTCCCTCAAGTGAAGACCCTGTCAGCACTGACAGTTCGATTTGTGTCAATAGGCTGCACAGGAAGTATGAGGCCAGCTCACACGGCTAAAAATGCTTTTATATACGAGCGATAAGGTATTGAGCAATACCGGCAGGCGACTAAATGTGTACCTTAACTGTGATCACATTAAACCTGCTAGCGATTTTGATGCCACTTAAAATCGATAGCAGCTATAAGTTCGTATTAAATTTTTTTACTACGTTTTGACGTGTAAGATGTTTTATCTTATAAGCGATAGAGATGCACGATCGGCCTAAGCGATTGGCTTGTAACGCATCTATCTCTTTTCCGCTCGTTATCACGTAAAATTATCGTCCGTAGACCGACTTTACAGACAACCCATTTTTTTAAAATTTTAATCCACAAAATGTTACACAATTCAGTATTACATAAAGCACTGTACAACTCTAGGTAATGCGTTTAGAAAAGATAGTAGCTTAAAATTATCCCCACGGTTAAATGAGTCAAATTGTTGTTATACTGAAATTATAAAAAAAGCGTATTTTAACAGTACAAAGCAAATGCTAAACTTTATGCGCAATGGAACGAATAGTTGCTAGATTGTTGCCCGTAAAATTATTGCTTATATCGCTCGTGTACAACCACAATGCTCTTTGCTGATCTACACCGCGGGCACGTTCACAGCTCCACTACATTAATTACAGGTGAATCAATTTCCAGGCACAATGAGCGGACAGCGGATGCAAATCTCTGGGCACAGTATAATAGCGTGCTGGAGGTGTGAGAACTGTGTGAGAGGCGGAGAACTGAACATTACTCTCAATGTTAATGGGCGCTTTAAAGAGCTCCGTTTTATGGAAAGTGAAGATTTGGGTGATGGCTCACCTCGAAATTTACAGATTTAGCGACGTAGTTCACCACCTAGATGCTACCAGATGTTTGCATAATCTATACTATCTATATAATATTATAAAGAGGAAATACTTGTTTTTTTGTAGTGAATAGCCTCCGAAACTAATGGACCGATTTAAACAATTCTTGCACTGTGTAGGGAAGCTACACTATCCCCGGCCCATGTCCCAGGCTTCTTTTTACCCAACTGCGCAGAAGGAGGGTAATGTTTTTATTGAAAAACTACGCGTGCGAAGCTGCGGATTGGTCAGCCAGTATATTATATATAACTAGGCTAAAGTGTCTTTCAACTCAGTAAATAAGGATAGGCATCATAATTTTTGTTTTGTATTCAGTGTGCAATGGCGCACCCTGGGAGAGACTTACGTACAGCGATAATGTTATAGGTTGATGATGATGATGCAATAAGTACAAATGAAATGTATATTTTTTTTATTGTTGATAGCCAAGCGCTTGACCACTACCTCACCTGATGGTAAGTGAAGGTGTGATCGAAGATGGAGCACGCTTGCCTAGAAAGAACCTATTCACTCTGGACTTAAAAACTCCAAGATTATACCGGTTTGGAAAAACATACGCCGGAAGTGAGTTCCACTCCTCACTTGTGCTAACAAGAAAAGTTGAAGCAAATCGTTTGGTACGGCAAGGTGGTATGCCGACCAGGTATGGGTGGTACTTCACGGTTCGTCTGCGTGTCCGGTGGTGGAAGGGGGAAGGAGGGATAAGGTCATGAAGATCTTGCGCACATTCACCAAAATGTATCTTGTAAAAAACTGAAAGTCTGGCTACTCGGCGTCTGTGCTCTAGACTTTGTAAATTGGCTTCCACTAGTGAATCATCACCAATGAGTCTTGCAGCACGTCGCTCAATCGAATCAAGGGCTTCAAGCTGGTACTTGACTGAGCCATCCCAGAGATGGCAGCAGTATATAAAATCTGTGGTAAATATTTTGTTGCACTAAGTTCAAATACAACTTGCTGTTTCCAAGCCTATTTTAAGTAGCTAATTGTGAAAATAAATAAATGATCCGAGTATATGTATATAAACGACTAGATAGATTTGAAGAGAGGCACAGAGAATGACGTGCGGATGAAACCAGTTAATGGTATGGAAAACAGAATCTCATTTTATCGTTTACTTTGGATATTGAAAGCGTGCAATTATGAAATACTTTTAATCACGTAATTATATATAACTCAAAGAAGAGTTGAAAGCAGTTACAATATTATTCCAATCAGTAGACACACAGGTTTAACTAGTGACTTGTTATTGAATCCAACCCTCTTATTAACGCTAGTTACGTTTAAGCTTGGACTAAACCTTCATTGTTTCTTCTATTCTATACCTTTGGTCTTGCTTAGATAAATAAATGCTAGGATTTATAATGTTCCCAAAAATTATTATTTATTATCATTATTTGACGACCTCCGTGGCGCAGTGGGCGAACAGCCGGCTGAGACACAGAAGGTAGATCGGTTCGATTCCCGTCGCGAAACAAATGTTTGCATGATCTACCGATATTTGTTCCGGGTCTGGTTTTTTTTTCTATATATTATAAGTATTTACAAAAAAAAGTATATAAGTATTCTATCAGTTATCTGGTTCCCATAGTACAAGTCTGCTTAGTTTGGGGCTAGATAGCGCTGTGTGAAATGTCCAGCAATATTTATTATTTATTTATCAGGCGGGGCAGTACTAGTATTCTCCACATTTGTCAGTTAACACTCAACTAGACGCTGCTTAACTTTGGCAGGCGTTAAAACCTTTTCTACCAACAGCAATTAAGTGCGCGAAAGTCATGATGACAGGAATAGTCTGTCAAAAAGTTTAGCATTGGCTACACATCGGCTATCACACCTGCCGATAATGTAACAGAACAAGCCCTAAGGCCTGTATTTCTAAAACTAGTGAATTGCGACTAGAGCGTAGATTTCTTAAAACCTCCGAATCCCTCTGACCTGAAAGACGATGTAGACATTGAGGGGGAGCGGAGGGCGTTGTCAGTAAAAGCAAACATGGTTTTCCCCGCAGGTTTGCTCGTTGCTCCACTGATGTAAAAATCTGCCTATTCCGAGCGTACTGTACTAGCTTCTACACGAGCAGCCTGTGGGTTAATTATACGCAAAGACAGTACAGCGCCCTACGCGTACAGGGTGCTGGTGGGGCTGTCCCGGTTCTGCAGCGCGTCGGGGATGTTCGCCGAGGCGCGAGTGGACTGTTTATACAGCACCACGCGCAAGCGGTGCACATCCCTGGGGCGCAGAATTCGGGCCAGCTCCAACGGTATACTGAATGTGTTCTCAAACAGGTTCGACTGTGAGTATTTAAACCATTGTTGTATGGCACATGCGCAGTACCTACACTAGATACTCACATACTTACCGCGTATTTTTCTTGTGTTATGTCCCACTTGTACTAACCATTTGACATGTTTAATTAAGATTTTACTAACACATATGGATTTTTTGACATCTGAAAATAAAAAATTACAAATGCTTCAGTTCCGATTTTTTTTATTTTAGTTCTGACCGACGACCAAATATTTTAAATAAAGTAGCGTAAAACGGCTTTCTACCAGATGGAAATGCGACCTAATAAAGGTTCCTGGGAGCCATTGGGTGCAGGCCGCACAACATCGGTCGTTCTGTTAATCTATGAGCCTTTTTTTATACAACTTATATGGCAAACGAGCATGCAGTCCACCAGATGTTAAGTGGCTACTGCAGCCCATGGATATCCTCATAGAATTCAAAACAGGCTATTATGCCTATGCGCCAGTAATTACAGGAACATACCATTACCATCTAACCGGAACACAGCAGCACAAGTACTGCTATTTGGCGGCAGATAAAGGTAAGGCGGTGGTGCCCACCACCTCGAGCCCGTTCACAAAAGCTCTACCACCAGTAAAAGCCTATTTTTAGCAGCTAATATCTTATAGATTTAGCGATATGATGTTGATGAGGTAAGTAAATTTTCACTGTCGGATATAGCTATAGAAAGCGTTCTGTAAACCCTCACATTAGGTGTAGTTTACGCAAACAATCAATATCCAATCTCCAATCACCGGCGGAATGTCATCTTGCCAGCAGCGCCATAAAACTAATCATTGGCCATAATTACTTCTTGTTCGTAATGGCTGAAGTAAAAGTGTTTGCAGTGTGTTCGCACCATTATGGATTGCTCTCTCCGTGGCAGTTTTATGGAATACCCTTGTAAGTCGTAAAATTATGATTTTAATAGCCTTTTAATTTGTAAAATATGTTGTCGAAGCCCGATCGCCGTAGAAGATCGACCAAGTTTGAAAAAAAAAACTAGGACAAATAATAAATTAACTTTACCAGTAACTTAGATAGTCCCTGGTTCCGAAATAGTCTCTCATGTTCGTAGACTATCGTGGGTATCATTCACTACAAGTATATTATAGTTAAGATTATACACACAAGATCCATTGTAAATGATTTTATCAATTTACTAGCTTCCGTCAGCGGCTTCGCACGCGTTGTTTGTCAAAAAAAAGTAGCTTATGTGTTAATCCAGGCTATAATCTACGTACATACAAAAAACCATCGAAATTGATTAAGCTGTTATAACGTTCTTGAGTAACAAACAAACAAACATCTAAACTTTCGCATTTATAATATTAGTGTGATTATTTCATGAAATTATATTGTTAAACACTGTACATTAAAATAAAAAAATAAAACTTAGCGTTTTGAAATTGTATGTCTAATAGGTAGTAGTATTTATATTTATACAGCTGTTGCCCGCGAGTTCGTACGTGTTACACTACTAAATATGTACAACATATCACATTAATTTAATTTTATAGAAACTTTGACACCCCATTTTTATCCCACTGAACCCGATTTATGGGATAAAAAGTAGCCTATGTGTTAATCCAGGTCATAATCTACGTACATACCAAATTTCATCGAAATCTGTTCAGCCGTTACAACGTGATTGAGTAACAAACATCCAAACTGTTACATTTACAACACTGAATACCATGAATTGTGTGTTTTTGAGTAATCCGTTATTTCGGCACAATAACATGCATTCATTAACATTACAGGATAGTTTGTTGGTAAATGATTCATGAAGAGAACATAGACGTGTCTACTACACTGAATAAAATACTAATTTGCAGAATAAAAAATCGGCCAAGTGCAAGTCGGATTCGCGCATCGAATTCCGTACCGTTATCTATAAAAAGGCAAAAAAAAAAACACGTTTGTTGTACTGAAGCAAGTAAAAAATAATTTTATTCTAATTTAATTATTTATTTTTAAAGTGAATAATATAATTCGATGGCATTGGTCATTATTTCCGTCTTCGAACGATTCATTTGCAGTCCAACCTCAAGACTTGCCGCGCTCAGTTCTTGGAGCATTTCTTGTAAGTCATGCGCTGTTTGGGCAAAAAGGACAATGTCATTCAGCTCAAGTGGGATTGGGCCGGGCACGTAAGTCGAATGCTTCCGGAGAAATGGGCCAATATCATAACACCTTGGGTACCGGAGGATGGACAGCGACGTCGGGGTCGGCCGCGAAAGCGTTGGCGCGACAACATCAGCGGATTCGAGAAGGAATGGTGGGAATCTGTAAAGGATCGCGATAAGTGGAAGGAGTTGAGGGAGGCCTTTGCCCAGCAGTGGGAAAATGTAGGCTAGCGAAAAAAAAAAATAAACTCAATATTCTGTGAATATTTCAAGCGTTGCTGTTGCCGTTATCAATATCGACCAAAAACGAGCAAACAAATCACGTTAGTTGTATGGGAGCCTCCCTTACATATTTATTTTATTCTGTTTATAGTATGTGTTGTTAGAGCGGCCACAGAAATACATCTTGTGTGAAAATTTCAACTGTCTAACATTCATGAGATACAGCCTGGTGACAGACGGCCAGACAGACGGCAGAGTCTTAGTAATACGGTCCCCGTTTGACCCTTTGGGTACGAAACCCTAAACAATCTGCAAATACTAAAGAAACGCCGTATACCTCCTTTTTCTTAGACGCAACTCTTAGGTCATTATGTTCAGTTATTCTGGCGATCACATTGATTACAATGAGAATGAGTACGTTAGATAAAAAAATATGGCATCAAAACTATCGTCTTCCAGGGGTTATCTGTTCCTATTATAATGGTACAAAGTAAGCACCATTAGCATTTTGCATCGTAAAATCTTACGCAAGGAAATTACAGTGATGAGTAATTCTCATGGCTCAGCAACGGTTTTTCTGCGATCAAGTCATCATTTGTATGCAATTTTCGGATAAAACTTTATGCAAAATTACATTCCTATGATCCCAGCGGCCAATGATGATGTTTATAAAAGGTTCGATTGCCTCGACTATAATGTATGGCTTACTGACTGTTCGGCCGGCGCGGCGGTGCACCAATAATCCAGCTCATTCAAAGGTTGGTCCTGGAAGATATCGCTTTTAGCGATAAAGCCGACCGTATCACTGCGCATTACTCGATACTTAATACTGAATACATTTATTGCTTTCACAAGGTGACCAAGGTGTGTATCACCTTGGTCACCTTGTAGTAGGTAATTGGTTTCATATATGAACCCTGGCAGGGTACTACAACTGGAAGGCAGACCATGTTTACGTATCTAAATAGGTAGGCATACTGTTTAAGCTTTACAGTTTATTCGATATTTTAATATATTATATAAATTATTTCTACTAGGTTATTAATTATTATACTGCCATAACTATCTATGAACATTGTAATTTCGCAAAGGATGAATGAATGAATACGTAATAAAAATTAATAAATTAATTATTGATTTTGAATAATTTTATTGTCAGTTAGTACCTATTAATTTTTTTTATTGAGATTTATATGTTTTAACGTTATTATAAATGATTGAAATGAATGAATAAATAAAAACACTTTATTGCACACCATAAACAATAAAAATTACAGACAAAATAGAAGGCACAAAGCGAATAGCACAGTGGGCGGTCTCATCGCTTTGAAGCGATTCCATCCAGACAACCTTTGGATAGACAAAAACTCGTTATGTCAAAGATATGGTCGGAGGTGCACTTTTAAGACTAACATATGGATGAAGAGAGTATTATGCTATGTGATTCTGATTTGGTATACCAATTAAATATACATATAACTCTTTATTGTAACACCAAATTACATTCGATTCCTATACAAACGTTCATTGACGATTCACTAGATAACCGAACAGCAGAAATGTCGTATCAAATTAGTTACGTCTTATTATTGTCCGGAAATACAATAAAATTCCAAACTTTCATTCATAAAAGACAATAATAAAACATATAAAACACTATTTAATGACATTTTATGACAATATATAAGTGAAAATGATGAATACATATATAGGTATATGAAATTTATGAATGAAACTGCGCAATTCTATTGATTTTGCTACAATAATAAGACGTAGGTAATTCGATACGCATATATTAAGATATTTCTGCTGTTCAGTTATCCGAACTAATGTCTATATAATCGATCTTGATTAAATTACAAAGTCTAGAGCACAGACGCCGAGTAGCCAGACTTTCAGTTTTTTACAAGATACATTTTGGTGAATTTGCGCAAGATCTTTATGACCTTATCCCTCCTTCCCCATTCCACCACTGGACAAGCAGACGTACTGAGAAGTATCACCCATACCTGGTCGGCATACCACCTTGCCGTACCAAACGATTTGCTTCAACTTTTCTTGTTAGTACAAGTAAGGAGTGGAACTCACTTCCGGCGTATGTTTTCCAAACCAGTATAATCTTGGAGTCTTCAAGTCCAGAGTGAATAGGTTCTTTCTAGGCAAGCGTACTCCATCTTCGATCACACCTTCACTTACCACCATGTGAGGTAGTGGTCAAGCGCTTGGCTATCATCAATAAAAAAAAATGGCAATCTTCGGATGGACTGGATTAAAAAGAACGTGAGACGCCAGACGACTAATTGTTGTTCGTTGCTTACGTCGTGGTACGGCACTAGCGCTATCTAAACAGGAGGAAAATGTAACACAGCTCAAAAAAATCCCAGAAAGGCAAAACCACAAGATTATTTCTAAACTTCGTGCACTATTAAGATAGCTCTGTCGCGAAGGCTCTACGACGCTGTGTACAGATAAGGTGCTCGTTGTTCCTTTGCTTGTAAGCCAATGTATGCAAATAAGATAGTCTCAGTGGGAGAGCTAGGAACACAATCTTCCTATGTATCTTTTCAGAGCGACAGACAAAACTTGTACGGTATTTGTTTCATTGAATTTCTTAAACATTGTGAAGGATTTTTTTACAGGGTATAAGTAATAAATAAATATTGCTGGACATTTGACACGGCGCTATCTAGCCTTAAGCTAAGTAAAGTTTGCGCTATGGTAACCAGGTAACTATAATGAGGCTCTCGGATCAAGTCTGTCCGGTATCGTTAAACGATCGCATTGCCAGATGATGTTGGATCGTCACATTTCAATATTCTTTAAAATACATATTTATAAATATTGTAGCGTGCCTATAAATCAACTGTTTCTTTTGGACTCTGTTGTTTTGGTTTCCTTCCTCAAGATATATTTCAACCGTAAAAGATGTATGACATTGGTTTATGCTCCTAAAACTCGATATTTTTAAAACTTTTTAGTGTTCTGTACCTCAAAAGATAAAATGGAACCTGAAGAGCGTCTGACACATGAACCGTGGGTTCAGTATTTTTTAAATGTTTTTTTAACTACAAATGACCGATTTTCGGATATTTTCCTTTATTAGTGCTGTATGACCGACAGTCACACGGACAACGAAGTGATCTTATATGGGTTTATTTTTGCCTTTTGAGGTACGGAATCCTTAAATGACAAAAAACGCCACTTGCGCTGGTGTCTATGCTAATCAATGTTGGAGCATCCCAGGCATTCACAGGCAACCTAAATAGCAGACCTAATTACAAAGCTCTATGTTACTACTGAAACTTCGATCGGTAGGCGCAAATCACAGTTAATTCAGAGAGAATACTAAAACAGCTTATAGCTAATCCAGTAAACTACTGTTGTATCGCTTTATGCTTGGCAAAATAGCAAATTAATATTGCATTGGAAAATTGGTGATAAGTTCTGATAGTTGGTAGATAATTAGGCGATTTTTATTATTGCAATCCAGACATATATAAAAGAATAGGATCATTAAATTTACATATTACCCGTGCGCGATAAGTCGGGACCTGAGCGCGGTGACGTCATATTGGCGTGTTTGTACCGCCCGCAAAAAAGCGAACATAACAAGCATCGTCTTTGTTTTTTTTTAACCTAATTTATTATGTTACTCAGGACGCTGCTTTTTATCTAATCTTTTTTACACTATTTGAATAAAATAAAAAAACAATGTTTAAGTTTATACATTTATTTTATCTATTATTTACATTATCTCATCTTCCTCACTACTTAGTGGACAGGTAAACAAAACTGTTTGTTCCGTTTTTCGTTTTCAAAAAACTCTAACACTTTTAGCACGAGGTTTCTTTCTCCGCTATGCAAAGGTTTACCCTTCATAATGATAACAAAAACACTTAACAAGAACTATAACAACAAAAACTACAACAACAAAACAATGACACAAACTATAACAACAAAAACTACAACAACAAAACAATAACACAAACGAAAACTAAAAGAATTCCAGAGCGCGTCGTTACGTGACGTAGGCCAGTACGAGACTAAAAACCCTAGTAAAAAATAGTGATGCGAACGGTACAATACGGGCGCCATCGGGGAAGTGCAGGGGAAGCGGTCGGGGAGTCGCATTCCTAGCAGGTCCCAAGTTATCGCGCACGAGTAAAACAATTAAAATAATAGAGTAAAAAGATACTAGTAATAATGATAATAATCAAAATTATTGATTAAAACGAGTATTTATCGCGTATGTACACACGGCTACACATCAAGTTTACATTTCCAGTATAAGCTGACCTCTCATTTTACGAAAAGCCTACACAATACTAGGTCAGCTTATACTGGAAATTATAGCTTGATGTGTAGCCGTGTGTACCTACCGAGTCAACCCGAGACCATGACTGTTGCAACACAGCCGATACGTCGGGACAACAAATAAAAAAGGTACATACGCGATAAATACCCGTTTTAATCAATAATGATCTACAGTGATCGCGAAAGTTTGAAAGATAATAATCATAATAAGTACATAGTGTTCTATTTGACTTTGTTAACTCGAGAACAGCTGGACCGATTTTGATAATCTTTGATTTGTTGGATTTGTTGGTGCGGAAAAACTCACGCAAAAAGAAATTATGAAGAAAATTCATTACCTCATACATAATGCTGGCACATTTTCAATTCAACCGGGGTGACGTATATTGACAGACCGCGTCATATGCATATCAAGGCGGTACGTAGTTCGCCAGGCCAATTAGATTAAAATAAAAAAAGAACAATAAAAAAAATTGTACGATATTTTTACATGACAGAAAGCGCATCGGAATTGTTTTTTATAATGCTACAATTTCCCCATGATGTGAGTAAAATATCACACTAATATTATAAATGTGAAAATTTGGACATTTGTTTATTTATTTGTTTGTTTGTTACTTGAATCACGTCGTAACGGCTGAACCGATTTCGATGAAATTTGGTATATAAGTAGATTATAACCTGTATAACCACATAGGCTACCTTTTATCCCATAAATCAGTTCCCTCTCAATCAAGTCAAGTTGCAAAAGCGAGTTCAACTTTATTTCTATGTTACCTACACATTTAGTGGCGTAACGCGTACGAAGTCGCGGGCAACAGCTAGTGTTTCATATTTTAAAGTTTGTTTGTAGTTTTACCTTGATTGTTAGCTAAATCCTAAAAATAGTTTACCTACCATCCTACCAGTGTACCTAAGTAAACATTAAACTTGAACTCGCTAAGAAGCAAATTTGAGACTTTTGATCAAATAACTTGTATTAGAATAGAATAGAATAATTCTTTATTATACACCAGGAATACTTAAAATAAAACTAATTGATGTTAAATATAGTACAATGGGCGGCCTTATCGCTGAAAGCGATTCCTTCCAGGCAACCTTTGGATGTAAAGTAAAGAGCGAAGCAGTAATGGGCAGCGGTGCACAGAGTATATTTACAAATGAAAGAAATACTTATAATCCTGATCCTAATCCACACACATCAGATACTCACACGTATGCACAATACACACACACACACATACACACATGTACACATACACCCACACACACACACACACACACACGTACGCCTAATATTAATATTTATTTATCAATATCGATATTTATTTTGTTTTGATTGTATACAGAATTAACGGAAGAGCGAGGCCCTCTAACACAGGTATTTTATACTTAAAAGAGGGTCCCAAACCCATGAAATGTATATAAATTAAGTTTAATGAAATAAATATATTTGATTTGATTTGATTTTTGAATCCTAATATATAAATTAATACCTAAAGATAGACATATATATACCAAACTAATAACCTAACTAAATCAATATTCTTGCAAATCTAATAAAACGAGGACAATAAAATTATAATAAATAATAAATAAATAAATAGGTAACTCAAATAACAAGAAAGCTAAGCATTTAGGTAATGTTGCTTTAATCTCAGCTTAAAAGAGTGCTGTGAAGGAGCCTGTTTAATTTCCACAGGCAAAGCATTCCAAAGGCGCACTGCTTCGACAGTGAATGATTTTCCGTAGAAGGAACTAGAGTGTACGGGTGTTTTGAGGGATAAGTTTTCCGATGACCTGAGAGAAAAAGTATTGGAAGAATGGAGATAAGCAAACCTTTTTCTAAGATAGCAAGGGGAGAAAGGACTGAATAGAATAGAGAAGAGACAGAATATGAGAATCACGGCGAAGGCGAATAGGGAGCCACTTGAGAATGATGCGATAAGGGGAAACATGGTCATATTTGCGTAACCCAAATATAAACCTTATGCAGAAGTTCTGGAGACGCTCAAGCTTATCTAGTTGCTCCTCTGTCAAATCTAGGTAGCAAGCATCCGCATAGTCCAACACAGGTAGAAGAAGGGATTGTGCAAGTGCAATTTTGGTGGTTGTTGGTAGAAAGTTCCGCAGTCGTCTCAGAGAGCCTGCCGAGGCAAAGAGTTTTTGAGAGGTGACTTTAAGTTGACTTCCCCAAGACAAGTTACGATCTATCGTTAACCCAAGATTTTTAACAGTCTCACTGTATGGAATATGCATCCCGTCAAAAATCACTTGAGGAATGACCGACCAATCCAAATAGCACATTAATCTTGAGCTGCCAATGATGATAGTTTGGGTTTTGATAGGATTGATTGTCAGCCCGTATGCCTTGCTCCACTCAGTAATACGACGTAAGTCAGCGTTTGTCTCTTCCACTGCATCAGCTATATGATTAAGGGGAGCCTGAGTGTAAATCTGAAGATCGTCTGCATAGAGGTGATAGGATGAAGAAAGATTTTGAAAAATTGAATTTATAAAAATAGCGAAAAGGAGAGGATATAACACGCCGCCCTGAGGTACACCGTCTGACGTGTTGCACCATGAGGAGAGAGACCCCTCAAGACGAACCCGCTGCCGGCGTCCGTATCAGTGACTGAAAAACCAGTCAGTAAACTCCCGCGAAACATTAAGCGAGCGGAGTGTTGCAAGGAGTATGTCGAAGTTAACGGTATTGAAGGCATTACTGAAGTCAAGCAAGGTTAACACCGTAAGTAGCCTATTTTCCATGCCTAATCGGATGTCGTCAGTAATCTTGACAAGAGCAGTGACTGTACTATGGCCTTTCCGAAAGCCAGACTGCATAGGATTAAGGAGATTGTGAGATGACAGAAAGGAGTTTAACTGGTTATGGAAGATACGTTCGAGGACTATAAAAAGGAATGGAAGAATGGATATTGGCCGATATTCGGAGAAGGATTTAGGGTAAGGTTTCTTTGGTAGAGGAATAATTTTAGCTTCCTTCCAAATTGATGGAAACAGTCCGTTTAACAGGGAATGATTCAGGAGATGACAAAGGATCGGAAGGATAACATCTAGGATGGAGACGAGCATGTTGCGGCTGATACCGTCAAGTCCAACAGCATTGGAAGTTATGGACAGGACACTCTTCTTAGCATCCCAGGGGGTCACCTGACTAAAAGTAAACCGAGAATGACCAGGAGTTGGTAGAGAAGAGAGGTAGTTGATAGTATTATATTTATCGTAGTCACTGATAGAAGAAGCAGATGAGAAATGCTGATTGAGGGAGTCGATATCTAGATTGTAAGGGATATAATCTTGTTTGGATTTACCAACTCCTAAAGATCTAAGAAACTTCCAGACTTTAGCTGGATCCTCCTCAGAAACGGATTTATGGATGTGGCGACGTTGAGCGTCCCTGCACACTCTATTGCAGCGATTTCGTAATTCATCATATTTGGTCTTACTATTTTCACTAGGCTTATTCTTGTACTTGGTTTTAGCTACCGATTTTTTGTGCATAAGTCCCTTTATTTCAGCGGTAAGCTAGGGAGCCGGAAGATGTTTTAGTTTTATAGTGCGGAAAGGAGCATGTTTATCAAAAATTTGCGTGATGATGTTATTGAATATGGCAGTTTTATCATCAATCGAGACCGCCCCTTCTACCGATGACCAGTCCAATTCTCTGAAATCATCAAGAAACCTTTCCTTGTTAATGCCACCAAAATTGCGCTGCAGGATGACCTTGGGTTTAACTTTAGGAGGACGTAGTTTATACGAAAGAAATATGAGGTCATGATAGGAAAAGGAGTCAGCTGAAAATTGGTGTTTAACAGCCAGATGTAGAGAGGAAACAATAATGAGGTCAAGAAGTGACGGCTCACAATTTGGAAAATGGTGAGTTGCGCTAAGGGGGAGAATATGCATGTTACATGACAGGACAATGGTTTCAAGAGAAGAAGAGCGGGTATCTTTTTTTAAGAGGCAGGTGTTAAAGTCACCCATAATAATGGATTGGCTATATGAGGGCACCAAATTCTCTAATAGCTTCTCAAACGAAGAAAAGAAGTTAATGCGAAGAGAGAGACAGTAAGTAAACTCCAAGAAGAATTTTGGAGTGGGAAAGAATTACTTCAATAAATAGATGCTCACCAGCCGAGGGTGGCGGTGGCTGAGCTGACATGCTTATGATAGAAAATGGAAGATGTGAACGAAGATAGATAGCCACGCCACCACATCCACTGCCGATTTGGTCATTGCGAATCAGACGAAAACCAGGTAAACAGAAACTAGTGGAAGGGAGACATGGCTTTAAAAAAGATTCGGAGATGAGAATAGCTTGAATAGATTTGTGCTCGAATGATGCCAACATGTCCGGAAAATGAGCCGGAACACTTTGAGCATTTATATGAATGACATTAAAATTCTTTGGTACATCAGAAAACTGGGATGATAGGTGTTCGGAGAGAGGCGGAATGCTGACGAAGCATTAATGCTAGGAAGCTGATTATTTTTTACATTTCTTAGGGATTTTGTTAAAAAAAACCTATCATAAAAAGTATTAACCGTTCCGGAAAACTAAAAGAAATCGGGTAACATTATGGGGTAATTTCAAATACTCCCGGTACATTATGGGGTAATTTCAAATACCAAGAGTATTTGAAATTACCCCATAATGTACCGGGTGTTATGTGAAAGAATTTTTTTTTATTTCAATGTTTTGCCTGACTGTATTTTGTGTAGCGTGCACACAGGAAGTAAATACTAGGTCTTTGACTCATCATTGACACAAGAAAGTCAAAGAGCCATCTCCCATACAAATGATCTGGACACTATCGTAGAATTTTAAACATAAGTGAAACAGAAAGGATGCTGGCCATTAAAGTTCTTATTAGAAAGCAGTAACGCCTATAGTTGAGTAAAAGTAGGTTGTTTATAGCAAATACTATGTCGCTAGGCTTTATAGGATTTATAAAAATAACGGGGTAAGAATTGATCTTCTATTTTTAAGTTAGTTTAGATTAAAAAACACAGGCCCTTACTAAAAAATTAACCACCCGTTGAACACCCGTTCAAAAATAATTGGTAAGGATTTGTTTAAAACAGATGTTCAACGGGTGTTTATCTTTTTTGCGATAGGCCCTATATATTTAGTTCGTGAAATTTTTAACTCTTTTTTCATAAAGAATATAAGGACACATACTTTGAAAGAAAGAAGAAAGAAAATATATTTATTCGTATTACAAAATAAATAAATATTGATGGACATTTCACACAGCGCTATCTAGCCACAAACTAAGCAGAGCTTGTACTATGGGAACCAGTTAACTGATAGAATACTTATAATAAATAGAAAAACAACTAGACCCGGAACATATATCTGTAGATCATGCAAACATTTGTTCCGCGGCGAGAATCGAACCCGCTACCTCCTGCGTCTCAGCCGGCTGTTCGCCCACTGCGCCACGGACGTCGTCAAAAGATACAAAAGAATCATAAGGATATGATCTCAAAAAATAAAAACCAAACATATTTACATCCTACTAATATTATAAACGCGAAAGTTTGTATGTACGTATGTATGGATGTTTGTTACTCTTTCACGCCGGAACGGCTGAACCGATTGCGATGAAATTTGGTATTACATAGATCATAACCTGGATTAACGCATAGGCTACTTTTTATTGGCAAACCACGCGTGCGAAGCCGCTGGCAACAGCTAGTTAAACATAAAATTAAACAATAACAATGGCACGTGTTATATTAAATTATATAACTCAGTGTCACGGCGAAAAGGCCTGCAGCTTTCAAACTTTGCTACTTTGAAATTGGACATCAGGCCAGAGAAGATTAAATCTGGCACTTCGCCCATATTGTAGCGTGCAAATGTTTTAAGTGTAGATGTTTTGAGTTTTCAGTGAAAGAACTCTCAAAAATCTTTTCTCGAGTCTCGACTAAGTTCAGTTCATGATTAAGTAACGAGTAGCAGTTTACGGGCAGAGAGTTGAATGCAATTCATTCAACTTTGTGTAACTAGGTCAGTAACGAATCATTCAAAACAATTGTGTGAACAAATGGAGCATCGATAACGGAGTACTGTCGTAAACCACGTAATGTTCTCTGAATGAGACAATTTTCTTAGAGCTAACAATTACTCAATAGTAGAATATACGACAGAGATCATATCGTGCACCTTATTTAGCCAATAACAGTAGGTACTGTATTTTCTAATGGTGGCTATGGGCTCAGCGTCAGTTCCAATCTTACCCACTAAACAAAAATTCGGGTAACATTATATGGGGTAATTTCAAATACTGCTGGGTGTAAGAAATCATTTTTTTTTACTTCAATATTTTGCCTAGCCTGTATTTTGTGTAGTGTGTGCACAGGAAGTAAATACTAGACTTGCTTCTTTAATAATAATAAATAATGCTGGACATTTCACACAGCGCTATCTACCCCCAAACTAAGCAGAGCTTGTACTATGGGAACAAGATAACTGATAGAATACCTATTTAAATACTTTTGATTTTGTAAATACATACTTATAATATATAGAGAAACTATCAGAAACAAATATCTGTAGATTGTGCAAACATTTGTTCCACGGCGGGAATAGAACCCACTACCACCTGCGTCTCAGCCGACTATTCGCCCACTGCGCCACGGAGGTCATTCCATTGATGGATTTGATTCCCCCTTTTTATTCCACGGTATTTAATTCCATTATACGCATGGATTCGTAGTATAGTGTATGGCGGCTGCAACCGGGTGCAAGTACACACGGCTACACATCAAGCTATACATAAATTTCCAGTATAAGCTGACCTCTCATTCTACGAAAAGACTACACAATGCGAGGTCAGCTTATACTGGAAATGTATAGCTTGATGTGTGGCCGTGTGTACATCCGATGTCAGTTAATTTCAGATATCTATATATGAATCTTTTATTACTAAAGTAGACGACAAAAGCGATTCAAATTAATTCAAACATGAATTTATTATTGGTTTGGTGCAGGCCGTACAAGATCAGCTGCTCTCGACCCCATTACTAGAAGCTACATTGTAGGTGCCGTTCGTGGAAATTCATTAAATAATTTTTATTATGCCCCGAATAGAACCAAGCCAAAACTTTGATTGGTGCTGTTCGTTGAATAATATTGGGTGCTATTATGATAGGTGCTAACTAAATCGGTGCTGTTTGTGGAATACCTCTCAAAATCTAGGTAAAGAGGAGCCATATGTTCTGCAGTGGATGTCCTGTGATAGTATGATGACGGGAGATATGGAGGTTCCCGTTCTGTAGCTGACTCCTATTCTATCAACACAAGTAAACACTTTATTTCTCGTGCGACATCATGGTTCCCGTCCAATCATGTAACATTGCTTTTTGCGCCACCATTACTTCTAATGAAGGTTGTAAAAACGGTTCTCATGCCGCTAATCTCGCAAATCTAATTAGCAATGAACTAAATAACGTGTTCGGTTTCATGTCACGGTATCGTCGTTGTTGGAGTTGTGTTTCAATCATTGTATTATGCCATTCGTGTTTCCAATAATGTTTAAGAGGCAACAAACAAAACATTGACGACCTCCTTGGCGCAGTGGGCGAATAGCCGGCTGAGACGCAGGAGGTAGCGGGTTCGATTCCCGCCGCGGAACAAATGTTTGCATGATCTACAGAAATTTGTTCCGGGTCTGGTTGTTTTTCTATATATTATAAGTATTTATTTTCCAAAAAAAAGTATATAAGTATTCTATCAGTTATCTGGTTCGCATAATACAAGCTCTGCTTAGTTTGGGGCTAGATAGCGTTGTGTGAATTGTCCAGCAATATTTATTATAGCTTTTAAAACTTATTGAAGACTTATATTATTTTAATAATTTCTATTTAATTGTTGATTTTTAACGTATATATTATGTTTTTAGTAGATATTATTGTACAGTGTTTATTTTTTGCTAAGTCAGCTCATTGTATTATTAATTGTGTACCTACTTATGTAAGTAGATCAGAATTGCATGTTTCTCAGTAAACGATTTATTATGTAAATTTATGAGAAATAAATAATCTTAAACCGTAATTCCCGTTTCGTAAACCTCATATCATATCTACCCAAAAGTAGCGTTTCGTAAACCTCATATCATATCTACCCAAAAGTAGCGTTTCGTAAACCTCATATCATATCTACCCAAAAGTAGTGTTTCGTAAACCTCATATCATATCTACCCAAAAGTAGCGTTTCGTAAACCTCATATCATATCTACCCAAAGGTAGCGTTTCGTAAACCTCATATAATATCTACCTAAAAGAAGCGTTTCGTAAACCTCATATCATATCTACCCAAAAGTAGCGTTTCGTAAACCTCATATCATATCTACCCAAAAGTAGCGTTTCGTTAAACCTCATATCATATCTACCCAAAAGTAGCGTTTCGTAAACCTCATATCATATCTACCCAAAAGTAGCGTTTCGTAAACCTCATATCATATCTACCCAAAGGTAGCGTTTCGTAAACCTCATATAATATCTACCTAAAAGAAGCGTTTCGTAAACCTCATATCATATCTACCCAAAAGTAGCGTTTCGTAAACCTCATATCATATCTACCCAAAAGTAGCGTTTCGTTAAACCTCATATCATATCTACCCAAAAGTAGCGTTTCGTAAACCTCATATCATATCTACCCAAAAGTAGCGTTTCGTAAACCTCATATCATATCTACCCAAAGGTAGCGTTTCGTAAACCTCATATCATATCTACCCAAAGGTAGCGTTTCGTAAACCTCATATCATATCTACCTAAAAGAAGCGTTTCGTAAACCTCATATCATATCTACCCAAAAGTAGCGTTTCGTAAACCTCATATCATATCTACCTAAAAGAAGCGTTTCGTAAACCTCATATCATATCTACCCAAAAGTAGCGTTTCGTAAACCTTTTTAGTCTTCATACATTGAATCCCGTTTGATAACAAGTAGAGACAAGTGTCAATGAAATCTTATTAGTATGATATGGGTTGAGCTCGCATCTTCAGTTGCTACATATGTTACTGTTTAAGTACTTACATACATTAAGTACATTCAAAGATAAACCCGTGTCTATTTTTCAAGAAATTGGCAGTGACTACGATGGTACCTTTCCGGCTCCAATCACCTTTATTGCATTATTATTATTTTTTTATATATATAATATTGAGTTGCGTTTGACCACGATCTCGCCTGATGGTATGCGATGATGCAGTCTACGATGGTAAACGCTTGCCTAGAAGAAACCTATTCACTCACGACTTAAAGATACCCAGGTTGTAGCTATCTGGAAACACAGACTCTGGCAAGTCGTTCCACTCTTTGGCGGTGCGCATAATAAAGGTCGAAGAGAACCGCTTTGTGCGAATGGGAGGTATTTCTACCATACAGCGGTGGCTCACCGCAGAGCGTCTGGTTGTCCGTTGATAGAAAGGAGATGGTGGGATCAGGTTGAAAAGTTTCGCCGCACACTCCCCGAAATGTACGCGATAAAAAACCGAGAGGCTAGCAACCTTTCGTCGATCCTTCAATGTGGTGTTCGAGTATTTGACACGGGCGGAGCCGCAGGCCAAAGTCTAGTGATTTGACATTTCCCTGTGGTTTACTTGCATCTTCCGTACCGCTATTCAATCAGTTGTTGATTTTCGCTTCGTGGCATTGTATATGCACGTATCTAAAATGTGGCGGTCTAACCGTGTAATGGTCGGACCGAGTCGTTTGAACGCTCCATTTAGTGCACAAAGGCAGTGGCCTATTGGAAGAAAATATTCTTATTCGAACATTCGGATCCTAAGTTGTAATGTGAACTGTAAACAAACTTAGCTTTATATAGTAATGGGATACAAAACTGTTGTTGTAACATATTGGTTATGATTTATTGCCTAGTGTTTCGTGTCGATGAATTTGAACACATTTTCGCACTCACCGTTTTGGTTGTGGTTTTAGCATTTATTTCTCAAAAGAATTACAAATTCACTTACAGAGAAACTTACAATTTATCTTAAAAAATAAAGAGGATGTGTCATTTGGTTCTACGTTTTTAACGCGTACAGCAGCTAAGGTATGGACATTTTACTGTCGTCTGTTTTTCCTGAAGACTACAACCAGAGGCTCTTTTAAGATAAAGAGTGAATAGGCGTCTTCTCGATCTTCGTGCTTTATCGTACACCACACCATCGCTTACCATCAGGTGAGATTGTGGAACAAAAATAAATACACACAAAGTGAAAAAGAACACGCACATTCGTTACCAATAATATGTTCAGTTCATCTAAAACTTCACAAACACTACCGAAACTTCCGCATTCAATATACAGTTGTCTACAGCGCGAAAAGGCGGAAACGCGGTGCACGGCGAGGGAAGAAATCTCCATACTCCCCGTAGGGCTGCACGCCGGGTGAGCGGCCGGCAGCTCCAGCGGACTGAAAGACGCCGGGTGACGGCGCTCGCGCAGTCCCGCACTATTCGTCGCCGCGGCCGCACGCGCAGCGATGTCCCGCCACTTAGTCTTGCTAGCAGTCATCGCGCTTGTCGCCGCCGCCGACCCGCCGCGCCCGCGACTTATCGACTTCAACCCCTGGGCATGGCTACCAACCAACCGCAACCGATCACCCTCTATCATGGACTACTTCTTCCCGCCTTCCCGAACACCGAAACAATCCAACCTCGATCCCCCCGCAGACCGCAGGCCACCCCCGACAGTAGTCACGTACCCGGTCACGAACACAGACAGCACCCCCGCCCCTACAACCTTAGAGGAACGATCCACGACCTATGCTAAAAAAATATCGACTAAGACGAAAGCGACCGTGCCCGCGACAAATCCGACCGCTACAACGCCGCCCAAAACGAAAAAGGCTACACGCCGGCCGACTACGACGTCTGAGCCGAAAACCACACAAACTAGAACCGATTCTACGAAAGATTCGACCGCGACCACTTATCGGCCGACGAAAAAGTATACTATCCGGCCGATCGTACGGACGACGGAGACGCCGACGATCCAAGATACTGAAACTACGCTGAACAGTGATAGCACGGAGACGATGTCGGAGATAGATACGGCAGGAACTACGGCCGAGGGGCCCAAAGACACTGCTCCGACGCTCAGCACCGCGGATGAGTCGCGGTCCACGGACGCGGGGACGGCCAGCACTGCTACGGACTCGACGATGCCTACGGACAGCACGGAGCCGGCCGACAGCAGAGAAGGGTACCTGCCGCTGCGCGACAAGCCACAGCAGAACCACGTTAAGATCAACGAGCAGACAAAGAAAGAGGTCAGTGATTTAATACCACAGAGCAAGCTTTGTTTTTTTCTTGTTAAAATTATTCACAGTCTAATAGTTACAACTTTCCTATTTTCCCAGAGCGATCGTAAATTTCTAATCGACGAAGTAAACGCAACGATAAATAAACATTCCCTGCTATGTACGTTTTGTAGGCGTAAAATACGCCGACGTGAAAGCTTTTCTAGATATAGTGTTCAAGCCGGCAGTACATAATCGGGTTCACATAAATTCGATCTAATGAGCCCTTAGAGAAAGGTTACTATGCATAAGTACTTATATTTACTAGTAATTATTAGGTTCCCACATTACCTGTGCAAATTGTGATGCATTATTAATAACCTATCTATCAGGTCGATGAAGTGCACTTGAGGAACTATTACGGAAAAACTGCACATAAAAAGCACAACGTTTTACGCCCTGTGCCTTCAAATACATTCTGCATATTAATTTATTAGACGTAGTTTACAGCTTATAAATCTTTACGATGGGTAATCGCGGTTGTTATATTTAATTACTCGTAACTCATACTATTTAAAGAGAGATTTATTGATATTTAATTTAACTTATAAAACCATTGCAATTTAGTAAAAAGTGTGCCAGAAAATGTATTGGCTTTTATGTTAATGTACACAATGACGTAGGTACGATCCATTAGAACTATGAAAAAATATGTCGGAGTTGTGATATATAAATGCAACTTAATCTAACTGTATTGTAAGCAATGGCTACAAAAAGGAAGGAGGAAGGTGTTAAATTGCCTGGTAACACAACTTGGATAATTGCTGAGTCTGGAGATAGATTAAGAAAAAATTGTTTCACATACATTCCATTACTTCATAATTACACAAAAACTCTCTAACAATGAAACAGAAGCGGTAAGCTAAAACAAATAAAAAAATAATGCAATTACATAGCAAAATCAACTATTTTCAGTCGTTAAGCTAATTTGCAATCTTCGAACAAAAACATCAGACACTATAAGTTTAAGCTTTTTACAGAGAAAAAGATGATATATCGCTGTGACATTTTTTATGACCATCCATTTGTAGATACAGTAGTGAATTGCTGATTCTAGACTGGATTAAAGACATAACGACTTTATGAAAACCGCAGCTATCATGGATAATGAGGAACTGTATAGCAAAACCCAAGCTTGTAATGTCATAAAATAACCACAACATATGCCGAAAATATTTCTAGAAGAGCAGCACAAAAGTTCTGAAACCGCAATAGATCACTGCAAATTGTGCATCATAAGCATGTCTGTACGGTCATTAGAACAAATAAAAGTTACTACGTCATGTAATATACAAAATTAAACCCTTTTTATTGAGCGTGAAGAAAGCAAATTATACAGAATCATAGAGACCACTCAAAAAAGTCTCCGGATCACGTCACGTCGGTACTTTCTTATCATTAGCGAGTTTGTGGTCAGAAGTCTGCAAAATTTTTGGGCAGAAAACAATTTATCTCGCTTAAGTGGCGACAATATTCACAATGAACTTTCTCTGCCGTGGATCTATCATGGGTAATGAATGGGCATTTTCTAAAGTTACATCTTCCATTGTCAGAGATTCGGCTTTGTCACTAATTGGTTTTCGTTTATCGAACAACAGGTAATAGGATGTTCTCTTTTGTATTACTATGGAATTTGAAATAGATTTCTATGTGTTTGCGTAACTAACTGAGGAAGTTCTGATTCGCTGCCACTTAGATGGAGTTTAGATATATGTGAGGATGTGAGTACCGTTAATGTGATAATTATATAAAGCCAAGGATATAAAAGCAGATATTAAATAATATTACTTAACATGCAAACGCTTCCTTGTACATGGCTCATAAAATTAAGTAAGATGCTCAATCGTTTACTTACAAGGGACCGTAGCATAACGGACTTTCGGATTCTAAGACGCATCCAGCTTGCAATCTTCATTTCGGTATCGAAGACCCATAAAATGGTTAAACGGTTTAATTACGTAATCATGGGCTTCTAATCTATTTATATTAATCGCTATCATTTAATAAATATACTCATCCTGGTCGCGTTGCACCATGTGTAAATATACAATTTAATTATCCTTTTAATTAATCCGACATTTGTAATACTCGTAATTTTAATATGTTCTTATAGCTTTTAATCGTGATGGTTTTATTATCAACATTGTCTTCTTCACTACAACCAACAAATCATGTTTATCTAATGTAATGTCTTACTTAAATAGGTATCTAGTTATATTTTGTACTTATCTTTTTTAATAAAGTGAAAATATACATTATCCTTTAATATGCATTTAAATATAGCACGGAAGAGTGCCGTATTGCTTTAGGGTAGATATAAAGAATGGATGAATGAATGAATGAAAACACTTTATTGTAACACATTAAAAAAATAGAAATTACAGACACAAAGCAAATAGTACAATGGGCGGTCTTATCGCTTTGAAGCGATTTCTTCCAGACAATCTTTGGATGGAGAGGATATAGTTATGTCAAAGATGGTCGGGGGTGCACTTAAGATATGGATGAAGGGAGTGCAACTAATACCTAAATAAAATATACATAAATATACATAAATAAATTATTAAATTACATACCTAAATATAATATATAAAATTATGATACATATAATATTTATAATACATACATTAGATAAATATACATTAATTTATGTACGATACTATGACGTTTCTGATAGATATAAACTTTTTACCCTAGATTTAAATATAGCTAAGAATGTGATAACTATTTCATAAAGTAGACACAGTAATCTAAAATTCACTACGGGGCGGTCGAAAGAATCACTTTGTATAATGCCATCACTTAATTGCGATTTTATAGGCACATTGTAATGCAAAGGTGCTCTCAAAACAACAATTAAACGTATGGAAAGATTGATGTTAACTTTATTATTACCGTTCAAAATTTTATCTGACACTTGAGTTTTATTCAGGTTATATTTATTGGTGAGACGTGAACCGACAACCGTTGGACGTGAAAAAGATTTAGTTGGCAATTGCAAAAGTTTCTAATGATATCGATCTAGATAAAAAAAAACTTTGAAACAAACAGATATAAAACTCTATTGCTTGCTGTATTCAGAACAATTGTTACTTCTTCTAATTAAGTGGTAAAATGAGGCTCGCTTTCGCGTGGAAGTAAACTCAAAGGTCGTTACAGTCGATATTAATCGTGTCTAATTAATCAGTACGCATTGCTGATAGAAAGTTGATAGTGAGTATTATCTACTGCGAATTGGAAGAGAAAGGAACAATATTACAAGTACCTACGGAAGGTAGCGTTGTGAGGAATCTAGTAGCAAGCCTCTTAAATATTAATGAGCTTTATATACGAGGTGTCTAAGTCAAGCGTCATAAGATAGATAGATCATTGCTATATGTAATTGATATACCGATTAATCTATGTTGGATTACCACACAAACAGAAATAATGCAAAAATAAGTACTAAACTAGCTTAAAATAGGCAATACAATGGGCGGCCTTATGGCTGAGAGCGATCACCACAAGATACCAACATAGAAGACAATAAGCTACATCCGAATTCCTCAGAGGCGCATATGGGCCTAAACTAAGTCTTAAAGCTTAAAGGAGTTTTAAAGCTATATTATTGACAGATTTTCAATGTTAGTTGTCAAAAAACCTCCGTTTGATGTTCGATTCAGACGCGAATTTATGATATGTTTTTCTTTTGAAGACTTCTTGTGAGACTGATCCTTTTTGGGACACCACACTGTACGGAACCTTTTAGCGGCCACGTATTTATGTAGCTCTTGTTCTGTACCTGCATATAATGACCGTTTCCAATTCTGTTGTTTTATATGTCTTTCTGTATTTTTATAGGTAGGTATTACCCGTGCGCGATAAGTTGGGACCTGAGCGCGGTGACGTCATATTGGCGTATTTGTACCGCCCGCAAAAAAGCGAACATAACAAGCAGCCGCCCGCGGCTTCGTCTTTGTTTTTTTTACCCTAATTTATTATGTTACTCAGGGAGGACGCTGCTTTTTATCTAATCTTTTTGACACTATTTGAATAAAATAAAAATACAATGTTTAAGTTTGTACATTTATTTTATCTGTTATTTACATTATCTCATCTTCGTCACTACTTAGTGGATTTATGCCTTCTAGAGGTTGTTCTTCGTCCTCAGTCTCACTATAATCACTTGACGAAGAGGTATCCGATAAATTTACAACAATTACTATAACAACAAAAACTACAACAACAAAACAATAACACAAACGAAAACTAAAAGAATTCCAGAGCGCGTCGTTACGTGACGTAGGCCAGTACGAGACTACAAACCCTAGTAAAAAATAGTGATGCGAACGGTACAATACAGGCGCCATCGGGGAAGTGCAGGGGAAGCGGTCGGGGAGTCGCATTCCTAGCAGGTCCCAAGTTATCGCGCACGAGTAATACCTACCATTTTTCATTATTTATTTTTTATGTTTTTTTTCAATGTTTTATTTTATTTTATTATCTTCTGTTTTGTCTATACTGTACTGTTGTCCTAAATAAATGTCTTTTACTTCGCTTTACTTTTGTTTAGAGGTTGTACCTATTTTGACATTATATTATTTAAACTAAACTGGTTGATCTTAAGTTCCGTGCTTGCACTGCTTCCAAAGAATCACACAATGATTTTCAATGATCTACAATACATAAAGTTTTAACGCTAACACATCCCAATAGGCTTACATACATTTTTATTGACTAGTAGCTGTCTCGCCCCGGCTTCGCACGGATGTTTATCAAATTAAAATATAGCCTATAACACTCAGGGATAATGTAGCTTCCTTTTAGTGGAACAATTTTCAGAATCGGACGCGCAGTTTCAGAGATTATATACCCTCAACAAACAAACACACGAACTTTACCTAAAACTTGACGACCTCCGTGGCGCAGTGGGTGAATAGCCGGCTGAGATGCAGTAGCGGGTACGATACCCGCTGCGGAACAAATGTTTGCATGATCTACAGATATTTGTTCCGGGTCTGGTTGTTTCTCTATATATTGTAAGTACGAGTATGTATTTACAAAAAACAAGTATATAAGTATTCTATCAGTTATCTGGTTCCCATAGCATAGCTCTGCTTAGTTTGGGGCTAGATAGCGCTGTGTGAAATGTCCAGCAATATTTATTTATTTACTTAGCATAGAATTTATTTAAAAAAACCCCTATATACTGAAATAAAAGTAATGTGTATTTAACGGTACCTTTATGCGCAGTTCTCTTATGTAAGCTATACTGTTCCATTTTATGTAATGCAAAACAAATTATACCTATTGTCACATTCATCCGAACCAAATAATAAATGCGTGCATCTTACTTTCTTAACTCAGTAAGTGTATTGGATAATATATTGCATAAGGCCTGTTAATACGGTTCTAATAGTAAAATTTAATAAAGCTCATCCACATATCATCGACAATTGGTATCGTGCACCACACGCTTCACGCGATCTTTTCTAGCCCATACATGCAAGATGTGGAATGAGCTACCATCTGAGGTTTTCCCATTAGGCTACGACATGGCACACTTCAAGAGAAATGTAAAGAGGTTTCTACAGTGTAGGGAACGCATCGACAATACCCCGGGTGTTGCCGGTGTCAATAGGCGACGGTGACCGCTTACCATCAGGTGGGCCGTAAGCCTGTTTCCCCACAAATAACATTAAAAAAAATACACTTATAACACTTCTGGTTTATCTAATCAAGCTTCGAGACTGGTCACGCTATACCGAGAAAAATACTTGATTTTAAGATTGTAATTGCCAATACAAATCTATACACAAAATAGCCTCCGCCTTCTATATTCAGGAATAGTCAATGGTATTTTAACACTACCTAATCGAAAGTGATACTGCCGTCTTTAGCCGTATTAACTTTTTATAAAAATATTTTTTTTAAGTGAAGTTAGATAGAAAATTATGTCGACAATCTTCGGTGTACTTCACTACGCCTCAGTAGTTGGAAACACCGGAAGGTATATAAAAAAATATTGCTAGACATGTCACACAGCGCTATCCAGCCTCAAATTAAGCAGAGCTTTTACTATGCGATCAGGTAACTGATAGAATACTTTTATACTTTTTTTTTGTAAATACATACTTATCATATATAGAAAAACATCCAGACCCGGAACAAATATCTGTAGATCATGCAAACATTTGTTCCGCGGCGGGAATCGAACCTGCTACCTCCTGCTTCTCAGTCGGCTATTCGCCCATTGCGCCACGGAGGTAGTCAATATCAATATCCCATTAATATTATATATGCGAAAGTTTGTTTGTGTGGATGGATGTTTGTTGAACCAAAACTACTGTACCGATTTGGTTGGAACCTAGATTGACGATGACCTGGAATAGGATATAGGCATCTCATAAATCAGTTCCCGTGGGATACAAATGCGTGCAAATCCGCAGGCGGCAGCTCGTTGAAAACATACCATTCTTAGCGATATGAGGGCTCAGCGTGGATGAACTATAGCTCGTTTTAATCGCAATTAAATTCAGTGGTTTGCACTCGTACGTTTTTATTATTGACCAGCTGATCAATCCGCAGCTTCGCACGCGTAGTTTTTCAATGAAAACATTACCCTCCTTTGCGCAGTTGGGTAAAAAGTAGCCTATGTTACTCAGGTTGAATGTAGCTTTCCAATGGTGAAAGAGTTTTTGAAATCGGACCAGTAGTTTTTGAGTTTATTCATTACAAACATGCACACAAAAATACAAATCTTTCGTCTTTATAATATTAGTATAGACAAGTCAATGTAAGCAGTACATGTATATTTTCATTTTAATGTCTATAAGTTTGTGTAGCTATATAGCAATGAGTGTATGATACGCACAGTATCTATGTTAATGGAGCAGTAACACGAGAATATGGAGAAGTGAGTCGATGTGATTATATTACAAATCTCGTTAGTTTGACCGCAACTGAACAATCCACGAGATGGCTACGCTATCACTATCTAATCATATCCTTTTTGCCCGATTAAGGCGGATTGTTAGCAAGGGGTAATATACAATACACGGCTATGCGGGACGTAAGTGCAGATCTTATTCCCTCCACCCTAGTATCAGAATAAGAAGAAATTTAAATGAACTTTTTTGTTTAAAATAAAGTGTTAATATAAATTATGAGTACCTATTATTTAAATGAAGATGAGACGATTTCTCTAACACGTGACTTTAATTCCCTTTCAAATAATGATTACGATTTGGGTATCAAAATAAGGATCTTGACACTATCAAAATGTTCAAAAACCAAAATGTTTAAACATACTTATTAACTTTAATAATCATATCTAGAAATATTAAATTTAATGAACAAATCAATATGAATAAAAACCGGCCAAGTGCAAGTCGGACTCGCGCACGAAGGGTTCCCGTACCATTATAAGTATTATAATTATTATTTATTACCGTAGCGGGTTCGATTCCCGCCGCGGAACAAATGTTTGCACGATCTACAGATATTTGTTCGGGGTCTGGTTGTTTCTCTATATATTATATACAGTGAAAACTCTATATAACGACACTCAAGGGACTGAGAATATTTTGACGTTATAGAGAGTTCTACAATAAAAATCTGTTTTAATTTGAACGCTATTGCGTTTTACAGTTTATGTTTACAATTTGCAAGTTTGTGAGCTACTAAGAATATGCCAACGTATAGATAAAATCCATCACTTCTACTAACAACAGTCTGCAGCTACACGTGCAAGCAATCCCATTTTGTAAACAAAAGAACGGATTTCTTAGAAAGTTTGGTGTGTATAATGCCAACAGTCGAGTTTATTATGGTCGAGGATAATAAAACGACAAAAGGATATACACAGCTGCGCAGTTTTTACTAATTTGGCTACTTAAAAAGAACTTTTTATTACAAATTGTTGTCGTTATTGAGAGTGGGTGTAATGCTATACAGAGTGTACCATTGTATGCAAGACAAGCTAAACCAACCAAAGCCGAGTGATTTCGACGCTTTAGAGTTTGTCGTTAAAACGAGTGACGTTATATGTATTTACAAAAAAATATATAAGTATTCTATCAGTTATTTGGTTCCCATAGTACAAGCTCTGCTTAGTATGGGGCTAGATAGCGTTGTGTGAAATGTCCAGCAATATTTATTTATTTTATTATCTGTAAAAACGAGAAAAAATCAGGTTTTTTGTATGGGAGCCCCCCTTAAATATTTGTTTAATTTTAATTTAATTATTTATTTTTAAAGTGAATACATAACTAAATATTCTGTGAATATTTCAAGCGTCTACCTGTTGCCGTTATCAATATCGACCAAAAATGAGTAAAAAATCACGTTTGTTGTATGGGAGCAACCCTTAAACATTTATTTTATTGTGTTTTAAATATTTGCTGTTATAGCGGCAACAGAAATACATCATCTGTGAAAATTTTAACTGTTTAATATAACTATCACGGTTCATGAGATACAGCCTGGTGACAGACGGACAGACAGACAGCGGAGTCTTAGTAATAGGGCGCCGTTTTACCCTTTGGGTACGGAACCCTAAAAACTATTAATGAGCATCACCATACACAATGTAAATTGAAAGACAGAAAAGTCCAGTAGCCAGCGACAGATTAAGATGACCAAGTTCCTCTCAAGCGATAATTAGTGGAATGCATCAGAGAGTTAATATCATAAAGCTTCATGAACGTCAGCTACGGTTCCGTGGAGGGGATAAGCGGTGGTAGCCTCCCACGCACGAAAAAAAAAATATTGTCAATCATTTCCTCTTAACTAATAACTACGTAAAATTGTAGCTAACCCAATATCTTGAAGAAAAAAAATCAGCTGACTATAACATGGTGTAGGTATTTATTATACGTCAGCTGATCGCTCGAATATGAAAAAAATGATGAGATGCTAAAAAATATACTTTTAATGATTTCCTCTCAACTAAAAATTTATCTGATGATAGCTTATATGCAACTATGGGTAAAGATATATGTCAGCTGGCTGTACCTCGGTGGAAAACCCGTCAGCTGATGCTTTGAAAGTTATAACGCAGGAGTTAGGCGGGACCGTCTATCACATCATCTATTTAAATGCACCAGCTGACGAGGTTTTCCTCGACATACTGCTAGCTGATTTTTTATTAGTTAAAGCAGTTAGCTGACAAATTTGGCATACACCATGTTATATAAGTCAGCTGATTTTTTTTTCTTCAACATATTGGGTTAGCTACAATTTTACCTAGTTTTTAGTTAACAGGAAATGATTAAATATATTTTTTTTCTTCGTGCGAGGCTATCTCCGCTCATCCTCTCCACGGAACCACAGCTGACTTTCACGAGGCTTCACAATATTATATGTGTCTCACCAATTATCATGTGAGAAGAAATAATTGACCAAATGTTTACCTGGGTCCTGAACTAAATTTATATTGCATTTTGAAAAGTACATAAATAAAATTACCAAGGGAAACACAGGCCAGTGCCCGGTAGTGTTACTCGTGAGTTTTAAACACATGTTTGAAATCTTCAATAGCTATAAAATTATAGGGGGCTAACTGTCAAAGCATTGATGGACATAAATTAATAAAGACAGGTTTCCAAGCGCGCTCGTAATTTGAGTATCCGGCGCATGAGCGGCGGCATTGACTTCAATCATTCAAGGTCATTCGTTATTGCATAAGTGTTTAAAATACAATTGATATACTTATGACGATAGTTTAGAAGATCTAGATTTACGCGACTATTAAAAAAAATTGCCGAACTAATCTTACTCAATTTTTTTTATACCTCTTATATGGCAAACGAGCATGCAGTTCACCAGATGTTAAGTGGCTACTGCAGCCCATGGATATCCACATAGAATTCAAAACAAGCTATTATGTTATCTTAATCTCTATGTGGATACGTTGCCATACTATAGGACTTAGCTGTTATGCATATGTGCCAGTAATTACAGAAGCATACCATTACCATCTAACCGGAACACAGCAGCACAAGTACTGCTATTTGGCGGCAGATAAAGGTAAGGCGGTGGTGTTCACTTCCTCGAGCCCGTTCACAAAAGCTCTACCACCAGTAGAACTAACCTAACCTAAATCTTAAGAGAACTTTGGTGGTTTACTTCAATCATAGTTAATGGTATGTGAGTTATCACGTAATTTTTTATTGGTGTTACGACCGACAATTGATTAAGTTCAATTCGTGAACTTTCTTAAGGATGATCCGCTCCACGCTCACCTCCCATTTACAATTGTCGGTCGTAACATCGAGAAAACATTACGTGCCCCGTATTTTTTTAATAACAAGCTAATCTCCTCTGGAAAGTAGTCCAAAAGTTTACACAATTCAGTTATAACATTTTTTGTTTGTGAATCTGTTACACAAATGTGATACAACCGATCCGTTTCGGCAAATTGAAAGCGTCTGGTTTAACCGTATAATGCGCTTATCCGCTACACTTGACGCGCGAATACGATCTGGCACAGCGCAGATGAATTACCGTTTTCGATAACTTTGAGGTGCTGTATCAAGTTGAATCTCAATGAATCTCAATCTCTAAGAAGTTCTTCTCGATTGATATTTGTCATAACAATAAGGGAACTTTTAAAAGTGAAACTTTAAAAATAATTATGGAGGATGACACACACATGTATGATAACAACGCAACAAAATACTGGTTATTATGGTATACATATATGAATGTATATATGTATGAATTTATGATATAACTACTTATATATTTGTATTCTATGTATATTATCAACCTTTTTGTGTTTTTACACGTAATTTGTTTTGTTCGTATTTTTAGTTTATATATAAAGTTAATACGTTTTTGGCCGTATGCTACGCTTAGTATAAGTATATCTTACATAATAAGGGCTGTGGATTTTGTTAAATAAATACAATAAAATAAATAAATAAAATAAATGTGATGGAATTGACAAGGAAATCACATCGTTGTTTTGGGCAATTTTAAAAATCGTTACTATCTGAAATACTTTAGAAAGGTTAATGTTTGGAAAGAAAACTCTTGAAACTTTGCGTCGACTGACACGCAATAGGTTGCAGGTTTGATTTCCGCTTCAAGGCAAAGGTTTGCATGAACATTTTTGTTCCTTATCTGGGTGTTGTGGTACCCTCATAGGAATTGGATCTGGATTATGTACGTGACCGTTCGGAGTTAGGTACTAAATGCCATTGATCGTCATACACCTATTAAAACGTCTACTAGAAACAACTACGTCATTTTTGTTTGTGAATAATATAAATTCACTATAGGGAGTTTAACAGAAAAACAATCTTTACTTACGTTAACTATCAAATCTATAAGTAATTATATCATATTAATAATTATTATTAATAAATATTAATTAATTATATTATATATTTGAGACGATAAAAAGAGAGAAGAAATAACAATAAAGACATTGGGTGTAATTAACAAATTACAGAATAACAAGCTGCGTCACAAAGGTATCAAACAAGAAAGCGAAACTAATGAAATAATTACCAAAGAAAGTGAAGATAATGGCATGTGTCCAATAAACAAATATTTGGAAGCAAAAGTGCGGAAGGTAGAAATTTATTTTTACCGATCAAGAGAAATAACGGAACTACAGATCAGATACTACACGAATGCGGCCGATATTGAATATTTCTGCTTCCGACAGCTCATAGTCCATTTGACAAAACCAAACAATTAAAATCTTTATAGTATTTGATAATTCCTGATACTTGTCAAACTTCTTAATCGATTTTCAGGAAAATCACTCATAGCATTTAACAATTCTTGGAGTAGCTTTGAGTGGTAGATAAGCAAAGCCAAACGTCGTTCACTGGTTCATTTTCAAGATACTTAAGGAAAAAGGGAGCGAGAGAGCATGTATACCTTCGCGCCAAATTAAAAAAAATAGGACTTTATAGATCATTTTCTGTTTCCCGCGTCGAGTCACTGGTTCTTTTTTGAGGCATTTTACATTGAAAACCTATTTACAGTGATACAGACCAGCTATTACCGCTATTACACAGTAGGAAATAGAAGTTGATGAATATTCAGATGCGGCGATTGCAATGGCACGAGTATTGTTGGCCAGTGTTTCCGCAATCAATAGTATATTTAATTTACATTTATTAACTATAGCTGTGGAAAGTTGTATCTTTTATCGACGTTGCAAATTGGTAACTGCAAAATTTTATAGTTAAAATACATCTGCTCCTTTGTAAAAATAACATAGCATACGTGAGTGAGTCTTGGAAACACGAAATCCTAGAGCAAATAGAGTTCGTTTACAGATTTACTGAGGTAGATTAAACTTCATAGGTAACTGTAGAAGATTAATAAACGAAGTTGTACTGCTATAAAAACAAGCCGGTCTAATAATCTAGCTTAACCCATTTCAATATGTAAACAGAGCAGCATGATGTTAATAGGATGTACCTACGTACACCGTTACAAATATTTTCGCTGGTAGATGCGAATAATTATGTATTCAGATCAGGCAAACTGTGACACAAACATACCCAATGCCAACCTAAACTAGACACTTTGAGTTTATTCAGCGAGAAAACTTAATTAACGAGATTTATTTGCATACGTTCCAGCGAAAGCGTGAAATCGAATCATTATAGGCTCGTAATGAAGATTTTTATGCCCTCTTGAACCACTGTCAATCCATCTCTTCATACGATATTGCTTTGGGATAATCTTGACCAGGTTTAGTGTGGAGATGATAATGCAAAAATAAGATGGACAGTATCAAATTTCTACATACAACGTGCAATGTGTACTTGTGCAGTACATTGCAGCGTGTTCTAGCCCATAGATTGCGGTTGAATGGCGAACGTTAGCACGTAAATTCAAGACATACTCACACAGTACTCACCTCTTCGGACTACAAATGTATCGGGCACGTAGCAGATAATACATACCTGAAACAAATTAAATGAAAAACTCAGTTGCGTAACAAGTAGACAATAGTTTTCGCATTCATAACGAGCAGTATTACATGTATTATAAGACGCCTCAGGCGAAAGTTTACAGCACTGACCTCTCTATTCATTACACGATAGCACAGAAGAAATAATAGTCGACGATAATCGAAAGTGAAATTAATTCGACCGCCGAGATTTTAACAGCGGATTTCATTAGATCTAATACTATATGGTTCAAATTGAAATCGTGGATTGTAAACAAATGTTGATTGAACGATTTCATCGAATCTAATCAGCAAAGGTATTGTGTTATGAGATAGCAGACCTGCGAGTTATATGCAAGTGTTATGCAATTTGTCCGTTGCCGAACTGAGATACAAAACAAATCAAACAATAAAGTTTTACAACTGAAGTCCGATTCGAAGAACAGAAAATTTACGTAAATTTAAACAAGCCATATTTCGAGTTGATTGGGTGTTGGTAACAAAATATTTACCAACTTGAAGCTCTGGAATCAATTGAGAGAAGAGCTAAGAAGATCATAGGCAACGATGAGCTAGTTGATGCAAGGCTCCTCAGCCTGGAGCATCGACGAAAGGTTGCTAGTCTCTCGGTTCTTTATCGAATACTTTTCGGGGAGTGTGCGGCGGAACTTTTCAACCTGATCTCACCATCTCCATTCTATCAACGGACAACCAAACTCTCTGCGGTGCGCCACCGCTATATGGTAGAAATACCTCCCATTCGCACAAAGCGGTTCTCTTCGACCTTTATTATGCGCACCGCCAAAGAGTGGAACGCCTTGCCAGAGTATGTGTTTCCTGATAGCTACAATCTGGGTATCTTAAAGTCGCGAGTGAATAGGTTTCTTCTAGGCAAGCGTGTACCATCGTAGACTGCATCATCGCTTACCATCAGGCGAGATCATGGTCTAACGCAAGCCTATAATGTATAAAAAAACCTTGGTAGAAATAGCTCTATGCAATTATAAGTATTCCTGTATAGGGATGAAGATAAATCTAACAAAAAGTTATACGAGTATTTACAAATGCAGTCAGTGCAGTCGTTACGAAACCAGGTCTTCGATTAATACATTCCTTTGCAAAGTGGAGTACCTAGCACTGTAACAAGCTGCTAAAGGGAACGAGAACGTCTATGTATCTATGATTATCGGTCGAGAAAGTGATCAAAGACTAACTACTACTATACTTAATTATAGCACTGATCAGGTTTTGAAACTAGCTGTTGCCAGCGGCTTCGCACGCGTGGTTTGCCAATAAAAATAGCCTATGTGTTAATCCAGGTTATGATCTACGTACATAACAAATTTCATTGCAATCGGTTCAGCCGTTCCGGCGTGAAAGAGTAACAAACATCCATACATACAAACTTTCGCGTTTATAATATTAGTAGGATTCCAGAGTAAAAATACAAAAAAGGATGATTTTGCTTTGAAAATAGACTATGATATGGACATATAAAACATATTCAATTCAACAATGGAGTTGAAAACCCCCTTGGACGTTGTGGCGTCTTTAGACAGTGCGGTTTGTATGGAACGGTAGATTTTCGATATTGGATTGAAATATACACTGATTTCTGTTTTAGATTGCGGGGAGAGCAGTTCCTCCAAAATTGACAACTGTTTACACACTCACCCTGTACAACATTAATGTTCAATTTATTTTTTTTCTTTATGGTTAGTGGATACATATAGGAGGGTAGGATTGTATTATTGCATTTTAGAAGCAAATCTTGCTTTTGACAATACAATTACCAAAATAATGGTAATTGTATTAAAAATTAATACAGCTAATAAAGAAAATATTAAAAATCCCGCACTGTTTATAGGGTCTAAGAGTCGCGCTTAATCAAAACGATCAACTGGCAAATAAACCAGTAGGGTAAGTACTAATAAAATGATTATAACGTTTGATCATGAAACCAAAGACGGTATTGAATGTCTTACTAACACGTTTGTGGTAACTGCGGACGTTGTACCAATGCAAAATGGCATGTAGTAACGTCTATATTACAAATACAGTTACTTTTTACGATTTATAAATAAGGTTTTATAGAGCATACCTACGATGTGTGAAGGTAACAGAACAGCGAGCAGAGATCCTCGATTACCAGAGGTCAGGATGCCTTTAAGGATGGCTAGTGGAGTATGGCGAGTGACAGCGAGATGTGATGATGACACAAGAAAATACCCCATATATGGGGGAGATCTTTTCCGGCAGTGGGAAAGTAGAGGTTAAAATAACCCGAAGTCACACCGAAGAACCCAAAAAAAATGGCAATCCATATACATAAATTTAAAACACACATCCGGAATCGTATTAACTGATTTTAGAGATGGGTTTATTATCGGTAGCTGGAATATTTATCCAGTAATCGATACATTTCCACTAAACAATTATTAACGTATATCGGCGGCGCGTTTGCGACGATGCCTCTGAGTTACTTTAACAGGAACCTATCTACACTTCTTACTTAAATGATGAATAAATAAATAAATATTGCTGGACATTTCACACAGCGTTATCTAGCCCCAAACTAAGCAGAGCTTGTATTATGGGAATCAGATAACTGATAAAATACTTATATACATTTTTTTTTGTAAAAACATACTTATAATATATAGAGAAACAACCAGACACGGTACAAATATCTGTAGATCATGCAAACATTTGTTCCGCGGCGGGAATCGAACCCGCTACCTCTTGCGTCTCAGCCGACTATTCGCCCACTGCACCACGGAGGTCGTCAAAAATGAATATGATTTGTTAACCTATTTGATACAGGTTGTTTCATTGCTATTGTAGGACTTGATATAAACATTATTTGGTTTAAAATTTTCTATGGTAATGAATTTGAAAAAAACCTATTTTGCAAAAATACTAGCCTATAGCCCTACACGTGTTTTATTTTAATGTCGTACATAACAAAACACGTAGTATATCCTACTAATATTATAAACGCGAAAGTTTGTATGTATGGATGTTTGTTACTCTTTCACGCCGGAACGGCTGAACCGATTGCGATGAAATTTGGCATGTACGTAGATCATAACCTGGATTAACACATAGGCTACTTTTTATTGGCAAACCACGCGCGCGAAGCCGCTGGCAACAGCTAGTAATACATATGTAAAAGGCTGACTTGCTAACTTAATTTTGTTATAGGACAGTAAAGTTTGCCATCGCGTTTGTCGCGATATGTTTGAGTTTTTTTCTTGTTTTTGCAAGTTTTGTTTTACTTCTAAACAGCCAATCATAACGGTAGGCAGGAAAGAATTTAGTGGTATACTTTCGAAACTTTTCGAGGTAAACGGAATATTTGCACGTATTTCGAGTTTATCAATGTACAGTACCGTAGGAGCAATTAAACTAGTGGTTCTTATCAGTGGCGATCTTACTATAGTAGTACTATTAAACTGCCTGTAATGTCAACAGCTTGTAACTGTCGAGGTTATGGTCATAAGTATCTCGTTGGCACGTTTTTAATAAATTCATGGCCTACTTTATGAAGTTTGGTCGGTGTGTGGTCGACTATTTCGTTAATGCATGTTCTTCACGTACCTTTAAGTGATACCTTCTTACACTTACGCACTTGATAATGAGAAATAAATATCGGTAAAATGAGTAAGTATGTATCTATGAGCTAATGACCGATCCCTGGTGACACAGTTATTTGGCTGCCTTAAAATCTCAGACATCAAAGTATTTAAAATGAATAAATATTGCTGGACATTTCACACAGCCCTATCTAGCCCCAAACTAAGCAGAGCTTGTACTATGGAAACCAGATAACTGATAGAATACTTACATACATTTTTTTGTAAATACATACTTATAATATAAAGAGAAACAACCAGAACCGGAACAAATATCTGTAGATCATGCAAACATTTGTTCCGCGGCGGGAATCGAATCCGCTACCTCCTGCGTCTCAGCCGGCTATTCGCCCACTGCACCACGGAGGTCGTCCAAGTATGTGCTAGTGTTCTAGGTTATTTTTGTGGGCCTTATACCTCGTTTCTACGTTAATAAAGCCACACGCCTTTGAGTTTACTCCAACCTGTGAAACTATAAGGCCAGGTGGAACGTCTTATGCCCGCGCATGTTATGTCTATTCCTGTCTCCAATTAGACGAGTCTGTTCCGGTTTAAAAACCGGGAAGGCCGGCTGAATTACAAGAACGCTAAACTTTCCGTCTAACTTTACAAAGTGAGTGTAATGCACTTAAGTCTAGTCTTAGTAAGTTTAGATTGTTTAGCAGGCAATCCTGTGAGAGTACAAAGGCTTTTTCTGTATAATTTAACTGTAATGTTGCTCTAATTTGCACCTTAATGTAATTTTTGACTTTTCAAGCCACGACAAATTTTTTGTCTACGATTTGAACTATCCGGAATCTTTTAGTATTTACGGTATCATGTAAATAGCCATAGACGGCTATGGGTATTAGAAAACATTAAAACCCCGTTTACTGTCTACTAAACCAATAGAGGCAGTGTTGCCAGCACCTCAATCAGAAAAAGGCCGGTAGCTTTGTTAAAAAAGGCCGACTTTTGGCACGAAAGGCCAAAACTTAAATAAAAAACGTTATTTAACTAAAAAATATATTTTAATGGTTTAACGAACAAAGACTGCACAGTCTCTACTTATATTTTATTTTAGTACATAACATTTCTGGTGTTGGATCGAAATTTATTACACCACCACAGTTTTAACCTGCAGTAGTAGTCATTAGAGAAGCTACCGTCTCTGTAGTGAGACGAGTGCAGCTTTCAGTTTCAATCCTCTCGACTCTACTAAAAACACGCTCAACACTCGCGTTTGAAAATGGGAGGCTAATATTTTTATCATTTTATTAATGGCGGGTATAAAAAGGCCGATGGCTGCCAAGGGCCGATAATCGGCCCCTTAGGGGCCGTACTGGCAACTCTGAATATAGGCATTGCTACACGATAAAGGGCATCACCAGTGCATTTTTCATTTAAAGAACAAAGTAAGTAAGTAAAGTAAATTTATTTAAGACAGTAAAGTACAGATAAGAAAGAAAATAATAAAATAAAATAAAACATTGAAAAAGACATACCTATAAAAATTCAGAAACACAGATATAAAAACAACAGAATTAGAAACGATCATTATAGGCAGGTACCTAACAAGAGCTACCTAAATACGTGGCCGCTAAAAGGTTCTGTACTGTGTGGTGTCCCAGAAAGGTTCAGTCTCAGCTTTGTGTTGGTCCACGCTTAGGCACGAAGTGCTGACCAACGCTGGTTTTCAGACTGAGCCTGTTATAGTATTAACTACTTACCTTATTAAATACTAAGCAATAATCTTTTTCTATCGTGTCAATGATTTATACTTAATTATACGTAATATTATATATAACGTGTTCGAAACTACACATATATATATATATATATATATATATATATATATATATACATGTTGAGTAGAATCTTGACACAGTAGCCACGTCTATTGCGGTGTTGGTAGCTGAAGATAGTCCTTTGTGCAGGTACAAAGGACAGTTAAGCCGGTGGGCCATTATGTAACATCGATATAATATATATACAATTATAGAAGACATCGCCTAGCATACTCACAGCCCAACCCTTAATAACTTTTAGCAAGTTAAGTGATAAACAAACGAAACCACCTGTTCCAAGGCGTTCATTTAACGAATCGTTATTTACAAATGAACCTGCAGATTGCAGATCTCTAAATCACAGTCAACAAGTGTTAATTGCCTTCACCGATTAATTAATTAAAGCGGAGTTTCCGGAAACGTTGATTAATAGCCGCTTAGCCGCAGTTTAACTGATTATTATCTGCGAGTCCGATTGAGCGAGAGAAAGATGCCTTCAAACCGCATTCACATTGTAATCAGGTTGACTACTTCTACTGGTGCTCGCCGGTATGTATATCACCTGTTTCTGCTTTAACTCGGCCCTTTACATCTATTAAAGATGATTTATATAGCTGGTCAGAGCTATATAGCTGCTGGTGCTGGACAGCTGGTCGCTCAACGAGCTATGGAGAGGGCTATGCTCGGGGTTTCTCTACGGGATCGAATCAGAAATGAGGAGATACGTAGGAGAACTCAAGTCATCGACATAGTCCGACGGATAAGCACGTTGAAGTGGCAATGGGCAGGCCATATAGCGCGCAGAACAGATGGCCGATGGGGCCGAAAGGTTCTCGAGTGGAGGTCACGGACCGGCAAGCGCAGCGTAAGACGTCCACCCACAAGACGGGCAGACGACTTGGTAAGAACCGCAGGTCGGCGTTGGATGCAGGCCGCTTCCAACCGCAGTTCCTGGAGATCAATGAGGGAGGCCTTTGTCCAGCAGACGTCCTACGGCTGATATGATGATGATGATGATATAGCTGGTAGCAATTTGGCCGCTCTAGGTAGAAATAAACGAACGCAGACAATGCGGTACTGGGACACGATTTTTAAAGTCTTATTTGAAATATCCTGTACACATGATAATCCTGTCAATGCAACATTGACAGAAGTTACTGGTTATATTTATTTTTATTTTCCTGTACGTATTGTTATGTAAAAAGATCATGCCTGATTCTTTTCTGGCTTGATCGCAGAGGAACAGGCGATACTTAACGGAAATGAAATTGACGTTTCAAAGAGATCCTTGTGATTTTAATTAGTAAAATTAATATTGTTGAAGTGAAAACTTCTTTAGGCGCGTTGGGCATTCTTTGAGATGGGAAAAAACCATTGAACTCGCGACATTGTTACCGTTACCGCTACCGACACATCTGTCTATGAGTATCTCGTAATTATTCAAGTTTTCACTTCTGTCGGCACTCCCGGAGGGCCACTTTTTTATCGCTTGTTCTGAATCTATAGCATCCTCGCAGCTTAGTCTGCTAAATTGTGCCGAAAAATCTTCTGCTTGTATATGTTTGAATAACAGTAAAGAGAACATTGATACACTTCTTAATATTGGTGCTGATTACCCGTGCTAATGCTACATTGATTTCTTCAGTCTTACTGAAGAGATAATCTTCTGGATTCAAAGTTAAAATCTTTTATTCATTAAAATAACAAGGATCACTTTGAAACGTCAATTTTACTGCCTGTTCCTTCGCGACCAAGCCAGGAAAGAAAGGCAAGAAACAAGGCTGGTTGTTTTTTTTAATGATCCTTTTAGAATACATTACAATAAAGAAAATAAATTACGTCTAAATGGTAACATTTTGAACGAGTTGGAGCAATTTCAATCCCAAGCTTCTCTATCATCTAAATAATCCGATATGTTATGGTAGGCTTTTTTATAAAGATTTTGTTTAATTGCGTTTTTAAATTTGTTAATTGTCAATTTTTGTACATCACTTGGGAGTTTGTTATAAAAGCGAACACCTTGCCCTTTAAACGATTTACTAACTTTATGGAGTCTACGATTTGTTACTTTAGCTTACTTGTCATACTTTGACTTTACACGGAACACGCATTGAAACATGGCTCCCAAACAACGCTTTTAGCGTAAATGCTACTGCAAAAAGTTAAGTCAAAGGTTAAAATTTGTTAAAGAGAATCATCTATCTTTAATCATTTTGCCATCTAAGTTCCCACAGAAAAGCGGTAACGCGGAAATGCCCTTTTTAACCGGTCCAGTAAAACAACTGACCCTTTTGACACTCGATTAGTTTACAGTTAATGAAGGGTTTAATTTAGAGATTGATTAATTAATCGAACGTTTATTTTGCACTTTGATTAATATTTGGTCGTGGTCGGATCGTGTCCAATTTAACCAGTAGTTAGCTCTTCCAAAATAGAATGGCTCACTACTTACATTGTATTTAATTCTCTTCCGTTTTAGTATCTCATTGATCTGTTTTTTAATTTTTCTTTTCTTTTCAAAAAAAAGAAGTATTTATGTATACTATCAGTTATCTGGTTCCCATAGTACAATTTTTGCTTAGTTTGGGGCTAGATAGCGCTATTTATTTATTTATTTATTCTTGTTAACCTTACGTTCATAGTTTTTACTCCGGCCCAGTTTTAATGGATATATAGATAGACCTCCAGTAGATAAATATGTATAATACATGGCTTGTTTTCCAATTAACCGGTTTATCGCACATTTTAATTATGCTTTTCGAGCTTTCCACTGCAGGTTTATTTTGTCTTAATATGAATAAACGTCGAGATCCGTAGAAGAACGAAGGTTCATGATGTTGGGAATCGAGTTATGGAGCTCAAATGGTCTTGGGCGGGACACTTGGCAAGACGTGGTGATGACAGATGGAGCAGAGTAGCAACTGAATGGTGGCCGAGGAATGGCTGTAGAAGGGTTGGACATCCGGCAGCGAGATGGGTGGACGACATCGTTAGAGTCGCGGGCCGTCAATGGGTGAGACTAGCGCAGGATCGTGGCGTATGGCACAAAGGGGAGGCCTATACCCAGCAGTGGGTGAAGTCGGGCTGTGGATGATGATAATGAATAATGTTACGGGTAATGCTAGAAGAAGGAAATCTAGGTATACCCGGGGTTGTTCCCACAAGTTGGGTGAAGTTCGTATAATAACTAAAATCCATTTCAATATATTTAAAAAGTAATAAAGTTATCCGATGTAACTGCAGCTGGTTCATTTATGAACTGATTACTTGTTTGGTTAATCCAAATCTGTTAACTGTAGTTACTGCCTAAATAAGTAACATACATGTCTCGAAACTTTCATTTTAAACATTAGCGTATGATTCAGAATGCAGATTTAGTACAAACTCTTAGATGTCAGTATGCTAATTTCTGCTGTAACGTCCAACACTAAAGTGACATTTTAAAAGTTGGATGTGCATACAAATTGAGTTCACTTTATGTCAAAAGCAGCTACGTGACAACTTAACGTTTATAAATGGACATTCAAGCACTTGCAGATTTGATCTATTGTTTTTAATACCCCTTTAGGGATAGGATTGATTCAGTATATATATTGTCCTACTGATATACACTGTTTTTATTTCACCCTTCTATTATATACCTTTATGTACCTACTTATAGTATTTTATATAATATACCTTTATTATTTTAAGTATGGAATATTTATGTACTATGCTATATATATATGTACCTAATCCATTGATGAGTACTTATATATATATTTATATATTTTGCTTATGTAAGTACACTGTTTATTCAATATTCAATTATTTTTATTAATAGCTACCGTCCTAACGTTCTCGTGAAATCCAGTCCATCCAAAGGTTGTCTGAAAGAGATCGCTTTTAGGGATAAGACCGCCACTTGTATTTCAGCGTGTATTATTATATGTTTTTTATTTTAAATGTGATTGACAATAAAGCGTTATCTATTTATCTATCTGATATTATTAAGGCATAAATTTATTATTTATGCCAATTTAATGCTAAATTGCATATTCTACCACCTTATAGTAATACTTAAATGGTTTCAGAGCACTATACGAGTAAACATACTCGTAGATCTTGAATCAAAGTCATAGTCATAATTTTTTTAAGTCATTGACGACCGCCGACCCACTACTGGGACTGTCTGTTTTGCCATTCGCCCAGGTCCTGGGCGAGTCCACACCACGTTCAACCTACGGTTTTTATGTCGTCAATATCCGTCAGTGACAATCAAATTTACAATTTAATTTTCATGATTGGTCAAAGTTTTTTCCGGTTAAAATTTTCCTTCGTGAGCGATATAAGTTGACGAAAAAACATGTTTTGTTCCGGAATGAAATGGAAAATCACTCTTTGCGTCGCGTAAATAACTAACTTGGCGCGGTTAAATGTTTGAACTGCACTAGTTAGCAAACTTAGATAAAGCAGTTACTTATTAGCTGTTTGCTGAATTCCGGCGACAAGTGTAGCTTTCTTGAAGTTTGTTTCTTTAACGGAATATAGAATTTTAATGTTTTCAGTATTTAAAATTCATTTTAGACATAGACATAGACAATCATTTATTTGCCAAATAGCCACAGATAATATAAAGTCTGCAAAACAGACACAAACAAACAATATAATATAACTATTAATTTTAAACATGAGGTAGGTATGTTGTGTGGTATAGCAGCAAAAGGGCCTCGACTCAGCATTATGTCAACTGGGTAAATTAAATAATATATATATATATTATATATATATATATATATATATATAATAATAAGTTTTTTAAAATTTTATTTACTGCCTTTAGAAAAACAGCACAGCACTTTGCAGTGTTATCATTAACCCAATTAGAATTACGGAAAAGTCAACTTTTACCGTCAGTTAGATACGCGTGATACGTTAAATAGACTGTGATTAGATCTAATAAGCTTCTTAGAGCAAGCCGGCGATTAGTAGTGACATTCAGTTTTTATGAGACAACTAGTTTATGCCATCCGCACTCGTATTATACTAAAGAACTTCCTGTTCATTAAAAAAAAGTGATGTTTATCTGTACTTTAGAATAGTACCAATCTCCATAAAATTTGCAACATCGAGCAAAATTTTATGGTGATTGTTTCATTAGCGTGGTTCAGCAAACAAACTTTCACATTCCAATAGCGAGGATTACAAGAGCATCCATTGTAAACCTTTTCATCAATATTCTTACAGAATAACCGTAATAAAAGCAGTGCAGCATTTTTAGAGCACGCATAAGTAAAATCTAAGTACAGTTGCTTTTTAGCATCGGAACGTAAATAAACCCGTCATGGTTCGTTATCGCTGCAACAACTTTTTATTAATAAAACATCTCATTCCACATTTTCAATAAAATATAAAGGTATTGATAAAAACGATGCAGCTAATAGCTGCGTTTAGTGTTGCTTGTCGAATTGTTAGCCGAGAGAAAAGAAAAAAGTGCGTACCGCTAGTTGACACAGTGCTTTATTGAAGAGAATTCCGTTGTATGACGGGCAACGGTAGACCTTATCGGGAGTAAGGAAGCCTAGGATTTATAGGAATGTTCCTGGCGCGCCTTCCCTTTTTAGAATACGATGCAAACGGTATATAACAAACAAAACGTCTTGTTTTGCCTTTCTTGGATTAAAGCTGCGTAAATTAGTTGACATACCAATCTGAATACTAAGAAACTGCAAAGCTATGCCCAGTGTTGAGATGGAAATGGACTTTCTCTTACTTCTAAGAGGGTGAGCTTTTAGTTCTTTCCCTATAATGAGGACGTGGAAAAAGTGGATTGAAGATCGCGTGTCTTGCCCAGAGCGTGTCGATACTAATAAATAATTTGACCGTTTTAGAAAGCAACAGTAAAAATTAAAACTACAATCGGACAAAAGGTGTTATAACGAGATCACTTTTCGTTTCGAGTTAATGATAGCCGACGAAGATATATAGCGATATCTGGCCACAAAAAGCGGATAGTACTTAAATGGGCACCTCTCACTGCCAGCAACTGTATCTTGTAATGTAGTGTGGCTATTGGGATGATGCGGAAACTAGATTAAACTGCGCTTCATTTGCACTTGCACCAATAAAAACGGTACACGCAATTTTATCCAGCATTTGTTACAAAATGCTTTCTTTAAAAAGTAATTATAAGGAATTGTGATAAACTAAACACGTTTTTTGAGTAAAATCCAGGAACTGATATAGTTATGGAGAATGGTTGGAGTATTGAATGTTGTACGGCTTGGTATGTAGAGAAAAGTTTCTAATCAAAGTGTTGAAATAAGTCATCTTAACCTAGTGCGAATGATGGAGTGCACGACTGCGAGAAAACGTCAATATTTGGAGCACGGGAACGTGGGAAGCTACATCTCGGCACTATCTTCTCATAATGGCTGATGTGAAATCGGAAGACTAACAATTATACAATATTTTGCCCATTCTGTTTGATACCGCAAATTAAAGTTCGCGGTATCATCGATAGGCGTCGACGGATCTCGGAAACGTGACCGTCTGTTTTTGTTTGAATTGCGGTTGAAGTAAGTGGACGAAAGTCTCAACCTACATTTGAGCACGTATGCATCAGTCGCTGACAATTTCCCTGCCTTGTCGCAGGTCAAACTCGATTTTATGTCAGTGTGTTGGCGCGCCGATTGAATGCAAAGATCGCCGCGAAACGCGTTAAGTAAGCACATCACGATGTGAATTTCGCGTGCGAAAGGCGCGTGCCGCAAAGTGCGACTTAAAATTTCTAAGTTTACTTATCACCGGGTATAAAGCTTACCGGTTAAGTGAAGAAATACGCTAGATTTCTAGAAAGGCATTGTATCAGATTACAAAGTTGTCAAGACTCGGTGCAGATAAGGAAACACAACGGTAGAATAAGAAAGGGGATAATAATTCTAGGAAAAAAACATTTAAAAGGCTGGCTGTATAACAGGACAGGCTACATACAGCGCGGCCAGACATGCGTATCAATGGTCAGATCAGACGAACGTGCAACACTGAAACACAAAACCAGCCTTATTTATATCGTGACACTACTATCTCAAAGACTAAGAACTGGGAAATTCACGGAAAGCCTTTCTCTACATCGCTCACGCGTTCAAATCACGCCATTCGATTAATCTTATCCCTAGCATCTCAATCTGATCTGCAGTACGTGATCCGCGAATCCCATAGTTTCTGCATCAATCGAGCATGGAAGAGATGCGTGTAGCAAATCGGTGTAGCGGAATAATTTGTAGCCGTTTTGCATTCACCCAATATGATGCTTTCAATTGCTTCCTGTCTCAAACATTTACATTACGTGTAACATAATGTTTTGCATAACAAATACATCATAGACCGCAAGGTTTCTTCTGCATCCTGTCAACTACAATTTGCGAAGGGTTGAACGCCCCGCCCGTTTTGATGTGCAATTTCGTAACAGCACGAATAGTATTTCATGTTGATTGATAACAATGGATCATACAGTAAACTGTCCGCTCTTGTCTGCGGACTAATGGAGCCCTTATAAGGTTCTATTTGTTTTAAAATGAGGTCAAACGCCCACCAATGCAGCGGTAACGATCGTGAGATTCAAATGGTACAAAACTTGACATAAAATAATAAGTCAATATCGGTCACGTAACCCCCATGGGGAAAAGAAGATGCATTTCTTTATGTCTAAGATATTTTAATGATGCATACATTAGCAAGTATATCATCACGTGTATAATCAAGACTGGAGAGGACTGTCTGTGCAAATCATAAAGAAAAGTCCAGTTGTAAGCTTACTTATAAAGTGACAAGGCAAATCACTAGATGACGTTGATGTTACATTTCAAACGTTGATGGACATGCACCGTTGCAAATCGTACCAAATGACATACATCAAGGCATATATCATTTCAGAGATATTAAAAGCATCACTAGGAAGCAGCATAAGCGTCCACACTTCCAAGGATTTGTAATTAACCTCGAGTTCAAAGCTGGCGCCGAGAACTCGAGCGTTATTAAATCCCAACACGGGGGAGAAAGTTCAGAAGGTCATCGTCGAATTGTCCCTTATTATGGCTCAGCAAAGGGATAATCACATCTCTTCCAATTAGTATCATCGTTATGCAAGCAACGAAATGTTCTACACAAAAGGCAACGTAATCGGTGAAAGCAATAGATTCTGAAGGCCTCATCATCCGGTCTGATAACCTTGGCTATTGTGAGCACCTCCTTAACAATAAGGGAGAGAGGAGAACATCAGAGCGCCAAGATAGGCTTTTCATTTTCCAAAATGAGTTGCTTGTAAACTCGCGGGGTTATTCGGCATATGTCGGTAGCATTATAATGCATTGACGCGCGTCGCGGAGGCTCAATGGAGGCTTTCACGGCGCCTTTGTGTCCGCCTTTGAGCTGTCAATAAAGATATTCTTTGCTTTGTAATGACCGCGGATGAGTCTTTAATTATCGTTGACGATTTGGAGAGTGTGATATTGAAATTGGAAAGGTCATGATTTCCCACCGATTGTGAGCTTTCGATTGTTCTCGCCAGAATTAGCTACCGAATGAATGAGCTCTCAATGTGTGGCGCACAATGGACACTCGCACGGTACCTAAAGCTGCACCCACGGTGTCCCAGAAACCTGGACATTTGACGTCGCCGTATACGGTGTATACGCTCACTAAAGAAGGCAGTAAGCCCAAGTGGCCCTTGCCCCTTTTATTATAACGATAAGCAGCTATAAAATACAATGACTGCCATATTTCTCGACACCATAACTTCGATGAATATAGTAAAGCGTTTGTTAAAGGTCTACACCGATAAAACATAGTTATATTTTCGAGAAGTTTGAAACTGTTTATGAAGTTGATAAGTAAATTGTTCTCGTACTAATGATCGTAGTGGGTATTGCAGTTTCATCGTTAAACTATAAACATTCTAGCGATGAACTCGACTCGTTCATCGATATAGCTGCAGCAACTCATAAATGCTTGCATTATATGTATTCTTGATAAACCATGGCGAAATGCGGTTCACGCATATCCATACCAGTCGAATGCAAGATCTTCCCGTTACTCACAAATTCCACGAAAACCGTACAATCGACCGTCGGATTCACTATCGATAGATATTTGGGTCCATATTGTGTAGACCAGTGAATCTCAATCACGACATCGCGGGGATGATATTTGAAACAAAACACTACCGCGAAAGTATGGTTAGAACTAGTACTTAGGACGACTTGGATCTAAACTTATTTAGTGGGTAAGGGTGACTTGTTCAACGATGCCTAGACTTATTTAGTGGCCAAATATGATTTAAGGAGTTGTCAAATCATACAAATACATCCAATTTAAACATGTTTAGTCGCCGAATACGTTTAGGGATCGTTGTGCAAGCCCGCTTGAGTGTGACTATACTTTAAGTTGTATCTTGACGTCTCTACATAGGTTTTTAATGATCAGGACAGGACAGGACAGGTAAACCAGGACAGTTATTGCGACATTTCGCAAATAATGTGTCCACGACAGCAAATTGTAAAGATAAAAATCATCTCATCAGCCAACAAAAAATATTTTTGAGAAACATTCCAAATGAAGGGCTTCTAAACCGTGAAAAAGCGTCCGAGCACAAACGCCCGACGAAGCGGAAACACGTCAACGCCACTTTAATTGAAAACTGAGAAAAAAAAACAGGACAGCAGATGAAATTAAACGCCCCACCCAACACTAGGTGAACTTGGAGACAAAAGGAAGAATTGGATCCGACAACTCCGTCCCGTTATTATTGTATAGGCGCTGGAAGTGTGGCTGGAACCTACACAATTTATAAATGTTTTTTCTTTTATTTTTCTGGATGTAGTCGCTTTTTCGTGTGTCGATTGGCGTTTGGTGTGTATACATCCGAGTCTATTAGTAATTTTAAAACAAAAGTGCACACCCATTATCTGTCCTTGTGTTGAAGTTGTAGCTGCTTGTTAATTCATCATAACCACTTTTAGAGTTGCTTATTTAAATTAAATTTGTGTTATTACTGGCAATTTAGGTTTATAGTATGTAGATATGTTTTTAAATTTATATAGATGCACCGCCGTCATGTGTTACATTTTGATCCTGTCTATACAAAGGTTGTCTGGAAGAGATCGCTTTTAGCGATAAGACCACCCATTGTACTAAATCTATTTGTAAGAATTATGTTCAGTATTTCACTTTGTACAATAAAGAAGTTATCTTATCTTACATTTTTTTATACTAGTTAAGATAAACAAAAATTTTTTGTATTTATCTAAACGAATATACGTTTTGTGCAGGCGCTCGACAAGATGGGTCACTCCGAAAATCTATGGGCAGGTCTATGTTCAGCAGTGGATGATAGGATGATGATGAAACGTATAAAGCTTCCGAATTATAGTTATACGATTACCGAGTTAACTCATTTATAAGTCTGCAAGTACTTTATCCTGTTTAAGATGCCTTTTGGCTATCAACTCTTTGGGAAATTGAATGAATTGAATTTTAAATTGAAGTCTGAGTTACTTGAACTTTATCACTAATATCTATCTTTATCCCGCTTCAGGCCACAACTCTCTATGAGGCAAATTCACTCCAACAATAAAGCTATGTATCCCAGCGCGGCTTTGCTTGCCATGTCACGGCAGGCAAATCCTAGCCTCAATGGATCGTGCAGATTTACGAGGGCCGACGAGACCCCAGCGGTCACGGCCATATATCAGCTGGATTGCGGAAGCAAGTGAAGATTGCCTCGCTCGTACTTAACCCTTGGTTTTAGTAATCATATCGCTAATAAAGTTCGATATCATATATTGAATATTTATTGCGACCTCCGTGGAGTCAAATATCGCCCTAATGTTAACCATTTTAAGTTACTGCGGATCAAGAATAGTATGAATTGTCATTAGGGCTTAAGTGCTACTGTTTTTAAAAACATAATAAACTAAATTTGGTTCTGATTTACATATATTAAATGTCATAAAATCCCACGTCTTCAAATGGTTCATTACTTATCTAGGTCGAAATAATGTTTTCAATTTTTAACACACTGATGCATTGGTCGTTGACATCTATACATACTGGGTTAATTTAATAGTATTAGCAGACATCAATGGCATCATAACATACTTGCATCAGGTAAGAGACAGTTGCAAATCCAAATAGCATTTTCAACCTAGATATGATCAAAAGCGTGAGAATCGCTGCGGATCACCACTACGCTAATGCGTTAGCCACGATGGGGTCAAAGTAAGTTATATCACCTCATATCGCCTCAAATACATACCATGTCATTCTGAAAATGGCTTATGAATGATGTTTATTTAATAATACTTAGATTCACAGTCACATTACCGTATACCATACATTTATTAACATAATACTGAACTTAAACCAAATTGAATCTTATGTAATACTAAACTTTTATAAATTTGACGCGGCAAAGTAGCCCGTAAACTTTAATATACCTATTATAACTAAATTTTTACAAAAATTATAAATTAAAAATTACAAGAAATGGTTTACAACAAAAAAAAATGTGTATTAAATTTTTTTTAAATATTTAAATTAATGAAGAAGTGCCCCTTGAGCTGCAATGTTTGCTTGATCGCATTTGGAGTGTGTGTGTGGGTGTGTGTTTATGTGTGTATAGTGTACCTAGTGTGTGTGGTGTGGGATGTATTTTATAGTGTTATGTTATGTTTTAACGTGTTATTATCAGATCCATTTGGGAATGGCAACATTTAAGCGTGTTTGCAGAAGACTCTAGACAAATTTGATTAGTAAAAGTGTATTTTCAAGCCATAACTGTACATGAATTGCGCACTTTGAGCGAAAAGTAATCGATGAAACGTTTATAAAGAAAAGCTTTTACACATGCTTTGGATCTGGGAACAAGTTCTGCCCTTTTATTATTTACTGTTATCCTGCACCCTAATAGAAAATCCTTAAAGCAGAACCTTAGATAAGAATGAAGCGACATTCCCATTGTTCTACACAACACATTGTTACTGCACAAACGTGACTGGCCGGTAAAGTTCGTTTCACATTTATCTATTGTATTAGGTCAAATGCGGACCTAAGGGCATGCGGGGTGAGCTCGCCTGGAATCAATTTGGCGAAGAGACCGAGAACTATGTCATGAGGTTATAGTAATCCGACGGGTTCCGTTACGCGGTTCACGCGGCATCGGCACCGTGAAATTACACAAACCAATCATTGATACTGGTGACTTTATTCCCGACCTCAGGGAAATGACCATTCAAACGATATTATACTTGATCTTTGACGGTCGAGACGTGTCTGGTCTGCCATTGTGCAGAATTGCACCGTGCTGTTTTTAATATCGCTTTAATACTGGGTAGGGTGAAACTATCACATATAAGTTACTACTTCTTCTTAGCGTTGCAAGAGTTGTACGTTTTAATTTATAGTATGTTGGACAGGTGTTCGGCCACAACAATAGCATTAGGCGAGGCGGTTATTAGGTCCTCCATCGTGCAGGTGTTCGGGCACAAAGGGCACATTAGCAAGTGCTGCATTGACTGCGCAGGATCACCGCAGTCGCACTGCGTTTATAAGCTACTAGTATTTAGTTACATTGTTTTGTATGTTTTAGAGTGAAAATTTTAATAAATCTTATAATTTTCATTGAATGCATCACGAAACCCTTTGGTCGTTAACTAAATTAAAGTAAAATAAATTGGTCCAGCGCGTGTCGGAACCACGTACAGTGAATTGTTTCGTAGTCAGTACGGCTGTATCTTAGTCATATTAAATTTAATTTTGCAATCGATTTTGGTCATTTTGTATGAACGTTATATAAACTGGTTACAAACCCGACTATAGACAAAAGTTGATCGACTACTGCTCGTAAACTAGTAGGTAAGTCTACTCAGCTTTGATAATTCTTCTTACAACTACAGTATGTACTATTATGGATATTTTTAACTTGTATGTAACGTTGTATATTTTGTAAACGGGCTCTTGTATCAAAAAAAGCGTTGAGGCCCCTATCATTTTTTGAAAGACCTATTTAATGTCACAACACAAGATGAGGTGCCTGAGTAAAAAAAACCACACCCCAACTTCCCTTTTAAGGAAGGATTTTTTTTACGATATAACTACAAATTCCTTTACGATTTGTAGTAAGAGCACTAAATATGCGGCATAAATGGCCATAATTTTTGATTGCGTTGGCTCCGAAGCTTGATTTTTGTACAGGTTCACGGGACCGCGTTGTCCTACGTATTTGTATTCATTTCAACTTGATATCTCCACGCGTTCCTACGCAACAAACAGTAAAATGGGAAATATCCATCGACGCGTTCAGCTTATACAAGGCAAAGGTCAATAAATGTTCACACAACTAACTGTAACAGACTTGGTACAACATATTTGCAACAAGCCGTTGAATTTTCAATCTTCTGAACCATATGTCTACGTCAGTGGAGCCCTAGAGACACCGCCAATCTCTGTGACGACGACACGCGATCATTACTGTAACAGGCGAATGACGGAGCTTGGGTGTAAGCTGTGTAGGAGTACTGGATAAGCAAGACCAGATAATATTGGACTGGTGCATCATAATGATCGGTTAAGGTAACATTTTCTTTAAATATTTGAACTGAAAACATTGCGTGTATTTGTTAGTATATACGTAAACTGGCATTTTTGGTCCGGCGGGATTGGAATTCACAATTTGCCTTTCATTGGCAGTCTAATTTTGATATAGTTACAAAAAACGATACTGGCGACAATAATACTACTTATACAATAATATCATATTAGATTTTTTTCAAATCCTATTTATTTTCCGCATTAAGTACATTTTAGAACCAATTTAAATGACGTCTACATCCCACGCTAAACGCATTCACAGGTTGTAACGGCAACCGACAGGTGAGTGAGGACATTACGAACCGAGTAAGCGATTACAACAGGACTACAAAGATGCTACCTTAGTTAGACGATTTGCGGTTCCAGGCAGAATAGGACGGTAACTGCTTGCTCATTTCCACTTCGGATTTAAAGCAAACCACAGCTACGTAAGCAGGACCGCAGGTAGTATAGGTAGAGAGTGCCGTAAAATTAGGATTAAAGATTTTAAGTATTTCGTACTTACAATTCTCAGCAATATTATGAGTGTGCGTCGCAGGCGGATACGGAGACAGATTGCAAATGCCAGTGTCACAGAAAATATCAGGTATATATCATCTCTACCGCCAAGCCTTCTCTCATGAAAACACCTTGATTACGAATCTGACTCCAGTCTCAACACAGATTTATTAGACACAAAGAACATTAGCACAACGATCTATTACGTTTATGACGTTCAAACGGGAAGCGTTCGAGCCTCTATTCTAAGGAACAACATTTAATGTCCGCAATGAAGATGAATGCAAGCCGCCTTGATGCAATTAAAATGGCATACACTTGCATACCAGCGAGCTAATCGCAGCGTTACAAACACACATCACGGCAGTAAGTGGGGCTTTCAACCGTCAACCGAGCAACCAACACGGAAGATGAAAAAAAGACGTTTCCGACTGAGTATCGCACGGCATATCTGTCTCAATGGAACAGTTGTCGTCTGCAACAATACAACTCGGTGAAATGCATGACAAAAAATTTATAAACACAATAACATAGCGTTCCGAGACCTTGCATTTCACTTTGTAACTGGGCTATGGTCGTGCCCGCTGATCCTGTTTCGCTCAAACATTTCAATTGCATCTTAAACTGTTATACCGTTGTGGGTACCGCTCCAAAACGAACCACCAAGAAAAGGAAAAAGAAAAATTGAATTTTATAGTTTTCAATAAGGTCATTTTGGAGATTTGTTTAGGAGAGGCGGAGTCAGCTACCGTGTTAGTGAACACTATTTGCATTTAATTTACATGCAAATAAGACACAAAACGGGTAGATACTATGTAAAATCCGTTGATTATTATGCTAAACGGGTAATATTTCATTTAAAAATGTGCTTTCTCGACAAAATGGTTTTCTATCGTAACGCGGTTGAATAAGTTTTCCCGCGGAGCATTTCTGTATCAACCTCGCATCAAACAACTCATAGGCATTATCTTGATAATGCTGCTGAACAAAAAGGTAGGTTGCTACCGCGAACACATATTACGCATACAATTTGAATAATTATTAATGTAATAGGAGTCCGCACTTCACGGCGCGCATTTGCTGAATATTCAATAATACGTGGGAAAATAATTGAAAATAACAGGATTCCGGATTAAATTTCAACATTTGTAAACAATGGCTCATGCCACCATACGTAACGTATAATTAGCAGAACTTCAACACACATCAATCATAACGTGTCTGAGAGAAGCGGGAGAGTACTTAATAAGAGAGTAAAATAAGATAGTGACTATCTAATTAAGCCTATCATAATTGTATGCAAACAAATTCGTTCTTACGAGTTCTAATGACTTGCCTAAAAAAGGTTTCTGCAGAATAACAGCGCCGAGCTGTCGATCGGTGGCGAGGCATAATGCTGAGCTGGAACCCATTTGCTGCAGTAGCACATACACATACTTGCCTCTTTTTAATTTTTCCCTGACTACATTGTAAATTTATTATTTCATTCTATTGTTTCTATGTTTGTTGTAATTTCTGTTTGTGATTTCTGATTGTATTGTGTGAATTTGTGTGTGTTATGGTAGCAAATAAATGTCTGTCTATGTCTATTAATAATAATATTGATTAAGTAGAAGCAAGAAACATATATCAGCACATGCTGAGCTCAGGGCTTTTCGCATAATCCTGTACATGGCAGCATTTCTCCATGCATACACTTTAATTGCCGTTATATACAATGTATTATTTTCCTCCTGTGCGTATATATTTTTTCATTGTGTACAATTATGTTCGTTTAAGTGTTTCGTTTGTTGCTTGTGTACAGTTTATCTCTTTTCTTTTCTTTTATATCTTCACCAAGAAGAAAACTCGAATCCATAGCCTGGGGTTAGTCGACGGATGTTGCTTAGTAGCATGTAGACCGTATCGACAAGCCGAGCCACCGACAAAACGACGCGTCACGCCCAACTGCGCCACGCAACATTGAAAATTTAAAAAAGAAATGGTAAAATGATGCGCGAAATTTCTTATCACAACGCTAATTGTTTACAGCGATGAAATAAATAAGACCAGCTAATGGATCTATAAGCACGTGTTGAAACTGAAAAAGTGATAATGTAAATTATAGTGTCATGTATTCATGTTGAGCGTAAGAAGATATAAACTAGTATTATAGAATAGAATAGAATAATATTTATTTGCAACATACAGATTTAACACATGAAAACAATAAAAAATAACAAATAAAGTAAAAAAGGACATAACACAAAACAAATCTAAATGTACTTATGCACAAAGTATAATTGCTAAATGGTCCTTAACTCAGCATGTGCTGGTTGCAACAACCAGCGCTGCTCTTCCGTTAAAGCCATTTTACTAGTTGCTAGGACATGTTTAGCACAATAAGACAGAAAATAAAAACAAACACAACAAAATAAAAAAAAATAATGTATATTACCTAATAGTATTTTATTTGTATAGCATTATCGATACTTACGAAAAATTCTAAGTCAAACATTCTCGTATCAAGAGGAAGGTTATGGGTTCGAGTCCCGGCCGGCTTGAACGTTTTTGAGACGGCTTTAAAAATCATAATATAACCTTTCAAGTACTTGCGTTAGATACATTTAAAACCTAACAGTTTAACGAATAAGCAATTAAACTAAAAATAAAATTAAAGTGAGCATTTGTTTAAATAGTGAAAACGATACAAAAACTAACCTAAATGCGTAAACAGGTGATTTCAATGAGGCGTTCACGTCTATTGAACCAGAAAAGTTTTTACCAATCATTTTGTAGGTAAATCTGGGTAAGCATAGCTAATTTTGTTTACATTCCGATGCTAAACTGCTTTCAATTAATGCACAAAACCGACCTACCTCACAAGGACTTACCTATCAATTAATGCACAAAACCGACCTACCTCACAAGGACTTACCTTTCAATTAATGCACAAAACCGACCTACCTCACAAGGACTTACCTATCAATTAATGCACAAAACCGACCTACCTCACAAGGACTTACCTATCAATTAATGCACAAAACCGACCTACCTCACAAGGACTTACCTATCAATTAATGCACAAAACCGACCTACCTCACAAGGACTTACCTATCAATTAATGCACAAAACCGACCTACCTCACAAGGACTTACCTATCAATTAATGCACAAAACCGACCTACCTCACAAGGACTTACCTTTAAATTAATGCACAAAACCGACCTACCTCACAAGGACTTACCTATCAATTAATGCACAAAACCGACCTACCTCACAAGGACTTACCTTTAAATTAATGCACAAAACCGACCTACCTCACAAGGACTTACCTATCAATTAATGCACAAAACCGACCTACCTCACAAGGACTTACCTATCAATTAATGCACAAAACCGACCTACCTCACAAGGACTTACCTATCAATTAATGCACAAAACCGACCTACCTCACAAGGACTTACCTTTAAATTAATGCACAAAACCGACCTACCTCACAAGGACTTACCTATCAATTAATGCACAAAACCGACCTACCTCACAAGGACTTACCTATCAATTAATGCACAAAACCGACCTACCTCACAAGGACTTACCTATCAATTAATGCACAAAACCGAACTACCTCACAAGGACTTACCTAAAGTGGTAGTGATATAAAATGAATGTAATAAGATTAACCGATCTCTTGAACATGACAAGACAATGAATCAAAATTGGATGATCATGAGAAAACAATAAACCAAGACGGAGTTCCTAGGCCGGCAAGTTCAAATGGATGAAATAGCAAGTATGTCATGCAATAAGATTTAATCACCTTTCTCGGAAGAATTTATTGCGTTCAATGTAGGCAGCAGAATCGACAATTTACTATTCCTTTTGTTTCGTTCATTGATCTAGAAAATGTATGAGAACGGAAGTCAGGAATTGGGTTTCACACATTTTATAATTTTGAATCAGCAAAATCTTAATTCTGTAATAAATTAACTTTGAATGGGTCAAGTTTATGTTCTCTACCTCTGTAAGGCTCTGTTTGTAAGTATACAAAACATTTCAATTTTAATTGCAACATAGTTTATACCAAAGAATTTTTTATTGACGACCTCCGTGGCGCAGTGGGCGTATAGCCTGGTGAGACGCAGGAGGTAGCTGGTTCGATTCCCGCCGCGGAACAAATGTGTGCATGGTCTTTAAACATGTGTTCCGGGTCAGGATGTTTTTCTATACATTATAAGTATTATATATTATTTTATAAGTATATAAGTATTCCATCAGTTATCTGGTTCTCATAGTACAAGCTCTGCTTAGTTTGGTGCTAGATAGCGCTGTGTGAAATCTCCACCAATATTTATTTATTTATTTATTGACTTTGGGCGCTATGTTTATTCTTACGTCCCTATAATTCGTGCATATATAATATTGATTAAGTATATATACGAAAACTTTCGTTTCAAATTGAATCATTAGATTTCCATATAGAATAAATTTCATTATATGTATAGCGGTGACATGGTTATCTCCATTTGAACGATCGGTTAAGTAGGCCTTGAGTAGCATGTTTATACAAGAAAGAACATTCAAATCTAAGCAAGCTGAACTTATAAATGTGCAGTGTAATTTGTATTTAGCGACCCAAGTACAATTACGCTGCATATTCTCTGCTAACAAGCTCTTCAGCAAACATGCTAAGAGGGAGCAAACGTCTTTATTTTTACGGGCAGTGCTAATACATCGGTACATGGTTGACTGCAACAAATATTACTGTTGACAGACGTATTTACGAGTGTGCATTTCCAAGCCTCCAAGGCAGAGCTAATAGACAGTCAGTCGCCAGCCATGTCAGCTAATAGACAACTGGTCAACAGATGCTCAATGTGGACGGGGATTATATGCACTTATCTCTCATCTGCATAAGACAAATGCAGGAAAGCGCAGCGCGTGCAGGCCACGTTCCAATGACCTACAATGTACTGCCTACATACTGCGGGAGAAACAAGAAACCTGCGATTAACCCGCGAGTATGATGCATGGCACGTAGAAAATTGCAACTATCCACAACTGATTTGATGACGAATCGTTTTCAATGATAGCTATATCAGTTAACTTAAGCAGGAATGAATCAGCATCGATATAGTCTATGACAGGACTATGTATGTCAAAGAAGTTGGTTTTTTTTTACACTACTTATATGGCAAACGACCATGCAGTCCACCAGATGTTAAGTGGCTACTGCAGCCCATGGATATCCACAAAGAACTCAAAACAAGCTATTATGTTGTCTTGATCTCTATGTGGATACGTTGTCATACTATAGGACTTAGCTGGTGTACCTATGTGCCAGTAATTACAGGAACATACCATTACCATCTAACCGGAACACAGCAGCACAAATACTGCTATTTGGCGGCAGAGAAAGGTAAGGCGGTGGTGCCCACTTCCTCGAGCTCGTTCACAAAAGCTCTAACACCAGTAACATATCTAGTAGTTATAAAAATTATTTACTCGATAACTTCACTGAATTTTGCATGTGTCTTGTGGCGAGAAAAGAAATGGCTACCATAATTGAAAACAAATAAAAATTCAAGGAGTAACTGTTGTAGCTGGTAAGAAATGCACGTACCTTTAGCCGATAGAATGTGGTAAAATATGGTAAAAGCGTTTTGATGCCAATCAAAAAGCAACCAAACGAACGGTAACAATCGTAAATACAAATTGAGTGTCCGGAGCTAAGCGTAATTCACCGGTAAATTGGTAAGAGTTCTGATTCCACATGAACACTTTTTATCAGATGCATAACAGAAGTTAATTTGATTTGTTAAGCAAGTACTTGTATTTTAGAGGCGATGAAGTGTGTCGACTACTATATGGCGATACTTTCGCACTTGAGTTAGAATGAATACTGCAACTTGATTACCAGCAAGTTAATAGCAATTGCTTGAGCTACTTTCACTATTTTCTTTAATAATGCCAGCGCTTAGACTTATTTTTTTAAAATTTTGCAACAAACTATGATGTGTTTCAAACAGCTTCAAACATTGATTAGACAAAAGTTAAACAATGCGTTATTCTTTCTTAAATTAACAAACTGTTGCTTATCTATTTACAAATCAGCTATCAGTTACACTGGAATTCTTACTGGACAAGTTCATGTCAATTCAATTAGAATGCCCAGTGGTAGATATCATTCGCCATTTATGATTGATACAGAGCTGTATTGAATCTGATATCGATATAAATTATTTATAGGCTTCCAGTGAACTTCCAGTTATCGTTACAGAACATGCAATAAAACCTTTCACTTTGATCCGACCTGATTTGCCCAGAATGTGTTTTGCTTCCGATAAGTGTGAAAGGTCAGCGCTCATCAAGCGCGTATGCAGATATACGAAACTTCAAGACGGTAGGTACTTTTTTAGATTAGACAGACGGACTTATACGTACTAAGTTAAATAAAGTCAAAATCTTTTATTCATTAAAATCACTTTGAAACGTCAATTTTACTACCTGTTTCTTCGCGACCAAGCCAGGAAAGAAAGGCAAGAAACAAGAGGTTGTTTTTTCTAAATGACCCGTTTAGAATACATAACAATACAGAAAATAAATTACGTCTAAATTGTAACATGTTGAACGAGTTGGAGCAATTTCAATCCCAAGCTTCTCTATCGTCTAAATAATCCGATATTTTATAGTAGGCTTTTTTATAAAGTTTTTGTTTAATTACGTTTTTAAATTTGTTATTTGTCAATTTTTGTACATCACTTGGGAGTTTGTTATAAAAGCGAACACCTTGCCCTTTAAACGATTTACTAACTTTATGGAACTCATGTCTAAGGTAATGTCTAAGGCAGTTATTTTATACAACTCTCTCCCCATTGACATGAAAATTATTGATAGTCCAATCATATTTAAGACTAGGCTAAAAAAGCTTTTGCTGGAAGGGTGTTTTTATTCAGTGGATGATTTCAAGTCACAATGCAATTCAAAATGATTTATTTATTCAATTAATTTATGACATTTTTCATTTTTTTAACTTGACTTTTTAACCTAAGTGCTGTTTTTGTGATTTTTAATGTGACTTGTGTTTTGAATTGTGTCGTTTTATTGATTGTTTTTTTTGTATTTAATGGTGATTATTTTTAAAATTTTAATGTATAGTTAGTACAAGTTAATGTATAACGTAGTTTCAAATACAATTGGTTAATTGTTTTATGAACAAAAATAAAAAATAAACAACAATGAAGCTGAAGATGTTATGTATATAGATATAAATCAGTATATCAATCAACTTCAACAAACAGTAGTCACACAAGAATGCGATGCAGAAAAACGAGTGCGAGGGTTCAGCGCTCGGGATCTCTACTATTCCCGACGGGTTCCCACAACCTCTTACGATAGTAATAACACATTTTACAATAACAAATCATTTTACACATAACGAGGTTTAAATAAAATAAAAAAAATGTAACAAAAATAGGTATAGGAGATCGGTCGCTCTGGAAATCTATGGGGGGGAGGGGGGGCTATGTTCTGCAGTGGACGTCCTGTAGCTTTTTTTTTTTTTATACATTATAGGCTTGCGTTTGACCACGATCTCGCCTGATGGTAAGCGATGATGCAGTCTACGATGGTACACTCTTGCCTAGAAGAAACCTACTCACTCGTGACTTAAAGATACCCAGGTTGTAGCTATCAGGAAACACAGACTCTGGCAAGGCGTTCCACTCTTTGAAGGTGCGCATAATAAAGGTCGAAGAGAACCGCTTTGTGCGAATGGGAGGTATTTCTACCATATAGCGGTGGCGCACCGCAGAGCGTCTGGTTGTCCGAGAATGGAGATGGTGGGATTAGGTTGAAAAGTTCCGCCGGACGCTCCCCGAAATGTATTCGATAAAAAACCGAGAGGCTAGCAACCTTTTGTCGATGCTCCAGACTGAGGAGCCTTGCATCAACTAGCTCATCGTTGCCAATGAGCTTCTTTGCTCTTCTTTCAATAGATTCCAGAGCTTCAAGTTGGTATGATGATGATAATGATCTAGGAAAAATAATTACATATGGGTCGTATTTGATTGTTTATTCTGTTAATGAGAACAATTAGTTATCATAGTTCAATTTCGACATGGTGTACGCATACAATTTACTTACATGAAACCTTTCGGTAAGCAGCTAAGAAGTGCACGTACCTACTTTCTGATCACTGTAGTAGGTACACACGGCTACACATCAAGCTATACATATCTAGTATAAGGTGACCTCTCATTTTACGAAAAGCCTACACAATGCGAGGTCAGCTTATATTGGAAGTGTATAGCTTGATATGTAGCCGTGTGTACAATCGGAGCAATTGCAGGCACGATTCGAATTTCACCTAATTTGGGAATATGTGCGGATAACGGTAGGTAAAGTGCCAATTTCGTAAATGCCGTGACAGCTCCCCAAATGGTAGCCCACGATTGTCTTAGTAAGTAGGTACCGTTTAGAACTTTAGACCATATCCGATTTGCTTTCTATTTGCAATTTCCACAGATGTTAACTTAAAAGCTGAAATGGAATGTTAAACGTTTGTAAAAGCTTTCGTTTAAACATTTACAATTTCTTATTTGGTAATTGATACCACCCATTAGTGGTGAGCGATGAACTAAAAAATAAATTGATGTCATAACCTTATAACGACGTAGGAGCGTGATAGCGTGGGTAAGAATTTTTTATTTATAATCTTGTGGCAATCATTATTATTAAAAAAAATAAGATAAGTGAATAAATAAATATTGGTAGACATTTCACACGGCGCTATCTAGCCCCAAACTAAGCAGAGCTTGTACTATGGGAACCAGATAACTGATAGAATACTTACATACTTTTTTTTTTGTAAATACATACTTATAATATATATAAAAACATCCAGACCCAGAACAAATATATGTAGATCAACCTAACATACACTTGAGAGCAATAAAATCGCACATCCGCACATTTTTACTTAAAAGTTAAATTTTTTTTTATTTGGAGCTTACAGCAAATTAAAATCAAATTAAATTAAAGTGCATAATCTAGGCATTCGCAGAACTGATAAAGGGTTGACATTTACCTTTAAAAACAACTCATTAGCAACAAAACAATAGACCCCCTTATGTCGCTCGATCCAGGTAAGGCCGGCGGCGGGATTTATCGCAGGTATAAAAGAGTGCATATTGAGGGAATGGTCATCATTTGCATACCAACGTACAGTGTGAAAGGTTCTCTATTGATATTGGCTTCAAACGGAACACGAAAATGGATACTACACCAGAAGTAGCCGCTCAAGTGGTTGCTCTTGTTGAATCGGGGCTTAAGCAAAGTCAAGTGGCTCGACAATTGAGTTTGAGCCGATTTACCGTTCGGCGTGTATACCAGAGGTATCAAGAGACTGGTGGCTACCAACGGCGACAAGGATCGGGCCGTCCCCGTGCTACAACAGAGCGTGATAACCGCTTTCTTATAACGACATCTTTAAGAAATCGTCGTTTGAACGCAGTTCAACTGGGCCAACGACTTCAAGAAGTTCGTGAAGTAGAAGTTAGCCGGTGGACAGTCAGAAGACGATTGAGAGAAGGTGGCCTGACTGCACACAGGCCAGCAAACGGGCCGAAATTGACCCCAGCCCACCGAGAAGCCCGCCTTCAGTTCGCTCGAGACCATTTGAATTGGACCGAAGAGCAGTGGAGTGCAGTCCTGTTCTCTGATGAGTGCAGGATGTGCTTGCATGGCAACGACGGACGGGGGAAGGTGTATCGGGAGAGCGATTTGCCCAATGCTGCATAACAGAACGTGTCGCCTATGGCGGTGGATCAATCATGTTTTGGGGAGGCATGTCTATGGAAGCAAAAACCGAGCTTGCCTTCATCACCGGACCGAATACTGGTCGCCAATCAAGAGGATTGACTTCCATACGATACATTGAGGAAGTACTCGAGAGCCACGTCGTACCTTATGCTGGGTTTATCGGCGAAAACTTTCTGTTTATGCAAGATAATGCAAGACCGCATACTGCTGGCATAGTGATCGAGTACCTTCAAGAGGTGGATGTGACCGTTATGGAGTGGCCAGCTCGAAGCCCAGACCTCAATCCCATCGAACATCTATGGGACGAGCTGAAAAGAAGAGTTCGAGGCCGAGATGCTCCTCCATCGACTCTACAGGAGCTGCAACAGGCGATCGCAGAGGAATGGGAGGCTATTCCTCAAGACTTTATCAAAAGTCTAGTAACATCAATGAAAACACGGATGGAGTCAGTGATTCAGGCTAGGGGAGGGAACACTCGGTATTAATAACAAACTTTTAATTAATTTTATCTTTTAATTTCATAACTTTGACACCAATACTTGAATAAAGAATTTTTTACTAAACATGCATTTTTGTTATTGATCCACAAAAGCATTTTTATGTAATGATTGAAAGACAAATCAGATACCACTGGATAGGTATTAAAATAGACTATGAATCTGCATTACAGAAACATAATATTTTTTTTTTTTTTTTAGTTATGTCAAAAAATCATGAATGTGCGATTTTTTTGCTCTCAAGTTTATGTTCCGCGGCGGGAATCGAACCCGCTGCCTCCTGCGTCTCAGCCGGCTATACGCCCACTGCGCCACGGAGGTCGTCATACTTATACAGTTAAAATTAAACATATCATTGATCAAAATGAATAATTTGAAAAATCATTAGAGTTACTCATGGATGTAATCCTCTAATAGAACCTACTTCACGCCCATGAAAAAAGATAAAGTCGTTCAAATTATAGCGAACGATCAATTAGGCATCATTATAAAGCAATTTGTAAGGTGCTTCTCGAAGAAAGTTCGAGTGAATGCGTCGCGTGCTTAACCGAGGTCAGAAATGTATCATGCAAGGCCAAGTCCGCTCTAGCAAGCTGAGAGTTTAGCAGAGCGGACATCATAAGTCATAGTTTTTTTTTATATACTACTTATATGGCAAACGAGCATGTAGTCCACATAGAATTCAAAACAAGCAAATGTTGTCTTGATCTCTATGTGGATACGTTGCTATACTATAGGACTTAGCTGGTATGCCTATATGCCAGTAATTACAGGAACATACCATTACCTTCTAACCGGAACACAGCAGTACAAATACTGCTATTTGGCGGCAGATAAAGATAAGGCGGTGGTGCCCACTTCCTCGAGCCCGTTCACAAAAGCTCTACCACCAGTAAAAACATATAGTAATACATAGTAACTTGTTATCAGTCATATTCTGTGCATGAAAAGTCTCCTCAAAGGCCTTCTGATTGCAGTAAATTTTGCTCCATCCATGCATTGTCTTATCTATTCTAGCCCAGTAATTATTTCTGTTTGTGTGGTTCAAAATATTCTATTTTATTCTGAATATCTCCTATAGGTACATACATAGACGTACATTCGAAAGGGTAACCATGATGACCGTCTAGAAGAAATTGCCATGCTCCTACATTTTTTATATTTTTTTGAAAAATTGAAAAATATTTTATTTAGCAACAAAAAGCACCATGACCAATAATTTTAAAACAGATAATTTTTAAATGAACTTATTGTTGAGAGGGCTTAATAACTAAAAGGTTTAGTCGGTGGTCATCACACTAGGCCAAGCCTGTATCGTGAAGTTATAGGATCTGTAGATGGAACAACCATATGGCCCACCTGATGTTAAGTGCTAACCATTGCCTATAACAAAGTTATGCCTCGGTTCGGTATTAAATGAGGATAATTGTGCCGTTTTTTCATTCAATATTGGAATTAACATAATATATAAAATAAAATAAAATTTAAAAGCCTATATTTATAACTCTTGTATTTATGTATAAGCTGCCGCCTGTATAATGTTTGCATTCATACTTTTGGTAACATATTGTAGACGGTAATTAGGGTGGGTGGGTCGGTTGTGACTTGTGTGTGATTGTGTACCTATAAAATTATGTTTAAGTAAAGGTGACGGGATTTTTTAAGGATTTATATAATTTGTAGCGGCTCGAGTGTCTCTAAGCACCGCGACAAATCTTTAAGGTTTTACAGTGCTTTATGTATTAGGGTTCCTTACCTTAAAAGCTGAAAAAAGGAACCCTTAAAAGATTACTTTCCTGTCCGTCTGTCCGTGTGTCAGCACCGATTTTCTCAGGAACGGGTGAACCTAGCAAGTTGAAATTTATACCAGATACTGAGGTCTACAGTCCATATTAGGTGTATTAATAGGTAAAAAGATATGGGCAAATTTAGATTTTCGCGAAAACTTGTAAGTTCCAAAATTTACCTTAATTTAATTTTTTTTTATTTTTCGGAATTTTCCCTTTACTTGTACTGTAAGACCTTGCTTTTAGCCATAATTGAAAATTCTTGAAAATTGATTTAGAGGACTAGCTTAATCAGCACCAACCTCAAATAAGGTAAACAAATAAAATTGTGCTATTGAATAAACTAAATATTTCAGTGGGGCTCCCATACAACAGACATGATTGATTTGCCGTTTTTATAGTACGGAACCCTTCGTACACGAGTCCGACTCGCACTTGGCCGGTTTTTTTACTATTATTATGTAACCTTTTGTCGAACAAATAATAAATAAAATAAATCAAATTTTCTTATTTTACTTCCTAACTAATCTTGCACTAAAGAAGGAGCGTAAAGCTTTTCTGATATTTCTGTCTCAACTTGCACCTTGTCTGCGCTCACCGCTTACCGCTAAGCTTGTACTTATGGTCGAGTAAAACCAGGCATTTGATTAATGAACGGTGTGTGAAATTGAAATAGCTCTTGCATTTCATACCACCTAAAAGGCTACATTATGCCAAGAGCAGCGTCTAAACACACAATGAGGTTATTATTCAAAATGGCTTTGAATGGATAATGGTGCAGTTACGACGGATCGGTATTTTATTAAAGAGCCGCTGTTTATAGCTCTACGTAGCTTTGCTAGTAGTATTCTAAGGTTAATTACAGGGTTTCTTCCTGGTTCTTTGGTTTATCTCTTAAATGACATTTTACAACAAAGGCCACTGGCGAGGTGGGCGTGTAACATACTGGGACGCAAGATCTTTTCGATCCGCTGCGGGACAAGTGATTGCTTGATCTGCAAATATTTATTCTGGGAGTTCTGATACTTGATATACGTAGTTCCTAATACCATTGATACAGGGATTTAGAGGTGTAGGGGAGAATTGTTTAAGCGACTGTTAGGAGTGGTTGTTATTTATTTTCTAGTGATCGTAAAAACAATCCCAAAACTATTTTTTTTAATCACACTAATATTATAAATGTGTATGTTTGGATGATTGTTTATTTGTTTGTTTGTTTGTTACTCAATCACGACGTAACGGCTAAACCGATTTCGATTAAATTTGGTGAATACGTAGGTTATAACCTGGATTACCACATGGGCTACCTTTTATCCCATAAATCAACTGATTTGACACTCCATTTTTAACCCATGGCAACTGCCATGGGTTAAAAATGGAGTGTCAAGTTGCAACAGCGAGTTTAGATTTATTTCTAGGTTACCTACACATTTAGTAGTGTAACGTGTACGAAGTCGCTCACAACAGCTAGTAGTAGTATATTTTAAGGGACTGAATCAATTACAAGTTTTTATCATATTCCGTCCCTATTTAATATTATGCTTTTATCGAAACAATACACAAGAACCCTAACAGATTTAATTCTATGATTGATTCGAGACTATAATTTCGGTTTAAAATTACAGGTGAAATCGTTCGAATGATTCCGGCCACGATTTATCAATTGTGGTCTAGTAAAATGATTTAACGTTAAGGTGGCCCTTTCTCTCTTACTTACATGCTTTCGTTTTAATGTTTTTTTTAACGTATCTAAAAAGTAATTACAATCAATCGCATTTTGGCAAAATTTAAAATGGCGATTCAGTAAAAACAATAATATAAGTCTGAATGTGTAATATAATAACAGAACATTGTCACATCAACATACAACACATCCTTTTTTTTGTATTGTAATACACAGAGTTATGTTTTTGATATGTATTTATGATTTTTGTGGAATAACAATCTAATTACAATCATGTGCTTAAATATTTAATAAATAAATTCAATAGCATAATCCATCATTTAAGAGGTGTCTCTGAGCATCTTAAATAATAATAATAATCTTAAATGGATCGACATGAAAAGTTTTATACTATATATTAGCTAACCCTTAAGCTTCGCACGCGTAGTTTTTTAATAAAAACATTATCCTCCTTCTCCGCAGTTGGGTAAAAAGTAGCCTGTGTCACCCGGAGATAGTGTAGCTTCCCAACAGTGAAAGAATTTTTTAAAACGGTCCGGTAGTTTCGGAGCCTATTCAATACAAACAAACAAACAAATCTTTCCTCTTTATAATATTACGAAAATTTTTGTAGATATTGATATGTTCTTTAATATTGTAGAAAATACTTGTGTTCTATCATCAATAGTTTCCGCAGCGCATGCGACGAAAGACGTTTTAGGGCACTTTTTTACACCTTGGGTTACGTTACTTAAGTTTTAGTAAGGATCCCTAATCTTTTCTAGCAATAAATATAGCCTATGTCACTCAGGGTGTAGCTTTCCAATGGTGAAAGAATTTTTGTAATCGGCACAGTAGTTTTTGAGTTTATTCATTACAAACATACACACAAAAATACAAATCTTTCCTCTTTATAATATTAGTATAGATATATATATATATATATATATCTAGATATTCGGAAAAAAACATGAATTATAATAGGCTAGTATAGGCTAATTATTAATAGACTATAATATGTATAGGGCTACTATGGCTATTCGTCTTAACGGGATCCCGATGAATGGATCAATAAAAGTCGGTTCGCAGCATTCCGTCTAATTAGTTGAAACTATCCCTATTACAGGCCGTCAAGAATTTCGTCATTACTGTTGGCGCTTTAGTAATTCCCAACCATTTATTAGCACCACGCTGGCGCCCGCGCCTTTAACCAAGTGTTTGTTAATGCGCTTGCATTGCAGTTTATCCACTCTGACTTTTGACAGAAAATAAAAACTATAGTAAAACAATTTTTGCGAAAATCTATTTTTCTATGTGAAATATGTTTATTCAGTCAATGGAATATGTTAACTTTACCATGTATTTATATTTATGAAACTGCCGTGTTCGTAAGAAAACAAATAGAACTATACGAATATGACAAAAATCCGCGAAGACAGACATATCTAGTGCTTCCAGTACCAAGATTAGAAATATACAGGAAAGGCCCATATTATACGTCAATTAAAATATACAATAAAACATTTAATATAAAGCTTAGAAAGTTAGTTATTAACAAATTCTATTATAATTTAAGCGATTTTTTGAAGATAAGTTAATATAATTAAGTTTATTTTTCTACGTATGATAATATATTTTTTTTTTCGAATCACTTATCTCACTGTTGGCCTCTGAGGCCGTTGCAGCTTAACCGAGCTTTTGGCGAGCGCAGAAGGCGCTCAGCCCTATAATTTTATTTTTTTGATGAGGCAACTAGCGCAAGGGCACCACTTAGGTACGAACCTCGGCTTGGGCTTTTGCCGGGACGGGGATAGGAGAGAAACGCTCGGGTACGTGCTTGTACCTCGAGTAGGCGGCGACTAAAGGGACTCGTCGACCTCGCCGGCGAGGTCGGTGTATTTGTGGAGTGTTTGCTCTGTCGGGTCTCCGAGAACGTGTCTCGGACGACGGAGGGTTTATGATAATATTAGTTCGTAATGAATAGCTTTATGCTGTTTGTTTACCCTCGCCACGCCCTTACAGGGTACATACAGATTAATTTTATGAAACTTGTACCTAATGTATGTTGCATTGAAATACACAAATAAATATAAATTGACAATTTACGTGAAATATTAAGTATTGACTCAAGAAAAATAAGATACTTTTACCTTTACCTATGTTATACGTCCAAACACTAAACCACATTAGCACATCTTTTCATTTTTATGTTTTACCATTTTGTATTAGAAACACATTTTCAAAGACAAATTCGCAGAAAAGGGATAAAATCTTGCTTTGTGTCCGTGATAATTTCACAAATTTGCGGAGAAAGGGTAAGTTAAAGAGAATCAGACTGAATATTTTAAAAATACTGCAAGACTACGCGTTGAGTAAACGCCATTATTCACTTCGCACAGTTAGCGACAAAAGTTGATAAACAGTTCGGCCCCCTTATTACCTAAGCTAAATTGCTGTCGTGTCGCTATCGCTAGTCAGGCCATCCCTTTCACATTGTATTGTACGTGTGAAAGGGATGGCCTGACTAGCGATATCGACAAGACAGCAATTTGGCTTAGGTAATACGGCTGCGGGATTTTAAAATACACATATAAAAATATCGCGTTTTACGTCTTGTCTAATTTTACAACAGTTAAGTATATCAAGGGTATACATAATGGAATTTTCCAAGTGATTACCATATAAAGTTATACATAATAATATTATCGTTAAGATATGTATCTAAATCGAATCCTTTTGATGGTTCATAAAACTGGAAGTAGCAGATGTATTATGGTTTAATCATACTTTCTTTATTTATTCTTTGATGTAAACGCATAAACAAAAGACAGAAATAGGGTATTATGTACTTACAACGTGTACAGCATTGAAGCTTAGGCTCGTTCAACATAACCTCGATTAAAAAGAATTAAATATCCTAAAAAGTTATGTCGCTGAATGGGCAATCAAAACCAGTTTTGACAATTGTATTGTTTCCATGAAAAATTGCAGTTTTGATAGGAATGCCAGGCATTGCTCGCTAAACAACTCTTCAATCGTTGCAGTGCAAATGAGAAGCGCCTTTGGGTAAACTGAATGCAGTAGGTACATATGTACGCGTAAACAGAAAACAGCCTGCGCTCCCAACCTAGGTAGACATGGATACACATCAAGCTACACATTTCCAGTATAAGCTGACCTCTCATTCTACGAAAAGCCTACACAATGCGAGGTCAGCTTATATTGGAATTAATAGCTTGATGTGTAGCCGTGTGTACATGTTTACCATGTTCGATTCAGTTTGATCCTCAGATAAACCTACGAATGCAGACGTTAGTGTGTAACAAGTTACGCAGCAATACGACGTATTTGAGGATGTGATCTTGTTAGAAAACTTGTTAATACCTACATAAACAAATAGGTTTCACTCTCAATTAAGAGAGAATATTTTAATGCAAACGGCGTCGTAGAAAACTGAAAGCAAAAGTTTTCTATGTCACATCTTCTACAACTGAATATTTGAATGGTTATTCCAAAATGTTCTTTAAAATTTGTGCAATAATTAGCATTCGATGACAGACAGTTACCAAGCTTGGTTCCAAATCTACAAAGGTGCCAATGGGACTTTTTTTTTTAAACTAAATATATCATCGTTTGACCACAATCTCACCTAATGGAACGCGATGATGTGGTCTAAGATGAAGCACGAAGATCTAGAAGAAACCTATTCACTCTTACCTTAAAGAGGCCCGGATTGTATTCTTTAAACAGACGATGGCAAAGCGTTCCATACCTTAGCTGTAAGCATCAAAAACGTAAAACTAAAACGGTGTGTGCGAATGGGTGGTATATCAACTAGGTACGGATGGTACTGAGCCGTGTCCTTTGATGGAAAGGAGATAGCGGAACCAGATCGTAAAGTTCCTGGGCACATTCCCCGAAATGTATTCTGTAAAAGATCGATAGGCTATCAACTTTACGGCGGTGTTCGAGACTTTGGGTCTTAGCCTCCGCCATATATTGCTCACCTATAAGCCTAAAAGCCCTACGTTCTATCGAGTCTAATTCTAAGACTTTGTCCAACTTGTCTTGTATTTAGAAAACAGTAGGACTTGTGGAAGTAATCACATTTTACCACCAACTCGTACTACTCGGGCACAACAACAAGAACGTTTGGTTTCCCGTTTTAGAAACGCTCTCAATGGAGATGTGACTGCTCACGCACGGCCACCTGCCTCACTTTCGGTTTCGGCGCAAGCATTCATTGTATAGTATAGGACTTTGTCACGACGCACTTGTCATGAACACTCACAAAAACAAAGAACTCAAAGGAACAACTTTTTCTGCGGTCAATTCAATCTCCTGAAGACATTAGTGTTAAGCAAAAACTGACAGAACCGGATAGCGAGATGATCACTTCATTATGAGCTTAATTGTATTATTAAAACGTAGCCTCCTTATTCATAATCATTCAATAAATATATTCTTTGTAAGCTAGATGACTATGGAGTGTGTCATAGATAAATAAATATTGCTGGACACTTAACACAGCGCTATCTAGCCCCAAACTAAGCAGAGCTTGTACTAATGGAAACCAGATAACTGATCTTAAATACATTTTTTTTTGTAAATACATACATAAAATATATAGAGAAACAACCAGACCCGGTACAAATATTTGTAGATCATGCAAACATTTGTTCCGCTGCGGGAATCGAACCCGCTACCTCCTGCGTCTCAGCCGGCTGTTCGCCCACTGCACCACGGAGGTTGTCAAATGATGTAAATACTTTGTAAGAACGAGGCAAATTATTTAATGACAAAAAAAATTCTAATGGGTATTAATAAAACGATAAATCTTAACATAGAAAGAAGGTAGAGATCGTTCAAATTGAAGTTCGTCCAAACAACGTACTCGTAAGTAAGAAAGCAGAAAGGTACTCATAGAGGTGATTCATTTTGAGGTAGGTAGTTTTATTGCAATATGAGATCATACTTTGTCATACAGTTATACAGCTATATAAATTGTTCTAATGATGTGATAGTTCCGGAAAGAGTTGCAAAGTGAGTTCAAACGAAGACAAGACTCTAATGACAGCTGTGGGATTGCATGGCGGCTATCAATTTTCTCAAAATAAATATTTCCTCTAAGCTACGCGGAAGCCACCATGTTATTTCAACAGGCGGCGCAAGGCATTAGCTAACCACAGTTCAAAACAATCAGCTGGGACATTCACGTTTATCGCATTTCTCTGAGGAGAGGAGGTAAAACGTTTTTTTTTTCATAACGGGTAACCAGACCTATTCAGGGTCACCTTACTTCAATGTTTTATCTGAGCGTACGCCGGTCGATCACGAAATAACTTATAAGATTACGAACAAACAAGTTCGTTCGGTTTTAGCTATACATACTTTTACAAAATTGTTATAATAATTAATCCGGATTCACCCGCCTCATTAGTAGGGTACCGTACCCAAAGGGTAAAACGGGACCCTATTACTAAGACTCCGCTTTCTGTCTGTCTGTCTGTCCGTCTGTCACCATACCAGGCTGTATCTCATCGTGATAGTTAGACAGTTGTAATTTTTACAGATGATGTATTTCTGTTGCCACTATAACAACAAATATTAAAAACATATGTATATTTAAGGGGGCTCCCATACAACAAACGTGATTATTTTGCTCGTTTTTGCTCGATATTGATAACGGCAACAGGTAGACGCTTGAAATATTCACAGAATATTTAGTTAGTTATATATTCACTTTAAAAATAATTAATTAAATTAAAATAAAACAAATATTTTAATTGGGCTCTCATACAACAACTGTGATTTTTTTTTCGTTTTTGCTCGATATTGTTAACGGCAACAGTTAGACGCTTGAAATATTCACAGAATATTGAGTTATATTATCTACTATAAAAATAAATAATTAAATTAAAATAACATTAACATTTAAGGGGGGCTCCCATACAACAAACGTGATTTTTGCAGTTTTTATAGATAATGGTACGGAACTCTTCGTGCGCGAGTCCGACTCGCGCTTGGCCGGTTTTTTTAGTTCTATCCTAAATTACTGGTGACGGTAACGACACAAAAAAAAACAGGTGAATCTTCAACATCTCACAAGCTTTACCGATTGACCGAACATATTAAATACATTTAGGATGCACAACGTTTATTTAGTTAAGTTATTTATTTGTATTTCTTTGTTTACAGGTAAGTGGAGATTCCTCAGACTTTTCACGGTGAATATTATCTGGTAGAATAAAATAGTATTAATCTCTCTAATAGTTTCAGTAAGATATTTTCTTGTTTGACTCATCTGTGTTTTAAGTTATGTGTCTGCTCGTTTTTTAACCTCTAATGCAAAAAGAGCCTATTATTTGACATACCAATTTGGACACGTTTTTTTATAGAAAGCTAGTCTAACCGGGGTGGTTCTTAGCTTTGTGTGTTTTAAACCCGACGCAAAACGAGTCGGGGCCGGGATATTTTTGTTTCTTAACTTATACTTTTCCACTGCTGGGCAAAGGTCTCCCCATATACCTCCATATCTGACGATCACTCGCCACGTCCCACCAGCCATCTTGCATCGAGGTCGTCATGCCAACGCCATTACTAAATTATACTTGTTTATATAAATGAAAAGATTTAACGCGCCGGCGAACCCTGAGCGCAACTTCAATTCGGCCGCGTCAAAAACTTCGGCCTGAATATCGCTATCCCTATTTAGTGAGGAAGTTTAGCCACACAGAGCGACAGTGATAGCAATAGAACGATTCTAAATTTGATTAGATTTTGACCGTGTTCCGTAATACCAAAAATGATGACTGAAAACTTGTTGTATTTTTCTCATTGTGTTGTTATTCTGTAACTAGACGATATAATCTATGTTCCCATGACTAGGATACGTAAGATGTTGTTGTTTTTAATACGAAACAATTAGGTTGAAAACAGGTCTTTTATGACGTAAAAACATGCAGAATGCGATACGCTTCTATTTCATTTTAGGTAAGTATTTTGATCTAATAAAATTTTGATAATAGGTTGGGAACCTAGATAAATACTATTAAAATTAAAATAATACCTTAATAAGGTGGAAATATGCTCCAATTAGAAATGATCTTGGTAGTACATGTTGTATGGGCGATTGTCCCTCCGGTGTCCCCTTAATGTCCGCTGCATTTAGATAAAATTAAACTTATTATACTATTTCCATTTCTTTATTTTCTCGATGACAGCTCCTTTGAAAACTTGAACGAGCGTCTTTTTTACATTATGTATGCATTATTTTATAAAAATATGACGCTTACGCACGTACAAGGTTATACCAGAGTCGGAGAAACTGATAGGGATGGAGCTATCGATAAACGTAACACGATAACAGACCCGATATTTTTTTACAAAATGTAAGAAACTAAACTACTGCCGGATACTTTTGTACAAATTTAATTATAACTATTAGTACGAGTATATTTCATTACAAGATGTTACACGTATTAATTCTTGATTGTTAATGCCAACTTCTTTAAAATTTTCGAAGCTGTTGTAAAATAAGTAGGTATAGGTAGGTACTCGACAATCAAACGAAATAATTATAACGACAGGTAATTTTTATTTATTTATTTTAATCAAAATCTGATGAATCGTCACTGTCACTCGATAAGCTCTCCCCAACATTTATTATAAGTTCCTGTACGATTATTATCGAATGCCACATGAATTTCCCAATCCCAATACGTTGTATTTGTCTTTGTTCAAAATATAATAAATATATGCGATCGATATCATTACTTATTTGGTCACAACACTGCAACTATCAAATTAGAACTGTCATCGAGAAAATAAATTATGTAGTACTTAGTATTCTCACAAACTAGTGACTGAATTAGCTGCACTATTATCGCACAGCTCGGCCGCAATCATCGCGAAAGGGCAATTTCCTGGGCTCTGTTAACTTAAAGCACGAGCCCCGAGATGAAGCCGCGGTCGTGGCCTACGGAACCATACTATAAATCACAATAATGATACTACCATAACCATAATCCGTTGGAGCATTCATTGTTCACGAAAACAGTACATAGTTCTGGCAAAGTTTATATGATTGATGCCTGTATTATTAGGTGATACAAATTGCGTAACCGCACCGCGAGAAAGCATCCGCAATTCTTTCCGCAATTCCGTTCACGATTTAGCGATTAGTGGTACCGACCGTCCTTTGCAATATTACTTCTTCACACTTTTTGTAATTGACGCGCACGTGTAAGCTCAAGTCTACCGGATCCGAAAACCCTAGAGACCATCTCTCATGTTTATTCATGCCAAGTGAACCGAGTATTGTAATCAATGCAGTTTAATTGTATCAGGTTCCGTGGAAAGCTAAGAAAAGCGAATGTTCGCTTTCCATTCGGTCCCTTTCAACTTTCAGCACAGCAGAAATAGTAGTCCTAACATCCAAAGTTTCACTACGAGTCGATACGCAAGCGACATTGAAACTTGAAGGAACCACGCTAGAGTTTAATTCATTCCGATTTTACAAAATTAGAATAGTGCGCGTCTGGGGAACATTGAATGTAAGCGGTAAAGCTTTATTTACTTTGGGTGCTGATTTAGAGAGATACATGCCTGCCTTCGGCCCCTTTCGAACGGTTAGCACGTACACTGGACGTGTTGTTCCTACGTTTATCTTTTGCATCGGCTTGGTGACTCCACTTAACCCAGTTGCCTAAACGTTTCCGTGACGCGCCGGAATTTGTACCACATTTAAATAATCGCGACCTTCACTGTCTCCTTCGGCAAGAAGTTGGAGAAAAACTTGAGCAACTGAGCGAAATGCTCTCACTTTTTATTTGATGATAAAACGTCTGAATTTTAGGGTTCCTTAGTCGAACTCGAAACCCTTAGTTTCATCATGCTCATCTGTCTGTCCGTCCGTTGCGGCCGTTTCACTTGGAAACTCTGAGTGCTTGGCATGACGATACGTTTAGTAACGCCTAGTAAGTTATGAAATCCCTATAATGTATGTAAAATGGTGTGATTTTTTTTTACGTACGCATTATCTGGGGTATCATTGAATAGGTCTTCTAAACACTATGAGGTTTCCTTAATACTTTTTTTGATACAAGAGTCAGTTTGCAAAATATAAAGCTTTAAAGTGGCCTTTTTTCATCGTGTGTCCTATCAGCTAAACCACAATTCCTGTATACCTTATTATTTCTGTACCATTCCTGTATATTATAGTATTCATAATAGCAGCACGAATACTGTAGTCGTAAGAAAAATACACAATATTGTACTTAAGTTAATAATTTACATGCAGTGGTCGATCAACGTATGTCTTTTTTTATAAATTATTGGTAAATTATTGGATCTCGCCTGATGGTAAGCGATGATGCAGTCTACGATGGTACACGCTTGCCTAAAAGAAACCTATTCACTCGCGACTTGAAGACCCTTACGGACTCAGGCAAGGCGTTCCACTCCTTGGCGGTGCGCATAATAAAGGTGGAAGGGTACCGCTTTGTGCGTATGGATGTGAGGTATGTCTACCATCACGCGGTGGCGTCTGGTTGTCCGAATAGAATGGGGATGGTGGGATCAGGTTGAAAAGCCCCGCAGCACACTCTCCGAAACGTATCCGGTATCCACGTATGTCTGTAGTTGGGTTTGTAAACAGTCCCTATAACATTCATACGAAACGGCCAAGACATACTGCAAAATTAAATTAGTGTTTTAAAATGACTAAAATACAGCTTTAGTAAGGAACCCTTCACTGTGCTTGGTGAGACCAATTATTCATCAAAATAAATTAAAACGTTTGTTCGAGATGGTGCTTGTTACAAAAACGAAATCAAAAACAAAGTTAAAAATATACTTGAAGCATGAGGTCAAAAGTAAGATTAATGAAGAACTATTGTTTATTTTGTATCGAAGCTCGTTTGTTATTCGGTGAAACCGGTTTAGAAAGGCAAACATAATCTGATGGGCTTCTTAATCATTCAGATGGTTATCCAATAAGTGTTAACACGTGTAAGGAGAGCGGAGAGTAAACAAACGTGATCATCATAATTATACCCTATGTTCAAAACAATAATAACAACTTTGGTTGACACAATGGTCAACACATGGATAAACTGGACACATGTAAACTTTCGTTATTTTTAGTAATTTTTAACGCTGATATGTCTATCTCTAACAATAGTTAATTATTATACAAGAGTGCATAGTTGCATTTTAACCACGTGCTCAATTTTGATGACCGAGCAAGCGAAGTATTCTAAAATTGAATTCAAATAAATTCAAAAATTAGAATCCTGAGCGTTAGCGAGGGAACCAAAAGAGCACGAGGTGAAAAATCCTTGCACTCGAGTGCAACACGTAACTTTCCATCCCACCTCAGCGAGGAAATGACTAAATGCCAAAAAAAAAGGTAATACACCAAAGAAGGTTCCGATTCTGAGTTTTTAACAAATTAAAAAAGATTGTATTATGATAAATTCGACACCATGGAGGTAGAAAGTAAATAGGTTTAATGATGTTTTGAATTTACAATCTTAGTGCACACGATGTTCTAAATTCAATTTACTTTATCTTCTAGCGGATCTATTGTTATAAAATAGGTTATTTACAAATTCACTACCATAGAAACAATTAAATTTTCGAACAACCTTAATTTTAATTCCTAAAATATGAATAAAACAACCTGTTTAAAACAAGAAAACTAATCATATTAATTCATCATTTAAGTAGGTACACACGGCTACACATCAAGCTATAATTTCCAATATAAGCTGACCTCGTATTGTGTAGGCTTTTTGTAGAATGAGAGGTCAGCTTATAATGGAAATGTATAGCTTGATGTGTAGCCGTGTGTACATGTTAAACTGACTAAGCGGCATCGTCACAAAGGCGAAACCGATTTCCGTTAAAGATTGTTTATTGGATTACTGGATAAATATCCGAGCTACCAGTATTAAACCCACGTCCAAAATAATTTTATACGATTCCGGATGTGTGTTTTAAACTAATGTCCTACATAACAAGACACGTAGTTTACTCAGTCAAAACGTATGGAATAGATTCACATTACCAATATATTCCGTTCCGTACCTATTGTGTTTAATTCACTCTTGTGATGCAAAATAAAAGTTTTTGAAGTGAAAACTTCTTTAGGCACGTTGGGCATTTTTGAGATGGGAAAAAATCATTGAACTCGCGACACTGTTACCGTTACCGACACCTCTGTATAAGTATCTGTAGTGTAGTCTGCTTTTATTCAAGTTTACACTTCTGTCGGCACTCCCGGAGTGCCTCTTTTTAACTTTACTAGTTGGCTCCTTAGTAAACCTATTTATGTACAAACACCACATTACATACGAGTACATTGGGGTATAAATCCAAGCAATATACAGTAGTACTCGTAGTAAGCTCATAAAGTTAGTACGGATGGGTTATTCATAGCAACTGACTGACTCATCTCATATTAATTGGCTTTCGCATTAAGAGAAAATATTAGCCCTGCAGGAATTATACCGTAAAACGGAAATATAGTTTCATGATAGAGTCTCGCGTTTAGAGTAAGTGACCGAACTGGTTTTACGTACAACGTCCATCAAAAACAGTTACTAATTTCGACCCTGACGTGACAAGAGCCTGTAGCACAATTGGTAGTGTATCCTCGTATCATGAGGAAGGTTGAGATTGCGGGTTCAAGTCCCGTCCAGACTTGAACATTTTTGAGATGGTTTAAAAAATGTTAAAATAAGCTATTTTTTGCATGAACAGTGTTGTAAGTCTATAGAATCAATAAGTAGAAATAATAATTGATCTATGTATAATTTATATTAATACTATATTTGGTGTAAAAGGTTGTTTGTATATTTGATCGAGCGAAGCGAGGTCTCCATATCAACTTGAGCAAATCGGCGTTGTATGTACTATAAGTATGTTTCTCCGAAGATAACTTTCGAAGCGTTTATCCAATCATCGTGAAATTTGGTATATATAAAGGTAGTGATGGCACAATTTTAGTGTGACTAAATGAGTTAGAAATGTGTGTGGGGGGGGGGGGGGGGGGGTTGTTATTAACATGAACTCCCGTTACCTGTAAGTTGGATGAAACTGTAGGTCAAGCAAATTGGTTATTTAATTCGTGGAACTATTTTGATAGTCAAAGATTACGAATAATATTTTTTTTTGTTTTAATGGGAGACTCGCGAGGTTTCATTTAGGGGCGAACCACTAGTATATATTTGTTATATGGCTAACGGAGTGCCAACTTCTGAGAATAAATTCACAACATTATGAGCAATGACCATATTCTCAAAACGTGTGTTTTTCTATATTATCCGGATCTTGAACATACTTGTGCACTTTCTATGACGGCCAAAACCTATCAAACAACACATTCGACTTGTAATTATTAACTTAAAATATTTTTTCATATTTTCAATTGTTATAATAGTCAGCTGGGTTTCAAAGGAATAGAATATTAATTGTCGCATCCAATACTGTTAGCCATCGACAAACATTGGAGAGAATATTTGTATCATCGATTTAATCAATTAATAACTGGTAAGCCGCCTCTAGTGCACAGCTTATGCACACAGCTGGTTCATAACATAAGGAAAGCAGGAAATAGAAGCACTCCCTACAGCGTTTAATTCTTTATGGTGTACAATTAAAATGGTAGTAACCGGACAAGTACTACAAACAAACATGCTTTAACACGGGCAAATTGATCAAATTATTTAAAAATAAATTTCCCGTGTATGAATGTTTTTAGTAATTGTCCATTTATAAGGACTCTTCTACGCACCTGTGGTAGGGACGTAGCGAAGGACCGTATACACGGCAAGGTATTTTTGTTGTTTGAATGTTTTTAGTAATTGTCCATTTACATGGACTCTTCTACGCACCTGTGGTAGGGACGTGCGAAGGACTGTATACACGGCAAGGTATTGTTGTTGTTTGAATGTTTTTAGTAATTGTCGATTTACATGGAGTCTTCTACGCACCTGTGATAGGGACGTGCGAAGGACCGTATACACGGCAAGGTATTGTTGTTGTGTGAATGTTTGAATGTTTTTAGTAATTGTCCATTTACAAGGGCTCTACGTACCTGTGGTATGGACGTAGCGAAGGACCGTATACACGGCAAAGTATTGTTGTTATTTGAATGTTTTTAGTAATTGTCCATTTACATGGAGTCTTCTACGCACCTGTGGCAGGGACGTAGCGAAGGACCGTATACACGGCAAGGTATTGTTGTTGTTTGAATGTTTTTAGTAATTGTCCATTTACATGGAGTCTTCTACGCACCTGTGGTAGGGACGTGTGAAGGACCGTAAACACGGCAAGGTATTGTTGTTGTGTGAATGTTTGAATGTTTTTAGTAATTGTCCATTTACAAGGGCTCTACGCACCTGTGGTAGGGACGTAGCGAAGGACCGTATACACGGCAAAGTATTGTTGTTGTTTGAATGTTTTTAGTAATTGTCCATTTACATGGAGTCTTCTACGCACCTGTGGTAGGGACGTAGCGAAGGACCGTATACACGGCAAGGTATTGTTGTTGTGTGAATGTTTTTAGTAATTTTCCATTTACAAGGGCTCTACGCACCTGTGGTAGAGAAGTAGCGAAGGACCGTATACACGGCAAGGTATTGTTGTTGTTTGAATGTTGGATTGTTTTTAGTAACTGTCTATTTACAAGGGCTCTACGCACCTGTGGTACTGACGTAGCTAAGGACCGTATACACGGCAAGGTATTGTTGTTGTTTGAATGTTGGAATGTTTTTAGTAACTGTCTATTTTCAAGGGCTTTACGCACCTGTGGTAGGGACGTAGCGAAGGACCGTATACACGGCAAGGTATTGTTGTTGTGTGAATGTTTGAATGTTTTTAGTAATTTTCCATTTACAAGGGCTCTACGCACCTGTGGTAGAGAAGTAGCGAAGGACCGCATACACGGCAAGGTATTGTTGTGGTTTGAATGTTGGATTGTTTTTAGTAACTGTCTATTTACAAGGGCTCTACGCACCTGTGGTACGGACGTAGCTAAGGACCGTACATATACACGGCAAGGTATTGTTGTAGTTTGAATGTTGGAATGTTTTTAGTAACTGTCTATTTACAAGGGCTCTACGCACCTGTGGTAGGGACGTAGCGAAGGACCGTACACATGGCAAAGTATTGTTGTTGTTTGAATGTTTTTAGTAATTGTCCATGTACAAGGGCTCTACGCACCTGTGGTAGGGACGTAGCGAAGGACCGTATACACGGCAAGGTATTGTTGTTGTTTGAATGTTTTTAGTAATTGTCCATTTACAAGGGCTCTACGCACCTGTGTCGGGGACGTAGCGAAGGACCGTATACACGGCAAGGTATTCGGACATGACCCATAGTTTTAGCTTTTGTTTACTTTAGACATAGGCTACTTTTTATTGAAAAACCACGCGTGCGAAACCGCGGGCGGAAGCTGGTTCTATTATAAAACTAAGTAAGCTTAAATCACGCATTAGCTTTCTTGGCTTGATTGTAATTAAATTAGAGTACACTGAAAAAGTAACTAAGAAAACGATATATAGTGTATGGATAATTACATATCCATGCACGATATATCGTTTTTTAGGGTTTCATACCTCAAGAGGTAAAAAAGGAACCCTTATAAGATCACTCTCTTGTCCGTCTGTCCGTGTGTCACCACCGATTTTCTCAGGAACGGGTGGATCTAGCAAGTGTAAATTTATACCCGATACTGAGGTCTCTATTAGGTGTATAAAAATCAAGGTCTTGAGTCAACACGATAAAAAGATATGGGCAAATTTAGATTTTCGCGAAAACTTTTAAGTACCCAAGTTTACCTTAATTTTTAACTATTTTATTATTCGGAATTTTTGCTTTACTTGTGCTGTAAGTAAGACCTTGCTTTTAACCAAAATTGACAATTCTAGGTCAACCGGAAGTACCCTATAGGTATTGGGTCGAAAACCTATACGGTAGTTATCGTTAACCTAGAATCACGAAATTTGCCAAAAAGCAAGGTCTTACAGCACAAATAAAGAAACATTCCAACAAATAAAACTAGTTGAAAATTAATATTAAGATAGTCCTCTGAGTTGTATGGGCGCGCATACAATTTAGAGGACTATCTTAATCGGCACCAACGTCAAATAAGGTAAATAAATAAAATTGTGATATTGAATAAAACACATATTTAAGTGGGGCTCCCATATAAGCGACATCATTTTTTTTGACATTACGTAACTAGCTGACCAATCCGCAGCTTCGCACGCGTAGTTTTTCAATAAAAACATTACCCTCCTTTACGCAGTTGGGTAAAAAGTAGCATATGTTACTCAGGGTGAATGTAGCTTTCCAATGGTGAAAGAACTTTTGAAATCGGACCAGTCGTTTTTGAGTTTATTCAAACATACACACATAAATACAGATCTTTCCTCTTTATAATATTAGTATAGATGGTACGGAACCCTTCGTGCGCGAGTCCGACTCGCACTTGGCCGGTTTTTTACTCATACAAGTGATCTAGCTAATCACGTGGCTGAGCTGTGATAAGGCGTCACGCTATAAATTAAATTCTATTTCTTATTGAATCTAGGGATTGGCCTTAGAGAGGGTCTAATCGTGATTCGAACGTTAGCCAATTTATTGTATTGACTTTCTATAAACATCACTGTGAAAAACAAATAGTACAGAAAAAGTGCACGCCTGTCATTCTTGAATCTCATTAGGGGTAGAATCGTTTTTGTATCGTTTCTATTATAGCTAAGTTAAGTGAGTAAGAAAGGGGCTACACTAGAAACTACTTCATAAGAACTTTCTTACTCTGATTATAACGTTTTTAGGTAACCCCAAGACCTCCGACTTTAACGTCGGATTCAACTGGTACCCACATCTTACGTGCCTTCCAAAGCACAACTACGTTTAGAAAATCATTAGTATAGAGATACATCGAGGTCTAGCGTAAGAAAACTATATGATAACAATTGATCGGGCAAATCGGCGTTGTATGAATGTAAGTATGTAAATATGTTTGTGTGATAACTTTCGAAGCGTTGATCCGATCATGGTGAAATTTAATACACAGGTAGGCAGTGATGGCACAATTTTGGTGTGACTAAATGAGTTAAAAATGTTGGAGGGTTGTGAGATATTGGGGTTCAAGAGGGGTAAAAAAAAAAGAAAATGAGACTATTCGGTCAAGTGGGACGTCAAATTAAAGGGCCTTCATTTCATTTAGACACCGTTTTTATCTTTAACTAGCTGACCAATCCGCAGCTTCGCACGCGTAGTTTTTCCATTAAAAACATTACCCTCCTTCTGCGCAGTTGGGTAAAAAGTAGCCTATGTTACTCAGGGTGAAAGTAGCTTTCCAATGGTGAAATAATTTTTGAAATCGGGCCAGTAGTTTTTTGAGTTTATTCATTACAAACATACACACAAAAATACAAATCTTTCCTCTTTATAATATTAGTATATATAAAGTCCTTATAGTTATTGAATAAAAACTGAACTTTGACAAAATTCACAGGGTCCACCAGTGACCCTACAGTGCTGAAATTTGGTATGCGTGTAGCTTTAGTGCCACAAACATAGGAAAAAGTCTGAAATCCAGAATAACTGCAATTTCTACCCCCGAGAAAATAACCAATATAGATGAACTCCCGTTACCTGTAATTTGAATGAAACTGTAGGTCAAGTTGGTGGTTATATATTTTGTGGCACAATTTTATTTAGATAGTCAAAGAAAAAATTTGGTACATATAATATTTCTTTTGTTTTTTATGGGAGACTCGCGAGATCTCAGTTCGGGGCGAACCACTAGTATAGCTATATACATCTTACTTACTATCCTGGTGCATTAACCCCGACGCGGGTCTTGGCCTGCGATACTAAAAGACGTTATTGGTCCCTATTCTGCGCCACTTCTTGCCAGTGTGGCACTTGGAGAACGCGGAGGTGTCTCTACACAAATCCATATATCATGGTTATATTAAAATTAAAGGAGTTTAGTCCTTATGTATAGCCAGACAGTTTATGCATCAAAATGCATCGTATGATCCAACAAGGATGTAGGCTGCTTTGAATGCGTGAGGAGCTAGTTGATAAGCCAAATCAATATGTTATAGGAACGGGTTTTTCTACTTTCAAACAGGAACACATTAATGGAAGGATTGCTGCTCGGTGACAGAAATAGGCAGATCATTGATAATAACATGACTGATACCTGATTACTACTAACCGTAAATCAAACCATGGGATAACTTTCAACAGTTTATACGGCGATGTATTTGTGGTAAAAATACTAAATTATCAGGATTTGAAACGGCAATAAGAACTACAAACCCAATTTAGCTTGAAGTGGCAAATATTATCGAAAAGATGGTGACTGAAAATCTTTCCTAGCAACTCCATTAAGACACTCCATAGAAAGCCCCTACCTGCAGCCGGCGCGGCGTGAAGTGATTGACAGCCGAGCCATCAATGCTAACCATCAAAGGTGTTGCAGCATGTGAGATGGGATCTTGATACGCACGGACGGCCATTACGCATGTACGAGAACGTGTTTTGCACAATGTAGCCACAAGCGTAGCGGAATAGGTAATGACCGTGGTTTGCATCGATTGGAACAACATGCTTGGTAAAATATCCTGTTACATAAAATCTTCAAATGGTAGATAATCCCTCTACATCACTTCTTGTTGTAATTCTAAAGATCAGTGTCTTTCAGTTCTGCTAGGCAGGTCTGACCAGAATATGTACAATAAATCTCCCGTCTTAGGCTCGGACTATATGGCTTCTGGGTCTCCCCGATCCTGCGAATCCGGATGTCCCGGTTGCTTCCAGGCAAAAATCGGAGTCGGATTGCCTCGGATCGTGTGTAGTCGATGCAGGAAAAATTCAAATGTTTGGTTGTGCGGCGGATTGGTCAGGGGCTGTTAAAAACGGTGCCAGCCGGATGCCATATAGTCCGAGACTAACATCTGTAACATTATACATAGCCCGGAGGGCGGTATAGGTAAGCCATCATACAGGTCCATCCTAGTTTGGGTACCTATGTTTTCCATCCTGAATTGTATTATACCTGGTAAACCATTGTAATTTTTTGTTTGTGAAATATTGAAGTTTGTTGCTGAATAAATAAATTAAATACAAACCCGGATGACGCGATACGTCGTACATGTGAAGTTATTTATTTTCCCCCTTGATATTCAAAATTATAGCAGAAACATAGAAAGCTAAGAATAACACGCGAAATTCCATGAATCGAGTAAAGCCGTAAAGCCTACGGCAAGAAACACCATAAACAACCATCTAAGAGATAACTATGCTGAAATATTCTCTGACAATAGCACGAAAGCTGAGATGTACGGCCCATTACCGAACGCTCAATGCGAGAAACTTTCGTTTGTGCATAGAAGATGGCATCGCTAAATAAAACTAAGCCTAGTGAAGTGAAACAGTAATAATAAAGCGTGGTACTGAGAAACCACGACAGCAGCAATTCACTTTGCTAGGCGCCGCTCTTACAAAACCGATCACGCTACTTGACACAAAATACAATCTGATCGATACAGAAGCGCACGCAAAAACTGGTGCAAAGTGTGCAAACAATGTCACACGATGAGTTGCATAAGTCACACCGTTAATATGACATTCCATAAACTTCGGAGACAATGGATGCTGATGGCAACAAGTGATTTTTGCAGAGCATATGCCGTGATAATGATAACCGTAAGCTCTCTTAAAACGGGAAATGCTTTGTCCCGCTGGCCTTAACCTGAAATTCGTGGACAGCTATGCCGTTCTTAAAAACTACAACGGGACAGCAAGATGTTACATTGATTATGGCTAACAAGCTTTTGGCTCAGGCTTAACAAATCGGAATCAGGATTGATGACGTTGTTAACCACCGGCTCTGCTTTTTATGTAAATAATTTAATTAGAAAACAGCAGTATTATTTCAGAAACAGGTAATTATACGATATTATAACAGTTTTACGGTGTAAGCTATATGTATACATAAATAAGAAAATACGTTGGCGGACTGTATACGTGCCGGCAGCGTCGCGACGCCGACGCCTAGTTGAGTCTAGCCAATTACAAGGCAATGTATTCATTACAGGAACCGACGGGATAATGAAAGAGGCGTAAGACGCCGCAAATATTGTCAGGATAAGGCCGAGATACGGGAATCTTTATCGAGACATCGGCAGAACGACGCACGTGCCTTTGAATATTTAGATAAAGCAGATAGCGCATACTGTCGTGTTCCTATTACAAACTCTCGGGAAATACACACAATGAAGACCGCTGACTCTTGTTGAGATGTAAATCTAAACCTACTCGTTTTCAATGGTTTGCATTGTTCTATTTAACGATACAATCCGAGCGAATTCCTGCCGACTTTCGTGAGCGCTTTAAATGGAAAAGTTTACATTTATTCGGATTGCTGAATTTATTCAGCATTAGAGAGTATTTATTAAGGTAAGTTCGCAGACGATTGCCCCGGGTTGTGTAGCACACTACCGGGTCTCACAGTGGAAGGAAATTGTGCGTTTAGCGGGGGTTGCAACTCAAGGGCATAATAACAGTTGAATACGCATTGGTAGTGAGGCTTTTGAAGATTAATACGCGATAAAGTGAATTTATCTTTATAAGAGGTGGTTATCGCAAGGCGTAGCCTCGGCGTGGGCCGGCCTATCGAGCGGCACAGATCAACAGCTTAGTTGTTGGAGGCGCATTCTTATCTTTGCGTCCTACGCTGAACTGTAGACTAGTGCAGTCACTATGGAATATCCGCTAATATTATTACGACTCATTAGAGTCAATATTTAATGGCAGAATATAAATTAACATTTGCTTTATCATTATTTTGTAGTTCAATATTATTCTTGTAACGGCCACTTTCATTCAAAACCCACTTTTCCTGAATCGCTTTCATTGTATGCTTTCGATTTTCTGTGCAAATACTAGAAAGCTTATGAAAACTATTAAATTGGAATATACTATGCGGATTCCCGCTTCAATTTCTACCTTACTGTTACCTATTGAATAATGAAATATCAGTTTAATTAAAATGAACTTTATTGGTAGTTTGTTCTCACTGCAGCGCCAATTAATTTTATTCGCTGAGCTGTGTGAATTGAATTTATTTATTTCTCGCCTTTGGATCTTGTTAGTCGGCTCCTGAGATAGCGTAACTTCACAAAGACTTGGACACGACGTTTGGAACCTGATCTAGGGGTTCGAAGGTTCTATCGGTAAAATGTAGCTCGTCTTTAGTTTCTGCAAGTCACGAACTATGGACGAAAAGGATGATATTACAGATAATTTTAACAGTTCATAAGAAAATGTTGTTTTATTGTTATTCACGCGTAACGTAACTGCGTCCAGCAAATATTTTAATTAAAACTTGATCATAATTTCCCATTGTATCAAAATTACAGTGACATCATAACAAATCGAGAAATATTTACAAAATGTGATCATATAGATTCGGTAAAAATACCGAAGAGTAAACGAAACCAAAGAAACGATTACAACACATACGAGCTTAAAATAATCCTGTAAGAAAATGTTTTATAGCCCTCAAGAGGTAATACTTTAATAGTAAACTGACTGAGCCACCCTATCAATTACATAATAGCTACTTATATCGGAGCTGTAATTTGACCAGTACATTATATTTTTTACTGACCGTGGCATGTAAGAATGGAATAGTTCACTCAGTTATACATCTCCGTCTGGAGTTAAAGAATACGAAAGTATATTTGGTGTATTGCGTTCAAATAGTGTTATAATCCAAGTGTGGAGGTCAAAGTTAATGCATAATATTGTTATACAGGGTGGGCCATAAATTTTTGCAAATAGCAACACTTGATTTCTCGAAAACCGTTAGAGGGAGGGGCGCGCGGGGTGCGGGGAATGATGCGCCGCTTCATGCAATTTTAGTCACGATGGAGCGCTTCACGGGCGAACACCGTGCTTTTTGTGTAAAATAATTTTACAAAAACAACAATTCCTACGTTACTGTAGTAATTCAGTGGAATACGTGAAGATGTTGCGAGAGTTTTTGACACCACAGTTACATGAATTTGAAGGATACACCAGCAGGACTTGGATGCAATAAGATGGAGCAACATGCCATACGTCAAATGTGACTTTACCGGTGGTCAAAGAAATGCTTCCTAACAAATTGATTTCTCGCAGAGTTGATATCCCATGGCCTCCAAGAAGCCCAGACCTTACACCTTGCGATTTATTCTTGTGGGGATATCTGAAGAGTCGAGTGTACCACAATAAACCAAAGACCACATCCCAATTGAAAGAAAACATCCACGAGGTGATAGCCGCGATTCCTCGTAGCATGTGTCAACGAGTTTTCCAAAATTTACGTAGTCAGTTGCAAGAGTGCCAGCGACGAGACGGGACACATCTCGACGATTTCATTTTTAAAAAATAAATTGCAATAAATGTTTATTACGTTAAATAAATCATCAACAAAATAATATTAGTAGTTTTATTTTTATTCATGTTTCAAATGTGCAAAAATTTATGGCCCACCAGCTTAAGAAAACCAGCTTAAGAAATAATTATACGGATAATTATTTCTTAAGCTGGTTTGTATAATTTTCAAATGATTAAGCATACATAAAAATTATAATTATTACCTATATGTAAACTAGCACCTATGTTTAAAATTGTTCATGACATCTTTTCTGGTTCCAATAAAATTTTTTTTTTTTTAAATTATCTCTGTACATATCAGAAATAGAAAGCCATCATAAAATTAAAATTATTCGGTTATAAGGTTTCAGCTAGAAAAATAACCCAAAAACATTTTCCGACAAGAAGCTTTATATCAGAGATCCAGGAAAGCTACTTCGAGAAAACAAACAATAAAAGATTTTTCATATACCCCGTAAAACCATAGCGCAGAGATTTGAAATACTTCGAAATGCGGACGCTCTTGGTCGTGATTCGATAAGATCTAAGCAGCTTATGCCTTCTGTTTAGAAATGCTATTTTCGTCGAGCATTGCGGACTTATTACTTGGAAAGCCTAGGGCCGCGTCGCCTATTTGAAAGGTCGTTGGGTCAAAATACTTGCTCATATGGATCTTTATATGTAAACTAGCTTTAACCAGCAAAGAAGCGTTCTTTATGCGACATGCATGGTTGTAAGTTCCGCATTATTACCATTCAATCATAGTTTGAGAGCAATGAGGAAATCCGCAGAAGAACTAAAGTTGCCGACATAGCTCTCAAAATTACCAAGTTGAAGTGGCAATGGACAGGCCACATCGCTCGTAGAACCGATAACCGTTGCGGAAAAAAGGTTCTCGAGTGGAGACCACGGACTGGAAGACGCAGCGTAGGCCGGCCCCTCACCAGGTGGACCGACGATCTAGTAAAACTCGCGGGGAGCCGTTATGCGCAAACGGCTACCAACCACTCGTTGTGGCGATCTAAGGGGGAGGCCTATGTTCAGCAGTGGACGTCTTCCGGCCGATGATGATGAATCATAGTTTACAGGAGATGTTTAACGACGCATTATTACCTTTCAGTCATAGTTTACAAGAGAAGTTTACCGATATAATTTGTATTTTGTAAAGGTAGGAATAGACAAACTCAGGCGAGATCGTGCTCAAACGCAAGCCTATAATATATATATATATATATATATATATATAAATAACATAAACAGGATGTAGATGTAGTATTACTGCTAATGGTATTATAAGATAAGTAGATGGTGCGCCCGCGCAACTTCTATAAAAATATTATTCGCCTCGCGATTGAGTTTTTACGATGAAGTCGATAAGCATATACGACGATGTGCGAGTTTGCCGCTAACCAGACAGAAGCGCCATATTTGTCGTATAAAAATTATTTAATCTTTAATTAAAAAAGTAGTGCAATCATTTCCATATGCACAGAAATTTTATTTCGTCTAAATTATATGTTTTTGATAAAATCATTTTAATGAAGATGGACTGGGATGTTACAATAGCGTACATAAATATATGATTTGTAAATCAGATATTTATGTACGACTAGCTGTTGCCAGCGGCTTCGCACGCGTGGTTTGCCAAATAAAAAGTAGCCTATGTGTTTATCCAGGTTATGATCTGCGTGCATACCAAATTTCATCGCAATCGGTTCAGCCATTCCGGCGTGAAAGAGTACCAAACCATCCATACATTCATACATATAAACTTTCGCGTTGATAATATTAGTAGGATAATATGTGATATTATGTTACAGATGTATTACAAAACAACCCGGCCCAATTCTATTGAACTTATCGCTTCACTATGACAATGGTATCGTCGGAAAATCGCCGCTATAGATACCCTTTGGTATTCTACTAACACAATCAATTTGGCAGCTTATAACAGGGACAACAATCATACTCGTTAAATAATGATATCGCTCCATAATCGGATTTCTTACAAATTAGCAGAATTGGGACCACTCTTACAAATATTATACAAGAAACTTAATTATTTTACTAAGAAAATGTATTCATTAATTAAGCTTCAACGCAAATGATAAAGGCTAGACAGGACGACAAGACGAGTCAAATGATGCTCAAAAGCTTATTATGAATATTTTACAGGCTTTTGTCGAGACTCAACTAAATGTACAGAGTAGATGTCCTCGTAAATACGGTAATGTTAGAGCGCTTTCTATAATATGATATTTATGCTATCACCACTATCGTTTATAGGATTAAAGGCTACTGTATTTTATTATTGACCTCAAAGCAAGGTTTCTACTTTACATATTAAGCAATATTTATAATACACTGGGAAAAAAATACACGCCCAAATTATGGTTGATACGCTCACTTTCAGATAGATCGTCCGCTTACCAGCGCAGGTGGACTTATTGCAACTTATAAAGCTTATTTGCAACCATAGTGGTATTAAGAAAATATTAGCGACAAATATTTGACGACCTCCGTGGCGCAGTGGGCGAATAGCCGGCTGAGACGCAGGAGGTAGCGGGTTCGATTCCCGCTGCGGAACAAATGTTTGCATGATCTACAGATATTTGTTCCGGGTCTGGTTGTTTCTCTATGTATTATAAGTATGTATTTACAAAAAAAAAAAAGTATATAAGTATTCTATCAGTTATCTGGTTCCCATAGTACAAGCTATGCTTAGTTTGGGGCTAGATAGCGCTGTGTGAAATGTCCAGCAATATTTATTTATTAGCACTTTATCAGCGCGTAAAATATACAGAATAGAAGGAAAATATAACGTTGTCCAAAGAAATAATATCAACTACAGCAGATATAGGTAATAACCACTTCTGAAGCGATTTCATCGCATTGCCGCGTCAGAAATTAATTGATTGTCAATATGAGAGAACATTGTAATCTAGATCTTTGTGCCTTCCGGCGCAAATATAATGCATACAAGGTTTGCATATAAGCTTCTGGACGCAAAATGCTTTACCTAACACTTACCTAGTTGATGAACTATGGCAAATTGGGCTTGGTTCGTTCGTTTCAAGTGATTTGGTGCAACGTAGCTTAACCAAAAAAAATGACTCAAATAGAGACTAGTCACAACTCTGATAATGTAATATGTGAAAACTTTAAATGCAAACTGTGTAGTCCACAGAGTTCATGTGGTAGTGAAATTTCACAATCAGATTCTAATTTCCTTGCTTTTCAAAATTTAGATATTAACCTAACTGGATAGGTCAGTGCTACGAGTACATAAAGTAGCTGCTGGTGCCCGCGTTCGAGCATTGGAAATTCAGACGATATTATACAAAAAAGCTATTGAAAATTGTGCAGAACGAGAAGTTATCGTGCATAGAAGCGGTTCTTCATAGTAATTAGTAAGTATTACGGGTTTTATTTCTTTAGAATCATAACAATTGAGTATGTGCCTAACAGTATCGAAATGCGGTAACGGAGTTGGTCCAACGGTGGGCGACCACAGCACGGTACGGCATATTGCACAGTTTATTAGGATAGGTTAGATATTTTTATATTCAGTGCTTGTTTGAAACGGGTACAAACCGAATTTTTACTGGTGGTAGAGCTTTTGTGAACGGGCTCGAGGAAGTGGGCACCACCGCCTTACCTTTATCTGCCGCCAAATAGCAGTACTTGTGCTGCTGTGTTCCGGTTAGATGGTAATGGTATGTTCCTGTAATTACTGGCACATAGGCATACCAGCTAAGTCCTATAGTATGGCAACATATCCAACAAGACAACATAATAGCTTGTTTAGAATTATATGTGGGTATCCATGGGCTGCAGTAGCCACTTAACATCTGATGGACTGCATGCTCGTTTGTCATTTAGGTAGTACAAAAAAAAGAATCCGGTTTGACAGAAAGATCAAATTTGAGCGAATACGAAAGACCGCGTGCGTATTAAAATGTGTTTGGATTCAGCTATGATTCAACTATTTCTCTTTATGAGCCAAATATTTTGACTGTGACCTACACACAACTATAGTCTTAATAGGTAAAGGGAATACAGCCAAGGAGGTAGTAAGTGTAGTGACCAGACCGTTATTCTAAGAGCCAGCTAAAATAACAGTAGCCGCTCCTTACAACTCTATCGTAAATACTGGTCGATAAAATGTAAACTGACAAACAATTTGTAAGGAGATACACGGAACTGTGTTACAATTTATGTTTATTAGATGTAGGATGAATAAAACTGAAAGCTGACTTGTAAATTTAAATCAGTGGTGGATATTTTAATTGATTCGATAAAATATCCACTAGTCTTAATTTACAAGTCAGGTTTTAAGTCAAACCTACATTGCTGTTATTTATTTAATTAAATGTTTATAGACACTAACTTAATAGGTTTAATATCAAACTACCAGTACTCTATTATCTAGAATATAACTAAATTAAATGTAATGTTTTAGGTAAATGTATTAAAATTATACAGTTTTATATGTTATCCTTCATATTTTTTTCGCTATTCGCTTTCGTTACTGATTCGCTCATTACTTTCGATCAAATGGTTGCCTGGAAGAAATCCCTTTATCGGTAAAAGCGTTCATCGTATTAAATTTATAATAATCTTGTTTTTAAAGTAATACTTTTATAAAAAAGCGTTAATCAATATATCCATTTCTTATTCTTCTTTTCGTGTGAATGAATCATATTCTGAGTATCAAATGAGTTCTGGCCAGTAGATAGCCATCGCCACGGCCTCATCGGTTGCTTCATTGTGCTGGTTGCAGGTGGTGGTGCACAAGGGTCAGAGGAGTAGGTAAGTGCGACATTTTGCGTTGAAGCCCCTCACTTACACTGGACGAGTGGTCGATCGACTACACCCCATTTGACCAAGTTGCTTTTACAGCGGCCTACCTATAGTCTAACTTTTTATTAGCTGCAGTAAAATGACGTTTTGTGGGTTGCCGGTTTTTGAAGAAAAATAAATAGGGATGTAGCTAAATGAGTGAATCATAAATGAATAATCAGTTTGGTTTTTTTTTTGAGATTTAATATTAAGTTGTAATGTATTTTTTTAACCTATTATTATTACTATACTAGAGGATTGATCTTTTTTAGTGGAAGTATAGGGAGGTACATTCAAAATGAAACAAAAACGTCATAATAATGTTATTTAATTAATTTTTGTGAACTGAATCACATCCCTATTGAGATTAGGCTGGCAACATTATTTTACGGAATGACATTTAGAAACGTCATTTTACTGCAGCTAATAAAAAGTTAGACTATAAGTACGGAGTCTGATAAGTGACTTTCAGATATGCCACTGCAGCTCGTGCCCAAGGGACAAATATTTGCCGGGGTAATAAAGTCCAACGGAGGAGGGAACTTGCTCTCCCTTTTGCTTCAATCTTATCCAAAGAAGCAGTAGGTATATCATAAAAAAACTTCTGCGACTTTTTAGGATATCTTTTCTAAGAATTAGTTAACTGATAAGGCATGAACAGATTCCTACATTTTATGAGTAATGATTCGCCTCGCCTCTGCAGAATAACTACAGGCTGAATTTTTAACAACTGATTTTGAGGGACCGCACTGCCCGTAACCCACAAGAACAAGAAACATTGTTTCCGCGCTGCAATAAAAAGCGGATTTTCAACTAGAATATAATATTACTTTGAAGGGAGGACGCACTTGAGGAAGTGTTTGCAGTCTCTGTAAGGTTTTCTTTAGACCTGCGACCCGTTAAGTTATTTGAGAGTATTAATACAAACATGTATCAGAGCCGCGCCGCATTGTCGCAGGAGTAAATGACGTAAGCGACAAAAGATAAAACCTCGAATTGCATGAGAACCAACAAATGAAAAAAAAAATGCTTTACCATTTTGACTACCTCCGTGGGGCAGTGGGCGAATAGCCGGGTTCGATTCCCGCCGCGGAACTAATGTTTGCATGATCTACAAATATTTGTTCCGGGTCTGGTTGTTTCCCTATATATTATAAGTATGTATTTACAAAAAAAATGTATTTACGTATTCTATCAGTTATCTGGTTCCCATAATACAAGCTCTGCTTAGTTTGGGGCTAGATAGCGCTGTGTGAAATGTCCAGTAATATTTATTTTATTTATTTACTAATTTAAGTACCATAATTACCTACTTAACTATGTCAAAAACTACTTTAAATCTTTTCTAGAGTCGGAGAATGAACGATATTAGTGTTTTAGAAGAGCCGATTTTGACAAATAATTGTATCGAGAAAAGTTTCACCAATTGCATTTCTGAGTAAATATTGCTTATATATGAAATCAGTACCCATTTTTCATTATTGAATACGACAGTTACTTAGCGGCTCAATTTTACATATCGTCTTAACGGACGATTTCAACGCATTCTACATTTTCGCCACATGTATATGTCTGTATAAAAGTACATATCCTATCCTTTTAGGTGGATCGTCTGGTGTGGCACTTAAACAGGTTAGATTGAACATAAAAACCTTTAATGTTAAGATCATCATAATGACATTTCTTTCTTCAAGCTTGCAAATTATAACCTCTGAACGCAATTGTAGAGTTACTGTCTACAGTAACTCGATGATCTCTAGATCATCATTATTATATTATCAGTTACTTGTCTACTCGTACAAATTATCTCAGTTCACAATAAAAATATTTTTATATGAGTAATTTTTACCTGTTAATATCCTTTTACTTTTGTTTTGCTTTGGATTTGTAGACGAGGCCGAATTAATACAATTAGAATTTTCTCTATGTTCAATTAAGTTTTCCCTTCCCTTCATATTCTTTGCATAATAATGAGTTCCTTGAGAATTTGATAATACAACCTGTGATACTAACATATAATTGCCCGATCGCATTGATTCTCATGCATGTGACATGCAAATGAACACTTCTACTATCAAAGCTATAGCCAATGAACTGTCTTCAAAGGCATCGCGCTTTACAATTCTCATGCATTGATCGGAACACGCAAATAAATCGGAAAACTCGGAAGTCATTACGAGATGGTTACATAAGGTTATAATACAGATTAATTGTCAGTTACTATACCAAACACAGATGGGTGAATAGTTACTACGTTGACTCATAGATTGATAAAGAGTTACTATGTAACCTGTATTGAGTCTGGTCGCGGCCAACGACCGAGATCGACCGCCATTACTTGATCGTTGATCGAGTGCAAAGTGAATAGTAATTTAATATGGCTACCTAGATTCAGAAATTGTTTCCGCTCTAATGAATAAGATTACATTTGGATTTTGGTCTCATCATTACTATTTACTATTACATTACATAAATTACTATTTCGGAACTACTACATTCTTGCCGTTGGGGCAAAAAAGTTCTTGAGTGGAGACCACACTCTAGCAAGCGCAGCTGAGGTCGTCACCCCCACTAGAAGGAAATACAATCTTATAAAGCTTGCTGGGAGCCGTTTGGTACAGGTCGTACTAGATTGCACGCTCTGGAAATTTATGGGTAAGGCCGTAAATATACAATATCAAAACTAATCATCTTTTGGCCAATGAATTACAAACCAATGTAATCTTTATAAAGTATCAAAACTCCTCGGTCCTAGTATCGATGCACGATGTTATCGACTTATTGATGCAGTATATTGCGAGGTCATTTCTCCACGTGAATTGATTATGAGAAGTTGCAATTAGACGTATGAAAAGCTCTTTATAAGCTTTCTATTTATTGGCATGCATAATTGTCTTACTGTATTTTTCATGCAGGGCATCCTTATGTGAATTAAATGCAATAGGCATACTATAGGCAAAGCTGTCGACTTTTGCTTGTTATGGCATAGTCGATTTTATACAACCATAACTACGTTAACTTTTTGCCCAACTTAGGCGGGCTATACCTTTATCCTTTATCGGGTTTTTTGGTAGCATCATAACTACACATAGCACATAATTCAAAGAACTGACGGCCGATGGGGCAGAAAGGAAACCAGAGGAAAGCGCAGCGTAGGACGGACCTAGATGGAAAGACGACCTGGTAAAGGTTGGTGGGAGCCGTTGGGTGCAGGCCGCATCGGTCTCTTAGGCCTGTGCTTAGCAGTGGACGTCTTATGGCTGATATGATGATTACCATGCATGACTACTGTATGAATTTCGATAAATGGGATGGCAAAATAATCTTCAAGTCTTTTAGTGAAATAAGATACTAGTGTCAAATTTCGTCTCACATATGAACTTTATTTCTTTTAATTAAATAGGTACATATGAAAAGGAAGATCTTGGTATGGCGATTTCATAAATGTATAACAAGGTGAAAAATATTACCCTCCTTTTTTTTAAACTTCCGCGATCATTGTACATAATTATTGATTAAAACGGGTATTTAACGCGTATGCACCTTTTTTATTTTATTTAAAGTACGTAAATCGTTTAAAGGGCAAGGTGTTCGCTTTTATAACAAACTCCCAAGTGATGTACAAAAATTGACAATTAACAAATTTAAAAACGAAGTTAAACAAAATCTTTATAAAAAAGCCTACTATAAAATATCTGATTATTTAGATGATAGAGAAGCTTGGGATTGAAATTGCTCCAACTCGTTCAAAATGTTACAATTTAGACGTATTGTTATGTATTCTAAAAGGATCATTAAAAAAAAACATCTAGCCTTGTTTCTTGCCTTTCTTTCCTGGCTTGGTCGCGAAGGAACAGGCAGTAAAATTGACGTTTCAGTGATCCTTGTGATTTTAATGAACAAAAGATTTTGACTTTGACTTTGTTATCCCGAAGGTTCGGCTGAGTTGCAACAGTCGTGGTCTAGGGTTGAATGAAGCTGTCAACCCGAGACCACGACTGTTGCAACACAGCCGATACCTCGGGATAACAAATAAAAAAGGTACCTACATACGCGATAAAAACCCGTTTTAATCAATAATTATATTACCCTCTTTCTTCGTAGTTCAGTATAAGTTATCCGGTATAACAGATACAGCAGCAGATACAAAGATATAACAGTCGGGCTTGTCGAGGAAAAGTCAGAGTTCCTAAGCTCCGAAGGTAAACATTATAGGCTGATTATTTCTGAAAATGCCATAGGCGGTAATACTGCGTCATTTTCTAACATTGTAGCGCGTCTTTTTCCTTCTGGTAAACAAAAACAGGCAGGAAGAAATGTACAGCCAACATTATTAAATCAATTACAATTCTTCGCCACACTATCGGTTTAACGCCCGAGGGCTAATTAGATCTTAATCAATTTCGATACAGCGCACGCGCATTGTAAGGTTTTTTCACAAACCGTTTTACTCATCTGCTCATCTGCTGGCAGATATTACAGTATGACATGCCACACAATTGCCAAAACTCACTCGACGATCTCTATGCGTTAGGCATTGTCGATGCTGTCCAAAATAACTGCCCTTTTTTTGGAGTGTCTCTCTCTAATAAATATGAATCTCAACCTTTACAAATTAGTGGGTTTTATTTCAACACACTCCCAAATAAAAATATGCGAAACAGTATAAAACTAGTGTCAAATAGCAACAGTATATCTCATTTTATGTAACTTGTACTCGTACATCAGAAAAGGGTGTGTCGCGACTCGCAACACTGAACCATACAAGGCACTGCAGTTTTTTTCTCACAAGCGGTCCGCCTCGTGAGGCCAGTTATGCAGATGTTACAAAACAGTAAATACACCGTAATATTTATGCTGCAGTTCAAACGCTATCGCGATCCGTCTGTCTGTTACATCACGAAGGCATGATCATGTCAAGATCGCGATCCGAAGATCCACTATCGTGTCGTGAATAAACGCCCTAGCGTTGACTTGCCGACCTTTTAATAACGGATCATGCAATCTCGGAGATCTGATTCCATTGTTTTTGCATAAGCTTCGAAATACATTAATTTTGGGAACCGACAACTCATTATGAATGGTTTTCATTCCCGCGGCAATAGCGCTGTTAGATACAGCAATTTTGCTTGTAAAATTCTAATATTGAGACCCCTCTTCACACTTTCTTTACAAAATGATTTTAAAAGAAATCTAACAAGTTAACCCCAAACCGCTAAGACAATTTAGATCGTTCAACTTAAACGTGACGTCCGGTATGTTTTTATAATAAAAAAAAATACTTCGAAGAATCTAGCCGGAATCATGTTACTCATCGCTACAAGCTTTATTATCGGAGTAAATCAGAACGGTACAAACACTAAAAGATAAGATACAAGCAAGTTTGCCTTTATGTTTTTTAACGTGAAAATATATTGCAAATCTTTTTTGACACTTACAGTTTCCGTTATCCGATTACATTGAAATTTTGCATGTCCGCATTACAAGTATGGTAATACAGTTTTATGACGACTGAAGTAAACGGAAGCAAAGACATCAGGGGGTATGAAATGCCAACTTTATCGGCAACTTTACGGCGAATCAGCAAAATATGTTTTATAATCAGTTTCTGTATTATTCGTCGAGTGGGCATACATATTAGATTTGATATCTAAATCAGTTTAGAGACTTTATTTTTTATTATTATTTTTATAAGAAAAAAAAATACATCTACCTTCAATAAAAACTGAAATACAATATGAAATAGCTCTACAACTTATTGTTTGAGAATAAACTGTTAGTGGTTCTTTTTGATTAGCTCGCTTTTCAAATCACATTTCTTTAAAAAAGCTAGTTTGAATTTATCTTCTAGCAAAACAAATCGAAGGCCGATTAGCAGCGATACACATAAAATTTAATGGAATAAAAGAAACGAGAAGCTAACTAAAACGTTCAGCGAATCTACAGAATAGAGAGAAAGTTACAGCTTGCATTAAAACAAAATTCAATTGAATGAGATACAGAAAAATAAATGCTATTGTTCAGTACGCGAAATTCGGTTCGAATACCATGAAATAACAAAATTGTTCCTGTACGTGCGAAAAATAAGTGCCTGCTTAAAAAACTTTCATGACGATTTACTCAGTCTTAATCTTGTAATCAATCCAATGAACATTGAATATTTTATTGATGAGAGACTAAGCAAAACATTGATGAATAAAACGTATTAATTAGGTCGACCCCTGAATAAAAATATTTCTTCAAATCATGTTTAGTAATTGGAAATTGTGTGAAGGTGCCCGTTTAATATGAGTGAAAGGGAGATTATAATCTGGTAGGATCTATAGAAGGTATTATTTGATAATGATTGGTCTTTAAACCAATCAAATGCATAAATTAAGGCAGACTATACCTATACCTGGGGAATTAACTATACCTGGGGAGACGATAAATCGCTTATTGAGAAACGATGTTTTGTTCAACAAATTTTGTGCTTTCAATTTGTAATTCATATATGTTATAGTTAAGGACAAGTGCTAGAACGCCTGTGTTGTGAAAACATGATTCCACAAAATGTTCTTGATAGAAAAAAAATCCAAAGAACACAGCAAATTTATCTTAAAACCGTTCTTATGCGATGAATACTTCAAATTAGATCTTGAAACTTTATACAGTAATTCTACACAACATAAATAAGAGCACCTGTGTTTTAAATTTTCAAAATACCTTTTAATTTTAGCATAAAATGAAAATACTTAAGTATTGCACTAAAGAAACCATTCGCTTCGGACGGCCGGTCCGCGATTCAGTCTGGCCTCGGCTTTCAGACGAGATACCCGTGACGCTTGTCGCTCCAAACAATCACGTAATTCTTATGTATAATTTATATTAAGTTAGCTTTTGTAAAGACGTAGTAATGAGAAATAAGTACAACAAGAAAATGAAGGGACTGAATGATAAAAAAACCTGCAAACATATGAACCACAGTGAGATAGGACGTGCAGCAGGGCGCGGAGAAGCGGGGGTGAAATTTGAGTTTGGGCTGAGGTACAGTCAGCTCTTAAAGCGTATCACGAACATAATCCCACCGCCAGCTACCGCGCTGTCGCATGGGGACACATTTTATTCTTGATGGTTGCTGATCTTTGCCTCTCGTTATTTTGTTAGCCGTTTATACAGGTATACGGTTGCTGATTCAGTATACAATTGCCCTAACAGTTATCTAGTTAACGAATTTGAAGAGCAACTACTAAATGAATCGTTTCTTAGAAAAGTGAAAAAGAATATAATCGATGTAGAGCTACAAAAACGTCTTTGTTGTGAATTCATGTCAATATGCGGGTTACTGGAGTAGGTGTATTGATCGAAGGACTGATACTTATCGAAATTGAATCTCACAGCAGGTGGACATTGGAGTCTTTGATAAGATGTTCAGCTTTTGAGTAACTAATGAAAAGGAACGGCCTTGTTTCGTTGTAGACACAAGGAGATAAAATAAAATAATTGGGATTTAAATGTGGGATAAGATCAATTTGATTATTTAATTGATTAGTGGTTTGCCCGCGAGTATCCCAAAAACAAAAAAAAATATTATTCATAAACTTTGACTAATAAATGACAACAATTTACTTGACCTACAGTTTCATTCAAATTACAAGTAGCGGGAGTTCATGTCAATTGGTTCCTCATTTTAGGGGTAGAAATTGCAGTTATTATGAATTTTAGACTTTTCCCTATACTTGTTTCATTAAAGCTACACAAATACCAAATTTCAGCACTGTGGGGTCACTGGTGTACCCTGTGCATTTCGTCAAAGTTCAGTTTTTATTAATGCTAATAACTCAAAAACGACAAGGTTCAAACTAAAAATAAAAACGGTGTCGAAATGTACTGATTGAAGACCTTTCATTAGACGTCTCACATGATCTAATAGTCTCATTTTAAATATTTTTACCCCTCTTGAACCCCAATTTCTCAACAACCACCCAACATTTTTAGCTCATTTAGTCACACCAGGATTGTGACATAGCTGCCTACCTATATATCAAATTTCACGATGATCGGATCAACGCTTCGAAAGTTATCCTCGGACAAACAAACATACATACAACGCCGATTCGTCCAAGTAAATTGGAGATATCGTTTCGCACGATCAATGAGTCACCAGAACATCTAATTTAAACAAAAAAGTCAGATAGTGTAGCGTCCCTTTGCAGCCTTAAAACCTGTATTGAATTTGATCCAAACTGCTTTTGGTGTATGCTGATTCAAAATATATGTAACTAGCTGACAAATCCGCAGCTTCGCACGCGTAGTTTCTCAATAAAAACATTACCCTCCTTCTCCGCAGTTGGATAAAAAGTAGCCTGTGTCACCCGGAGATAGTGTAGCTTCCCAGCAGTAAAAGAATTTTTTAAATCGGTCCAGTAGTTTCGGAGCCTATTCAATACAAACAAACAAATCTTTCCTCTTTATAATATTACGAAGTTTCTTGTAGATATTGATATGTTCTTTAATATTGTAGAACATACTTTTGTTCTATTATCAATAGTTTCCGCAGCGCACGCGACGAAAGACGTTTTTACATCTTGGGTTACGTTACTTAAATTTTAGTAAGGATACCTAATCTTTTCTAGCAATAAATATAGCCTATGCCACTCAGGGTGAATGTAGCTTTCCAATGGTGAAAGAATTTTTGAAATCGGCAAAGTAGTATTTGAGTTTATTCATTACAAACATACACACAAAAATACAAATCTTTCCTCTTTATAATATTAGTATATATATTCCGTCATCAACTGAAGCGGATAAGTTTGATCAAACTTAGGTAATTACGCTATCACTACAATTTTGACGTAACCGCAGTTCGCAAAACTAAAAGAAAATCAAAAACTTCATCAAATTGGCGCCAAAGACACAACAAAACAATATTAAATTATCGGAAACCGCGTAAAAGCTAAGGACAATCGCTCCCAGCAGGTTTATTAACCTGATCTAGGAAACGTGACAACGTAATCGGTAAATCGCGAGGTGCATGACCGTGAACCATTCAGCATTGTTACAGGGGCACAACGCACGAATGCCTTTTCATATGCCAAAATCAGAAAGAAGCCAGATATAGATAAAGATTATACCCGCCAAGCACAATTAAATAGAATAGAATAATTCTTTGTTGTACACTAGGAATACTTAAAAAAACTATTTTTTGCTATATATAGTACAATGGGCGGCCGTAACGCTGAAAGCGATTTGATCAACCTTCGGATGGAAAGTAATGAGCGAAGCAGTAATGGACAGCGGTGCACAGAGTATATTTACAAATGAAAGAAATAAATAAAAATATCTATCTATCTATATCTATACTAATATTATAAAAAGGAAAGATTTGTACTTTTGTGTGTATTTTTGTAATGAATTAACTCAAAAACTACTGGTCCGTTTTTAAAAATTCTTGCACCATTGGAAAGCTACATTCATCCTGAGGCCTAGTATCTAATAATATAAACTGTACTGTACTGTAATATAACTGTATAATCGTATTACATAAATAAATATCTAATAAATGATAAGCAGGATCAGGTTTAGTGCACTACTATACAAAACAACTGCTAAATCTCAAAATTCATAGGGTCAAAAGCAAGTCCCTGGGATCAAAACATTAAAATTGTGTTTTGATCTTTAGTAATCCTTTTGACAAATTGATACCTCGTAATGGAAACGATGTGGGTAAGCCACAAGTACCTTTCACGTTAATAGGCATATTAGCAAAACCTTACATAAACCGTCATGTTCATTCATGTCTATTTCGTGTGTTATTCATACCTTTTTGAGAACAGAATTCTAAAAGAAGCCAGATTTAGAAACGATATACATCATACTTATATATATATATTGTACACACGGCTACACATCAAGCTATAATTTTCCAGTATAACCTGATCTCTCATTCTACGAAAAGCCTACCTACACAATGCGAGGTCAGCTTACACTGGAAGTATGTAGCTTGATGTGTAGCCGTGTGTACAATGCGATCATAAATAAGAATTGTCATAGAAGGCTTTATCTTTCCGCAGCTAAGGTGAAATCAATAAGAGGACACGCAAGATCGTTGACACAGAAACTCAGTGCGCGCTCAACGGGAATGAATGAGATTGTGGTTGAGCAGAGACCGACCTCGAGACATTTCCCATCGTTGTAACAATGGATAATGACATCTCGGATGAATTAGCGCTTTCAACTCATCCATTCATTAGTTATTCTCGCTAAAATATGTGTAGGTTCTACGTTGCTTGGGCATATAAGGTGAATTTATGAGTACTGTACGCACAGTAGTGAACTGCGGAATACTCGGTATCGGAATATTTGTTTTACACATATTTTCGTTTTTTTACGAGTATACCTACTACTTATATGGCAAACGAGCATGCAGTCCACCAGATGTTAAGTGGCTACTGCAGCCCATGGATATCCACATAGAATTCAACACAAGCTATTATGTTGTCTTGATCTCTATGTGGATACGTTGCCATACTATAGGACTTAGCTGTTATGCCTATGTGCCAATGTGCAGCACAAGTACTGCTATTTGGCGGCAGATAAAGGTAATGCGGTGGTGCCCTCTTCCTCGAGCCCGTTCACAGAAGCTCTACCACCAGTAATATATTAATAACGTTAATCAAGCTTAGCGTTTCAGATAATAAGGATTTTTGATCTAGAAGCGTTGTTTTCAAAATAATAATATGCATAGGTTAACATATCTATTACTCGTGCGCGATAACTTGGGACCTGCTAGGAATGCGACTACATGACCGCTTCCCCTGCACTTCCACGATGGCGCCCGTATTGTACCGTTCGCATCACTATTTTTTACTAGGGTTTTTAGTCTCGTACTGGCCTACGTCACGTAACGACGCGCTCTGGAATTCTTTTAGTTTTCGTTTGTGTTATTGTTTTGTTGTTGTAGTTTTTGTTGTTATAGTTCTTGTTAAGTGTTTTTGTTATCATTATGAAGGGTAAACCTTTGCATAGCGGAGAAAGAAACCTCGTGCTAAAAGTGTTAGAGTTTTTTGAAAACGAAAAACGGAACAAACAGTTTTGTTTACCTGTCCACTAAGTAGTGACGAAGATGAGATAATGTAAATAATAGATAAAATAAATGTATAAACTTAAACATTGTATTTTTATTTTATTCAAATAGTGTAAAAAAGATTAGATAAAAAGCAGCGTCCTCCCTGAGTAACATAATAAATTAGGTTAAAAAAAACAAAGATGAAGCCGCGGGCGGCTGCTTGTTATGTTCGCTTTTTTGCGGGCGGTACAAACACGCCAATATGACGTCACCGCGCTCAGGTCCCAACTTATCGCGCACGGGTAATATCAACAAATAATCACCGAGTCTTGCGACATAACGCGCCATAATTTCGGGAATTATCGTAAACTTATTTCTGTTTCAGACTGTGCCGTTGCCCGCTGGCTCCACCTCAGTCCTGGCAAAGCCGACAAAGTACCACTACTACCCGCATAATCAGCACATCTATTTGCTTCCAGAATGCGCTATTCAACAGGTAATTTATATTTTTATTCACAGGCTAAATGAGCTTCAAGCGTTTGTAAAGTGTACGTTCCATTGAACACAAAATAATACATTTATGTAGATATTTACTCATAAAGATGTTCTGTACGTATGTACTCATGTATGTAATTGAGATTTTTTAACAGTAAACCCTACGATACATAAATTGTACTTATTATATTCTGATGAATGAATACAAAATGCAAACAACACATTTTACCAGCTAGTTTCAGTATTGTTGATTTATGACGTTTTAATACAATACAATATTTATTGGTGAACTGGGGAGTGATAATCGAGACAAGTCACGTTCAGTTATACTGATATCACAGACCAATATAGTTTTTGATATTAACTGATTAAATAAAATAAACTTTGACAGTTCCTATCTTAGATCAAATAAATGTATTATCTACAATCAGTTTTCATACTAATTTTTCTATTACACCAACTCCTTGATGCCAATTTAACGCTACACATTCCTTCCTCACAACAATCCAGGTTTGCAACGCGGTCTACGTGAGATTGAACTACACACAGCCACTTTGCGCCTGTCCGGCTCGGTACAGGGATCCTTGCTCCGCCAGTCTGAACGCTGACGACATGCACACTACGAGACTCACTTCAGATTCCAAGAAGAGGGTAAGTTCTTTGAAGCTCTTTATAAGTACATGCCGAATCGCTGGCTGGAATAACGTTAGACGACATGCAATACATGCCTGGATAAGACGGGCATAAGCTCGCTAGGAATGGAGATGGAGGTACGAGACCTATATCCATGCTTGGAGCACGAAAAGCACCATGATAATAAGATTTATGAATTTAATAATTAGTCGAATCCCGGAAATATAACAATAGATTTTTAATTGTTACTGGCTAATACTAATGGCATGTCCTGCGGGATTAATGTTGGCATCTTACAATATATACTCCGGGTGTGGGCCTTGTGATACCATGGTATTTAGGCGATTCCTGGTGTATGGTCAGGACTATGAATGCAACTGTTTAAGGTTTTTTGATTTGTTCGACAACACTATAACATAAGCTCTGTAAAACTATAGTTTTGTAAAACGCGGTGCTTGGAGACACTCGAGACGCTACTCATTATTTAGGTACGTGGTACAACCAAGGAAAGAAACTGTACCTAACTTTATTTACCTAAAAATAAATAGTTAATTATTTATTTTTAGGTAAATAAAGTTCTAATATAGCATCTACGACTTGTTTCAAGATAACTCCGAAGTATGTACGCAAACATAGCGAGTAGACATCAGCAATTATGAGGTACAAACGGCACAATAATAGTGGGTAAATCGTTTTCCGCGCTGCACAGCAGCGCACAGATAACGCACCTGGACTGCCAATAAGTGTTTAGTCTTATTTACTCCAACGCAAAAAGATGGGTATCCTACGTTTGCCGTTTATGTCTGTCTTTGGCAACGTAGCTCCAAAAAGAATGGACGGATCCTGACTGCGATTATTGAAGTGAAAACTTCTTTAGACGCGTTGAGCAAAGTATTAACTTTTTTTAGGGCGTTGAGCATTTTTTGAGATGGGAAAAAACCATTGAACTCGCGACACTGTTACCGACACTTCTGTATTTTAACTAATTTTAACAAATTTAATATATGATTTTTTTAGTTTGTGGAGGGGCATAAGACTTATTAAATTTTCATGTTTATGCGACATCCATCATCATAATTTTGCAACATCGAATTTTTTTTTTTTTACTTTTTGGAGGGGCATTAGACAATTGTCTGAGTAAATTTTCATGTTTATGCGACATCCATCATGCCCATTTTGCAACATGCGATTTTTTTTGAATAGGAAGATGATTTAACTCAGGTCGTTCTTAGCTATGTCAGTTTTTAGCACCGACGCAAAAAGGGCGTATTTAGTGTTTCTTCTTCTTTTTGTGTCAACCTGGTACAGACGACACAGGGACTTTTAGTTTGGGGTTAGGTCTACGAATGCAACTAGTCAGAGTTATTTATTTTATGGAATTCTTCTTTTCGTGTCAATGACTCACATTCTGGAGAGGTATTATTTTATATTGACCACCCCACGTTTACGGCCTCATCGGTTTATGGGGGTTTCTAGATGCTATTTTATTTTAACTTTCAGTATGCCAGCAAAGCAGTAACTCTAGTAAAAACCTGTGAAGCCGTATCAGAGATGCGAGAATGCAGAGCGTCAAGGGACTGGTCCCTCCTAGCGCTACAGAACGTCAGAACTGGGAAATCCCACTACTTGGTCATCTGCAGGTGCTCCGAGAATAATGTACTAGGTAAGTTCCGTCGTAATTTAACGCAAGACACCGATATACCTTATAACGCCAAGATAAACGGTGAAGTTTGTGAAACCAACTAATCTTATCTATACCTAACACTTGTACGCTGCAAGGTAAAATCTAGCCTTTATATAAAGCCCCTTACAAGGAACATGTATATGAATTACACTTATATAGAATCACTTGCTCTAGCCCGCGACTTCGTACGCGTTTCACTACTAAATGTGTAGATAACCTAAAAATAAAGTTAAACTCGCCGTTGCAACTTGACACACCGTTTTTTCCCCCATGGGACCTGATTTATGGGATAAAAAGTAGCCTATGTGTTAATCCAGGTTATAATCTATGCACATACTAAATTTTATCGAAATTGGTTCAGCCGTTACGACGTGATTGAGTATCAAACAAATAAATAAATAAACAAACACGCAAAATTTCGCATGTGTGAAGTGTGTGATAGTATGACAGGTCCCGTAAAACAAATCTTTTCATTTAATTTCAAGACATTGCAGGTTTGATCGTGTGGAACACATTATTGCATGATCTACAAATATTTGTTATATAAATAAGTATACAGTGTTTTTTTTAACTGTAACAGTACGGCAGCACACATAACCAGAGGAGATACAGGTGCAGTTTCTTTTAAAACATCGGCTCGTTTTCGAAGAAAAACATTTTGGCCTTAATTTTTTTTTGGTCAAGTGTGAGTAGCGCCTTAAAATGAATCAAGTTGGTAAATTTTTTTTTTGATGCCGATCGATGCAGTCCTTTGTAAGGATAATTTTATTGTATCGGATGAAAAAAATCTGAAAAGCGGAAGTTAGTCAAATTTGATAAAAAGTATTCTCATACAACAGGACAAACAAAATTACTTCTGCAAACATTTAATTAGATTTTATTTGCATATTAAAGAAGTATTAATATTGTAGCGATTAAGAAGTTTAGGAACTCCATGCTCTCATAAGCAATTCAAAAACATTTCGTATTTCAGAACAATTTTGAATTTCGAACATGGTTCTTGCACCTGTCGGACTTTTATATCAGTCATTGCATCATCTTATTTGTCCTATCATGGCATTGTCAAATACGCAAAAAGTAGACTTAATTGAAGCATACTTCCTCAATCGCGGTCTGGGTAGCGTTCCTGATACCACTTCAGCGCATTAGTTGGGCTTCGTCGGTTAAGGAAGTAAGCTTCAATTAATTCTACTTTTTGCGTATTTGACAATATCATGGCATTGTCAAATACGCAAAAAGTAGCTGATGTTTTAAAAAAAAACTGCACCTGTATCTCCTTTGGTTATGGGTGCTGCCGTACTGTTACAGTTAAACAAAACACTCTGTAGACTAGGAATTTGAATTGCGACGTTCAATTTTACAGAAGGGCCGATGACTCAAGACCAGCCGACGTACGCTTCCGTTCCTGGCATCAGGGCATACGGCATGATGTGCGTACGACCCACACCGGCTTATCATTCAGGTAAACCATTCAGTTACAGTTTTATGGATAACAAAATGCCAGCGAAGTGTCTTAGATCGGGCGAACTAGTACCCAGCCTCGGTGCACGGTGCGGAGTTTCTAGTTCCACAGACATAACTTAACAAATTTTAAAGCTGGGTCGGACAACCGTCGTGCCTAATGAAACATGGAAGTGAATGCTACTGCGTTCACCCATCCAATTTGCAACCACGCAGAACGTCCCCTAACAGATAGGTTAACAAGTACTGAGATACACCGCAACCATTTCAAGCTATGCCATTTTGGGATTAGTAATCTTGTTTGGGCCAAATTTTTATAGGGCGAGAGTAGTCTACCTTAAAATGAAAAAAAAAACGAAAGAAAATTGAAAGTTTGACTAAACAGATTGTTTTCGTCGAGTCAAACTTATATTAACAAGTTGAATCTGTTTCTGGCCTTCATACTCGAAGTTTTGAAGTTTCGACTCTATGGGCTCATATCTAAAAGACATTGCCCCACTTCTTCGCAGTCAGGTATAAGTACTCATCATAAAATATTATCTCAGAAATAGTTCACTGTCCATTTAGTCTTTTAAATTTAGTCTGGTCGGAAAACATCCATTATGTTCGCCATGCACCATTGAGTGCTATTAGACGCATGCATATTGATGGCAAGTGCCTAAGCGACCACACACAACGTCCTGTTCCCGAACAATGGATAAATCGACTTAGTGTCGTGATAAAACAGACGACGGCCATGGCGAAGCTAATAGGCCTTAGATATTGTTTTTATAAGTAGGTTAGAAATTCCACACGACATAGGAAACGCAATCCAAAACCTAACTTACCACATACAATTAAACTCGGCATTGCATTCGTAAACCCTTTAATGTTGCATGCACGTCGCGGTACAATTCTACGCACTGGTCCGATTATTGTCTGTTCAAATACAGAACTACCCACATATTATTTTTTTAAAACAGTAACATCAATATTTTTTATAATTTGAATATAGTATTAACTTACAAACAGTTATGTGTATAAAATAGTTTGCTACGCTAAATGACACATCCTCTTTATTTTAAGATAAATTGTAAGTTTCTCTGTAAGTGAATTTGTAATTCTTTTGAGAAATAAATGCTAAAACCATAAAACCCTGAATATAGCTGCAGCCTGCACTTATAGGTGATATGCAATAGTAAACACCTTGTTAAGCATTCGACATGTTGAAATTCGACCATAATCCATTTCATTAGCTTAGTTTCTGCTTTCTGCGCTTCTTCTCCCTATAAACTTAAACTATGCCAAATCTCACGCTCCTCCGTGCCCGCAATACACTTACTATCTCGTTCTTGACCGTCCGTCACATTTATAGTATTTATTACTTTGGAACAGTCCACTTCGTTACTTTATTTTCTGGATTTCTATGTTAAACAGTACATTAAAGCTAGACGTGGTCGTAACCTAAAAGGAGCACAACCAGTATTTAAAAATGTTAAGTCAGTAATTTTTATGTATTAAATAGATTGGTGGTTTTATTCTTCGCTAAAGACTTAGCTTCCTCACACAGCTCTGGTGAAAGCGCACCCTTATGGGTCCCCTATTAAGGCACTTGTCTCACCGCCGCCGATGAGCGAGAAGCGAGTAGAGCTAGAAACTAGAAACGAGTTGGCGAGCAGCGAGAAGCGAGTGTGTAGTTCCTATAGTTGTCTCGCTGGGCTATAAAGCGAGTGAGCGAGTGCGGCGGGCGATACTCGCGCCACTCGTTGAGCGCGTGGCGCGTGCGTTGTTCATCTCGCGGCGTGCGTTCTGACCGCCAAGCGAGCATCGCTGAACGCGTATCGCTGAGCGAGTGTTGTGGTCGCTGCGACAAAATAGTGGAGAGCGAGTTCTCGCCGGCAGTGTGAACGGCCCACGATCAACTATAAGTCTCTTTTATTGACACGGAATCTATATCTTTTGTTCGTTTCTTGAGCGAGAAAATAGTTGATAGCTAATCGCTTACTCGCCGGCGGTGAAACAAGTGCCTGAATCCAATCATTACATTCATGTTTTTATTAGGAAAATAACGTTTCACGAGTTGCAAGTGAAAAATCATAAGATTTTAAAAATCATGTGTCACACCTGCTATTTTCCTTCGCATAACACCTGCTAAAAATCATTCAAATGAAATCACTTTCGGTTTTCATAGTATATCGGCCACAGTCATTCGGGTCTTCTACAAGTCTAGTCATTCGCATTTCTTACGAATTCATCGGGCGTTTTCGTTAACTGTGATTTTTCACATGTGAAATAGCACGAGCAAGAATATCAAGTTACGAGACACATTACGTCATCATAATGAAAAATCATTGCCCGTGATTTTCCCCTGTGAAATAGCAAATGTGACATTACGTCATGATAAAGAAAAATCAACGATTTACTAATCACATGTGAAATAGCAGTTATAAAAAATATTCATGTGAAAATTATTTATAAACAGCAATCATTTCCATGCCTAGTTCTTATGAATGAATATTACTTTATTTCATGTTTCATTACTATTACAGGCTACAACGCAAACCGGTACACTGGAGTCCAAAGTACAACGATGTCGTACAAAGTGGACTACTCGCAACCCCACCAGCCCGTCTATAACCGATACAACTACTACAACCGAAGAAACCGAATGGCTCGAGCGAGACGGTCTGCCGCCAACAACCCGCCCTTCCCTTGGCAAAAAGTACAAGAACTAGCTAGATCTTTACACTGGATTAATTAGGAACAAACTTTAGCCGGTAGACGCATAGGCCTCCTATAGAAATGTAGCGATGAACGGTCTTCAGCCACCGACTTCCCGCGACCGTTGCCATCGAGAGGAGACCGTTCAACGTCAACCGGTTCGCAAAAAGTTATAGATAGATAAAAAAGTTTGTTGGCTCCGTGGAGGCCGTTTCCTGCCTTCTTGGATTCAACACATACTTAAGTTTCGCTTACGTATCCGAACGCTTCACTTTTCCCAACCTAAAACTGATTTTAGTTTGGTGAAAACTCTATACGCCTAATACTCAGTGTTCAATGCATTTATTAGTTTAATTTGTCCTTCTGATGTGGAATGTGGTGAATGAAATAATTTTGATGTTGTTTATTGGCAAGTCTGCACCTGGATGTAGCTCTTTGACGTCAAACATTAAACGTCAAAGAATACAATTGAAGTCAATTAGTTTGAAAACTCAGTGTATTATTCTTAAAAAAGTATTATTTGTATTCAGCACCTAGCCCGAATAAAGTTTTTCTGCTAGTATTGTCAATTGATAAAATTGATTATCAGAAAGAATATACAGGTACTATCTCATTCTAAAATACAAACGAAACAGTTTAAACACCTAGAGACCGTTGCAAACGGTTTAGCCGGAAGTGCCACCAACACAATTGATATATTAATTTCCTCGAGTGTAGACCTAACATTACTTATTTGAGGTTTTTAGTATTTCAAATTTATTGTACCGTCATCACGTAACTTAGGATAAATCTGCCGGATAGAAGTAAACCATGACTTAGTTTTAAGAACTCCGTTTAATTCTATACAATTGGCATAGCGTTACCTCACCTAACTACCCTTGGGTGACTAACCACAAACGGTCTTATCATTTTGTGATAAGACCGTATGTGGTTGGTCACCCTATCAATATTATAAAATCTATCAAATTTTTTAACAAGATTTCAAATCTTATTGTAAAATGAATTTCAACGTGTCAAGTTTTAAACTACGAATTTGCAATGTGTTATGGTAAGGGTCAACATTAATTGCGTGAGGTGTTCAGGGGGGGGGGGGGGGGGGGGGGGTAAAAATACTCAAAACGTCTCACGTAATTAATGTACGTCCTTTATGGCTCTTAATTTAATTTTTACGATAATGGTGAATAATTACAAAAGAGATGTGATAGAGCGCTTTTTAATGGAATTAGTAACTTTTCGATGCATTTATAAGTTAGTTTAAATTTAATATTTATGTAGGATATCCATATTTATACTTAGAATAGTATATGTAAATAATAGCTTAAGATTACAATTGTAATTAAGGATAAGTAAATTTAAAAGGATTCTACGTTTTATTTTATTGCAACCTTTTTACCCTAACTCCCCGAATAACACATTCAAATATGAACTCTTTTATTTCGATCCGATGCTGCAAATTGCTTTGAATTTTACATGAAGCACTTCGTATTTTTAAGTTGAATACTTTTTATTGAATTACTAGCTTCCTCTCGCGGATTCACACTCGCGGTTTGTCATAAGAAGCCTATAAACAAATAAATATAAATATTGCTGGACACTTCACACAGCGTTATCTAGCCCCAAACTAAGCAGAGCTTGTATTATGGAAACCATATAAATGATAGAATACTTAAATACATTTTTTTTGTAAATATATACTTATACTATATAGAGAAACAACCAGACCCGGAACAAATATCTGTAGATCATACAAACATTTGTTCCTCGGCGGGAAACGAACCCGCTACCTCCTGCGTCTCAGCCGGCTGTATTTCAATACAGGTCATAATTTATCTATGTACCAAATTTTCACCCAAATCGTCCGCCGCCGCTACGACGTGATTGAGTAACAAACAGACATCCAAACTTTAGCATTAATAATATTTGTGTCTTTTATGAATAACCTATACTACTGGATAGTACTAGACAGCAAGATAATTTTTACAAGTGACAAATTAAATTTACCTTATCTCTTCACAGCAACCTTTAAAAAAAATGGGCTTTAACGGAGTGCAGGTCAAGTTGTATGTTTTATTACATAGCTGAAATGTATATTTATTAAATAAGTGTTTGCCTGTAAGAAATAAATGAATTGAATTTAAACAAGTTCCGCTGCATTACGAGTTTTATAAGTCAGTAAGTGTTTTGTGAACACTTTTCAATGTTTGCACTTTGGTAGTAAACTGACTTACCTAACACTTTCTGGTCGACGGCGATGTCACAGGAGTACATGGCTGCCATAAGCCGTTGAGGCTGCACCTGGAACGCTTTCCTGCATCCGTCTTTCACTGCTGACATTATTTGACCTGGGAAGACAAAATAAATAAATAAAATAAATATTGCTAGACATTTCACACAGCGCTATCTAGCCCCAAAATAAGCAAAGCTTGTACTATGGGAACTCCTCTTTACTGAGTTGTGAATTATACGAAGGGCCCTGACCTGGGAAGACAAAATAAATATTGCTAGACATTTCACACAGCGCTATCTAGCCCCAAAATAAGCAAAGCTTGTACTATGGGAACTCCTCTTTACTGAGTTGTGAATTATACGAAGGGCCCTGACCTGGGAAGACAAAATATATATTGCTAGACATTTCACACAGCGCTATCTAGCCCCAAAATAAGCAAAGCTTGTACTATGGGAACTCCTTTACTGAGTTGTGAATTATACAAAGGGCCCTGACCTGGGAAGACAAAATAAATATTGCTAGACATTTCACACAGCGCTATCTAGCCCCAAAATAAGCAAAGCTTGTACTATGGGAACTCCTCTTTACTGAGTTGTGAATTATACGAAGGGCCCTGACCTGGGAAGACAAAATATATATTGCTAGACATTTCACACAGCGCTATCTAGCCCCAAAATAAGCAAAGCTTGTACTATGGGATCTCCTTTACTGAGTTGTGAATTATACGAAGGGCCCTCGTTAGTGGCGCTTCCTTCATCAGGTTCGTCTTAACCTTAGGTACAAGGAACAGTGCATTTAAAAATTTGCCGATTATATTGTTAGAGGAAAAAGCCTACTAGTCCATTGACGAATCTCTAAATGACAAATTTTAACGCCTTTAGTTTAAATTTCCATGACATCTGTTTAGTTTATTGTACTCGTTGACATTTTTTGTGTATTTGCTGTCATTTTATAGTACTCGTAGACATTTTTTAATTTTGCACTACCTGACCCGCCCGCGGCTCCGCACGCTGGTAATTTCCCGTTCCCGTGGGATAACTATATGAAACACTCTTGTCAAAGTGACGCGACACTTCATGTGAATGACTTCACGTCAATGAACGATGCGACAATTATATTATATTGATATTCTTCATACAAAAATCTTGTATGCAAGACTAAAGTCTTCAACCAGTGTGTGTTGCCAGTGATGCCTATGGCACTGAAACGTGGTCCTTTACTCATGGCCTCATGACCAAGCTCAAGGTCGCTCAACGAGCTATGGAGAGGGCTATGCTCGGGGTTTCTTTGCGTGACAAAATCCGCAATGAGGAAATCCGCAGAAGAACTAAAGTTGCCGACATAGCTCTCAAAATTAGCAAGTTGAAGTGGCAATGGGCAGGGCACATCGCTCGTAGAACCGATAACCGTTGGGGAAGAAAGGTTCTCGTGTGGAGACCACGGACTGGAAGACGCAGCGTAGGCCGGCCCCCCACAAGGTGGACCGACGATCTAGTAAGAATCGCGGGGAGCCGTTGGACGCAAACGGCTACCAACCGCTCGTTGTGGCGATCTAAGGGGGAGGCCTATGTTCAGCAGTGGACGTCTTCCGGCTGATGATGATGATACAAAAATCGCGATTAAAAGTGCGGCGGGGGGGGGGGGGGGGGGGGGGGGGGGGGTAGGCGAGTGAAAAATGCTTTACGACCCATACCTAACAAAAATACAAAAAATCATTAAAATCGGTCGTTTCGGAGGAGTGCCACCACACACACGAGTTTTTTATATATTAGATTTAATAATCGTGTTTTATAATTGTCATTGTCATTGTCAATATTACATGCTCGTATGGCGATTCTATTATTGAGATTCAAAATTTAATGTTAAATGAAGTTTATATCGCCTGATAATTTAATTGATTTTAGTTGTTTAGTTAATAAATAAATATTTCTGGACATTTCACACAGCGCTATCTAGCCCCAAACTAAGCAGAGCTTGTAATATGGGAACCAGATAACTGATAGAATACTTATATACTTTTTTTTTTTGTAAATACATACTTATAATGTATAGAGAAACAACCAGACCCGGAGCAAATATCTGTAGATCATGCAAACATTTGTTCCGCAGCGGGAATCGAACCCGCTACCTCCTGCGTCTCAGCCGGCTATTCGCCCACTGTACCACGGAGGTCGTTAATAATAGTTTGATTTGATTAATTCATAGATGAAAACACACGCACTCACAAACACACACATACTCACACTACCATACATACACACACGTACATACACATTCTACCAATATATACTCCCGTATGTGCTCGCTACTGTTGAATAACCTAATTTCATGTAAAAATCTGGAACCTAAATAAATAAATTGTATGGCTATTGAAGACCACGCGGTCTTCTGACACAAGTATACTTAAAAGAAGATCCCAACAACCTTGATAAAGTTCTATATTTTACAGAAATAAAAACATTTTTATTTAATTTTCTTTTGATAGTTACCTGATAGTGGACCGAAGTTTGACACATCATCCCCTTCTGTCTTCTCCAGCGTCCACTCCTCAACGCAAAACGCCACCCCCATCATTGGCTCCTCACACAACGGCCCCGCCAGAGCAGCCAACTGGAATCCATTCACAAAACTACCCTCGAACTCAAACCTTGGATCTTCTGCAACTTCCATTTCATGGTGAAAGTACTTCGTTTTGTAATCCGCTGTTTGGTTGAGCAGAACGTTTGGACCGCAATTCCTAGGCCCTACGGACCATATTTGATTGACAAGATCCTGCCACTCCGGAGCCAATTTAGAACAAATACTTTGTAACTCTTCTTTAAAAACTTGTATCAGCTTTAGCATGCGATCTGATAGCGTATGCCTTTCTCTGAGCTCTGAACCATAACTGTTTTTATCGTTTTTAATCATAGCTTGTAAGATTTTTATATGCTGCGATAAAGCTTTTAGTAAATCGGTCGATTTGTCGAGTAGATTTGTAATTTCGTTAGGTAAAGGTTTCGCTCGTATTCTGATTTTGCTTTGCTTGTTATTTGTACAGATGGTTATAACTGGATCTTCTTCTTTATCGCCCTTGTCTAAGTTTTGCGAGTCGATTTCTTCGTTCGCCATGTCTATTTTTGGAGGCTCTATAACCGTTTCTCTGAATGGAACTATCGGTTCGGAGACTGTTATCGGTATCTTGGCGTAATCGTTCCTGTAAATTCGTAAAGAAGTTAGATTTTTTTGATATTCATTATTAACGCACCGATAAACGGCCAATACAAATATTTTTTCTAGGGTTTTTTAGGGTTCTTTACCGAAAGGGTAAAACGGGACCCTATTACTGAGACTTCGCTGTCTGTCTGTCTGTCTGTCCGTCTGTCACCAGGCTGTATCTCATGAACCGTGATAGTTAGACAGTTCAAATTTTCACAGATGATGTATTTCTGTTGCCGCTATAACAACAAATACAGAACAAACTAAAAACAGAATAAAATCAATATTTAAGGGGGGCTCCCATACAACAAACGTGATTTTTTTGCTCGTTTTAGCTAGATATTGATAACGGCAAAAGGTAGACGCTTGAACTATTCACAGAATATTTAGTTATATATTCACTTTAAAAATAAATAATTAAATTAAACGTTTTTATAGATAATGGTACGGAACCCTTCGTGCGCGAGTCCGACTCGCACTTGGCCGGTTTTATTTTAACACGATCCAATGATTGTATGTACAAGCATATGGCCCGACTGATGTTAAGTGGTTACCATCGCCTGTAATAAAGTATTGCCTCTTAGGTCACGCACCTTAGAAACGTGCCCTACAATACACTGCCCTGCGTCCATCAGCTTGAAGCATACAAGAACTCTTCTACTTTTGAAAATGCAGATCAAAGAAAACTTAATTCTGAAGTGATTCACACAAAGCTGTAATGAGGAATTCTCATTTTCAATATAAACAAAACTAGTTACAACTAGCATAATAGATGGCGCTGTCTGGAGATGCGCCGCCTGACAATATGGTTTATATGCCAAAATCTCAAAGACACAATATTAAAATTTTTCTAAAACAATCTCACTTCATCAGATAGATAAATGTTTGTTTTTTTATTTCAAGTTCCTTGCAAAAGAATGTTGACACGGCAATTGACATTGACAATTCATTTTCCTTTGCTAATCAAAGCATGACAGAGCAACGCCATCTGTTAGCAGCTATAAAAACATGGCCGTGAAAATCCCTAATTAAAAAAGCAACTTACTTCAAGTCTTCCAGACACCTTTCTAAATGTATCTCACCGGCCGTCACCAAGACATGCTCTCCCGTTTCTTGCAGCAACACTTGCACGCACGAATCGGATTGGTTAAGAAGTTTCAAACCTGAAATTATTTATTAAATTAAAGAGTGCATCATTATTTTGTGGCGCCATCTAGTTTCATCTTGGAAAACAATTAATGATATTATCTGTAATACATGTTTTGATTTTTGCAGAGTAACATAGCCTTAAAAATACATCACGTACAGTACGTTTGCGCATTTAAAACTATAAGGCTCTAGAACATGTGAGAAAATTCATAACCGCTCACGGCTTTCTTATGGCGGGTTCCTATATCCTTCGGTAACCAGCTACGACTTGTTTCTCCTTGAAAACGTGTCAAAAGTTTGACACATTTCAAGGAGATACGAGTCGTAGTCGGTTAACAACGGATATAGGAACCCGCCATTAGACGGTCCGGTTCGCTTCTGAGTGGCCGAATTAGCGTCACAAAAAAAGCATGTGACCATTTTTTTGAAGTGAAAATTTCATTAGGCGCGTTGAGCATTTTTTGAGATGGGAAAAAACCATTGAGCTTGCGACATTGTTACCGACACCTGTCACTGACTACTGCCACTGACTGACACCTCTGTATATAAGTATCTGTAGTGAAGTCTGCTTTTATTCAAGTTTTCACTTCTGTCGGCACTCCCTGAGTGCCAGTTTTTTATTAGGACCTTTTTTATTTCGATGGAAGTCATTGTGCGTAAAACGGGTATTTATCGCGTATGTACCTTTTTTTATTTTATTAAGTCATTGTGAGTGAATAATTAAATTGATGATTTACATAGAACCGTAAAAAAAAGTTTCTTTCTAGATGTTTTTATAACAAAACTGAAGTTATAATTACTAGACTTATACTCTGAGTGAACACAAAAAATAAAATTGAGAATCGAGTTTTCAAATTTGTTTGTCCCAAAGGAAAAATGTGTGACTAAAAGTCGATTTAGAAGAAATTCAAAATGTTTTTATTCATTAAGATAGATAGATAACTCTTTATGACCCACGCTTTCACTCACTTAAATACTGATGCATTAGCATACATGCAAGCATGTGCGCTTTCCAACATCACATTTCTTTGTTTGTTATTTCGTTTTCATGTACTAGTAAACTGTAATATTTATATCATGTCATTCAGGAGAGAACTGTTTCCTAGGCTACAGCTTACGCTTTTCTGGGAAACAGGGACACAACTTATCTATGTAACTTTTATGGTCACAATAAATATATTTCTATTTTCTATTTCTATGGTTACACCAAATTACAATTACCTACCTATCAGTCTTTAAGTTTTCTACTTAACCTATACTAATTACGCGGTGGTACAAGCCGGCTGATCCGTAGGTGGTAGCGGGTTCGATTCCCGCCGCGGAACACATGTTTGCATGATCTACAGATTTTTTCATTTGTTCCAGGTCTGGATGTTTTTCTATAATTTATAAGTATGTAATTACCAAAAAAAAAGTATTATATCAGTCTAGTACAAGATCTGTTTAGTTTGAGGCTAGATAGCGCTGTGTGAAATGTCCAGCAATATTTATTTATTTATTACAATGGAGAAGTTGATCTATTTTGCGATGCTTGGGTCCCTGTGCTCTTTGACAAATGATAACTGCAAAATGCAACCCATACCTTTGACCAACTGCGACAATTGTGACGGGTTGGTAGGCTCCACCGCTACCCTCAATATTGGCACCACAGAGTTTTGTATCTCACTGAACGCAGGACAAGCCGGGGTACTGCTTAGTGTTGCAGTTTTCAGCACATGCTCTTCTAGACCTCCAATGCCTAAAAATTTCACATAATATGAATTTGAAACATATACCTACCGTAGATTATAGATGGAAGAGATTCCACCACAAAACGAATACAGATACTAAAAATAAGCTTAAAAATAGCATTGGATTTATCGTTCAGAGCGATCTCTATTAGAAAAACTTTGAATAGTACTAGTTAAGAATAGGAATAGAGTTTATATTCACTGAAAAAAAAACATGCAACGTACATACTAAATTAAATTTAAAACAAAAAACAAATTTAGATGAAAAATTTGGAAATTAGTAAAAAATTTGTTCAATAAATTATTAATTTTCACAAATTTAGTCAAATAGTTTTCGCATCAGACAAATACAAATAACTTGTGCAGTAGCGTTATCTAGTTTAGCATTCGCAATCAGTTTTAAATTATTTGCAGCGTAAAATATGCTGATTTTCTGTTTAATATTTTTGTACTAGTTCCATTGATTACTGATCCACACAATAATTAAGCACAAGCTTCTGCCCGCGGCTTCTTACGCGGGCATATCAATAAAAAATAGCCTGGGACAGGCCATAATCTATCTGAATACCAAATTGGATCGAAATCGGTCAAACCCTTTATCACGAAAACGTAATTTCAGAGTTACTATCGCATTTATGACATTAGAACAGATAATTGACTTACCAATAATATTACCAGCAATTGCTTCATCAATAGCTTCTAAATCTCTTCCCATAAGAATATAGAGGGATTTGATTCTGCAAAAATATATAAATTTGACATTGAGATGATCACGTTTATTTTCCATCGATTTTTCATCGACAGGCGCCACAAGGAGACCAACATTAGAAAATTGATGTATTACTTTGCTTGTATACTATGTGTTTTGTAATGTACGACATTACATGAAAACACGGGTAGGGCTAATGGCTAGTATCGTCGTAAAATAGGGTTTTTTTTCAAATGTATTACCCAATAAAATGTAAATTTTCAAACCACCATTAATAAATCCTAAAATATCAATGAAATACATAAACAAATCATATTAATTCATCATGTAAGGAGGTACCTGTTTAACTGACTAAGCGGTATCGTCGCAAAGGCACCGCCGATTTACGTTAAAACTTGTTTATTGGAAATGTGTCGACTACTGGATAAAATATTTAAGCTACCGGTATTAAACACACCTCTAAAATTAGTTAATACGATTTCGGATGTGTGTTTTAAATTAATGTCGTACATAACAAAACAGGTTGTATATGTCACAGTCAAAACTCATAACCGGTCAAAACCAATTTATAAAAAAAATTAGTCAAAACTACTTTTTGTAGTTTTGACTAAACCTACCGATCAAAACGTATTTAAACTAAATACTGCCATCCAGTATTAGCTGAGGGTCGTTACGTATTTTGTTTAATGAATGGTTTTCACTGCCATGTTTTTAGAACTGCTAGCAGATGGCGCTACTCTGCCATAAGCGTTATCAAAAGAAAGTGAATTGTCAATGTCAATTGCCTTGTCAATGTCAATTGCCTTGTGAATGTCAATTGCCGTGTCAATATTACTTTTCAAGTAACTTGAAATAAAAAAAAACATTTGTGATTCTTTGCAAAATGACGAAGTGTGATTTTCTTACACAAATTTTGATATTGTGTCTTGGAGAGTTTGACAGTTAATTTAACCTTTTTTGGCGGCCAATCTCTATACAGCGCCATCTATTACGATTTTTAGTAGCATTCCTCAACTCTTGTCTGAATTAGTCGATCTACTTGCCCAATAATTTTAACACCACTCGATCCATACCCAAAATGGCTACGGCTAAAGCGGTCCCTAGACGGTCATGCGGCATGACATGCGTTACGTGCTGTCATGCATGCATGACCGTTGTATTGATTGATGTGAATGACGTGCAAACTACGTGTTGCAGGGCATTTTATTGCATTCTCTGTCGATTCTTCCGAAATTGTCTTTGCCCCGAGCAGGCTCAATAAGTTTTTTCCTAGACAAGATATGGATACTCTGTATTAGCAACGTACGTTGTATATATAATTTATTATATATCTAACCAAAATATGTTGGCAAGGACGCGATTGAAAAGAGTACAAAAGAGACAACTTGAGAAGACAGTGTTGTCTAGGCATCGCAAGACCAGACAATTTCAGAAGAAAGTTGTCTATCTTTAAATAGGTATCAAAGATAGAGAAAATGATGGCTATCGTTCTCGGCGTTGTAGATTACTATCGAGGAAGTGTCGACATATCTTCCCGTTCACTCGCGCAATCGCCGTGCTCGAGACGGTCGACAAGTGTCTTCTATGTTCCGAAAAATGACTCGTGACTAAATTATTCTCTACATTTACTGGTAGCTGATTGATATTCCTTTTTATTTTCTATTCTGCAAGTTTATGATTCGGGATCGAATCAGAAATGAGGAGATACGTAGGAGAACTCAAGTCACCGACATAGCCCGACAGATTAGCACGTTGAAGTGGCAATGGGCAGGTCATATAGCACGCAGAACAGATGGCCGATGGGGCCGGAAAGTTCTCGAATGGAGGCCACGGACCGGCAAGCGCAGCGTAGGACGTCCACCTACAAGATGGGCAGACGACTTGGTAAGAACCGCAGGTCGGCGTTGGATGCAGGTCGCTTCCAACCGCAGTTCCTGGAGATCAATGAGGGAGGCCTTTGTCCAGCAGTGGACGTCCTACGGCTGATATGATGATGATGATGAAATTATGATTGACATGCACGCATGATCGTTTAGATCGGAGCATGCCATGCAACAGCATGTAACGCATGTCATGCCGCATGATCGTCTAGGAACCGCTTATGAAGTGAGTTCGAGTCCCGATGGATTAAATTTTTAGGGTTGCATTTTCAGTTGATGTATTGGCATTGATGATAAAAAATATACCAAGTACTTACTCTGCAATAGTTATATGCTCATCGCTTGCCAAATCTTTTAACTTCAACTTGGGGTCTATCGCATAGTCTTTTACGCTATATACTCCGGTCGGGTCATGTTTTGGGCCAAGTACGTATACTTTATCACCCTTCCTCACTTTACCACTAAATACTCTAGCGAATGCTATGAAAGCCAACTGGTCCTTTTCTTCTTTATCACCCTGAAATAAAAGAAAATATTGTTGTGGACCTTCTTTATTTTTAATCTGGCTTATCCAGCTTAACTTATGATTAAACAAATTTTCGCCCGACGCTTCGCACTTGTGGTTCGTCAATAAAAACAATGTCTCAATCCAGGTTATAATATATCTATTTACCAAATTTTATCAAAATCGGTCAAGCCGTTTAGTAGCGAAATGTAATAAGCAGAGAAACAGAGTAACTTCCGAATTTATAATTGATCGAGCGGAGCGAGATCTCTTAATCAACTTGGGCAAATCGGCGTTGTATGTGTGTATGATTCTTTTTCCGAGGATAACTTTCGAAGCGTTTATCCGATCATGGTAAATTTGGTATATAGGTACGTAGTGATTGCACAATTTTGGTCTGACTAATTGAGCTAAAAATGTGGGGGGATTGTTAAGATATTGGGGTTTAAGAGGGTTAAAAAAATGGGACTATCTGGTCAAATGGCACGTCTAATAAAAGCTCTTTGTGAGTACATTTCAACCCCGTTCTTATTTTTAGTTTAAACCTTGCAGTTTTCAAGTTATTAGCCATAATAAAAACTGAACTTGACCCTTGAACTGAACTGACTCCCCAGTGCTGAAATTTGGTATGCGTGTAGGTATAGCGACACAAATATAGGGAAAAGTCTAAAATCTAGAATAACTGCAATTTCTACCCCAAAACTGAGTAACCAATTTATATTAACTCCCGTTACCTGTAATTTGAATGAAACTGTAGGTCAAGTTGTTTGGTACTTATTTCGTGGCACTATTTTGATAATCAAAAATTACAAATAATATTTTTTTGATTTTATGGGAGACTCGCGAGATCTCAGTTCGGGGCGAACCACTAGTATTAGTATGTAAACTTTTGGTAACACTTTCTTCCTCTCTGTCTTGCATTTGAGGAAGAAAATGTTAAAGCAGAGGCATAGTTAAGCCCGATCAGTCTAAAAATCTATAGTATTATTTAGAACAACACTGTTAGGTATTCATCCAATTTACCTCATTAACTACACTCTCGTGTTGCACATTGTCTGCTTTCTCAGAAACAGCAATAGCTTCAGCATCAACATTCTGTTTCATTTCTTCTCTCATCTGTCTCGCTTTTTCCCTTCTAAGCGACATTTCTTCAGCTGTCAATACCTTAGGCTTATTTTCCGGCAATATACTCCTATCTACAGTAAACATCTTTGATACAAAAATAATCAATGGTCTGTTCTCACTACTATCACATGATAAAAAGTCTTCTTTAAGTTTTTGAGTATCAGGGTGGTAGGTATTAAAATCTCGGATCCGTGAGCACATGAGTTTCTCAACCTTATCTGGGGGCAATTCTTTAGGGGAGGGTAATTTTCTGCACACCATATTAAGCACGGTATCTGATAGAGGTAACCATTGGACCATCAGCGACTGGAGTTGAACTCGTGAGTCAGTATGCCTTAGATCTCTTGTTGTGAGTTTAATACCGAGTTTCTCACATATAACAGGTACTTTTTCCTTTTCGTTCCTTATAGCCACAGTTTCGTAAACGTTCCAGAGGTTGTCGAGTATAACTTGGACGAAAAGTGGTTTCTTCGCCTTTTCTTGGGCTCCTTTCATAAAGCGTTTTGTTTTTGAGTTCAAATAAAAGTCACCCCAAAGAACTTTTGATAGAATTTCTTCCTTTACTCCTGAAAATTTATGAAAGTTAAAAAACGCGTTATCTATTATATAAATTGAGCAACCAATAATTTAAAGATTTCCTATTTGTTTGTATTGTGCATACAAAATCACACTAATATCATAAATGTGAAAGTTTGGATGTTTGTTTAATTATTTGTTTGTTACTCAATCACGTCGTAACGGCTGAACAATTCGATGAAATTTGGTATAGACGTATATTATAACCTGGATTACCACATAGGCTACATTTTATTCCATAAATCAGTTCCCATGGCATCAAAATGGGGTGTCAAGTGAAGTTGCAACAGCGAGTTTAGCTTTATTTCTAGGTTAACTACACATTTAGTAGTGTAACGCGTACAAAGTCGCGGGCAACAGCTAGTAGCAAATATTATAAAATAATAGGCTTATTTTTATCCAAAGTATAATACTATTTTCTGTCTAAAACAATTTTAGACAGAAAATAGTATTGTGCAAATTCAACTGACAAGTCTTATCAAGTTATTAGGTACAAACTACCCAACAATTTGTTGTGCAATCATTCTGCAATTGAATAGTTCCGAAATTTTAATATTCAGTAAGTGTGGGTGGCTCTACCTAGGTAAGTTTGTATGAGCTATCGATTCCATTGGGAACAATGGAATAAAAATAATTAAATTTGAAAGATATTCTTTTTTTTGGAGGTATTCAAGCGCTTGATACCACCTCACTTGGTGGTGGTAAGTGATGACACCATCACAGGTCGAAGATGGCGAACGCTTACCAAGAAAGAATCTGTTCACTCTGGACTTGATTTCGAGATAATAGTGGTAAAGGTATTATTTATGCATCAAAATAACCACATATTGTATCACATACATTTTCATTGTAATAATTTAATTTTGTTTTATCTATCTGACTATTAACTTTAACATCAACATCCACAGCCCAACTTCACCCACCGCTGGGTAAGTGGGTATAGTCCTTCATAAAGTACTGTCTATATACTATAGTTATATCTCTAGCAAATAAATAATGTTTCATACCAAGTTTTTCAGAGAAAAGTCTTGCAAATGTATGAGTGGTGAAGCCCCAGCCATCAGCAGCACTGGCAAACACAACATTGCCTTGCTCCGGTGAGAAGTACAGTTGGGAATCGTCCGAATCCTCAAGAGCAGATGTCCAGTCGTAATAGTTACTGTCCTCTTTTACTTTTTCTTTGTGTTGCTGCAATGAGATTATGTAATTATTTTTTACATTGCACATAATACAGCAAACATAATTGTACAAAAGTTGGGCTGCCAACCTCAGAGGTAGGTTACTGAGAGCTGACTTAGCCCAGCTGCACAAAGATCTTTAAACATATTTAGCGCCTAAACATGTTTAAAATTGACGTATTTGAATAACTTGACAACTATCTTAAACGTATTTAGACAGTAAAAACGATAGAAAATAAAACATATTATTTAATTACTGCAATAAAGAATTTTCTACGAATACACATAAATACACTTCAATATTTTATTTTTTCAATTCCTCATAAGATGTCCACTGCTGAACATAGGCCTCCCTCAAAGTTTTCTAGAGCGACCACCTTGTGTGAACTGCAGTCGATGGATCCCAACAATCCTTATCAGTTCATCTTTTTCTCTATCAGAGAGCTGTCCTACGTTGAGCTTTCCAGTGTGTGATCACCACTCAAGAACCTTTCCGCTCCTACAGCCCTCAGTTCTTCGAGCTACGTGTCCCAGCCACTGCCAGTTCAGCTTGCTAATTCTCTGGGCTATGTCAGTGACCTTAGTTAGTCTATAGATTTTTTTTTATACATCTTATATGGCAAACGAGTATGCAGTCCACCAGATGTTAAGTGGCTACTGCAGCCCATGGATATCCACATAGAATTCAAACCAAGGTATTATATTATTATTATTATTGTATTATCTTGTCTTGATCGCTATGTGGATACGTTGTCATACTATAGGACTTAGCTGTTATGCCTATGTGCCAGTAATTACAGGAACATACCATTACCATCTAACCGGAACACAGCAGCACAAGTACTGCTATTTGGCGGCAGATAAAGGTAAAGCGGTGGTGCCCACTTCCTCGAGCTCGTTCACAATAGCTCTACCATCAGTAAAGTAAGTAATCTCCTCATTTCTATTCAAACTCATGGAAAATTTTCGTTCAACTATGACTTATTAATTAGTTATCATACCTCTTTCTCCATACTTCTTTCTTCATTGACAGAAACCTCTGTGGCAAAGAGTTCACCCATCACAGCGTTGACTTGCTCAAGCAGTTGTTGTAAATGAACATATGCGTCTATAGGTGTAAGTTGCATCTCCAAGATTAGACGGTCTATCTTGTTTAGAACTAGAACTGCTTTCATGTTTTCTGAATATGCCTGTTTGAGAACAAGACGTGTTTGGGGGCATACTCCTTCAACAACATCTACCTGAAATATTGGTCAACAGTAGAATAAAAGATACATTAATTTACAGAATGATCAAGTAATATCTCATTATATACTTGATACAAAACAGTTGAGTTCCCTAAAGTTCGCTGCTAACAAACTTTATACACCTCAACTGCTCTAGATCACTGCCAGATAGAAGTGTCCCAAGGACCCAGGCTCCATTGCCGCCCTTATTAGAGCTGAATACATTTATCAAAGCTATAAGCTAGAATAGGGAATATTTATTTGCTTGAATATGTGTGGGTTCTTGGGAGACTTCTAAGACTATACTTAGTCAAACAAAATTCTCTACCATCAATGAAAAATATTACTCACTAGTTTTTCAAATATTACTGTTTCTGATACACATTAATAATTTGCCTAGAAAAAGAACTTTGAACTCAAAATAAATATGTAAAACTAAGTTTTCACTTACCACAACAATAGCTCCATCGCACAATCTGACTGCCGTAGACACTTCACTAGAAAAATCAATATGCCCGGGAGAATCTATGAGGTTCACAAGGTACTCCTGCTTGTCTACAGCATGGTAGAGCGAGATACTACTGCATTTCATGGTAATACCCCTCGCTTGCTCGTCTGGACGACTGTCCATATATCGCAGCTTCCCAGACATTCTCTGTGATATGATACCATTGCTGGATATCAATGAATCAGCCAGGGTCGTCTTCCCGTGGTCTACATGAGCCACAATACAAATATTACGAATATTATACGGTTTGTTTTGAAGGTCTGTAAGTTTCGCCGAGTCTACCAGCCGCATTTTGGTAAATTTAACACGTTCACGAACACAGACGGTTAACGTATGAGCTACGATTTAAAACAGATGTTCTGAGTAATTTGTAATATCACCAATATTGCGAAAATTATGAAGAAAAATTGCACAACATGAGCGCAATTTCGTCGGGTTACGATTGCTTTGACAGATAGCGACATGCTGACTTGACTTTGACATTATTATAGAAACTGATACTTTGATTCGTTCGGAAATGCATCGCACAATGGACTACATAGGAAAATTGTAAATACGTATGATCTCAGATTATGGAAAGAACCAGAAGCCCTTAACGCGCCTAATACTGATGGGTCAAAAACTACTCCAAAATAGAGTAGTTTTATACGAACGCCATTAGTTACTCTGTGACCGTCGTCATGCGTGAGGTGTTTTCAGTGTTCAATTTAATTAAGTATAATATACCTTCTTGTGTCATCCCGATGGGATCACATTTCATACGTAAGTAGCGCATTTAAATTACTCCATTTTGCTAGTGTTGCCAAGTATCGAGAGTTATTATTTTCCCTACTCTAGAATTCTGAGATTAAAACTTTTATTAGTTGAAGTTTTAATTTACATAAATTATGATTGTCTATAAAAATACATAATGAGCAGCTTAAAAAGTTATAAAGGATTACTGGCAATCGTACACAGTTGGCATCCTGTTACGGACATGTTCTGTACCTACATAAAAACAAACAACTTTTGTCCTACTAGGTACTTTTAAAAATCTTACACATCAAAAAGGAAATTAAATGTTTTTATCGAAATCGTGTTTTATTTTAAAATCATTGAGATTATTAGGTACTTAAGTAAGTTAATTTTACATATTTATGAGCAGTATATCAGGATATCTGTTTGGGGTATGCTAAGACGAAAGAGGGGTCATTGTACTCACTATTATGAACAACTTTTAGTATGGGGCCAACCAACACTGCTATCATGGTAAAAATCAGCTGTTGTATTAGATGAGTTAAGATATCTATACATTTTGTCAGGCGTCTCAATGAAAATGTTCTTTGGAACAGCTGTTTTGTGTTCGCAATTTGAAAAGGCCCCCATTGTAAAAGTTGTTTATAATGATGAGTACAATGGCCCCTTTTCGGTTTAGTACACCCCAAACCGATAGCTCTGTATAAAATAGTTGTACCTACCTAGTAATTATTATAATATTTTTTGTGTCAATCCTTTTAGAACCAGTCAAGTACGTCAGTCAAAATATACCGATGATACCTGTGCAGTATTAGATAATTTGGATTTCATTAGTTGTATTTTACCTAAAACATTTACCCCAAAAACGGGTAAATAATGACTAAGCTACAAACATTACTTGGGGGTGAGATAGGCGCGGGACATGGGTTTACGCACGGCTTACAATTACAATCACAGTTAAAGGCGGCTTCTGTTTCTTTCTGTATACCTTAATCAACTTAATCTATTTCCACACAAATTTCAAGAAGGTACTCAGAAGTAGGTATTTAACGATATTCTATACATGCTTTAGATAGGTACACACGGCTACACATCAAGCTATACATTTCCAGTATATTCTGACCTCTCATTCTACGAAAAGCCTACACAATGCGAGGTCAGCTTATACTGGAAATTATAGCTTGATGTGTAGCCGTGTGTACCTACATCTTATGGTTATGGGCGAATTGCACAACGATGCCTAAACGTATTTAATGGCTAAGTATGATTTAAGGAGTGCTCCAATCATACAAATACGTCAAATTTAAACACGCTTAGTCTCTAAATACGTGTAGGGATCGTTGTGCAAGCCGGACTAAATCTATGCTTTCAAAAATAGCAAAAATTCAAACGAGAAAACCTCTACCTATTAGGTCGTAAGGCCGTAACCTAGGTTTAAAGCTTCTGGTGTTCTCTCGCTATGAGAATTCGAGAGACTTTAATGTACGTAGGTACCTACCTACCTAAGTAGGTAAGGTACTTACTCTATGTTATTACTTACGTAGTTCTGTACCGTATAAAACTTTTGACGTACAACTTATCTTTACTTTAGGAGTAGGTAATAGTTAGGTAGTTATTAATTATTATTCTGTTCTCTATTGGTTATATATTGACCACGTGTAGGTACGTAGTAGTTTCTCTGTGCTAGCCCTAAAAGTATGTAAATTTAATTCGTAGTAGTACCTACCTACCAGCATAAAACCCTTCTTGCTTGATGCAAACCATATGATTTGTGCATGCAGTCATTTTGCTGCACAGCTTATACCTACAACAATAAACTCTGTCGCGTCAGACCCATCATTCGATTCCTCCTCCGCATACAAAGCCGTAAATAAACAAGTGCAGAAGAAAACAGCATTGAAGCAATTTCTCTGGTAGAATACTTATTCTTCTCACGTCCAACTCGCAATTAGCTGGCGTCGAGTTCGCTTTATGTTGCCACAATAACCCGAAGCTTAATGCACAAGGCGTGTCTAATTCTACATCAAGTGTTTCCTTAAAAGCTCGAGCCATCAGACAGAAGCACGCAGGAGTGGTGTAAGGACCACACACGGGGGGTTCTCTCATGGCCCTTCTTTATGTTGGTCAAGAGCAATGTCGAGCGCTAATGGCAGTATTAGCACATCTAACATAGTTGAACACCAACTTATGGACAAACACCGTGTTTTATAACGGGCTCTCTTGATAAATAATGTAACATGGTCGAACACAAAACGACGAGAACCCACGAGCTCGAGTTCGAAATAGGAAGGCGGCGCGGCGCAGCGCGGTGCGGCGGCGTGAAGGGTGCAAGGATAATCTAGGCTCTTTCTACAAAAAGCGTTCTTCTTATTCTCAAACAAGAAAAAGCACCTTGTCAAAAGTACTGCGTGAAAAATTTCTCTCTACATAAGTGCATGAGGTGTTTTCCCACATGGCCAAGTCACGAGGCAAGGCAATAAGCGTAGAACCTATCATTACCTATTATAGAACATGGTAGATAGAAATAAGACTTCTCAGCCATGTTTTAAGGATTCGTCAGAAGGCAATCTCTAACTCTACTGATGCTAAACCCTAAACCCTATGGTCCTGACCTGACTGACTGCTCTATGAGGGGTTAAGCTTGAGTCCCCTATCAAACCTAGGTTCGACTCTGGCTATATGATTGAATAAATTGTTCGCACGGCGCATGACATTTTTTGTTGCTGGACGTTTATGACAACAAGGTATTTAGTTTTAGTTTGTGCGTTACCTACAAAATGGTAACTATAAAAGCTAGTTTTAAGAAACTTTTAATTGACTTGTTTCATTGATTTTGAGGGGTTTTATCTAAAACGGTGACCGGTCTTGTTATTTGATAGAATGGTACTCTAAATGTATGTTATCTCTAGCGAGAGGTTTCTGCCCATAAAAATAAAACTGAATTGAGTAGGTACTTACTTCTTTTTTTCTTTAGGAACCATTAAATGGACTTTTTAGTAGGCCTGAAAAACAGGTGTTTTTAGACATTGTGTCTTTTCATGTTTGACATAAGGTATGTTTCATCTAAAAAAGCAAATCACGCAATACTTATCAATTATAATATTATCCTACATTTCTTAGAATAATCATCTTATCAACAATAGCTGTAGCTAACCAAATGCTCCTGCAATCGACTTTACACTGGATTAGGTGAAGTTCTTCGAAGTTTGTAACGAACCACAATGGCGGACGCATTACGAACTGCGGTGCATTCCTAACCAAACCCAGAATTTTGCAAAGACTTTTTAGACTTTTTTGATGTGTGTACACAGTCAGTGTACACAGTTTTTTCGCGCACAGATTTATATCAAAATTTTTGATATAAATCTGTGCGCGAAAAGACCCTTTTTGTCTTAAAAACATGAGTATAGTTCGCGAAAATTTAAAAAGTTCTACGTTTAATTTTGATATAAATATGTGCGCGAAAAGACCCGTTTTATCTTAAAAACATACGAAACGTAACTCTCTCTCTTTCTATCTTCACTAACTTGAATCTCCCTCTCAACTTCCGTTCGTACATTTCAAAACGGATTCACCCGCTTACTCTCCGTGAAACTAAACGTGCGTAAAGAAGTTTTACTTCAAAATTTATAGGTGTTGCTTAGACTTTTTTTATGTGTGTAGTTCATAGGCTGTGGTCTTAGTTAACTCGGAACTTTCTTTTCTAGCAAGCTAGTCTAGCAGGGGATTTGTGATACCACTTTTCATTTTTTTTATTCCTATATGTTTAAAAAAAATATTGTGAATGGTTCAGGGGTTGTTGATTTTTTTTTATATTTTTATCAAGTACTTACCTTTTCCCGTAAGGGTCCGATTAAACAATTTAAGCTGTTTATGTATTAACCTAACCATTTTTTTTATTTCACCCTTCCTGGTTAGATCGCAAAAGTGATTGCAATAGTTTGTTACAATACCTGACTCGATGAGAGAAAAATTTAAAGCTAAGTTCTATACCAGCGGTCGAGAATAAAACTTCTTTCTTCACTAACTCTTTCACTGTGACTGCTATCCGCTTGTGGAACTCTCTTCCTGTGGAAATCCGCAGGGCCGCCGCCTCTATGGGAATCTTCAAATCCAAACATTTTATTTCTTTTCAAAATAGTCAACAAAATTGAGCACTTGATGTATGTATATTTATGTATGTGTATTATTATTTATTATTAATAATTTACCAAGTCGTCTGCCCATCTTGTAGGTGGACGTCCTACGCTGCGCTTGCCGGTCCGTGGCCTCCATTCGATAACTTTCCGGCCCCATCGGCCATCTGTTCTGCGCGCTATATGGCCTGCCCATTGCCACTTCAACGTGCTAATCCGTCGGGCTATGTCGGTGACTTGAGTTCTCCTACGTATCTCCTCATTTCTGATTCGATTACCCGTTGGTAAGAACGGCGTTGGATGCAGGCCGCTTCCAACCGCAGTTCCTGGAGATCAATGAGGGAGGCCTTTGTCCAGTAGTGGACGTCCTACGGCTGATATGATGATGATGATTAATAATTTTTGTAAGTTTATTTAATGTTAAAATTATACATTAGTTAAATATTTTTTATCTATTTTTTGGTACTAACACTTAATCTACACTACACAAAGTTCGCCTATGTATTATTTTATTCGTTCAACTAAGAATTATCTAATCTAACACCAGCGGTCTCGCGTAAAAATAATTCTATACTACGCTAAAATATAATTTTACTCTATTCTTCCGCAGAGACATACTTCAGAGTCATGATAGAAGCATGACCGCCTGGCTGAGGAACATCATTTGCGATAAGTTTTCTGCTAGTGCGTCAAATAAAATAAAAAAAGAAAGTATTTATGTATTCAATCAATTAACTGGTTCCCAAGATACAAGCTCTGCTTAATTTGGGGCCGGATAGCGCTGTGGTAAATGTCCAGCAATATTTAACTACTTTTATTTATATGTTTTAGGGATGGAGCAGGCCTTTACCTAGCAGTGGGACAGAAGTGGTTCATAATAATAATAATTTAAGAGGCTTTCGCTAGGAAGTTGGGTCAAGGGTCAGATACAGAAGGCTGTACTCCTGGACTCGACACGTATAGTCAGGAGGTTCCTCTGCCTGCAGCCCTAGCCACCGATTGCTTGGGCCTTGCATAGCGGTTGGTGGTTTACCGTTTTTAGGGTTCAGTACCCTAAGGGTAAAACGGGACCCTATTACTAAGACTCCGCTGTCTGTCTGTCTGTCCGTCTGTCACCAGGCTGTATCTCATGAACCGTGATAGTTAGACAGTTGAAATTTTCACAGGTAATGTATTTTTGTTGCCGCTATAACAGCAAATACTAAAAACAGAATAAAATAAATATTTAAGGGGGGCTCCCATACAACAAACGTGATTATTTTGCTCGTTTTATCTCGATATTAATAACGGCAACAGGTAGACGCTTGAAATATTCACAGAATATTTAGTTATATATTTACTTTAAAAATAAATAATTAAATTAAAATAAAACAAATATTTAAGAGGGGCTCCCATACAACAAACGTGTTTTTTTGCCGTTTTTATAGATAATGGTACGAAACCCTTCGTGCGCGAGTGCTACTCGCACTTGGCAGGTTTTATTATAAATATATTTTTTAATATAATGTTTATTTTTTCTAAGAAACTTTTTAGTGAAAAATGTATTTATTATAAACGAGTTTTAAAATAAATATGTGTGAATAATGATTAATATATTATACACTTCTGTCAAAAAAATCACAATTAAACAAAACTGGGTTAGCTTAGCAATAAAACCGAACTACCCGCCAACTGTGAATTTATTCAGAGTAACTCGAGGCTGACGGATGGAGTGAACTAACAGTTTTTGTAAGTTGCTACTTTGGAATACTGCCATCTTGTAAACAGAACTTTGCTACTTATTACGAGAGTTTGAAACCTTTGCACATTTTTTCCACAACTACATATTTTCAAGAAAGGTATCTGTCTGTTAGATTACTTGTTCGTAGTTCCTACTAGGTTTCTAGAAATAATTTCCTCTATAAACACTGGGCGGTGAACGTTAGCTCTCAGAGAGAAAAGTTACATCGAAAACCAATGTAATCTGACAGGGTAAAAATTTACGTCGAAAACCAGTGCATCCTGGCAGCTTTTAGTAACAGCCCGTCCTGAGAATTGAACTAATTTTTTGTAGACACAACTCTAGGAATTTTGTAACCAGTCACTCTATTTTATGTCATCTTCATTCATTAATTCGTTCTCAGCCCGTGTCGACCCACTACTGGACATAGGCCTCTCTTTGTTTCTGCCATTCTTCCCGATCCTGTGCCAGTCTGAACCACGTACGCCCCACGGTCGTATGGATGTCGTCGACCCATCTCGCTGGTCCCCTATTTCGATGCCCAGATCTCGGCCTTCACTCTGTTAGTGCCTTAGTGCACCTGTCATTACTACGTCTGGCCAAGTGTCCTGACCAACTCCACTTGAGCCCAAATATTTGCTTGCTTACGTCTTGTCCTTTAGTCTGCTTGCGAATTTCGGTATTGAAAGAAAGAAAGAAACAACATTTATTTGCAGACATAACAAAACAAAGACATACACAGGAACAAAAATAATACGACAGTAGCAATATAACAAACACAAATAGAAAACATAAAATATACATAGCCAGTTAGTACGTCCAGGTTATTGAGCGTCCGCAAACTAGGATCCGGCTCAGCATTATGCGCCACGCACTAGTAAATACGAGTACGCAGCGCGCTGATCTTCCGCCGGCTCCTACATTCAGTACCGGATAGTCCAATATTATTAAAAATAAAATTACATAAACTAAAGATAAAGACAGATATATAAAAATAGATACATAAAGAATATTGAACCTATATGTATGTAAGTATGTTGGCAAGTCGTAGTCGTTTCAGATTGAGGCAGTGTCAGTGTTTTTGTTTAGTGTAATATATGTTAGCGAAAGTATATAAAGTGGGTATTGGGAACTCGATCTAAGAGTGTGATGCCGAGCATGGCGCACTCCATGGCTCTCTGTGCTACACTTATTTTGTGCACAGCCTCCTTCGTAAGCCACCGTGTCTCGGCACCATAAATCAGTTGGCAGGACACATTGGTTACGTATGTCATCTTATTAGATATATTTTCAGTGAATAATTTTTCTACCTTGTCTTCTACAAAAAAGGCCCGTGTGATAATAGTATATTACGATACAAGTGAGCTAAGTTGCTCATTATACACGAGGCTGTGGTTTGCAGCCCGAGCCGTAGGCGAGGGCGTAAATCAGCCGAGTCTCTAGTGAGCTAGTTGCTCACGAGTTTCATACGCACTTTTTCAACACACTTGCGAGGAAAAAATAAATATGTATTGCATAAATCGTTTAATTATTAGAACAATTGGTGAATGTACAATTTTCAAAACGATATTGGATTGTTTTTGATGGCGATTTCACAGTTTGTCTTACATTGGTACTTGCCACTTCTTTAGTAGGTATCTTCATTTAATTCTTGTGTAAATGTCAGCGACAAATGTGAATTATAAGTAATTTGATAATAATAAATGTTTTTTCGTCTTAATTAGCGTTACATTTATTTATTCCAAAAATGTAATAGGATTTTCAGCGGCATACAACCTCTTTGTTACAAAAACTGTATTACTCGGTTAAATTGAAAATGCTCTGTTTACTCGCAGGTAATTTGCAGTTAGGTACTAACTTAATTTTCTAGGGATAATTCTATTATGCTTTAGTGTGTTATATTATTACGCACGCGTGTGTTATAGTTCGGTTTATGGCCCTAATAACGATGTACTATGGCTCTCTTTACGAGCTAGTGTGTTGAAAAATTATTTTCATATAAGTGCTTAGGTAGTAGATAAGATGCCTAACCAATCTTCTTATACGTGTGATTATCTCAATGCAAGGGTTTTGATAAGACCCATCATACTTAGTAGGTACACTTCGTTTGTTTACTTTAAATATTTATAGTAACAAAAAAAAATAAAAAAAAAACTTTACTTGCCTAGGTACACACGGCTACACATCAAGCTATAACTTTCCAGTATAAGCTGACCTCGCATTGCGTAGGCTTTTCGTAGAATGAGAGGTCAGCTTAACACAAACAGAAATGTATAGCTTGATGTGTAGCCATGTGTACTCGGTAGATCATCAAAATTTTTAAGTTTTGAGCTTTTTTACAAGGTAAGATATGAAAATGCCCTACATGCAAGTTCGTCTATGCAATCGAGTAAATGTTTGAGCAACCACGATTTTATTTTACCGGAAATGTAACCAATGAGCTCCTTGCTTGTTTAGGACATCGAAAGATTATGTGGTCCTCCTCATTATGTACTTTGCCTTAATAAGGGTTAAACTTAGCCTTCACAGCAATTGTCTCAATGGTGTGCGCACGTTCCTACGTTTCAGCTCAGTTTTAATTTTGTTAACCTGAGTAGCTTCCTACCTACTAGTTCTGGGTAAATGGATCATTTGTGGTTGCACAGAACTAGTAGGTAGGTAGGTACTTAGGTTGAAGGGTTCGGAGTTCGGTAGGTCTTTGCGTATTGGGTTCAAATTCGTGCAAATTGTTCTATGTACTGATGACATTACATTTTGGAGGGCAATAGTCACTTGTTAGTTTACCCTATGTTTTTGCAAGTGTCTTTATCCTTTCTTTAGTTTATGTAATTTTATTTTTATTAAAATTGGACTATCCGGACTCCTACGTTCAGTAGAACGTAGGAGCCGGCGGAAGATCAGCGCGCTGCGTACTCGTATTTACTAGTGCGTGGCGCATAATGCTGAGCCGGTTCCTAGTTTGCGGACGCTCATAACCTGGACGTACTAACTGCCTATGTATATTTAATGTTTTCTATTTGTGTTTGTTATATTGTTACTCCTACTGTGTTATTATTTTTGTTACTGTGTATGTCTTTGTTTTGTTGTGTCTGCAAATAAATGTATTTTCTTTCTTTCTTTTCTTTCTTTCTTGCATAACGACATAAACACAGATCACTTTATAAATATAGAGATAGGTAAAACCTATACTATCTATCTAGGTATAGCCATGAACGGATTACTGAATGGATACACCTCTGATTCTGGAATAGAACTTTCATTTTGTTTGCAGATAAACCAAAAACCGTGTGAATGTTCCAATCAGAGCACGTTCGTTTTGACAAATTAATTCAATCCAGGTTTCGTTCCCAATTTTAAAAAAGCAGGTGTCGCCTAAACGGAATTTGATACTCGTAGGATTACGCTATCGATCTAGGTGTGATAGAAACTTTGAGGTCTGAATACTCAAAGGTTATGATAGTAGAAAGACTCAAAGGGAGAAGTAGAAGACACTTATAAAATTTACTGTACGGGAGTAAGGACACAAAAATGGGAGCGTTTAATAATTTGACGGTTTACCGTACTCGTAGGATTTTTCTTAGTATCGTACATTGTGACGTCAATTTGAGTTACCCACATCATTGGTGACGCGCCGGCGCTGGTCCATGCACTGGGATTTTCTACGTATGATTTTTAAAAAATAACTAGGTATACATGCAAATTATAGTTCATTTTTGTAAGTATTAACATAGATATTTTTAAATCACACCTTATTTATTATGAATTATGAGGTTTTATTTAGGACATTAACTAGTGGTCCGCCCGGAACTGAGATCTCGCGAGTCTTCCATAAAAACAAAAAAAAATCTTATATGTATACTTTGACTGAATGTTATAAGTGTTTAAATAGTGCCACGAAATAATTAACCAACTAAATTTACATAAAGTTTTATTCAAATTATAGGTAACGGGAGCTAATGTCATCTGATTTTTTTTTAAACTTGGAGTCCTTAACCGTGCCAAACAGTATTTTACGGCACAACAACGGCTATTGCTGTACAAAGCGCAAGTTCGGCCGCACGTAGAATACTGTTCTCATCTTTGGCACGGAGCTCCAAAATACCAATTGCTTCGTTTTGAATCCCTTCAGAGAAGAGCCATTAGAATCATCGGTGATCCCAAACTCGCCGACAGGCTGGAACCTGAGACTTGAATATCGCGCACCACACGCTTCACGCGATCTTTTCTACCCCATACTTGCAAGATGTGGAATGAGCTACCATCTGAGGTTTTCCCATTAGGCTACGACATGGCACGCTTCAAGAGAAATGTAAAGACGTTTCTACAGTGTAGGGAACGCATCGACAATACCCAGGGTGTTGCCGGTGTCAATAGGCGACGGTGACCGCTTACCATCAGGTGGGTCGAAAGCCTATTTCCCTACCAATAACATAAAAAAATAGGGGTAGAAAAAGCACTTATTTTAGATTTCAGACTTTTGACTATATTTGTGTCACTAAAGCTACACTTATACCAAATTTCAGCACTGTGAGGTTTCTGTATACTCTGTGAGTTTTCTCAAATTTCAGCACTGTGAGGTTTCTGTATACCCTGTGAGTTTTCTCAAATTTCAGCACTGTGAGGTTTCTGTATACCCTGTGAGTTTTCTCAAATTTCAGCACTGTGAGGTTTCTGTATACCCTGTGAGTTTTCTCAAATTTCAGCACTGTGAGGTTTCTGTATACCCTGTGAGTTTTCTCAAATTTCAGCACTGTGAGGTTTCTGTATACCCTGTGAGTTTTCTCAAATTTCAGCACTGTGAGGTTACTGTATACCCTGTGAGTTTTCTCAAATTTTAGCACTGTGAGGTTTCTGTATACCCTGTGAGTTTTCTCAAATTTCAGCACTGTGAGGTTTCTGTATACCCTGTGAGTTTTCTCAAATTTCAGCACTGTGAGGTTTCTGTATACCCTGTGAGTTTTCTCAAATTTCAGCACTGTGAGGTTTCTGTATACCCTGTGAGTTTTCTCAAATTTCAGCACTGTGAGGTTTCTGTATACCCTGTGAGTTTTCTCAAATTTCAGCACTGTGAGGTTTCTGTATACCCTGTGAGTTTTCTCAAATTTCAGCACTGTGAGGTTACTGTATACCCTGTGAGTTTTCTCAAATTTTAGTTTATAATATAGCTCATAACCCTAAAAATTACACGGTTCTTGACTTAAAAATTAGGTACACGGCTAAAACTAAAAAAAAACCTAACAACGGTCGAAATGTACTGATAATACTTTTCATTGGATGTCCCAGTTGAGCTGAGAGTCTCATTTGGATTTTTCTCACCTCTCTTGAACCCTAAGCGTCCAACGCCGTTTGAAATATGACTATGCCAGGCACCGTCATTATCCTCAATGATCTGAAATAGGACCTTACTGATGTCTCTCGTGGTACACGCACGATGGCTCTCACGGCTCTCTCTCTCTCTCATTGACGACGCGCTCCACATCGGCAGCACGCTCAAATAACTTGGTGCCGTATTGAATCTATACATAAGGTACTATATATACTATATACTATAGTATGGTGATATATAAGGTACTAATATGAAAGTTAATTTAAAGCAAATCGCAAACTGAGCTGAATTCACTCATTCATTAAAATCTGCGTTGTAGCTGCACTAGCGGTTGGGCTGTGACAATATTATTTTATTACACAATTTGAGATTTCATATATGTAAAAAGTCGAATTATTTGTCTGAAGTTGAATTTTTAATAACTCGACTTCGACTTCGGCGTTCATTTTTAGAATAGACGATCTCTACTGTAAAGATAAACGAGATGAACTCTAAATATCTAAGTTTTTTGTTGAAAAATTACTTTTTAAAAACAAGCTTTTATAAAATTCATAATCGGAACCGCAAGCAGATTCAAATGAGCCCAAACACTAGTAGCCGCCTTTTATCCATTCAGAAGTTCCGTTGTCTAGCATCCGTTTCCATCATGAGATCACCTCTATGGTACCATATTATTGCATTGTCACCGAAGTTACTTATTATGTAGTCCAAACAGCTCAATCGGTTTAACGGGGGAACGCGTTTAAACTTCAGTTGCAACATTTCACCCGGACAAACATACATACATTTCAAGTTAACAAAAAGCTTGTAAAATGAACGCCTCTTCACTTCATTCTGTGCTTCAACACCACATCAAGACAATTTAAATAGCCTTTATTAGCTTATTAGACAATTTAGCCTTGTGATTACATTGTATAAAGAACATTTCGTTTTGACGTAATGAAGTGGGGGGACGTTCATTTTTAGTGTAGACGGTCTCTGCCTACATAATTCCTACGTAAATAAGTTGGTATAATTATCAATAGGGTTCCAGTCGGAAAACTCCGCCAGAAGAGACTATTCGAAATAGTAAACTTTCTAATTGACTTAGTAAGTTCCAAGGTTCCACGTTTCTTTACGATGAACCAAAAATATCGTAACTCACAGAAGGATAGTAAAAGATTAAGGAGTGCCCTTGAACAATAGGTACATGGAAAACTTTCGTGATTGATTTCAATCATTATTATACATGTTTCTGTTCAATTCGAGTGCGAGGCGAGACGTTATTCGGAGCGGATCGCACTCACCCTGATGAAGGTTCACGAATTGAACCGCAACATGTTCGATCGAAACACCGATAAGACGGTACGTGATAAATCCCGTATCCTACTAATATTATAAACGCGAAAGTTTGTATGTATGGATGTTTGTTAATCTTTCACGCCAGAACGGCTGAACCGATTGCGTTGAAATTTGGTATGTACGTAGATCATAACCTGGATTAACACATAGGCTACTTTTTGTTGGCAAACCACGCGTGCGAAGCCGCGGATTAGTCAGATAGTTTATAATAATAATAGGTACATGTTTAGGAAACATTTCAGTTTACAAAAAGTACACAAAATAACCAATGAATCGTTTTGTACGTATCACCGTGTTTTTCTCGCTTGGATTTTGATCAAGAGATGATATAAATTATCTCTTGTACGTAACAACAAAACTAAATACATTCGTAGGTCATGTTTAAACTCCTTAAATCATATTTAGCTACTAAATATGTTTTGGCTTCGTTGCCCAAGTCGCCCTTAGAATTTGTTCCATTGTTTATTAAAGCAGAATTTCCATTAATTTAAATACCAAGCATGGTACGATAAAACAATACTTTATCATGGATTTGGTTTAACAACTAGACTTTATTACTTATCTACGAACCAATGAAGCTTAAAGCAGTGATTGAATTATAAATAAATAAATATTGCTGGACATTTCACACAACGCTATCTAGCCCCAAACTAAGTAGAGCTTGTACTATGGGAACCTGATAACTGATAGAATACTTACATATATACTTTTTTTTTTGTAAATACATACTTATAATATATAAAAAAACATCCAGACCCGAATGAAATATTTGTAGATCATGCAAACACTTGTTCCGCGACGGGAATCGAACCCGCAGCCTCCTGCGTCTCAGCGCCACTGCGCCACGGAGATCGTCAATGACAGAAATGAGTAATGTGGAACTAGTAGATCTCGCTTTCTGCGTCTATACTTTGTTTAAAAAAATATAACGGGGCCTTACTCCTCAATTAGCGTTACTGTGTAGGTTTCTCTACCTTATAAAAAAGTTCGAAACACGAAACATTTCTCCCATAAAGAAGCTTACCTTTTCAATTAGAAGGTACCTACTTGTTGGAAAAGTTTGTAGAGATCGTCAGCAATTTCTCCAAATTGCGCACTGGCTGGAGTCCAGACGATTAACAATTTGCTGCAAGCAAGCTGTTTAATTTCATGCTTCAATGCTCGCCTTTTATGTACCCCCCTTGAAGTCCGAATATTCCCGCTGACCTCCTGCTTGTTTCTCACTGGTCACAAGTATTAGGTAGTAATATTCAAAGTTTCATCACTGTCTATTGGTGGACGATGGGAATAACTTTTGATGGTCGTTTCACTATCCACAAATGAGGGGCCAGCGGGTGAGGGCAGTGGGATTAGATAGGTTGGTAAATATAACACAGAAGTACCTACTAAGGTATCTAGAATAGATAGTCAGTTCGTAATGCTTACATATTAAGAATCATAAATCCACAATTGTTTTTCTGTCTCGACAGCAGACGAATTACGTCCTACATTGGTCCGGAACCGACTTAAACCTTCGTAAGGTACTGATCGCGGTCGTTATGCCAACCTATGTCTGGTTGAAGCCTTGTTGAGCCAGGCTTTAACCTGAATTTTAAAAATTGGTTTATGATTTTTATTTAATTTAATACTTCCGTAGAGATAAAGTTTTCTTGGATGGGTGACTGACTGAATGCCCTTGTCGCATGAGGTCTGTTTCATATTCAGAAAATTAGTTTTGTGTTGATGAAGGTGCTTCTAACAGTAGATCTTCACCTCATTTTATTTGGTAGTCAACACACTCCAAATTAAACGGGGGGAATTCTATGACCCAACCAAATAGTTTCCCTAATAAATTCAAAATTACGTCCAAAATCAGTTATGAATATCAAAGCTCCCAGTTACTTCAAACTGGATTTTCCAGAGATAAACTAATTGTGTTGGCTTAGTTTTAATAATTAACCTCTTTGACGAAGTTAATTCTGGAAATGCGAATCAACTCGATCTTAATTATTTCCAAAGGGTTTATCTTTCATACGACCGACGGCGTACACAAATGAATGAAGCTAAAGTATAGAACTGGAATTATAATACATTAAAAGCGCGTTTTGAAACTGAATGAGACTAGCACTCAAGGGTCCCAGCCTGAAGTCGGGCTGTGGATGATGATGATTTGGAGTGCGTTTGCAACAAGTAACCTTTTAACAAAAATATAACTGAAAACAGAAAATCGTAAAAACTTGCAGATGTCTTCGCAAATCATCAGATCTAAACCAAACAAGAATCGTTGAAATCGGATAACATAGCAAAGAATTATCGCTGAACATAAACAAATCCAACAAATTGAGAACCTCCTTTTTACAAGGTTTTATTCTGACGTCAGTTAAAAACTAGGTATACTAAAAGTCGTTAAAACAGCTATCCGTCTCATTAGACTGCCTTAAAAATACCTCAGTAATTACATACGCAGAAAAAGCCTGGGATTACTCCTTACATCAAGGAACTGCGCTGGCCACAGCATTTTTTTAATTATACATTTACCGATTCAACACAAGGACAGGAACTATGAGTATATGGTACGCATGGCTTTACATCAAACTATAAACTCCTAAAATAAGCTGACGTCTCAGTGCACGGAAAGCCTACAACGCGAGATGAGCTTATACTGGAAATGTATTGTTGATGTGTACTCGTGTGTACAGCGATACCCAGAACCCGAAAAAAATATAATGTCATTAGTACACACGTTCAAGCGCATGGAATCACGTTCAATCATGTGGAATGAAGTATCATAGCTGTTTGTAATTAGCGGGGAACAGCCCAACACCTAAGGGTATTACGGTGCGTGCAAACAGGAGAAAAAAGTGAGGGCATAGAAAAAAAATGTATGCTACGCGCGTATTCAGTACGTGGTATTCGGGTTCGATTCCCGCCGCGGAACAAATGTTTGCATCATTATCATCATCATCCGGTAGACGTCCACTGCTGAACATAGGCCTCCCCTTTAGATCGCCACAACGAGCGGTTGTTAGCCATTTGCGCCCACCAGCTCCCCGCGATTCTTACTAGATCGTCGGTCCACCTTGTGGGGGGCCGGCTTACGCTGCGTCTTCTAGTCCGTGGTCTCCACTCGACAACCTTTCTTCCCCAACGGTTATCGGTTCTACGAGCGATGTGGCCCGCCCATTGCCACTTTAACCTGCTAATTTTGAGAGCTATGTCGGCAACTTTAGTTCTTCTGCGGATTTCTTGATTGCGGATTTTTTCACGCAAAGAAACTCCGAGCATAGCCTTCTCCATAGCTCGTTGAGCGACCTGAATGTTTGCATGATCTACAGATATTGGTTCCGGGACTAGATATTTTTCTATATATTATTATAAGTATGTATTTACAAAAAAAGTATCTTAGTATTCTATCAGTTATCTGGTTCCCATATTACAAGCTCTGCTTAGTTTGGGGCTAGATAGCACTGTGTGAAATGTCCAGCAATATTTATTTATTTTATTTATTCAGCTTTTCTTAATCACGTCAAACAATTAACTTATTTCTTGACACCACATACAATTATTATGCCCGGTAATATTCACATAATCAGCCCTCTTATTACCTAAGCCAAATTGCTCTCGCGTCGCTATCGCTAGTCAGGCCATCACTTTCACACATACAGTACGTACCTCACGTGTGAAAGGGATGGCCTGGCTAGAGATAGCGACGCGACAGCAATTTGGCTTAGGTAATAAGGGACCCGTTCTATCCAAAAGTTATCTGGTAGAGATCGATATTTCGCGATAGAACCGTCAATTGTAAAACATATATTAACGCAATACTCTGTTTAGTTTACGTTATGTAATAGTCAACACTAGATGACTAAAGCTCAGATCGCTGAAGTTTTGGCCAGTAAGCCTGAAATGGAACTGGGCCGGACATATCTGCCGCATGATAAGCGACTTGCAGGCAAAGTCCTGCGGCGTCTGATCGCGTGGTGATAATGTAGTCTCTACGTCTCGGACCTCAGATGCGACATTCTGTAAGTGCCGACTGGCTGATTTAGTTAGCGAAAGTCCCGATTTGAGTAAAGCCACCGTGGTTATATTTAGTAATACCGGTTCTTCAGATTCCCTCCAACTTAAAACTCCTGTCCATACGACAGAGTTTTATAGTCGATCCTTCACTGTAACAGCCGTACGATTGTGGAACGCTTTGCCCCTCTCTATAAGAACATCCAAGTCTATTAGTAATTTTAAAACAAAAGTGCACACCCATTATCTGTCCTTGTGTTGAAGTTGTAGCTGCTTGTTAATTCATCATAACCACTTTTAGAGTTGCTTATTTACATTAAATTTATGTTATTATTGGTAATTTAGGTTTATAGTATGTAGATATGTTTTTAAATTTATATAGATGCACCGCCGTCATGTGTTACATTTTGATCCTGTCCATACAAAGGTTGTCCGGAAGAGATCGCTTTTAGCGATAAGACCGCCCATTGTACTAAATCTATTTGTAAGAATTATGTTCTGTATTTTACTTTGGTGTACAATAAAGAGTTATCTTATCTTATCTTTACTGTTAGTTTTGGACATGTTTTGTAATATATATAAGTATGTATGTAATATATGTATATATATATATATATATATATATATATGTATAAGGAATCGTGTTTTCGCTTCATATTGTACTAATTTTGTATATGCAACTTATAAATATTTTACTTTATCACAAATTAAAATATTTACTGATAAAAACATGTCCATACTATGAAGTGAAAGAAAGAAGAAAGAAAGAAAATACATTTATTTGCAGACATTACAAAACAAAGACATACACACGAACAAAAATAATACGACAGTAGGAGTAACAATATAACAAACGAAAATAGAAAACATAATATATACATAGGCAATTAGTACGTCCAGGTTATGAGCGTCCGCAAACTAGGATCCGGCTCAGCATTATGCGCCACGCACTAGTAAATACGAATACGCAGCGCGCTGATCTTCCGCCAGCTCCTACATTCAGTACCGGATAGTCCGATTTTATTAAAAATAAAATTATATAATCTAAAGAATTTGAAATATAAAGGATATTGAACCTATATGTATGTAAGTATGTTGGCAAGTCGTAGTCGTTTCAGATTGAGGCAGTGTCAGTGTTTGTGTTTAGTGTAATATATGTTAGAGAAAGTATGTAAAATGAGTTTTCCGCTAGCAGGCCATTTGCATAGACAAGAGATGTATTTTAAGTTTGCGTTTAAACGTATGTTTAGAAACCGGTTGACGCAAAGGTGGTGGTATATTATTCCAGCACTTGGTGGCCTGGTAGCGGAATCTACCCCTGAGGGCAGTAGTTTTATGGAGTTTGGATAGAAGAATATAAGATGATGCTATAGTTGGATAAGGATTCTGAGAGGAGGACCAAACAAGTTTCTCATAACAATTATGACACTGAAGTAGTATGACACTTATGTTAAAATTATGAGAATTAGGGAGCTGGTGTTGTTGGTTGGACTACGCTACGTACATAGATACCGTAGACGTAGAAGCGAAACTCTTTAATAATTTTTGTATGTAACCTCAATTTATAACGACGCAGGAGATTACATTCTTTGACATACTTACTTCACTAACTCCTAAAGTTGGATATAAATCAGCGAATATAAGTTGCATAAAAAATTTTTCTATTTGTATGATTTGAATAATCTCGATAATACTCATACTCGTAGATAATCAACTATTCCGTAGCTCGAAGAACTGATATCCGTTGGGGCAGAAATGGAGACAACACACTGGATAGCGCATCATAAGACCAGATAATACTAATATAACCATATATTATATTTATATACTTATATTCTTTTTTTCACTGGATAGAACTTTGACCACAATCTCACCTGATGGTAAGCGATGATGTGGTCTAAGATGAAACACGAAGATCTAGAAGAACTATTATTTTTTAAGAATTATTTACTTTAAGAAGGCCCGGATTGTATTCTTTAGGAAAACAGATGACGGTAAAGTGTTCCATACCTTAGCTGTTACATTAAACATAATTGAAGTAAAAATTCTTTACGAACGCTTGACTTGGGGAGTAAGGGAGTAAGCTGGTGAATGCGTGAAGAGAGCGTGACGATAAGTGTGATCGGGCGAGGTGAAAGGAAGTTGAGTGGGAGATATGAGTTAGTGAAGATAGAAAGAGTGTTACGTTTCGTATATTACTGTAGAGGCAAGAGACAGAGAGAGAGGTGCAAGCACATATTTTCTTTCTCTCTTTCTCTCATAGCCAGTTACGTTTCTTATATCTAAGATACAGTGCAGGCCTATTTTCTGTATCACACTGTAGGAGCTAGAGAGAGCAGTGCGCCCGCACATTTTCTTTCTCTCTTCCTCTCATAGACAGTGAATTATATATATATTTTTCAGTCAATAGTTCATTAGCGAGTTTGCTAGCGTTACGCGAACGGTGATTTTTTTATTATTTTTTGTGATTTAATTTCGTTCTTGAACAATTTTATAAAGTAATATTTTGAAAAAGAAGTTTTACTTCAGCCGTGTGGTCTAAAACACACTCGGTTTTTATATTACTGTAAAACAATCCCCCACTAGATGGGCTTATGCCCTTATAACAATTGCTGGGATCTGTTGGGTGCAGGCTGTATAAAATTGGTCGCTCTATTCAACAGTGAGCGTCCTGTAGCTAACTATGATTATAAGTCAATTATTATACGGAATATAATATTTTAATGGTAATATTTAGAACGTACGGTGCTAGTTATATTTTATTTGTAAGTTGGAATAATGAAAAAAAGTAGCTAGAATACATATTTTTATACGAAAAATAAAATATTTGATACAAACAGGCGTATTAAATTTTTATCTGTGCTATAAATCATTCGACGTAATGTTGTTTGTGTTTGCTACACATAAAATATGTGATCACGGCCATTATACCAACAATAAAGAAGAAATAACATTGAAATTGTTTATTATTGTATTTCTTGTACTCGTTTATGAACGGCGCTGATAAACTCACTAAATGATACCATCTTGCACCACTTAGCTTGAAACAAAAACACGCTTTTGGACAATGATTACCTGTTTGTACTAAAAACGGAATATTTACCATGATTTGTGTGTTTTTGAGTATCCCGATATTTCGACGCGGTTGCTCAAAAACTCACAAATCATGGTATTTTTTTCTAAAGTTGTACACAAATAGTGTTCATAACTAAAATAATAGTTTTAAAAGTTATAATGATTACATGGTTTGAAATAATTGATCGAGGGAAGCGAGGTCTCTTAATCAACTTGGGCAAATCGGCGTTGTATGTATGTCCGTATGTATATATGCATGATTGTTTGTTTGTCCGAGGATAACTTTTGAAGCGTTTATCCGATCATCGAAAAACTTATTATATAGGTAGGTGGTGTTGACACAATTTTGGTGTGACAATGAACTAAAAATGGGGGGGTTGTTACCATATTGGAGTTCAAGAGGGGTAAAAAAAAACCAAATGGGACTATCCGGGCAAATGGCACGTTTAATAAAAGGTTTTTGTGAGTAAATTTCGACCCTGTTTTTATTTTTAGTTTTTATTTTGTAGTTTTTAAGTTATTAGCCATAACAAAAACTAAATTTTGACAAAATTCACAGGGTACACCAGTGACCCTACAGTGCTGAAACTTGGTATGCGTGTAGATTTAGTGACCCAAATATAGGCAAAAGTCTGAAATCCAGAACAAATGCAATTTGTACCCCAAAAAAATAAAAACCACATTACACGAACTCCCGTGACCTGTAATTAGAATGAAACTGTATGTCAAGTACTGTGGTTATTTATTTCGTGGCACATTTTGATAGTCAAAGATTACAAATAATATATTTTTGTTTTAATCCGAGACTCGCGAGATCTTACTTCAAGGCGAACCACTAGTCATACACCACAAAAGATTATACCTCAATGAAAGTACAGTGTCTTGAAAATTATCCGGTGAACAAAGTTTGAAAAGTGAAATGCTTATCAACTGAAGAAATCTAGGTACTCTGAAGAATAAAGTATAATTAAATTTTAGCGTATATTGTGAAAACATTACTACGCTAGACAGTACTTTTTATTCTCTACGCTAAAATGTAATTTTACATCCTAGAAAAGCCTAGAAAAGTTTACGGAAGTATTCTTCCGTAAAGAGAAACGTTTCTAGTGCGACCACTTCGCAAAGTTACTGGGGCTGATAATAATGGTAATGATGTGCAAGAGAATAGGGGTTGATACTTCAACTGCTTTAAATTACTTCCAAACAGAAGTATCCCCAAAACACTGGTTGTATGATAAACTAACCAAATCAGTTTCCGAATTCATATTACTGAGGCTGACTTCAAAAACGACAAATATATTGGCAATGTGTCGCTCGCTCCCGCTTCTCCCTTTTCCGTCAAATGAAAAGCAAAACTACTTTTATCTGAAATTCGAAAGCCGGCAAAGGCTCAAACTACATATAAAGCAGGTGATCGGTGACTGTCTTTACGGTTTGCAGGCTCGAACATGTGCTTGTCACATTGCTGTCACATGTAAATGAATGAATGAAACATTCTTGATTCTTTATTGTACACAAGAAAATACATTAAAAAGTACAGAAATAGAGGACGTATACAAAGGCGAACCTTCTTAGGTACCCTAAGAAGAGTTTTCTTCTTGACGGCTTCTTGTCTATTGAGACCAGGTAATACTTTAATAATACTTCTTTCTTATCCATCGTAGTCTGGTCTCATCTCTTCTAAAACTTTTCAATTTTACCTTGGCTTGGATTACTGTACTGTGCATATAAGAAAAAAGACATCTGCGTGGAAGTCTCACACGGTGCGTTTCACCCGGTCGTTTTTTCCACGCACCTGCAAGATGTGGAATGACCTTCTCCCGGAGGTTTTTCCGATGAGCTTCAACATGAACACCTTAAAGAGAGTTGATAATAATGCATTCGGTTTAAGTCAATGCGATTGCAGAACCACGAGTCCTGCAGGAGTTTATAGGTGACTGTGGCCACTTAACATTGAGAGGCCCGTCAGCTATGTGCCCAAAGATTATTAAGTATAATACACGGTGTCCTTTAAACCACTGTTTTCCCAGAACAAACGTTGTTGAGAACATGGTCTAGTAACAGTATATAACATTAAATTATAAAACAAAACGAAATCGGTCTTTGAAAAATATAAAAGTTGCGAACTTAAAACGTCTATTTTAACGTTACGCCCTACAACATAGTCAGCGCGCTGACAGGTACCTATCTAATTATGGAGTAGATAATACGCTACGGTTAGCGTACCCATAAACTTTATGTCACGTTTAGTTTTTGAATAAAGTTAGACTTATTTGAGAAGATCTAGATTTTTTTTTTATTATCTTATTTGATGCTATAAACAGTTATTAGACCATGGTCTGAGCAACGTTAGTTCTGGGAAAACTGTGACTTAAAGGACACCGTGTATATAAAAAAATCTTATTCTTAATAGATAGATTTTTTTTTGTATAAGTTGTACAGATTATAACAAGTTGTGTTGTACAATTTGGTAATTTAAGAAACGAATGAACTGATTCAGTAAATTATTTGACTAAGCTAGCAGAGTTCTTTAGGCTATATTTTATTTTGAAAAAAATCCTTGCGAAACCGGGGCAGATCAACAATTCGAAACATAATAAAATTTTATTAGAAATCAATGATGGTATTTGATGATAAAACTTTGTAATTAATTTGATTGTGCTTAAAATTGTCCTAAAATAAGATGTCTGTTAAATTCGAAATAAGAACACAGAGTTGTCAGATTTAATTTACTTATTTTTTAAACTTATAGAACATAAATGAGCGTAATTTTTAAATAACGATTACAAACTAATAATTTTCATATAACTACGAATACGCCCCTGTTTTTCATATGAGTCCGGTGTACGAGCGAGGCAGACACGACAATAAAACTAGTAAGACCAGTCAAAGCAAACGTCGAGCCGGAATTAAATTTAGTGATTTACAGCCGGGACCCCGCTCAAAACTCGGTAAGGGTACGTTCAGAGAGGGTTGGACTCCATAAACAATTGAAACTAGAAAACACTTGATGGAAACACTTGTAATTGTAGGCAGAAATAATTACAAATAACACAAATCCATAATTACTAGGTACACACGGCTACACATCAAGCTATACATTTCCAGTATAAGCTGACCTCGCATTGTGTAGGCTTTTCGTAGAATGAGAGGTCAGCTTCTTTGCATTGTATGATTGCTGTTTTTTTATAATCTTTATGTATGTTTTGAATGGTCGGTCCTGTGTGTATCAAATTAATGTATTTTCTTACATTCTCTTCTCTTCTTTTTCTTTCAGGCGCTTAACGGTCTTAATATTTTTAATTGTACAAGAAAAGACTTATCAGCTGAATATACAGGAATATAATATAGGTATATAAGTATGTATGGTAAGTAGGTCGCTCAACGAGCTATGGAGAGGGCTATGCTCGGGGTTTCTTTGCGTGACAAAATCCGCAATGAGGAAATCTCTCTCTCTCAGGAAATGAGGAACTAAAGTTGCCGACATAGCTCTCAAAATTAGCAAGTTGAAGTGGCAATGGGCAGGCCACCTCGCTCGTAGAACCGATAACCATTGGGAAAGAAAGGTTCTCGAGTGGAGACTACGGAATGGAAGACGCAGCGTAGGCCGGCCCCCACAAGGTGGACCGATGATCTAGTAAGAATCGCGGGGAACCGTTGGGCGCAAACGGCTACCAACCGCTCGTTGTGTGGCGATCTAAGGGGGAGGCCTATGTTCAGCAGTGGACGTCTTCCGGCTGATGATGATGATGAAGTATGTATGTTTGTATATGTAGTATGTTAGGTACACTATTAGACCCCAGGATTGCTATTCAGCGATAAGACCGCCAATTGTATACATAGTTTTACGGTGTTCCTTTTAGTTGTATTGTTTTGAGGTGTGCAATAAAGAATTATTTTATCTAATCTAATCTATCAGTTGAATCCTTTATGGCACAGGGCACGGTTGTGCCTAGGGTATATTATTAGGGCTATAAACAGGGACTCTCAGGCAGAATCATCAAACTAACTATAGCCACGAAAACCAGGATCTATTTACTTCTATTTAAAATTTTACAAACACGACCTTAGGTAAAGCCCTCCACACGTAACATCTACCTACCTTCAAATTTGTTTTCCCCGCTACTTGTGTGAAGTCCTGGCGAGCAACACTCGATTCCAGGGGTTGTCGAAGCGAGCCGAGATGGGTGACCTTCTAAATTAATTACAAACCTATTTTGGTATGAAAATGACGGATCGGGGTAACCTAAGCTCAAAGTGCCGCGTATTAACATTATCTAGGATAACGAATAGGATCTAGCAAATAAGCTGTACCGGTCAAATGAGTCATCTTTATCCAAAAGGATCAACTTTATCTTAGTCTAGTTTTTACTGGTGGTAGAGCTTTTGTGAACGGGCTCGAGGAAGTGGGTACCACCGCCTTACCTTTATCTGCCGCTTAAATAGCAGTACTTGTGCTGCTGTGTTCCGGTTAGATGGTAATGGTATGTTCCTGTAATTACTGGCACATAGGCATAACAGCTAAGTCCTATATATGGCAACGTATCCACATAGAGATCAAGACAACATAATAGCTTGTTTTGAATTCTATGTGGATATCCATGGGCTGCAGTAGCCACTTAACATCTGGTGGACTGCATGCTCGTTTGCCATATAAGTAGAATAAAAAAAAAGTCTTCCTTGCATGATAAAAACTCAAATTAGACAAAATGGTATTAGGGTAGAATTTTTATTACTATTTTAGTAGCTTTCTAATGAATAACTGGTATCCCAAAACTTTTTTCAAGCTGGTAACATAGACAGTTGTCAAAATATTGAAGATTGTTTTAAAAATAACGGTAATTTAACTAACAGGCCATGTTGGCAATATATCAACGAATACTGTCTTTACCTAATGTTCTTAGTTCTAGCTGGATCCAAGGAGAAAATAGTACTAGGTAAGGTAAAGTTTTCATAATTGTGTCATATTTACCATATTGTTTTTTTTGCGTAGTAGTGTTGTAACTATGAGGCTCAGGAACACAAATTATGAATAGAACTAAAGGGAAAGACTGCATAATTACATAAAACCTGAATATTAAACCCCTCTAGTAAAACAAATACGCAATATAGGTATTTTCTCATAATAATATGGTAAAGATGGGCTACTTGACGGTACAATAATTAGTATTTTTCAAACTTTCGCGATCACTGTACATAATTATTAATTAAAACGGGTATTTATCACGTATGTACCAAGTGAGGGTAGATGCTGCAGCTACCCGCACTTCCCGACGGTAGCTCCAAGTACTCCAGTCAGCCCGAGACCATGACTGTTGCAACACAGCCGAAACGTCGGGATATCAAATAAAAACGGTACATACGCGAAAAATACCCGTTTTAATCAATAATTAGGTACACTTATTTCTCAAGTACGGTCGCATTGCGATCTATGTTTAGGGGAAGGGAAGAAACTCCTTTCAGCGACGTCAAACGTTGCACTGACAGGTGAGATATCAATATTAAACCGGCCGGCCGTCTGTATTTAACTTGTGACGTTGCATTGTGATAAACTGTCAAAAAATACATACATTTTGACATTGTGGCTTTAAATGTTAGTCAGCGCTATATATTGAGGCAGTCGGAACTATTATACATATCATCATCATCATCAGCCGGAAAACGTCCACTGCTGAACATAGGCCTCCCCCTTAGATCGCCACTACGAGCGGTTGGTAGCTGTTTGCGCCCAACGGTTCCCCGCGATTCTTACTAGATCGTCGGTCCACCTTGTGGGGGGCCGGCCTACGCTGCGTCTTCCAGTCCGTGGTCTCCACTCGAGAACCTTTCTTCCCCAACGGTTATCGGTTCTACGAGCGATGTGGCCTGCCCATTGCCACTTCAACTTGCTAATTTTGAGAGCTATGTCGGCAACTTTAGTTCTTCTGCGGATTTCCTCATTGCGGATTTTGTCACGCAAAGAAACCCCGAGCATAGCCCTCTCCATAGCTTGTTGAGTGACCTTGAGCTTTATTATACATATATTTATACGATTTTCGTCAAGTTTTTGCAATGGCTACATAATTAATTATAAATAATTAATTATTATTATATACAATCATAATTTCATAATTCTACGTTAAATTTTTTCCGTAAAAAAAAGTCGAAATCAGGACACAAAAATAGTCCTAGCTCCTGGACATTCTACGGATTTGACTGCCTTTACGTTAAAAGTAGGTCCGACTGCGTACATAGTTGTATAAGTATATATATATATTTATACTTTGTAAGTAGGGCAGTCGAGCGCGCTTTACGAAATTTTTCGGACGCTACACCTTAGTTCGGACGTCCATTGGGTATAGTTTGTAGGCTAAATTTGAATACGGTCTTAAATATTTATACTTTAGCAGGATACTCCACAAAGGCCGGAAATATTTTACTATATGAAGGCCAGCGTAGAACTATTACGACGTCACGGTTGGAAATCACTCCATACATTATATAACTTGTACTGGTAAGGTGTTTACACGTTGAAAGCCCGACGAATACTGTTTATATAAGCTAACAATTAATATTTCAAAAGTGGGGCCTCGGCTTTTATGATCGAAAATATGGACTAAATATTATTTTACGTTTTATAGTGTACTAGCTGACCCGCCAGCGATTACGTACGCGTGGTTTGACAATAAAACATTACCCTCTTTCTGTGCAGTCGCGTAAAGTGTATCCTATGTCTCAAGTCTATTTATAATCTATCTAGGTATATAGGTACCAAATTCCATCGAAATTGGTCGAGCCGTTAAGTCGTGAAAAGGTAACAAATAGACAGAGAGACAGAGTTACTTTCAAATCGGTATGTACACACGGCTACACATCAAGCTATGCAATCCAGTATAAGCTGACCTCGCATTGTGTAGGATTTTCGTAGAATGAGAGGTCAGCTTATACTGGATATGTATACCTTGACGTGTAGCCGTGTCCACGTAGATTATTACCTGGATTAACACAGGCTACTTTTTGTTGACAAATAAATAAATAATAATAATACATTTTGGCAAACACTTCACACAGCGCTATCTAGCCCCAAACTTAACAGAGCTTGTACTATGGGAACCAGATAACTGATAGAATACTTATATACATTTTTTTAGTAAATACATACTTATAATATATAGAAAAACATGGATAAAAAACCTGGAACAAATATTTGTAAATCATGCAAACAGTTCCGCGGCGGGAATCGAACCCACTACCTCCTGCGTCTCAGCCAGCTATACGCCCACTGCGCCACGGAGGTTTGTAACACGTGCGAAGCCGCTGGCGGAAACTAGTTATACATATTGATGAAAACTACTTTAAAACCTGTTGAGTAGTTTAAAAAATCTAAGGTAATAGACAGCGGAAGCGACTTCATCATAAACTATGTAAAGATATTATACTATGTAAAGATATTATACTATTTAAAGATAATAAACTATGTAAAGACATTATACTATGTAAAGATATTAAACTATTTAAAGATAATAAACTATGTAAAGATATTATACTATGTAAAGATATTATACTATTTAAAGATAATAAACTATGTAATGATATTATACTATGTAAAGATATTATACTATTTAAAGATAATAAACTATGTAAAGATATTATACTATGTAAAGATATTATACTATGTAAAGATATTATAATATGTAAAGATATTATACTATTTAAAGATAATAAACTATGTAAAGATATTATACTGTGTAAAGATAATAAACTATGTAAACATATTATACTATGTAAAGATAATAAACTATGTAAATATATTATACTATGTAAAGATAATAAACTATCTAAAGATATTATACTATGTAAAGATATTATACTATGTAAAGATAATAAACTATGTAAAGATAGTAAACTATCTAAAGATATTATACTATGTAAAGATAATAAACTATCTAAAGATATTATACTATGTAAAGATATTATACTATGTAAAGATAATAAACTATGTAAAGATATTATACTATGTAAAGATAATAAACTATGTAAAGATATTATACTATGTAAAGATATTATACTATGTAAAGATATTATACTATGTAAAGATAATAAACTATGTAAAGATAATAAACTATGTAAAGATATTATACTATGTAAAGATAATTAACTATGTAAAGATATTATACTATGTAAAGATATTATACTATGTAAAGATAATAAACTATCTAAAGATATTATACTATATAAAGATATTATACTATGTAAAGATAATAAACTATGTAAATATATTATACTATGTAAAGATATTATACTATGTAAAGATAATAAACTATGTAAAGATATTATACTATGTAAAGATATTATACTATGTAAAGATAATAAACTATGTAAAGATAATAAACTATGTAAAGATGTTATACTATGTAAAGATAATAAACTATGAAAAGATATTATACTATGTAAAGATAATAAACTATGTAAAGATAATAAACTATCTAAAGATATTATACTATATAAAGATATTATACTATGTAAAGATAATAAACTATGTAAATATATTATACTATGTAAAGATAATAAACTATGTAAAGATATTATACTATGTAAAGATATCATACTATGTAAAGATAATAAACTATCTAAAGATATTATACTATGTAAAAATAATAAACTATCTATAGATATTATACTATGTAAAGATATTATACTATGTAAAGATAATAAACTATGTAAAGATATTATACTATGTAAAGATAATAAAATGTGAATACGCAGCCATGTTTTTGGGTAAAATTACGAGTAACTATTCGATTTATACAGGAAGTTTTGGGGTTGGATTTTAGTTTTGGAGCAAGATAGATGATGGTTATTATTATATGGATTCTATTAGTTCGTAATCGTATTAGTTCGTGCGTAGATTATCATTACGAAAATCTTGCCGAGATAATGGTTTTACATTTTGGTTTGTTCATCCATTTTATTGGTATTAAAAAAACCCAGCGACCTTTATGTGCGACAAATTACAGTTTTACAAAACCTATACCAATTTTGATATCTAAGAAATTTTATATGTGCTATGCTCAACGTTAATGATTTAATGTTTCATGGTTATTTTGAACAACAAGTACATTTATCATGTGAACATCTGTCCTGCGATAGGAATCAAACCTCTGTAAAACTGGATGCGTGGTTGTGCCATGGGGGTCATCATTTTGGACAGCAGTGCTGAAGTCATCTTTTACAAATTATGGCATAGTGATGCGGTGCAGAGGGCATCACACCAATCTTCAGTCAAGTCCAATCTTGGAGTTGGCGCGGCTCCAAGCTTTGCAGATGTCCTTGGCTAGTAACAGACCCATCATGGTTTTGTCCTTTTAGACTCCGCTTCTTTAGAAAAATGTTTTGTAACTTTCATCTGAATAAATAGTGCTAGATCACCAATACAAAATTTTTAGTTAGAAAATCTAAATATATAAAACAAAGTCGGGTTAGTTACACCAATTATAACTCAAGAACGGCTGGACCGATTTTGATAGTCTTTAATTTGTTGGATTTGTCTCTGCCCCGAATAGCAGAATAACTATTAAAATATCGGGAAAATTCACGCAAAAAAGAAATATGAAGAAAATTCATTTTCTCATACATAGATGCTGCTAATGATAGCCGATTAACAAATCTACCGGGGTGACGTGTATTGGCAGCCCGCGTCGTATGCATGTCAAGGCGGTACGAAGTTTGCCGGGTCAGCTAGTCTATACTAATCTATACTAATATTATAAAGAGGAAAGATTTGTATTTTTGTGTGTATGTTTGTAATGATTAAACTCAAAAACTACTCGTCTGATTTCAAAAATTCTTTCACCATTAGAAAGCTACATTCACTTTTAGTAACATAGGCTACTTTTACCCTACTGTGCAGAAGGAGGGTTATGTTTTTATTGAAAAACAACGCGTGCGAAGCTGCGGTTTGGTCAGCTAGTAAAGCAAGACAAAATTAACGTATAAAATTATAATGATGTACACTTAATTTATTTTAAATGTTGCTTACCAAGTACTGTACTTACTGTAGCTAAATTATTAAGTGCTGCTTAAGTAGCAAAAGAAGCAAAATAATACAATTTCTCATCTGTATGTTTCCGGGTGACAGAACATAAATAGAAATAGTTTGTTGATAAAATTACAAATTCTTTGTTATGTTATTACTTTTATCTATACCTACTAATATTATAACGAGGAAAGATTTATATTTTTGTGTGTATGTTTATAACGAATAAACTCAAAAACTACTGATCCGATTTCAAAAAATTTTTTATCATTAGAATGCTACATTATCCCCGAGTAACAAAGGCTACTGTTTACCTGACTGCGCAAAAGGAGGTTAATGTTTTTTATTGACAAACCATGCGTGCGAAACCGGAGGCAGGTCAGCTAGTATTCTATATTTTAGAAAGTATTTTACTAATTTATAAAACCCAGATAAAAAAATAAACAACTCATCGTTCATATTTATTTTATTCTCGACGGCAAAAAAAATTAAATGAAATTATTTTATATGCTAGTTCTTCCTAGATGCTTACCACTCTCTAGCTTAGATAGGTTATACCGTTTGTATACCGTGAGTCTCTTTGTGTATAAATAAATATATTATTGCGGGGATCAATAAGTTACAGGGAAACACAGCATTTAAATGATTGTTTTGATTAGGAGAAGAGGTGAACATCGGTACAATTTTGATTGAATATGTCATGCATAGTCTGTCAATCAGCAGCAGATCAGAATGCAAACATCTGGATGTTTAGTGTAATGCTCATCAAAGCTTACATGTTTTCAAATGTTCATCATCATGTTTCAGCATCGGAAGCCGATTTGCAAGCAATTGTGAATAAGGTTACTGAGTACAGCGAGGAAGCCGGTTTGTCGATAAACATAAGTATGACCAAGTTCATGGTAGTCTCAAGAAACCCGGGTTTGAGTTCAAGCGTATCTGTAGCTGGGAAACAACTAGAGCGGGTACGACAGTACAAGTATTTGGGGGCTTGGGTAAATGAAGCATGGGAATCTGATCAAGAAATCAAGACCCGGATAGAAATTGCTCGAGCCTCATTTAATAAAATGAGGAAAGTTCTTTGTTGTCGTCAACTGAATATAAAGCTCCGGCTACTCATGTACTATATCTGGCCTATTGTCATGTATGGTTGCAAAACGTGGACCCTGAAAGAGGATACTACAAGACGCCTACAGGCATTCGAGATGTGGTGCTACCGTCGCATGTTACGCATTAGTTGGACGCAGAGGGTCAGGAAGAAATCGTGCTTCAGCGCGTTCATATGTCCCGGAAAATGTTGCTTTCTATCAAAAAGCGCAAGATAGAATATCTCGGCCATGTGCTCAGGAACGATAGATACATGCTGCAGCAGTTGATAATGATGGGCAAAGTGGACGGAAAGAGACGTGCTGGGCGAAGAAAGAAGTCATGGCTCCGGAATATCCGGAAGTGGACCGGTATTGCCTCCGTCGAACAGCTGTTCCGGCTGGCTGCTGATAGAGATGAATACAGGAAGCTAACGGCCAACCTTCAGGATTGAAGAGGCACTGGAAGAAGAAGAAGAAGAAATGTTCATACTTAAAAAATTAAAACAATATGTATCGTACCACGAAGTAAGTACCTAGTATAGGTTACATTTTATTTGTATAAGTTTTAAGAAGCGTTTTAGCATAATTAACGTTATTATCATATGTTTGTTCATTCTAGAATTAAATTCACACTGGAATTGTACTAGCAGTAAGCTATTATTATCTAATAAAGAACTTTTAAAATTGATATTGAATTGAAACAGGAAATAACTATATTGATACAATTAAAACAACCAGTGTGACATTTATAATACACGAAATAATTATAAGTGCTAGATTAAACATGAATATTAACCGCAAACTGATTGTGTGTGGTATAGCGTAGTAGCTATTTGCTGTTCTGTGGCTAGGGCTGATAGATACAAAATATAAAGAAGGAATTATATAAATTAACTAGCTGACCCGGCAAACGTTGTTTTGCCATATAAATAATTGCTATTAAAAAATAAGGGTTGATCGTAGAAGGGTGAAAATTGAGGATTGTATGTATTTTTGTATGTTGTATCATAAAAAAATAGAAATTAAAAATTTTGTCTAAAAAATAAAAAATAAAATTTAGGGGTGGACTACCCCTAACATTTATGAAAAAGGGGGATTGATTAGGGGGATGAAAAATAGATGTTGGCCGATTCTCATAGATACCGGATAAGCACAAAAAATTTCATCAAAATCGGTCAAGCCGTTTCGGAGGAGTATGGCAACGAAAACTGTGACACGAGAATTTTATATATTAGATTAAGTGGGTTGTTATGTTAAAAGAGTTTTAATTTTATTTTTCCTAATTTTGTATCAGGGTTGACCGTTTAAACTGTTTACTAAGGTACTCCATCTTTCTGATTTCCCAAAGTTAAAACTTAAAATGATGTATTCTTTCCGTTATGTAGACTCCCGTCTACAATGGAGTAAGTCACGACATTTTCCAAAGGGTTTTTTTCATTGAGCGTCTCAAAAAAATATAAGATTGTTTTGATAAGCGGTTATAACATTTAAACTTTCTACGGTCTAACAATTAACGCGTCAACAATTAAAAAATCTGTTGTAGGGTTTGGAGATATAAAATTATAATTTTTACTGACTTAAATATATACAAATATATAATATAAAATTGATTTAAAATATAAATTTTAAAATTTAAGCACAACTGTTTAAGTATGTTCTGTTTATTCATCATCATCATCATCATATCAGCCGTAGGACGTCCACTGCTGGACAAAGGCCTCCCTCATTGATCTCCAGGAACTGCGGTTGGAAGCGGCCTGCATCCAACGCCGACCTGCGGTTCTTACCAAGTTGTCTGCCCATCTTGTGGGTGGACGTCCTACGCTGCGCTTGCCGGTCCGTGGCCTTCACTCGAGAACCTTTCGGCCCCATCGGCCATCTGTTCTGCGCGCTATATGGCCTGCCCATTGCCACTTCAACGTGCTAATCCGGTCTGTTTATTATATCATTCGTATTCTTAAATCATTCATAAATCTATACTAGCTCGAGTTGATTGCAAGTGTATATTTTTGATAGAAATAAAAACTTTTTACTTTACTTAAATTGAAAAAAAACAACATATAATTTCCTTGGTTCCAGAAACAGTAGCTTACTTCTGACAACCCTAACAACTGATTGAGTTACGTATCTATAAATAAACTAATCAATGTTAATACAAATACAACACTAACTACCAACTAAGCTGTGTTCATAATAGAAGAGACAGGTTCTCATTGCATCGATAACACTGATAAATCTATAGGTTTAATAGCTTCGATCTAAATTATATTGTCCGCGTCCACTTTGTTCTAAATGATGAATTATTGAGATATATTGAAACGGGTTGAGTTGAGACACTGTGTAATCCGCATCATCATCATCAGCAGCCGGGAGACGTCCACTGCTAAACATAGGCCTCCCCCTTAGATCGCCACAACGAGCGGTTGGTAGCCGTTTGCGCCCAACGGCTCCCCGCGATTCTTACTAGATCGTCGGCCCACCTTGTGGGGGGCCGGCCTACGCTGCGTCGTTTAGTCCGTGGTCTCCACTCGAGAACCTTTCTTCCCCAACGGTTAATCCGCATTGCGGTCATCATTTAAACAACTGAACGAGAAATCAATTATATCGACATAACATGACTCGGAGAACTGACACCCGTTGGATCAGAAAGGTTCTGTGCAGGGTCAGAGTGAAGTTTAAACTATTCACGTCCTGAAACTTAAGCGTCAAAGACAAGCACATGACCTGCAAAATTTAAAAGTTTGGTCTCTATCAGGATTAAACTTTTAAGCGCTATGCAAGTTTTGAGGCGAAGAAAGTAAAGCGACTTTGTCGGTCTTTTTATACAAGTATGACTTTGAGAGGGGTTGGTTTCAGAAGTAGTGTACCGAACTTTTAGCTATTCATGACGGTAAGAGTTAAAAAGTTTGAAAGGAGAAAAATAAATTTTATATCGATACTTTGGCATAAGTTGGTACACTGAAAAGCTATCGCAGAGTCTGGTAGCGGTGCCCAAATCGGTAACTCAGACCTTTATACATATTTATTTAGCTTGCTATGATATTGCTCAGTGAGGTTAGTCAGTGAGGTCACTATCTGTAGACTCACTCACCTGATGTTAAGCGATTCATCATCATAATCAGCCTGAAGACGTCCACTTCAGAACATAGGCCCCCCCCCCCTTAGATCGCCACAACGAGCAGTTGGTAGCCGTTTGCGCCTAACGGCTTCCCGCGATTCTTACTAGATCGTCGGTCCAACTTGTGGGGGGCCGGCCTACGCTGCATCTTCCAGTCCGTGGTCTCCACTCGAGAAACTTTCTTCCCCAACGGTTATCGGTTCTAAGAGCGATGTGGCCTGCCCATTGCCACTTCAACTTGCTAGTTTTGAGAGCTATGTCGGCAACTTTAGTTCGTCTGCAGATTTCCTCATTGCGGATTTTGTCACGCAAAGAGACCCCGAGCATAGCCCTCTCCATAGCTCGTTGAGCGACCTTGAGCTTGGTCATGAGGCCATGAGTAAAGGACCACGTTTAATTGCCATAGGTCATCACTGGCAACACACCCTGGTTGAAGACTTTAGTCTTCAGGCTCTGGGGAATTTTGGACGAGAAGATATCGCGAAGTTTCCCGAACGCTGCCCAGCCGAGTTGGATTCTTCGTGCGACCTCTTTGTCGAAGTTGGACTTACCTAATTGGACAGTTTGTCCTAGGTATACATATTCGTTCTGGAAGAGATCGCTTTTAGCGATAAGGCCGCCCATTGTACCTATGATTTAAAATTGTATTTTCTTTTATATGTTTGTATTTAATGGTGTGCAATAAAGAAATTATCTATCTATCTATCTATCTATTCGTCGACAACTTCGAGAGTATCGCCCCCAACTACTACCGGTACGGGTGCAACATGAATAATTGACATGATTTTCGTCTTATCCATGTTCATTTTAAGATCCACCTGTTGGGAGACCCTACTGAAGTCGCTGAGCATGGTACCGAGTCCCTCGAGCGATTCGGCCATAATGACTATATCATCTGCAAAACGAACCATGTTAAGCGATTACCTCTATCTTTAATAATTGTGTTTTGACGCAGTTCTCGTTATTCGAGCTGAAATTGACAACCGTTTCAATGACTTTCAATATCTGTGGTAATTGCCAGCTTATCCGCTAGCTGTATAATTATAGAACCTGAACTACTAACTTCTTGATGGCTTATATCAGATTCAGACTTCATCCGTATAAGACTGAGTAAGATGAGGAGATTGCTGTCATGTCGTTTAAGGAGGTAAAAGAGACAGTTGCACCGATAAGAGCGAAGCTCTTATATGTGAGTAAAAGCTGAGAGGATGGCATAGGGGATAACCAAGGTGCTGGTTACAGGGACCACAGTGGCTGCTATCCAGTCAGGTTAACGTTTGCACCCTTGTCCATGGTCCGGCGTCGCGTTGGACACGTGAATATCTCCTGAGTTCTGAATTAAGCGTTCCTATGTCGCCACGTTAGTTAGATTTGGCTTTCCATCGAGGTCTAATGCTTAGTACTGCAACTTGATAGCAGGAACTAAACAGAGCTTCTTTAAGTTATTAAATTGGTAGATGTCAAAGACCTCATAATTTCATTCATTAGAAGCTCTACACATTGAATGCGGTTCGGGCTTCGAAACGCCCTTGAACTTGCCCTGAACAAAACGTGCGAGGTTTGAACCCGCACTGCGCCTCACCACATTAGTTATTAGTCTGTTGTCTTTTCTCACATTATAGATGCATACAAAACTCAGTAGACGCGATAAATGCACCGCGCTGCGCCCGTAGTTCCAAATGACCTCAGTAACTTATACTAGAAAAAACATAGCTTGATCTCTGGGACAGCTGTCAGTAAAACCATGCCTATGAAGTTCTGAATTTAACAGTACGGACAAACGTACCAGTCAATGTCATACTTTATGGGCATGTTGAACTAATTATAGTGATGAGCGATGAATCATCGTGACCACAGACTATAAACTATCGATATTTTGTATAAAACTTAATTCAAAATTAAGTTATCATTTAATTAAAAAAAATAACATTATTGAATATTTAAAAAAAATAACATTATTTACAATAGTGAGTAAATAAAATCTAAATTTTAACCTACTCGTAACATTCCTTCCGACAACTTTGGGGTTTGAGAAAAGTTTGACCGCGGCGTGTCTTCTTCCGCAAGATGGCGCCAACGTGCCGCCATCTTGTTTGACATGATCCATTCTCCTCAGTACGAGTGCTAACGCCTTGTATACGCCACGTGTTTTCCGTTCTCATCACTTTGTTTTTGTTACTATTGCTGTTAATTTGTTAAGTTTATTTATTATTGTTAGTTTTTTTGTTGTTATTGTTTGTTTTCATTGTTTGTTGGCATAATGCCAAAGAGAACGAAGAAAACTGTTTTGAACAGTCAAAGTCGTGAGTTTGTGATTCGCTTGCGTGAATATAACTGGGTTGCCTGGTGCGGGAAGCATTAGTGCACCTTTCACGTGCTAGCCGATTGGGGTATTCCTTTATCCAATTTATCAATTTGTTTTATGTATGTTCTGACATTGTTTATTTTATTACATCATATAATATTTTGATATTTTCTACGATATATGATTATATTTTGACACAACATGACATATCTACCATGACACATAGTATTGACAACACTTGACAACACAATACTCTCAGGGTCTAGTGGCTAAATGGAGCGGTCTCGACAGAATATAAGCGCTTACCATTACGGCGGGCATAATGCTGAGTCTATTCCCATTTACTGCTGTAGCACACAGTATCTACCGAGTTCTGCCTTATTTTTGTTTATGTTTTACGTTTATACCGTTTAATTGTTTAATTTTAAGTATCTTTTCTCTCTTAAGATGTAACTGAAATTTATATTGTGTGCTAATGTAGTGAATAAATGATTGTCTATGTCCATGTCTAATATTTTGAACGAGAAAACCAAAATGGTGGACCGCTATTACCCATGGCAAAAGTTTGTGACAGTTGCAGATCCTCTTGGCATTGGACGTGCGACAGTAATTCGCATCAGTGAAGAAAAATATGGCGAATCTTCAACCGCAGTATTGACTGAAGACGAGGAAAAAAAGCTTTCAACGCCAAATAAAAAAAGAAGAAAGACTGCTCCTGTCACAAAAATTGACTACTTTGACGCCGCTGCGATTCGCAACCATGTATATGGTTATTATACACGGGGCGAATTACCTATATTAAAAAAACTGGCGGCGTCCCTAAAAGACGCAGACATGTTTAAAGGAAGCTTGCCGTCACTATCGAAGATTTGGAAAAATATTGGATTTTCCTACAAAAAAGTGACAATAGAAAAATTATAATGGAACGAACCGACATTGCTCTTGCTCGAGTTAATTTTCTCCCGAAAGTCAAAAAAAGATTGGGAGTGGGACGTTCGACTTGATAATATTTGCAAACAAGAGTTCATTATACATTTACAAGATTGCGCTAGCGATTCTGAAAGTGATTCGGATATTGATTTGGGGTGTACTTCTTTGGAATAAATAAATGTATGTATTAAAATATTCGTTTTATTTTATTACCTAAATCATAATATAATCCAATATACATATAATTATGGCAGACAGCCTTCGTGGCGAAGCGGTAGTGAACACGACTGCTGCGCAGGAGGTCGCGGGTTCGATCCTCGCTCAGTGCAAATATTTGTATGCATGAATATGGGTTTTTGCACTGGTCTGGTCGTGCTTCGGAAAGCACGTTAAGCCGTCGGTCCCGGCTGCCATACGAATATCTAATGGCAGTCGTTACGGGTTGTTGGAGCCCTCAAAAGTCCAACAATTGGTCTTACTGCAAAGCTTCTATCGATAATTACTATCGATATTTTTTTCTGTATCATAACAACCCTAGGAATGTCAGTTTAACAAATGTCGCAGAGATCAAGCTATGTTTTTTCAAGTATAGTTCAAAATTTGTAGGTACATACAAAATTTTGATGTTCATTATATATGTCACGCTTTTAATAAAACTAAAAATGTTCATTTTATATCAAATATTTAATTTCAGCGATTCCAAGATTCAGTCAACTTAGTAAATAGAGTCACAATGATAAATATGCAAATAAAACAGAGGGAAAGCGGGATAATCCAAGGAATGAATATAAATCGTATCATCGTTAATTGAAGTCCAGCAATTTACGAGGAGTATTTCTGAGTATTAATTTTTAATGACTAGAAAAGAAAAATTTCGTGATAATTTTTTTTAAAAATTATATAAAATGGAATACTCCAACCAAAATAATTATAAAATAACCAGCGTAGAGCGAGTATCTACTAACTACTAATTATTTAAAATGGCAAAAAATCACGTTTGTTATATGGGCGCCCCACGTAAATATTTATTTTATTCCCTTAAATATTATTATATGTATATATAGTTTTTAGTATTTGTTGTTTGTGAAATACATCATCCGTGAAAATTTCAACTGTCTCACTACCACTGTTCATGAGATACAGCCTGATGACGGACAGACAGACAGACAGCGGAGTCTTAGTAATAGGGTGCCGTTTTATCCTTTGAGTACGGAACCATACAAACAAAAATTAGAGGGTGCTTCAGAACATGTATCGCTTTCTTTAATGAATTCGAAAGAAACCGATTCTCAACAACATCATCCACACCCTGACTTCACCCACTGCTAGGTTTAGGCCTTCCTAGGTTTGTGCTATCCATCACGACTCTGGGTTAACACATGGGGAAAACTCTTATTAGGTCGTCTTTCCATCTAGTGCGGTGCCGTCCTACTCTGTACTTTCCTGTGTTTAGTCTTCTTTCGAGAACCTTTCTGCCCCAGCGGCCGTCAGTTCCTCTAGCTATGAGCCTGGCCCACTTTCACTTCAGCTCAATGTCATAAACAGCATTAGAATGTCCGTGGTCGTATTTTAGTAGCATCTGTGAGCACCATTCCACGCGAGCCCGCTTCTGCTCTGTCAGTTCATGAGGGATCCAACGACAACAAAGTTTCCGAACTTTCAATTCTTCGTGTAAAATTTTCAGAATTTGGCTCATACCAATCCCCAATAGTCCTCAAATTGTCTCATAGGTAATCTGTGGGTTTTCTTCAATTAGCCGCTTAACAGTAGCCACGTTATTTTCGTTGACGGCAATTGAAGGCCGCCCTTTTCGTTTCGAACATTTTCGTTGCGTACGTCGAACTTTGATGTGTGATAAAAAACAATTGACAAATGATTTCCCGCCAATTTTTTTTTTTACTAAGAAGGTTGCAACACTTTTATTGTGTCCCATGTATGTATTATTATTTAATGTTTCTTAAATAAGTATAAGTATGTATAAGTAAATTTTTATGACTGGCTATTATTTAGGTTCATTAATTTATGTATTTTTCTCGAACATGCTTAAAAATTTGAGCATTATTTTGACAACCTTCTTCGAGATAAATCGAAATTGCTGTACTGGCCAAATACATGCGAGCAGCAGCCGGCAAAAGTTGTATGAAAATCCATATCTGTCGTGGTTTAGCGGCTAAGTAAATTACATAGTAAACTCATATCTGTCGTGTAATTTATAAATGGTGCGATCATTTACTCCGTAACATGGCAACCAAGGAGGTAACTTATCAATGGTTTAAGTTAAATTTCAAACTGGCTTGCAAATAGAAAGCTGTTTTTGAAAAAAAAAAACAAATTAACACTAACGCGGAAAAAATATTGCTGTTCGTCATTGATTTTGAAAAGTAATTGCATTTGTTATTTTCTTGTAATTTCCGCGCATTATTTGAGAAAAGTACTATACAAGCCTTGGCTACAACTAGGCATCGATGGACTTGCGCATAACGTGTGCCTCGGCTTCGCCACGGCCCACATATACACATTCTTCCATCAATGCCTCTTTTGCTTTCCACTGCAGTAATGTACTATTTTATTTAAATATAATTAATATTACATGTAGTATACATGTAGTAGGTACACCATTACACCCCAGGCAATGCCCACACAGTCCATTCCATCCAAAGGTTGCCTGGTAAAGATCTCTATTTAGCGATAAGACCGCCATTTTTATCACCTAAACCATAAAACAATACAATTAAAACGAGCAAACTTAAACGCTCTTTTTAATTTACCTCCGTGGTGCAGTGGGCGAATAGCCGGCTGAGACGCAGTAGGTAGCGGGTTCGATTCCCGCCGCAGAACAAATGTTTGCATGATCTACAGATATATGTTCCGGGTCTGGAGGTTTTTCTATATGATAAGTATGTATTTACAAAAAAAAAAGTATATAAGTATTCTATCAGTTATCTGGTTCCCATAGTACAAGCTCTGCTTAGTTTGGGGCTGGATAGCGCTGTGTGACATGTCAAAGAATATTTATTTATTATTGTTTAAAAAAAATTAATTTGTTTTATGGTTTTATGGTAATCATCTATCTATCAACTTTTTGTACATAGTAAAAAGTACAACGTGTCTACCTGGTATTCAATTTCACTTGACGTCTATGATGAACTCTTACTAGTACCTAACTGTTTCGAGAATGTTCTTTGAATAAACTATTGGCAGTGTAGCTTTATTGTTTATGTTGCTAATAATTCCTTGCTACACAATACTGAAGCCTTTTCAGTTGTGCAGTGGAAATGCTCGTTACCTGATTTGCCTTTGCCTTTGTTGTTTCCTTTTTCTAGTGGCCCTGGAATAACTAGGTACCTATAGATACTGCTAGTGGCACGGGGTTGAAGTTTGTATCGAAAAATCGTAACGGGCTATCTAACAGCCGATATCTTTAGTTATCTTTTACTCTAAGCTCTGTCTGATAATCGTTTCCTCAATGAGTGAATGGGTAGATTAGATTAGATAATTTCTTTAATTGCTCACCATTAAAACTTTACATATAAAAGAAAATACACTTTTAAATGATAGGTACAATGGGCGGCCTTACGGAGTATCTAATTCTCAATCTATGTTGGGAGGGGGGAATAAAAGATCTGCACTGACGTCCCGCATTGAGGTCACATTAGACAGAGCACACACTCCACAAATACACCGACCTCGCCGGCGAGGTCGACGAGTCCCTTTAGTCGCCGCCTACACGAGGTACAAGCACGTACCCGGGCGTTTCTCTCCTATCCCCGTCCAGGCAACAGCCCAAGCCGAGGTTCGTACCTAAGTGGTGCCCTTGCGCTAGTTGCCTCATCAAAAATAAAATTATAGGGCTGAGCGCCGTCTGCGCTCGCCAAAAGCTCGGTTAAGCTGCAACGGCCTCAGAGGCCAACAGCGAAATAAGTCCATTCGAAAAAAAAAACGCATTGGGGTGTATACCTTACGGAGTATTTAGTAAAGGAAGATTGACTGAGGTATACTTTTTATAATATATGTGATTTATTTATTTATTTTTCTTTATTCATTATTATACACAAATAGATTTTCAGACAACAATAGCTTACAAAATGGATATGTACAAAGACGAACTTAACCCTAATAAGAGTATTCTTCCAGTAAACTTTTGAAGATAGAGGTATTTGATTATAGTGGTGGGTACGTGCACAGAAAAGGACATTGGAGTAAAATAATAATATATACTGTAATAAATACAATACTTATATATATTAAAAATAATACCTATAAACTATACCTACATTATAGATAAACGTAATAGGTACATTATAAATAATATACCTACTTATACATAATAACCTAAAAGCTTACAAGGACAGGTAATGCTCTTTGACTCTAAGCTAAAAGTGCTTAGTGAAGGACTTGCGCGAATAGAGTGTGGTAGAGAATTCCACAGTTTGAATCCATGGTTTGTGAAGGAACCGCCATAGCGACTGGACGAATGAGGAGGGATTTTGAGAAGGAGGGAGTAGTATTATTGCTGTTAATTTACGTACGAGGAGGCTGCAAATGCTTATCAACTCGAATGTGGCTAATTCTACGAATGAATATTATAATTTTTTTCTAATAATTTAATGTTATTTAATTATAACTGTTTGTTTCTTATAAATTGAACTTTATACATAATTTTGAATCTACCTAAATAGCTGAATTTTCCGTATATATAAAAGTATTCTGTTAGATGAATAAATAATTTTTTACAGGAAATAGGAAAATCTTATCAAGTGTTCAATGAAAAGTTCAAATTGATTGATTGATTGAAAATACTTTATTGCACAAAATACATACATCTGTACATAGGCGATCTTAATGCTGGCAAGCGTTCTCTTCCAGTTAACATTTGCGTAGTGTTGAAAAATATTTTTGTAGGTAGTGCATGACATAATGTAGTAGGAAAAAATGTATAATAAAAAATATGACTATGATATATTGAGAATACGAACGAAACATCAAATATAGTCGTATATATGTATATAGAGTATTTTAAATAAGCGTACTTTTTAAATTTACACGTCAATAAACACTAGTTGAAAATAATAGATAATAAAATAAAAATAAAATTTTGAAAAATCATAAATACAGTGTAAACTCTATATAACGACACTCAAGGGACTGAACATATTTTGACGTTATAAAGAGTTGTCGTTAAATGGAGAGAAGTAAAATCGTCAATACACAGTGATTTTCTCTTACTAGCCATCTTTACAATTTAAAAGTTTGTGAGCTACTAAGAATATGACAACGTATAGATAAAATCCATCACTTCTACTTACAACAGTCTGCAGCTACACGTGCAAGCAATCCCATTTTGTAAACAAAAGAACGGATTTCTTAGAAAGTTTGGTGTGTATGATGCCGACAGTCGAGTTTATTGTGGTTTAGGATAATAAAACAACAAGGATATACACAGCTGCGCAGTTTTTGCTAATTTGGCAACTTAAAAAGAACTTTTTATTACAAATTGTTGTCGTTATTGAGAGTGGGTGTAATGCTATACAGAGTGTACCATTGTATGCAAGACAAGCTAAACCAACTAAAGCCGAGTGATTTTGACGCTTTAGAGAGTTTGTCGTTAAAACGAGTGACGTTACATGGAGTTTACACTGTATATATCTTATTTATAGATACTTATGGTGCCTATACACGTACATTCATGATGGATGTGCAAGTGCAGTCGGTCATAGCTGTAGTTTTTTTTAACCTACTTATGCTATTGTCATAATATATTGTAAAAGATAAGAATAACCAGCCCTCTTTCTTGCCTGATTCTGTCCTGGCTTGGTCACGGATTAACAGGCGGTAAAATTTTCGTTTTAAAGTGATGCTTTCTGCAATATGAATTTGAGCATTTCGATTTGACTTCGAACATAAAGTTTTAAGTTTTATCGGTCTGTTACGAGCTGAGGATTCGGGATAAAATAATGGAAAAAAAATTAACCAAAATAACACTTTTATTTAACACTAAAATGATAAATACACCATCCTAATCACAAGCAATCACAACACACTAATTCACACCACTATTGCACAATAAACCACTAAAAGTCACCGAAATGTTCGCACGTATAGCCAAATCCAGACTGACTACTTCGTTTTTTTTCGAATGGACGAATCTTGCTCTTGGCCTCTGAGGCCGTTGCAGCTTATCCGAACTGTTAGCGAGCGCAGAAGGCGCTCAGCCCTGTAAATTTTTGATGAGGCAACTACTGCAAGGGCACCACTTCGGTACGAACCTTGGCTTGGACTGATGCCAGTATGGGGATAGGAGAGAAACGGAAGGGACTCGTCGACCTCTCCGGCGAGGTCGGTGTATCTGTGAAATGTTTGTTCTATCTAATGTAGATGACTCAGAAATCTCTTCCGCATTAGCGGAGGTGATTTCGTCATCCGGGTCTCGGAGAACGCGTCTCGAACGACGAAGGGTTTATTGACTACTACTTCGTGCGTCTCTACGCACTATTTATACTGCGCAGAGTAAATATTTCTAGAACCTTCTCGATGGTTCCACTAGTAACTAGAAAAGTGTAGGTATTTCGACCGACTACTATTTCTTATTCTGTGCAATTGTAAGTAAATAACAGAAACAGGTTCGGTTTTGCTCGATTGGATGCAAAAACATCAAGAATGTACGCACGTGAGGACTTACCATTATACTCGTAAGTTAACTATGTACCAACGACAGTCAGCAAATACATTTTATTTGATTTGATTCGAATATACTCACACACTCTTGAAGTAACCTGTGTCAACATTAATTTAATTTAAAGGAAAAAATCCAACAATTTCTGACAGAATCTTTTAATGTTTCAATCAACTTTTTCTTATCACAACGAAATCCAAAAACATTTGAATATTTAAGCTCAAAGAAAAATTCAGAGTTATGGTTCAAAGTAAACATTAAATTCTTTAAGAAAAAGCATCAGTAGAAACGAGAAGCTCATAAATAAATCAGCTCGTTTGTACCGGAAGTTTTCACTTGGCAAATGGTACAGCTATTTAGGAAATGCTGTGAGATTAAGAATATTTTCCTCATACGGTTGGTACCGTTATGACAGCAGTAAAATGAAAGTTCATTCACACACATAGTATACTACAAACACAATATTTTTGAAGTAAAACTTTTTTACGCACGCTTGACTTGGGGAGTAAGCTGGTGAATGCGTTACGAAAAGTGCGAACGGAAGTTGAGAGAGGGATATAAGTTAGTGAAGTTAGAAATAGAAAGAGCTACGTTTCGTATATTTTTAAACGTTACTGTGCGAGTGCGAGTTACGTCTGTCCAGAATGAACATAGACTGACCGACCTACAGACGTGTGGACAATTTTGTAATTGAACTATTTTATAAATTAATATTTTGAAATAGAAGTATTACTTCAGTCGTGTGGTCTAAAGCACGCTTGTTTTTTTCAATGGCTGCCGTTGCTAAAGCAATACCATTGAAATTTTGGCAGCTTAGGAAAGCAACAACAATCATATTTGTTAAAAAATTATATATTTCTCTAATCGTTTTACTTACAAACTAACAGAATTGGGCCCCTGATCTGTAAAAATATTTAAACAAGCTAAATTAATAGCGCTTTGACGCGTCATGTGCTGGTGAGGAGTTGTATGCCGCCATTCAACGCAATTTTCAGCACAACGGTGGGTGCAGTTATCTAGAAAACTTTAGCTCCAGGAAAGTACTAAGGTCGGTGCTTTTGATAAGGTAATGTTCAAGAGAATGGTCGCTTTGTGATCTGTTGTGGAAACAACAAGTTTTTTTGCAACTGCTAGACAATTTTATGAAGTTTACTTCTTTGCAAAATTTTGGTCGCTCAACGATAAAAGTAGAGTATAGAGTTTCTATCAAACGGTGTCTGACCATCCGTAGTTATAGCCACGTTACTCATATACTCGTGCATAATATATTGTCCTGCAACAAAAAGTGAACTCGCAACCTCCGGCGTCATAGCCGGCTTTTTGCCCACTACGCTGCGGTGGTCACTATAAGTGCTGTAAAGCTGAAATAGTGCGTGGTGGTACATATCGGTAGGTATCTTGTGGAATTAAACACAATATATAGGTACTTGTTTTTAAGGGTACCTACCTCCCCCTACACCCTCTCTACCTGTAAATAGGAGGCATTTTTGTTTTTCATCAAGGACTTTCAAAAATATTCTCTTAATTATTCCTTGATCTTTTTATTTCCTCTTGATACCAAAATGTTTCACAATTTTTTTCATAAACACCCAATACATGAGATTTGTCGTATTGTTAATATTTTTTTTTTATACTACTTATATGGCAAACGAGCATGCAGTCCACCAGATGTTAAGTGGCTACTGCAGCCCATGGATATCCACATAGAATTCAAAACAAGGTATTATGTTGTCTTGATCTCTATGTGGATACGTTGCCATACTAAAGACTTAGCTGTTATGCCTATGTGCCAGTAATCACAGGAACATACCATTACCATCTAACCGGAACACAGCAGCACAAGTACTACTATTTGGCGGCAGATAAAGGTAAGGCGGTGGTACCCACTTCCTCGAGCTTGTTCACGAAAGCTCTACTACCAGTTAGACCACCAGATTTTAACTGTAATAAAGAAATTAAACAAACAAATGGAGAGTTGAGAGCCCAAACATTATCAAGGTTATAAATGCAATTCAACGGTGAATGGAGGCCATCTTTTGGTGCCACAGTTTTTTACATTTTTTTCACAATTTTGGCATACACAGAAAAGTTTTGATTTGTCGTATTTTTCATACTATTCGGTAAATTAACTTTTGTATTTGTGGGGATTAAGAGCCCAGTTTGAAGTAAGATATACTAAATAGGAAAGCGTTTTGCTTTAATAACTAAGTTTCACAAATTTTGTTTGGGATTCACTTAGATTGTGACGTAAATACTTTTACTGTAATATGCATAGCTTATCAGTTAAATCTGGGCTCTCTGTCCTCTATGTGAGGATTGAGAGCCCGGTTTTTTTTACTTGACTTTCACAAAATCGGTTTCCAATTTTTACAATTCTTTTAGAATGTTCACTAAATCCTTAAAAAAAAAGAATATTTTCAAGGACTTTTAACAAGTCGTCTCTCGCGCCATACACACACACAATAGGGGGTGTTATTTGTTTTTATATCAAGCCTTTTCAAAGTATTCTGATATTACATCAACACGTTTTAATAACTTCCTATTTAATAAAGAATAACACTTCATCGACAGTCGAGCAAAAAGGAATATTACAACGCCATGTGACAACTTTTGTGTACAGAAATCCATAGACAATATTTACTGCTGCAGAAAACGCCGAATGTCCTACTAATATGTACATCGATAAGCTGGTAAATATTCAGTACGTGCGAGTAAATACACAAACAGTCGCAGTATCCCCAGTGCTTTAGGCGCAGTCATGTTAAAAGCAGGTAGCCGGTGGACTACTCCGCCTAATGATATGGCAACACTTTCAGCTAAGGATAATAAATACATAATAATTTAAATGAATAAATGAAAACAATTTATTGTACATAATATAAACAAACAAAATGGGTACAATGGGCGGTCTTATCGCTTAGAAGCGATCTCTTCCAGACGACCTTTGGATGGAGCGGATTTTGTTATAACAAAGATAATGGTCGGGGGTGTACATTTATGGCCAAACTATTTATGAAGAGAGTGCGTCTAATACCAAAATAAAAATATAACTAAATACTAAAACTTATAAATGAATATGAATACAAATAGATTATATGTACCTACTAAAATTAAATATATATAGATACATATAATATATAAATCATAATATTTATATATATAAAAACTGATGAATGCGATTACATATATGTATAAAGGAATAGTGCGATACTACGACGTTTCTGACAAATACAAATCATCTCTCTCTCTCTCTAGCCTCAAAGGTTTGCTGGAAGAAAACTCTTTATAGGGCTCGCCTTTGTACATGTCCTATATTTCTGTACTTTATAATGTATTTTCTTGTGTACAATAAAGAATAAAGAAATACAAACTTTTAACCCTGGATTTAAATATGAATGATTATTAAATTAAAATTAAATTGATTATTATACTAAAATGAATGACTATGTACTTATTTGTACATAATCATCAAAGTACACAATGACACATCAACTGGCAACTCCCAACTAGCTCTTTATGCGCGCAGACGTGGCAACTCTACTTGCAAGCTCCGATAGTATGCAATGAAACAAACTTGCAAAAAGCTAAACGTCACTTCAATTAAAGTTGGTACGTCTGTGCATAGGTTGTAACCAGTTTGTATTTAATTCTCACGCATGTTCATATCCTGAAGTTTAGAAACACTTGATCCAAGCTGAACTGTACATTTTGATCCTTGTTACCACAAAAAAGGTAGATAACTGTTGAACGCGTGTTTAATAAAATCCTTACCAATTTTTGTCTAGGAATTCTTCTTCTTTCTAAGAAGAAGTCTAGGAATTAACAAGCGCTAAACAGTGTATAATTTTTAAGTGTTTTACCCTATATCTTTTAAAATTCACAACAATTTCCTCGTACATTTTAGTGAAGAATTTATTTTTCCCTAAAACAGGTAAGCAGGTGCAAAAAACCTGATTTCTATCTCAATCTAAACATTCGCAGAATCCCCAGTGTTTTAGCCGGAGTCTCGTTGCCAACTGACCTGACATCATAAAAATGAATTGTAACCGGAAACGTGTATAGATTTTATGATTCTGTGAAACTGCTACTTCGTATTTGTTTAAAGAAGCTGGCTTTACTAAAGCTGAAATAAATAGTCACTAACGACCTCCGTGGCGCAGTGGGTGAATAGCCGGCTGGGACGCAAGAGGTTGCGTGTTCGACTGCTGCCGCGGTACAAATTTATGCATGATGAACAGATGGTTTTTTCACGTCTGGGTGTTTTCTATATATTTTATGTATACTAGCTGACTCGCCCGCAAATTTGCATGCAAGCATGGTTTTTCAATAAATACATTACCCTCCTTCTAGTCGGGCAAAAGGTAACCTATGTCGCAGTGCTGGTCAAATAATCTATCTGTATATCGAATTTCATCGAAATCGCTATATCCGTTTAGTCGTGAAAACGTTACTAACACACAGACAGACAGAGTTTCGTTTATTTTCAAATTTATAGTATTAGTATGGATATTACCAATAAAATAATAGTACTTATATAAATAAATATTGCTGGAAATTTTACACAGCGCCACCTAAGTCCGAACTAAGCAATGCTTGTACTATGGGAACCAGATAACTGATATAATACTTATATACTTTTTTTTGTAATTATATTCTTATAATATATAGAAAAACATCCAGACCCGGAACAAATATCAGTAGATCATGAAAACATTTGTTCCGCGTCGGGAATCGAACCCACTACCTCCTGCGTCTCAACCGGCTAAACGCCCACTGCGCCACGCTGTCGTCAAATAGTATTCCATCAGTTATCTGGTTCCTATAATACAAGCTTTACTTAGTTTGGGGCTAAATAGCAGTGTGTGATATGTACGGCATTATTTATTTCTCTATATATCTACCTAATCAGAACCACGAACGAAGTCGCGAAATAAACTCAGTCTTCTGTAAGCTTTTTACACTTTCTACAAATTCCGAGACAGCTCATACTCGTACTTTAGCATTATCTGAATCGAAATGGAATCGTTTATCTCAATGAACAAATCTAAATTGAATTGAACAATGTGATATTAATATCCTCATTCAATTTATATCATACGAAGACACGTACATACCAAGTTCCTATTCATGGTACTACCGGGCAAATCTCGAGCGGCACATTCACGCCCCATTGATTCCTATCGATTAATGTAGCTATTCAAGCAATTAATATCTTAGCAAAACAATGGAACGTTTCGTTCGTACCACGTTGCTCTTTTACGAGCTTCTGTTTTGTTCATAAAATACAAGCTTCCGCAAGCGGTTTCGCACGCATGGGTACCCAATAAAAAATAGTCTATGTAGTCCAAGAATATTTGTCTAATGAGGGAAAGTATCTCGGAATGAGAGATAGTCAGCTATAAACTTGTATAAACCTTTGTTTTGGAAAATTTGTCTCAAAACTTACTTGTCGTAGGGTGTCCGCGACTACAGATATTCCAAGTTCAAAAGTCAAAAAATCTATTTGTACACATTTATTGCAAATATCCCGTTTCCTAAGTGTTTTATGTTATAAGTATTACCATAAATATTGTAGAAGATAAAATTCTCTACAACTTTTGTTATAAATATATTTTTATATCTTGAACCATTTTCGAGATAGAGGGCAGAGCGCGTGCAGTGTTTAACTATTTACAGTATCATTCGAGTCAACCTGTTATGTTATGTAGTCCTGATTAAAAACACGCCGTATGTATCTTAATCCACGTCACAATCAATAAAAACTAAACTATCAATATACCCGACTGCGCAAAGGGAGGGTTATATTTTTATTGAGAAACCACGTGTGCGAAGCCACAAGCGTAAAATATTATATAATACTAGCTGACCCGGCAAACGTTGTTTTGCCATATAAATAATTGCTATTAAAAAATAAGGGTTGATCGTAGAAGGGTGAAAATTGAGGATTGTATGTATTGTTGTATCATAAAAAAATATAAATTAAAAATTTTGTCTAAAAAATAAAAAAAAAAATTTAGGGGTGGACTACCCCTAACATTTAGGGGGATGAAAAATAGATGTTGGCCGATTCTCATAGATACCGGATAAGCACAAAAAATTTCATCAAAATCGGTCAAGCCGTTTCGGAGGAGTATGGCAACGAAAACTGTGACACGAGAATTTTATATATTAGATTTGAGAAACCACGTGTGCGAAGCCACAAGCGTAAAATATTATATAATACTAGCTGACCCGGCAAACGTTGTTTTGCCATATAAATAATTGCTATTAAAAAATAAGGGTTGATCGTAGAAGGGTGAAAATTGAGGATTGTATGTATTTTTGTACGTTGTATCATAAAAAAATAGAAATTAAAAATTTTGTCTAAAAAATAAAAAAAAAATTTAGGGGTGGACTACCCCTAACATTTAGTGGGATGAAAAATAGATGTTGGCCGATTCTCATAGATACCGGATAAGTACAAAAAATTTCATCAAAATCGGTCAAGCCGTTTCGGAGGAGTATGGCAACGAAAACTGTGACACGAGAATTTTATATATTAGATTTGAGAAACCACGTGTGCGAAGCCACAAGCGTAAAATATTATATAATACTAGCTGACCCGGCAAACGTTGTTTTGCCATATAAATAATTGCTATTAAAAAATAAGGGTTGATCGTAGAAGGGTGAAAATTGAGGATTGTATGTATTTTTGTACGTTGTATCATAAAAAAATAGAAATTAAAAATTTTGTCTAAAAATAAAACATAAAATTTAGGGGTGGACTACCCCTAACATTTAGGGGGATGAAAAATAGATGTTGGCCGATTCTCATAGATACCGGATAAGCACAAAAAATTTCATCAAAATCGGTCAAGCCGTTTCGGAGGAGTATGGCAACGAAAACTGCGACACGAGAATTTTATATATTAGATAATTATATTATAGCATTGAACTATTATAAAAAAAAACAAAAGAAACAGTTGAGTTATCTAAAGGCTGTTATTGATTTGGTCTCATGCGCCAGACTAGACACTGCGTTACTGGGCCTAACAGTTACCTGAGTGTGCCATGACAAACCATATATTTTTTTTAGTAACATAATCAATTCATTTAAAAATTTTTGCGAGATCTCCTTTTAAATTTTAAATACCTGTTAAGAGACCTTTTTCCACCTTAACAAATAGTGAATAGTAATATAAAAATAGGATAGGTATTTACATGTTTTGATAAATATTAAAAAGTTCAAGAGCAAGAAAAATTCATGAGACATACAAAATTGATAATAAACGTTATATTTCTTCTCTCGGTGCGTGTGTGACGGTGGGTGAGGGTGTATTTATGTGTGTACTGTTACGTGTAAAGATGTGTGTGTGTGTCTGGCGAGACTGCGCGCGCGATCCTGTTATCCAACTACTTCCAAATGTGTCTCAACCTCCTCATCATCATCATCATCATATCAGCCGTAGGACGTCCACTGCTGGACAAAGGCCTCCCTCATTGATCTCCAGGAACTGCGGTTGGAAGCGGCCTGCGGTTCTTACCAAGTCGTCTGCCCATCTTGTGGGTGGACGTCCTACGCTGCGCTTGCCGGTCCGTGGCCTCCACTCGAGAACCTTTCGGCCCCATCGGCCATCTGTTCTGCGCGCTATATGGCCTGCCCATTGCCACTTCAACTTGCTAATCCGTCGGGCTATGTCGGTGACTTGAGTTCTCCTACGTATCTCCTCATTTCTGATTCGATCCCGTAGAGAAACCCCGAGCATAGCCCTCTCCATAGCTCGTTGAGCGACTCTGAGCTTATTCATAAGGCCAATAGTGAAGGACCACGTCTTGGTTCCATATGTCATCACTGGTAACACACACTGATTGTAGACTTTTGTCTTAAGGCACTGAGGTATGTTGGACGAAAAGACGTTGCGAAGTTTCCTAAACGCTGCCCATCCGAGTTGGATTCGACGATTGACCTCTTTCTCGAAGTTGGACCTACCTAATTGGACTGTTTGTCCTAGGTATACATACGCGTCGACAACTTCAAGAGCTGAGTTCTCAACCATAACTGGGGCAGGGACGACATGGACAACCTCCTCATAGCTAAGTGTTAAAAGCGAGAATGCTCTTTACACCTCTTACATAAAATCATTAGAGATTCTTTTTTCCCTCTTTCTCTCCATCTCACTGTTTATGTAGTTTTTCTTTCATCTGCCATGTTACATTTATGTGAAACAATCTGCAGAAAGACACGAAAGATAAACTATGAAGCTAAGAAGCATTTATAAATAGCATTGTAACGGCTGGTTGTTGGAAGGATGATTAACTCGCAAATCAGTTGACCAATGCTCAAACCTCTTGTCAAGTGCAAATTGGGTTTCTGGAACGTAATTTAGCTCATTTTAATTAGAGATCAGTTAATCAGGTTGTCAAATCAGTCAACAAAATCTCTTGTCAAACGTGAAAATGGGTTGTAGGAACGCTGATTAGCTGTTTTTCGTTCATAATCAGTTATCAAATCGATAGTCAAACTAATCAGTGCGTGAGCTTTAATTAGCAGAACTATTTTGGTTATTTCGAGTGAATTTAGTGGTGCAAATACATAAGGTGTGTACTCCAAAAGTGACAATATAATGATAATATATTTATGAAAGCATAATCAAATTTATGACGTGTAGGAATGAATGATTGAACTAAAATAATGTTTTAGGTGGTGTGACCTAAAACATTATTTTAACTACACTTTATTGTAATAACACTAGTTTGACAATCACAAGATGATCCTTTGGTTAGCTAATTATTCACTAATCAACTTTCGAGAAACTCGATTTGATTTAACAAGAGTGTTATGTTAAACACTATCTCAACCGATTTGTGATTTGATTAGCGTACCAACAACCGGCTGTATATAGAGTTATTAAGCTGTTTCCACTGCATTTTGATTGTACTGGAATTGAAACAACTATTTGTGTAATGAAGTGTACGATATTACGTTTTGTTTTCATTGGTTGTGAAATGTGCAGAATTAATCCGTACGCTACGATTGGTAGTTTTAATTCAAGGTATAAGCCAATAACAAAGGCTTGCAATGAAAAAGCTGCGAACTTCTGTAATCTACGTTCGTGGCTGAATATTATCGAAAAATGTACGAAGGACTGTATGATGAAAAAGTACTTTGTTTTAATAATTTGGTTTGTCCCCGCGCGTGTACTATAGTATTACACAGTTAATAATATTACGTTTCTGGTCTCCAGTCTGAATGCTCTAAGTTTATACTCGTAATTAATTGACCGAGCGAGCAAAGCGTCTCAGGATCGAGATTGGCCAAAAAATGCTTTTGTCCGTCTGTCTGTTCTCGCCTACAGGTCGCATTTGTCAACCGATTGCGACGATAATTGGCACGCAAGTTCCTTGATTTATTTAAATTTTTAGTCAATTGCAATTTTTGATTGGGGGAAAAATAGGGGTGGAAAAGAAGAAAGTTTGCTGTAGCGTAATTTTTTTTATAGATTTCTATCAAATTTGAGAGGCACACTAAGGACATTCTACACAAGATGTTGTGAAAAAATCATCCAAAAGGGGGAGTGGAGGTGAGAAATTTGCTGTAGCGTTATATATGGACGAGTTACAACTATGGAATTTTTTTTTGGATATTTACACCTACATTACTAATCAACTTTACAAGTCAAATCTGTAGACACCAGATTCGACCTTCTAGGACTAAGGGAACACGAGTAATCGCTAAAACTTATACCAATATTTTGCTCAAAAGTCTACATAGGTCTACACAAGTCTACATAGGTAAGCCTATTGAAAAATTCAAGCCCCTGAAATTTGATTTAAAATTGGAATTTCTTTGTTAATTTTGTTGCGCATATTACTTTTTGAACTTATATTTGCATTATATTAAAGAATATCCGGCATAACTTTGGAATATTGATTTTAATTTTCTGGAACTTGTAAAATTTTTACCAAATTTGTGCACATTAATTTATTTTATCATTATTTCTTCTCCGGTCGGTTGATAGGTGTCTTTTGGCCATCACCGTGCTTTTGTAAAATCTCTGACGGTATTTTTTTTCAGAACAACACAGTTTTTTCGATTTTCTCCATATTTCTCCATTTTATTAGCGTGGTCTACTGTTCTCAGAGAACCACTAGTAAATAATTAATGCCAACAAACCTTATAAAATGCTGGACGTTACTTTAATGTGGGGTTTTTGCGATCATGGTTTTATATTCAATTATCGTACTAGCATTTTTTCGAGGAACTTAAAAGCAAAACAAAATCATTTGTATTTATCTGACGAAGTATGTTTTAGATAAATATTAATATTGTATGATATAAAAACCATATATTTTTCAGGTGTACACACGGCTACACATCAAGCCATACAAATCCAGTATAAGCTGACCTCTCATTCTACGAAGAGCCTACACAATACGAGGTCAGCTTATACTGGAACGTTATAGCTTGACGTGTAGCCGTGTGTACCTCCAGACAGCACCATCTATTACGCTAGTTGGAACTAGTTTTTATAAAATCGTAAATGGAAAGCCCTCTTCACTATACTGTATTGAATCTCAGGCTTGCAACCTGCAAAACATACTCTTATTGAGTATGTATAGGGTTTAAATGTATAAATGCAATGGCAATACAGTTGACTTTTTCATCCACAAAAACTACGCTATACGATATATACAGACTTATAAATTTACATTTTAATAAATTTAAATACAATGCTTGGGCTTGCCTCTGACTATTCCCTAATGGAATACTGGTCTTCGTAGGTACTGTTTAAGGGATCCGAAAAGGTTACCATATTCAATATTCCGGTCAACTTTAAAACTCATATAAGTATGATGTTTACATAAAATACCTACGGATATGAAATTTTGCTACCACTAAGGTGCTTTTCTACCAGCGAGAAGAGACGAGACGCGGCGAGAATTGAAATCTCTCCATTTAATTGTATTACAGCTTACGATTCATATTATTAGCCATCGGGAGCTCGCGCAAGCACGCGCGATACTACGCGAGCCATCGCGGGAATCTTGTTTCCACTGCAGAGTTAATATACGCTCTATGCGTGCAACAATACGGTTCAATAATTTAATTCTCGTCACGCACATCTTCACCAATACATACACTTTCCATCAAACATAAAATGTAAGGAGAATCTCCTTGGCTCGCCGGTGGAAAAGCACCTTTACCTTATACATGATTCATATACAATATCGGTTGAATAAGTGAACGTGATATAACTTTATTTATAAACAACCATACCGATAAATACACCCTTTTTCTACTGACAATCCTATTATTGATCGAGCAAAGCGAGTAATACATTTTAAAGAGTGATATAAATTTTTATTTTAGATCTTATAGTTTTTAAGTTATTAGCCATAATATAAACTGAACTTTGACAAAATTCAGGGTACTCCAGTAACCACACAGTAATGTAACTGCATGTAGCTTAAGTGACACAAATATAGAAATAAGTCTGAAATCCAGAATAACTGCAATTTGTACCCCTAAAAAGTAAACCAAACTACATGAACTCCCGTTACTTGTAAGTTGACGACGTCCGTGGTGCAGTGGGCGAATAGCCGGCTGAGACGCAGGAGGTAGCGGGTTCGATTCCCGCCGCGAATCAAATGTGTGCATGATCTACAGATATTTGTTCCGGGTCTGGTTGTTTCTCTATTTATTATAAGTATGTATTTACAAAAAAAAAGTATATAAGCATTCTATCAGTTATCTGGTTCCCATTATACAAGCTCAGCTTAGTTTGGAGCTAGATAGCGCTGTGTGAAATGTCCAGAAATATTTATTTATTTATTTGAATGAAACCGTCAGTCAAGTATTTTGGTTTGTATTTCATGGCACAATTTTGATAGTCAAAGATTACAAATATTATTATGTGTTTTTATGGGAGACTCGGCGAGATCTGAGTTTGAAGCAAACCCCTATTTATTATAAATTAGAGTGAAACTCGCTGTCTATCTGTCTGTTTGTTACATTTTCATGATTAAATGGCTAGATCAATCTTGATTAATTTCGGCATACAAATACATTATGTACTGAATTGAAAAATAGGCTCTTTTTTATTGACAAACTTTACGTGCTAAGTCGTGGGCGTAAGCTATAGTTATTCATAAATCATTCATTCAATAAACAGTCATTATCCTAACAAAACTAATAACAATTAACTGAAAATTCTGTGAATGGTCCATATGTAAACGAATCAAATAAAAACTTGCCAATTATTAGCTTCCAGTATACGTTTTCTAACAAAAACTTGCAAATATAATTCTGTGGGTTTGCCGTACAGAAATATCCCTCGAGACGCAACCTGCTTCATTTAAACACGTGAATTACGTTGAAGGCGCTTTTGTAATTCGTTTAGAAATTACGTTTGAAACTGCTGTCGCATTGTCTGGACTGCAATGGGGCATTGTTAAACTTATTTTAGTTATAATTTTACACTGCAATGCCCTAACAGAGTTTGTATACACCTGACTGTATTAAAAGAAGATAGGCAAGTTAATATAAAACTACATACATATAGAAACAAGCAATATTAAGAAACTGTTCATGATTATGTGAATGAGTAGATATAGCATTTCTTATTATTGTATTTTTTAACAGTCAGAAAATAAATAAAACGGAATAGTTTTTCCTCGCGTTATAACTTGCTCCTGATAAGACCAATGCTAACCTAGATGGTAAGCCTCTCGAGGAAGTCAATTGTTTCAAATACTTGGGTAGTCTTATCACAAACGATGACACTATAGCATCTGAGATGCCGGCTCGTATCACTAAATCAGCAGCTACTTTTGGGCGCTTGAACGACAGCTTGTGAAGATCGCATGATATAAAGCTACAGACGAAGTTCCACGTCTACAAAGCCATTGTTCTACTCATTATTCTGTACGCTGCCGAGTCTTGGTGTCTCTATATATCCGAGGTCAAAAAGCTGTATTAATTTCATATGTATTCGCAATACTTTGGGAATAAAGTGCCAAGACCGAATTACTTATGCTGAGGTCTTACGCAGATCTAAGATGGCAGGCATGGAAGCCATGTACATCGTATGAGCGATCATAGGCTGCCGAAAGCGTTCTTCTATTTGAAGCTGTCACACGGCAAACGTAAACCAGGTGGACAATACCTTCGCTACAAAGATGCCCTTAATCAACACCTAACCGCCTGAGGAATTCAATTCAATTCAAAATATGTTTATTCATTTAGGTACATTTACATTTTATGCTTGGGTACACTTATGAACGTCATTATACAAATTTTCCAAAACAGCTGGGAAGGGCTCGCTGCTAAACTATCCGAATGGCGTTCTACTATTCACAAGGGCGTATAATCGTTCAAAGACGCTCGCCTGGCGACTATTGACGAGAAGCACCTGCAGGGAAAAATCCGAAGGAAACGTCTGTACAAATACACATACAATACTGCCGGTCAACTTTATTGTTCGTGATATGATAGGGTATTCAAAATTCAGTTTAACCAGCCTTATAAGAGCTCAGGATAGGCAAAACTGGTGTGTAAAGGGTTCGCCATAATCGAAAATGATTAGGAGGACATCATCATCTTCTAGCATTCTGCTTCTTAGTCTTAGACATTTTAAGTCTTTTTTTTTTGTTCATACTTTTACTGTTTTCTTATATGATATTGGAAACGTGTTTGTGCATTATCTTACACCACATTAATAGCATAAGGTAAGGCGGTTTTTAGATCTTTCAACGCACAGGTGTTTGGGCACAAAAGGCACAGCAACTGACACTACATTTACTAACATTAATTTTTCCTTCAATTTTTATTTTCCACTCAAATACCTTCAATCATCTCTATTCTTAAGAATCCCCCACCAACCTTTCTCCAAGGCGTCCGGATCGTCCTTCGCTTTCTCGGTCGACCACTATGTCGCGTTCTCTCGTGAATGTAAATGTTCTTTATTCACATAAGTTATCAATAATTATTTTCTTCTTCTTGTTCCCGATTACCTGGTTATTTTGAATACAACTCCTCTCGACGCCATCAATGAACCATTGGAGCAATGGGTACCTATCTAATTAAATATAATTAGACATAATAATACTCTAAAACATGAAGAAAAAAAAGAAAAATTATGATCTTTGTGAATGAACACAATAAAGTAGGTTCTGTAGCCGTATTTTTATGTTAAAGTTTTGTGAAAGCCTATTGTGTAATTTCCCTAGATTAGTTTGTTGAAGAACTTTGTTTGCTACGCATCTGCTACGAAACTGCTACGCCGTAGCTCGTATACTATGCGTACATACAATGACGTTCTACATAACGAGGGTCATTGTTCTCGCTTACGCAAACAATGTTTGTTCTACGACTTTTCAAAATACGATGTTTATCGTTGCAGAAACTCTTGGTGCACGCCTAATATTTGTGGGGGAATTCAGTATTGTACTGAAAAATCTTTATTAAAAAAATAAAACTACCAAATATTTTTCGATCATTATAAAGATGAAGATTTTTGAAGATATACTTCTTTTGTCGCGTTTGAAAAAAAAATATGGGCGTCAAATTTTTACGATGCGTGTGCACACCAACAGCCAAAAAGCGACACGATGAAGTTAGCTGATAACTGTCTCATGCGCGCGCACACAGACAGCGAAAAAGCAACATGATGAATTTAGCTGATAACTGTCTAATGCACGCGTACACCGATAGCCAAAAAGCGACATGATAAAGTTAACTTATAACCGTCTAATGCGCGCGCGCACCGACAGCCAAAAAGCGACATGATGAAGTTAGCTACAAACAATGAGTTGTGGCATACGGGATAAAATCTTTAGCTATTTTTTGTTATTTTACACCAAAGAAGTATAACTTCTTACGTGCATACATAAGTACACACACACGTTTTATTTGCGGAAAAATTATCTGCTTTAAATATCTATCTTAAATAACATATACATATATAACATATCTTATGTAAATTTAAATATCTTACACGACAAAACAATAATTATGGCGTAGAACTGGTACGAGTACGTATCAAAATACTCACATTACTAAACCAGATTTTACACCTAAAATTCCACCTCAATGTCTTTTATACCCTAAACGCTGTTATAAATGGCATGGAACGAGATCTTTGAACATATTTCATACGCACACTCAGCGGCAAAAGTCAATGAACATTTTTAAAAATTATATTGTGAAAATGTCCATCAAAATGTTAAATCGCATCTTGAAAAATCTAAAAGATCTAATCCGGCTATATAACGCAATGAACATTTTAAGAATACTAAAGCCGAGGAACTCGGTGAAAGGATTGCTTGGATCTAGTTTCGCTGATCTTCTTTAATTTTAGATCAGCAACTTTAATGTTCCAGGATGTAAAAGTAACGTAAAAAATGTTTATTCTGCATCACATGGGTACATTTTACACAATAGGTACAAAATATACTGGTAATGTGAAAGCAAAAAGAGTCGCCCCTCAGCATTATAAATAGTATTTTTATTTATAGTGTTATCCGAACACATGCGGAAAATTCCAAGATTTTTTTTAAAATCATCTCAAAAATTTCAAGCCTAGACAGGACTTGAACCCGCGACCTTCCCCTTGATACGAAGATGCACTACCATCTGTGCTACAAGGCAATTCACGTCTAGGTTCAAATTAGTGAGATCATTCAGAATTACGACTAAAGCGCCGTTAGCTCCATTTACAGGAAAACTTATATAGTTCTTTGTACCTGCTCAATGCCGAACGTTGCAGTTCAGTACATTGACAAGAGATATCGCGTTGCTTATTTCAAATAGTATTTTTATTTATGGTGTTATCCGAACACATGCGGAAAATTCCAAGATTTTTAGCATTAAATTACATGGAGCTAACGGCGCTTTAGTCGTAATTCTGAATGATCTCACTAATTTCGACCTAGACGTGAATTGCTTTGTAGCACAGATGGTAGTGCATCCTCGTTTCAAGAGGAAGGTCGCAGGTTCAAGTCCCGTCTAGGCTTGAAATTTTTGAGATGATTTTAAAAAAATCTTGAAATTTTCCGCATGTGTTTGGATAACACTATAAATAAAAATATTATTTAAAATAAGCAACGCGACATCTCTCGTCACTGTACTGAACTGCAACGTTCGGCTTTGAGCAGGTACAAAGAACTATATAAGTTTTCCTGTAGATGGACCTAACGGCGCTTTAGTCGTAATTCTTAATGATCTCACTAATTTCGACCTAGACGTGAATTGCCTTGTAGCACAGATGGTAGTGCATCCTCGTATCAAGAGGAAGGTCGCGGGTTCATGTCCCGTCTAGGCTTGAAATTTTTGAGATGATTTTAAAAAAACTCAGCATTATGCTTAGTGGTTTTTCCGTGGTGCCATTGCCGTGCGTGCAGGCAGCAACTGTGCCAAACATCAGTTGTGCGTATTAGTAGATACATAAAAACTAGTAAATAACAATAAACAAACATAACTTTTGAAACTATCAACAGGTTATCAACAGTATTTGTACTAAAAACGGGATATTCAACATGATTTGTGAATTTTTGAGTTGCCCGATATTTCGACGCAGTTGCATGCGCCATGAGCACGGCTAAACTGAAGTCTTTGCGAGTTATTTGCAGATTTAACAATCTACCGTCTTTCTTAGTCTCTTGCTAGGAATGAATTCATCATTAATTTGACGACCTCCGTGGCGCAGTGGGCGAATAGCCGGCTGAGACGCAGGAGGTAGCGGATTCGATTCACACCGCGAAACAAATGTTTGCATGATTTGCAGATATTTGTTCTGGGTCTGGATGTTTTTCTATATATTAAAAGTATGTATTTAGAAAAAAAATTGTATATAAGTATTCTATCAGTTATCTGGTTCCCATAGTACAAGCTCTGTTTAATTTGGGGCTAGATAGCGCTGTGTGAAATGTCCAGCAATATTTATTTATTTATTTTGTTTATTAATACTATCACTACCAAAAAACTCACAAATCATGGTAAATATCCCGTTTGGAATACAAACAAACATAACTTATAACCAAACTACATACTAATATAAAACAACAGTTAACATCAAAAAGACCTTAGAAAATGAAGTAGGTAACTTAAATGTACATGAGAAACTATATTTCCTATTTACGAGGCCTAGAACAACCGATTGAGGTGTTGTAATTGAGATGAGAATTGAGAGGTCTTCCAGATTCACGTATGCCCTGCGCGAGATTAAGAAAACTACTGATTTAACAATTTCGCATGCAATTTATTATGCGTATGCCTATAATTACCTACCTTATTCTGTTATCTTATGGGGGAACAGTACAAATGCATCGACGCTATTTACACTTCAAAAGAAACTTATCCGAATATTAGCTAACATAGAACAAACAGATAGTTGCAAACCCCATTTTCAATAACACAAAATTCTTACCCTACCATGTATTTATATTATGGAAGTATGTAAATTTGCTAGGAAATACAAGCATTTCTACACAACACGAGAAGAAATGCATACGACACACTCATTGCGGTACAAAAACAAGCTTATGATACCTGCTTCCCGACTCAAACTGCACTAGTATTTTTCAAACTTTCGCGATCACTGTACATAATTATTGATTAAAACGGGTATTTATCAGTCAGCCCGAGACCATGACTGTTGCAACACAGCCGAAACGTCGGGATAACAAATAAAAAAGGTACATACGCGATAATAACCCGTTTTAATCAAACTGCACTCTTCAAGCCCTAACGTAATGTCGATCAAAATATTTAACAAACTACCTGACGCGTTGAAAAATGAGACTAATAATATAAAATTGATAAAACACTTAAAATACTTACTAACTAAAAAAACTTACTACACAATTGACGAATATTTTAATGATACATTTAATGAAAAATGACTAATTTTAGATACTTACCTACTATCTACTTTGGCACTAGATTTGAGTGTTTTCTTTTTTAAAATAAATATAACCTAACAAGAACAATGACGTCCTCCTCTCTCCATGATATTGTTGTGCCCAACAGGGTCCATAATGAACATGTACCTATTATTACATTGTGGAATACAATAAACGATTGAGTAATTTGTATTGAGGTTGGACGCAGATATGATTTATGGAAGATTAGAAATTAACATGGCCTTTTCGCTGACTGTACGAGCCATACCTACACCGCCACAAACTACTTGCAAGTGGTCACGTAGAATTGAGACGAGGTTCTATAGTGAATAGGGTTCGTAGCTTCATCGCCAGCTACAGTATTAACTTATATGTTTCAAAAGACCAAAATATATGTGCCAGTATTTAAACTTACAAATGGTTTTAGAAGTTCAAAATGAAATTGTGTTTTAATACAGCTGTGTTTTGTCATGCGAAGGGAAGAACGCATGTAACTAGAAGAGTGTTGGATATAAGCTCCAAAAAGCAACGTCATGATGAAAGGGGGCTATAGACCGGAACCTGGCTATACAAGTCGTCAAGCGTCAGCGTTGTTAGGCGTTGGTGTTATCATGCGTCAGCACTGTAAGGCCGTTTGTCCACCGCCACCGTCACCGGCACTTGGATGACGGGCGTGCGGTGGACACACAGCCTATAGTAAATGTATGTATCTCTAAATCAGCGCCGTCATCTCGTTCTCGTTGACGTCCTGGTGACGGTGTCAGTGGACAAACGGCCTAAGACGGTGGCGTCATCAAGCGTCAGCGTTGTAAGGCGTCGGTATCGTCAAGCATCAGTGACCTCAAGCATTGGCGTTGGCGTTGGAGTGTTAGTGCGTATCGGAGTTAGTTTCAGCGTTCGCGAATATACTTGTGATATGATGTAAGATATGATAATAACGTCAGGATGAACACAATCGTATCGCGATTGATCAATTGTTTTGGAATATGCAAGAGTACCTATATTTATTTGGTCAACTGACCTAATCATGTACTTTAAAGATACCTTACAGAACTTTTCAACGACAAACCGCTCATCTATCGCCATTAGGGTATTGCTTTGAAGATCATAGACTGATCAGACCAGGTTTTAAAGATATCCCACACAATATGCAATACAGGTAGTGTTTAACGTATTAATGAACAGAATAGTGTACCTAAACAGAACTAGATGTCGCTAGCAAAAATTACACTGAATCGCGCTGACGTAAACGCGCAGTGCCTGGTTACTATCTGCTATGAATTTCTGTATTTTTTTGAAACAATAAACGAGTATTATTTAAGAATCCAGTTGTTTCCATCAACGCTCGCTCGCTGGCTCTGGTCTGTGCTACCGTAGACACAGCCTGTGTTACAGTTATGTGAAGTTAAATAAATAAGGGTGTATGTGCCTTTCAGTGGTAATCGCATTAGGAAAAAGAAAAAAAACTAAACTATCCAACTTCAATCCAAATATCTGGTTCACAAATGGATTTTTCTATTCGAATTCGGAATTTGAATGAGTGAAACTCAAATTTTATAAATTTTCAGTGAATATATTCAAAGTAACTTTGAAGAGAAGAATCATGGCACGGATGCATAGCCAAATAATAATATTTTTTAAGTTATTATTTTTATAAACTAATTTAAAATTTTTGTCATGTGTCATGTTCATGTCTGTCGCATGCCAAGTGAGCTGTGGGCAAGAATAGCCACCGAGTGGCGTCCTGACCCAAGCGAGAAGGCGAAACTAGATGGTGGGACGAGCTGGACAAATTCCTAACGGATTGGCCACAATCAGCTCAGGACCGCGAAGTCTGGAAGGAATAAATGAATATTTCTGAACATTTCACACAGCGCTATCTAGCCCCAAACTAAGCAGAGCTTGTAATAAGGGAACCAGATAACTGATAGAATACTTATATACTTTTTTTTGTAAATACACACTTATAATATATAGAAAAAACACCTAGACCCGGAACAAATATCTGTAGATCATGCAAACACTTGTTCCGCGACGGGAATCGAACCTGCTACTTTCTGCGTCTCAGCCGGCTATTCGCCCACTGCGCCACGGAGGTCGCTGAATGGGGGAGGACTTTACCCATCAGTGGGACACAAATAGCTGATGATAAAATAAAATAATTTTTAATGTTTGAATTATTGTTAAAGTGTCATTCGAATTATTAAAAAATTGAGCTTACACAAATGTTACAGATATTACAGCCTCTTTTATAGCAACCGCGCCAAACGGAATACAGTAGATACAAAACTTGTTTCAGTCGCATCCTGTTGTGACATTTATCGGATTTCCCTTTGTGACCGCACAACGTCTGTATTAGGGCCGGTGCACAATTATTGTATCAAAGCGGTTCGTCCGGTGTACACGGTGCCGAGGCTTTCACGCTTCCGACGTCACGCGGATAATTCGATCAGGTGCCTGGGTGAGGCTATTGTCTAAATGTCAGTACAATCGTGTTTTGTAAAAAGCGACTTTATGGTTAGTGTTAACGCCTACGTCTTTGAGCAAGCCTATAAACCACTAGTGCTGCATCGGCCGACCAGCGTCGGCGTCGGTTGAAATAGTACACACGGTTACACATCAAGCTATATTTTCCAGTATAAGCTGACTTCTCATTCTACAAAACGCCCACACAATGCGAGGTCAGCTTATACGGGAAATGTATAGCTTGATATGTAGCCGTGTGTACCATTATGGTCTATTAACAAGAAATACCTCACCTCAACCTAGAAGAGTTGTAGAGGTTCCTTGTGTAGAAGGCTTGCAGATACTAAATAGACTCTTACGTTTAGTTTTAAATGTTCTCTCACTTCATTTAACAAACTCCCAAGTGATGTGCAACAATTGACAATTAACAAATTTAAAAACGCAATTAAACAAAATCTTTATAAAAAAGCCTACTATAAAATATCGGATTATTTAGATGATAAAGAAGCTTGGGATTGAAATTGCTCCAACAATCTACAGTTTTGGGTGGTGGGTAAATAGGATAGGATCATATTCATTGCTCAAATATTTCTAGTCACATAAAAGTTAATTTAATACTGAGTTTAAAAAAACAACCATTCGATTTCAAACCGAAAATCGAATAAAACTTTTATTCGGAATTGCAAATGCATTGTTCAAAGTTCGTGGTTGCCAGTCAGATTTTTTCTTCGTGCGGTTTAATTTTCTCCCTCTCAGTAGAAAATCAGTGTTACTTAATGTAGCGGCGGTCGTGTTTAAGCGCTTATACAGTTACAAGGTATATCACCTCACCTTACCAGGGCTGTGGGTAAAGTCACGTGGATGATGCCTTCATTCAATTTAATTCAATTCCTTTATATCAGACTAGCACTAACATACAAGGCCTAGTCCATATTACATACAATACAACAATATACAATAAACAATGAAATAAACAGTTATAAAAAAAATCATAAAATAGGTACACATAAAATAACAGACCGGATCATTCGACTCCTGAGACACTAACGTGCACAGTGTGCGCTCTCGTCCAGTGTTCCATGAAGAGACAGTCGATGTCCAGCCTCCCTGCAATGAGTTGCAGGTAGCTGTAATGAGGAGGTATGCATACGCAGGAAACGTGCAAGCATCAATCTTGTAACAATTTTCATGCAGGGTTCATCCCTGTGACTGTTATTGCAAATGTCGCAAATTTTAACCTGTTTTCTCACTAGTCAATTGCGCGTTTGATTTTCAAGAGGGTTCATCGCTGGACCTTATTATAAACAGCAAGCCTGCATTAGTCTGTGTAGCATTGGCATATTACCTAATAGACCGTTAAATGACGACCACGGTTTAAAAGAAACCGAGTTCTACGTCAAATCAATCCTGAACGAGAGTTTTGGTACCGAGCCAGTTTCCAGCGAGGAGTTCTGTATGCGCCTGTTCAACAAATAAACATTTGATTCATGTTAAATATAACGGGAATAAATTTTTTATTTGTAGTACAATTTTGGAAGTATTTTTTATATTAACTCGTATAATCAGTGTTAATATAACTAGCTTCTATAGCTAGAGACCACGCAGTAGATTTAAGTGTAATGTGTATGGCATAAAGGCTTATAAGCTATTGGAGTTAGGAGCTGGAAAGCTAAAGCATATGATTAAATTAAAAACAAATAAAATCCACAGCTCTCAGGTTAATACAAGTGGAACTTAAGATGAAACTTACAAAAATGGATTTATATTTTGTAAAATATCACACTAATATTATCATCATCATCATCATATCAGCCGTAGGACGTCCAATGCTGGACAAAGGCCTCCCTCATTGATCTGCAGGAACTGCGGTTGGAAGCGGCATCCAACGCAGACCTGCGGTTCTTACCAAGTCGTCTGCCCATCTTGTAGGTGGACGTCCTACGCTGCGCTTGGCGGTCCGTGGTCAGAACCTTCCGGCCCCATCGGCCATCTGTTCTGCGCGCTATATGGCCTGCCCATTGCCACTTCAACGTGCTAATCCGTCGGGCTATGTCTGTGACTTGAGTTCTCCTACGAGAGACTAATATTATAAATGTGAAAAATTGTTTGTTTGTTACTCAATCACGTCGTAACAGCTGAACCAGTTTCGATCAAATTTGGTATATACGTAGATTATAACCTGGATTATCACATAGGCTACTTTTTATTTCATAAATCAGGTCCCATGGAATAAAAATGGGGTGTCAAGACAAGTTGCAACAGCAAGTTTAGCTTTATTTCTAGGTTATCTACATATTTAGTAGTGTAACGCGTACGAAGTCGCGGGCAACAGCTAGTTATGTATAAAATAACGATGGTCACTAACAATAGATAGATAGATAGATAGATAACTCTTTATTGAATTACCACACAAACAGAAATAATAAAAAAAATAAGTACTGGGTTAAAATAAATAAGGCAATACAATGGGCGGCCTTATCGCTAAAAGCGATCTCTTCCAGGCAACCTTTGGATGGAGCGAAATTTTTAAAAATTACGGAGTGCGGTGTACTTTAGCGGATACATTACATTTACACATAATATATTCTAAGATATAATAATAATATGAAGTTTTAATCCTAATACTTAATATACTTATAAAATAGACTAATATATAGGTATATACATATAGCAAACTATACTAACAGATAAAATAAGTACATAAATAGTAAATAAATAACGCTAGGAAGATGACATCGTCAGGTAATGATGTTTCACCTTCAATTTGAAGACGTGTAAGGACGATGACCGTCTTACTTCTTCGGGCAGAGCATTCCACAGCTGAACAGCCTGGACAGTAAAAGAAGCGCTGTAAAAGGAAGTGCTGTGCGAAGGAGTTCTGAGTATCAAGTTTTCTGATGACCTAAGAGTATAGTTATTTGAAGAATGGAGAAATTCAAATCTATCTTTCAGATAGTGAGGAGAGAAGGGATTGAAAAGAATAGAATAGAGAAGAAAAAGGATATGCGTATTCCGACGAAGACGAATCGGAAGCCATTTAAGCTTTGAACGGAAGGGAGACACATGATCATATTTACGGAGGCCAAATATAAATCTAATACAAAAATTTTGTAAACGCTTGAGCTTGTTAAGCTGTTCCTCAGTGAGGTCCAGATAACAAGCATCGGCATAGTCTAGTACGGGATGTAAAAGCGATTGTGCAAGCGCAGTCTTGGTGGACGTAGGCAAAAAGTTTCGTAGTCTCCTTAGTGAACCAGCTGACGCAAACAATCGTACATGTTTGAGATATGCATAGCCTAAATACGGGTAAAAATTAAGTAATACCTCTGCTTTCGTCTGCACATTCCTTATAGCTCTTCTACGCGTCATTATATAAATTTATGTAAGAAATTCCATTTTCTTCCCCTGGTTAAAAGGTGTGAAGTCGTCGATCTGTCATTGCTATTAAAAATAGCTTCAAACAACATTAACTGTTCCGATTTGTTAAGGAATATTATAATTAGTGTACCATTTAAACCTAAGAGATTTAATCCTCCTATCCATGTCTCTGTAGTTGGTACCAACTACAGGCAAAATTCATTTTTGTGGCGAGCAAGCGACAACTTTGATAAGCTGAGTAAGCAATTAGATATAGATCTATTCTGCACGAGTATTAGTTCAGCCATACTGCGGCTGAACAGAGAACTTTTTGGCGATACAAGTATACTTTAAATACATTTATGTAGTGTTAAGTAGCTTCTATGTAACGTATTATCCATATTTATTTTAAACCACTTCGTTTTGACATTTTTTATTGATCATTTAAAATTTTGTTTAGTTTGTACATTGTTGTTTAGTCGTGAAAACCTTTTATTGGCTTTCTTTTATCTACTCTGTTTCATATTATGTGTAATTAGCTATTGGTTTTCCAAATAAATAAATATAGATATACATTATTTTCTTAAAAGCGTTGTTGACGCAACAGCTGTACCATATAGTTCTTAATTTATTTTATACAGAAATTATCACCTCGAATCCGGATTAAAAGGACGATTTATTATAATTGCCGATTGCCAATATTTTAATGTAAGTATTAATTGAAACCAATAGTATTCCAACATGTTGTAGTGTCGGAACCGCAAACACGGCAATTAGCGTGAAAATAAAATGAAACGATAATTGGGCTCTTATTATCTGTTTTATGGATTTATATTCAAACTAGCTGACCCGCCCGCGGCTTCGCACTTTTTTCAATAAATACATTACCCTCCTTTTGCGCAGTCGGGTAGAAAGTAGCCTATGTCCTTTCCCAGAATATAATCTCCTTGCCAAATTTCATAACGATCCGTTCAGCCGTTTCGTCGTGAAGAGGTAACAAACAAACAAACAAACAGAGAAACGAGTACTTTCACATTTAAAATATTATGTTTTCCTGGGAGATCAATGCATATTTCTTCCGTTTGGGGTCGAAACTATGGGTCCTTGGGGCTCGAGTGCCCAAAAATTCATTAAAGAGCTGTCCAGACGCCTCATAGACACTACAGGTGACCAAAGAGCTGGAACTTACCTCTGCCAACGCATCAGCCTAGCCACTCAAAGAGGTAATGTTGCCAGTTTTTTGGGAACCTTACCTGCAGATGGAGACTTAAATGCAGTTTTTTTATTTATAGGTTTATTTTAAATTTAGTTTTAGTTATTTGATTTAATTGTAGTTTTTATTGTTAATCTGTTTGATACTATTTTGCATATTGCCTAATAATGAAACATATACGTCTAGTACAAATATTATGTGGATTAAAACATTTTAGCGCTAAATTTTCATAAAATGAATGCTACGAAAGATAAGAAACTACGAGATCAAATAATATATAAAGAGATCCGTAAACAAATCAAGGTCACAGACATAGTCGATGATTAGCAAGCTGAAGCAGCAGCTGGAGTGTCACATAGTTCTAAAAACTGACTCCCTTGGTGCAGAAAGGTACTAGAGTAGAGACCACACAGTGGAAAGCGCAGCGTAGGATGTCCTCCACTAAATGACGTCCTGCTAAAGGTTGTTGGGAGCCGTTGGGTGCAGGTCGCACAATGTCGGTTGCTCTGGAAATCTATGGGGGAGGCCTATGTTCAGCAGTGGACGTCCTATGAAGTATATGATGATGATGATGCAGATAAGAAAACGCATATACTTCAAGGAGTGGAAGTAGTTATCAATATAAATAACTTTTACTATGAACCAAACCTATGTTAAAATGTTAAACAAACCGAGTAGATTATTAACTTCTAGTTTGTCTAAATCCATTTCTTCATTTCGACGCAGAGGAAAGAAGCCCTGAAAAAGTAAGTATGGTGATAGTTATTACAAACTAGTGGACCCGCCGAACTTCGTACCGCCTTGACATGCATATAACGCGGGCTGTCAATATACGTCATCCTGGTAGAATTGTCAATTGTTGTCCCCGGCCATCATTATGTATGAGAAAATGAATGACTTCTACAAATAATTCAATACCAAAATTAGCCAAATCGCTCCACCCGTTCTTGAGTTTTAGCGGGACTAACTAACAGCAATTCATTTTTATATATATAGATAATATCTCGGGATAACTCCGACCGAAGCATCTGTTTCAAACGATATTATTTTTTTTACATCCTCTTTGACGATATTTGCAGCACGCATTCTGTCAATTCTATGTCAAACGTCAGAAGGTTACATTATAAAAGCGCTAAGGTTAGATTATAAATAATTTTATATGGTGGTTAAGTATTCTTAAAATTTCTAATTTTGCGCGCAGTTTCCTTAATTTTTTCTTTCAAAAGAACCTTCTCCTGACAATAAGAAATACAACAAAAGAAGAATTAGCGAAATCGGTCCAGCCGTTCACGCGTGATGGCGTGACCAAGGGAAATAGGGATTAATTTTTATGTTTAGAGATTAAATCGACTTTTATAATAGGAACATGATTTGTTTATAACTTCCGAAACCACTTCTCTTAAACACTCTTTAAATTGTAAATCCATATGAAAGTTCGTGGTTCGCGGGACCCAAGCATTTCTAACGCGTAGGCTCCGTTGGGATTTTCAGAAGTTAAATCACTCTTCCATGAACTTTGAATTATGGGGTCGTTTTTAATGTAGATTTTGGGAGTCCCTTAATCTGTGAAATTAAACATTTTACATGTTGAAATTTTGAGAGTTTAGATTGATTATTAAAACATTTACTCACTACTCACATTTGTTTTGCTCGATACCAAAATCTGGGAAATATATTTATAAATATAACTTGTGAAACTATCATGGTTATATAAACTAACTAGCTGACTAATCCGCAGCTTCACACGCGTAGTGTCTCAATAACGCAGTTGGGTATAAAGTAGCCTATGTTACTCAAGGTGAATGTGACTTTCCAATGGTGAAATAATTTTTGAAATCGGACCAGTAGTTTTTGAGTTTATTCATTACAAACATACACACAAAAATACAAATCTTTCCTTTTTATTATAATATTAGTATATATAGTATAGATTATTATAAAGAGGAAAGATTTGTTTGTTTGTATTGAATAGGCTAGGAAAACGGCAGGACCGATTTAAAAAAATCTTTCACTGTTGGAAGCTACACTATCCCCGGGTGACATAGGCTACTTTTTACCCAACTGCGCGGAAGGAGGGCAATGTTTTTATTGAAAAACTACGCGTGCGAAGCTGCAGATTGGTCAGCTAGTAAACACTATCTTTACTAAAAACGGGAACTCACAAATCATGGTTAATATCCCGCTTTTAGTACAAATAGTATATTATTAGTAAATGCAATTTGTTTCTCGCAAGTGATGTGTCTTTAGAGAAATAAATATAGATCTTAAACCATATTGCATGCCTGAAATATAAAAGCATCAACAGACGACCCAGTTAGCCTGCCACCCGATTGAACGTCACGTACACACGGCTACACATCAAGCTATATATTTCCAGTATAAGCTGACCTCGCATTGTGTAGGATTTTTGTAGAATGAGAGGTCAGCTTATACTGGAAGTTAATAGCTTGATGTGTAGCCGTGTGTACAATACAGCCCCGGATCTACGATATTTCCGAACCGGGGCAGAAACTTGTTGTGGCGCCCCCTCTCCTCCAGCGCTTGAGATACGGGAAGGGGAGGGCGAGGGGGGGGGGGAACACACACGAATTTTTTACTTTCTGTCAAATGTCAAAGTTTCATTTTCTTGGATACATGTTATGTTATTTTAGGGCTATTTGACTGGACTACATATTTACGCTGATATCAGGTGTAGCCAGAGGGGAGTATTGTGGCCTCAAATCAAATGAATAATCGATGTGAAGACGTGCGCTGGATGCTAGCTCAGCGCTTTAAAACACAAGATTTATTTAAAACATAAATTTGGTGCTCTTTCCCCTGAAATTGCCACCCAATACATCCGGAACTGCAACCATATTGTATTGTGTGTAGGCTGGTCAGGCGCTGTCGGGATAACCATTCCATTACTTTTACTGGAGGATGGTCGAGTCATGCCGTCACATCGGGTGCTCTGGATCTAGCCAAACTTCTGTTTATGCGTTTATCATCATCATAATATCAGCCACTGAACGGTCACTGCTAAACATGGGCCTCCGCCATAGATTTCCAGCGAGCGATGTTGTGCGGCCTGCACCCAACGGCTCCCAGCAACCTTTAGTATCTGTACTCAGGCGCACTTCATGTTACCAAGCATTCTCTTCCAGTTAACCTTTGTGTAATGTGGGAAATGTAGTAGGTAGTGCATGACAGGTAGCAGAAGGTAGAATACTGGTACTTTAATGGATCCTATAACTTTCCAGATTGCAACTTGTTTACGGATGGGTGCGCGGTGCAGCACCGCCTCATCAGTGCCAGTGCGGTTTGGCAGCCAAACAGGTAGGTTACCATGGATTATCATGTTCAAATGCCGCCGGTAGGATTTCGCGTCGCGCCTTTATGATATCATCCGCCGGGCTTTTTGCAGTGTCAACGTTCCAGCCGTTTTCGAACCGAACGGTCTGATACGTGACGATGGTAAGAGACCTGACGGTATGACTCTTATACCTTGGGAGAAGGGTAGGCCTTTGGTGTGGGACGCCACGTGCGTCGATACCCTTGCGCCATCTCATCTGTCTGGTACAGCAGTTGAGGCCGGTGCGGCGGCAAATACAGTCGAAGATCTCAAGTGGCGCAAATATGGAAGTCTCGACAGAGCTAACGTGTTTGAGCCATTTGGTCGAGACTCTGGGTCAACGGGGTACTGAGGCCCATCGCGTTTTAAAAATTCTTTCTGGGCGTCTGGTCGAAGCGACATGTGATCCGAGAGCTGGCGCTTATCTGGGTCAACGCATAAGTATTGCAATTCAGCGGGGTAATGTAGCCAGTGTCTTGGGGACACTTCCGCCTGGTTCTGAGTCGTTTTCAACGGTATTTAGATGATGAGACATAGACATAGACAATCATTTATCCACGACATTAGCACACAATATACAATACAGTTACATTTTAAGACAGGCAATACAAAAAAATTAATCAATTAAATAGTAAAACATAAACAAAAAATATGGGAGAACTTGGTAGATGCTGTATGCTACAGCAGTAAATGGGACTCGACGCAGCATTATGTCCGCCACGATGGTAAGCTGTTTTTCTGCCGAGACCGCTCCATATTCTGGTCGAGACCGAACAATGATTCAACTGTTTCTTCTGTATTTTATTGTAGATAATTGTAAATTCTTTCTGTTATTATATATTTCATCAGTAGCAGGATAAGTCCTGATAGCTTAGTAATACATTGAAATACTGTTGAAAACTGTTAAAAGTACCTCCTAAATGTATCTTATTTGTCAAATGAAATGCAATATTTATCGACGGTTCACTCACAAACGGCTATTAAACAACCTATTTACTGGCGCGAGCATTACGTGTACAAATAACGTGTGATATACGCGCAATTTATTGCCAAAATGGGCGGCAGGTGTTGTCGTAGCAATGTTATAGTACGGGAACCTGTTGGAGTTTTTAAAGTCATAGTGTACTTAGGAGAGAGGCTTGAAAATGGATATGGATCACCAATCTTATATCTTCTTGAATGAACTGTTTAATTCAAGTAGTAAGATTTGTGTTTCGTTTAGTATAGTGGTGAAGTAAAAATATTTTACTGTAATATTTACCGTTTGGAGTTTGTGTATTAGAATTACTCACATTAGATTTTCTACCTATAAATGATTGAATAAAAATTATTTTATCACACTTATTACAAGCTAATAAAATTAACAACAGAGCAAACACTAAATGCACAGTGGGTGCATTCTCTAAAAAGTGATCTCTTCCAGACAACCTTTGGATGAAGGGGAGTATGTTAAATAGAAGATTAAATAAATAAATACTGCTGGACATTTCACATAGCGATATCTAGCCCCAAACTAAGCAGAGCTTGTATACTATGGGAACCAGGTAACTGATAGAATACGTAAATTTTTGTATTTAATATTTTTGTAAATACATACTTACGAGTATAATACATATAGAGGAAACAACCCGATCCAAAACAAATATATGTAGATCATGCAAACATTTGTTTCACGGCGGGAATCGAACTCGCTACCTCCTGCGTCTCAGCCGGCTATTCGTTCACTGCACCACGGAGGTCGTCCTCAGATTGATCAAGGTGTATTTAAAATAAAGTTCGAGATGGTAGATGGGTAAAAATGATATTCTTTAACATCTTAGTGTACCAATAGTGGTTTGTTTTTACAATTAGTTAATTGACGGCCAACATTATAGCGTCAAGCGTGGAGGTATTTAGATTATCCGTTGTGCAGGCTAGATGTAAGATAAGATAACGTGTATAAAATTACAATAAATAAATATGATGTACGAAAATGACCATAAGCTCTTTATTGTACTTTTTTTTGAACTTGTTGAAAAATATGGTTTGACATATTGCGAAAAATTTAGTTATATTTGAGGCTAAAAGTGGTACTCAGTGACAACTATTTTATATGATTTTATATCAGGTATGTTAATATAATTCCTAATATACTAATAGATTCACTATGACAATGGTATATCGTCGCGGAATTGCCACTGCAGACTCATAATTATTGATTAAAACGGGTATAAATAAATAAGGTACAACAAGATAGATAGATAGATAATTCTTTATTGCCACACCAAATTAAAATAACTTAACCTAGAAAACTTAAAGACTAATACATGGTGGTACAATGGGCGGCCTTATCGCTCAAAGCGAACTCTTCCAGGCAACCTTTGGATGGACTGGATTGAAAAGACGTGTAAGGAGGCGGTGTTACAATAAATACCTATTTATGTAGGATAAAAATAAATAAATACCTAAACCTAAAATATACCTACATATACTTACATAAATAAATATAACATATATTCATATATACTTTTACAATAAATATCGAAAGGAAATACAATGTTTACTCTAAAGAAGCCGCTAAGTATAGTTTGTAGACCTCATTTTTGAAAATAGGTAAAGATTTAGCAAGTCTGATGGAAACGGGCAAGTCATTCCATAATCCGACATCTCGTACCGTGAACGAGTTACTAAAGAAGTTGGAATTATGGGATGGAGTTTTCAACTGGCGAGTAGTGGAAGAACGCAGATTGCGGGTATGGGATAGATTTAGGAATTCAAAGCATTGTTTGAGATACGGCGGAGAAGGAGAAGTAAACCACTGGAGTTTAACGCGAAACTCGGAAATATGATCATACTTGCGCAAGCCAAATATGAATCGAATGCAGACGTTTTGAAGGCGCTCAAGCTTATTAAGTTGCTCTTCTGTAAGATCGGGGAAACTGGCGTCAGCGTAGTCTAGTATAGGGAGTAAGAGAGACTGAGCGAGCGCAACTTTTGTGGCGGTAGGAAGAAAATTGCGAAGTCTCCTCATTGAGGCAGCCGACGCAAAAATTCTTCTACTGATTTCGGTAAGATGTGGTCCCCATGACAGCTCACTGTCCATGATGATGCCCAGGTTCTTGGCAGTCTTGCTAAATGGAATGATAATGCCGTCAAAAGTAATGTATGCCAAGTATGTTATTTAACAAGTATGTTTGCTGCTCCTATCATAAGCTGCCAAATTTTCATTGAAATTAGTCTATCTATACTAATGGTATAAAGAGGAAAGATTTGTATTTTTGTGTGTATGTTTGTAATGAATAAACTCAAAAACTACTGATCCGATTTCAAAAATTCTTTCACCATTGGAAAGCTATATTTACCTTAAGTAATATAGGCTACTTTTTACCTAACTGCGCAGAAAGAGAGTAATGTTTTTATTGAAAAACTGCGCGTGTGAAGCTGCGGATTGGTCAGCTAGTAATTTATATTTTTATTGAGTTGCACCAATAACTCCCATTGGCTACACTTTCAATATGGCGGTTTTATTAGATTAAGTTACATAATTTCCTAATTGCACACCAAATTGTTTTAAAAGAAACAAAAATCACGTAAAATATCAACATTACAGTTAAAATCTTTCTAGTTCTTGTAACATTTTTGTAATATTACTAACAAATAAACATTATGACGACCCTTGCAAATATTCCGTGCAAACATACAATTTGTGAATCAAGCGCGTTGCGAGCGAACATAACTAAGGCTAGGAATAAAATGGCTGCATTTCTAAATGCCTCGCTACGACTTCTTACTACCACACGAGTAACAGAGAGAAAGCTGCAATAACTTAGTAAAACGCTGTAAGTTCTCCAGTTCTGTACCATGCCGAAATCATTATGCAGTATAAAAATTTTGTAATTTATAATGCTCCTATTTTTTCTATTCATTATTTAGTCGTTCTACATGAATCTGTGCTCCTTTTATACAAAAGGTACAGAAGCGTTCCACCCGTGTCCTATCTTTTCTGTATGTTTTACGCGACGTTTTTATACAATTTGTATCAAAATTAATTAAATGGTCACCCACCACGTCTTTGCCTTTTCCTCACCTTACATCTCAACATAGCCACTCACTTTAAAATAAAAAATACCTTAACACATTGACCTAGATAATGTCAAATATTGACGAATACAAATGTTTTGCGTATAGTTTTCGCTTCGCCTCGCGTAGTCAGATCTAGTCAGACTTGGCAAATGATTGGTCGAGTTCCCTAGATCAACACTTTAAGCTATTTAAATTTCAATGTAGTAAAATTTATTGTTTACCAGCCATAAGCTTTAAGTTTCTGGTATAAGTCGCGGCACGTAATTCTAGCGATGAACGATACGCGGAAGGGATAGCTGCGCATGGGTACTGTCGCGCAAGCAATACAATAGCCAATAGCCACTTATGGCTTAATTGGAGATGTTCATTTCCGTTGCAATTGACATATTTGTAGACTCTGCTGTCCTTTTTTGGATTTTCCCTAAATCGCCATTTAATAAAAAAAATCCGCCTTAATAATTTCGGCAGTTTGTTTTATCTGGCTCAAATTTACAGTGCTGCTGTCCGAATGACTGAGTAAAGTACTTGTAGATTCATCAATCTCACTTTTGATTTGTTTCAAAGAATCAATTTATTAATTAGATTCCCTTTTAAAAAAACAATTCACGTCATAAACCATTTTCCTTGCAGTCTTATCAAAACAGTTTTTCTTCTAGGCATTATCACTTTAAAGTCACAAACAAACTTAAAAAAACTAAATTTGACAAACAAATTCAAATAACAGCAATAACAATACAATTAAGAACACGACTGTACACTGGATGTGCGCGGGGTGTCGTATCAGTGCGGGGGCGGAATGCGACTGGAGAGCCAATCGGCGCTACGCACGCCCACCCTTCATCCCGCTAACCCCCCTCAGGTACCTTAGTTTTTACTTCTGCGCAATAATGGTCAGCGCTAAAGTTTCGTGCCGCTACTTATATTGTGTCGATTAAAAGGAGCGCCTAGTAAATGCAAGTTTGCACTCTGCTTGTCGCTTACTCGTGTGGCATAGTGCTACAGTGAAATAAAACCTTGCTTTGCTAGAAAAATATGTTTGTTTGAGCGAAACAACACCCCAAATGCTAACTAAACTATTTTCGACTTTTCCACATTTCACCGGAACGAAAATGTTATCGTGTGTCCAATGCAGCTAGGATTCTTTATTTGTCCGCTTAAAATTCCATGTTGTAGAGTTTTAAGCATCAATTTGATATTTTCAGTTTTTAGTTCCCACAGTGCTTGAACTGAACATTGGGGTTAAATAGTTCTATATATGAAAAAAATCTAGATACAGGCACTAAAAGTATCTTAAAAGCAACTATCAATAAGCTATATGGTAGAAAAAAACCTCCCTTTCACACAAAGCGGTTCTTTTCGACCTTTATTATGCGCACCGCCAAAGAGTAGAAACGCCTTGCCAGGTTCTGTGTTTCCTGATAGCTACAATCTGGGTATCTTTTAGTCTCGAGTGAATAGGTTTCTTCTAGGCAAGCGTGCACCATCGTAGACTGCATCATCGCTTACTATCAGGCGAGATCGTGGTCAAAAGCAAGCCTATAATGTATACAAAAAAAAATAACATTATAATGTGTATATGACTATCTCCGTGGTGCAGTGGCCGAATAGCCGGCTGAGACGCAGGAGGTAGCGGGTTCGATTCCCGCCGCGGTACAAATGTTTGTATGATCTACAGATATTTGTTCCGTGTCTGGTTGTTTCTCTATATATTATAAGTATGTATTTACAAACAAAAAAAAAGTATATAAGTATTCTATCAGTTATCTGGTACTCATAGTACAAGCTCTGCTTAGTTTGGGGCTAGATAGCGCTGTGTGAAATGTCCAGCCATATTTATTTATTTAATGTAGTAGCTGTATACGCGTTCAATAGCCGAAGTTTTTCACTAACTGATAAAAAATGGTGCATTGTGCTGTGCTCTCTAAATTATAGACATCGAAAGTACTCGACTTTGTCATATTGTGTTATATAAGAACCCAAACACAACGTTACTACAGGTATTTGTTAAGAACTGTCAATCTCCCCTGTCTACAAACCTTGGTAGCCAATTATATCGTTAAGTGTCTCGCTACAAAAATTTAGAAGAACCCAAATATCACCCTTCAATTGTTATCCAATAAGGAGTTTTAAGAAGAGTAGAATTTCTTGTGAAAGGGCTCGTAGTTGCACTACCGCCTTACCTATTTCTGCCGCCAAGCCAAGCTATTCTGTGTTACGGTTTGAAGGGTATGGTTGCCGGTGAAAGTACATGAGGTTTTACACATGTATGCCTCAAGTTTATAGACGCAGAGCAGTGCATCGTAGGGCACGTATCTAAGATGCGTGACCAACGAGGTAATACTTTGTTATAGGCGATGGTTACCACTTAACATCAGGTGGGCCATAGATAGATACATAGATAGGATATTTGTTTATTGTTACACCAAAATACAATAACTGAACCTAAAAAACTTAAAGACTAATACATGGTGGTACAATGGGCAGCCTTATCGCTCAAAGCGATCTCTTTCACGAAACTTTTGCTATAGGCTTGTTTCATCTTAGGCAGGCTTGCGTAACGAACCCTAAACGCAGTTAGCGACTAAACACATTTAAAAATGACGTATTTGTATGATTTGACAACTCCTTAAATTATATTTAGCCAATAAATACGTTTAGGCATCGTTGCGTAGGTGGTATAAAAACAAAAAAAACAGTTCTTTCGTTTCTTTAATTCTCCGTCATCAGAAACTGGTGTTAGAACCATGAAAAAAGTTTCATTAGTAATCTTGAAAAGTATTAAAGCTAATTGAACCTAATAAATATTTTTTAAACAAACTATAACATCCCTTTTCAACAAACATATGATGATAATTTTATGTACCTTGATAAGTTGATGAGTTTGGATTAGTGTCTTTGTTTTAATTCGGGATTAATTTAAAATTAAGGGATTTCAAATACCCCAAAAAAAAACTGACTGATATTACGAAATAGAGAAATGCAGGTTTCAATTCTCAACCAAGACGCGACTTTCTACAAATTTCGAACAAAATTGATTTCGTCTTTGAAACCTTTAAAGCTTTTGCGGTTTCGTAGTAGAAATCTTTTGAGTGAGGGTGTCGACGGCTGTAGAAAATTTAAAATGAAATTGTACCGCTCTTAAAACGTGACCGGGGACTGGTCGTGGAAACTTAAGTATTAAGTTTAATTCGAGGCATATTGTAGCTTTATAGTTGGGCCCCGCACGTACAATAATATAAAGGGGTATAGAGTGGCCGGCGGCGGTGGAGAAGGCGTAATGTGCACAGAAAATATTGGTGGCGATTCTGTTGTTCACACTGACTAACTAAAATTATGTAAAATACAAACGGTCTTATTTTGTTTACGCTAAAGATCAAATTAGAATGAAATTAAAAGTGACATCTCTAATCGTCTGCAGTCATATTGGTGCTGATTAAAACTAGCCCGCAAACACGCCATCTTAGTAAAAAATACTTAATTTCAGAAATGTCACTTTAAATGTCATTCTAATTTGATCTTTAGCGTGAACAAAATAAGACCGTTTGTAGGTTATACAATTTTAGTTAATCATCGCAAACAACAGAATCGCCACAATTATAAAATTACTAACTATGTATTAAAAAGTTCTTATATTTTTCCTACAATAGGAAATAAGTCTTTCCGTTCATGTTTGTCTCTGGTCAAGAGGTTACCATAACAGTACTATTCTTCTCTATCTATAGGCGCGAACCAACCAATCAAGCTGAGAATGAGTCCTTTTTGACCCACTAGATAGCAAAGTTTAGGCGGCCACTCTACATAGTGTCAGTAATCAGTTCTCCTCCAAGGTACTGGTCATCTAGGCCTACCTGCCAACTCTACTGATATTGTTCCTTTTTAGTCTCCTGATCTTGAAAACTTTGGCTTTATACTTAACCGAATCTCAAGTGTGTTTTATATTTTATTTATCTCCTGAGAATGAATAATGAACTCCTTCCACTATGCTTAAAGCAAAAGTTCATGGACATTCTCCTCACCTTTGCATACGGTGCGAGAACTTGGTCACTTACCAATAGCCGAAAGTTCCCCCTCGGGGTGTGCCAGCGGGCTATGGAGCGCAGTATCTTAGGAGGCAAACTTACAGACCGTTTAAGGAACACGATACTGCGCTCCTTAACACAAATAGTCGATGTAACTCTGAAAATTGGCAATCCAAACGCTCAGTGTGGAATGTCCAGATGGCAATGGCGGAATGAACGGAACTCCTACGAAGGATTGGTCCAATGTAACAGTCACATTGACCGTCCTACGGACTTCGGTCGCTGAGACAAGTTCGATCATGTACCTACCTATGTCCAATTCGTCTTCGTCGGAATACGCATATCCTTTCTCTTCTCTATTTATTCTTTTCAATCCCTTCTCTCCTCACTATCTGAAAGATAGAATTGAATTTCTCCATTCTTCAAATAACTATACTCTTAGATCATCAGAAAACTTGATACTCGGAACTGCTTCGCACAGCACTTCCTTTTACAGCGCTTCTTTTACTGTCCAGGCTGTTCGGCTGTGGAATGCTTTGCCCGAAAAAATAAGACGGTCATCCTCCTTACAGACCTTCAAGTTGAAGGGGAAACAACATTCCCTGACGATGTCATCTTCCTAGCGTTATTTATTTACCATTTAAGTATTTATTTTATCTGTTAGTATAGTTTGCTATATGTACCTATATACCTATATATTAGTCTATTTTATAAGTATAATAAGTATTAAGATTAAAACTTCATCATATTTTTATTATACCTTAGAATATATGTGTAAATGTATCCTCTAAAGTACACCGCACTCCGTATCTTTGTAAATTTCACTCCATCCATAGGTTGCCTGGAAGAGAACGCTTTCAGCGATAAAGTCGCCCATTGTATTGCCTTATTTATTTTAGCCTAGTACCTATTTTTGTATTATTTCTGTTTGTGTGGTAATTCAATAAAGAGTTATCTATCTATCTATCTATTTATGTCATAAAGCATAAAACAGACTGTACGACCTATGTCTTGTAGCTTGCTCCGTGATCGTTCCATTCGACTGCGGTAACGTGTTCTCTCTTTAACAAATCAAACGTATCTGCCTATTCCACCTTTGTTAACTGCAGTTAAAAACGCTAAATAATTTGCGGCACGCCTGTTTCTGGCGCGATGCCCAATGCACTTTATCATTGGGTGGCTGCAAACTTTGTGGCTCAATTATTTCAACACGAAGATGCCAGGGGTAGTGCCCAATTTCGTGGGAAATATGCATTACGCAAGATAAACCTTTCGTTCAATTTTATTATAATTTAGAAGTTTACTTTCCTAATTTATAATATAATTTATAATATTATATTATTTATAATATAATATAATTTATAATATGTAAACGACATGACATGTCTTTCAGTTAATGATTAGAATTCAAAATTCAAAAAATTCAAAATTATTTATTTGGAACATAAACAACGTACAATATATGAAAACGTTGACAACTGCAAAAGTTAAAACAACTGAGCAGCAGTGTCAGCGCCCTCTTCCAAAACCAAACCGAACAACGTTCCAGCTTAAAACAAGTCGATACAAGTAAATGTTTATTCTAAATATGATTATGATTTTAAGTTGAATACTGCGTGTGTGTGAGTATGTGTATGGTGAGTGTTTATGTGTGTGTGTAAAAGTGAGTGTGTAAAGTGAGTGTGTAAAGTGAGTGTGCAAAGAAGAATGCCAATAACGTAATTAAAACATAATCTAATCTATTTGTGTATAATTAATCTCTCACAATTATTATTTTTACTGTACGTGGTAATACGAATGACAAATACATAATGTATGTTCTGCTGTATATATTGTGTGTTATGATTCGCTCCATCCAATGGTTGTCTGCAAGAGATCGCTTCTCGGTGATAACACCGCCCATTGTGCAATAAGTGTTTGTACTATCTTTATACATAAAGTTCCGGTGTGCGCGTTTTCGTAATTCTTCTCCGCATAAACAACTTGAACAATTTTCATGATTTTTGTGCGGTCACCTGAATGGTTTCTAGCTATACTTGGATCCAGTAGGTAGCGCTTTGTCGAGATCCAGAAAATTGGCAGACGAAGTTGCGGTCATATAACTAGCTCTCTAATAAGTCTTCATCATCATCATATCAGCCATAGGACGTCCACTGCTGGACAAAGGCCTCCCTCATTGACCTCCAGGAACTGCGGTTGGAAGCAGCCTGCATCCAACGCCGACCTGCGGTTCTTACCAAGTCGTCTGCCCATCTTGTGGGTGGACGTCCTACGCTGCGCTTGCCGGTCCGTGGCCTCCACTCGAGAACCTTTCGGCCCCATCGGCCATCTGTTCTGCGCGCTATATGGCCTGCCCATTGCCACTTCAACGTGCTAATCCGTCGGGCTATGTCGGTGACTTGAGTTCTCCTACGTATCTCCTCATTTCTGATTCGATCCCGTAGAGAAACCCCGAGCATAGCCCTCTCCATAGCTCGTTGAGCGACTCTAAGCTTATTCATAAGGCCAATAGTGAAGGACCACGTCTCGGTTCCATATGTCATCACTGGTAACACACACTGATTGTAGACTTTCGTCTTAAGGCACTGAGGTATGTTGGACGAAAAGACGTTGCGAAGTTTCCCAAACGCTGCCCATCCGAGTTGGATTCGACGATTGACCTCTTTCTCGAAGTTGGACCTACCTAATTGGACTGTTTGTCCTAGGTATACATACGCGTCGACAACTTCAAGAGCCGAGTTCTCAACCATAACTGGGGCAGGGACGACATGGACATTCGACATGATTTTCGTCTTGTCCATGTTCATTTTAAGTCCTACCCGTTGGGAGACTCGATTGAGGCCTTCGAGCATCGTGCTGAGCTCTTCCATCGATTTTGCCATGACCACAATATCGTCGGCAAACCTAAGGTGAGTGATGTATTCGCCGTTAATATTGATGCCCAGTCCTTTCCATTCCAGAAGCTTGAAGGCATCTTCCAATGCGGTCGTAAACAGTTTCGGAGAAATGACATCTCCCTGTCTTACGTTTCTTTTTAAGGGCCTTATCGTGCCTTCGAGCTCTGTTCATGTACTCGGACTGACATAGTGGCGTTTTTATACAAACACTTCAACACTTCGATGTACCGATAGTCAATACGGCATCGTTGGAGAGATTCAAGCACTGCCCATGTTTCGATCGAATCGAAGGCTTTCTCATAGTCTTTCTTTCTCTTCGGTCTTCTGTATGACTTGCCGCAGCGTATGTATGTGGTCTATGGTACTGTAGCCTTTACGGAACCCGGCTTGTTCGGGAGGCTGGAAGTCATCAAACCTGCGTTCGAGACGGTTCGCGATGACCCTTGAAAACAGCTTATAAACATGGCTCAAAAGCGAGATGGGTCTGTAATTCTTAAGCAAGGTGTTGTCACCTTTCTTGAAGAACAGAACCACCACGCCCCCGTGCCATGCTTTTGGCGTCGTACCTTCAAGCAAGGCGGAATTAAAAAGCTTCTGAAGGACTTTAAGTACCGGTGATCCACCCGCTTTCAGAAGCTCTGAAGTGATTCCGTCCTCACCCGGCGCCTTGTCGTTCTTAAGCTGCTTCAAGGCCATCCTGATCTCATACAGGCTGATGTCCGGAATATCTTCGGTATAATGTCGGGTCAGTTTGGCTCTTGGGTCGTTGGCCGCACTGCAAACAGGTTTAGTGACCGAATCGTAGAGCCGTCCATAGAACCTTTAGACTTTCCTTAACACTTCCGCTTTACTTGACGTTATGCTGCCATCTTCCCTCTTCAGCTTCGTCATGCGGCTCTGCCCAATAGAATTATCTCTCGCGAACACTTTGGAGCCTTTATTCCGCTCTATCGTATCTTTAATACGAGATGTATTAAAGGTACGAATATCGTGCCGCAAGGATTTCCAAATCTTTCTATTGAGCTGCCTATGTGACTGAGCATCATCGGGAGACTGCAGTTGCAAAGAACGTCGTTCAGCTATGAGGTTAAGGGTGTCATCAGAGAGTTTCTGAGGTCTATTGGTACGGGGGGTCTTAAAGAACTGGGACCCCACCGTATGGACGGTTTCTACGAACCTGTTATTGATCTCGTCCACTGATGCATCTACTTCTAGACAGTCAAAGCGATTTGCAAGTTCGAGTTGAAAGCTCTCGAGGTTTTGGATATGTGCGCGAGTGGGTCGGAGCGTAGATTTCATCAAACGGGACCTTTCAAGTTTAACGTTCATATTCAATGTGGCTCTAACAATTCGGTGATCACTGCCGGTTTTCACCCTGTGAATCACAGAGACATCATTGAATATCCGTTTCTTGCTGGTCAAGATGAAATCAATCTCATTTCTCGTGGAACCGTTGGGACTCATCCAGGTCCATTTCCTGTGAGGCGGCTTCTGGAAAAAAGAATTCATCATAAAGAGTCCTTCTTTCTCCAGAAAATCGGCCAGCCTCTGTCCTCTGGGGTTCCGTTGCCCATATCCAAATTGCCACACTCTCAACTCATCATCGCTTCTCATGCCTAGATTTGTATTGAAGTCCCCCATAACAACAATAAAGTTAGTTTTGTTCGTATGTATGGCTCTACTGATGTCCTCATACATAGACTCTACTTCTTCATCTGGGTGTGAAGAGGTCGGCGCATATACCTGAACGACCTTCAGCGAATATCGCTTAGATATTCTGAGTGTCAGGTACGCGACCCTGCTCGACACACTGTCGATGGTGATAATGTTGTTGATGAGTGACTTGTGAACGAGAAACCCAACACCACCTTGGGACTAATAAGTCTTATTCTTTTGTAATGAGGTGTATCAAGAATTTTAATTATAATGAATGAAAATTTAATTTATAGTTAATGATGGTTATGATGGATACCTTCGGACCTTTTTTTATAAATTACAAGCCAGTATTTGACCACGGTATCGCCTGATGGTAAGCGATGATGCAGTTTACGATGGTACACGCTTGCCTAGAAGAAACCTATTCACTCGCGGCAAGAAGGTTGTAGTTATCAGGAAACAAACTCAGGCAATGCGTTCCACTCCTTGGCGGTGCGCATAATAAAGGAGGTATGTCTACCTTGTAGGGTCGTCGCATCGCGGAGCGTCTGGTTGTCCGATGATAATAAACGACCTTTTTACATAAATTCAGGAATATAGGTTCGAAATAAGTAAAATGAGGGAAGAACCAGTTGCATAAATATTACAAAGCAATTTCAGAAAGGAAATCATTGAGTCGTTGTGTGAAAGAGGGGTTGTAAAAATGATTTATTTAGGGAAGAGTTTACGGCTTTATTGTTATTCCTCAAGGGTAAATGTTGATTTGTGAATCGTTTGAATATCATGGATGGAATTCGATAAAGTAGAGTTTATTGAATTGAGTAAATTATTACCAAGATGCGTGATCATTTGTATATTACAATCTTCCGCCCGCGACTTCGCACGTCATAATATCTTTATACACTAAATTTCATCGAATTCGGTTCAGCCGTTTAGACGTGAAAACGTAACAGACAGAGATACCATGTTACAAACTTACGAAATAAAAAAATAGTTTTTTTAGATGCCTTTAATAACAGATATATTATAAAATTAATTACAAGACTATACACAGGAGAAACAGTTGAATCATCGAATGACCGTTGCAAACGATCTATAGATAGCTCAACTGCTCCAGATCACTAGCAGAAGGAAGTGTCCCCAACACATTGTCTGCATTGCCCCGCTGAATTGCAATGCTTATGCGTTGACCCAGATAAGCGCCAGCTCTCAGTTCACACGTCGTTTCAACCAGATGCTCAGAGAGAATTTTAAAAACGCAATGGGCCCCGGTAGTAAGTTCAAATTGAGCAAAAGTGTAATCTTGTCTGCAACTACACTACTAGTGATTCAGTAAAATTGAGATAGATGAAAGTATTTAGGAGATAGTATTAAATAACTCTAGCATTTACTACGCCCTACTCACAGATACAGACTGGCTTGGGTAGACACAGGCACTTGGTATGTGCCGCTTATATTGTATTTTTACCACTGTAAAGATATTATAACACAACTAGCTGCCTATCGCGGTTTCGAACGTATGGTTTTAATAAAACATCATTCTTTTGCAGCGCAGTTGGGTAAAAAGTAGCCTATGTCCAAATGCCGGTCATAATTTAGCAGTATACCATAATTTACAATTGCGGTTGTATCAATAGGCAATGAGAATTTTTATTACATTTAAATTCTCTTGTACTTATATTTTTTTGTGTTTTAATTTTGTTAGGCGTGGGTGCATCCCACAAAACTAGACCATAATGGGATATAGGGTACATTGCACTATGGTCTAGTCCAGTGCGATGCTTTCTGATTTGGATGTTATTGGTTCAAATCCCAGCGATGCACCCATATATTTTTCTACCAGAAAAATGTATGTGCGCATCACATACATTTCTACACATGCTCGGAAACGGTGAAGGAAAACATCGCGAGGAAATTGGTGACCTAGAACCAAAAATTAGAAGACATGTGCCATAGTGTGACATGTGACAATGTTTGCATATTCTACAGATATTTGTTCCGGGTCTGGATGTTTTTTTATATGATAAGTATGTATTTACAAAAAAACAGTATATAGGTGTTCTATCAGTTATCTGGTTCCCATAGTACAAGCTCTGCTTAGTTTGGGGCTGGATAGCGCTGTGTGACATGTCCACCAATATTTATTTATGGTTACGCGTTTTTGGGGTACAAATTGAAGTTATTCTGGATTTCAGACTTTTTATTATATTTGTGTCACTTAAGCTACACGCATATCAAGTTACAGCACTGTGGGGTTACTGGTGTACTCTGAATTTGATCAAAGTTCAGTTTTTATTATGGCTAATAACTCAAAAAGTATAAGGACTTTTCTAAAAATAAAAACAGAGTTTAAATGTACTAATGAATACCTTTCATTTGACGTCCCACTTGATCTAATAGTCTCATTTTAGTTTTTTATTACCTCTCTTGAACCCCAATATCTCAACAACCCCCCCCCCCCCCCCCCAAATTTTTGGCACATTTAGTCACACCAAAATTATGACATCACTACCTACCTATGTATCAAATTTCTTGATGATCGGATCAACGCTTCGAAATTTATCCTCGAACAAACAAACATACATACATACGACGCCGATTTGCCCAAGTTGATTTAGAGATCGCTTCGCTCGGTCAATAATAAAATTATTATTTAACTTTATTAAATTATTTTTATTCTGTATTTGTTTCTCAATATGATTATCGAGCTGAGAACCATTTTGCCAGTGGAAACTACTGCATATCCGATTGTACTGCCTAGCCTCGCATAACCCAGCTTAACTATCGGTGGTTGTTTCCTCGCTCACCGCTTAGCTTCCTCGCAGAGCTCTGGTGATTAACCACCTTTACTGTTTGGCAGAAATAGGTATGGTGGTAGAACTTCCCCGGACGAACTCTTTCACAAGCTTTGCTACTACTGTTGCATAAGATCGATGATTGAATCATGGGGATTCAGATCTGGTCTCGTTTTATTTTGTTTCAGGAAATTACTGGTTTATTTAATCTGTTTGGTTGAATGGTTTGATTATCGACGGTTAAATTGAATATAAAGATTACTAGCGACCCGCTCCGGCTTCGCCCGGGTGCAATGTTAATACTAAATATACTACAACGTTAATTAAACATACAACGTTCACAGCTTTTTTGTCATTAGACAATACAAACATGTTTTATTTAGAGGTTACTCTTGAATGAATAAATAAATGAATATGTATTTATTTTCAAAAAAATTGTTTTATAAAGTGCACTTAAATAACTAGTTATAATTATAGGATACCTAGGGTGTTGTATCTTGTGGGTCTGCACTACAACCTTATTATCTACATCAGGTACCTTGCTTTAAGTTTAAAAAAACTTGTGTTTAAACGCAAAGGATCTCTGCTTTGGCTGCTTTGCTAGGTAGGTATGACTGACAACAGATACTATAGGTATAATATAGCCAGACTGAGTCTGATACTATTCTGAATATGTACATCATTATATAACATTATCTTGAAAGAGTATTATTACCCGTGCGCGATAAGTTGGGACCTGAGCGCGGTGACGTGATAGTGGCGTGTTTGTACCGCCCGCAAAAAAGTGAACATAACAAGCAGCCGCCCGCGGCTTCGTCTTTGTTTTTTTTTTAACCTAATTTATTATGTTACTCAGGGAGGACGCTGCTTTTTATCTAATCTTTTTTACACTATTTGAATAAAATAAAAATACAATGTTTAAGTTTATACATTTATTTTATCTATTATTTACATTATCTTCGTCACTACTTAGTGGATTTATGCCTTCTAGAGGTTGTTCTTCGTCCTCAGTCTCACTATAATCACTTGACGAAGAGGTATCCGATAAATTTACAATTAATTGCGATTCATTCGTCTCTTGTAAGAGGTAATCGTCCCAATACTTTTGTCGAAGCCTGTCCACATGGTTGACTTCTTTTTTCCAGTCACTCTCACTTATGCTGGTAAAACTACAACAACAAAACAATAACACAAACGAAAACTAAAAGAATTCCAGAGCGTGTCGTTACGTGACGTAGGCCAGTACGAGACTAAAAACCCTAGTAAAAAATAGTGATGCGAACGGTACAATACGGGCGCCATCGGGGAAGTGCAGGGGAAGCAGTCGGGAAGTCGCACTCCTAGCAGGTCCCAAGTTATCGCGCACGAGTAATAAGAGTATATACGACATTACATTAGAAACCTCTAAAATTATTAGTATTTCTCTACTATATTATGCATGTATTATACATATAAAGCTTCCTCTTGAATTACTCTATCTATTAAAAAAACCGCATCAAAATCTGTTGCGTAGTTTTAAATATCTAAGCATACATAGGGACAGACAGCGGGAAGCGACTTTGTTTTATACTATGTAGTGATAGAGATAGTGATGAGTAAAGTAGGTAACCAATGATGTGATCACGGTTTCAATGTATCATCGAGTGATCAGCATAATTACTTTAAATTTAGCAGTAATTCGAATTTTCATAGTTATACATTAGTGAAACGATTCGGGCGTACGACTATATAAATTAAAAACTCGTTTTTATTCCCATTAATTAATTTTATGAACGCTATCAGAGCCACAAACCAGCCGTTACGTTCTAACAATTTCATACATTTGTATTTCATATATTTTAAACGAGCATGTTTATGTTTGTTTTCTGTAATAAATTTTTATAATTCTAAGAAACATTTTCCCAGGCTTGGAATTCCTATAATAGCAGTACCGTTAAATGACTGACGTTATAGAAACTGACATCACAGTAATATATATATAAATATTATAAATGCGAAAGTTTGGATGTTTGTTTATTTTTGTTACTCAATCACGTCGTAACGGCTTAACCGATTTCGATGTAATGTAGTATGTACGTAGATTAAAACTTGGATTAACACATTGGCTACTTTGTACTCCCTAAATCAGGTCCTATGTGATAAAAATGGGGTGGCAAGTCAAGTTGCAACAGAGAGTTTAGCTTTATTTCTAGGTTATCTACACATTTAGTGATGATAAGCGTATGAAGTCGCGGGCAACAGCTAGTTATAAATATTTATTTGACGACTTAAAATAATAATGACAGCTTTTGGGCCCGTTACAGAGATTTTTTTAGGACTAAAAATATAACTTTTTGAATAACGTTGCAACTAAATCAACATGGATTATGGTCTGTTTTTAGGTAGCTTTGTATAAGCTTTGTACTAGATCAGTTACTAAATATACTATTCAAATAATTTTAGTTGCATTCGCACAGTGACAAAATTCTCTCTACTCGTTTTCTTATAGAAAATAAAGATACATCTCTATTTCTACCAGCGCTAACATGCAAATGCATGCTGCGCGAGCATTTTGTCTTCGTACTATTTGAGGACGAGATATCGAGATACGACATAGAGTAAAGTTTTATGATGACAAAAAAATGGCGGAGAATGACGACATATTTCTCAGTTCTCAGTTATGGTAAACGAGAAATTAGTCAATTTTACTTAGAAAACTTTCGTGATTGATATCAATAATTATTATAAATACGGGATTTATCACGTACCGTCTTATCGGTGTTTCGACCGACAATGTTTCGGTGCGAGGCGAGACGTTATTCGGAGCGGATCGCACTCACCCTGATGAAGGTTCACGAATTGAACCGAAACATTGTCGGTCGAAACACCGATAAGACGGTACTTGAAAAATCCCGTATTTATAATAATAAATAAATAAATATTGTTAGACATTTCACATAGCGCTATCTAGCCCCAAACTAAGCAGACCTTGTACTATAGGAACCAGATAACTGATATAATGCTTGTATACGTTTTTTTTGTAAATACATACTTAAAATACATATGAAAACATCCAGACCCGGAACAAACATCTGTAGATCATGCACACATTTGTTCCGCGGCGGGAATCGAACCCGCTACCTCTTGCGTCTCAGCTGGCTATTCGCCAACTGCGCCACGGAGGCCCTAAATATATATAAAATAAATTAGTCAATATCGACATTTCTTGTGTCACTCGTGACATGTCTCACGTCGCGCATTCTAGCCCAGCTGGGGACAGATTGTGGCCAACAAATGACGGTGCCCGCTTCTTTGGAACCCCCGACTTTATACTTTTAATTAAAGTCTCAACAATTATGTCGATTGCGGGCGCGCTACCTTGACTCGTATAAAAAGCTTTGCAATTTTTGTCAAATTAATTTCTCCGTTCCGCTTATGATAGCAGCTGGCTTTTTACATTTCGCTGCTTTGTGTAATTACTTTCTTCATTTTCATTTTAAATTTGTGTATCTACTAATCGTTATCTTTTTTGAGAAATATGAACTAATACTATACATTTTATGTAACATCATTTAAGTATGTAATATTCTCCCTGCTGAACATAGCCTACCCCATAGACTTCCAGAGGTACATTTATCTTTTGTAGGTTCCACCCAACAGGAAATAAAAGTCACTAAAAGCTGCTCTTAGCGGCTGATATGCTCGACATTTCACACAGTGCTATCTAGCCCCAAACTAAGCAGCGCTTGTTCTATGGGAACCAAATAACTGATAGTATACTTATATATATTTATTTTGTAAAGACATACTTATATTGTACTATCAGACCGATCCTCGGCTTCGCACGCGTGTTTTGCCAATAAAAAGTAGCCTATGTGTTAATCCAGGTTATGATCTACGTACATACCAAAATTCATTGCAATCGGTTCAGCCGTTACGGCGTGAAAGAGTAACAAACATCTATACATACAAACTTTCGCGTTTATAATATTTGTAAGTTAGAAAAAACAATCAGGCTCGGAGCATATACCTGTAGATCATGCAATAATTTTTTTTGCGGCGCGAATCGAACCCGTAACTTCCTGCGTCTCAGCCGGCTATTCGCCTACTACGCATCGGAGATCATCAATTATGTTGATGCTGCTATAATCTTTTTCCTACTTCGCAGTCATTGCAAAAAACATCTTTTTAAATAATTAAGCGAACACGCGTGTCTAGAAGAGATTGTCCACGTCGCCTATTTAACTAGAATTATAATTATTAACAGATGTTAATAAATGACAATACCCAGTTTTAGTGTTCCGTAGTCAAACTAATAACCCTTATCATTTCGTCGTTCCGTCTGTCTGTTTGTCCAACCAGTTACAGCTGGTTTTGTTATTATAAATACGGGATTTATCACGCACCGTCTTATTGGTGTTTCGACCGACAATGTTTCGGTTCAATTCGTGAACCTTCATAAGGGTGAGTGCGATCCGCTCCGAATAACGTCTCGCCGTGCACTGCGCGCCGCTGCCCTGCCCTCTGCGCGCGAGTGGACGGGCGGGGTGGTGGGGATTGGGTCAACGAAGGCCCAGCTGTGTCATCATCATTATTGATCATTATCGTCACTGCTGCTCTCTTCGACATTGTCGGTCGAAAGACCGATAAGACGGTACGTGATAAATCCCGTATTTATAATAATGATTGAAATCAATCACGAAAGTTTTCTAAGTAAAATACAGCTGGTTTATTCGTACAAGACTATTAAAGCTTGCTGAAATGACAATGGGAAAATTTATTAGTAGGTCGTTAAGTATTGTTTTATTATTTATACTGTATATACTGCTGGGCAAAGGCCTCCCCGAACCCTTCCAATTATCTCTCATCTTAGCTATCCCCCACCATTCTCTCTCAACGGCATCTAGATCGTCACGCCAACGCTTTCTCGGCGCGTTCCCTGCAGGCTGCCAAAGTGTTGTGGGTATATATTTTTATTTATAAATGCTTCAAAGATTTTTTGTACATTTTCATCCAATAATACCATTCCGGCACTCACGGTGGTCAAAGCATCGGTCTTGAACGGTTATGAGTTTTGACTGTAACATGTATTTAATCACTTCCTGCCCGTGGTCCACCTACATATGTAGTTCACCTGACTGTTTCAGAGCTAATATTATATCAATGAATATATAAAATAATAACACTCAACAGTCATAAACAAAGTTCTGACCCAAAGTGGGATTACCTGTTGTGGGTATATCGAGATACTATTGAATAGTTGTGGGTAGCAGTGTAATAAATCATTCATGGCTGGATCACTGTCGTTTCATTTATACGCTCTGTAGATTATTTACAAATAAATAAAGACACCTTCGTCTTCTTAACTGAGCTGGAGAACAAAATTAGAACTATGGGACAAAACTACAATTAAAAGTGGATGTTTAAGAGATACAACGCCGACACTGTGCTAAATATGTTTTCGACACACTTGCTCGTAAAGTGAGCCATAGTACATCGTTCTTAGGGCCTTAAACCGAACTATATGCGAGTAAACAGAGCATTTTCAATTTAACCGGGTAATACAGTTATTGTTACATCAAAGAGGTTTTATGCCGCCGAAAATGCTTTTTCCCATTTCGGAATAAATAAATGTATCCCTAATTAAGACGAAAAAACATTTATTATTATCAAATCATTTATAATTCACAATAATTTGTTATAAAATATTTGTTTTTTATCACTAAAATTATAATTTTGAAGTAGGCTGTATGGCTATATGTAATCTATTAACTTACATTTGAAGCGTGCAAAAAAAAAAACTTGCGCGCCTTTCCCATTTTTTTGTTTGTATCGCATTAGTTGCTGTGTAGTAAATAATTCTAAAAATGTCAATCTTTAGTACAGAAGATCTGTTTTTTCTTTACAAGTGTGTTGAAAAAGTGCGTATGTAACTCGTGAGCTAAGTTGCTCACTAGACACTCGGCTGATTTTTGAAACCACAGCCTCGTGCATAACCACTTAGCTCACTTTTATGATAATATACTATTGTTGAACACTTATGTTGGTAAACCTTAACGCAAAGCCATTTTGTATTCTTAGAACTCATATAACATTATCATCGCGTAGCAGCAAAGTTGTAATGAACCGCAACATCGCTACAATAATCCATTTCTTTGATACCTAACTCCCTGGAGCCAATACATCTACGTGACAGCGGATTATTGCCAACAGTGCGTTCTCTTTGAAACGTACAGCAATGATATTTTATTCTAAGAGAATTTACTGCTACTGGGGAATAGCTTTTTGTCCGTATAGTGTTTGGCTTTGTTGTTTTTCACGTGAATGCGGGCACCAAACTCTCGCACTTGTGTCAGTCTGTCACTGTGTCACTTTAAGTCACCTTACCGTCAAACCGTTACCGTAGAAAAAATAGCAAATATTTATATATGTAGTTTGACCCGTCAACATATGTATATTACTGTATACTAACTCCTGTTTCTTATCTTGTTGGTAGGTGGTGTGGTAGTACACACGGCTACACATCAAGCTATACATACGAAAAGCCTACAGCTTTTCGTAGAATGAGAGGTCAGCTTATACTAGAAATGTATAGCTTGATGTGTAGCCGTGTGTACATACACATGTAGTTTTTCAATAAAAACATTACCCTCCTTCTGTGCAGTTGGGTAAAAACTAGTCTATGTCACCCGGTGTAGCTTCCCAACAGTGAAATATTTTTTTTAAATTGGTCCAGTAATTTCGGAGCCTATTCAATACAAACACACAAATCTTTCCTCTTTATTGGTATAGATAAAATATTGGGGTTTCGACAAAATATTGTCTATTACGAACGTGAAAGTTTTATAATTGATATTGAAAAGCTTAAAATTTTGTTTATAACACTTATTCTAACTTACAGAAATGCAGATTAACTATTGAGTTCATGGATTTTTTTACACCCCGACCCGGATAAGGTATTCAGAACGGGTCTTGAGTCTCCAACTTTAGAGTTAAGCCTCTCAATCTCACATAACTGTGACAAATAAATAAGTAACTTTTATGTCAGGGCACTGCTTCGACAGTTTCAGCTTATACACTCAAGTTTTAAACCGCGGGAGGGTTCTAAAGACCACGTTCATTTTTAAATGAAGTCTAATTTCTATTTTAAATTCTAATAATTATTTTAGTTACTTTGCGTTTAGTTATTTATAGTTTTTACAGATCATTATATGTTTATTCATAGGATGCAAACAGGTCTTATCTTATTTTATCTTATCTCATGTCAGCAGGATCGGGTTCGGTTTCGACTGCGGAAAAAACGTTGACATGATCTACAGATATGTTCCTGGTCTAGATGTAAATATGTTATGTTTATGAATGTATTTACAAAAAATATAAGTTTTCTATCAATTATCTGGTTATTACCATAGTAGTGTTTGGGGCTAGGTACCGCTGTTTGAAATGTCAAGCATTATTTTTAGGGTTCCGTACCTCAAAAGGTAAAAATAGGAACCCTTATAAGATCACTCTCTTGTCCGTCTGCCCGTCTATCTGTCCGTGTGTCACCACCGGTTTTCCTAGCACCTAGCAAGTTGAAATTTATACCAGATACTAAGGTCTATAGTTCCTATTAGGTGTATCAAAATCAAGATCCTGAGTAAAACGATATGGGCTAATTTAGATTTTAGCGGAAACTTGCAAGTACCAAAAGTTACCTTATTTTTCAACTTATTTTATTTACAGAATTTTCCTTTTAGGTGCTTTAAAAAAAAATAAGAAAAATCGTTTTTTTCAGGCACAAAAATACGACCCATATCACATACAAATGAAAAATACAGTAAAGACCTTGCTCTTAAATCTAATTGTAAAACTTGATACTGAACACTCAATCATATGAGTTTTACTTAGAAAACTTTCGTGATTGATTTCAATCATTATTATAAATACGGGATTTATCACGTACCGTCTTATCAGTGTTTCGACCGACAATGTGCGAGGCGAGACGTTATTCGGAGCGGATCGCACTCACCCTGATGAAGGTTCACGAATTGAACCGAAACATTGTCGGTCGAAACACCGATAAGACGGTACGTGATAAATCCCGTATTTATAATAATGATTCATATGAGTTTTAGATAATATGCCTAAAGAAAACATGCAAATAGCCTCAAGCAAACACAGGTAGAGTTCGATCGACCAGTATCCCAATGCTAATATCCAACTTTTATTACTCGCATTAGAATATTGAGTATTCCCCTTTGGTCCGTCCAATGCTGACAGCATTACCATCTCATCTGGTTTTAGATAGACCTGCCACACCTTTTTTTTTAAAGTTTTTTGATTGGGTCTGTGTATTTTTTTGGTAAAGATTGTGTTGTAGCTTTATACCTGACAGGTTTACCCCTACAGTTTTTTTATGTTCGCCATACAATGCGCGGTCTTATGGCGCATCGCATACGATGAAGATTTTATAATATTTTATCTTAGGATATCTTAAGTTATTATTATTTTATCTTATGACCAGACACGGGTAAGATATGATATATATATAAAATTCTTTTATTCTCTTCAAAGTCTGTCAAACTTGACGCATCTTATGATAAAATATCCATATTGCTTGATATCATAAGATACTGTATGTACGGTCCGCACACCCTGGTAAGAGATGATATTTATATCAGTAAAACTAAAGATATATCTTACCTGATATATTGATTGATAATTAAATGATATGATAATGAGACGCGTGGTTTGATTGACGTCCAAACGCGAAGTGAAGAACTGATTATTTTGATGTCTGGCGTAAAATGCAAAATGGCACAAATTATGTGGGTCAGTCAGTCAAAATATATACCGTGTGTGATGGTCCCTGGGATTGTTTGCCGAGTGATATCGTCGTTTGTAACTCGCTTAAATGATGATGGATGAATGTTAGTCTACATTACTACTGAGAGCTTCTTTCTCCATTTTAAAGTCGTCGCTAGAGAAGTAGACACTGCATTAAACGAGATCAGTAGAATAATAACCGGATGTCTGAAGCCTACCCCGTTACACAAGCTATACTCTTTAGCGGGTATAGCGCCACCTGAGATCCGGTGAGACATTGTATGTGCCACAGAGAAGGCAAAACAGGAATGTGAAAGAAAGAAAAGAAAAACAAACATTTATTTGTGACGGTACAAAACATGCACAGCACACAAATAAGATACACACAATAGAAAAAATTCATACACACAAAAACAGCAATACCCAACAAATGTGCGTCTCACAATTACCTATATATAAATGACCGACGTCATAAAAAGGCGTCCAACTCAGCATTTATTGTGCTTTTGGCACAACGCTGATCTTCCGTTGGAACCATTTAAAAATAGGATGTCACAGATGACTGCCCACACAGTACCACAATTACAAAAAATATGAATAAATAAACTAAGAAAAAATAAATAAATAAAAAATAAAAAAGTAGCCAAGGATATTAAGTTACAAAAAGTAAAAAAACATAAATTTAGAGGATTGGGGAGAACTAGGCGAGAATGTGCATTAATCAGTCCCACTACTAAGCAAAGGCCAATCTGCTAAGTAATCAGGCTGCCAGAAGAGAGGAAAGATATTGTAAAGGAGTGGATAAAATGGGTATACTACAATAGAGAAATATCGTTTTTAAGGAGTTCGTGCGACCTTTTGAAATTAAAGAGGAACAATCTCAGTTTAGCTCTGAAACCATGGACGCTACGCAACTCCCGAATTGGCGGTGGAATATTGTTCCAGCATTCAGCATACCGCTGGATGGCTAGCTGTTTCGAGCACTTTCGTAGCGTCCTAGTCTGAGAAACCCAAGTTAGTCTATCGTACAGGTATTTCGGCGTAAGTACACCAAAAAGCAGACAAGCCAGATGTAACTTCTGCTTCAACTTCATTTTCAAGATGGATTGTTGATTTAAATAAGGTGTGACATGAGTCCTTGGTGGTATCATAAAACAAAAACGCACGCAAGCGTTCTGGACCCGTTGAATTAAACGTGTTGTCCGGGCAAGGGGCCGAGGGCCAACCACGGTATCTGTATTGTATTATATTGTTTTATTTTTCCTTATTGATACTTTGAATGTACACTAGAAAACGTCACAGCAGAATACATTATAAAGAAAGTTTAACAGTATCACCATCAGTACCTACAATATAGGTAGGTACAATCAAAATAATTATTATTCACACGTACTAAAGTATGTGCTTAAGTCATCAGCTAGTGCTTCGTCAATATCCTAATATGATTTATACAATAATAACTTTCTAATTTTAAAATTACATTCCTTACAATCTAAATCTCATAAAAGTAAAAGTAACTTATTAAATAATTGTATGCTTAGGCATAAAAAGCATTTATTTATTTTGTCAAGCCTGTGTGATGGAATAACAATATTGTTTTTATTGCGTATATTGTAACTATGTATGTCTTTGTTTGCTTTGAAATTGTCAATATGTAATTTAGCATAAATTAAATTTTGAAAAATATATTCACCAGTAAATGTCAAAATATCTAATTCCTTAAATCGTAGTCTACGAGAGTATAATTTATCAATTTACAATATAAATCGTATTGCTCGTTTTTGCAACAAAAACACTCTATTTGACTGTGATGCATTTCCCCAGGCTAGTATACCATACGTCATCAACGAGTCGAAATACGCATGATACACTGTTTTGGCAGCGCGTACGTCGCTCAACGACTTAAGCGTCTGACTTAAGTTTACCTACTAGAATGTTAATATAGCTGTTCCATGTCAACTTATTATCTATTATAAGTACTAAAAATTTTACGTCACTTTTAAAATTAATTGAATTATTAATAATTGTATTTTGAGCTGGGTCAATAGGTACTTTTAGCACTGCCCAGGAAAAATCTCATAATATTAGTCTTATTTACATTTAGTAAAAGATTGTTTGCCTTAAACCATTCATTGATAACACAATAACTTATCTATTTTCATGCATACATTTTCTTTATTTTTATCACTTACTACGATTGTAGTGTCGTCAGCAAAAAGAACAATGTCTGTTTCCTTTTCTACGCATATTACCAGGTTATTTATGTATATAATGAATAGCAAGAGCCCTTAAATGGACCCTTGTGGTACACCCATTTTTATGTCAGTCGATTTGGACCTATAACTATTACATTCTGTTATTTGCGTTCTATTTTGAAGGTAAGACATAATAATTGAAAGTTCATTATTGCGTATGCCATAATGATTTAGTATTGCCAATAAAGTTTTATGACAGACACAATCGAAGGCTTTGGAGAGGTCGTAAAATAAGCCATACGTGTTCTTAGAGCTGTCCAGATCCCATAAGACTTTTTCCAGATTCTAGATAATTAAATATCGAAAGTACCAAGGACTCGACCAGTTGCACACGTAACTCTTCACTTAGATATTGCCTAATTTGGTACAAGACTTTCAACTTATAAAAATACGTTTTTACAGACGAGGTAACATGTTTTTCAAACCTAAGATTAGCAGCCATAGTGAGTCCCAAGTTGCGTGCTTCGTACACACGCTCAATGCGATTACCATCAAGGGATACGTTTAGTGGAAGGTTAAAGCTATTAAGCCGCTGTTTAGTGCCAAATAACATAAATTTTGTTTTAAGAGAATTGAGTACCAAACTATTGTCACGCGACCATTTAGAAATTTTCTGCAGGTCCTCATTAATTTTCTGAATAGCAGGTATTGTGTCCTCACGCTTAAACGAGATGTACAATTGCACGTCATCCGCATACATATGAAATTTACATTAATGCAGTTTACAATGTCAGCAGTGTAAATAATAAATAATATCGGGAATGTGATGTCCGACACTGTTTGTATGGCGTTACTCCACCAAAAAAACGGCTACGTAGTCGCAGGGGCTTTTTGCTATCCACAGAAGCCATCACAAATAATGCATGTGATGCCCGTGTTACTCTGTGGAAAATAAATAAAGTCCACCTGGCTATGTTACACCTGCAAAGGAACTACCCCCTGGTCAACACCTACCTTGGCCAGGACCCTCAACAGACTGCTTACCCAAGTCGGCCGCTCCAGGTGTAATCTTAGTAAATGGGGTATTAAAGACAAATCGGCGACGCAATGCCAAAGTGGTGTCCAGCTCCAAACAATGGCACACGTCCTTGCATGCCTATCCTGCCCTACCACCTGCACGGTGGGACAACTGATGACCTGCTCCGAAGCTGCCATGAACGTAGCAACGTACTGGTCAAAATGGCTATAGTCTTGAGACATCGACACGAAAGAAGTGGTCATGAGAAAAATAATTAATTACCTAATTTTAGTCTTCCAAAAACTACTATATTAAAGATTATTCCGACTATTTCGTTAAACCAATTAATCCAATCATAAATCACGGAAAAGAAAAGAGCTATTTATTTTTGTTTCAAGATAGAATAAGAATAAAATAGAAATGGAAATGATTAAGACACGTTTATTGAGTGAGACGTAAAGATGTTGAAGTTCCTTTACTTTAAAACATATTTTATTTATTTCTCCAGTGGAAGTGCATTCCGAGTCTGGAATGGTTTGCGGGTATTTCTTTAATAAAACTTTGACCAGCACAACAAGTTTGCTCAGAAATATAGAGGAGTAATGTTGAAACTGTGTGTTTTTTGAAGTGAAAACTTCTTTAGGCGCGTTGGGCTTGTTTTGAGGCGGGAAAAAACCATTGAACTCGCGACACTGTTACCGTTACCGCTACCGACACTTCTGTATATAAGCATCTGTAGTGTAGTCTGCTTTTAAATTTTGAATATCCAAACACATACGTAATTGTTCAAGTTTTCACTTCTGTCGGCACTCCCGAAGTGTCACTTTTTATTTTTTTTACCCCTCTTGAACCCCAATATCTTAAAAAGCCCCCCCGCTCACATTTTTAGCTTAATCAGTCACACCAGGTTTGTGCAAACACGATGATTGGATCAACGCTTCGAAAGTTATCCTCGGACAAAAATACATACATACATATAACGCTGATTATTCCAAGTGGATTTGGAGAACTTGCTATTCTCGATCAATGATTGTTTAAAAATACGTAATGACCAACTTAAAAATAGTTATACAGGGTCCATCCATTTAGGGACATGTTCTGTACTTACACAAACAAACAGCTTAAGTTTTACTACTTTTAAAAAACTTACGCAGCAAAATGATTTATTTAAAGATTCACACATGTAAATATATATATATATCAATGCTGGAAATTTCAATTTTCGTAAAGAATATTTTGCCAAAAATTAGTTATATAATATATTCCAAATTAGGGTCGCAAGCTGTATCGATGGGTATACTCAACATAATTCTATCTTTAAAAAAAGCCCTTTACGACCAGGATTTTGAACAGCTCTAGCTCGTTTTTGTTTACTATTTAGAAAGAAAGAAAGAAAGAAGGAAAATACATTTATTTGCTCTCACAGACAGTGTTCAATAATACAATAACACAGACAATGTTGGTGTTGCGTGGGGACAAAATGTCGTATTTGGAATATATCGTTAAATAAATTTTCAATAAGGAGCGTAGAATCATGTTTTGATTATTAATGAGGTCGTAATTACCTTTTTGTATTGGACTTTTTATATGACAGAGTGGAATATACTTCTAATATTGGTTTACCAATACTATATGACAAACCTAATCCTATATTTTTATTTATTTGTTTTGTTTATTATCAGATTCAAAAAGCTGGTTACAGATTGATTCTATGATGTCTTAAAACCTATACTAGGTTTATCCAGTCACCACAAAGCAGTTACATATAGCATATAAATATAACATATATATGATAGCAGTTGCCAAACGATTTAAAGAAATTATGTACTAACGGAACTATACCAAAACGGTTTCATAAGGAGTATTTAGATCTACCGTCTTTAGGAACGGTTAAAGACATTCTTCCTGAAATTGACGAGAAAGACGAGGTTAACAAAATTGATTGTTAAGATTTCACTTTTAAAATGTTTCGTCATATTCAAATGGCATAAGAAATCATGACCTCGATGGAAGTATTGAATATGGTGGTCTTTCATAAAAATATTTATAATATGAGGTATAGAAATGTAGAGGTCTATAACCTCTACGTTTTGAAAAACAAAAATGATCAATTTTAATTAATTACTAATATTAAAAGGCAGATGGCCGATGGGGCCGAAAGGTTCTCGAGTGGAGGCCACGCACCGGCCAGCGCAGCGTAGGACGTCCACCCACAAGATGGGCAGACGACTTGGTAAGAACCGCAGGTCGGCGCTGGATGCAGGCCGCTTCCAACCGCAGTTCCTGGAGATCAATGAGGGAGGCCTTTGTCCAGCAGTGGACGTCCTACGGCTGATATGATGATGATGATTAAAAGGCTGAAGTTACTTGTCATTTAATCAATACATTAGAGAATGTCAATTATTTGAGTTTATGTTGAGCGAAAGTTATTCGTCTGGATATTTTAATTTTATTATTAAGTGTAAACCCGTTTTAAAAATGTTTTTTGTTTCTTTGAGTTTCAATGTTTTTTACTAAATAGAACCAGTGATTAGATAAGTTTGAATGCTGATTATACTTAAAAATAAAATTGAATATTAAAATTGATTTGTTTTCCAGAACCGCAACAATTATTTATGTTTTGAATAGAAGAAATAACGTAACAATTTGTTTAAATTTTGAGTTTTTGTTAGAATAACATTTTCTTACTAAATGTTTTGATTAATAAATAAAAAACTATAAAAAATCTTTTATTTCATTTATTGTTACTACCTATTGTAGATTTTTCCTAAATAGATCTTTCATTTTTTTGTTCCTTTTACCCCCTTGGTCTCTTGTTCAATCGACTACCCATTGATGATCAAGATTAGTCCTTTACGACACTTCTGACTTTATCATAACCAATTTTTCGGGGCTGTATAGTACATTAGGTCAATTTTAGGAGGCTGTAAAGGACTCTCATTTTCGTCAATAATTAAGTTTGGTGTATTTAGTAAAATTACAAAGATATAACACGAAAAAATAGTAGGGGTTTGTTTTGACATCATAAATGTATCACCAGGGTGGCGCAACTCCCTAAGAAATAAACAATTGTATGAAATGTGCGTTCAATTTAATGGCGGCTATAACACTTTCAAATACAGAGAACGGGAAAATCCACTATGCGCATTTTGTAACTATCAACTTTCAAACTTAGACGGGTTACTTCGCCGCCATGTGTTCGTCACCTGTCACATGGGTAGCATAGCAAGCGGTCAAGTTTACTGTTTGTTTCGCTTGTTTGTTTGTTCGGTCTTGTCACAAGTTCCCACAGCAAGTGTTCAGAAAACTTCAGTGAAAAAAAAATGTTTTTGTGAGCTTATGTTCGTTAATTTCGGCGTAAAGGAGTAGTTAACCACCATCCTAACCAAACAAACTTTTGTGTTTAGTGAGATGAGTCAAATTAAATGTGAAATATGCCGTGTAAAAACACGTCAAATGTGCAGTGAAAAACAGATATTCATGGCAAGATTTCCCTGGATGAAGATTGGTGAGAAAAGATGATTTTACTTTCGTTTTAATTGCATGTTATGTTAGGCATTATTTATGTCTAAATAACAAAATATTCGTCTTCAAATACTTCTTGGATTTAAAAGGTGGTGTTGGCCATTATTATAAATACGGGATTTATCACGTACCGTCTTATCGGTGTTTCGACCGACAATGTTTCGGTTCAATTCGTGAACCTTCATCAGGGTGAGTGCAATCCGCTCCGAATAACGTCTTGCCTCGCACTGCGCGCCGCTGCTCTCTGCGCGCGAGTGGACGGGCGGGGTGGTGGGGATTGGGTCAACGAAAGCACAGTGCGTTACCCGCTGTGTCATCATCATTATCATCACTGCTGCTCTCTTCTTGAAATCAATCACGAAAGTTTTCTATGTAAAATAGTTTTGGCCGTCAATTATCGATAATTTCGAACTCAATATTGATTTTATCAAAGAAAGTTAATTGATAAAAAAAATGGACTATTGTAGTGTAGTGGTTCGGTTGTGCCTCTGAATTTTCATGGCACAGGTGCCGGGTTATATTCCTAGCAGTAGCACAATTTGCTGCGCCAGAAGTTTGTGTTTGTGGTACCACTGGTTGTGTACCTATGTTGAACCGTTTCCATAAATTGGCTTGGTACAAATTAAATATGTATCTATTATATTTTCAGATGTAGACATTGGGTAGCAGCAACAGGAAATAAGGATTTGATCCATGTACCTATTGAAACGCTTTATCAGTTAAAATATATATGTGGCAAGCATTTAAGGCCGAAAGATTTCCAGAAGAAAAAGGCAACTACGAAAAAGAGATGTCCCTTGCGTCGATATCTCTAAAAACCCTCTGACAGATGACGAAGTGAAGGAGTTTCCATTGCATATAGCTCTCAAAAAAACAATACATATCTCTATTAGAGATCATGATTATAGGATCATGATCATCATGATCAGTTCACTCCCTACTCCAATACGGTGTTGAGCTCTGTCCTGAGACAGTCCCAGCCCTTGTCATCTTTCGTGCCGAAAATATGCACGAAATCACTTAAGCGAGTACTCGAGACTCGGTGATTGTCATAGGTATATGACACGGAATGCCCAAAAGCTAAGGGCCGTGCCGAGGCGCCTAACCAAAACGTCGAAGCTGGTACATGTGTTGGGGTCAGCCGTCTACAATTGCTTACCAATGAACATTATTAATGCACAATCAGCGCAGTCCTTTACGCGTAAATTAAAAAAATGGCTTATTATACAGTCGTATTATAGAATTGATGACTTTTTTGAGTCTTCAACCCTATAATACGATACTATTCAATGTATTTAATATACTGGTTCTAATATCTTTATTTAATTCTGTATTCCATTGTTAACAATGCAAATGACGTGTAACTTTTGTGTTATCAATAAATGAACTATGTAGGCATATTGATACACAAGGTAAGCTATTTTATGTCCAGTCTAGTTGTGTAAAAGTCACATTATAGAAAGGCAGTCTAGCATAGAACTTAAAAAGGCCTATTTGAAAAATATTATATAACTCTACTATTTAAGTGTTCCTGTGTGTACCAACAGTTGCAAATAAATGAAATTGTTTGTTGCAGTACCTTCAACATCAACTCAGGCCACTGGCCCAGTAGGCGTTAAGAGGAAGAAATCATGTAGCCCTGGTATTACTGGTGGTGAGTATTTTACTTTACTGTAGAACTTTTAAATCATACTTACTCTGGAATAAATGCTCCTAATTTATAATACGAAGTATCTTTTAATAAATGGGTGGAATTTATTTTCAAAAATAACGGTCATTACCTGTCGCGTGTTGCAGTACCTTCAACATCAAATCAGGACACTGACCCAGTAAGCGTTAAGAGGAAGAGATCATGCAGCCCTGGTGAGTTTACTTTACTGTTGAACTTTTTAATCATACATACTTTTGAAATATATGCATCATAAATGATTGCCATTAATTTTCATCTATTATGTATTGCAGCACCAACAACATCAACCCTGGACGTAACACCTCGAAAGAGAAATCTACTGAAGAAACTAGCAAAAAGTAAAATTAAAATGAAAGCTCTTCTTACTCGTAAAAGAGTTACACTGATCGACAAACTTAATACACCAGTGTTGAAAAATCTTATTGTTGCTACAGTTAGAAACCAAAACCGCAAGTCACATGGTAAACGCTGGACCAAAGTAGACAAAAGCTTGGCTATCTACAAAAAATCTCCAAAAGCATATAGATTTAATAACCATTTAGAATAGAATAGAATAATCATTTATTTGGCACAAACAAAATGACACATGAAATAATTTAAAGAAACAGTAGATACAATTGAATCCAATAAAATAAAGTTCGACTCATGTGTTCCCAATGCCAAGTGTCTTCTTTTGTACTTTACTTATTGCTATTATTTTAAATGCTGACGTGTACCTTTTCTATTTTGTTATTGTGTATATTTTTACGAATAAAGGACTATCTGACTATGTATTGATTTTAAATGCATAAACAAGTAGGTTAAATAGCATATCAAATTTAAAGCATAAATTATCGATAAAAATCTGAAACCCTACTAAGCACAACCCTATTTTATGCACATGTTGGCACTATTGGTGTGTCGAACTGCTTGCTTGATTGCTTGATATTTTATTAGGTTGGTATTAGTCGAACATACCTGTTTCATACATTACTTTTTTTTTTTAGAAGTCCCGTCTCTTCTCCGTAGGTATTATATTCTCTTTGGTATGACAAACAACAAACTTTGTTTGACAAAGATACTACACAAAAACTTTTTTATTCCGTTTTTTGGCTCTACTGAAAACCCTTTACGACAATTGAAATTTCCGCTATCAATATTATCATATCATAACACATAAATGCTGAGCATAGGCCTTCTCCAAAAATTTCCAGAGTGACTAATCTTGTGCAGCCTGTGACCCTCAACATATTTCTTACTCGACGACCTGTTTGCCCCAATGGCCGTCAGTTGTCTGAGCTATGTGTCCCACCCATATACACTTCAACTTGCTAATCTTGGTACAGAAAGCATCACTAATTGGTAGCCCCATCTAAGCTTGAATTTAAACAAAAGTGTAGAGGGTTTATTTCCAATAAGTTATATATACCAAAATTCATCTAAACATACGAGTGACAGAAAAAATTTGGAAATAATAATCTTTCTTGTTTAAATTTTAATATATATATGTCGGCGCAAGACCATCTTAATTATAAGCTTACTAATTAAATTATTGAATATCAAATCAAATTACGGATTATGTTTCGGTTAGAGCTGGAAAAAGACGAATGTTCCTGGACGTGTTGGTTATACGAGAACAGACAGGACGACTAACACATACAGTATACCGTAAGCCAACACACTCAGACAGGTATCTTAGAGCTGACTCGCACCACCATCCAGCTCACTTAGCCTCGGTACCGCGTACTCTGATTAATAGAGCACTAAGGCTATGTGACTCTCAGTACGTGAACCGCGAGCTCTCACACATACAAGGGGTGCTGGAGCAAAACGGCTACGGATGGAGACAGAGCTGTCGAATTGCGGACACATCCACAAGATCACGCATAGCAACGGTAAATAGAGCAGTAACGTAATTACCTTTTGTGAAAGGATTAACGGATAAGATCGGAAACTTGTTACGCCATAAGTACAGCATCAAGACGATATTCCGTCCTCAAACACAATTGAGACAGCTGCTGCGTTCACCGAAGGACAGAGACCCTCTGGACGTCCCCGGAGTATATATGATACCGTGTGAATGCGGTAAATGCTATATTGGTGAAACAAAACGAAACGTATCTACTAGGTTGACTGAACACATTCGTGCAATGAAGAATGTCGACTCAAACAGTTCTGCAGTAGCGGAACATTCTCTAGACTCTGATTCGACGCACTACATACGTTTCGACAAGACCCGGGTTTTAGCGAGAGAGAAGTTCTTCGTTCTTCGCAATATCCGAGAGGCGATAGAAATAATTCGAGTGCCGAACTTTAACAGGGATAGAGGATGGGTTCTACCGCCAGCCTGGAGGCCATGTCTTCATGATGCAAGTGACAGAAGAGTGAGTGAACCTGGTAGATACATAGTTAGTGTTGTGTGTTTGCCTGTACCAAGAACTACCGAAGAGAGCAGCAGTGATGATAATGATGATGACGCAGCCGGTCAACGCGCTGTGATTTCTATGGCCCAATCCCCGCCACCCCGCCCGTCCGCTCGCGCGCAGAGGGCAGCGGCGCGCAGTGCGAGGCGAGACGTTATTCGGAGCGGATCGCACTCACCCTGATGAAGGTTCACGAATTGAACCGAAACATTGTCGGTCAAAACACCAATAAGACGGTACGTGATAAATCTTGAGTATTTATAATAATGAGTGATTTTAATGTTGGAAATAGTGACGTCAGCTTAACAGACGTCACTGTTTCAAAAAATCCTGTTGGTCAAGATACTCCGTTATATATATATATTTATTTATTTTTTGCTGGACATTTCACACAGCGCTATCTAGCCTCAAACGAAGCACAGCTTGTACTATGGGTACCAGATAACTGATAGAATATTGATATACTTTTTTTTTGTAAATACTAATAATAATAAATATTGCTGCACAATTCACACAACGCTATCTAGCCCCAAACTAAGCAAATACATACTTATAATATATAGAGAAACAACCAGACACGGAACAAATATCTGTAGATCATACAAACATTAGTTCCGCGGCGGGAATCGAACCCGCTGCCTCCCTTTGACCTTATAAGTGGCTTGTAGGGGAAACCCCTACATTTATAATAATAAATATTTTCCAACAGATTTATGATGCTATACCGCTAGGCCCTCAAGCTGAAGCAGGGGCGTCATCGCATGGCGTGACCGGTTACCTCCGCCGTGCCGCCGGGCCCCTCGCCCGCCGAGCTCCGGCCTGCGTCCCGCGCTCGCGCCTCTTGCACCTCTACTGCCCAGCCACTCCGCTTGCCTCTGGCTTGGTGTTGAGACGCGTTGCGCGTGCGCCTATTACCTAGCTTTTATTATCTTCCGATCATTTATTTATATTTTATGTTCACATTCGCTTTCATTAAAATCATTTGTTAACTTCACCGCTTGTCTTCTTCAACTACACACGGCGAGGAGCCACGCATAAACACCTACCTAGGCCTGCTATAGGCTTACCAATTAGCTTTGGTTTCTGTAGCCAGCTACTAAAATGACAAACGGGATCGTAAATTTATAGCAATCAATACTGGTGGTAGAGCTTTTGTGAACGGGCTCGAGGAAGTGGGCACCACCCCCTTACCTTTATCTGCCGCCAAATAGCAGTACTTGTGCTGCTGTATTCCGGTTAGATGGTAATGGTATGTTCCTGTAATTACTGGCACATAGGCATACCAGCTAAGTTCTATAGTATGGCAACGTATCCACATAGAGATCAAGACAACATAATAGCTTGTTTTGAATTCTATGTGGATATCCATGGGCTGCAGTAGCCACTTAACATCTGATGGACTGCATGCATTTGCCATATAAGTAGTATAAAAAAAATCAGGCGGTCCGGTCCAGCCACTCATAGACCATTTTGGCGATAATTTTCCGCCAGCCAAATCAAAAATTCCCATACGAATAAAGTTGAGTCTATCCCCTGTGACGCATCTATCGCTGTTGCTCTGTTTCAGCAGTCAGGTCATTATTCACCGCACACAGGATTCGATAAAAAATCTATAAATTTCCGCACTACCTATCCGTTTAGCTCAAATTCGTCGTCGATATTCGCTGAAAATAGAGAGGGATTTAACCAAAATTGCAGTTTAAGTTTATAGTTTGTGTAAAGCGTTTGTATAATTGAGTTCAGCAGTATTTCATGAACATTGATGTCAGAGACTTTTCGCCAGGGGTGACCACTAGGGTTGCCAATCCTCCCTGAAAAAGCCTCTCTACTTTCGAAATCTCCCAGCTCCCGGAATGCTCATGGCATCTCCCGGATTTCAAAATCACGCAACACGCCGCGCCCCCTGTTAGTTTTTTAACGTTGTAAACGAACTGTGGTCAGAAAGTGTAATCGGTTGAATGAAAAACAAAAAAGTAAAATCTGAAATAACATCTGTGCTTAAATTTTAAATACAATTGTAAATAATTTTATGATATTATCAATACTAATCAAAAGCTAAGTTGATTTTTATTGTGTTTTTATTTCACCTGCCGTATTTCTGATCTACTGTATCGGCAAGTTCCTTTGAACGAGTGTACCTACCAGAAGAGCAGCGGTGCGAGAAGAGTGGCGAAGGGGCCACTCTTACTCTCACTTATGCGCGCCACAACCCTGACATGACGACCACGACCACTCTGCCAAGAGTGATACGACTAAGAAGAAGTATGGGCAAGCCTAGTGACAACGCGTGAATGATGCCTTTAGTGTAATAAGCGTCTATGGACTACGGTAACAGCTTATCAGGTGAGCTCTAAGCTTGTTTGCCACCTCAGGGGTTTAAAAAAGATAGTATTCTATACTCTTTAACTTTTTTTAACTCCTACTTTTCTGTTGTTAGTATGAATTTAACAATAATAATAATCTTTATTTTAGACTCATGAGGTCCATACACATTTACTACACACAATACAATACACATAATTCACAATAAATCACCATAAGTAGTTTAGGCAATGCCCACCCAACGTCTATACATCTAAGAATGTATAAGCCTTTCTGCCAGACTTCTAATGATAGAGTTATTACAAATGTCAACTCTAGACATGAAAGACGCTATCCTCCTACGCTGAATAGCGTTGAAAGTATCAACGCATGCTTCGTTAAACATTTCGGAGGCACTACAGTAGCGCTTTAAGCCCATCAGTTGTCTAAAAATGTTATTATAGGCTACCCTTATACTGTCAAGGGAATTTTTAGTATACTCTATCCAGAGTTGACACGTGTAAAAAGTCTGGCAAAAAGACCTAAAAAGCGTCACTTTCACGTCAGGAGTCGACTTGCAGAATTTTCTTGCAATCATATTGCCTACAATACATAAGGCTCTGCGCTGGCGTTCTACATCTGCGTCATCTTTCAGGCTGGAAGTCACGATGTGGCCAAGGTACTTGAAACTATCCACTACCCCTATGGGTTGCCCGCCAATATAAACCGCTGGTACGTTTTGGGGACCCTTTCCCGATCTGAATATCACTATTTCTGTTTTTTTAACGTTGTATATTCAATCATGATCTTTCGTGTATCTTTCACATATCGCAGTCAGCTTTCGTAAACCCTTGATCGAGGGGCTGAGCAGCACCATGTCATCAGCGTAGCTTAAGTTGTTGACATATCTGTCATCCAACCTGAGCCCTACCGGAGTGATGCTCAGTTTCACGATCAGGTCGTTAATATTTAAACTTACTCAATTATATATGTAGGTACATACTTTTCAAACTTTCGCGATCACTGTACATAATTATTGATTAAAATGGGTATTTATCGCGTATGCACCTTTTTTATTCGAAACGTCGGGATAACAAATAAAAAGGTACATATGCGATAAATACCCATTTTATTCAATAATTAGGTACATACTGTCACACGAAACAATGCATTTGTTGCAATTTGTGTTATTATTAAATTTATCAGATTTTACACAGCCATGTACAAACTAATCGAATTGCAATTACTAATATCAGTTTGTCTTTGCAATTCAACCAAAATCCGAAGCATGTTAAAGCCACAACAAAATAACAACCGTTTAATATAAATTTGAAAATCAGCGACCGTAAAGTTATATTTATTAAAACAAACCTCGTTTAAGTCGATGGAATTTAATCAGCGGCTATTACCATAACAAGGACTTTAAGAATCTGCACAATAAGCTCAAATTGGGTTGCTTACAAATCGAGAGGAACTATTAAAATTCATTGAAGAGTCGCTCGCGATGGAGCGGCAAACTCGTTCCTAATAACAATAACATTAGCAAAATAAGATTAACTTGTTTGTTATGCGACGTCGTTGACTCGATTAAGATTTTGCTTAAAGTGCCCCATTTACTGTTTCTTGAATGTTCCCTGATTATATCGTATTACAATTTTGTTACATTTATTGATGGCTCCTATATTCTTATATAACTCAAAGCGGAGGTTTGAGGCCAAAAGAACAGTTATCGACCAATTATTTGGCCAACTGATCCACCTACGTGCACGTTGACCTATAATCAGACTTATATAGTAAAGGAATTTTCGCGTTAGCTCTGCACGTATTGACCAGCGCTGTAATACGAGTAGGTGTAAAGGTCTGAGCATAACCCAGTGGCGAAGCGTGGGTGTCAGCCGCCCGGGGCGGAAGAAAAATTTTTCGCCCTCTTATTTAGGTATTTCAATTCAATGGACTATAATAACTTCTGTCTTTAACTAAAACTCCAATTGTCTAATTTTTTTTAGAGCAAATTATTTAATTGCACTGGCAATGTCTATAGCATCACATACCTCTTGCTCAATAGACAGGATAGCCAGATTGGTTAGCCTTAACGTACTCATTGTTGATCTTCAAAGGTTTTTGATCGATTTCAATTTTGATAAACTTCTCTCACACCTGGCATTGCTTATATGACAAAAATATGTAATGGTTCAAATATTTATAAGATATTATTATATTTTATTATTAAATTTTACCGCCCCTTAAGGTGCCGCCCGGGGCGGGCCGCCCCTGCCGCCCCTACTACGCTACGCCACTGGCATAATCCAATACATATTTTGTATGCTTGTAAGTGCTTCCCCTTACCTATAAAGAATATATACATTAACCTATAACCTCACTACCAATAGATAAAATAATCATTTTCACCCATTAACATTGTAATCGGTAAATAAATCATAGCCCAAGAAAATATCCAACTGACAAAGCTTATTCGTGAACGAGGAATGGAATCAGATAGTTAGATGAAATATCGTAGCAATAAAAGCCAAGCAACGATACGGTGGCCACTTTTGTTACTTAACTTCAGTTAGGTAAAGTCGTCATCTTGTTTTGTTTATTAAAGAAATTGTTTTATCTGTGTCAATATTTGGCATTATAGATTTTCCTAGTTAGAAAGTCACCAGTGGAACAATGGATTAGGGGGAAAACATGTCACTGTTCACTGTTACGATGTGCGTAGCTGAAGTAACAGCACCTTATGGACCTGATGAGTGAATTATTTATCTCAGCCTTAATCATCTTCTTGTTATTAGTAAATACAACTATTTAGATTTATTTTAATTTCCCATTGCTTCTAGACTTTTAGACTATATGATGGAGAGAACTTTACGGAGGAAAAGGTTAGGTCAATTTAACATACATGCACTCGATGCCGATATGCTAATTTTAGGGTTCCGTACCCAAAGGATAAAACGGCACCCTATTACTGAGACTCCGCTGTCTGTCTGTCAGACCGTCTGTCACCAGGCTGTATCTCATGAACCGTGATAGTTAGCCCGTTGAAATTTTCACAGATGATGTATTTCTGTTGCCGCTATAACAACAAATATTAAAAACAGAAAAAAATAAATATTTAAGGGCGGCTCCCATACAAAAAACGTGTTTTTTTTGCCGTTTTTATAGATAATGGTACGGAACCCTTCGTGCGCGAGTTCGAGTCGTACTTGGCCGGTTTTATTATAATAATTCACTGCCTATAACAATTACATGATCTGACAGGTTACGGCCTACGTGGCATTGCTTTGCCCTCATCACCTTGATACATACACGTGAAAAGTGTTGTTTCTGTTACTTATATATGTAGCTTACGCTTATGTCTTAGTCGAAACAGACATTTAAACTAAATAAATAAATAAAATAAATATTGCTGGACATTTCACACAACGCTATCTAGCCCCAAACTAAGCAGAGCTTGTACTATGGAACCAGATAACTGATAGAATACTAAAAATTTTTTTTTGTAAAAAAAACCAAAAAATACACGTCAAACAAACACAAGTAGTTTTTTTTTCAGTTTTCGTCACAACTGTACCGAAAACACGTCTTTCTCTTTTGAAACTGCTTCTTTAAATCCTTGCGCAGAGTAACCCGATACAAAGACGTGTTCGATCGTATGCCCGATCAAATGGCATACCAATTATTCGCGCTAACAGAGATTCAAAGTAAGAGATTTCCAAGAAACTGCAGATACCAAGCGGGAAATAAACTACCTAGGAATTATTCTGTGGCAGGTATTTCGTATAGCATTTAGAGTAGATTTTTTTGTCGTATCTGTTCTGAAATGGTTTTAGGTATTAAAAACAGTTTTGCATTTAAATTAGTTATCTCTCTAATAATTGAAAAACACATTATAAAGCAAGTGTCAATTTACTTTACGGAGGCACTTTAGAACCCAAATAATATAACTTTTTGCGGTCAATGCTAATTATGGTTGCCGCTTCGATCGAAATGTTGTCTTTACTCTTTGGAATCCTAAGAAAAGACGACAATTCCGGCAACCAACAAAACGTACAGCAATAAATGAATAATATAGTTATATAATAGTACAGTTATTTATAGTATAATTATTCCTAGATTTATTTTTATTTGCATGCAGTGTTGACCTGTAATTGATTGTGCAATCAGCTCTAATAGTTAAAATATTAATTGAATGTATCGTTGTAACTATCGTTGGTTGACCTAAATTTTATTTTATAAATATTTTTTTAATAAAAAAACAAATCAAAAGAAAATAAATAAATATTGCTGGACATTTCACACAGCGCTATCTAGCCCCAAATTAAGCAGAGCTCGTACTATGGGAACCAAATAACTGATAGAATACTTACGTACTTTTTTTGTAAATACATATATTGAAAAACATCCAGACCCGAAACTAATAACTGTAGATCATTCAAACATTTGTTCCGCGGCGGGAATCGAACCCGCAATCTCCTGCGTCACAGCCGGCTATTCACCCACTGCGCCACAGAGGTCGTCAAATGTTTTTTTTTTATATTTATATCTTTAGGTTATGATGTCTTACTATTTTATACATAATAGGTGTCCTCGCAATAACATGTGCCTTACATTTCGAGAATGTCTCCAATACGGCTTTTTTGATTTCCATATTTTATTTCCCACGGCTGAACAAAGGCTTATGATAAAGGCATCAAATGAGGAGTAACTTTTGAAATATCTGAACCATAACATTTTTAGTACAAAAATGAATAGACTCTGAAAAACCAAGAGAGCTAATTTTTTTTTTAAAATTCCGTGTAGTTTTTGGAATATTTATCCCTTTCTGCGTCTAAATAAATATAGCAAATTGTGTGTGAGGAACAAGACATCATGCTCAGTAAACAAGTAGTAAAATGTAAATATCCCCTTCGGAGAAATGACTCCTCAGATGTTGTTTACTTTTAATACCGCGTTAACGTATTTGCCCGATCGAAAAGTTGGAAGTTAAAAGGTAAGTGTATTCCACAAGTATGTGCTTAATCAAATAATAATAAATTTCTGTTTTTACCAAATAGAAAACCAATTTTCTAAACAGTTTTAAACCTACGCATAACGGTTTTGCGAAATGTTGTTTAGCGTTCTACTCGTAAACACGAGTTTTAGGCGCTTGTCTCACCGCCGGCGATAGGCGAGAAGCGAGACGAGCTAGAAACTAGAAACGAGTTGCCGAGCAGCGAGAAGCTAGTGTGTAGTTCCTTTAGTTGTCTCGCTGGGATATAAAGTGAGTGAGCGAGTGCGGCGGGCGATACCGCCGAAGACACCACAGAAGGTATTTTCTTCTCTCCCGGGCAAGTCCAACGGGCCATACGTCAGACAAAGCCAAGGAAGGCACCCGGCGAGGACAATATCACGAACGCTGCCATGCGTCACTTCCCCTACAAAATGATCGCTTCAGTAACCCGGCTCTTCAACGGGGTTATACGGAGCGGTCACTTCCCTACTCCTTGGAAATCCGGCCGGGTTATCATGATCTTGAAACCTGGCAAAAACATCCTTCTCCCTGAGAGTTAGCGCCCCATCACCCTTCTTCCTAGCCTATCAAAATTATTTGAAATGCTCCTCCTTACCCACATCAATCCTCACATCCCCCGCGTCCAGAACAATACGGATTTTGGTCAGAACACAGCACGACGCTCCAACTGTGTAGAGTACTGCATCACCTCACCACCGCCCACAACAGGTGCGAACACTCTGTCGCAGTATTTCTGGATATGGAAAAAGCGTTCGACCGAGTCTGGCACGCGGGAATTCTTTTATAAGATGGCTATCTCACCAATACCGCAGAAGGTTGTGAAGGTAATAGCTTCGTTCCTCTAAGGCGGCAGCTTCTCAGTGCGCGTGGAGCAGGCGACCTCCTCCAGACGACCAATCGGGGCCGGAGTCCCCCAAGGCAGCTGCCTCTCCCCAGTGTGTTACTCACGTTACACTGATGATATACCCAAAACAGAAGAAGCTCTGTTAGCCCTATACGCGGACGACGCCGCATACATAACCAAATCTATGAATTTAAACCACGCCGCCACCAAGATGCAAAGGGTCCGAACAGAGCTCCCCGCCTGGCTGACAAAATGAAGTGTCAATGTGAGTAAGACACAGGCCGTCGCATTTTCGAGGAAGCTCACCCTACCACCCAAACTCACCCTGGAGAAACAGCTGGTGGCCTGGTCGCACACGGCTAAATATCTGGGGGTAACACTAGACCGCGACCTGACGATGAGGAAACACGCAAGGAACGTCCGTGGCCTGGCGAGTTTAACTCGAGCACTACTAAGCCCGTCCTGCAGTCCAACCTACCGCTCCGAATGAAGATTGGACTATACAAGACCTATGCCCGTCCGCGTCTTACATACGCGACCCCCGCATGGTATGCTTTGTTAGCCAAAGGCCACAGAAAGATACTGCGAAGTCAGCAAAGCCTCTGCCTCAGGACCATCGTAGATGCACCACGGTACGTCCGAAATAGCACAATCCAACGGGACCTAGAAATTGAGAACTTAGACCAATTCATAGGCCGCCTAGCAACCAGGATGTTTGCGCGCCTGGGCAACTTTGCTTACTCACACTTACGAGAACTAGCTCCTCTCACAGACAGACCCCCAAAGAGTAAGCCATATTCGCGGGAACTGGTAACAGATAACGACCAGACGTCGACAGACTCTGACGTTGACATCCCTCCATCCCTCCCCACCCCCACCCCTCCAACCACCCAACCTAGATCCGCGTCAAGCAGTTGACCGTATATCACTCCGTCCTGCGGAGAGACCATCGGGCGGCCAGTAACGCGCGAGTAAGTCACCTGAGGCTCCGCGAGCCGACACGATGACCCCACCGTAGAAACGGGGGGCGGAAAGAACTCCGCAGGAAAGGGCAAAAAAAGCCCGGTACTGCTGTCCCCACACCGGCTGCGCCGGTGTGTGAGAAAGCGAAGAAGACACAGCAGGCAATACTCGGGCCACTCGCTGAGCGCGTGGCTCGTGCGTAGTTCATCTCATGGAGTGTGTTCTGACCGCCAAGCGAGCATCGCTGAGCGAGTGTTGTAGTCGCTGGGACAATATAGACTGTTTTCGGTTCCATTAAGCAGGACCGTTTCTCGTGCAAAGTCTCCACTGCCCCGCATCCTCGCTGCTCTCAACAGACTTCTTGATAAGAACCCAGAATGATATATCTTCGCAGATGAATGGAAGAATTTAATGTTGGTATGCCTGAGGTTTTGCGAAAGTTATGAATGAAAGGATGCTTGTTTGCTTGCTTATTTTATTTGTTATGTTTATATTATTTATATTTTCTAAATTGTGTAAATACCTGTAAATGTTAATTATTATTATTATGATTTTTTATCCATATTAAATGTACACAATAATTCTCATTTTATTTTATATAATTTTTAGTCATTATTAAGTAACTGGTGTAATTGGTTTATTTAAATCGTGTTAGTTACTAAATAAAATAAAATAAATATATATAGTGGAGAGTGAGTTTTCGCAGGCAGTGTGAACGGCCAGCGATCAACTATTAATTATTTAATTATATACGTGTTTCGTTTACTGACACGGAATCTATTATTCTCTTTTATTCGTTTCTTGAGCGAGAAAATAGCTGATAGCCAATCGCTTACTCGCCGGCGGTGAGACAAGTGCCTTATCGAATTTATATATGTCTAATCAATTTATTCCACTATTGCCAATTTACATAAACTTTCAAAGGCTAATAGGGTCTTATATTTTCCATTCGTCTAAATAATGATAACTCTTTGACGGTACTCGTAATACGTGAAGATACTTTACTTAATCAGAGTAATAGCAAAGAAAACTATGCCAAGTTTTTTTATAATACATAGTGATGGAAAAAGCATATGGACCACTTGATGTAGTAACCATCGCCTATCACATCTTAGAAACGTGCCCTACGATGCACTGCCCTGCGTCCATCAACTTCAGGCATACAGGTGTACAAAGATGCCAGTATTTTCACCGGCAACCATACCCTCCAGACAAGAACACAGCAATGCTGCTTGGCGGCAGAAATAGGTATGGTGGTAGTATTTCCCCGAGTGAAAACTTTCACAAGGACCTAAACTATTCTTAAAATTTACAAACTTAGTTTAATCGATCTAATTTAAATGAATGATTGAAATCTTATTCTTAAACTTTTCCTGCTACTTGTCGTGCACTACTTACAAAATATATTTTCCAGATAACGTAAAGGTTAACTGGAAGAGAATGCTTGCTAACATTAAGTTCGCCTATGTTATTTTTTGTGCAATAAAGCATTTTCAATCAATCGTTCATTTTTTTGTACGTTTTACGATTTATCGCGGTTTGATGGATGTTTTTTATTTTTGAAATTATTGAGGTAAGTACCGTGTCAATGATCAGACAATACACCTAACCTAGGATTCCCTGTGTCGGCCAGCAAGTACGCGTACCACGACAACACAACACTATGACTTAGAACAAATATATGCAGATTATGCATGTTCTACAGATATTTGTTCAGGGTCTGGGTATTCTTCTATACATATTATGTATACAATTACAAAGAAAAATGTATATACATATGTATTCTATCCATTTCTAGACAGTTTCAGAAAGCGGCAAAGTGAAATACGTCCGTGAATATATTTACCTAGGACAGCTAATTTCATTTCAAGACGACAAAGTCTGAAATCCAGAATAACTGCCATTTGTACCCCAAAAAAAAGTAACCAAAGCACATGAACTGCCGTTACCTGTAATTTGAATAAAACTGTAGGCCAAGTAAATTGGTAATGCATTTCGTGGCACTATTTTGAAAGTCAAAGATTACAAATAATATTTTCTTGCTTTAATTGGAGTTTCGCGAGATCTCAGTTCGAGGCGAACCACTAATTTTAAATATAGTATCATCATCATCATATCAGCCGTAGGACGTCCACTGCTGGACAAAGGCCTCCCTCATTGATCTCCAGGAACTGCGGTTGGAAGCGGCCTGCATCCAACGCCGACCTGCGGTTCTTACCAAGTCGTCTGCCCATCTTGTGGGTGGACGTCCTACGCTGCGCTTGCCGGTCCGTGGCCTCCACTCGAGAACCTTTCGGCCCCATCGGCTATCTGTTCTGCGCGCTATATGGCCTGCCCATTGCCACTTCAACGTGCTAATCCGTCGGGCTATGTCAGTGACTTGAGTTCTCCTACGTATCTCCTCATTTCTGATTCGATCCCGTAGAGAAACCCCGAGCATAGCCCTCTCCATAGCTCGTTGAGCGACTCTGAGCTTATTCATAAGGCCAATAGTGAAGGACCACGTCTCGGTTCCATATGTCATCACTGGTAACACACACTGATTGTAGACTTTCGTCTTAAGGCACTGAGGTATGTTGGACGAAAAGACGTTGCGAAGTTTCCCAAACGCTGCCCATCCGAGTTGGATTCGACGATTGACCTCTTTCTCGAAGTTGGACCTACCTAATTGGACTGTTTGTCCTAGGTATACATACGCGTCGACAACTTCAAGAGCCGAGTTCTCAACCATAACTGGGGCAGGGACGACATGGACATTTGACATGATTTTCGTCTTGTCCATGTTCATTTTAAGTCCTACCCGTTGGGAGACTCGATTGAGGCCTTCGAGCATCGTGCTGAGCTCTTCCATCGACTTTGCCATGACCACAATATCGTCGGCAAACCGAAGGTGAGTGATGTATTTGCCGTTAATATTGATGCCCAGTCCTTTCCATTTAGTCCAAATATAGTATATGGCTTGCTATAAGTACTCTGTGCTTTAGAATTATGTGTACAGCTCCTAGCGAAATATTTTATCTCAGTTTATTTCATCTATAAAGGTCTTATCATTAGTACGTTTCAAGTTAAATTGAGTAAATCACAAGAATTATTTCACATCTTATCCTTTTAAGGGTCCATACTACTTCAGATAGCTTGATTATGTTCTTATATTTTTATCAGTAATACTGCATCATTATAGTTTTTCCGTTTCTTGATTTTCTCGATGACAGCTCCTGTTAAAACTTGAACGAGCGTCTATTTTACATTATGTATGCATTATTTTATAAAAATATGACGCTTACGCACGTACAAGGTTATACCAGAGTCTAAGAAACTGATAGGGATGGAACTATCGATAAACGTAATACGATAACAGACACGATGTTGTTTTACAAAACGTAAGAAATTAAACTACTGCCGGATACTTTTGTACAAATTTAAACTAATACTATATTTCATTACAAGATGTTACACGTACTAATTCTTGATTGATAATGCCAACCTCTTTAAAAATTTTGAAGCTGTTGTAAAATAAGTAGGTACTCGACAATGAAACGAAATAATTATAACGACGTTATTTATTTATTTTAACCAAAATATGATGAGACGTCACTTTCACTCGATGAGCTCTCCCCATGAGGTCACAACACTACAACTATCAAATTAGAACTGTCATCGAGAAAATAAAGAAATGGAAAGACTATAGTAACGACCTTCTTGCGCAGTGGATGAATAGCCGGCTGAGACGCAGGAAGTTGCGGGTTCGATTCCTGCCGCGGAACAAAGGTTTGCATGATCTACAGGCATTTGTTCTCCGTCTGCTCGTTTCTCTTTATATTATAGGTATGACATGTGTATACAAAGAGCAAGAATTTTTTTAAATATATTAGATCAGTTCTCTGGTTACCATAGTAAAATCTTTGCTTAGATCTGAAGTAGATTGAAGGAGACAGACAAATAAACTTCGAAATACTTGTAATTTAATATGTATGAAATGCAAGATAGAATATGCAGGTACAACTTTAACTTATTTCATACAGTTCCTACTTATTTTAAGAACGTAATAACTTGTCGAGTGTCAACGAAGATCTGCCGGCTCTGCCAAATTATCTTCGTTGAAACTTTCAAGTCTAGTTAAATGAGTGAATGTAATATGCCGGGGTTTGTGATTGGTTCGCGTTTTTTTCTAATCCTAATCTCAGCCGCGCGGTGTTGCCAATTTAAAAAAATACAAGGCTTAAACGGTCTTGTTGCCATTACGACAAAGAACATTTTACATTAACATAATCAAAATCACGACATTCGGCCGTCCGACATCGCACGACCTCCCGGCGTACGAAAGCTGACAGCAGATAATGATCGTACATACTTACATTAAATATAAATAACAAAAACTTGACTTTCCATTATTTTACAAACATCATTATTTATCCATGTAAATAACCTTATTAACTAATAGTAATATCTGTTTTACATAATATTGCATTCTTACTTAACAAATAATCTAATTAACTTGTTCTGTTTTAAACGCTACCTAACTTAACAAAAACATATTTTTTTTTCATCTCATGTAACAAAATAAACATTTGTCCTTTTTAATATTATTGACACAAATAATATATAAAACAAATCATAACTTTAATTTACGAATACATTGGCTTGTTGGCTTTAATGGTTTTTCTTAAAATGGTAACAATAACATTTGCAAAACTAAGTAAATAATAGTTATAAAATAACATTATATAAATATATGATCACGACATTCTGCCAGAAAACATGATGTGTGATACTTAAATAACAAGTTGATTTTTTTTATTACCACCCACAATAGGACTTCGTTTTTACGGTCTGACAACACTCCAACTAGAAAAAGGATCGGAACTTCGTGTGCATTTAGCATTGGAGAAGTTATATTATTCCAATATCTCATTGTGTCGGCTGTAAAAACGGTTTAGAACCTAGTACATTCGGTATTTTATCTATTTATCGGTCTGGTGAATTTAGACAATTATTTTACAGTATTGCAGCGAGCAATAAAATTAATTTCTCTCTATACAATCATTCTATACATTCTAGACTATAATATACACAACTAGCATTTATGAAACATTACATACTATTTAACATTTTTTTTATAACCAGAAACAATTTATTTTTAAGATAACTAACTTTTATATATCAAAACAAAACAAGGCTAGTTTAAAATAAAATAGCACAGAGCAATTGCGGTTGAGAGAGTAAACAACTTTCTCAAAATGAAATTGGATATCGATGATTCCTCTCTACTGTATGCTGTAGCATGTATACTGTAACAGACTACCCTGTACTGTAACTGAGGCAACCAGTTGCAATACATTTAACCCAAACTAAGGTGCTGGCTCCTGAGTAACATCTACAGTTATGAGGAGTTTATTGACATGCCGAATTAATACTATAATTTTATTGGACTATTGTATATTGACTATTTCTATTGACTATGTTGTACGACTATTTATATTGTAATATTAAAAATTTAATTGACTAGTGTAAGTCTATAGTAATATCCAATTTTGTTTGTTTCTTATTACTTTAAATAACTTTTATTATTTTTTTTGGTTATACTCAATATTGTAAGAAATATATTCAGTATGTACAGTGTGTACCGAATTACCAATACGAGGTACTATAATAAATTATGACGTGTAATATTCTTACCAAATAAATGATTATGATTAGCCACAAGTCCTATTAAGCCAGTTACGTACAAAAATAAGCTTTTACGATAAAGTTTTACCCGAAATTTAAACCCTTATACAAATGTAACTAGGTATTAGGTTAGATTACTTTATTGGAAACCAAAATAAATTACAGAGCATAATTTCTTAGAAATAGATTTAGTACAATGGATAGTATCGCTAAAAGCTATAGTTATGTTGGTTAGAGATGGCTTGATGTTATACGCTTCTTATTTTGTACAAACTTATTGTCACCCCGTGAATTTTTTTACTAACAATTCCACATCTATTTAAAGCATTGTTTGTAAGGTATTGTTACATTAAACACCAGAGACCAGAATTTCAATTTCAATGTATTTCATCTGACTCATTAATGAAACTAGCGAACAAGATAGGAATAATATAGATAATTATGATATCTACTAAATACCTCTAACGTTTTCTGCAAATATAGATCATGCTTCATTATAAATAACATTACCTACATTATTGTCCAAGTTTCCGGTCGCTTTCACATTAGAATTTCGAAACCAGAACCAATCCACAATTGTAATAACTTGTCTGCCTACCCCGCCTGTACTGCGCGAAGCGCGAGAGTGCAACGGTACCTAAAATAGTGTGGCTAAAACGACATAAACTACTCGCCAAGATACAGTTCTCAACTAGTTCGGCGGGTAGGATGAATCCCATTCAACTACTTGTTATCAAACTACCTGCACAAATTCCATTGAATACGTATGGCATGGTATACTCACAATACTGTTTAACAAGAACTTAGTATTATGCATAACCGTAGACAGGTGTAGGTGTAAGGCTATACCCGTCAAGGACCACGCCAATACATTTTTGTATGGTTGTGGTGCCTGAACGACTAAGTAACTAAATATGTAGTAGTAATAAGTAGTTCATGTACACTTTTTGGGAAAGTAAATTATTTGTACTTTTACTTATTTGCAAAGAAGAATAAGTGAAAAGACGATAACTAGCTCTTCCATTGATAAACTACTGGGTTTATAGTTTGACCCAGCTTTGACATGGCATCAGCATATTGGCATAATATGAAAAAAAAATGAAATTTGGAATGTTTGCTGTAAATCAAATCGAGCCTATGACATCACCAATCTCTACAAGAGAAGTTTAATATGCATATAATCGTTATGATCTCATAATAGTATACTGCTGTGGCGACAATCAAACGATTTCAAAAGTTATACTACGAATGAAGAAAAGAGCTATACGTGTACTAATGCAAGCAAATTATAGAAACTCGCGTAGACAACATTTTAAAACCTTTAAAATAATAATCTCGTCAGTGCCCATCTTTGAAATTAGAAATTAAAGTAAGAAATAATATGCGACTCTAAAATGAACTGCGACAATAGCGAGTAAAGTGTAAGGATCAACACACAGTTAGAAACAGATTTGCACAGACTTAAATTAATCAAAACGATGTCCAACAATTATTGCAAAGAGTTATATAACAAACTAAAATAAACAATTATTCTATTCTAAACTCTCGCTTAACGACAATATTTCTATCTCTTAATATTTATGGTTAATATTCTTGTTATATCTCTTTTGGATAAAACTCCATTCTCAATGAATTTTTTATATATAGACTGCAGTTATTTCGACAGTGATATTCAAATCTGATTAAACTTTAACTGATAATGAATCACAAAAAACAACGCAATTAAAATAAATAAACCTATGCAGCACAATTTAAACTTAACATTTGATAGAGAATAATTTTATCCAAATACATATTGTATTTTACAACTGGCAGGTCATAGTATTATAGCGCTTAACTTTTGTTAAATGTTAAATGAATGAAATGTATTTTTACTAATGTGCTTTCTCTATTATATTTTAAGTCTTATCTCTTCATTAACAATATTCTTTCAAATTCTAACCTAAAGTATTAATAAAATAAAATAAGTAATAAAAATAATAATCCTAAAATATGTTAGGTATAATCTAACATTTCTTTGAGAAGCCGACCATAGTTTTGCTTATTTGGAAAATATTCTTTCTGTTAATTTGACTGTCAGTCAACCCCACTCATTACTACTGATGGAATAGCCTCGATTTTTTTTGCAAGGCCTGCAGAGCCAGTTTCTGGAGAGCAAAAGATATGGTTTGCTTCTCGTTCCATTTAAATAATTAGGACGGCACAGTTGTCGACTTTTCTGATCCAACTTTCTATACTTTAAGACTTGCTGGTAGGACCAAATTCAGAAACGACATTGTTAGTGAATCGGCGAGATTCCTGTTCATCTGGCTAACATAGCGAAGCTACAAGATGCAGTACCTTGTCAGCAAGTAAGGCGTTCTCATTTAGCTTTCTCCTCCCTTAGCCACGTGATGTAGAGACGACGAGGTAGGGCTCCACTGCACCCCATTTTCTTACGAGTGCGCCAGTTGTCTCCGTCTCGAGACGTAGCGTCTGGGCATCTTGAATGTCAAAGCTCACGACCTCGGAATAAGATAAAGAAACATAGTGTGATCAAATTCAGTTATAGATGATTGATACTAAGAGGTATTCTAAATTTATATAGCATAAAGCTCCATTTTTTTTTCTAATGTGACGTGCCGCCTGTGGCACTTTTTGATTCTTGTATTAATAATGTTCGTACATTTTTGTAAGTTATTAATGCCTATTATTCGTCTAAGTAATAAAAAATAATTTAATTGAATGATTTAAAATCAAATTTAGAACAAAATATTTCCAAATCAAAAATCATAGAATTCGTAATTATGATGCAATCAACGTACTGGCAAATAAAGACAATTCTTCCATTGTTGCATATTTAAGCCACTGAAAATACTTGGCTCTTAACTTAATTAGAGCGTTTTAATGTGTTCATTATAGCATAGGTACTTAGTCCACTGACTACTCTTGTTTCGATATGTTGGCATACAATTATTATTAGCCCTTAAACTGGTTAACGTTAAACGCATTTGGTTTTCTATTATGTGGTGGCATACATAGCTACCAATCTGAACACACTTGTTTCACTATTATGTGGTAACATACATAGCTACCAAACTGAACAGACTTGGTTCACTATAGAATATATAACCCAGTGATCGTACTTAGTTCACTTTGATGGCATACCTACCCCTAAACTACACAATATTTTAAAATATATATTTAATTTTATATGACATGTAATTTGCACGCTACTATGACTGAACATGGTGAAACTATTTAATTTTGTAATATCTGCATAATTTTACTCATGTTATGGCAAATAAATATTTTTTTTAAATTACAGAAGTTAAGGTTAGTATAACGAGCAATAACAGGCCCACGCACACATACACGCGCTTACGGGATCTCGAATCAAATCAAGTTGAACGCTTTGACGAGACGCAAATCATGTTTTGTGTGACATAATTTATTACCTGATGGTGAATTTACTTGTGAGCATTTACGAAAAAAGTATTTTCGAGACAAATAGACGATCTTACTAAATTTGTTGTATATTTAATTGTAGAGTATTGAAGGTGCTAGCCCTAGCACTACGCTCGAGCGAATGTGAGTAATTAAAATCAAAATTCGCTCGAACTTTACTTCTGTACCTATCTATTTTGTGTCTAAACTGAACGCACTTTTTTCATTATAGTATAATTAACCTAGTAAACGCACTTGGTTTACTTTAATGGGATACCGAGCCGACTGATATATGTATTAAAACATAAGTATACTGAATAAATAAAGGACTAATTCGAAACACATTTACTAGAAATTATATTTGATAAAAATAAATTGAATAGTAATAATTTTGTTGGTAATTACTTTAATTAAAAACATTCTGGTTAAATATAGACATTTGAAATGCATATGGAATTTAGACATGTGCCATCATCTTTCACATTATCAGAGAGTCGCTCGACCGAATGTTTCTATGAATGAATGCTACCCACAAATTGGTTTAGAAAACCGCTATCAGGGAGTTGCCCTAACGAAACGGTTTGACAATCCAATATTGTGGATCAAATATAGATAACGGTGCTAGCTACCATATTTCTAGATTTACAAAGCAGATCACGTCCACATATTAACAGAATATTCTAAAAAATCGAAATACAAGAATGTTAAGCCAGCACGACCGGATAGTCTCGGAATGATTCCGACCGGCCCGTGCTAGCAAAATCAGTCTAGCATTTCACAAAATGGAAGCGTAAAAATTTTTCGTAATACAGGTACCAACCATTCTACCAATTGAAATAAGTAAGCACGGCCGGATAGTCTCGATTTAATCCCGACCGGTCCATGCGAACAAACATTCAACTAAAGTAAAATAATGTAGGTACCTATATTTTAAGTAAAGTAATGTTAGCGTAATCGTAAAGACACTCCCAATCACTATGTTCGTTTAAAAAAAATTCTAGTAAATATGTAACATTAAATAAAATTCAATAAGTGGGTACTTCTAACGTATAAAATATTTACGTCCCTTGGTTCATCCCACTTCTGACTTGAAGAGATTGAAAGAGACTTATACTTGTAATTTAATATGTATGAAATGCAAGATAGAATATGCAGGTACAATTTTAACTTATTTCATACAGTTCCTACTTATTTTAAGAACGTGTTAACTTGTCGAGTGTCAACGAAGATCTGCCGGCTCTGCCAAATTATCTTCTTATCTCTCTAGCAAAATGAGTGAATGTAATATGAAGGGGCTTGTGATTGGTTCGCGTTTTTTTCTAATCCCAATTTCAGCCACGTGGTGTTGCCAATTTAAAAAATACAAGGCTTAAACGGTCTTGTTGCCATTACGACAAAGAACATTTTACATTAACATAATCAAAATCACGACAGATCTATATTTTACCTTATTATATTATTTTGTATTATTATGCTACTGGTTCGCTCCGAGATCTCACGAGTCTCCGATTAAAACAAAAAAATATTATTTGTAATCTTTGACTATCAAAATAGTGCCAGGAAATAAATAACCATCTACTTGACCTACAGTTTCATTACAGGTAATGGGAGTTCATGTATGTGGTTTTCTTTCTTGGGGTACAAATTGCAGTTATTCTGGATTTCAGACTTTTGCCTATATCCAAACATGTAGCTTTTGTGACCCAAGTCACTAAAGCTACATGCATACCAAATATCAGCACTGTGGGGTCACTGGTGTACCCTGCGAATTCTGTCAAAGTTCAGTTTTTGTTATGGCTGATAACTTAAAAACTACAAAGTTGAAACTAAAAATAAAAACGGGGTTGAAATATAATCACAAAGACCTTTTATTAGACAAGACCGAATAGTACTATTTTGTTTTATTTTTACCCCTCTTGAACCCCAATATCTCAACAACCCCCCCCCCCCCCCCACACACTTTGAGCTCATTGTATTGTGACATCACTACCTACCTATATTCCAAATTTAACGATGATCGGATAAACGCTTCGAAAGTTATCCTCGGACAAACAAACATACAAACATATATATCATTTTTTCACACAGATCCTGTCCATCCAAAGGTTGTCTGGAAGAGATCGCTTTTAGCGATAAGGCCGCCCATTGTACCTTTGATTTAATTTTGTATTCTCTTTTGTTTGTTTTATTTTTAATGGTGTTCAATAAAGAAATTATCTATCTATCTATATGTCTATCCATCTATATATATAAATACTTACATGCATAAAACGCCGATTTGCCCAACTTGACTATAAATATTATGTCAAGTCATTGAAATTTCTCTATAAATATTCGTCTATAGAACAGTAAACCTTCTGTTAGAGTACTTTTTAAGTTTTAATTTAAAATTATGAATTTGGTCAATTTGTAATATATATTTGGGTAGGTGATTGAATATCATAGGTGTCATCAAGACACTCAATGCACGTAAGAAATGAGTTAAGGGTTTTTATAAGACCTTGCAGGCTGGTCCCAGGTAATCTAAGTACACTAAATGAAAAAATGTTGATTAATAATTTGTATCTAAAATCTGTGGCCAGGTAATCATTTTGTAATTTTCCCTTGCTATTCAAATTCACAAGCTAAAAAAACTTAATCAAGCCGCTGCAAGCTGCAGCGTGTAATAAACGACGAGATTGAAAGGATGGATAGCTCTTTTCCTCAACTCCTGAGAGAAATAAGAGCTAACTGTACCTACATTATGTCGCATATGGCTACAGAGTCATATTCTCAAGCGCTCTTATTTGCGATCTACTATCATTTTTTCAGGGTTCCGTACCCAAAGGACAAAACAGCACCCTTTTACTGAGGCTCCGCTGTCTGTCTGTCTGTCTGTCACCAGGCTGTATCTCATGAACCATGATAGTTAGATAGTTGAAATTTTCACAGATGATTTATTTCTGTTGCCGCTATAACAGCAAATACTAAAAACAGAGTAAAATAAATATTTAAGGGGGGCTCCCATACAACAAACGTGATTTTTTTGCTCGTTTTTGCTCGACATTGATAACGGCAACAGGTTGACTTTAACTAATATTCACTTTAAAAATAAATTATTAAATTAAATTAAAACAAATATTTAAGAGGGGCTCCCCTACAACAAACGTGATTTTTTGCCGTTTTTATAGATAATGGTACGGAACCCTTCGTGCGCGAGTGCGACTCGCACTTGGCCGCTTTTATTTATACTACTAAGGTGGTATTTAACCGAGGCTCAAAAATCCATACTCAAGGTTTGCCAAAGAGCAATGGAGCGCAGCGTGCTTGGTTTAAAGAAAATTGACAGAATCCGTAACACCGCGCTGCGTTTAAAGACCGGCATTGCTGACTCAGGAAATAAGGCTGCCAGGCTAAAATGCAATTAGGCTAGCCATGTAAGACGAATGCACCCGGACAGATGGGCAACAATCGTCACGCAGTGGGTGCCTGAAAACGGGCGACGGCGCCGAGGAAGGCCTAGTAGACGCTGGCGTGATGATTTCAATGCCTTCGAGACAGATTGGTGGGATTTGGCACGCGAGTGAAAGTCCTGGAAGACAGTAGAGGAGACCTTTGCTCAGCAGTGGGATGACACAGGTTGAATGAAAAAAATACTACTAAGGTAACAAATAAGCTTACCACCTGACGGTAAGCGATTACCGTAGCCTATGGACGTTTGTAACACCAAAGGTATCACTCGCGCGGTGACGACTCATTAAAATTTAAACGGCTTCTCGCAACGTACCTATAATACAACGTCACAATTTTATTTTCGTAACGTGGTAGCAGCATATTTATGTCTCGCTCAAATTTGATTGATGTACACCTATGGTTACAATTCAATTCAATTCAATAAAATTTATTTCAGACGTTATTATGTCCATATATGGTTAGCACTACATTTGTTTACCTATATCTATGTAAGTAATATAAATTTAAAATAAATAATGAAAAAGGACAAAATAATCTATAATCAAAACAAATTAAAAATTTTAAATCAAAAATAAATAAATTAAAATACATGTCAAATAATGATAAAATATATGAAAAATAAAAACTGAATACTTATTTCCTACTAATACTTATTACTAACATGTAGCTGAACTAAGTGCCACAATATTGGGCAGTCAGCTTTATCAGCCAAAACGCGTAGGATAGTGTTAGTGCTGCCGCGGGCACGGCATAGCATCGAGGCGGCTCTCTTGCGTAGAATAGCATGAAATCCATCCGTGTGAGCATCTGCAAACACGCCTGATGCACTACAATACCTCGGCAGCCCCAACAACATCCTAAACGCGTTATTGTACTGAACGCGTAGGGCATTGATTGTCTTCTGCGTATAGTTGGTCCATAGACTGCATGTGTAAAAAGACTAGCAGAAAAAGAGAGTTACCTTTACTGCTCCCGTGCACCGTGCAAATCTACGAGCCAACATGTTGCTTCGGACAGCCAACGCCCGGCGCTCCCTCTCAATGTCCTCATTGTCAGTGAGATCCTCCGTGACCCAGTGGCCCAGGTACTTGAAACGTGAAACTCGGGGTAAGGCGACACCATTAAGAGAGACGGGTGGTACATCGGTGATCTTGTGACCCCGCGATTGGAATACCAGCAGTTCACTTTTATTCACGTTGTACCTGAGCCCATGAGCCTCAGCGTACGCTTCACACCGCTGAAGGAGTTTTCTGACAGCACTTATCGAGGGACCCAGCAACACCATATCGTCAGCGTAGCTGATATTGTTTACAAATTTACCATCTATAGAACAGCCGACTCCGGTATTGCCGAGTTCCTCGATAAGCCCGTTGATATACATGTTGAAAAGTCTGGGGGATGTTAATCCACCTTGTCTGACGCCACACTTCAACCTGTATTCATCAGAAACTGCTTCCGCCCATTGTACAAAATTGATTTGGTTATTGTACCAATAGTCAAAAATACTAATAACGTCACTGGACAGGCTAGTTTCCGTTTCCATTATTTGCTAGAGTACATCATAGGACACCAAATCGAAGGCCTTCGACAGGTCTAGGAAGCATGCGTAGACCGGAGTCTTCCTGTCGGTGTAGTACCGGACAGTTTGCTTGAGGCACAATATCGCAGTCTCCGTAGACATCCCCGGCCTAAAGCCAAACTGAGCATCGTTCAACTTCAGATGACTGCATGGGACCTTATCAAGCAAGCCGTCCAGCACCTTTGCCACAATTGTAGCTAGAGAGTTGGGCCTATAATTACCTCTGTCAGATGAATCGCCTGTCTTATTTTTGATTATTGGCACAACCACCGTTTTCATGCACTCACTCGGTATGTAAGCGTGTCTGACACAAAAAGTATAAAACATGGACAACACCCTTGGCAGATGAACACCCGCATGCTGGAGGTGCTCAATACTAAGACCATCACGTCCTGGGGACTTACCCCTAGTCATGTTCTTAATAATAGAAGCCTTAGCTGTAAAACCCCCAGGTGGTAAAATAGAGGGCAGACGATTCTCAGTATCGAGCACCGGCGGCAGCGAGCCCATCAGACGCGAGGGCTCTACCTGGAAGTGAGTCCTGAACATGTTGGCGATCTCGTGTGGGTCTGTTTTACCATCAACATTGAGAGGGACATTAGGCTTAGGACTTAACTTTTTCGTGCTCTTCCAAAAGTCCTTGAACTTCTTCTTAGCTTGGCTAGAATATCCATTTTTATTTGTTCAGTATTTTGCTGACACCATTTAAGCTTAGATTTAAATATACGCCTTGACTCAGACATTTCATCATAAATCGGACCTTTTGAAGGTTTATAATGAAGCAGCCAAACTTGGAATTTAAGCCTGGCGGCGTCATGCGCACTCCGAACATGTTTATTCCAGCCCACAACCACGCGCTTTTGCTTTTTAACAACTGATTTCAATCCCACACTAGTCACAGCCGCGTTACACAAAATGTCAACAATATTCTTATACAATTGGTCAATCGTTTTTCTATGGTATACATTATTTCAAGAACTATAACAACAATCAAACAACTCTGATGGAAACTCAATCAATTTCAATCGATTATTGCACAGTTTATTAAAAATTTCAATTTGATTACAGTCCTTCTCCCCACACAAAATATCATTACACTTATTATAAATTTTCATATTTTGAGATTTAATTACCGATAAATTACATGTCAGTTCTAGTGGGAAATGATCCGACCAATCAGTCATAGTACACTCTAACGCCTCCAACCGATTGCCACGCAGACTCTGTTACTATACAGTGGTCAAGCCAACTGGTTCTGCCGTGCGCATCGCTCAAAAACGTGAAAGTGCCCGACGACTCGCCCAGTTTTTTTATGTCTGCGCATATCCAACTTTGATCACTACAAAATTTTAGTAACTCTCTTCCGAACAGCTGATTAGGACTAGCATTAAAGTCACCTAACATAAATACGGCAGCAATTTCAGTGTTTTCAATAATAGCGCTTATCTCACTGAGACAGTCAGTAAACTCAATAAGATTCTCTGGTGAGTCCACTAGCATGTAAACAGAAAATATTAAGCACGAACGTTCCTGCACATTTGCTTTAATAGCAATAAGACGCACACTTTTACACGATATAACTGTTACTGAATTGAAAGCACTTTTTCGCCATAACAACACGACCTCACCATACGGTCTTCCTCTCATTATACCAGCGGATGTGTCGATGGCCGATTTCCCAGTGAAACAAAAGTCGTGGTCGACCGTGCCAAGCAACGGCAGGTCGTGCGGGAACAACCAGGTCTCCTGTAGGGCGATGACGTCCGCTCGCTGACATAGTGTTCTCACGTAATCCACAGACCGAGTAAGTGACTTACAGTTAAAACTAACAAAACTGCTACACGGCGTTGTTATTGTTTGATTGTGATCCATTATAAAATTTATTAATGTGTCTTCTATTTCCAAAGTCTATAAAACGCCTAAAAGAAACTCCCTCCGGCCAGATGACACTGTCCATAAATAGAGGCAACTTATGCTTCGGAACGAAAATCTTATATGCGTCATAATCCTTCTGTTGCTTCATACATATCTTCTCTAAAGTTACAGCTACTTGAGTCTTTTTCATGATATATTGCGCGATATCTGCAGAAGAGGCCCTCTTATCTACGTTATTTATAAATAAGGGGATTTTTATATCAGTGGCTCTAAACCTACATTCAGGTACAGTAGACGCACAACCTTTCTGACCTATAAATCTATTTTTATATCTTTTCCTCTGTACTTCTATCCATTCACTATTTCTCTCTGGTTGTTTCCATTCCCCCTCTGCGCGCACCAACTCTGCAAACGAGTTCTTACCTTGAGCCGCCGGCGCAGACGTTGACGCTGCGCAAGTCGGCTGCGCAGGTGCGATAGGTATAGAAGGCTCGCTCTTACCGTTACTGGCTGCAGTAGGCATAACTGTGACGTCACTGTGGGTGGAACGCTCGATGCACCGCTCCTTATCTTTTGTAGATGTAGACAAGACAGGAATAGCTGGTTCGACAACCTGCGCGTGCGAGTGAGACGGGTTATCACAGCTGATCTTATCAGTTCGTTGGTTGATATCACCACTTATTGCTCCTTCATCAGCTGATTTTGAGATTATTGTCAAGTTCGTTAGGCCCATAGGCCCGCTATCGTACTCAAAACTAGCCAGACAAGAACCTCTCTTAGTGTTTATATTCCTGTATGAAGTGTTTACAAAATTATTTTCTTCAATGAGGGTGTCACTAACCGTTACGCCGCTTGTGCTAATCTCATTTTTAGCTTTCGTGATCTCCTCCCTTGCTCGTAACTGCTGATCTGTTGTCACATATGTATCCTTGATCACCTTTATCTCGTTTTGTAAGATAAGGATATCTTTCAATAACTTACTGGCATCTAAGTAGTCAAAGTGAATAGCCGGAAGAGCATTTAAATTTTGAGGAACAAAAATAGGCTCTTTTCAGGGTCCAACGTCTTAAATATTTCAATTACGTCAAATAAATCTTTATTGCATTTTCCTTCCTTCTTTTTACGTCTAATTTGGCGAATTTCTGTAGAAATAGATTGAAACAGCAACGACTTAGCTTTTTCGATATCCTCTGCTGAGAAGGCGGTAACACAAATCTTCACAAGACTTTCGGAATCCATCACTTCATGTTTATTTTGTACAAACGTTAATAGCTCATTCACCACGAGATTGCAATTATTACATTTTAGCACATTCATTTCCGACGACGACATTGTTTACAACAATCAAATTCGATTTGACGCGGAAACTCGTACGCACAGTGCGGGCGCGCAGCGCAGACTGACCCCGTTCGATGACCTTATACCTATATTTGTTGATATGATGTACAGAGTATTTAAAAAAAGGTTGATGGGCAATACTCATACTCATTTATTCAAACCGTCGTAGGGACACACTAGAGCACTTGGTTACGTCAATAAAAGTACTTAAATAGTTCATCATCATCATCATCCATAGCTCATATGTACCCACTGTCGGGTTTAGGCCTCCCTTCCCGGTCCTGCGTTGCACGCATCCAGGAGTTGCCCGCGACTTTCTTTATGTCGTCGACCCACCGCGCCAATGAACGTCCTAGACTTCTTAGGTCTGTACTTGGCCACCATTCGGTCAAAGATTTACTTCACCTGCCATCACCTTGTCTGGCCAAGTGTCCTGCCCAGTTCCACTTGAGTTCCACCACCTTTGTTCCGATGTCTTGGACTTTCGTCTGGCGTCGGATTTGGTATTAGAAACTCGATCCAGCAGGTTGATGCCAAGCATGGCGCGCTCCATGGCTCTCTGTGCTACTCGTACTCTGTACACAGTTTCCTTAGTGAACGCCCATGTTTCGGCACCGTATGTCATTGTTGGCAGGACACATTGGTTATAAAGACGGGTTTTCAAGCATTGTGGGATCTTCTTTGACCGAAAAACATCTTCAAGCTTTCGAAATGCAGCCCACCCGAGTTTTATTCATCTAGAGACTTTGTTCTGATGCTCTTTACCAAAAGAAATATTACCTATATGTCCAAAATAAAGGTACTTAATTAGTTACATGGTTTTATCTAAATAGCTCATTGCACCATAATTTTGGAGGTGCAAGAAACAGACAATGTATCGATTACTGGATAAATATTCAAGCTACAGTTATAAAATCCACATCCACAATATCTATAGACGATTCCAGATGTGTGATTTCAATGAATGTCGTACTTTTAACGTAACACTCGTAGGTTCCGGACATCTGGAGCCCAGAGACAAGTAATCATTCCCAGTATCCTGTAATTTAAACAATGTAACGTTTAGGTTCATTTGTAGGGTACATAAAACCGAAGAAGTGCGAGTCTGACTCGCGCACCGAGGGTTCTGTGTTTAATATGAGAAATCACTACAAATGAACAATTTCATTTTTACTTCACTTGTGCTGTGAGACCTTGTTTTTTTTGCCAAATTTCATTGTTCTAGGTCAACAACGGGAAGTACCCCAAAGGTTTTGATTTATTTGCGAGTGTAAAAATATGCGGCCTCAATAGCTGTATTTTTTGATTAGGTTGTTTTAGCAGCTTGATGTTTTTACAACTCGAAGGGATCGTAAACCTTTCACTGTTTGTTACCCTTTCACAGCTAAACGGCTGAACGGATCGTAATGAAATTTAGCAAGGATTATATCCTCGTGAAGGACATCTTTTGTCTAAAAAAATAATCTAGAAAGGGGCGAAATACGGGTTGAAAGTTTGTATGGGCATTCCATAATTCCTTATGTTAGTTTTCTATAATTTAGGCTTTTGGTAAGAAATAAAGAAAAATACGTGTTTCAACTGTTTGCAAAACCATCCTCAAATGGGGGAGTGAGATATAAAGTAGGTACTGAGTTAAAATAATGAGACATTCGTAAGATAAACTCCCTATGTACCGTTGGTATATAGATAGATTGTGACCGGGATTGGGGCATATGCTTCTTTTTACCCGACTGCGCAGGAGGGTAATGTTTTTATTGACAAACCACACGTGCGAAGCCGCGGGCGGGTCAGCTAGTTTCGGTGTAAAAAACTAAGGAAAACTAGGTGTTCACGTTCGTATTTGCTTCAATGCTTATGAATGTTCGCTCTCAGGGCGAAGGAGCAGCAATTAGTTTGTGTCGCTAGATGTCGCTAGTTACCTAGTAATTAGCCGCTCTTGATTAATTTGCTGTTGACGCTATTAGATATCCCTGAGGACTCGGTAACACGCCTCTTGATGTCAACATGTTTGTATAAACTCATGTTTCCATACACACGATGTTTAGTTCTTTGTACACTAGTGTTATATCTAACTTATTATACTAATTAGTTACACTATTTGAAGGCCAATCTCTGTAGAGAAAAAAGAATGGCAAGACTGGACTAATGTAAATAGAAAAAAAACCGGCCAACTGCGAGTCGGACTCGCGCACGAAGGGTTCTGTAACAAGTTATGGTGCTGTCTCTGTCACACTTCAGATCCAAATTGCTAAAATATAATATAATGCATCTCCCGTTTCACTTTCCTGCTTTGCGTCATTGCTGGCTTTGTCTTTGGTCAGCCTGTAACCTGTCATTACTTTAGAAAAACCCTGCTTGAGCTAGGTTACTTGTACATGTTATTTCCCTTTTCATAGCCCTATGAAGGGTAAAGGGTGGGATCGTAATGGTTTTTGGACGAGACCTTCGCATAATTGGTATCAAACATCACTAGGTATGTTCGTTTGATTCTTATTTATACTTCAGGTCTCGTCCGAAGACCATTTCTTACTTACTGGCAGATCTTTAGAGTAAATTAGAATATTCATGAGATACCGTATGAAAAGTAAAATGAAAATGACGACGCACAATTCGGTAAATTTAAAAAATCTATAAAAACAGCAAAAAAATCACGTTTGTTGTATAGAAGCCCTTCCGTTAATGTTAATTTTATTTTTATTTAATTATTTATTTTGTATAACTCGATATTTTGTGAATATTTCAAGCGTTTACTTGTTGCGGTTATCAATAACGAGCAAAACGAGCAAAAAAAATACGTTTCTTGTATAGGAGCCCCCCTTTAATATTTATTTTGTTCTGTTTTTAGTATTTTTTTTGTAATAGCGGCGACAGAAGTACATCATCTGTGAAAATTTCAACTGTCTAACTATCACGGTTCATAAGATACAGCCTGGTGACAGACGGACAGACAGACAGACAGCGGCATCTTAGGTTCTGACTATATGGCATCCGTGTCTCCCCGATCCTGCGAATTCGGAGTATTCCAGGTTGCTTCCAGGCAAAAATCTGAGTCGGATGGCCTCGGATCGTGTGTAGTCAATGCAGGAAAAGTTCATATGTTTGGTTGTGAGACAATATATTGGCCAGGGGCCGTGAAACAACGGTCCCTGACAAGCCCGGATGCCATATAGTCCGAGCCTTAGTATAATAGGGTCCCGTTTTACCCTTTGGGTAAGGAACTCAAAGGTGTCCCATGATCTTTATACATAATGTAAATTGGTATATGTAATTGTCTTTATTGAACTAGTAGTTCGCCCTGACCTGAGATCTCGCGAGTTTCCCAAAAAACAAAAACAAATATTCTTAGGGTGACTCGCGCAACGATGCCTAAACGTATTTAGTGGCTAAATATGATTTAAGGAGTTGTCAAGTCATACAAATACGTCAAGTTTAAACATGTTTAGTTGCTAAATACGTTTAGAGATTATTCTTTGACTAATAAAATAGTGCCACGATAATAACCAATTTACTTGACCCACAGTTTCATTCAAATTACAGGTAATAGGAGTTCATGTAGATTGGTTCTATTTTTTAGGGTACACATTGCAGTTATTTTGGATTTCAGACTTTTGCCTATATTTGTGTTACTAAATCTACACGCATACCAAATTTCAGCAGTGTGAGGTCACTGGTGTACTCTGTGAATTTTGGCAAAGTTTAGTTTTTATCATGGCAAATAACTCAAAAACTATACAAATTTTACAAAAAATTAAAAAGGAAATCTAAATAAACGAATGAATACCTTTCATTTAACATTACAGTTCACCTGATAGCCTCATCTTAACATTTTTTTACCCCTCTTGAACTCCAATATCTCAACAACCCCCCACATTTTTAGCTCATTTAGTCACACCAAAATTGTGCCATCACTACCTACCTATGTATTAAATTTCACGATGATCGGATCAACGAAAGTTATCCTCGAACAAACATACATACATGCATACATACAACGCCGATTTGCCCAAGTTAAATCTCGCTTCGCTCGATCAATGAAATAATATAGACGTTTGCCTTTTAAAAAATAGTTTTAATAGTTGTAAATTTTGACGACCTCCGTGGCGCAGTGGGCGAATAGCCGGCTGAGACGCAGGAGGTAGCGGGTTCGATTCCCACCGCGGAACAAATGTTTGCATGATCTACAGATATTTGTTTCGGGTCTGGATGTTAATTTTATTTATTTATTATAAGTGTTTTATTATAAGTATGTTTTTACAAAAAAAAGGTAAAAAAGTATATTATCAGTTATCTGGTTCCCATAGTACAAGCTCTGATTAATTTGGGGCTAGATAACGCTGTGTGAAATGTCCAGCAATATTTATTTATTTAAACAGTAAGACTAGGTAGGTATATAGTATAAATAAACATATCTGAGACACCGTACGATTTAGTTTTAGAAAATGTTTCCACATATTATAACAAGGGGAAATGCTTTCTTAGTGATTGGGCCTGGGCCCCACGTTCTTTGACGTTCACCTAGTCACTTTAATGTTTTGATCTAATATTGCTGCTTCTCTTGTAGCTAAAAAGTGGTGCTTCCTATAATTATTGAAATGCAAGGGAAAGTTAATGAATTTTGCTATTTACATTATTAAATATCAATTCATGTCTCTTCCAAATCAGTTCTGAATTAGGAAGCTAGGTACCTTACCTAACCCTACCCTAAAAGGGTTCAGATAAAAATATTACAAAATCCTAAATAAATATTTTCTGCGCCAAAAATCTATTAAAAACTTGTAAAAGAGCACCTTGTCTATTAGCAGACCAAAGACATAGACCAAATACCAAAGTGCAGATATTGAATCTACGACTCACGGTAAGATAAATTAATTTAGAATTGAATCTGTTTCGACATCAGATGTTTCATTAACATTTTGTAATTATCCTTCTCTTAAATACAGAATAATCAATAAAAGCCATCTTGAAAGTGAGCCTTTGTTTAGGCCGCGGTCATCTAGCAAACAGGTTGCCGCAGGCTTTACTTCCAGATGGCGCAGGTGCTCTCAGGACACGACTGTTTCGGGAAATACCTGTGCCAAATTGGGAGGGAACAGTTACCGATGTGCCACCACTGTGACGATTGCGTCGAGGACACGGCTCAGCACACCTTCGAGCTCTGCCCTGCCTGGGTAGAAGAGCGCCAAGCTCTCGGTGACATGGTAGGTCACGACCTTTCTCTCTCGACCGTAGTTTGCGCAATGGTTGAGAGCGATAGGTCGTGGCAATCTGTTAAGGACTTCTGCGAAAATGTATTGCAGCAGAAGGAAGCAGTGGAGAGGGACAAGGAATCTGGGAGCACTCTCCCAACCCACCGCACGAGATCAGGGCGAAGGGGGAGGGCGTATACGAGAGCGTATGCCAACTTCCATCCCCCATAGCAGTGGCCTAACCTGTGGGCCTAACTATATACTGTTGTACATAGTTAGAAGGTATGACCCAAAACCCTGAGAGATGGGGCCCGCAAGAGCGGACTACCGCGACCGGGGTCGCGGAAGAATGTTTTCTGTTCCCGTGTCCCCGGTATAAAGCGAGCGGAGGAACGCCGTGGAAGTTTAGCTATAGTGTGACAATTAGTGCTGTGCACTCCCTGAGGTATGCGAGCGGCGAGACGGGGGGGAGAATCGGCTGCTGCGCTCTGTCAGTACGCGTCATGTGCGTCTGACATAGACAGTCCGATACAAATAACACTACCTGCCGCCACGAGCGTTGACGGCGTACTGACAGAGCGCAGCAGCCGATTCTCCTCCCCCGTCTCGCCGCGCGTAGTGTTATTTGTATCGGACTGTCTATGTCAGACGCACATGACATAGACAGTCCGATACAAATAACACTACCTGCCGCCACGAGCGTTGACGGCGTACTGACAGAGCGCAGCAGCCGATTCTCCTCCCCGTCTCGCCACGCGCATACCTCAGGGAGTGCACAGCACTAATGGTCACACTATAGTAGGAGTCCGACATACCGCTCCCTGGGTACAGAGCGGTATCCATGAGGATTCCTCCGCCAGCGCTAATAGAGTAGAAACAATCTAACTAAAATGGACATGTCTGTAGAATTATCTACCGTCATAGCTAACCATTTGACATGTTTAATATTATTTTTATTTTACTAACAATTATGGATCTTTGACATCTGAAAATTAAATAAATGAATCAATGAACAGTGTCTTACTATCATAGCTTCTTACTTGGTTGTGGAAACTAGAATGTTGATTATGATGTATGTGGAACATTAAACGCAAGGCCGAATGTAGTTGCCAAAGTTGGCTATAACCAGTTTACCTAGGTCACTATATTTAGTTATGAGCCCAAACCAAAGCTTTAGCAAAAATAGTGTAATCGTTTTTCCCAAGTTCCATAAAAAAGTGGTAAAATTAAAAGATTTATTTTTGAAGTAAAACTTCTTTACGCACAGGGCGAACGGAAGTTGAGAGAGATGAAAGTCAGTGAAGATAGAAAGAGAGAGAGTTACGTTTTGTATATTTCTGTAGGAGCAAGAGAGAGAGGTCGCGCGCACATTTTCTTGCTCTCTTCCTCTCATAGCCAGTGCATGATATATCTATATATCTCAGTCAATAGTTCCTTTGATTTTTTTTCATAATTTCATTTCGTTCTTGAACAATTTCATAAATTAATATTTTGAAAAAGAAGTTTGACTTCAGTCTTGTGGTCTAAGCACACTCTTTTTTAATCAGTGAACAGTTACATTTAAGTGTCTGAAGATTTTTTAGGCTTCTCACTGAAAAGATAGAAGGCAGTACTGGATGTAAGACAGAAAGTTCCCAAATCTTTTGAATAATCAAAATATCTGTAGTAAACCCACAAACCTGATTTATTTAATATAATCTGGTTTCTGTATAAATGTGCTCTGCCACTTTATATTATGCTAATGTTATGAAAAGCGTTGTATAAGACGAATTTTATGAATATTCATAGTGAACCTCATTACGGAACTTTTCTTTTTATCGTCCCAGATATTTGTTTACAGGATTATCTTGGTTATACTTGTATGGAAGATTTGCGATGTATTATTAAAATGATGAGGGCTATATCAAAGAACACTCACTAATAATACGTAGCTATAGATACAAAAAAAGGGGGGTGCGACACGGAGACACAATTTCACCCAAGCTTTTTACAGCTGTCTTAGAAGACGTCGTAAAAACGTTTTCTTGGGACCAATGTGGTATAAATGTTAATGGTGTCTACCTGTCGCACTTGCGGTTCGCTGATGATCTTGTTCTGTTTGCTGAGACGATGGACGACCTGCAGACCATGTTGAATGAGCTTTATAATGCATCTCTTAGAGTGGGCCTCAGGACGAATATGGGCAAGACGAAGGTTATGCCGCGCATTTCTGGAGTTTCGGTCCCAAACGTCGTTTTTGGAAACGAGAAACTAGAAATGGTCGACTCATACGTTTATCTTGGCCATGTTTTATCTTTACAAGGCAAAGAGTATCAGATGAGGGAAATCATCAGGCGTGTTCAACTTGGATGGGCAGCTTTCGGCAAACTAGCTGACATATTTAAATCCACTCGTATTCCACAATGTCTTAAAACACGTCTCTATAACCAATGTGTTTTGCCAACTATGACTTATGGTGCCGAGACATGGAGGCTCACGAAGGAGGCTGTGTACAAAATAAGTGTAGCACAGAGAGCCATGGAGCGCGCCATGCTCGGCAACATACTTTTAGATAGAGTTCCTAATACCGAAATTCGCAAGCAGACTCAAGTACAAGACGTCAGCAAGCGAATATTGGGGCTTAAGTGGAGTTGGGCAGGACACTTGGCCAGACGTAGTGACGACAGGTGGACCAAGGCCCTAACAGAGTGGAGGCCGAGAACTAGGCATCGAAATAGGGGACGTCCACCAGCGAGTTGGGTTGACGACATCCATAAGACCGTGGGTCGTACGTGGTTCAGACTGGCACAGGATCGGAAAGAATATCAAAAACAAAGAGAGGCCTATGCCCAGCAGTGGGTCGACACGGGCTGAGAATGATGATGATGATAGATACTAGGCGTTTCTCTGCAAGATCGAACCACTGTTATAACTACACTTACGGCAGTAAGATCAATAACCCAATTTTGCATTAACTTACATATTCCGAGACATATTTATATTATACTTAGATTACCTTATATTTAGATAAGCTGTGCAGTGTGCAGTTTGTTTTAACCCCGCACGCAAGAATAGGAGTGTTATAAATTCAACGCGTCTGGCTGTCTGTGTGAACGTAGTTGGAACGGATAAACAGACTTGGACGCGGAAAACTACTAGGGCGGTTCTTAGATATTTAGATTTTATGTGATTTTACGGGTTTTTATGTGGTGGGGGGCTTTTTTTTGTATCGTCTGTTTTTGTATATGATGCTGTGTAAAATAATATCTTTAGGAGCATTATTAGGACAATCAGTATAAATATAATAATTTGGATTTTTTACAGGTTCTTTAGAACATGACACTAGTTGTTTCACTTGTTAGTTGTTGTTTAGGACATATAGGTAGCGCATCAGGGGCGACTGATTTTGTCAACTAGTGCCGAAATATTTTGTATAACATATGCATGTATGTATGCATCTATATATATATATATATATATATATAAACTTGCGTAAAATCCCAATTTGCATATTTATATACATATTAGTTATAAGAATATTACTTGTATGCAATATTGTACGTAATAAAGCTCATCCACATATCATCGACAATTGGGTATCACGCACCACACGCTTCATTTCATTTCGCGATCTTTTCTACCCCATACTTGCAAGATGTGGAATGAGCTACCATCTGAGGTTTTCTCATTAGGCTACGACATGGCACGCTTCAAGAGAAATGTAAAGAGGTTTCTACAGTGTAGGGAACGCATCGACAATACCCCGGGTGTTGTGAACGATAACGAAATCCTCTCCATCCAAAGGTTGTCTGGAAGAAATCGATATAAAGCGATAAGACCACCCATTGTACTATTTGCTTTGTGTCTTCTATTTTGTCTGTAATTTTAATTTTTTAAGGTGTTAGTACACAAGGCTACACATCAAGCTATTATTTCCAGTATAAGCTGACCTCGCATTGTGTAGGCTTTTCATAGAATGAGAGATCAGCTTATACTGGAAATATAGCTTAATGTGTAGCCGTGTCTACAATAAAGTGTTTTCATTCATTCATTCATTCATCGTTCTAAAAAGATAAGGGCATATTTTGCTATCAAAGCAAAAAAGCTATCAAGCTATAAACTCAATAGCCTTTGATGTGGAACAAATATTGTATATATATAATCTGAGCACAAATAATAAAATATTGAAGAAATTGTCTCGTCAAAAAATTCCCGCCGATCTACCGGGAATTTGTAATCTGTTTGATCAAAAAATATTGAGTTCAAAGTATATCCGGACGTAACAGTAAGCTCTTATTGTCACAATTATATTAAAAACCCACGAAATGATTTTGTACAACATAAAAAACTTGATAGCTCCCGGCAGAATAATACAGAATTCAATGTTCTGCCTGAGGGATTAACATATATCTGTACAAGAGTACAACTGTTTTACATTTAGATAAATAGATAGAAAACGCTTTATTATAAATAACACTTAAAATAAAAAACAATATAGAAAAACAAATAACAATACACGCACAAATACAAGTAGCGGTCTTATCGCTAAAAGCGATCTCTCCAGTCAACCTTTGGATGGACAGGATTTCACGAGAACGTTATACGACGGTAGCTATAAATATAAAATAATTGAATATTGAATAAACAGTGTACTTACATAAGCAATATAAATAGTTATATACATAAATATTTGATACTGTTACTATTTGTGGTAACTAAATTTTTATAAATTCTGGGTTAGGACCAACCCAATTATATTAAGGACCAAATGGCAAAAAAGGATCAAAAATGGTTTCTATACGTCATCATTACCTAAATGTTTATCATGGTATCAAAAAGGACAAGCTCGAACCGTTCTCCTTTGTAAGGTCGAAAAGGTCTCCTTGAAAATGTAAGTGAAATAAATTGGGATGATATCGAATCACCCACCATTTTCAATAAGCTACCGCGGCTCCATCGGTTTATCATTTAATTAATAGTCAGCAAAGACTATTATTTATCTTTTCATTAGACCGAAGCAACAATAGTGATTTATAAAATTAAATATCTTTATTGAGACCTAAATTTCGGCCGCAAAGATAAAATCTAATTACAAATGAACAGAAAATTGCTGTTGTAAAAACAGTAGGAGGTGATTTTAACGTGGATTTTTTATCATTCAGAGTTTTGGCTAAACACTTTTGATGTTATGTCGTAAAATATCCTTTCATGTCATAATTTGATAAGAGTAGAATAGATCCAAACCGGATGATAATTTATTAAAGAAAATAAAAATATAGCTGAATAAATATATATCTACACTTCTTTTAATTTTTAGAAACCAAAAATAACCAACTTTAACACAAGACGCGTTTTTTCCTAGTAGGCTCCTGGCACACAATATTAAATTCAGAAGATATAACTTTCAATAAAATTTTATGGGTACCGCAACAACGAGATGTAATACAAAAATTCGCTTCAAAGATGATTTATATTGTTTAGGATTTATTGTATTAACATAAAGCTCTTATTAATAATATTTATTTTACATATGACTAAATGTAACCGGCAATTATGTACGCGTGAAACCACTAAACGGATTCAGTAGCTGTAGTTGTGACCAACCAATAAAAAGTGGTGCCTACATTTTAAACATCGATTTTTTTTTAACTAAACAGATCTTCTTTTGAACACCATCTCACCTGATGGTAAGCGATGATGTGGAAGATCAAGCACGAAGATCTAGAAGAAACCTATTCACTCTTACCTTAAAGAGGCCCGGATTGTATTCTATAGGAAAAACAGACGACGGCAAAGCGTTTCATACCTTAGCTGTACGCATCAAGAACGTAGAACCAAAACGGTGTGTGCGAATGGGTGGCATATCAACTAGGTACGGATGGTACTGAGCCGTGCGACTGCTTGTCCTTTGATAAAAAGGAGATGGCGGAATCAGCTCGTAAAGTTGCTGGGCATGGCAACATTCCCCGAAATGTATTCTGTAAATAGACTTCGTCATAGCGTTTTACCAAAAAACCCTAACAATTACCCTTCTACGAATGATCTCTCCCGTCTTCAGACCCTGGTAGTCAATGATATCGTTAAACGTCACGCAAAACTATATACGTAAAATATAAAAAAATATAACGTATATAGGTATTCTATCAGTTAACTGGTTCCTATAGTACAAGCTTTGTTTAGTTTTGGACTAGATGGCGCTATGTGTAATGTGTATTTATTCTCTCCTGGCTTCATCATCAGACCCTCAGATATACATTAAATCTGTAAACAAATTTCTAAAACATTATAATACTTTTCCTGAAAACATTTTGAGTACACAAATATTTTCCCAGCAGCATTGGCACTCATACATACATACATATAGTCACATCTTAATCCCAGATGGGTAGGGTTCTAGATTGACAGCGGACTCACTTGGCAGGCACATATAAGTTAGGTCGTACCTGTTTTGCACTGGGACGGCTCGCTACCACCGCGTCTCATAGCCTAGTATTGTCGTGTTACTTTGTACTACTATTCTCACCTACACAGCGTGGTGCGGGTTTTCGTCATGCAAAAGCGGGCCGTGCGCGCGACCGTCGGCGTGGATGACGATGTGTCGTGTAGCGACTTGTTTAAAGAGCTGGATATCATGCCTCTCCCCTGTGAACTTATTATACCAAGTAGCCCTTTTCAGTCATATCAACATCGATGAGTTCCAGTGGAGAGGTGTGAACACCGGCTGCGCTCTGCGCAGTAACAAGTTCGCTCACGTCCTCATCACGCCCGCGTACAAGCTGTGTTTTTTTTTTCGAATGGACTTATCTCGCTGTTGGCCTCTGAGGCCGTTGCAGCTTAACCGAGCTTTTGGCGAGCGCAGAAGGCGCTCAGCCCTATAATTTTATTTTTGACGAGGCAACTAGCGCAAGGGCACCACTTAGGTACGAACCTCGGCTTGGGCTGTTGCCGGGACGGGGATAGGAGAGAAACGCTCGGGTACGTGCTTGTACCTCGTGTAGGCGGCGGCTAAAGGGACTCGTCGACCTCGCCGGCGAGGTCGGTGTATTTGTGGAGTGTTTGCTCTGTCTAATGTGGATGACTCACCCGCATTAGCGGAAGTGATTTCGTCATCCGGGTCTCCGAGAACGTGTCTCGGACGACGGAGGGTTTGAAACAAGCTGTGCAAGTCGGAGGTCCGTATATATAATGGGTCCCTCGGTCTGCAACAGGCTGCCGGAAACAATTAAACTTCCACCATAATAAATTGAAAAATAGATTTAAAAATGGCTCTTTGCGAGTTTTTTTTTACTCTGTAGACGATTTCTACACATTGTTTATTGTTTAATTTTGTTATAAATGAATGTATTATACAATTAATTAATTATGTTTATATTAGATATTTTTATTAATACTCAATATTGAATTTATTGCTTACCTTTATATATTTTTTGATTTTGACTTGTAATTTGGCGTTCTATATAAAAAAATGTATTGTATTGTAGGCAGAAACCACGGATTTCAACTTGCTACGATCCTGACACACTTCTTTTGCCTCATTCCCTCTCATCACATTCTTCATACAAAACGATATATTTCTTCATGTGTTACTAGGCCAATATAATGATCACAGATAAAAGATGATACAGGCTTTGTTGAACTTTGAAAAAAGCTATAATTACAGTCACTTAATTTATAATCTAATTTTACACACAAATTACTTATAAGTTTTGAAAAGAATATAACTTTAAAAGTTACATTTGACACAAACCCGAGATAATACCAACGCCTACTTAAAAGCCTTTAAAAAGGTACATAAAGATGCGAAAGTTACGAAAAGTTGAGGAACATTTTGAAGTCTTTACGATTGGATTTAGTCGAGAAGTTAAGCGACAAAGTGAAGTAAAGTGGTCGGTAAACCGCCGGACTAAAGCCAGACCCGTGTATCAAGGTATTAAGGTGTACGACTTCGAAAGATCTAGAAAATGAACAGATTTTTTTTTCCTATCTTAGTCTAGCAACTTGTCCTCATTTTAGGGTTCTGTACCCAAAAGGTAAAATGCACCTGATTACTAAGGTCTGTCCGTCTGTCCGTCTGTCTGTCCATCTGTCACCAGGCTATATCTCATGAATCGTTATAGTTAGACAATTGAAATTTTCACAGATGATGTATTCTGTTGCTGCTATAACAACAAATACTAAAAACAAAATAAAATAAATATTCAAGGGGGCTCCCAAACGTGATTTTTTTGGTCGTTTTAGCTCGATATTGATAACAGTAACAAATAGACATTTTCAAAAAATATTAAGTTATACAGAGTGTTTGGTAATATACTGACGATATTCAAGTGACGGTTTCTAAATAACATAAAAAAGACTTCTCGAAAGAACTACTGGTTATATTATCAAATTTTAAAGAAAAACGACTAAGTTTAGGTGATTAATTCGACATAAAACTTACTGCCTACTCTTGCAATCGACATCCAAAACTAAATACCGATTTAATATCTCTTTCGGAAATGGCTGCGGGTTTTGGGTAAAAAAGGGACAACAAGAGATATCTCGAGGCGTCACCAATACAGTATCTGTTGTCAGATGGCAAGTATTATGTAATACCACAACATAAGTTTAATAAACTGTTTATTTTTACATGCATAAACATTTCACTCGATTGAGGCCTTCGAGCATCGTGCTGAGCTCTTCAGAAGTAAAAAAGATTAAGAAAAAACTGATGAAGATTAAGGCAAACAATAGCCTACTACAAAGATTAAATTAACCCTTTGCCTGCCTAGTCAACTTGGATAAGTATAAATGTAACCTTACCTCAATCGTAGGTTCCTCAGATGTAAAATTTCCTCAAATTTGAATAGTAAATCCTACCTTAGCCTTTAACTTATAAATCTTACTGGTACGGCAATGGTTCAAAGCTCCGCCACCGCCATGAACAGTGATGCCCGACTACCAAACTGGTCGCATCCCCTCCGTATCAACTGAGCTGGAACTCGCACTGGTGAACTGCGCGCTCTTTACAGGGGAGTTCTTATAATTATCCCAAAAGAGTCAGGAGTCAGTATGTTTGTAGACTGTCAGCAAAAGACGCTCTAAACCCAACTATTTTCTCACTTTTGTGGTGGGGCTTAGAGTAAATGAGGGCATATTCTTTTCCAAATCTATAATTGTCAGTATGGTTCGTCTTAGTACTCTGTAACTAGCCTAAGTCTGAGTCAGTTCGTTATTCAATACTTTCAACCAAATTTACTTGTGATAGACTAATATCAAAACCTTTCGCTCATTCAATCTCTCACAATATTCCTCTGTTTATCTGCGGAGCTAAACTCTGACATTAAAATGTCAGTGATTGGCCCCTTGTAACCCAAAGCTGTCTTCCCATATTAGCTATTGCTATGGTAAAATTCCGAGATTATAGTTAATCTTTGCTGTAGGTAATGTTATATATTGAATATTTCAAACTCGGGAGCTTTGTCCCATAAAATCTGTCTATTGACAAGTAGTAATGTAAGTTTCCCTCAGAAGAGCAATGTTTAATGGAATGTTTTAATTCCCGTAAAAGTAATTTGACTATTGTTCAAGTCAGGTAGTTATTTCGTTGTCAACTACTGTTGAGGTCTCTCTCATGAGGTAATTATCTAAGAATATAAGTTAATCATTGATGAATGTAGTTTAATAGGTTGAATATTCAACACTGGAGAACTTTGTCCCATAAAATCTTTCTATTGACAAGTTAAAGTAGAAGGTAAGACTTCTTTCAGAAGATCAAGTATTTAATGGAATATCTTAATTCCTGTATAATGTAATTGACTATTATTCAAGTCGGATAATTATTTCATTGTCAATCAATTTGTAAGTCTCTCTCACGGAGTTATAAAAAGCAACTTTTATCGTTGTAGTAGTTTTGATGTCAGGATTCACACATCAGCCATAAATGCGTGTGTTGATACCTCCAACAGGGATATTTCCCTACATGGTTTTGTAGTAGAGAACTCGCACGTGCGAGATTTATCTCGTTTGAGGCTAGTGCCACCATGGTTGGATTAATCAAACATCCAGCTTCCATTTAAGTTAAATGTCATGTAAACACAATAATCATCTCCACTTCAACAAATCTAGGCTAAGAATCGCCTGATTCATGTATATACGTTTTAAATATCTCACAATTTATTGACAATGATTTTACCACAGCCAAGCTTGTAACTTCGTGGGTACTTTAAATATCGATTATATTGATGATTCTGAAAGAAAATCCCTTTTAATGACGAAATCCTGATTTTATCCTTAACCAGAAATCCGCAACAAGAATTTACTTTTACCGAAATCTCGGCATAACCTAATGTCTAATTCCGTTTCCTAGACCCGAGGTTTAGAAAACAGGCCCCTTCTTGCATCTGGTTCTAATTAAGCCCACTGCTCCAACATTCAAAAAACTACCAGCGTCAGACCAACTTGCTTAGATAACCTACCTTCGTAACCCCGAGCTCATCTCATTGTCAAACTTCAATCGTTCCAATCGATAATTTCAACATTGTATTCAGACTCACGAGAGGTATTTCTTTTGAAACTACCGCCCGTAAGAGCTAATTTCTTGCTATTCTAGTTAAGCTTAGTACAAGAATTTAGTTCTACCGACCGTGTCAAACTTCCCGCCGTCCTAGCGATAATTTCAACATTGTATTCAGACTCATGAGAGGTATTTCTTTTGAAACTACCGCCGCGCCCGTAAGAGTCCTAATTTCTTGCTAATCTAGTTAAGCTTAGTACAAGAATTTAGTTCTACTGACCTATTTATCTCATATTGTATGTTACTTTAAAATATTTTCCCTTTGCGAGGTACTCTGACAAATATCAATCAATATATTTAATTCCAATCTGACTACCAGCATTTTTTCTCCTTTGAGTTATTCAATCTATGGAGCAACATTCTTTCATAAATCACACTTCCCGGCGTCCTAGCGATAATATAAGCTACGTTTACCTATGAAACCCATCATTTCATTTATGATAATGATAGAAAGAGGGATAGTTAGAAAATTGTTGCCCTGCAACCGTCAAATGTGTGAGGGTAGTTTGATTTTAGGTTTATATATTTCCTGAGCTAGTTATGTCCTAAAATACAATCCTAATACCCACATTCTCATATTTCTACTTCAAGATAAATTAAGCGTACTGAGATCCCGGTGGCTTAGCGATAATAACAATCCTACTTTTACTGAATTCAATTTTAGACTTTGGACTGACCCACCGTCCCTGAATTATCCTCTACCCGACTCACTAATATCTTAAGTATAACACTATCTTAGCCTGTCCTATGGCTCGGTGTCTCAACCCGAATTATAAGAATATCCTATTGGTTTTACAAGATATTTTCATAGTTGAGTCTAGAATTTTTCTTTGATTACTACATCGTTTTGTCCCCAACTAGCCATACCATTACCAACAGTAATATAAAAGGTTACTTATTACAGCTATGTCAATAGTATTAGATTAATCAGCACTAGTCTCAAGTTAACTAATGCCTTTAAGCTTAGCGTTGTAAAATACCGATTACATTACTAATTCTAGAAATGAGATTCCGGTTTAATTTTACTCGGCAAACACTAACTCCGCTCTTAGATTAGATGTAATTTTGCCAATACGAGTTTACAGCTGGAATCGTGATTAAATTTATGATATTTTAACGTTTATTTCCCTAAATCCTCAACATGAACCATTGGTCGGTCACGTAACCTAATGCCGTGGCGTTTTTCCCTAATACATCCTACATTACGTTTATGTGTACCTAACAGTCCCTAATTTAGCTAAGGTGTGATGATACAAACTGGAAAACTAGCTTCACATTTAAATACTAATCGTGTGGTGTGTGGTGTAGGCGTCCGAAGTGCAATGGCTCGCCTGCTAACTATGCTGCTATAGGAACAGGGTCGTAAAACCTGGTTTTGTCTACCACTATAACGGTGTATGTGCTTTCTGATACTGGCTCGCGAGCCTGGGGTGCATCAGACCAGCCTAGCAGGGAAATAAATTGTGTATACTATAAATATATATATAAGACCACAACATTTTTGACATCTTTCTGCGAGGTATCGGACACAATTTGTGGGACACTCACCGACCCCGATGCTAAGGTATAGTCGGTGCCTGGCCCGACTCAAAATAAACCAGGACCTGCCTAGAGTACCTGTCCAAGATGGGTATATATCCAAGCCACTTACTTAGCAAGATATACAACCAATATATAATATTGGATTTCCTAAGCACAGGGAAACGAGCTAAAAGGTTTTTGCCTACCACTTACGGTTACACAAGTTTTATCCCTGAATTTACAGTTATGGCACATGAATTTACATTACAGACTACCCCCAGCTATGACCATCATGAATAAGCCCTTACTGGATCCCTTAAGAGCGCTACAGCCGGTGTATACCGCTGCAGAAACCTCAAGTCTCCAAGAAAACCTGACCCATGTCAGACCAATATCCCAGCCACTAGCCTGAATCTCTGTGTGAATCAGTCAAAGTTAATCTCTCTAAATTTCCCCTGAATTAAGTTACACCGTAAAATACCACGACTACTCAACCATTACATTTAAATATCCCCACAAATCCGCAAAGAAGTTCCCCTTTCATTACAAATTTACCACGAACATAAATCTTGGAGCGATCCATATTTTTATAGATACTCCTTGTTTTATTTCCTACAATACTTCACCAAATTAAGCTCAAATGCAATTAACACAAATCCCCAAAATTACTTTATAAATAATCTCAACAATTAGCCCGCTACCCGCATTATGCCCTTTTTCCCACGGAACACGATCGTTGAATAAATCACACAAGAAATCAGAATACAAAAAGGCCGAAATAAAGTTAAGTTGAGAAATTACCTTAATCCTCGTGAAACCTTGGTATCACTTGTAAACCGCGATAAAATCGAAACGAGAATGAACCCCGTTCCTACCTATCCATCGTATTTAAGGCTTTTCTTCATTTTTTCTCCCCTCTCATACCTCAGCTACAACTTCCTGTATACGACCCCTGGTGGCAAGTAGCGAAATCCCACAGATTATAATTCATTCTACCTATAAATATTTCATAGATTATAAATTATTCTGACGACATCTCGCGGCAAGTAGCGAAACCTATTTCCACAGATTATAATTTATCGTAGTGACTTCTTTCAGCAAGTAGTGAAATCTACCCCCCACAGACTATGATTTATTTTAAAACCTATTTGCAAATTTATCAACTTGAACGGTCCCTCGTGAACTGTTACACCTTCGTGCTCGAGTCCGACTCGCACTGGGCCGGTTTTATTTATTTAACTATTTAGGATGCTGATGAAATAAAATAACTAGTGGTTCGCCCTGAACTGAGATAGAAAAAAATATTCATAATCTTAGACTAATACAAATAATTTGTCATCAAAAATATAATCAACTTAACCAACTACTTAACTGTCTTTCAAATAAAAAAAAAATTTCAAATCGGTTGATAAATGACGGAGTTTTGAGGTTTTATACAAACATAAAACCGAATTGCATTCCTATAAAATTTGAGGGTTGCCCTCGATTTTTTTGGGATCCCATCATCAGATCCTGACGTGCTATTGGGACCACCTGGGAACTATACCCTTATAAACATAAAAACAAATTCTCGTATTGGTTCAGGTGTCTTCAAGTAATCGGGGAAAATACATAAAAAAATAAGATTCTGGCGAATTGAGTATTTCCCCCATTTTTTTAAGTCGGTTAAAAATAGTGCCAGAAATGCATAACTAACTTACTTGACCTAAAGTTACATTCAAATAACAGGTAACGGGAGTTCATGTTGATAGGTTAGTTTTTTAGGGGTAGAAATTGCAGTTATTCTGGACTTCAGACTTTTCCCTATATATTTGACACTAAAGCTACACGAATACCAAGTTTCAGCATTGTGGGGTAACTGGTGTACCCTGTGAATTTCTTCAAAGTTCAGTTTTTAGCCTAATAGTTCAAAAACTACAAGGGTTAAACTAAAAATAAATACGGGGTCAAAATTTACTAATGTAAACCTTTCATTAAACGTCGCATTTGACATTTTGAATAGTCACATTTTGATTCTTTTATACCCCTCTTGAATCCCAATATCTAAAGAACCACAAACATTTTTAGATCATTTAGTCACACCAATTTCATGATGGTTGGATCCACAGTTCGAAAGTTATCCTCGGACCAACAAACATACATAAAACGCCGATTTGCCCAAATTGATTTGGACATCTCGCTTCGCTCGATCAATTAGTCAAGTGCGTGTCAGACCACGTACAGTGAAGGATTCCTTAGTCAGTCAGTACGTCTGTATCATATAATATACAAAGTTAACTTTGGAGTTGACGTTGGTAATTTTTTATGAACATTATATTAACTGTTTAGCTTCGATTCAATACATGTTCACAATTTTTACAAAATATAAACTAGCTAACGTTTGACGTTCGATTAAAATAGTAGAATGGCTTTTGAAAAACATTAGATCGATGAAAATGGCCTCTATAAAGCTTTACATTTCAGATTCTGTTGTTTGCGCGCTAATGAACTAAACTTGAAACAAATAAACGAATAATTAAATACGAAAGGTTGTATTTTTTTCCTGCTAAAGAAAAAAAGATATAAATAGAACCCTGCTAAAGAATTATAGACATTAATAGAATGCCACTAAAGAATAAAATACATTAATAGAATCCCGCTAATTAATTAAATACATTAATATAATTCCGCTAATGAATGAAAGACATTAATAGAATCCCGCTAAAGAATTACAGACATTAACAGAATCCCGCTACAGAATTAAATACATTAACAAAATCCCGCTACAGATTTAAATAAGATAAGATAAGATAAGATAACTCTTTATTGTACACCAAAGTAAAATACAGTACATAAGTCTTACAAATAGATTTAGTACAATGGGCGGTCTTATCGCTAAAAGCGATCTCTTCCAGACAACCTTTGTATGGACAGGATAAAAATGTAACACATGACGGCGGTGCATCTATATAAATTTAAAAACATATCTACATACTATAAACCTAAATTACCAGTAATAACACAAATTTAATTTAAATAAGCAACTCTAAAAGTGGTTATGATGAATTAACAAGCAGCTACAACTTCAACACAAGGACAGATAATGGGTGTGCACTTTTGTTTTAAAATTACTAATAGACTTGGATGTTCTTATAAAGAGGGGCAAAGAGTTCCACAATCGTACGGCTGTTACAGTGAAGGATCGACTATAAAACTCTGTCGTATGGACAGGAGTTTTAAGTTGGAGGGAATCTGAAGAACGCAAATTGCGATCATTAGCCTGGTGGAGAAACTCAAAACGCTCCTTAAGATAGAAGGGAGAAGAAGGGTTAAAAAGGATGTTATACAAAAGGGACAGTATGTGTGCATTCCGGCGAAGACGGATGGAGAGCCACTTGAGCTTTGTGCGAAAATCAGAAATATGGTCATACTTGCGCAAGCCAAATATGAACCGAATACAGAGGTTTTGAAGGCGCTCAAGTTTGCTCAGTTGGGCTTCAGTGATGTCAAGATAGCAGGCGTCGGCGTAGTCCAGGATTGGAAGTAAAAGGGTCTGTGCAAGCGTAACCTTGGTAGCAGTCGGCAAGAAGTTACGAAGTCTCCGTAAAGATCCAGATGATGCAAATACCCTGCGGCTAATTTCATTGATACAGGGAACCCAGGTTAAACAGGTATCCATCTGTATTCCTAGATTTTTCACTGACTGGGTGATGTCTATAGGGGTTCCGTCAAAAACTATGGATGGTAGTTGTGCAAAATTGATTTTGGAGATCTGTATGGAGCTACCAATTATAATGGCCTGTGTTTTGTTTGGGTTGACTGTAAGGCCAAAGGATTTACTCCAGTCACATATCCGGTCAAGGTCAGTATTTAGTAAGCTAATGGCTCCGTCAATATTTTCAACTGTAGTTTGAGTATAAATTTGCAAGTCATCTGCGTACAGGTGGTAGGAAGAAGTTAAATTTTGTGAGATAGAATGAATGAACATAGCGAATAGGAGAGGGGATAAAACGCCACCTTGTGGGACACCGGCAGAAAGATTGCACCACGAAGAGTAAGACTCTTCAATACGGATGCGCTGACGGCGCCCAAACAAGTAACTATGAAACCAGTCAATTGACATTGGAGATATGTTAAAGGAGCATAAAATACCCAATAGTAGGTCGAAGTCCACATTATTGAAAGCGCTGCTGAAGTCAAGGAGTATCATTGCTGTCAACTTCTGACTGTCCATCCCAGACCGAATGTCGTCTGTTATTTTAACCAAAGCTGTTACGGTGCTATGACCTGGACGGAAACCAGATTGAAAAGAATTTAACAGGGAGTTTTTGGAAAGGAAGATACTTAACTGTTGATGAATAAGGCGTTCAAGGATTTTAGATAAGTAAGGAAGGATTGATATTGGACGGTAATCAGCAAAAGAGGAAGGATTGGATTTTTTAGGTAAGGGAATAATCTGAGCTTCTTTCCAGGCATCGGGAAATGAGCCAGAATTGATAGAGGAATTTAGGATATGCGTAATAACGTGGATAATTTCATCAAGAATGGGAACAATCATATTTCGACTGATACTGTCATTGCCCACAGCATTTGAAGTAATAGATGCAATGCTCCTTTTAACATCACAATCGTCGAATTGACTAAACTGAAACTGAGGGAAGTCTGGGGTTGGCTGAGAAGAAAGATATTTTAGTGTATTGAGCTTAGTTAATCCATCAATATTTGAGGAATATGAAAAGTGCTGATTGAGTAGATCAATGTCTAAGTTTTTAGGAATAGATTCTTGTTTTGATTTACCAACACCCAGTGTTCTAAGAAATTTCCATACTTTGGATGAATCATTACTTTTATCAACAGAATCGTGAATGAATCGGCGTTGTGCATCCCTACACAACCTGTTGCAGTGATTGCGGCGATCGTGATATTTGGCCTTATTGACCTCCGTAGGCTTGCATGCCATTCTTACTTTTGCCATAGCCTTTTTGTGCATTGCAGTGCGGATTTCGTCCGTAATCCATGGCGCAGGGAGGTGTTTAATTTTGATAGCACGTATGGGTGCATGTATGTCGTAAAGCTTGTTGAGTTGACTATTGAAAGAAGCTACCATGTCATCGACGTTACAAGCACTCATGACCTCTGACCAATCAATATTTCGGGCATCCTCACGAACGTTCTCAAGGTTCATTCCACCAAAGTTACGCTGCATGTGGATTTTAGGCTTTGCTTTCGGCGGACGAACTTTGTATGACAAGTAGATCAGATCGTGATAAGAGAAAGCAGCCGCCGAAGTTTGACCATGCTTAGCCACATTGTTTGGCGAAGATACGAAAATTAAGTCAAGAAGAGAAGGAGAACAATCCGGAAAGAAGTGAGTAGCTGTTAGAGGAAGTATGGTCAAGTTGCTAGCCTTAGCGAGATTTTGAAGTGAGAAAGAGCGAGAGTCCTGCTTTAGGAGGCAAGTGTTAAAGTCACCCATAATAATGGTGTGGTTATAAGAAGGAGTAAGGTCTTCGAGAAGCCTTTCAAGAGACAGAAAATAGTTGTTACGAAGGTGATTGCTATAATAGACCCCGAGTAGAATTTTGGTGCGAGAGAGATGAACTTCAGCAAAGAGGTGTTCGCCTGTGCCGGGAGATGGTGGTTGTGGAGACATGTGAATCACGGAGTAGGGGATGTGCGCGCGTAAGTATATAGCTACGCCTCCACCACGTCCATCTGAGCGGTCATTTCTTATTAAAATAAAACCTGGCAACGAATATGAAGTAGTCGGCAAACAGGGTTTTAACCAAGACTCGGAGACTAATATAGCATGAATGTTAATTAGATCAAAAGACGCCAACATATCTGGGTAATGAGCCGGAATGCTCTGCGCGTTAATGTGTAGGACATTAAAATTTCTTGAGACATCTCTAAACTGCGTTTCAAGAGTATGGAAAAGAGTTGGAATACTGCGAAAACTGTCGTCGCTGCTTGAATCATCATCATTAGCACAAGACAAAAATGATAAAAAATTCTCATCACCACTTGAAGATGACATAAAATAAAAACTTAACTTAATAAACAACAAAATTTATACTTAACTAAAACTTATTAACTAAACTACTTTTATGCCAAAATGTATTAAGCGTTCCTGCCAAGTGTCTTGGTATAGAAATCCACATAAACACTACAAGTTTAGCGAGAGTCGATACTAAATTAATGTAAAGTTTGGAGAATAGCCATTGAAGTCGTAACCACACAAAGAATAAAGGTGAACAAAAAAAAAAAAAAAAAATATGAATCTGTGGTGTTTCATAGACTTGACAGTGACAGCTAATAATGCCAATGAATGAGTGTCAAGAAGTTTTACAAATGAAAAAGTCAGCTCAACCAACACAACAAAAAACGAAAATAAGTGAAAATTTTAGGGTAATGAAACAATGGAAAAAAAAGTGGTTGGGTATTTGGATTACCTGCATGAAATAGACTACCTCTTGAGCGGACTTTGCTTGAATGCTTGGCACATAACATGACTACTTCCTGGTCGTCACTACACGTCTCGATTTCGGCGCAGCAGAATCCTTGGCTGTTGCTGCTGTCGCTGGTTTCGCAGCTGCCGCCGAGGGAGAGGGCCCTGCCATCTGAGCGCTTGATATTTTATCAAGATCAGCCATGCAGCTCACACGGCGCCTGGTGTCATCGGGCCCAATGACGAAGACGTAGCCCTCGCGTGTCCAGCTCTTACTGAGTCCAAAGCGTTGCCTGGCTTGCATGAAGACTTCGTGGCGCGATCGAGTCAAAAATTCAGAAAGAGTTATGCCCGTGTTTTTAAGATTGGTCTTTGCAAACCAAATCTTATCTCGAACAGACACATCCCGCAACTTCACAAGAATGGGTCTGGGCCGATCAGATGTCAGACGGCCCATCCTATGACAACGATTTATGTCTTGTGTTCCAAAGCCAGACATTTTAAGGCGTTCAACAATGACTTTCTTCACGGTGACAGCAGTATCTTCGTCCTTCTCCTCAGTTACCCCATGGAGGAGCAGATGTTTACGGCGACTCACCATCTCCAGCTGGTCTACTGCCTGTGCGGTGGCCTGGATTTGTTCCTGGAGAGCTCGCAATGCAGTCATAACAAAAGACTTGAAAGTGGAGAACTCTGATGACAGGCTGGATACTGATGCTGGTGCTTCAGACTGCTTCAGCTTACCCTCATAGGCAGCCATCTGCTCAACAAAGAGAGCCTGCATTTGAGCCATGGATCCTTTGATTGCTTGCATTTCCTCCATTTTGAAATGTGGCAGTGATGTGTAACAGAGGGTGATAACTGTATGTTGTGTTTTTGTGTGGTTATTGTAAGGTGCTAAGGGAGATAACACTTGATGGCAGGTATTGTACTTTATACTTTGATTTTAAGCATAAATAATGACTGTTTTTAAACAATAATAATATGTTTTTACGAAATTAAAGGAGAACAATTTTATGAGGTGTTTCTTTTATAACACCTACCCGCCAAAAAAGTTATAGTTAAGTTATAAATACGTTAATAGAATCTCGCCAAAGAGTTAAATACATTAATAGAATCCCGCTAAATAATTAAAGACAATAATAGAATCCCGCTAAAGAATTAATACACTAATAGAATCCTGCTAATTAATTAAATACATTAATAGAATCCCGCTAAAGAATTAAAGACATTAATAGAATCCCGCTAAAGAATTAAAGACATTATTAGAATCCCGCTACAGAATTAAATACGTTAATAGAATCCCGCTACAGAATTAAATACATTAATAGAATCTCGCCAAAGAGTTAAAGACATTAATAGAATCCCGCTAAATAATTAAAGACATTAAAAGAATCCCGCTGCAGAATTAAAGACATTAATAGAATTCCGCTACAAAATTAAAGACATTAATAGAATCCCGCTAATTAACTAAATACCGTACCAGAATCCCGCTGAAGAATTAAATACATTAAAAGAATCCCGCTAAAGAGTTAAACACATTAATAGAATCCCGCTAAAGTATTAAATACAATAATAGAATCCCGCTAAAGAATTAGAGACAAAAATAGAATCCCGCTAAAGAATTAAAGACATTAATAGAATCCCGCTAATTAATTAAATACAATAATAGAATTCCGCTAAAGAATTAAATACATCCATAGAATCCCGCTAAAGAATTTAAGACATTAATAGAATCCCGCTAAATAATTAAAGACATTAAAAGAATCCCGCTAAAGAATTAAAGACATTAATAGAATTCAGCTACAGAATTAAATACATTAATAGAATCCCGCCAAAGAATGAAAGACATTGATAGAATCCCGCTACAAAATAAAATACATTTATAGAACCCCGCCAAATAATAAATTACATTAATAGAATCCCGCTACAGATTTAAATACACTAATATAATCCCGCTACAGAATTAAATACATTAATAGCATCCCGCCAAAGAGTTAAAAACATTAATAGAATCCCGCTAAAAAATTAAAGACATTAATAGAATCCCGCTAAAGAATTAAAGACATTACAAGTATCCCGGTAATGGATTAAATACATTAATATAATCCTGCTCCAAAATTAAAGACATTTATAGAACCCCGCTAAAAAATTAAAGACATTAATAGAATCCCGTTAAATAATTAAACTTATTAATAGAATCCCGCTAAAGAATTAAATACATTAAAAGAATCCCGCTAAAGAATTTAAGACATTAATAGAATCCGGCTAATGAATTAAATACATTAATAGAATCCCGCTAAAAAGTTATAGACAAAAATAGAATCCAGCTAAAGAATTAAAGACATTAATAGAATACCGCTACAGAATTAAATACATTAATAGAATCCCGCCAAAGTGTAAAAGACATTTATAGAAGTCCACTAAAAAATTAAAGAAATTAATAGAATCCCACTAAAGAATTAAATACATTAAAAGAATCCCGCTAAAGAATTAAAGACATTAATAGAATCCCGCTACAGAATTAAATACATTAATAGAAACCCGCCACAGAATTAAAGACAAAAATAGAATCCCGCTAAAGAATTTAAGGCATTAATAGAATCCAGCTACAGAATTAAATACATTAATAGAATCCCGCCAAAGTGTTAAAGACATTAATATAATCCCGCTAAATAATTAAAGACATTAATAGAATCCCGCTAAATAATTAAATACATTAAAAGAATCCCGCTAAAGAATTAAAGACAAAAATAGAATACCGCTACAGAATTAAATACATTAATAGAATCCCGCTAAATAATTAAAGACATTAATAGAATCCCGCCAAAAAATTAAATACATTAATATAATCCCACTTAAGAATTAAATACATTAATAGAATCCCGCAAAAGAATATAAGACATAAATAGAATCCCGCTAAAGAATTAAAAACATTAATAAAATCCCGCTAAAGAATAAAAGACATTAAAATAATCCCGCTAAAGAATTAAAGACATTAATATTATCCCGCCAAAAAATTAAAGACATTAACAGAATCCCACTAAAGAATTAAATACATTAATAGAATCCCGCTAAAGATTTAAAGACATTAATAGAATCCCGCTAAAGAATTAAAGACATTAATAGAATCCCGCTAATGAATTAAAGACATTATTAGAACCACGCTAAAGAATTAAAGACATGAATAGAGTCCCGCTAAAGAATTAAAGACATTAATAGAATCCCGCTAAAGAATTAAAGACATTAATAGAATCCCGCTAAAGAATTAAAGATATTAATAGAATTCCGCTAATGAATTAAATACATTAATAGAATCCCGCTAAAGAATTAAAGACATTAATAAAATCCCGCTAAAGTATTAAAGACATTAATAGAATCCCGCTAAAGAATTAAATACATTAATAGAATCTCGCTAAAGAATTTAATACATTAATAGTATCCCGCTAAAGAATTAAATACATTAATAGAATCCCGCTAAAGAATAAAAGACATTAATAGACATAATAGAAATTAGAATGGCGTTTTTAGAATTATGTTTTTTTTTCTCAGAAGTTTTAGTGAACCAGCGTAGCGTAAACTACAGAAACTGCAGCATTGTATCAAAAAATTGTTGAGGAAAGCTTAGTGTTTACCGCGCCCCATTAAACTCCTAATATACGACAAACATTACAATGGGGTGCGTGCGTAAAAACATAACCCCAACTTCCGCCTTCGGAACCTAATAGAACATATATTTGAAGTAAAACTTCTTTTTGCACGCTTGATTGGAGGATTAAGCTGGTGAATGCGTTATGAAAAGTGCGAACGCGAATTGCGAGGGAGATATAAGTTAGTGAAGATAGAATGAGAGAGTTACGTTTCGTATATTTTTAAACGTTGATGTGCGAGTGCGAGTTGCGTCTGTCCAGAATGAACATACACTGATCGACCTACAGACGTATGGACAATTTAGTAAATTATTATTTTGAAAAAGAAGTTTTACTTTGGTCATGTGGTTTAAAGTACACTCGATTTTTTTGTAGTGTTTCTATACTAATAATATTATCAAGAGGAAATATTTGTTTGTTTGTATTGAATAGGCTCCGAAACTACTGAACCGATTTAAAAATTCTTTCACGGTTGGGAAGCTACACTATCTCCGGGTGACATAGGCCTTTATACTGCGCAGAAGAAGGGTAATGTTTTTATTGAAAAACTACGCGTGCGAAGCTGTGGAAGCTGTGTCAGCTAGTATTATATAACTTAAAAATTTAATAGACTGCTGCATACAAAATGCCCATTTTCAAATACCCAATCGTTTCTGTTGATAGTGTAGGATAAGTAGCACCCAAAAAACATAAATTTTACATCCAAGGTGCCAAGCCACTTAGGAGATACATATTGAGGTAAGCGTTACTTAAACATATTTCTGCTTAACATCCCTAATAGTGTACTAATAAAACAGCTATAACTGGTCAGATAGACAGACAGATGGACATTACTAAAATATATGGGTTCCTAGTTTAATTACGAAACCCTTGCAATTCAACGGAGCAATGCAGCAATGTGCAGAAGCTTTCGCTTGGTAGTGATTTAGAGCAGTAGAGCTATCCATAGATCGTATAAAATGGTAGATAGCTCAGCTGTTTCTTATGTTACTTTCAGTAAATAAAAATACCATGGTTTAAAGTTTTTGATTGTCCCAATATGTACCGATTACTATAAGATTAATGTATTTTATAATAATTTTATATAGCAATATAAACTAGGTTAGTCACTAAGATATACTTTACACCACCATATTGTAATTACCAAAATATGTATATATAGAAATATGCAAAATGTAGACCGCTATATGGTAGAAATACCTCCCATTCGCACAAAGCGGTTCTTTTCGACCTTTATTATGCGCACCGCCAAAGAGTGGAACGCCTTGCCAGAGTCTGTGTTTCCTGATAGCTACAACCTGGGTATCTTAAAGCCGCGAGTGAATAGGTTTCTTCTAGGCAAGCGTGTACCATCGTAGACTGAATTATCGCTTACCATCAGGGGAGATCGTGGTCAAACGCAAGCAATAAATAAAAAAAATGTTTATTGATGAAAAATTACTTTTTCAAAACAAGCTTTTATACAATTTATACAAACCAGAAAACCTCCTCTGCCATCTTGGAAGTCCCGCCATATTAGATTTATAGAATACATCTTGGATGGTCCCTCATATTTTTGATTGAATGTGACGTATTAGTTTTCGTATTCTCCTCATCAAGCCCTTTCATTTGATAAGTTCAGTAGATAAGTTTTTTTGTTGAAAAAATACTTTTCAAAACAAGCTCTTATAAAATTCATAATCAGAACCGCAAGCAGATTCAAATAAGCCCAAACGCACGCACGGCACGCCGTGGAAGCAAACCTATCAAAAATTTAATCTTGGATGGTCCTCCATATTTTGGACTTAATGTGACGTTATGTTCTCCTCATCAAACCCTTTCATTTGATACCCATATTGTGGTAGTTCAGAAAAAATAACTAGTCCGCCATCTTGGATGATCCGCCATACTGAAATGAGAATGACGTATTATAGCTAAGCATGCATTGTCATTCAAAATAAGCGTTTTTCAGCTCAATCGGTTAAAGATAACTGATTTAAAATTCAGTTGCAAGATTCCACCCGGATAAACATACATACATTGGAAGTTAAATAAAAGCTTGTAAAAAAATACGTTTTAAGTATTACTGATGACATCTAGTTAAATTTGAAATAACTTAATCTATAGATTATCCCAAAAAAAATTATAAGTAGTCAACGCAAGTTATTTGTTTATCTGTAAGCGCAGCTATTCCTTCATTTTCATTCATAAATTCCTACCAAGTTTGCTTCGTACTAACTAATCATTATTCTTGGTCAGCCAACTCAAGTCAAAGCACAGATTTGCAACGATATTTTTAGAACTACCCTCATTAGTTCTTTTTTAAAAAAAATTGGTTTTGTGAAATATATTGCTGTCACAGTGACCCGGAGGCGGCATCAACACTGTATCGCAAACTGCACCCAAGTGTTTCTTAATTTTTGTATTCATTATTTGAAATGATATTTATTATATTGAATTTTTAATGTTTATTGTACTAATTAAATAACTTATTCGTAATTTGATTTATATAATTTCTAATTATTATTAATTTAACTTGACATTTTGTATTTAGTAACAGTTGAATTTTCTCACCTCTGGGACGGATCAGCGAAGTACCAACTTGAAGCTCTGGAATCAATTGAGAGAAGAGCCAAGAAGCTCATAGGCAACGATGAGCTAGTTGATGCAAGGCTCCTCAGCCTGGAGCATCGACGAAAGGTTGCTAGCTTCTCGGTTTTTTATCGAGTACATTTCGGGGAGTGTGCGGCGGAACTTTTCAACCTGATCCCACCATCTCCTTTCTATCAACGGACAACCAGACGCTCTGCGGTGCGCCACCGCTATATGGTAGAAATACCTCCCATTCGCATAAAGCGGTTCTCTTCGACCTAAAGCGGTTGCTTTATTATGCGCACCGCCAAAGATTGGAACGACTTGCCAGAGTCTGTGTTTCCAGATAGCTGCAACCTGGGTATCTTTAAGTCGCGAGTGAATAGGATTCTTCTAGGCAAGCGTGTACCATCGTAGACTGCATCATCGCTTACCATCAGGCGAGATCGTGGTCAAACGCAAGCCTATAATATATATATATATAGATATCTCCCCTCGGCAAATGTTGATCACACGGGTCGTGGCATCAGTTAATTGTTGATCCGTTGGCAATTGTTGATCAGGGTAGTTTTTGTTGATCTAATGTAGGATTTGGCATACAAATGTGGCTCCTGTCAGATCAACAATTGCCATCCCTCTGGTGGCAAAAATCAGAACTATTTATTGCTTTTTTATACAAATCCACACCATCAATTGTTGATCAGATTCAAATGGGCCAATCAGAGGTTACCTTCGCTACGATTGGTTTTATTTTATTGGGCGCTGTTGCCACTTCGAATCGCGCGACATCTTGCTATGCAGCGATGCCAGATCTCCAACTCCGATCACAGATGCTAGTAAACAGCTGTGATTGAATGACCTATTTACCTATGTATATACTATATTATATATATGTATACTATAGTTACCTATGTATATGGTTTAGGTCTCTTCATAGCGATAAGACCTCCTTATTTTATGCCTCTGTATTTGATGTCTTGCAATGTATTTTGTGTTTTTATTTGTCTGGTGTAAATAAAGCATATTGTTGATGTTGGTACCTTAATCTTACCAAAAATAGTACATTATTGCAACGGCCGGGATATAGGCAATTGCAGGTCGAGTATGAGTTTGAAGGCCCAGCCGTAGGCGAGGACTTCACTAATACGAAACAGGGAATTGCCATTTCCGCCGAGGCATATATAGTGCTTTTCTCAAAAGAATGCAGGGAAATAAAACATACATTTTATTATTATACATACAACTGGATTACCACTCACTGACTAATTGACATCATTGTTCTCCCAGATGCCCCCTCGTAGGGTTGAAATGTTTAGTGGGTTCGTATAGAGAGAGTTTCGGTGAGTTGGGAATAAATCCTAAAGCCCCTCTTTTGTCCCCCATTCGCTCCCATCCACCTCGTATCTCGGAAAGTAAAAGTCTAAGAGCATCTTAGAGCGTCTTAGCGCCAAAACTAATGTTGGTCAGGTCATTTTTTTATATCCGGATCCATAAAAAATTGGTCTTTCATACAAAAAAAAAATGTCCCATACAAAATACTTTTGTATGAATACCGTACAACGTATGAAATATACGTATAAATAACGTATGAAAGTAAAAGTCTAAGAGCATCTTAGAGCGTCTTAGCGCCAAAACTAATGTTGGTCAGGTCATTTTTTTATATCCGGATCCATAAAAAATTGGTCTTTCATACAAAAAAAAATTGTCCCATACAAAATACTTTTGTATGAATACCGTACAACGTATATTTCGTTTACCGTAACTTTCATACTATTTTTGTAGGGAGCCAAACGGCTTGTGGGCACTAAAAAATTTATATTACTGTAATTTTATTTATTGGTGGTGGGGCACGAGATAACTGAATATTCAAGTTTATGCGACATCCATCATCATCATCATTTTGGACGTCCAATTTTTTTTTTTTTTTTAGTTTTTGGAGGGGGGCATAAGGCAACTTCCATAGTAAATTTTCATGTTTATGCGACATCCATCATCATCATTTTGAGACGTACCATTTTTTTTTGTTTTTGGAGGGGTATAAGGCAACTTGCTTAGTAAATTTTCATATTTATGTGACATCCATCATCATCATCATCATTTTAAGACGTTCCTTTTTTTATTAGTTTTTGGAGGGGCATAAGGCAACCACCTTAGTAATTTTCATGTTTGTGCGATATCCATCATCATCATTTTGAAACGTCCAATTTTTTTTAGTTTTTGGAAGGGCATAAGGCAACTTTTTTAGTAAATTTTCATGTTTATGTGACAGCCATCATCATCATTTTGAAAAGTCCAATTTTTTTTTTAATTTTTGGAAGGGCATGTTGCAACTGTCTTAGTAAGTTCCACTTTGATACCCTCTTTAATTTCTGCTTCCACTTGGATATCCCCTTTGATTGCTTCGCTTCTTCCATTTAGATAACCTCTTTAATTGCTTCATCCACTTGGGTATCCTCTTTGATCGCGTTTTCTACTTGGATATCCTTTTTGATTGCATCTTTCCCTATGATTTTTTTTTGACTGCTTTTTCCACTTGGATATCCTCTTTGAATGCATTTCTATTTTGATATCCTTTTTGATGATTGCTTCTTCCACTTTGATATCCTCCTTGATTGCTGCTCCTACTTTGATATCCTCTTTGTTTTCTTTTTCCATTTTGATATTCTCTTTGATAGATTCTTCCACTTTGATAACCTATTTGATTGTTTCTTCTACTTCGATATCCTCATTGAATGATTTTTTAAATTTAATATCCTATTCGATTGCTTCGTTAACTTCTTATTTGATAGAATCTTGCACTTCGATATCTTAGTTGATTGCTTCTTCGACTACGATATCCTCTTAACAAAATTATGATTTTTCTTAAAAAGCTTTAATCGCTCGTATCTTCTAAACGGAAGCAGATAGACATAGTTAACTATTAAAAATGGTAGTACAAATTTTTGGTGGAATCGTTTTTTTTGTGTCATCATCGACCTTGATAGGTATCGTTTTTGATTTCTTCTTTCACTTCGGTATCTTCTTCGATCGTGTTTTCTACTTCAATATCCTCTTTGATTGCTTCTTCCACTTCGATATCGTCTTCGATTGCGATTTCCACTGCGATGACTTCTTTTATTACTTTTTCCATTTTGATATTTCCATTATTCATATTAAAAGTTACATTCGTCATATTAGGGCAATTACTAAAAGAAAATGTTATTGATTTCCTCGGTACATTTCTGTTTTTTTACCTTTTTGGCTAAATATATATGATCTGAGGCTTAATTAAAAATTGCTTTATGTTTTCGTCATTAAAAATATTCGATTTTTTGCTTTTGAATCCGGTCGATTGTTATTTAAAAAAAGTACTTAAATTTCCAGAATTTTTCAAGTTAATGCCGTTTTTAACATGAACTGTACATTTCAGTATGGAATAAATTGCCTATAATGTAGATGGCTTTTAAGTTTTAGCAATCTCATTTAAATACGTCAAAAATACTGTTTCGGAGAAAATGTTCACTTTTATCTTGTTTTTCCTACTCATAAAATTTTCATATACCTACTTTCATGTATTTTTCCTTTAACTTCGCTGGAAGCAGGTTTTCCATTGGCAATTTGGCCTCTGATCTTAAATCTGGTGGAATACAATCAATCTCCATTTAATTCTTTGAACCATTGGTACTCATTTTAATTATTACATTTATGTTTACTAAGTATGTAAAAAGCAAATCAAGACGAATTTTCAGCTTTGCCGCTATTTTTTATTTATCATCTGTGCCAAAAGGCAAACGCATTTATGGCTATACCGCCACGTGAACGCAATTTGTACTAAGCAAAAAGACTTACTTTGGTATATGTACCAAGAATGAAAAGAGATCCAATCAAAGAGTATTTAATAACCCCAGCACGCCGTTTCATACAACATTGGTGGAGCGTGTTCCAAATTCAAAAAACACTCTTGCAATGGATTTGATTTTCTTTGTCCGTAAATTCGATACTTCGCGTGTTTTTTTTTCGAAAATAATCACAATATTTCCATGCATGTTTGAGAAAAAGTAATTAATATGTTTTTCCTTATCTAGAACTACATCAATGCAAAGTTTTAGCCCAATCCCTTTAGTAGTTTCCCCCAGTAGTAGTAGTAGTTTCAGTAGGAACCCCCAAAATTTATTGATTTGTTTTTCTATTTTTGTGTAAAAATCATAAAGCGGTTCACAGAATACATCTACGTACCAAGTTTCAACAGTATAGTTCTTATAGTTTCAAGAAAAAATGGCTGTGACATACGGACGGACAGAATGACAGACAGATATAACGAATCCATAAATGTTCCGTTGTTTGTCATTTGGCTACGGAACCCTAAAAACGCTCCTGCAATGCATTAAATAAATAAGTCTTTATAATTAATAAGTGTCTTTTTAATAAGTCTAAATAATTTAAATAAGTCTTGCTCTGCCATCGAAATGCAGCCATACATAACATTATGATTGCTATAAATAGATACTTTTTTTACTTCACTCGCACGAAGAGAAGGTGTTTGCTACTTGAAAAAATGAGCAGAATCGGTTCTTGCTCACTGTTGTGACTTCTTCTTTTGGACACAAAGACAGTAGTAAAAGTCACTTTTGCTCACGCGCATGCAAAAACAGAGAACTGATTTTGCTAACTTATTTTATTGGTTTATTAAAAAACGGTGATCAAAGAACAAACCCGAGATTCTAGATATACTAAAGCTTTCATTTTGCACTATTTTTTTTCAACGCGGGTAGTTGCGAAAGTAACAACTTCAACTTTTAGCTTATATATTTAATGTATAAAAAAATACTTACAAGTATCATATTGTGCTAAAACCAGTGAAATTCCACTTTACACTTGTCTCTACAGAAGAACAATTGTTTGCAGCAACCACAGATCACTGGGTATGATATAGCACATAGCTGTTATTTTTCGCCACAAACACTGCCACATAATCATTTTTCACTGCACCTTGCACCTTCCTGAACACTGCATTCTCACCATGGCCTCTGGCAAGAAGCCTGCAATCTACTCTACTGATCCACTAACAGCCATTATGGAACTTGATGCCAAATTGGAGAACTGTGTCGCATCCTTCGAGGGACGGCTAAGCAGCACTGCATCCACGTCCAACCCGTCCTTTGAGCAGCTGGCAGCAGACTTCAAACAATTTAAGGTATGCATGAAGCTTGCATTGGACCTGATAAGAGCTCAAGTAACCCATGCTACATCTGCTGTGGATGAGATTGAGAACAGGAGTCGTCGTAAGTTTCTCCTTTTCCGAGGGCTTAAAGAGACTGAGGGTGAAAGCCTAAGAGACATCCTGTCGGGTGTTATAGTCGATAAGCTCAAAATAATAGAGTTTTGTCCCGAAAACATCCGCTTCTGTTATCGCCTTGGAAAAGACACCGCAAAGGCCGGCACGAGGCCTATTCTAGTCAGATTTGAAGGCATTGATGTGCGTTCTTGTATCTGGCGAAGCAAGAAGCTGCTCAAGGGCGCCGATGTCTCCGTGGCTGAATACCTCACTGCACCGAGAAGGGCAATTTTTAATGAAGCTCGTAAAATCTACGGCGTGCATAAATGCTGGTCGCAGGACGGCAGCGTGTATCTTCTGGCTTCGGATGGGACAAAACATCGGCTAGTGTCGCAGATCCAGCTCAGGGAAATTGTGCAGAAGTTTCCACCGAAGACGGCAGGACCTGCGCCTGGGCCGTCTGCAGCCACGGCATCAACAACGAAAGGACCGGCGGCAGCGGCCCCGACAACTCGGTCCAGGGCTATTCGCCCTAAGTAATACAACCAGTGTAACGTTGGTCGAATGTTTTTACGTTAAACGCCGGTAGTCAGTTAACTTTCTATGTACTTTTTTTAGTTATTTACTTTGTTATGTACATTCTGCAAACATGATTTGCATAAAAATGCTGACATTCCGTGAATGACATTTGACGGATCTTGGCAGAGTAGTCACAAAACGTCAGTGTCACTTTCCCTTGAACGTGACATCTTTTCCAAAGTTTTCTCTCTTCTTTTCAATCTTTCATTTGTACTACCAAGGCTACGCCAATCAAACTTTTTCTGTCATATCTGTCATATCAATGTTTTATTGTCAAACCAAATTCAATATAGCCAACCAATGTCATTTCTTAGTCTCAGTAATTGACTCTTATAATGTTTTTGTATGTATGTTGTATGAAACTTTCTAGCCTTTTTTATTTTAAGTTAGTATTTAGCCTGTATTAATTGGTTGGTAAAACGTTTTAAATTTAAGCTCTAGTTTGTTTAATAGACATGGAAAGCATGTGTTTCCCATCTAACCGGCAGTGTTTTGTAGCAAGATTTAATGGTAGTTTGTTTTATTGAATTAATTGTAGTTTATCTTACTATTGTGTAGATATTTAGGTATAATTTATTTATATATTTATTTATGAATAGCTCAATTTGTTCGGACTTATTTATTTCTTTGGATTCTGAGGATTTCTCGGATGCGTTAGATGACAGTCTAGTAGCTAAACCGCTTGGGGACCTGCTTGTGGAATCTTTTCCTAACTCCAAAAAGAATTTTAACGTTTGTCATATCAATGCACAGAGCATACCGGCACACTTTACAGACTTCCTTAATACTTTCACCATCAGTCCTCTCCATGCTTGTCTTGTTTCTGAGACCTTCCTAAAACCTACTCTTCCCTCAGCTTCTTTCTCACTTCCTGGTTTTAATCTCATTAGAAATGATCGCATAGGCAAAGGAGCTGGTGGAGTTGCAATCTATCTTCGATCTGAGCTTAAACATAAAATTGTATCTGTGTCTCCGAGCATGTACTCTGGCTCAATGGAGCATATATTTATTGAGGTGACCTTAAATCCTACTGTTAGGTTTCTACTTGGTGTAGTCTATGCTCCACCGACCATAGACTATTTCAGCACCTTTGAACAACTACTTGAGACATATCTGCCTCAGTATGATAACTTTTTAATCATGGGAGACTTTAATACATGTTTACTGAAGCAAGATTGTAGAGCCAAGAAATTGTTAAATATTACTTCTTCTCTTAATATTTCACTCTTAGATTTAAAGGCAACGTATCATGTCAATGATACCCATACATGGCTTGATCACATACTGACTAGTGATGCAGATCGTATCAATGGACATGGTCAGTATCCTGCTCCTGGTTTCTCTAACCATGATCTGCTCTTTGCTTCGTTTAAAATTAGTGTCCCTAGACCCAAGACCAAGGTGATAATCCAACGTAATCTTGCTGGAGTGTGCTGGGAAAGCTTGTGTGCGGATGTTGCCAACATTGAGTGGTCCAAGTTGTATAGTCTTACCGAAATGGATGCCAAAGTGGATTGGTTAAACAGCTCGATCAACAATGTTTTCAATATCCATGCACCTCTGCACCCAGTCCGAATGAAGCGATTACCAGCACCATGGTTATCACATGAAATCCGTAAATGGATGGCCAGAAGGGACTATCTATATCGCAAGAATAGGAGAGACCCTAGTGAAGGTAACCTTCTGCGATACAAAAAAGCTCGTAATAAATGCAACCAAATGATACGCAACGCAAAACGGCGTTATATTTATAATAAAATTAGTGAAAGTACTCCAAATAACATGTGGAAGTTTCTTCACAGTCTTGGTTTTGGCCGAAATAAGACTTCTGCTAGTTTCTCGGTAGATGTACATGCACTGAATGTGCATTTTGCAACAGTGACACACCTTATCAGCAACGTCGTGAGAGAAACGACTATTGCGGAGCTGGGCAACCAGACACAGCATAGTTTCACACCGTTTTCCTTCTGTCCTATCAGCGAAGATGAAATAAAGCGGATTGCTACTAGCATAACAAGTAAAGCAGTAGGACTGGACGGCCTCGGTCGAGACTTATTACTCCCCATCCTCAATCATCTCCTCCCGCATATCTCTCACATATTAAATTTCTCTCTCTCCTCTGGTTGCTTTCCTTCTTTATGGAAAAAAGCTCAGATCATCCCAATTCCTAAAAAGTCAGCTACCACAGAATTGAAAGACTTTCGTCCTATTTCCATCCTTCCCTTTCTGTCTAAAGTTCTGGAACGTGCTGTATATTGTCAACTGTCTGTTTATCTCCAATCACACTCGCTCTTGAACCCTTTTCAGTCAGGTTTTCGCTCCGCTCATAGCACTAGCACAGCTCTACTTAAAATTACTGATGATATTAGATTTGCTATGGACAACAGGCAGCTCACCCTTCTAACTCTACTTGATTTCAGCAACGCTTTTAACTGTGTGGATCATTCCATACTTCTTGCGATTTTGCGCTCCCTAAACTTTTCCCTATCTGCTTGTGACTGGTTTCGGTCCTACCTTAGTGGACGCCAGCAGAGTGTTCAAGTTGACGATACGTACTCTGGCTGGTGCGATGTTGTTGCCGGCGTTCCGCAGGGTGGAGTCCTGTCCCCTCTTCTATTTTCGGTCTTCATAAATACTTTGGTCTCTGGTCTCCGTTCTTCTTCATTTCACCTATATGCTGATGACGTACAGCACTACCTTTCGTTCAATCCCGAGGACATTCATGATGCCATACACCTCCTAACTGAGGATTTACGTGCTGTCTCTTCTTGGTCACATAAATTTGGACTACAGATCAACACTAGTAAAACCCAAGTGATGATTACTGGCAGCCGGGGCTTTATTTCTAGGCTTGATCTAAACTCTCTCCCTTATGTTACGTATAACGATGTCCCCTTAGCTTACTGCTCTGAAGTAAAGAATCTTGGCCTAATCATCACTGAGAACTTATCATGGGGACAGCACATTACTGAAGTCAGCAGGAAGATGTATGGATCAATGCACGCTCTAAAGCGCATGCATAATTTCCTTCCTTTTGCAGCTAAAATTACTCTTGTAAATTCTATCCTACTCCCTATCCTAGATTATGCAGATGTGTGTTATCCCGACGCTACTGAGGAGCAACTTAATAAACTGGAGCGGTTGTTAAACCTCTGCATCAGATATATATACGGGTTACGAAAGTACGACCACATCTCACAGTACCGCTCACAGTTAAAGTGGCTCAAAATCCGGTTTCGTCGGGATACTCATATACTCTGTCTTCTTTATAACATCCTTCAAAATCCTCTGTCCCCTTGCTATCTTAAAGAACGTTTTTCTCCTCTTTTTCCACCTGATCGCCCTTCTCGTTCTTCTCAACATCTGTTATTCAAGACGCCTGAGCATAAAACTTCTTTCTTCACTTACTCTTTCACTGTGACTGCTATCTGCTTGTGGAACTCTCTTCCAGTGGAAATCCGCAAGGCCGCCTCTATGGGAATCTTCAAATCCAAACTCTTTAAATACTTCATCTCTCTTCAAGATACCCAACAAAATTGAGCACTTTATGTAGATATATTTGTGTATTTCGTTTATGTATGTGTATTATTATTATTTTTAATTTTTGTAAGTTTATTTCTAAGCTAAAGCTTGATTAAATTTCCTTTTTCTGGCACTACCACTTTCTCCACACTACACAAAGGTTAGCTGGAAGAAAATGCTAATTAGCATTAAGTTCGCCTATGTATCTTTTTATTAGTGCAATAAAGAATTTTCTAATCTAATCTAATCTATTTTTAACTTACGTGTATGTAGGTACTATGTACCATATGTATCAAATATTCAGTTTATACTACAAAAGTACAATAAGACCTGACTTACTTATATCGTCCATCTCCAAAACACAAATCGTTATATTTTGCTACGCATACGGCTCGCAGAGTCACGGGTGCACTTTCTATCTCACTTAAACATAATACTTCCATTTCATTTTTGCAACGTTGCCGCTCTGCCGCCGCGATACTCAAAAGAAAGTATTCGCGGCAAATGTTGATCAAGCGCAGTTTATATTGATCAACAAAAGTATTCTCAGTGTAAAAAAACGACGGTTAAATGATCAACAATTACCGTGCCAGTCGATGTGCACTCGCTGCATTTCGATGGCAGAGCAAGACTTATTTAAATTATTTAGACTTATTAAAAAGACACTTATTAATTATAAAGACTTATTTATTTAATCCATTGCAGGAGCGTTTTTAGGGTTCCGTAGCCAAATGACAAACAACGGAACATTTATGGATTCGTTATATCTGTCTGTCATTCTGTCCGTCCGTATGTCACAGCCATTTTTCTTGAAACTATAAGAACTATACTGTTGAAACTTGGTACGTAGATGTATTCTGTGAACCGCATTATGATTTTTACACAAAAATAGAAAAACAAATCAATAAATTTTGGGGGTTCCTACTGAAACTACTACTATTACTGGGGGAAACTACTAAAGGGATTGGGCTGAAGCTTTGCATTAATGTAGTTCTAGATAAGGAAAAACATATTAATTACATTTTCTCAAACATGCATGGAAATATTGTGATTATTTTCGAAAATAGAACACGCGAAGTATCGAATTTACGGACAAAGAAAATCAAATCCATTGCAAGAGTGTTTTTTGAATTTGGGACACGCTCCACCAATGTTGTATGAAACGGCGTGCTGGTGTAATTAAATACTCTTTGATTGGATCTCTTTTCATTCTTGGTACATATACCAAAGTAAGTCTTTTTGCTTAGTACAAATTGCGTTCACGTGGCGGTATAGCCATAAATGCATTTGCCTTTTGGCACAGATGATAAATAAAAAATAGCGGCAAAGCTGAAAATTCGTCTTGATTTGCTTTTTACATAGTTAGTAAATATAAATGTAATAATTAAAATGAGTACCAATGGTTCAAAGAATTAAATGGAGATTGATTGTATTCCACCAGATTTAAGATCAGAGGCCAAATTGCCAATGGAAAACCTGCTTCCAGCGAAGTTAAAGGAAAAATACATGAAAGTAGGTATATGAAAATTTTATGAGTAGGAAAAACAAGATAAAAGTGAACATTTTCTCCGAAACAGTATTTTTGACGTATTTTAATGAGATTGCTAAAATTAAAAAGCCATCTACATTAGGGGCAATTTAATCCATACGGAAATGTACAGTTAAAACCGTGTAGTGTAAAAAACGGCATTAACTCGAAAAATTATGGAATTTTAACTACTTTTTTTAAATGACAATCGACCGGATTCAAAAGCAAAAAATCAAATATTTTTATTGGCGAAAACATAAAGCAATTTTTAATTAAGCCTCAGATCATATATATTTAGCCAAAAAGGTAAAAAACATAAATGTACCGGGGAAATCAATAACATTTTTTTTGTAATTGCTCTAATATGACTAATGTAACTTTTAATATGAATTTAATGTATATTATACAACTAGAGGTCACGTGGTGCGTGAGTTGCTTGCAGCTCGCGTGTTTTTCTGTTTGTAGAAGAAGAAATCAAAGAGGATATCAATGTGAAAGAAGCAACCAAACAGGATATCGAAAGAAAAATACAATTAAAGAGGATATCAAAGTGAAATAATCTATCAAAGAGGATATCAAAGTGGAAGAATCTATCAAAGAGGATATGAAAATGGAAAAAGCAAACAAAGAGGATATCGAAGTAGGGAAAGCAATCAAGGAGGATATCGAAGCAGACGAAGCAATTTACAAAAAGGATATCAAAATGGAAAAAGCATTCAAAGAGGATATTCAAGTGGTAAAAACAGTCAAAAAGGATATCAAAGGAAAAGCTGCAATCAAAAAGGATATCCATGTAGAAAACGCGATCAAACAGGATACCCAAGTGGGTGCAGCAATCAAAGACGTTATCAAATGGTAGTAGAAATTAAAGAGGGTATCGAAATGGAAAAAGTAATAAAAGAAGACACCGCAGTGGAAATCGCAATCAAATACGATATCTAAGTGGAAGAAGCAATCAAAGAGGATATCGAAGTAGAAAACACGATCGAAGAAGATACGGAAGTGAAAGGAAAAATCAAAAAGGATACCTGTCAAGGTCGATGATGACAATAAAAATCAATTCCACCTAAAATTTGTATTACCATTTTTATTAGTTTACTATGTTTACTTACTGCTTCCGTTTAGAAGATACGAGCGATTAAAGCTTTTTAAGAAAAATCATAATTTTTTTAAGAGGATATCGTAGTCGAAGAAGCAATCAACTAAGATATCGAAGTGCAAGAATCTATCAAATAAGAAGTTAACGAAGCAATCGAATAGGATATTTAATTTAAAAAAATCAATCAATGAGGATATCGAAGTGGAAGAAGCAATCAAATAGGTTATCAAAGTGGAAGAATCTATCAAAGAGAATATCAAAATGGAAACAGAAAACAAAGAGGTTATCGAAGTAGGAGCAGCAATCAAGGAGGATATCAAAGTGGAAGAAGCAATCATCAAAAAGGATATCAAAATGAAAAATGCATTCAAAGAGGATATCCAAGTGGAACAAGCAGTCAAAAAATATATCAAAGGGAAAGATGCCATCAAAAAGGATATCTAAGAAGAAAACGCGATCAAAGAGGATACCCAAGTGGATGAAGCAATCAAAGAGGTTATCTAAATTGAAGAAGCAATCAAAAGGGATATCCAAGTCGAAGCAGAAATTAAAAAGGGTATCGAAGTGGAAGAAGTAATCAAAGAGGCCATCGAAGTGGAAGACGCAATCAAAGTCGACATCGAAGTGGAATAAGCACCCAAAGAAGATATCGAAGAAGAAAATATGATCAAAGAAGATACCGAAGTAAAAATGAAATCAAAAAGGATACCTATCAAGGTAGATGATGATAATAAAAAACCGATACTACCAAAAATTTGTGCTACTATTTTTAAAAGTTTTCTATGTCTATCTGCTTCCGTTTAGAAGATACGAGCATTTAAAGTTTTTTAATAAAAATCATAACTTTGTTAAGAGGATACCGTAGTCGAAGAAGCAGTCAACGAAGTTATCGAAGTGGAAGAATCTATCAAATAAGATATCAAAGTTAACGAAGCAATCGAATGGGATATTAAATTTAAAAAAGCATTCAAAAAGGATATCTAAGTGGAAGAAGCAATCAAAGAGGTTATCGAAGTGGAAGAATCTATCAAAAAGGATATCCAAGTGGAAAAAGCAGTTAAAAAGGATATCAAAAGGAAAGATGCAATCAAAAAGGATATCCAAGTAGAAAAAGCGATCAAAGAGGATACCCAAGTGGATAAAGCAATCAAAGAGGTCATATAAATGGAAGAAGCAATCAAAGGGGATATCCAAGTGGAAGCAGAAATTAAAGAGGGTATCGAAATGAAACTTACTAAGACAGTTGCCTCATGCCCTTCCCAAAAATTAAAAAAAAATTGGACGTTTCAAAATGATGATGATGGCTGTCACATAAACATGAAAATTTACTAAGAAAGTTGCCTTATGCCTTTCCAAAAACTAAAAAAAATTGGACTTTTCAAAATAATGATGATAGATGTCGTATAAACATGAAAATTTATTAAGAAAGTTGCCTTATGCCCCTCCTAAAATTAAAAAAAAATTGCACGTTTCAAAATGATGATGATGGATGTCGCATAAACATGAAAATTTACTAAGGAGGTTGCCTTATGCCCCTCCAAAAACTAATAAAAAAAGGGACGTCTTAAAATGATGATGATGGATGTCGCATAAATATGAAAATTTACTAAGCAAGTTGCCTAATGCCCCTCCAAAAAAAAAAAAAAAATGTGACGTCTCAAAATGATGATGATGGATGTCGCATAAACATGAAAATTTACTAAGGAAGTTGCCTTATGCCCCTCCAAAAACTAAAAATTAAAAAAAAATTGGACGTCCAAAATGATGATGATGATGGATGTCGCATAAACTTGAAAATTTAGTTATCTCATGCCACTCCACAAATAAATAAAATTACAGTAATATACATTTTTTAGTGCCCACAAGCCGTTTGGCTCCCTACAAAAACAGTATAAAAGTTACGGCAAACGAAATATACGTTGTACGGTATTCATACAAAATTATTTTGTATGGGACAATTTTTTTTTGTATGAAAGACCATTTTTTTATGGATCCGGATATAAAAAAAATCTCCTGACCAACATTAGTTATGACGCTACGACGCTCTAAGATGCTCTAAGACTTTTACTTTCCGAGATACGAGGTGGATGCGAGCGAATGGGGGACAAAAGGGGGGCTTTAGTATTTATTCACAACTCACCGAAACTCTCTTTATACGAAACGAACCCACTAAATATTTCAACCCCACGAGGGGGCATCTGGGAGAACAATGATGTCAATTAGTCAGTAAGTGGTAATTCAGCTGTTGTGTTTATTATAATAAAATGTATGTTTTATTTCCCTGCATTCTTTTGAAAAAAGCACTAAACGAGTATATGCCTCGGCGGAAATGGCAATTGCCTATATCCCGGCTGTTGCAATAATGTACTATTTTTGGTAAGATTAAGGTACCAACATCAACAATATGCTTTATTTACACCAGACAAATAAAAACACAAAATACATTGCAAGAGATCAAATACAGAGGCATAAAATAAGGCGGTCTTATCGCTATGAAGAGACCTAAACCATATAGGTAACTATAGTATACATATATATAATATAGTACATACATAGGTAAATAGGTCATTTAATCACAGCTGTTTACTAGCATCTGTGATCGGAGTTGGAGTTCTGGCATCGCTGCATAGCAAGATGTCGCGCGATTCGAAGTGGCAACAGCGCCCAATAGAATAAAACCAATCGTAGCGAAGGTAACCTCTGATTGGCCCATTTGAATCTGATCAACAATTGATGGTGTGGATTTGTATAAAAAAGCAATAAATAGTTCTGATTTTTGCCACCAGAGGGATGGCAATTGTTGATCTGACAGGAGCCACATTTGTATGCCAAATCCTACATTAGATCAACAAAAACTACCCTGATCAACAATTGCCAACGGATCAACAATTAACTGATGCCACGACCCGTGTGCTCAACATTTTCCGAGGGGAGATATCTATATATATAAAAAAAAAACTTTTATTCTTACGAGTATATTGCATTGTTCTGTAAAGTGTAATGTGTTCTGTTAGGCTCGTCACCCGCCTTGGCATTGCTGTGAGTGTGCCAGCATTTTATAAAAAATATAAATAACAAAATGACCGACCGTCAAACTACTCCACGGTGTTCATTTACCAGCGAATATTGGATCATTTCTCTTTTTTACGTGCCGTCGGTCGTCGGTCGGTATGTATGACTATTTCACTGTAATGACTCGATATTGTCAAGTTTCCATGCGTGGCAATAACATTTTGTCGCGATTGTTCGCTCTAGCGTGCCTCGAAATAGCGTGTGTGGAATTTTCGTATTCCACACCGTTTTTAGTGATATTAATGTTTATAATCACTAGTGTGCCCATGAAAACAAAAAAATAAAATAATCTTTTATATATTCTTCATTGTACATAAATAGATTTACAGATAAAAATAGCTTACAAAATGGACATGTACAAAGGCGAGCTTAACCCTAATTAGAGTTTTATTCCAGCAAACCTTTGAAGATAGAAATATTTGATTATAGTGGTGGGTACGTGCACAGAGAATGACATTGGAGTAGAATACTAATATATAGTATATACTATAGTAAATACAACACTTAACCATATTAAAAAAATAATAATAATCCCTTTATACTATATTACTCGTGCGCGATAACTTGGGACCTGCTAGGAATGCGACTCCCCGACCGCTTCCCCTGCACTTCCCCGATGGCGCCCGTATTGTACCGTTCGCATCACTATTTTTTACTAGGGTTTTTAGTCTCGTACTGGCCTACGTCACGTAACGACGCGCTCTGGAATTCTTTTAGTTTTCGTTTGTGTTATTGTTTTCTTGTTGTAGTTTTTGTTGTTATAGTAAATGTTGTAAATTTATCGGATACCTCTTCGTCAAGTGATTATAGTGAAACTGAGGACGAAGAACAACCTCTAGAAGGCATAAATCCACTATGTAGTGACGAAGATGAGATAATGTAAATAATAGATAAAATAAATGTATAAACTTAAACATTGTATTTTTATTTTATTCAAATAGTGTAAAAAAGATTAGATAAAAAGCAGCGTCGTCCCTGAGTAACATAATAAATTAGGTTAAAAAAAAACAAAGACGAAGCCGCGGGCGGCTGCTTGTTATGTTCGCTTTTTTGCGGGCGGTACAAACATGCCAATATGACGTCACCGCGCTCAGGTCCCAACTTATCGCGCACGGGTAATACCTACATTAGAGATAATTATACAAAATATAATTAATATACCTACTTATACATAATAAATAACCTAAAAGTTTACAAGGACAGGTAATGCTCTTTCACTCTAAGCTTAAAAGTGCTTAGTGATGGACTTGCGCGGATAGAGTGTGGTAGAGAATTCCACAGGTTGACTCCATGAATCTTTGACCATGAAAATAGTGCCATGAAATGAATAACCAACATAATTGACCCTCAGTTTAATTCAAATTACCGGTAACGGTAGTTCATGTACTTGGTTAATTTTTATGAAGTAGAATATTGCAGTTAATCTGGATTTAAGACTTTTCCTTATATTTGTATCACTAAAGCTACATGCGTGCCAAATTTCAGCACTGTGGGGGTCACTGGTGTTCCTGTGAATTTCGTTAAAGTTCAGTGGTTAATATGGCTAATAATTAAAACACTTTAAAGATTAAACTAGAAACAAAAATGGGGTCGAAATGTACTAATCAATAGCTTCCATTAAATAAAATAATAAAAAATACATAATAATAATACCTTCCATAACGTCCCGTTTGACCTAATACTCTCATTTAGATTTTTTTTATCCCTCTTAAACTCCAATATCTCAACAACCCCCCACAATGTTAGCTCATTTAGTCACACCAGGATTGTGCCAACACTACCTACATATATACCAAATTTCACGATGATCGGATCTATGCTTCGAAAGTTATCCTCGGACAAACACACATACATACAACACCGATTTGCCTGAGTTGATTTGGAAATCTCGCTTCGCTCGATCAATAACCATAATGCATAATGGTTCTACAATTTTTGACGTGACAAAGTCTTATAATTCGATAGAGCCGGCTGCACGCACGAAAAAACATGACTCATGCGGCGTTACCTCGCTCTGAGGCGTTCCATGTAAGGCTTGAAGTGCAAGCGAGAGCGCGGAACGAGCGACAAAGAAGCACAATCGGCCTTTGCGTTCGGCAGCGTTCGACATCCGTCTCTCTCCTACTTGAGTGAGCGATGCGTCTACGTGGACAGCTGCTATACTATAGTACATTTACATGTTTTGATCGAGTATCAAGTGCAGTGAAAAGTGAATGTGGTGTCAATTGTTTATAGCAACGATAATTACAGCGATAAAGGTAATGATTCTTTCGATATTAATTATATATTCAGTGATATATTGTTGTCACGTTCAACTATCGTCAGTAAACCGACTTTACAGACGACCAACTTTTTTAGTGATATATTGTTGTCACGTTCAACTATCGTCAGTAAACCGACTTTACAGACAACCAACTTTTTTTTTTGTTAATAGTCATAAATGTTGATCATCAAAAATAAACATATTTTATTGTGCTTATTGCCAGAGGCTATAAAATGTTTGATAGTTATTTATTTAGTTTGTTTCGAGTAGTTTGGATGTTCGTCGCGGTGTAATGTAATATTATTAATTTTAGTTTCAGACTAGTATCTAACAAGTAATAAAATGAGCTCTCTCATTAAACGTTGGTTTAATTATATGAAACCGTACATATCTAGACTGTTTATTAGCATTCTGTGCTTTAATATCACAGAATTGATAAAACACCAGAACAGGCATTCAGCTGTGATTGCAAGCCGTGCGCTGTGTCCATAAAACGAAACCCGCGTCCCGCGCTACCTCACCCCACCCGCGTAATGTTGCTAGCTTAGTCATTATATATCCATTTTGGGGTAAATGTTTTTGGTATGATACAACTAATGTAACTATGGCACTATTTTTTAATTCAAATTTCAAGGCCGGTTTGCAAAACGATCCCTTAACGTATTTAGCGACTAAACATGTTTAAATTTGACATATTTCTATTATATAAACTATGTCACTATTTTATTAATTAAAAATCAAGGCCGGTTTGCAAAACTATCCCTAAACGTATTTAACGACTAAACATCTTTAAATTTGACATATTTGTATTATTTGAACTATGTCACTATTATCCTAATCAAAAATCAAGGCCGGTTTGTAAAACGATCCCTTAACGTGTTTAGCGACTAAACATGTTTAAATTTGACATATTTGTACTATTTGAACTATGTCACTATTTAATTAATCAAAAATCAAGGCCGGTTTGCAAAACGATCCCTAAACATATTTAGCGACTAAGCATGTTTTATTTGATTTGTATGATTTGAGAACTCCTTGAATCATATTTAGCCACTAATACGTTTAGACATCGTTGCACAAATCGCCCTAACTTTTTTTTGGGAGATTTGCGTGATCTCAGTTCGGGGCGAACCACTACTATAATTTAAAACTACAACTAATAAAAGTTTTTAATCTCAGAATTCTAGAATAGGGAAAATAATAACACTCCATATTTGGCAACACCAGCAGAATGGAGGGTCATTATTTATGACAATTACAAACCGAACAATTTATTTAATAAACAAATAACACAACATCTAAATGAGCTACTTACGTATGAAATGTGATCCCATCTTGTTTTTTTGAGCCCAGCTTAATTTTTACACGTTGGGACGACACAAGAAGGCATAATCCAAATAAACTGAACACTGTAAAACCCGTCATGCGTGACGACGGTCACAGACTGACTAATGGCGGAGTACTCTACTTGTATAGTGTGACCATTAGTGCTGTGCACTCCCTGAGGTATGCGCGCGGCGAGACGGGGGGGAGAATCGACTGCTGCGCTCTGTCAGTTCGCCGTCAACGCTCGTGGCGGCAGGTAGTGTTATTTGTATCGGACTGTCTATGTCAGACACACATGAGATAAATATTCAAAGATGGGTCGTGCGATAATGTTATCGATTCATTCATAATAAATTTGCAAGACTCTGATTCAAGTTCCGGTGGCGAAGTGGAAGATAAAGATGATGACGAAATGGAAGATGAAGTTGAAACAGAATCTATGTCAGAATAACTTTCGTTAGAATATATAATTGTTTGTAAATATAAAAAATGTTCAATAAAACAAGTCCTTTGAATTATATGTTTAGTTCTTATTTATCACCTGCATATTTTTAATAAAATATCAGTATATTTAAGTTACATTTTAATCAACTAAGTAAGTATAATATATTACAGATAGATAGCCTCCGACCATCGTCCCGCCACAAGTCTTGCCTTAGAAATGCAAACTGATATCGTAAGATATGTCCGACATGTATTGATCTCATGTGAACTCATGCAGTTTTTTCTTTGCCTCCCACCTCGCCGCGCATACCTCAGGGAGTGCACAGCACTAATGGTCACACTATAGTAGATGTTGACGTTTCAGTATTAGGCGCGTTCTTTTTTTCTGGGGTTTATCTATTCTGTGTTTGAAATCAACCTTTCACAGTTATTTTATGAGCTTGCGTAAATTATTATTAAAACTTTCGCGATTACTATAACCTCGAAAATATACCTAGAACCTTTTGATTTAAATACTTTACCAACAGTCTTTAACAGCAGTGAGTCTGACCACGGCTGTTGCAACACAGTGAAAACGCCGGTATAACAATTACAAAGAGAAATATGAGATATACACCCATTTTAATTAGTTATCTTGGAAAAAGTGTCTCTAGAAAAATCTGGTAAATACAATGAACCAGTTTTTTCAGTCAGACCTGTAAGAATAAGCATATGGCACTAATCGTAATATAGAAATGATTAATATATATCTCTAACAGTAAAAATAATAGTATTCTCTTTATAGCTCACCAAATAAAAAAATAACTAAGAAAATATACAATAAATAAAACTACAATGACCGGTATTATCACTAAAAGCGATCTCTTCCAGATAACCTTTGTATGGACAGGATAAATGATAGGCAAAAGGCGGCGAAAAGAAGAGTGCACTCAAATTGGTTCAGTTATCTCATTCAAAAACAAATTCAATTACCGGCTACGGACTACTAGAGTAGATAAACAGGTTCTTTCTAGGCCAGCGTGCTCCATCTTCGACGACCTCTGTGGCGCAGTGGGTGAACTGCCGGGTGATTCCCGCCGCGGAATAAATGTTTGCATGATCTACAGATATTTGTTCCAGGTTGTTTCTCTATATATTATAAGAATGTACATATTTACAAAAAAAAGTATATAAGTATTCTATCAGTTATCTGGTTCCCATAGTACAAGCTTTGCTTAGTTTGGGGCTAGATAGCGGCGTATGAAATGTCCAGCATTATTTATTATATAATTATTTTTATCATCGGCTGCACCATTATTTACCACCAGGCGAGGTAGTGGTCAAGTAGTTCGACGGTCGAACTAAGGAGAAAAAAAACCTCACTAGTTCGACGATCGAACTAATGAATCTAACTACTGAGAACAAACGAAGCGTTTGAGAAGCTAACAACAGTTTATCTTGAAGCCAAAAAACTGTCCTTCTCTGTTCAACGGCAAGTAGGCCTAGAAAACGTATATTAACACTAACCCATTCTTGCACAATTAGTATGGCACTGTTATTAAAGAATAGTATTTTTCAAACTTTCGCGATCACGGTACATAATTAATAATCATCATCATCTCTCTCAGCCTGTCTGCACGTACTGTTGGGTATAGGCCTCCTCTTTATTAATAAAAATAATATATACATTTTTTTTGTTATTATTTATTTAGATAAGATGACAATGCCCTTTTACAGCAGCTACGATTTGTCATTTTTTATTGCATATCTTGACATTCCTTATATTTTATTTAATGACTAATGCAATTCAATGTTTTTAATAAAATTAATGTTACTTACTGACATAAGCAGCAGTTTAGAACTCAAAATAGGTACTATTATAATCAATTCTTTGACAATGCCTCTCTACAGCAGCTATAATCTTATCTACCTACATAGTTAATAGTCAGTATTTTTAAGTTTAAATGTAAATAGGTATATATGAAATGCTTGTCTGTTTCTGGCACCTCTACTTAGATAAAGACATGTAATTGAGTAAGTACTACTATTGACGTAACCAAGTGTTCCATTGTATCCCTACGGTTTGAATAAATGAGTATGAGTATAAATAAATATTGCTGGACATTTCACACAGCGCTATCTAGCCCCAAATTAAGCAGAGCTTGTACTATAGGAACCAGATAACTGATAATATGTAACATATTTATTATATGTAGAGAAACAACCAGACCCGGAACAAATATCTGTAGATCATGCAAACAATTGTTCCGCGGCGGGAATCGAACCCGCTACTTCCTACGTCTCAGTCGGCTATTTGCCCACTGCACCACGGAGGTCGTCAATTATTGATTAAAACGGGTATTTATCGCGTATGCACCTTTTTTATTGAAATAAAACTTCTTTACGCACGCTTGACTTGGGGAGTAAGCTGGTGAAATCGTTATGATAAGTGCGAACGGAAGTTGAGAGGGAGATAAAGTTAGTGAACATAGAAAAAAAGTTACGTTTCGTTTATATTTTTAAACGGTAATGTGTGAGTGCGAGTTGCGTCTGTCCAGAATGAACATAGACCGATCGGCCTACAGACGTGTGAACAATTTTGTAATTGAACAATTTTACTAACTAATATTTTGAAAAATAAGTTTTATTTCAGCCGTGTGGTCTAAAGCAAACTGGTTTATTTGTTAACCCGACGTTTCGGCTGTGTTGCAACAGTCGTGGTTACGGGTTAACTCTACATTTCTATGTACGCGATAAATACCCGTTTTAATCAATAATTATATTAAAGAGTAGGCCGACTTCAATACACCACAAATTGAAAGCCACATGCATTGTGTCCCAATAATTTCCGCAGCTCGTTCAAAACAATGTAGCCGTGGAATTAATGCCACTCTCGTGTTTACAGCGTAATGAGAACAGCTTCATCATTTGCTGGTGCATTAATATTGTCACCCTCGACAAAAAGTTCGTACAAATGTTTACACGGAGCAAAGCCATTGTAAGATTTGCCTCCTCGCTTCAACTATATATATGTTGTATATTATATTGATTATATATATTGCTAGACATTTCACACAGCGCTATCTAGCCCCAAACTAAGCAGAGCTTGTACTATGAGAACTAGAAAGCTGATAGAATACTTATATACTCTGTTTTTTTCTGTAAATATATACATATTTACTATATGGTAGTAAAAGTAAGGATGCATATAGCGTCTAAGCGAAGGGTTACTGGCCTAATATTTTCCATTCAATCTTACAATAATTAATGTAGGAGTTCATTCCATCCAAAGGGTGTCTGGTAGAGATAGTTATCAAGCGATAAGACTGCCAACTGTGTCACATAAATTTACTGTATTCTTTATAATTGTATTGTTTTACGGTGTGCTATAAATAATTATTCATCTAATTAATAATATTAAACGGGTATTTAAGCGTATTTACCTGTTTAGTTTTTTTTTCTTAATTTTTTTTCTGGTTAAAATATTTACGCGATGGGTTTTCGGTAATTGTCTAGTTATACCTTCAATTACTACTTGTTAATTCAGCGCATTAAACTGACAGTTCCCGAGAGCCCTAGGTATCTGTGGCGGCGGCAGCTGCAGTTGTTTCTGCCAAGGCGAGGCTGAAAACCAGCGTAGCTGAGCCCTCGACCTATTTACCACCACCTTCTACCTTGGTGCTACCTACAATAATGTACTAATGTTACTTAGAATTAAGCCTACTGTTATACCTACCTAGCTTTATTTAGTACTCATTGTACCTACCTACTTCTGTTAGCTTAATAGGTTTGTGTGTAAATAAAAGCCTTTTATTTATTTATTTATCATTATTATCCCGACGTTTTGACTGTGTTGTAACAGCCGTAGTCGCGGGCAGATTTGAATTATCTATCTATCTATGAGCACGAATCGTGAAGGTTATCATCTAACTTCTTTTCACTTTTGAACTTTGCAAGCAAACTTTGCTAGCTATAGAATATAGAACTGATGCATTGAGCCAGTTATGCTCTTCAGGGCTGCGCTCGTATCGCGCAATACGAATATTTCCCATTGAGCTGATTCAATGAAGTGTGAACTGGATAACAGGGATGCCGTCGGTATAACAATGGCCGTTGAGCACCTTAAGGTTGGTGCATAAAGACTTGCTCTACATAAAACGGTGTCAAGTATCGAATTTAGCTTAACGGCTGCATTTTATGCGTGTGTTTATGGAGCTAGGTCTCGTGTATGATAGAGTGCTTCAGTGCTTTTGAAGAATATATCGAGAAGTGAAGTGTGAAACACAGTTTACGAACGCGTTCACAATGAAATATTTCTGTTAGTGTCGCATGCGCGGCTGGTTTGTGTAACAGTTTGAGTTTGTGTGTTTTTGATGGGGTGTATTGACTCGGGGTATGACAGGGTGTAAATGTGTGTGTGTGTGAGAGAGAAAGAGAGAAATGTGACCGCGACAGTGTGACCATTTACATTATTTAAAGTTGTTCTTAACACTCGTACCTAAACATTACTGCTACAAACTATTATTTATCTCAATAAACAGCTATAAATGGGATATAAAGTTTTAGGTATTACTTATCTGATAGGAACTTCCAAAGAAAACATAAACAAAGTTTCAGTGAAAGTTCTTACCAATACAAACCTGTTAATATAGAACTATTCCCTCAAAGCCGGCAATGACTCTTCCGGTTTGTCCAAACTTTTATTAATAAAAGGTAAATAACGAAAATGAATGAAAATGAATTATATTGATGATATTTTTACATTATCAGTTGTAACTTCGTTTGTTTTATGCAAAACGTAATAAGTTTTTTGTTGAAAAATTACTTTTTCAAAACAAGCTTTCATAAAATTCATAATCGGAACCGCAAGCACATTCAAATGAGTCCAAACACTAGGAGCCTACCATAATCCATTCAGAAGTTCCGTTGTCTAGTATCCACCTCCATCATGAGACCATCTCCATGGTACCATATTGTTGCATATGCCACCGAAGTTACATACGTAATGCAAATTTCAGCTCAATTGGTTAAGGGGAACGGGTTTAAAATTCAGTTATCTTTAACCAATTGAGTTGAAATTGGGTATACACGCTTATTTTGGAGAACAATGCATATGTATAGTAAGCATGATCTGATTCTACTCTCCGGATTGGCTCCAGACAAAAGAATTCATCAACCGTCAATAGCACAGATACGAAATATGGTATTAACATTTAATTATGATAGCCCGTTCTAAGTTCCACTATGTCATGGCTGCTGCACTCAGAGATGGGTTCCAAAGAAGGAACTCCTCAACAGCACAGACACGAAATTTTGTGTACGCATTTAACTTTAATATACTGTTCTAAGATCCACTATGACATGACTGCTGCACTCAGGGTCGGCTTCGAAGAAGGAACTCCTCAAGGGTCAACAGCACAGACACGAAATTTTGTGTACGCATTTAACTTTAATATACTGTTCTAAGATCCACCATGACATGTCTGCTGCAGTCAGGGTTGGCTTCCAAGAAGGAACTCCTCAATGGACAACAGCACACACACGAAACATTGTATACGCATTTGAATACATATTTAACTTTGGTGACAATGCAATAATATAGTATCATATAAGTGATCTCATGATGGAGGCGGATGCTAGACAATGGAACTACTGAATAGATTGTAGTGGACTACTAGTGTTTGGGCTCCTTTGAATCTGTTTGCGGTTCTTAATAAGAATTTTATAAAATCTTGTTTTGATAAAGTAATTTTTCAACAAAAAAATTCTTGATTTTCTTCTTTTAAAACTCAATCTAAAGTGAGTATCTAAGTAAATACCTATAGAACTATTACCAAAGGGCAACTGAGTAAAGTTTTGTTTGAGTTTTACCGATAACATTCCCTACCCTTTCAGATTGACCTACTTTTAATTTCTATTGATTTGGGTTGTAGATATCGAAATTTGCGCTTGAAACTTTTTGCATATCTATTAGTTATGGAATCTATTACTTTACACAGAATGCTTTCGAATGTTACTCAAAGTTCGATTATTTTATTCAAGAAGCCTTTGTTCAGCAATTTTTGGGTAAAATTGAGTTAATTAGTGTTTTAGATGTACAGCCCGAAGTCAAACATTTTGTACGCTTATATAAGTCCTTAACAAAGGCACAAAGCTTAACAAATAGCCTATGAATAGTCCAGATCACACCCTTTGACTTAGTTTTTTTATTGTTGACTTTCACTTGCTGGACCACTGCCTCACTTGATGCCAATTGATGGTGTGATCGAAGTTGGCTTGCCTAGACAGAACCTGTTTACTCTTGTCTTGAAAACTTGTGTCATCAGGAACTAAGATTATGAAGCTATTTATTATGTAATATCTGAACAGTACTGTCTACTTATTATTTGTTCATCCAGTCTGAAAAGTGAAGCATTCCACGAAGAGTAACAATTTATATATTGACTTTTACTTCTTCATCTGACCATATAAATACCCAAAAGTACATTAACAACAACCATACTAATATAATACGACGACCTCCGTGGCGCAGTGGGCGTATAGGCGGCTGTGATGCAGGAGGTAGCGGGTACGATTCTCGCCCCGGAACAAATGTTTGCATGATCTTCGAATATTTTTTTCGGGTCTGGATGTTTTTCTATATTGTATTACAAGTATGTATTTACGAAAAAAAGGTATATAAATATTCTATCATTTATCTGGTACCCATCGTACAAGCTCTGCTTAGTTTAGGGCTAGATAGCGCTGTGTTAAATGTCCACCAATATTTATTTATTTATTTGTAATAGCTTCCAAAGTAACTGTTTCTGTCTCTTTATTTTATACGTTTTCATGACTAAACGGCTGAACTGATTTCGATAAAGTTTGTTATATATATTATGAACGAGATTGAGACATAGGCTTGTTTGTTGTTTTTATTGACAGACCATTCGTGCGAAGTCACTGGCAAAAGCTTGTTAGGTATATTGTTAAGTCAAGTGAGTACGCATCTGCATAACGAACCGCACGACAAATAGCAACTGGTTAGGCTAACCGTTACATTATTAACAATTAACCAAGTGTTAATTGCTTGGTAAGTAAATACTCGTAGCTTATACACGGTGTAACTAGAAGGGTGGATCATCGGTGGCAAAGCGATGGGGGACCTCGATGTCTATCGATTTAACCCTGCATGTTCCACGATATACAGTCGTTTAAAAGTTTTTCAGACTTTAATTTTTTTAATTTTATATATTTATTTAATTAGAACGGATTAACCAATTACACTAATTAATACAAAAGAATTCAAAACATTAATTACATAAACCATTGTCAAATTAGAATTTAAATTACAATAATAATCTGCACAGCATTCAAATTATTAACAATAAAATTTAAATCAAAATAATACACATTAATATAAATAAATTCATTAAATCACGCACATAAATAATAAATAGAATTGGTAAATTAAAGACCTTTCATACATCAATCTCACAATACCTTAGAAATACCAGCATCAATTCCTTCCATTCGTCAGCAAACACATCGCATTCAGGGTTGACATCTAGGAGTTTGTTGAGAGCGGTGAGTGTGCAAGGCAGCGGAGAGTTAGCACGGTTATAAAATCGGTTACAAATAATTATAAAATCTTAGTTAAAATCCGATTTCAGACTGGATGCTCCAAGTTTGCCTAAACTATTGGGTACCGTATTGGGACCGTAATTTTTTTATTTTAGTAGGTAGCTCAATAGTATACCATTAGTCTTACAATACCGTTTTGAGACGTTGTTAGAAAAAAATCTAAGTAAATAAATAATGTTTACAAAAAAAACTGTCAACTTAATTTGAGGTTTTCAGATTCAAAGTGTGCATGCACTAACTCACTCTCATGAACGAAGCCTACAAAATGAGTGGTGTCCTGTAGATGCTCTGTAATTTGTCCACTCTGTTATCTTTATATTATATGAGTTTATTTACGTTTATTGTAACTACATATTTATTAGTTTATCTATTATTTTTCAACTAGTGTTTATTGAGATGTAATATTTGAAAGTACGTTTATTGAAAATACTCTATATATATTTGATGTTCCGTTCGTATTCTCAATATATCTTAGTCTTATTTTTTATTTTATTTTATTCCTGCTACATTATTTCATGCACTACCTACAAAAATATTTTTTCAACACTACGCAAAAGTTAACTGGAAGAGAATGCTTGCTAGCATTAAGTTCGCTTGTGTACAGATTTATGTATTTTGTGCAATAAAGAATTTTCAATCAATCAATCAATTTTTCGTCTAACTTTAAAACCAGAAAATAAAATTACTTGATCTTTTTTTCTAAAACTTTTGTTAAAAACTACGTCCATTCATGGAGAAGAGAACCCTAAAAATTTCAATTGGCTATAGTGTGACCATTAGTGCTGTGCACTCCCTGAGGTATGCGCGCGGCGAGACGGGGGGGAGAATCGACTGCTGCGCTCTGTCAGTTCGCCGTCAACGCTCGTGGCGGCAGGTAGTGTTATTTGTATCGGACTGTCTATGTCAGACACACATGAGATAAATATTCAAAGATGGGTCGTGCGATAATGTTATCGATTCATTCATAATAAATTTGCAAGACTCTGATTCAAGTTCCGGTGGCGAAGTGGAAGATGAAGATGATGACGAAATGGAAGATGAAGTTGAAACAGAATCTATGTCAGAATAACTTTCGTTAGAATATATAATTGTTTGTAAATATAAAAAATGTTCAATAAAACAAGTCCTTTGAATTATAAGTTTAGTTCTTATTTATCACCTGTATATTTTTAATAAAATATCAGTATATTTAAGTTACATTTTAATCAACTAAGTAAGTATAATATATTACAGATACATAGATAGCCTCCGACCATCGTCCCGCCACAAGTCTTGCCTTAGAAGTGCAAACTGATATCGTAAGATATGTCCGACATGTATTGATCTCATGTGAACTCATGCAGTTTATTCTTTGCCTCCCACCTCGCCGCGCATACCTCAGGGAGTGCACAGCACTAATGGTCACACTATAGTACGAGAGCATCATGTTCAAATATTTTTTTTAAACAATTAAAGCGCCAATTATTCCTGATTACCTACAGCTAATAACTATATACGTCTAATATTAGAACCTACTTATTGTTATCACCTAACAGCAAGTAGGTACTAACATTAGGATATGACGAAAGGTGTACTATTGAGCTACTAGAAGAAAAAAATAGTTTGGACAAACTTGGAACATCCAGCCTGAAATCGAATTTTGTAAATTTTTTATAAAGGTCTGAATAACTTCTGAATAACTAAATATCGCGGAACATACAAGGGGTTAAATCGTAAGGCATCAAGGTCCCCCATCGCCCTGCCACCGATGATCCACCCTTCAAGTTACACTGTATATATTTTTGTTACGAGACGACTCAATTTTTATGTAAACTTAAGGCAGCTAAGGTATCTACCTATGTAAATATAACTTAGGTATACAAAACAAACCGACGTCAAAGTTACCCTGAATATTACCCTAATTACGATTCATAAGCTCTTTAAGGTTTATTGCGTTTTAATGAGTTCTGAAGAGTATTTTTAAAGTCCATAGTCAGATCAGTCGACTTGAACATATATTTTCCTGTAATTTCCAAAACAATAATCATTTAACGATGCAAAATTACAGCCGAATCAGGAACCAAGTGCAGGATAGTCGTGGATGTTTTTAACTTAGGATTTCTATACTTTAACTTTAGCTATGAATATAAATAAATAATAAATATTGCTGGACATTTCACACAGCGCTATCTAGCCCCAAACTAAGCAGAACTTTTACTATGGGAACCAGATAATATATAGAGAAAAAACCAGACCCGGAACAAATATCTGCAGAGCATGCAAACATTTGTTCCGCGGCGGGAATCGAACCCGCTACCTCCTGCGTCTCAGCCGGCTATTCGCCCACTGCACCACGGAGGTCGATATATTATTCTTTTTTTGCGTTCGTCATGATACAATTGATAGAAATTATCATTACGAAACCTTGTACCGAGCAATGGGCGGAGTAAGTTGAATTTAATGTATATTTAGATTTTAAAAAGAAAATAAGTGTATCTAGTCAAACAGTATTTTTCAAACTTTCACGATCACTGTACATAATTATTGATTAAATCGGGTATTTATCGCGTATGTACCTTTTTATTTGTTATCCCGACGTTTCGGCTGTGTTGCAACAGTCATGGTCTCGGGCTGCGTTCACTAGAGAGAACCTTACATAAAGTTCTCTCTAGAGAACGCCGTTATTACAAGAGAATAGTTCGTGAAGCGATTGAAATCAAGAAATTTCCAAATTTCAATCGGGAAGATGGCTATAGACTCTCAGCGTCTTGGAACCCGGTGATTGCTAGGTGTGCGCGTCGTAATCGGTCGACTCAGTGCGTAGATACGGTTAGTGTAGTGTGTCGTAATATGAACGAGGACATTTCTAATTCTGAAGACTAAGTGAGGGTAGTTGCTGCAGCTACCCGCACTTCCCGACGGTAGCTCCAAGTACTCCAGTCAGCCCGAGACCATGACTGTTGCAACACAGCCGAAACGTCGGGATAACAAATAAAAAAGGTACATACGCGATAAATACCCGTTTTAATCAATAATTATGTACAGTCAAACAGTTAAGCGTAGTATAATATTAAAGAAAACTTTATATATTTTCTTAAAACTTTTCTTCACCAGTGTGCACTAAACTCTTTCTAATCTCGCAATGACAGTATCTTCCCGCACACTACACAAACACACTTCAAGTAGGTGCGTTTAACATACCCATTTTATGGTTTAACTATAAGTTTACTCAGTGTACAAGTTTTTGTACAATGCGCTATCGTATTCTTCTTCTTCATCGTGTCGATATGGTTCTTACATAAAACTTGCCAACAGCGTTATCTGTGGCGGTACAAATATCCCTCATCATATAAGCCGGAGGATCTCCACTGCTGAACATAGGCCTCTCCCATATATTTCGAGAGCGACCGTTCGTGTGCGGCCTCCACCTAACGGCTCCCAGCCGCCTGTATCAGGTCGTTTTTCCATTTAGTGCTGCCTTGCTAATTGTTCTTGCAGTAATCGACATTTTTAGAATTTTCACTTTTTTGCAAAAATTACATCTCAGGAGGCTAATCAATAAAATTATTTTCATGATTTTTTTTGTTATAACATGTTTTTTTAACGAGAAACGCAGGACTGGGACAAAAATATTGCTTTTACTAACACAAATAATATGTTTGCCACGTTCATCTCCAAACCGCCATTTCGCAAGTACTGTGTTTGTACAACTCTGCCCGAGTGGAGGGCCGTCCTACGCAGCGCTTTCCAGTGGCGTGGCCTATACTCTAAAACCTTTCTGCCCCAACGGCAATCAGTTTTTCGAGCTATGTGCTCCGCCCACTGCCACTTCAGATAACTCTCCTGGCTATGTCTGTGACCTTGGTTTGTCTCGCTCCTCATTCCTGATTCGATCTCGTAGAGAAACACCTAGCATAGCCCTCTCCATAGAACGTTCAGATACCTTGACCATTCTTATGTGGCCCAAAGTGAGAGACCACGTTTCTGTGTCATACGTCAACACTGGTAACAAACTGATCGAAGGCTTCTCTTCAGACAGTGAGGTATCCATCAGTGTGCAAGAAATAGCGCACCATGGGCAGCTTAGTAAGTGTCCCATAGTCTGAGTATCTTTACCGCTTAAGCAACTGGTTGGAAACTGCAATGTTGCCACATTTATTCATATTTAGCTAAATAATACACAAGCGGACTATAACTAAACCTTGTTGTGGTTGCAACAAAAGCTGGGATTACAAGAATAATCCTTATAAGTCCTTATAATAATAAAACCTTTATTAACAATCTTAAATACACATTACATCTTTCTACTTAGTACAACAAAATTTGTTTATGTATAGATATAATATATAATAGTGACAGATTAGATCTCGGTTTTTTGATTGTCTTGCTTTTCAGCATAGACCTCCCCGAGTGTTCTCCACAAAGATCTATCTCTTTTATATGTACTTACACCAAGACAAATCATCATCATCATCATATCAGCCGTAGGACGCCCACTGCTGGACAAAGGCCTCCCTCATTGATCTCCAGGAACTGCGGTTGGAAGCGGCCTGCATCCAACGCCGACCTGCGGTTCTTACCAAGTCGTCTGCCCATCTTGTGGGTGGACGTCCTACGCTGCGCTTGCCGGTCCGTGGCCTCCACTCGAGAACCTTTCGGCCCCATCGGCCATCTGTTCTGCGCGCTATATGGCCTGCCCATTGCCACTTCAACGTGCTAATCCGTCGGGCTATGTCGGTGACTTGAGTTCTCCTACGTATCTCCTCATTTCTGATTCGATCCCGTAGAGAAACCCCGAGCATAGCCCTCTCCATAGCTCGTTGAGCGACTCTGAGCTTATTCATAAGGCCAATAGTGAAGGACCACGTCTCGGTTCCATATGTCATCACTGGTAACACACACTGATTGTAGACTTTCGTCTTAAGGCACTGAGGTATGTTGGACGAAAAGACGTTGCGAAGTTTCCCAAACGCTGCCCATCCGAGTTGGATTCGACGATTGACCTCTTTCTCGAAGTTGGACCTACCTAATTGGACTGTTTGTCCTAGGTATACATACGCGTCGACAACTTCAAGAGCCGAGTTCTCAACCATAACTGGGGCAGGGACGACATGGACATTCGACATGATTTTCGTCTTGTCCATGTTCATTTTACAGGACAAATAATAAAGAACAATTCAAAATGTATAGCTGTCTCGCTGAATAAAATCTTATATATATTTTTTATTAATATGTGCAATTCTAAATAATTAATATCACACGCAAAAAAAGTTAATATTAACTATGGTTATGTACCTACTTGTTTATAGCCAATTATATATAATTAATGATTATTAATTAGGTCAATTCCAGGCAGTGGTTTGTTACGAAGGTAATTTAAAATTGTACCGGTTCATTAGCAAAGTAAATATAATTAGTAATTGGTATACCTATACCAAAGCATGTGTAAAATAAATATAATCAGTATTATTATTTTAATTAGTTGATTTCATGAACTAATAGATACAGAGTGGTAAATTAACTCATTCGTAGAATACTGTTCCCATCTTTGGCACGGAGCTCCAAAGCACCAATTGCTTCGTTTTGTCTCCCTTCAGAGAAGAGCCATTAGGATCATCGGTAATCCCAAACTCGCCGACAGGCTGGAACCGCTGAGTCAACGCCGTGACATCGGATCGCTCAGTGTATTCTACCACCTGTATAATGGAGAATGTTCTGAGGAGCTATTTGATCTCATCCCGTCGTCTAGATTTTACTACCGCACTTCTCGACAACGTAATAAAGTTCATCCATATATCATCGACAATTGGATATCGCGCACCACACGCTTCACGCGATCTTTTCTACCCCATACTTGCAAGATGTGGAATGAGCTACCGTCTGAGGTTTTCCCATTAGGCTACGACATGGCACGCTTCAAGAGAAATGGAAAGAGGTTTCTACAGTGTAGGGAACGCATCGACAATACCCCGGGTGTTGCCGGTGTCAATAGGCGACGGTGACCGCTTACCATCAGGTAGGCCGAAAGCCTGTTACCCCACAAATAAGATTTAAAAAAAAATTCTACGGCCCATACAATTATAGGTATTATCCTTTCTTCATGGCCTCATTTATGCTTTAAAATTACTGATTTAACATAGGAATATAAAAACTAACTCCTTTAGTTAACTAATAAAATTATATGTATAAATTGTGCGGTGCAAACCAGGCAGGCAGGAAATAAACTGTGCAGTTGTCATGTTTCTGCGTGTCAGCATTTTACTTTGCAACATGGTTTTTTTAACCAATCGCAGTCGCCTACAACTTCTTGACCTTAAAAATGCGCGCTATACAAAGTGCTCATATTAACTTTTTTAATAAGTACTTCTGGAAAAATTTAGGCTTGACAAAATTAAGAAAACTGATTTAAAAAGTGTAACTCTCATAAATACTAATTTTATCAAATAACTTATAAAGGTGCTATAGCCTGCTGAGTTATTCTAATTTAAGATACTATTAAGCTAAACTGTGTTTAGTTGTAATACGCTGTTAACATTTATGTTCAATAATGACCTTTTAAAAAATAAACAGTCGCTTAAAACTAAGAAAAGACAACACGTCACGGTTAACCTTATATTTTACAAGCTTTTATTTAACTTGTAATGTATGTATGTATGTCCGGGTGGAATTTTGCAACTGAATTTTAAATCAGTTATCTTTAACCGATTGAGCTGAAATTTGGTCATCATCATCATCATCATATCAGCCGTAGGACGTCCACTGCTAAACAAAGGCCTCCCTCATTGATCTCCAGGAACTGCGGTTGGAAGCGGCCTGCATCCAACGCCGACCTGCGGTTCTTACCAAGTCGTCTGCCCATCTTGTGGGTGGACGTCCTATGCTGCGCTTGCCGGTCCGTGGCCTCCACTCGAGAACCTTTCGGCCCCATCGGCCATCTGTTCTGCGCGCTATATGGCCTGCCCATTGCCACTTCAATGTGCTAATCCGTCGGGCTATGTCGGTGACTTGAGTTCTCCTACGTATCTCCTCATTTCTGATTCGATCCCGTAGAGAAACCCCGAGCATAGCCCTCTCCATAGCTCGTTGAGCGACTCTGAGCTTATTCATAAGGCCAATAGTGAAGGACCACGTCTCGGTTCCATATGTCATCACTGGTAACACACACTGATTGTAGACTTTCGTCTTAAGGCACTGAGGTATGTTGGACGAAAAGACGTTGCGAAGTTTCCCAAACGCTGCCCATCCGAATTGGATTCGACGATTGACCTCTTTCTCGAAGTTGGACCTACCTAATTGGACTGTTTGTCTTAGGTATACATACGCGTCGACAACTTCAAGAGCCGAGTTCTCAACCATAACTGGGGCAGGGACGACATGGACATTCGACATGATTTTCGTCTTCTCCATGTTCATTTTAAGTCCTAACCGTTGGGAGTCTCGATTGAGGCCTTCGAGCATCGTGCTGAGCTCTTCTCATTCCATTCGACTTTGCCATGACCACAATATCGTCGTCAAACTGAAGGTGAGTGATGTATTCGCCGTTAATATTGATGCCCAGTCCTTTCCATTCCAGAAGCTTGAAGGCATCTTCCAATGCGGTCGTAAACAGTTTCGGAGAAATGACATCTCCCTGTATTTGGTATACACACTTAATTTAGATGAAAATGCATGCTTAGCTATGTGACATCATTCTAATTCTAATATGGCGGATCATCCCAAGATGGCGGACTAGTTATTTTTTCTGCACTACCACAGTGTGAGTATCAAATGAAAGTGCTTGCTGAGGAGAACACGAAAAGTAACACAACATCACATTAAGTCCAAAATATGGAGGATCATCCAAGATTAAATTTTTGATAGGTTTGCTTCCACGGCGTGCCGTGCGTGCGTTTGGGCTTGTTTAAATCTGCTTGCGGTTCTGATTATGAATTTTATAAGAGCTTGTTTTGAAAAGTATTTTTTCAACAAAAAACTTATCTAACTAAAAAAAAACTAATGATTATTAAAATCTTTTTTATAATGGTTACTGTGACATATTTTTTACATGTAGGACGACTTGCGCAATGATTAATTTAATATTTAGTGGCTTAATATAATTTAGAGAGTTGTCAAATCATACAAATACGTCAAATTTAAACATATTAAGTGGCTAAATACTTTAAGGGATTATTATGCAAGCCGGACTGAGAATCTGGAAATTCAAGCAACGCTGACCAAAGCTTAAAAAGTAAATTGCTTATCAAGTCTAAAGTTGCCATCTTGAATCAAAGATGTTCACATATACGTGGGTCACACTGAAAGTTATAAAAAAATAAAAAACGGAATGATGTAGAATCCTGTTAATATTTTTATTGCTTTTTGAAGTAGTCTCCGTTCCTTTCTAAGTACCGTGACATACGATGGAGCCATTGACTGAAGCAGTGGGCCCACTCTTCTTTAGGGATCTCTTCCACACCTTTTTCAAACGCTGCCAAGACATCTTCAAGGTTCATAAAACGAATTTCTCTAAGTTTATCTCTTATTTTTGGTAATAAATAAAAGTCACAAGATGCCAGGTTGAGATTGTAAGGAGGATGACTCACTGACTCCGCAACTTCAATAGACAAATCGATAGTCCGTCTGGCAGAGTGTGCTGGAGCGTTGTCGTAGTGGAGGAGGATCTTGTGCACTGCTGTCTAACATTTTCCAAGACTGGTAAACAACTGGTAAACAATGACTGACATACCAATCTGCAGTAACAGTACTTTTATCTTCTAGAACAATTGTTACGAAATGACACGTCCGCCCAAAGAATGAGGCAATCATGTTTTTCCCTTGACTTCTGCTCTTCTTTACTTTTGTCGGCAAATCTTCGAATGGAAACATCCATTGCGTAGATTGTCTTTTGGTTTCGGGTTCGTAACAAATATCTAGCTTTCATCAGCTGTGATGATACAACATTCCAGTCACCTCCGTCATTTTATTTAAGCATTGAACGGCACCAACCCAAATGACGGCGTTTTTGATCTCCGTCAAATTATGAGGTTTTTTTATACTACTTATATGGGAAACGAGCATGCAGTCCACCAGATGTTAAGTGGCTACTGCAGCCCATGCATATCCACATAGAATTCAAAACAAGCTATTATGTTGTCTTGATCTCTATGTGGATACGTTGCCTTACTATAGGACTAAGCTGTTATGCCTATGTGCCAGTAATTACAGGAACATACCGTTACCATCTAACCGGAACACAGCAGTACAAGTACTGCTATTTGGCGGCAGATAAAGGTAAGGCGGTGGTGCCCACTTCCTCTAGCTCGTTCACAAAAGCTCAACCACCAGTATTCATCTAGATGTATCCATCTAGTACATAGCTTTCTGACGCCTAAATGTTCATGTAAGACTTTTTGTACCTAACTTACACCAATGCCTAAGGCTGCCCAAATGTTGATACATCACCCTTCTATCATTAGCCGCACAGAACTCATGTTATCTTCAGTAGTCACCGTAGAAGAAACTCATTAAACAGTTGGAAATTACAGTGTCACGGGTTGGGCTTCATCATGAAATGCTAATCGAAGTCTGTCGCGTATTTTCGCCCGTCATTCCTTTACGCAAATAGCACATGTGATAGTTCACACTAAAAGTCCGGAGTTGGCCACTTACATAAACAACATTTAAAAAGTTATTGCTACATTTGAAAATGGAACTCTGTAACCATAGAAAAAAAATTGTCTTATCTTATTGTCAATTGTTTTCACATTGTGGCGTCATGTTAAATATTGCGTGATTACAATAAAATGGATTTCATCATCATCATCATCATCATATCAGCCGTAGGACGTCCACTGCTGGACAAAGGCCTCCCTCATTGATCTCCAGGAACTGCGGTTGGAAGCGGCCTGCATCCAACGCCGACCTGCGGTTCTTACCAAGTCGTCTGCCCATCTTGTGGGTGGACGTCCTACGCTGCGCTTGCCGGTCCGTGGCCTCCACTTAAGAACCTTTTGGCCCCATTGGCCATTTGTTCTGCGCGCTATATGGCCTGCCCATTGCCACTTCAACGTGCTAATCCGTCGGGCTATGTCGGTGACTTGAGTTCTCCTACGTATCTCCTCATTTCTGATTCGATCCCGTAGAGAAACCCCGAGCATAGCCCTCTCCATAGCTCGTTGAGCGACTCTGAGCTTATTCATAAGGCCAATAGTGAAGGACCACGTCTCGGTTCCATATGTCATCACTGTGATGACATAAAATGGATTTAACTCGGGAAAATTTTCGTTGCATGATTTTGTACAACTTTATGTGTAATTTGACAGCTTATCAGAGCGTGGTTTGGCTTCAATCTGCTTTTGGCAAAGAAGCATCATGTAAGAAGACTATTTATAGCTGGCTTGCAGAATTCAAACGTGGTTGTGTCAATCTCCATGATGAAATTCGTGAAGGTTGCCCGTGCACCGCTGTGTACAACAAAAACATTGATGCTGTGCGCCGTATGATATAAACAGACAGGCATGTGACCTACCATGAGATTCGGACATAGACATGAGTCAAATACAGTCAATCCTACACGAACATTAGGGTGTGAGAAAGCTGTGTTCCATGCTATGCTTGCCAGATAAAAGGAAGGGGCTTCCAATTAGTTGTGGAACATAGTAACAGGTGACGAAACATGGATTTATAGCTATCATCCCAAAACGAAGCGGCAATCGAGCGTATGGGTCTTTCTGGATGAGCCGAAACCAACAAAAGTCGCGCGCGTGAAAAGTGCCTGGAAGCGGATGATTGCTTCTTTTTTTTAATAAACCTGGACACGTGGCTACTTTTGCTTTAGAAAATCATCGTACCGTGAAAAGTGACTGGTACACGACCATTTGTTTACCGGAAATTATTGACAAACTCCGTGAAAATAACGGCAAATGCCGTATCGTCTTGCACCACGACAATGCAAGTTCCCACACGGCCAGACAGACAAATGAGTTTTTGAAGGCGAAAAACGTACAAATTAGGAGTCATCTAGCATACGGCCTGGCACCGTGTGATTTTTTTCTGTTCCCAAAAATCAAGAACCAATTACGCGATCAACGGTTTTCATCACCGGAAGAGGCTGTCGAAGAGTATGAAGAACATGTATCTGACGTAACCACAGAGGAGTGGCACAAATCTTTTCAAAATTGGTTCAATCGTATGAAAAAGTGCATTGACGCAATAGGAGAATGTTTTGAGAAATAATCAATTCATTTTTGACCAATAATAGTATTTTTTTATTAGTGACTAGCTGTTGCCCGCGACTTCGTACGCGTTACACTACTAAATGAGTACTAATTTATAACAACATATCACATTAATTTATGTGATGATGTTTGGTGAGGATGTTTGTTTATTTGTTACTCAATCACGTCGTAACGGCTAAACCGATTTCAATGAAATTTGGTATGAACGTAGATTTTAACCTAACTTAACTTAATATTATTAAACTGCTACTTTTAACCCCACAAATCAGGTAAAAAAATTGCAGCTACTTAAACGTCGTCGTGCGGAGTCCACTCCCTTTAATTTTAATATTGTCGCAATAGTGTGCTATACAAAATGCTTGCCGTAGTGACCCCAGCCCACCTTCTGTATGTTAGATATAAGCGCAATGATGAGTCATAAAAAAATCTAAGCCGTTACCAGCGTCTTCGCGCACGTTGTTCTATGGTGTAAATATACATACAGCAAATTTTAAGAGACTCTAGTTAGAACTAGAACTAGACTCTTCCTAGAAAGAGCAGGCTGAAAAACTCGGCGGTAGCTGAAAAATTTGGTATCATTCATCATTGCGACCCTATTTATTTTAAAGAGGGTGGGCTGGGAGATGCTGCGCTTGCTCCAATTTTTATGAGTCATCATTCAACCCTATTGTTAGATAGGTTATTGTTATTGTTTGAGTTGGTAAGGGGAAGCTGCAGTTATTATAATGTTTTATGGCTCATTATTGGGACCCTGGAGTGTGTGGACGCTGTGTTAGCTGAAAACGTATATCACTATCATTACAACACCATAAAGGCAATGGGCTGCGGGACGCTGCGGTAGCCGAGTGTTTGGTAGCGTTACCTAACTTGTACTGGGTTGAGTGGGGTACGATGCGTTTTCTCATCTAAATGCGGGTAGCTACGCTAGCCAATTTATTTTTATGACTAATAATTGTGACCCAATTTATCTTATAAAGATTGGGCTGGTGGATTCTGCAATATCCGATTTTTTTATGACTCATTGTTGCGGCGCCATGTTACTTGTAGATTGTTGTAGTTAGTTGGTTGGGAGCGACGTTACGTAGCTGCACATTTTTGTTGTTCATCACTGCTGAGGCGGCTGCAAATTTTTTGACTTAATAAATAAAAAAAAAATAACTTAACTTATTCATCTTAAAAATACCTCAATTTAGTTAAAAAAAAGTGAGCTGGGAGACGCTGTGGTAACTGGTTTTTTATGACTCAATTTTGCCACTCTGTCTAATTTAAGGGAGTGGGCTGGGGGACGCTACGTCAGCTGATCCTATTTAACTTAAAGAGTATATGCTCGGAAAAGCTGCGGTAGCTACACATTTCTTTTGACTTATCACTGCGAAACTAACAAACTTAAAGAAAGTGGATAGCAGGACGCTGCAGTAGCTGATATTTTTATTATTCATCCTTGAGACCCTATTTAAAAACTTTTAACGCAGCATCTTGGGGATGGGGACACTGGGGAATGTTGCGTTAAAAATTTTTTATGACTCATCATTGCTACATTATAAATCTTAAAATGATTGGGTTAGAGGATGCTGCGGTAGCTGGTTTATTTATTATGACTTATTGTTGCGGCCCTATCTGACTTGTAGTGAGTTGGTTAGAGGACGCTGCGGTAGATGAAATTGTGTATGATTCATCACTGCGACCCTATTTTCATAGAAGAGAGTGTGCTGCCAGATGCTGCGGTAGATGGATTATTTTATGACTCATCATTTGATTGCACCTATATCTACCATGCAGATAATAGGCTGGGTTCACTACGATGGCGGAATTTTGTATGGCTCTCAATTGCGTCAATATTAGATTTAAAGGGAGTGGACTGCAAGACGCACATGTAGCTGAATTGTTTTATGAAGTTACTTATTTTTATGGATTTAGGACTGATAATATATCTCTATTTCTGCGTATTTATATCTACACTAACCATGGCCTGTAGGCGCACCAAAGATTATGAAATCTGATTTTTATGAGATAAAAGTAACATTTATGCTAATTGTGGAGGCTTATACCCAACAATGGGTAAAGTCAGGCTATAGAAGATGATGATGATGTTAATTTAGATTAAACTTTAGTCGTAATCTGAATCATCTCACTAATTTCACAACAGGCGTGACAGGGCCCGGTAGCACAATTAGACATTGCATCCTCGTATTAAGAGGAAGGTAGAAGATTTAAGTCCCGTCTAAGCTTGAAAATTTTTGAGATTATTTTAAAATCTTGCAATAACAAAGACCAAAATCATTTCTACATCAACTAAGACCATATCTAACATCAAATAATAAAATCTACCAAAAAACTAAAATTATGAACTTAAAACAATTATTTACTTTATAATACATGCATTCTCGTCGGAAAAATCCTCAATAAATCGATCGACACTAATCTAACGATCACTAAAGCAAAGGAATTGACAAAGCGAAGTACGCGTTGCGCTAGCTTTCTTATCTTACCTAAATGTCGTATGAACTATGGCATAAAAACAATAGTTCACGAAGGCGCACAGCTTTATAATAAACTACCCTGTGATATAAGAAAATGTAAACTCATTTAACGCATTTAAAACAAAACTCGCTCAACATATTACAACTAATGTTTACTAAATAAAGTAATTATATATTTACCGAACGATCTACCTGAATGCGTTAATTGAATAGGTACCTACCTACATAACTCGAACGAATTACATTAACTTTTCTAAGTGTAGTGATTCTCATGTAAGTGATAAATGTTATCTTTTTGAGAATAAATGTTTTTTTTACATATATTTTCCCACTCCAGGGCAAAGGTCACCCCTCTGTTCCTCCACATCTAACGATCACTCGCCACATCCCACCAGTCATCTTGGAATGCATCGAGGTCGTCACGCGAACGCTTCCTCGGCCTACCCTGGCTTCGACGCCCACCTGCAGGCACCCATTGTGTGACGACTGTTGCCCATTTGTCTGTGATCATACGACTAACGTGACCCGCCCAGTTCCACATCAGCCTGGCAGTCTTGTCGCCAACATCTGCGATGCCGGTCTTCGCGCGCAGTGTGGTATTGCGGATCCTGTCAATTCTCTTTACCCCTAACACGCTAAGTTCCATGGTTCTTTAGCAAACCTGGAGTTTGGACTTTTGAGACTCTGTCAATGACCAAGTTTAGGCACCAAAGGTAAGGACGGGCAGAATACACATGTCGATCAGTTTACGCTTATGTGACAATGGAAGGTCTCCCTTCATTAGCGTCTTCATGAACCAGAAGCTCCTCCAGGCATTTTTGACGCGGCGATCGATCTCTTTATCCTGCCTGTTTTCGAAGGAGACAATCTGGCCCAAGTAAATGTACTCATCGACGTAGTATAATTCTTGCCCGTCTACCATGATTTTGTGTTTGTTGGTTTTAGTCATTAGTTGTGTCTTTGACCGATTCATCATTAGTCCAACCTCAAGGCTTGCAGTGCTTAGGTCTTGGAGCATATTTTGGATTTCTTGTGCTGTGGGGGCAAAGAGAACAATATCATCGGCAAAGCGCAGGTTTGTAAGCTTCTTATCTTCGATTTCTTCTAAAGTACTCGTGAAGAGGTTGGGAGAGAGCGGGTCACCTTGCTTAACGCCTTTGTTGATTTTAAAATATGGTCCAGCTGTTGTTAGTTTGATATTGGCTGTGCTGTTGTTGTAGATGGTTTCTATGAGGTTGATATAAGTTTGATCTATTTATTGGTTCTTAAGTGCAGTGAAGATGTCAGAATGGTTAATGCTGTCAAAATCCTTTGTGTAATCCACGGAGGCAAGGTACAAAGGTTTATTAAATTCGTGATATTTTTCGAGGAGTTCGTAAGCGTATGTAAATGGTCAAATAAAATGATTATTAAACCTAAAATCATTTTCCTATAGAAAATTTGACACGCCATTTTTATCCCATGGGACCTGATTTATGGAATAAAAAGTAGCATATGTGTTAATCTAAGTTGTAAATTTACGTACAAAATAAATTTCACCAAGATTAGTTCAGCCGTTACGATGCTATTGAGTAACAAAAAAATAAAGGAACATCCAAACTTTGTCAATTATAATAATAGTGTGATTCACTCCTGGCATCATGATCAAATTCTGGTAGTCATTAACAGACCCTGGTATACATCTCAAACAAATAATTTAAAAGAACCCAAACATGACAGTTCTACTCTTATTCATTAGGGAATTCTGTTGATCACCTGTTGGCTCCATTATCCCTGATCCTCAAAACAAACATAAAAAAATAACATAATAATTTTATTTTTGACGACATTGAAAACGATACCACACTCAATTTTTCATATAAGAGGTCTTATTTTGACCTTGAGTTCCTGAAAATTTTTAAAATTTAGCAACTACACTTAACTTTTACTACCTATTTTGAAATACTCTGAAATCTGGCTAAAAAGATAAACGAGATTTGGTTAGCAAACAAAATGGCCCTGTGCCTTTTTTCAGGAAAACTTTTGAAAGCGCTGAAATATCATTTTGTTAATTTTATCAGAGGAATCTACATTTAAAATTGGATAGGTCTACTATGTACGTGAAAAACAGACTATTTTTGTTTTATTTTAAACTATTATTTTGGACCCCTTGGGGTGTGAATGCCAAAAATTATTTTCTTAGTCCTCCCGTACACCCTAAAAACACATCATCTATATTTCAAGGTTCTAGGATTCGCGGTTTAGGCTGTGCGTTGATTTTCAGTCAGTCTGTCAGTCCCGTAATGATAATTTAATATATCGATGATGATATTGTTGATTATGAACGGTCTATTTCCCCGTCTTCAGACGCTGGTAGTTAATTGTATCGTGAAACGTCTCGCAGAAACAATTTTATAGAATCCAAACACGATACATCTCCTGTTATCAATTAATGAGTTCTGTAGATTCCCTCCTGACTCCATCATCAGACCCTGGTGGTCTTACAATGATAAAATGTTTCATTATTTACCTGTAAAAAGCATTTATGCAAAGTTATACGTTCGTCAATGCAAATGACATTGTTTTAAAACAAACTACAACATCCCTTTTCAACCCTATGGGGTGATTTTCAGATAGAATATCTTTTCCATGTTTCATTATGTACCTTGTTTAGTATTTCTGTAAAGTTTTAAGTATATTATCCCTAGAAATAATGTTTTTCCATACAATGTTCAACACTCTTTTCCACCCACCCAAGGGATGAATTTTGAAAAATAAATAAATACAATTTCTTTTATTTTTATTGAGGAATATGTTCGCCAAGTTTCAAGTTTGTAAACCCAAGAACCACAGTTTTTCATACAACCATAAAACCCTCTTTTGATCCCCTTAGGGGATGAATTTCAAAAAATCCGTTCTTAGTGTTCACTTTCACACCACAAAGAATATACTATCCAAATTTCAAGTCTAGGACCAGCGGTTTGGGCTGTGCGTTGTTTATATGTCAGTCAGTCAGGACAACGATTCTTATATATTAGATTCCCGAACTTTTAGTTTGCCCCTCGTATTCGTTATTCTGCCGGAAATATAACAAAAACTCAAATTCTAAAAGCATTACTGCAACCGACAGGTATATTACAAGTAATATTTTTGCCAATAGCCCACAATACGAGGTTTGACAGATGACGTATGACATGACAGCTCCATACGTTAAAAGTAATTCGCGCGTAGTATCTAATGTATTTTTCCGGTAAAATGTTGCGATGCATAGTGACACGATGTGAAATATGCCAGTGTTTTTACTATGATGACAGAATATACATTTTGGAGAGGCAGAGAGCAGAGAGCTATGGCGTTAAAGTAGTTATTTATTTAGGTTAATTCATTTATTTACTTACAATTTTTTTTTATATATTATTCGTATTAGTATGTCATACCGCCAGTTGTATCACATAGTTTTTACGGTGTTCTTTTTAATTGAATTGTTCTATGGTGTGCAATAAAGAATTATCTATGGTTTTACCATTATTTTAATTAAGACTGGCTTGCATAACGATCATTAAACGTAATTAGCGGCTAAACATGTTTAAATTTGATGTATTTGTATGATTTGACAACGCCTTACATCATATTTAGCCACTAAATACGTTTAGGCATCGTTGCGCAAGTCGCCCTAAGTGCCTATGGTTATTAAATAATTAATTAATTTAGTTTAGGAATTAATGTTATAAGGCCCTTGAAAACAATTTATAGGTGCACTAACTAAATCCCAATTACACGTCCACACACTTCCAAGTTTCAGGGAAAGATCTAACAAGATTCCACAGCCGTATAGAAAAATAGGAGAGAAAACGGTTAACTAACTCACAGGAAGTTAGCCGACGTTTCCGACGGACACGCTCCCTGCGAACAGGAATGAACTTACAATTTATTTATCTGGCAAATTCCAGTTACACCACTTTTAGAATACACTGGAATGCTTTTTACAAATAATTTACGGGGTTCAATCGATTGAAGAAACTTGAACGTATTTGTAATTTTAATAAACCAAGAGGTTTTGTATAGAAACCTTACTTCATATTTCAAGACCAGAATTTAATCAAAGAATTTTTCATAATGTAAATAAAAATATTTCTTCAGTTACAAAGTTAATGGCTTCGCGTTCGGTGTATGGAGTTTCTAATATATATTCACTTACGTGTGATTTTAGTTAAAACATGTTAACATGTCTGGAACCTATATATTGTATTTGTCACCTATTTTTATACATATTTAGCCATGTTTGCAAATGAATAAATGAATTATGAATTATTATTATTAAAACGTAAAACGCCCCAGGCTAAATCTAGGGAATAAAACTCACATTAGGTAATGCTATGTATCTGATTTAGTTTTTCACTTCACTTCTTGTTGGTCTAGTTAGACATACATTAGACTTCTTCTTCTTAGCGTATCAAGAATTCTACGTTTTAATATATACTATGTTGGACAGGTGTTTGGCCACAACAATAGCATTAGGCGAGGCGATTATTAGGTCCTCCAGCGTGCAGGTGTTTGGGCACAAAGGGCACATTAGCAAATGCTGTATTGACTGCGCGGGATCACCGCACTTGCACTGCGTTAAGTTAGGGTCCCTGAATCCCCATTTACACATATTAAGTCTGCAGCGGCCAACTTGGGTGCGGAGCCTGTTTAAGGACTTCCAGACTGGCCACGGTAGACCGTGCCCTAGTAGTAACTGTTCCTGTGGGGTGATAAAATCAGGCGGTGGGGAGTTACTTTTTATCCACAGTTATCCACATATGTTAGTGAGTTTTTTACTGTTGTATTTCCAAAGGCAATGTATATTCTTACGGTAAGTACTGTTATAGGTAAATCCTGAGTGCGCCCATCATTTCAAACATTGATTTAAGTTACGTGGGGCATAACTGAATATTCTGCGACATTGGACCAGGGTTGCTTTGCTAACTTATTTCGTCCACAACTGTAGATTTGACTAAGTTAATATTACAGGTACAAGTTTTATTCAATTCAAATACCCGTACTATACAATTTCAGCCTGGTTTATGAATCTGACAAGTGCTAGATTAAAGGTGTAGCTGAGAATATGTTAGAATAGAAACCGCATTAATGTACACCACATAGCATTCCATTCCATTAAATATAAGCATTTCGTAAAGTTTTGTCATATAAATTTACATGATTTTGTTCTGTCTTAGATTGTTATAACAAGTAACTTTTTAAATAGTATTTTTATTTATAGTGTTATCCAAACACATACGGAAAATTCCAAGATTTTTAAAATCATCTCAAAAATTTCAAGCCTAGACGAGACTTGAACCCGCAACCTTCCTCTTGATACGAGGATTCACTATCCAACTGTGCTACCAGGCTAATTCACGTCTAGGTCGAAATTAGGTAGTAGGAATTAGGAAGTAACTTTTTAACAAAAATTTATCCTACTCCAGAAACAGATAAACTTGGAGGGTTGCCCTCGATTTTTTTGGGACCCCATCGTCAGATCCTGACTTGGTGCCAATGGAACCACCTGGGAAGTATACCATATTAAACAAAGCGTCTTCGACTAAACGGGGAACGTATAAAAATCCGACGAATGGAGAACCCCCTCCTTCTTTTGAAATCGGGTAAAAATACAAAACGTTTATATTCAAGTATATATAAAACAAAGTCGGGTTAGTTGCACCATTTAAAACTCAAAAACGGCTGGACCGATTTTGATGATCTTTGATTTGTTGGATGGCCCCGAATAGCAGCATAACTATTAAAATATCGGAAAAATTCACGCAAAAAAATAATGAAGAAAATTTATTTTCGCATACATAATAGGTCGGGTAAAAAGTCTTTTCGTATTATAGTATGTATGAACTTGTAATAAAATCTCTTTGGCTATACTATTTGTATATGGCTGGTTTTGGTATCATTCAAAGTTTAAATTTTAAAGAAGATAACTCCAACTTCAGATTAGGAAAATGTCTGATTTTTACTTGTTTTTCGTACTGTAAAGATGAGTGAATCTAATGAAGAAATTCCATACATTTTAAAATTTTACTACAAAAAAGGTAAAAATGCAACGCAAGCCCCAGAAAAAATTGCGATGTTTATGAACCTAGTGCAGTGTCTGTGAGAGTAGCACAAATTTGGTTTAAGCGTTTTCAATCCGGAAATTTTGATGTCAAAGATGCACGTCGCTCTGGTCACCCTATTACGGATAAATTTGATGCCATTTTTGAAAAAGTGGAGCAAGATCGGCATTTCAGTAGTTACAACGTAGCTGAAGAACTGAGAATTGATCACAAAACAGTTTTGGCGCATTTGAAAAAACTGGGTACACAAAAAAGCTCGATATTTGGGTACCCCACGAGCTTACTGAAAGAATCCTAATGAACCGTGTACTCATTTGTGATTCTTTATTACGACGTAATGAAACCGTACCATTTTTGAAGAAGCTGATAACTGGTGATGAAAAGTGGATCACGCACGACAAGAACGTGCGAAAAAGGTCGTGGTCAAAGGCCGGTCAGGCTTCACAGACTGTGGCGAAACCCGGGTTAATTCGCAACAAGGTGATGATGTGTGTGTGTGGTGGGATTGGAAGGGCATTATTCATTATGAGCTGTTACCACCAGGCAGGACCATCGATTCTGAACTACGAACAACTGATGAGATAAAAGCAAGATGTTGGGAGAAAGCGGCCGGAATTAATCAACAGAAGGGGTGTGGTTTTTCATCATGATAACGCTAAACCTCACACATCTTTAGCCACTCAGCAAAAATAAAGAAAGTACGGCTGGGAGGTGTTAATGCATCCGCTGTATATTCGTGACCTTGACCTTCATATTTCCACCTGTTTCGGTCTCTTCAGAATTCTTTAGGCAGTGTCAGGTTAACATCACGAGAGGACTTCAAAACTACTTGTCGCGGTATTTTGATCAGAAGCCCCAAAATTTCTATAGCAATGGGATCATGTCCCTACCTACAAAATGCCAAAAAGTTATCAAACAAAATGGTGCCTACATCCTTTAGTTAAATGTAAATAAACTATATTAAAAAATGTTTTGAATTTTCTTAAAAAATGCGAAAAAACTTTTTTCCCAACCTATTAGATGCACTTAATGAGGGTCGATTGTCAATTTTACTGGGCATTGACAACCCGAGTCACATGCATGTTGGGTCAGCTAGTAATAATATATATTTAAATTACATTCATATTTTCTGGTTACGAGAGCGTATGTTTAACAGTGGACGTCCCATAATGACACTCAAAACGATGATGATGATGATGATAATAGTATTTAAACATTAAACAAGAAAATTGGCGGGCGAACTTGCGCGTATTCAAATAGTAGTATATAAATAAAGAAACATAAGTATATAGTTCTTTCTAGTATTTAAATTCACGTATGCCTCACTTCACTTCTCTGTGCTTAGAAGTGCAAAGTGAAATATGCTGGGTGGTAAACCTTAGAAATTTACCTCTGGCTTTCATGCATAAAGATTCCCTCGAGAGTTTCCTTGTATTTAGACTTCTGAATTATTTACGGCCACACTTCAACACTACTAACCGGGGCCAGTAAAACTAACCCGTGAATGTTCTAATTTTTTTTTCATCATCATCATCATCATCATCATATCAGCCGTAGGACGTCCACTGCTGGACAAAGGCCTCCCTCATTGATCTCCAGGAACTGCGGTTGGAAGCAGCCTGCATCCAACGCCGACCTGCGGTTCTTACCAAGTCGTCTGCCCATCTTGTGGGTGGACGTCCTACGCTGTGCTTGCCGGTCCGTGGCCTCCACTCGAGAACCTTTCGGCCCCATCGGCTATCTGTTCTGCGCGCTATATGGCCTGCCCATTGCCACTTCAACGTGCTAATCCGTCGGGCTATGTCGGTGACTTGAGTTCTCCTACGTATCTCCTCATTTCTGATTCGATCCCGTAGAGAAACCCCGAGCATAGCCCTCTCCATAGCTCGTTGAGCGACTCTGAGCTTATTTATAAGGCCAATAGTGAAGGACCACGTCTCGGTTCCATATGTCATCACTGGTAACACACACTGATTGTAGACTTTCGTCTTAAGGCACTGAGGTATGTTGGACGAAAAGACGTTGCGAAGTTTCCCAAACGCTGCCCATCCGAGTTGGATTCGACGATTGACCTCTTTCTCGAAGTTGGACCTACCTAATTGAACTGTTTGTCCTAGGTATACATACGCGTCGACAACTGCAAGAGCCGAGTTCTCAACCATAACTGGGGCAGGGACGACATGGACATTCGACATGATTTTCGTCTTGTCCATGTTGATTTTAAGTCCTACCCGTTGGGAGACTCGATTGAGGCCTACGAGCATCGTGCTGAGCTCTTCCATCGACTTTGCCATGACCACAATATCGTCGGCAAACCGAAGGTGAGTGATGTATTCGCCGTTAATATTGATGCCCAGTTCTTTCCATTCCAGAAGCTTGAAGGCATCTTCCGATGCGGTCGTAAACAGTTTCGGAGAAATGACATCTCCCTGTCTTACGCCTCTTTTTAAGAGAATCGCCTTCGAGCTCTGTTCATGTACTCGGACTGACATAGTGGCGTTTTTATACAAACACTTCAACACTTCGATGTACCGATAGTCAATACGGCATCGTTGGAGAGACTCAAGCACTGCCCATGTTTCGATCGAATCGAAGGCTTTCTCATAGTCCACAAACGCGAGACATAGCGGCAAGTTATACTCTTCGGTCTTCTGTATGACTTGCCGCAGCGTATGTATGTGGTCTATGGTACTGTAGCCTTTACGGAACCCGGCTTGTTCGGAAGGCTGGAAGTCATCAAACCTGCGTTCGAGACGGTTCGCGATGACCCTCGAAAACAGCTTATAAACATGGCTCAAAAGCGAGATGGGTCTGTAATTCTTAAGCAAGGTGTTGTCACCTTACTTGAAGAAAAGAACCACCACGCCCCCGTTCCATGGTTTTGGCGTCGTACCTTCAAGCAAGGCGGAATTAAAAAGCTTCTGAAGGACTTTAAGTACCGGTGATCCACCCGCTGTCAGAAGCTCTGAAGTGATTCCGTCCTCACCCGGCGCCTTGTCGTTCTTAAGCTGCTTTAAGGCCATCCTTATCTCATACAGGCTGATGTCCGGAATATCTTCGGTATAATGTCGGGTCAGTTTGGCTCTTGGGTCGTTGGCCGCACTGCAAACAGGTTTAGTGACCGAATCGTAGAGCCGTCCATAGAACCTTTCGACTTCCCTTAACACTTCCGCTTTACTTGACGTTATGATGCCATCTTCCCTCTTCAGCTTCGTCATGCGGCTCTGCCCAATAGAATTATCTCTCGCGAACACTTTGGAGCCTTTATTCCGCTCTATCGTATCTTTAATACGAGATGTATTAAAGGTACGAATATCGTGCCGCAAGGATTTCCAAATCTTTCTATTGAGCTGCCTATGTGACTGAGCATCATCGGGAGACTGCAGTTGCAAAGAACGTCGTTCAGCCATGAGGTTAAGGGTGTCATCAGAGAGTTTCTGAGGTCTATTGGTACGGGGGGTCTTAAAGAACTGGGACCCCACCGTATGGACGGTTTCTACGAACCTGTTATTGATCTCGTCCACTGATGCATCTACTTCTAGACAGTCAAAGCGATTTGCAAGTTTGAGTTGAAAGCTCTCGAGGTTTTGGATATGTGCGCGAGTGGGTCGGAGCGTAGATTTCATCAAACGGGACCTTTCAAGTTTAACGTTCATATTCAATGTGGCTCTAACAATTCGGTGATCACTGCCGGTTTTCACCCTGTGAATCACAGAGACATCATTGAATATCCGTTTCTTGTTGGTCAAGATGAAATCAATCTCATTTCTCGTGGAACCGTTGGGACTCATCCAGGTCCATTTCCTGTGAGGCGGCTTCTGGAAAAAAGAATTCATCATAAAGAGTCCTTCTTTCTCCAGAAAGTCGGCCAGCCTCTGTCCTCTGGGGTTCCGTTGCCCATATCCAAATTGCCCCACTCTCAACTCATCATCGCTTCTCATGCCTAGCTTTGCATTGAAGTCCCCCATAACAACAATAAAGTGAGTTTTGTTCGTATGTATGGCTCTACTGATGTCCTCATACATAGACTCTACTTCTTCATCTGGGTGTGAAGAGGTCGGCGCATATACCTGAACGACCTTCAGCGAATATCGCTTAGATATTCTGAGTGTCAGGTACGCGACCCTGCTCGACACACTGTCGATGGTGATAATGTTGTTGATGAGTGACTTGTGAACGAGAAACCCAACACCACCTTGGGACTGTTGGTCGCCCTCCCGGTAGTATAGTAGATTACCAGACTTAAGGGATATCGTGTCCTCGCCCTCTCTACGGACTTCTGATAACCCCAAAATGCCCCAGTGTAATCTACTAACTTCTTCTTCCAGCTCAACAATCTTTTCGTCTGTCCTCAAAGTGCGGATGTTGTGTGTTACCAGGGCCAGTGGTCGTCGTAGGGTTTGGTAGCCGATCGTCTCCCGGGGATTCTTAGCACCCCTGGCCCCGCCGTTACCGTGACTGCTACCGTAGCCAGGATTAGCGGGGCCGCCGGGGACTCGGGGCCTGGTTTTATGTTGTAAATCCATGAGGGGTTGTTGCCATACTCGCCACGCTTGGCAGGCGGGTTGGCGAGCGCAGTATAGGTGTTGAAACACGAAAAGACGCTGCTGCCCATCTTTCGGAGGTATCCCTTAGCAGACTCCTACTGCATCCACGGGCAAGAGCGGAGGGGCAACATTCTATTGCCGGCGCCCCACGGCAATTTTTTTTTACTTAACTTGAAATAGGCATACATAAATGAGATCGAATGAGCTAAAGGCCAATTCTAGTGTCAGAGCATTTAGTTTAAAAAACGAGTATGCTTTAGACTAAACGACTGAAGTAAGACTTCTTTTTCGCAAACTATACTTCTGTTTTTAATGGAGTCTCTCGCGACCACCGCCAATGTAACTTGGCCGAAACGTCGATGTTTACGTTTAAAGGTTTCGCGATTATCATAATAATGCTGCAACCCCTAATGTACTGATTAATTCTTTTCTTGATGAGGAGGTTCGAATGAGTAGATGCATGTTCCAATTTTTAGTTTATATCATTATTATAAATACGGGATTTATCACGTACCGTCTTATCGGTTGTTTGACCGACAATGTTTCGGTTCAGTTCGTGAACCTTCATCAGGGTGAGTGCGATCCGCTCCGAATAATGTCTCGCCTCGCACTGCGCGCCGCTGCCCTCTGCGCGCGAGCGGACGAGCGGGGTGGCGGGGATTGGGCCAACGAAAACACAGCGCGTTGACCGGCTGTGTCATCATCATTATCATCACTGTTGCTCTCTTCGGTGGTTCTTGGTATAGGCAAACACACAACACTAACTATGTCTCCACCAGGTTCACTCACTCTTCTATCACTTGCATCATGAGGCATGGCCTCCAGGCTGGCGGTAGAACCCATCCTCTATCCCTAATAAAGTTCGGCACACGACTTATTTCTATCGCCTCTCGGATCTTGCGAGGAACGAAGAACTTCTCTCTCGATAAAACCCGGGCCTTGTCGAAACGTATGTAGTGCGTCGAATCAGAATTTAGGGAATGCTCCGCCACTGCAGAACTGTTTGAGTCGACATTATTCATTGCACGTATGTGTTCAGTCAACCTAGTAGATACGTTTCGTTTGGTTTCACCAATGTAGCATTTACCGCAGTCACACGCTATCATATATACGCCGGGGACGCCCAAAGGGTCTCTGTCCTTCGGCGAACGCAGCAGCTGTCTCAATTGTGTTTGACGACAGAATATCGTCTTGATGCTGTACTTATAGCATATTAAGTTTCCGATCTTATCCGTTAATCCTTTCACAAAAGGTAAGTACGCTATTTATCTATTTACCGTTGTTATGCGTGATCTTGTGGATATGTCCGCAATTCGACAGCTCTGTCTCCATCCGTAGCCGTTTTGCTCTAGTACACCTTTTATGTGTGCGAGCTCGCGGTTCACGTACTGAGAGGCACATAGCCTTAGTGCTCTATAAATCAGAGTACGCGGTACCGAGGCTAAGTGAGCTGGATGGTGGTGCGAGTCAGCTCTCGAGATACCTGTCTGTGTGTGTTGGCTTGCGGTATACTGTATGTGTAAGTCGTCCTATCTGTTCTCGTATAACCAACACGACCAGGAACGGTAGGCATTCATCTTTTTCCACCTCTACCGTGAAGGACATCTTAGGATGTTTACAATTGAGATAGCTAAGTAAGGTAAGGTAAGGTCATCTACGTACCGCCACCAATATCTCGGTCTACAGGGTACATCATCAATTCAAGGGTGATTCATCCAAAGTATGGAAATTTCTTAGAACACTGGGTTTTGGTAAATCAAAACAAAAATCAATTCCTAAAAACTTAGACATTGATCTACTCAATCAGCACTTTTCATATTCCTCAAATATTGATGGATTAACTAAGCTCAATGCACTAAAATATCTTTCTTCTCAGCCAACCCCAGACTTCCCTCAGTTTCAGTTTAGTCAATTCGACGATTGTGATGTTAAAAGGAGCATTGCATCTATTACTTCAAACGCTAGGGGCAATGACAGTATCAGTCGAAATATGATTGTTCCCATTTTTGATGAAATTATCCACGTTATTACGCATATCCTAAATTCCTCTATCAATTCTGGCTCATTTCCCGATGCCTGGAAAGAAGCTCAGATTATTCCCTTACCTAAAAAATCCAATCCTTCCTCTTTTGCTGATTACCGTCCAATATCAATCCTTCCTTACTTATCTAAAATTCTTGAACGCCTTATTCATCAACAGTTAAGTACCTTCCTTTCCAAAAACTCCCTGTTAAATTCTTTTCAATCTGGTTTCCGTCCAGGTCATAGCACCATAACAGCCCTGGTTAAAATAACAGACGACATTCGGTCTGGGATGGACAGTCAGAAGCTGACAGCAATGATACTCCTTGACTTCAGCAGCGCTTTCAATAATGTGGACTTCGACCTACTTCTGGGTATTTTATGCTCCTTTAACATATCTCCAATGTCAATTGACTTGTTTCATAGTTACTTGTTTGGGCGCCGTCATAGCATCCTTGTTGAAGAGTCTTACTCTTCGTGGTGCAATCTTTCTGCCGGTGTCCCACAAGGAGGCGTTTTATCCCCTATTATTATTTATTCCTATTTTATCTATTTTATATTTCCTATCCTTCCCCTATTTTATTCGCTATGTTCATTCATTCTATCTCACAAAATTTAACTTCTTCCTACCACCTGTACGCAGATGACTTGCAAATTTATACTCAAGCTACAGTTGAAAATATTGACGGAGCTTACTAAATACTGACCTTGACCGGATATGTGACTAGAGTAAATCCTTTGGCCTTACAGTCAACCCAAACAAAACACAGGCCATTATAATTGGTAGCTCCATACAGATCTCCAAAATTAATTTTGCACAACTACCATCCATAGTTTTTGACGGAACCCCTATAGACATCACCCAGTCAGTAAAAAATCTAGGAATACAGATGGATACCTGTTTAACCTGGGTTCCCTGTATCAATGAAATTAGCCGCAGGGTATTTGCATCATCTGGATCTTTACGGAGACTTCGTAACTTCTTGACGACTGCTACCAAGGTTACGCTTGCACAGACCCTTTTACTTCCAATCTTGGACTACGCCGACGCCTGCTATCTTGACATCACTGAAGCCCAACTGAGCAAACTTGAGCGCCTTCAAAACCTCTGTATTCGGTTCATATGTATTTGGCTTGCGCAAGTATGACCATATTTCTGATTTTCGCACAAAGCTCAAGTGGCTCTCCATCCGTCTTCGCCGGAATGCACACATACTGTCCCTTTTGTATAACATCCTTTTTAACCCTTCTTCTCCCTTCTATCTTAAGGAGCGTTTTGAGTTTTTCCACCAGGCTAATGATCGCAATTTGCGTTCTTCAGATTCCCTCCAACTTAAAACTCCTGTCCATACGACAGAGTTTTATAGTCGATCCTTCACTGTAACAGCCGTACGATTGTGGAACGCTTTGCCCCTCTCTATAAGAACATCCAAGTCTATTAGTAATTTTAAAACAATGCACACCCATTATCTGTCCTTGTGTTGAAGTTGTAGCTGCTTGTTAATTCATCATAACCACTTTTAGAGTTGCTTATTTAAATTAAATTTGTGTTATTACTGGTAATTTAGGTTTATAGTATGTAGATATGTTTTTAAATTTATATTGATGCACCGCCGTCATGTGTTACATTTTGACCCGGTCCATATAAAGGTTGTCTGGAAGAGATCGCTTTTAGCGAGAACACCGCCCATTGTACTAAATCTATTTGTAAGAATTATGTTCTGTATTTTACTTTGGTGTACAATAAAGAGTTATCTTATCTTATCTTATCTTATTATCCAGTACCGTCTTCTCAAAGCACTCCATAAATATATTGGCCACTACTGTAGCTATTGGTGATCCCACTGCTACACCCTCCAATTGTATGTAATAATCACCCCGCCATACAAAGAAACCACTTGTTAACAGATACTCAATTACCGTCATGCATCCTATACGTCCTTCATGCAGACGGTACGTGATAAATCCCGTATTTATAATAATGATTGAAATCAATCACGAAAGTTTTCTAAGTAAAATTAATTTATATTTCCACAACTGTACATGTATGAACTGATTGAGAGCGGGGAGTGACGACTGGCGTGGTCACACTACAACAGCGACCATCTACTTAGTACGACTTACGCGAGTCAGCTATTCTGTATATAGTGTGTCCATACAGTCAAAATTATAATTTTGATTTTAAATCTGTGCGCAAAATGACCTAGTTTGACTTAGAAACATTAATTTATAAAATTGTTCAATTACAAAATTGTCCACACGTTACAGAAGTGTCGATCAGTCTATGTTCGTTCTGGACAGACACAACTCGCACTCGCTTATTAACGATTAAAAATATACGCAACGTATCTCTCTCTCTTTCTATTTTCACTAACTTATATCTCCCTCTCACGTTCCGTTCGCACTTTTCGTAACGCATTCACCATCTTTCTCCTCAAGTCAAGCGTGCGTAAAGGAGTTTTAGTTCAAAACTCTTTGGCTTTTAAGCCGCCTGAAAGCATCCGTCTTGGCTTGCCAACTTTATAAACGCAACTAGAAGCGCTCAGCTATAAACGCAACTAGCGATCACCCATCCAAGTAGTACATCCTAGCTGATCTGTTTAGAACGACTAAGCATGCTACGAGTGTCTTTTGCCAAAAATTTGATAATTTAAAACGATTTTACTCCGAAAATCTGTCGCATCAGAAGATGTACATGGGGCACACTACAAGTTTTGCACTTCTAGGTAATCGGAACCATTTTAATTTCAAACGATATACTTTTTGCAACCTTCTTAGTACATCACACATCAAAGTTCGAAAATGGAATTAAGTCGAAACAATTTTAAAGCGATGATTTTTTGTGATTTTAAAAATTCTCCCTCTCCGCAAGACTGTGCCGCTTGTCTTCAAAATGCTTTTGGGAAAGAAGCACCTTATTTGAGCACCGTAAGGCGATGGTTTGCCTTGGTTTGGTTTGGTTGAATTTGAGAAAGGTCGGGTTTCTTTACATGACGAATTTCGTGAAGGACAGCCTTCAACTGCCGTCAACGAAAATAATGTGGCTACTGTTAAGCGGCTAATTGAATAAAACCCGCGAATTACCTATGAGACAATTCGAGAACTATTGGGGTTTGGTATGAGCCAAATTCAGAAAAATTTACATGAAGAATTGAAAGTTCGGAAACTTTGTTGTCGTTAGATCCCTCATGAACTGACAGAGGGCAGAAGCGGGCTCGCGTGCAATGGTGCTCACAAATGCTACTGAAGTACGACCACGGACATTCTAATGCTGTTTATGACATTCTCACAGGAGACGAAACTTGGATTTATTATTTTGAACCCGAAAAAAAACAGCAATCTTTGTGAATGAGTGTTTGAAAATGAGAACAGACCAGCAAAAGTGAGGCAGGCGAGAAACGTTGGTAAAAAAAGATCGCGTTTTTTTCCTCAGCTACGGGTCTCATCTGCACAATTCCACTTGAAGATCAAAAGAGTATTATTGCGGAGGGGTATTCTACTATTTGTTTACCCAGGGTGTTACCAGGGCCAAAAAGCCGCGTTCTCCTACATTATGACAACGCTTCTTCACACACGGCCAACAAAACAAAGTAATTTTTAGCTTCCGAAAAAGTACAACTCGTCACCCAACCTGCACATAGCCCCGACCTTGCACCTGTGATTTCTGTATTTTCCTCAAAATCAAAGATTTGGTGTGAGGTTTCACTTTTACCAACTCCGAAAAGGCAGTGATAGCGTTCAATCAGCACGTAGATCAGCCTTCAGATCTGTGGTCCTCCTGTTTTAAAAAATGGTTCGATCGCATAAAAAAATGTTTAAAATATGAAGGAGAGTATTTTGAAAAGCAATAAACATAATATTTTGGTTGTTTTTCTAAGTTACGCAAAACTTTTAGTGTGACCTACGTATCACACTCCGTTCCGAAATCATTTAATACTAGCTGTTTCCCGCGACTTCGTACGAGTTACACTACTAAACATGTAGGTAGCCTAGAAATAAACTAAACTCGCTGTTGCAACTTAACTTGACACCCCATTTTTATCCCATGGGAAATTGTTTATGGGATAAATGGTAGCCTATGTTGTTATTCAGGTTATAATCTACGTATATACCAAAAATCGAAATCGGTTCAGCCGTTACCGCGTGATTGAGTAACAAACAAACAAACAGAAAACTTTCGCATTTATATAATTAATGTAATATTACATTATATAGGTAAGTTCAAGTTTCGACGTTGTCGTGATGGCTACCAGAGCAACGAAAAGTGTGGCTGCACCTATATATCGTCAGAAAACAAACTGAAGCTCGCAAGAATCGGTGTACACACGGCTACACATCAAGCTATACATGCCAGTATAAGCTGACCTCGCATTGTGTTGGCTTTTCGTAGAATGAGAGGTCAGCTTACACTGGATATTTAAAGCATGATGTGTAGCCGTGTGTACTGACTGCATGATGTCTTTCAAAATCACGCTTAGTGCCAAGTATTTTGTGTCTTTGAGTATGTTATATCAAAATGCCTCATGCTTTCAATTAACCAAACTGAATATTTAAGACAAACGAGTTTTATTATTTCTGAAATTATAATCTACTAGTTGTTGCCAGCGGCTTCGCTCGCTTTGTTCTGGGGTGCAAAAACATATATAAATTTTGACATCCCATTTTTATCCCATGGGAACTGATTTATAGGATAAATGGTAACCTATGTGGTGATTCAGGTTGTAATCAGCATATATACCTAATTTCATTGAATTTGGTTCAGCCGTTACGGCGTGATTGAGTAACATACAAACATCAAAACTTTCGCATTTATAATATTAGTGTGATCTGATTCCATGAATAAACTACTAACTCCCAAAATTTCAGGTTTTCTCGGATTCTATTTATCTCGTTAACACTCTTTTGCGTGGTAAATGTAACAGGATTCCAGCTCGTTAATTATTCAATATTGGGCATGTGAAGTATCTAACCAGAGGCACCTGTCAAAAAAGGTCTATCCAAGAAAAGATACATTGAAATCGAAGCCGACATGTATAATTAAGTAGGATAGAATATAGTACTGATGCAATGATTGATTTAAGAGTAAAACTAAATAATTGAAGAGTCTCCAGTCTGATGGGTTCACTATACAGTATGATTTTTTTAACTAGGACCGTAGGTATGGAGAAATACAGATAGAAACTGCCTGGGGTACTGTTAAGTCTTTTATTACGGAAATAATTTTGGTATAGTTAAATTTATGATAAATCGTGAGTTTTTGAAAAAAGTATAATGCTAACAAAAAAATATAAAAAACTAGCTTCCGCTCGCGGCTTCGCACGCATTATTTGTCAACAAAAAGTAACTTATGTTGGAATCCAGGAATCCAATCAAAACACCAAATTTCATCGAAATCGGTTAAGCCATTACGACGTAATTGAGTAACAAACAAACATCCAAGTTTTCACATCCCGCTAATATTAAAAACGCGAAAGTTTGTATGGATGTATGTGTGGACTGTGGATGTATGTTACTCTTTAAAAATCACAAATATAAATGAATTTCTGAAATGTGTGTACGCGCATAACTTCCAAACGACTGCACCAAATTGGATAATCCTTTATTTTATGTGCTTGTTATTATTAGGAAAAAGTTTGTATAAAAAAAAATTCAAAAAAATGATAGTAAATATTTAAAAATCTCCGAAAGAATGGCTAGACCGATTTCTATGAAATTTGGTAAGTAGATAGACTATGATCGAGATTGAAACATAGGTTACTTTTTACCCGACTGCGAAGAAGAGTAATGTTTTTTATGAATAAACCACGTGTGCGAAGCCGCGGGCTGATCAGCTAACTTACTTACTTACTTACTATCCTGGCGCATCAACCCCGAAGCGGGACTTGGCCTCCGAAAGTAAAAGACGCCAATGGTCCCTATTCTGCGCCACTTCTTGCCAGTCTGACACTTAAAGAACGCGAAGGTCTTTCTTCACCTCATCTTTCCAGCGATATCTGGGTCGGAAGACTGACATTCCTAGGTAGGCACGTTTGGCAGCACGATCGTCCCCCATTCGCTCAACGTGACCAGCGTAATCGATGAGATTTTATTTCGCCTATGATGTTGGGCTCGGCCACCAGTTCCGCTACCTCCCGATTCTTCCTCACTCGCAGAGTGCCATCTTCTCGTCTCACCAGGCCTAGGATCCTTCTAAGCACCTTCCTTTCCGTCACTAAAAGTTTGCGCTCTTATTTTTGGGTCAGCGTCCAGGCTTCACATCCGTACATCATAGATAGGATGAGCGGATCAGCTAGTATAACATAAAAAAAAACAACAGCTGCTAAGCGAAGCATTATAAAACTTAGTAGGTTATAAATATTCTACATAGCATTTGTGGATAAACAAATGCAGAAAAAACTTGACTTCTAGAAACGTAATTAAGCGGAATTAAATTTATCATGAATATAAGAAACACTGTAATTCTCTTTTCTGTTAAAAATTATACTTTGCATACCAGTCAAAATTCTTTATCTAAGGGAAAGTTTAAATTAGTTTTTCAGTTGATAGTGGAATACAATTTAAGTTTAGCTGATATTATTATTCGAGGTTGTTAACAATGGCTTTTTTAAACTGGTTATGGCATGGAATCAGTTGACTTATAAGACAAGGTGATCTGTAGATAGGTATTTTATGTTATTCCTTAAAAGGGGTCACATATCATCATCATACCAGCCATTGGAAGTACACTGCCTCCCCCATAGATTACTAGAGCAACCGATCTTGTGCGGCCTGCACCCAACGGCTCCCAGCAACCTTTATCAGGTCGTCTTTCCATCTAGCTAGTGGCAGGCAGTCCTACGCTACGTTTTCCAGTGCGTCTACCCTAGTGAACTTTTCTGCCTCAACGTCCGTCAGTTCTTCGAGCTATGTGCTCCGCCCACTGCTTGCTAATCCTCTGGGCTATCTTGACTTTGGTTTGTTTAGATTTCTTCATACTTACTTACTATATGTATGTAACAAAAATCCCAAAAACAAAAGTATTGAACAGCTACTGGAATCGTTATACCTACAAAAAAAAAGTTCATAGAACTAACCTGGCTGTTCCTGTTATCTATGTATTTAATTAATTGATTTTTTTATGTTATTTGTGGGGAAACAGGCTTAAGGCCCACCTGATGGTAAGCAGTCACCGTCGCGTATTGACACCGGCAACACCCGGGGTATTGTCGATGCGTTCCCTGCACTGTACAAACCTCTTTACATTTCTCTTGAAGCGTGCCATGTCGTAGCCTAATGGGAAAATCCTAACCTGGGAAAACCTAAAGGGAATTTCTTGTCTTCGGGAAATTTTTCTTACTTTATGTACAAATTAACGTAATTGTCCAGAAGTCAAGGTTCAAGCCTCTGTTACTTTGTTTCTTGTGTATGTCATGTCATGTCAAATAATTTTTTTTCATTTCAATCAACCCTAACTATTCGACCAATTCACTTCTGCATTTACTGATACAGTAAATGATATATACGAGTGTGCTTTAGACCCAAAGACTTATACCTTACTAGACTGTGCACTATGGCGCAAAAACCGGTCCGCGCGAGAGGGCTGCCGTTGGTAGTGAGTCCCTTTCTAATGAGGTCACCATGACCATACAGAACACGGGATAAATTGCTTGTAAAAACGATTGTTTAAGTATCCTTATATATTGATGCTACCTAACTACGCTATCTACCTTATCCTACCTAATTTATTGTAAGTAAGACAAGGATACACTACCAGAGGGAGCCCTCTCGCCAGGACCGCTTTTGGCTAACTACCGCTTAAAAGGAAATAGCTACCCTAGGAGTATGGTAACAGATCTCATTTTAGCTAAACAAAAATTTTATCTAGACAGTCTAGTAGTAAGATATAAGGTCTTTATTTAGACCACACGATTGAAGTAAAAATTCTTTTTCAAAATCTTAATGTATAAAATTGTTCAATTACAAATTGTCCAGACGTCTATAGGTCGAACGGTCTTTGTTCATTCTGGACAGACGCAACTCGCACTCGCACATTAACGTTTAAAAATATACGAAACGTAACTCTCTCTCTTTCTATCTTAACTAACTTATATCTCCCTCTCAACTTCCGTTCGCACTTTTCGTAACGCATTCACCAGCTTACTCCCGAAGTCAAGCGTGCTTAAAGAAGTTTTACATCAAAAATATTAGTGAAATAAATCATAGCATTATCCTGTATACTACATCTGACCTTTTTAATTAAGAATCTCTCGTCCACCCTGATAGCCATGTGGGTACATGACTAATTAATTACTCTGTACAGCGAATACCCTCAGGCAGAACAGATCATCCGTTATTTACAACCTAATAAACTCACGTTAACATGAGCCTTTTAATAATGGCTAACAAGTACCCTTTGATTTAATATTTACTAGTTTATTGATAATTTATAAAAAAATTAAAGGTCTGGTGTTCTTTATAATATATTTCAAGAATAGAGTTACATTAAAAGTGTATTTATAGTGGTTTATCAGTTATCTAGATCCCATAGTCGTTTTGCTTAGTTTGAGGCTACATAGTTCTGTGTGAAATGTCCAGCATTATTTATTTATAACTCTAAAGGTTGTCCTCACTTTGTTGTCATTGTCGTCGTTTTTGTTGAAATATTACTTTTTCAAAACAAGCTTTTATAAAATTCATAATCGGAATCGCAATCAGATTCAAATGAGCCCCACTAGTAGCCTACTATAATCCATTCAGAAGTTCCGTTAGCATTAATGTCCACCATGAGACCACCTGGTACCATGGTACCATATTATTGCAATATTACCGAAGTTACATATGTATTCCAAATTTCATCTCAATCGGTTGAGGGGAAGGATTTAAAATTCAGTTGCAAGATTCCACCCGGACAAACATACATACATTGCAAGTTATTAAAAAGCTTGTAACATCGTGCTAGTAGTAACATAAATACATGCATGATCCACGATATCATTCACAGATTAAAATGATTAGATTTACGGATTACATGGACAATGTTTGTTCTAATACTTTCGAAGTTCTGTCTTTCAGTATGTTTTTCATTGAAATTCTGGTAAAAATCATCCGTTTTCGGCCCTTGTCTAACAAAACGAGTGGAGGTATCAAGTTGAAATTAATATCAAATATTTAGGTTAACAGAACCTTGGAGCTTTAAAAATTTAAGCTCTAGTCTACTATGTCAACGCAATTAAAAAATATGGCCATTTATGCCGCATATTTTGGCACTCAGTGGTTTTTGTAATTTTATTGCAAATACTTTGCATTCCTGTTATTGGCACACATTTTATAGAATCACGCTAATATTATAGATGCGAAAGTTTCGATGTTTTTTTATCTATTTGTTTGTTTGTTACTCAATCACGTCGTAACGGCTGAACCAATTTCGATGAAATTTGGTATGTACGTACTCGTAGATTAGGCGCCAAACTGTAGCGTTACAACTCTCTCCCGGATAAGAAGAGGACTGTAAGCTAAGTTAATTTAGTTCCTACATAATGGTTTGAAAGAATAGGGATTTTACAATGATTAATGGTTAAATGATGACTACAAATACGTTATATATAAGAAAGCACTTAAATGTCCACTAAGGTGCACACACTCGATGAGCTTCGGGAGTCTTCAGGTCCGGTTTGAGGAGCGCTTCCCGCGCTTCTCTTGGGGATGAGGGCTGGCGTAGTCCCAGCTTCTTAAATGTGGTGGATAACCTGGATTAACACATAGGCTACTTTTTATGCAAACAAGCGGGTGAAGGCTAGTTGTTTTATAAATTGTTTTGTAATTTTGTATTTCCTATGTGTGCTGTTGGCCTTGCCTAATAAATAAACCTACGGCACACGCAAATAAATTAAAACCGGTAATTCCCGTTGACTGAGAATCATAAAATTTGATAAGAAGTATAGTAAAGTTGTTTGTTGTTGTGTGTTTGTAGTTATTTCTCATAAAATAAATGTTTACGGAACCCTTGGTACACAAGTAAGACTCGCACTCGGCCGGTTTATATTTTGAGCATATTTTAGGTTTTTTTATGAGGCATTTGGAGTACGTACGGACAAATCATTTTTTTTAACAGTTAACCTTAATCTCATAATTTATGCGATCGTCTGACTTATCAACTGAATATTTTATGCACAAATTCATCAGATGTCTGATTGCTCAGGGAATTTTTATTCAAAGTATGAAAAACTCTGTTATAAATTATTAGGTTAACGTGTTTATAACTAAATTTTTTTTTATCTAGCCTATGCTGTCCCACTACTGGGCAAAGGCCTCCCCCTCATCTCTCCACTTTTCTCGATTTAGTAACCCTAGGTGAGCGAGTCCGACTCGCACTAGTCCGGTTTTTTTATTTTTTGTTTGACTGATTTGTATTGTTATTTTTTATACTACTTACGAGTACATTGTAGCCCAGAAAGAATATTAATGGGTTCCTACTACGTTATAAGTAAGTATAGATGCATAGTAATTGTATGGGTACTCATGGGCATGAAGAGCCCTAAAAAAGCTGTAATCATTATTTTAATATATTATAATATTAAATATACACGGTGTCCTTTAAATCACTTTTTCCCCAGAACAAACGTTGTTCAGACCATGGTCTACTAACAGTTTATAACATCAAATTAAAAAACAAAATAAAATCGGTCTTTGAAAAATATAAAAAGTTGCGAACTAAAAACGTCTATTTTAACGTTACGCCCTACAACATAGTCAGCACGCTGGCCGGTAGCTACTAGGTACCTAAGGAGTAAGATAATACGCTACGGCTAGCGTGCCCATGAACTTTATGTCACGGTTAGTTTTTGAACAAAGTTAGACATATTTGTGAAAGTTTAGATTTTTTTCTATAATCTCTTAATACATGCTATAAACAGCTATAAGACCATGGTCTGAGCAAAGCTTTTGTTCTGAGAAAACAGTGATTTAAAGGACACCGTGTATGTCTCCCGCATGCAACCAAATAGGTCGGCTAAGGTCGTAACTGGATATATTCGTAAGTTGTATTAAAGAAATAAAAATACAATTTAGTAAAACAAAAAATAAAAACTGGACAAGTGCGAGTCGGAATCGCCCACCGAGGGTTCCGTACAAATTTGTAGGTACATGGTATAAATAGTTCAGGAATCGAATCACACAGTTTTTTTCCGAGCTTTTCCCGAAAATCAAAATACCGACTATATTTTTATGATTTAATTACAGTTTTCAGATTTTTTCCTGTACTTAATAGGACGATATGATTTGCCAAATTTCGTAGTTCTAGGTCAACGGAAAGTACCCTATAAATTTAGATTCCCTTGAGAGTGTCAAAATATACGTTTTTTGGCGGCATAAACGGCCGTATCTTTTTAGGGTACCGTAGCCAAATGGCATAAAATGGAACCCTTATGGATTCGTCATGTCTGTCTGTCTGTCAGTTTAAATGTCACACTTTTTTCCGAAACTATACTGTTGAAACATGGTAAGTAGATGTATTCTGTGAATCGCATTAAGATTTTCAAACAAAAATAGAAAAAAAAAATTTTGGTGGTTCCTTGTACATAGAACAGAAACTCAATTGTTTTTTATCAAACCTATACGTGTGGGGTATCTATAAATAGGTCTTCAAAAATGATATTGAGGTTTTTAATATCATTTTTTTTAAACCGAATAGTTTGCGCGAGAGACACATTCAAAGTGGTAAAATGTGCCCCCCCCCCCCCGTAACTTCTAAAATAAGAGAATGATAAAACTAAAAACAAATAATAGGTTGGGGAAAAAGTCTTTTCGCATTATATTTAGTATGTATGAACTTGTAATAAAATCTCTTTGGCTATACTATTTGTATCTGGCTGGTTTTGGTATCATTCAATGTAAAAATTTTAAATAAGATAATTCCAAATTCAAATAAGTAAAATGTGTGATTTTTATTTGTTTTTCGTACTGTAAAGATGAGTGAATCTAATAAAGAAATTCGATACATTTTAAAATTTTACTACAAAATAGTTAAAAATGCAACGCAAGCCGCGAAAAAAATTTGCGATGTTTATGCACCTAGTGCAGTGTCTGTGAGATTAGCACAAATTTGGTTTAAGCGTTTTCAATCCGGAAATTTTGATGTCAAAGATGCACGTCGCTCTGGTCGCCCTATTACGGATAAAATTGATGCCATTTTTGAAAAAGTGGAGCAAGATCGGCATATCAGTAGTCACGACGTAGCTGAAGAACTGAGAATGGACCACAAAACAGTTTTGTCGCATTTGAAAAAACTGGGTACACAAAAAAGCTCGATATTTGGGTACCCCACGAGCTCACTGAAAGAATCCTAATGAACCGTGTACTCATTTGTGATTCTTTATTACGACGTAATGAAACCGAACCATTTTTGAAGAAGCTGATAACTGGTGATGAAAAATGGATCACGTACGACAAGAACGTGCGAAAAAAGTCGTTGTTAAAGGCCGGTCAGGCTTTACAGACTGTAGCGAAACCCGGGTTAACTCGCAACAAGGTGATTATGTGTGTGTGGTGGGATTGGAAGGGCATTATTCATTATGAGCTGTTACCACCAAGCAGGACCATCGATTCTGAACTCTACTACGAACAATTGATGAGATTGAAGCAAGAAGTTGAGAGAAAACGGCCGGAATTAATCAACAGAAGGGGTGTGGTTTTAGTTAAATGTAAATAAACAATATTAAAAAATGTTTAGAATTTTCTTAAAAAACGCGAAGAAACTTTTTCCCTAACCTAATATGATGTACATTACCATGCAAACTTCCACCGAAAAGTGTTTTGAACGAGATCTAGTAAGTAGTTTTTTTTAATACGTCATAAATCGTAAACCGCAATTTACCTTTCATTCAATCAACTCAAATATAAAAAAAGTTACAACGAACTATAAGATTTTTTATATTATGTTACTTGCTACTACGGAAACCTTCATGGGTGAGTCCGACTCGCACTTGGCCGCTTTTTTTTGGATAACGTAGAAGTTTGGTTTTATCACAGCTTCAAGGAACCTGAGACCTGCGTATGTGGTTTTAATTTCAACTCGATACCTCTACGCGTTTCCGAGATATAGGGTCTTGACAGGCAGAATGACAGACGGACAACAAAGTGTCCTATAAGGGTTCCGTTTTTCCTTCTGAGGTACGGAACCCTAAAAAAGAAAGTGCAAAGAGTTTTCTGGTGAAAATTTCAAGTGAACAAATAAACAAATAAATATTGCTTGACATTTCACACAGCGCTATCTAGCCCCAAACTAAGCAGAGCTTGTAATAAGGGAACCAGTTAACTGATAGAATACTTATACGAGGGCTGCTATTTATGTATCCGGAATAAAATAAAATAACTATCATTGACTGTTAAATATGGTTTTATTGCTTTTCAAAATATTCGCCATGATGATCAATGCACTTTTGCATTCGGTGAAACCAGTTTTCATAGCACTTTTTCCAATCGGAAGACGGTATCTCCAAAACATGATTTTTGAATGCTTCAACGGCTTCTTCTCGGGTTGAAAATCGTTGACCACGTAATTTATTATTCACGGTTGGGAATAAAAAGAAGTCGTTGGGTGCCAAATCAGGGCTATATGGCGGATGACCCGTTAATTCCACCGTTTCACCCTCCAAATATCGGGTCGTTTCACCCGAAGTGTGACAGCTTGCATTGTCGTGATGGAGAATGATTCTGCGTTGTGGATTATTCTTCCTGATTTCTGCAAAGACTTCTGGCAAACAAATGGTCGTGTACCACTCTGAATTAACAGATTTACAATTTTCTAGGGGTACAGTAGCCACGTGTCCATCTATACAAAAAAAAACAGGCGACCATTTGCTTCAAAGTGCTTTTCGCACGAGCAACTTTTGTTGGGTTCGGCTCATGTTGGAAGACCCAAACTGTTGACTGTTGCTTAGTTTCGGGGTTATATGCATAAATCTAGGATTCATCACCTGTGTAGATATTATATACAGCTTTTAATGCACCACGATTGTATTTTTTTATCATTTTTTTGCACCAATCGACACGAGCCTGTTTTTGATCTATTGTCAAGTTGTGCGGTATCCAACGCGAACAAACTTTTTTTGCAGCCAAGTGTTCGTGTAATATCTTATGTATACTCGTCATACTAATGCCCAAGATCGCCTCTATCTCTCGATATGTCACATGACGATCTTGCATTATTAGTTTACGCACTGCGTCGATGTTTCGTGGCACAACAACTGATTTAGGCCGACCATCTTTAATTTCGTCCGTGAGCATACGACGTCCACGATTAAACTCACTAAACCAGTGATACACAGTAGTCTTTGATGGTGCTTTATCCCCAAAAGTCGAACTGAGTTGATCGATACACTGCTGTTGAGTTAGACCACGTCGAAAATCATAAAAAATCATCGCACGAAAATTTTCTCGAGATAAATCCATAGTGATAATGACACGCAATTTTTGAAATCGCGACACACAATGAAAACAATTGACAGACGGACGAAATAACCTGCATTCTACAGCCAAAGAGTTCCATTTATAAACGTGATAATTTCTTTTTAAATATTATTTATGCAGTGGCCAGTTCCGGATTCTTAAATAGCAGCCTATGTATACTTTTTTTTTGTAAATACACACTTATAATAGAAAAACATCCAAAAACGGAACTATACTAACGGATACTAACTATATATATAGTTAGTATCCGTCTGCAATTGGGCGTCCAAATCGATTTTCAATATTTGAATAATGTTAGAGAAGCATAAAGTGTAAAAAACGGTTGTAAAAAATATTGACGAACCGACGCCATATTGCACACGTCGATCGATGTTTGCGGATTTGATAAACGGTGTTTCTTGCCGGTGCTACACATAATGCGCAAGATTTGAACAAAAACATTGCATAAATTTGCTGTTTGTAATCAGTAAATGGATGACAAAGTGCCAATGTTTGATCAAACTTTGCTCAAATATGTGGCGTTAGCTTCTGCTGTCACGTTTCACAATTGTGTAAATTGGCGATAGTATTGCAAATTGTACGCAAATTTTATTGCAAATATTTACCTAATTAGATACTTAGCAAAAGTGATAATAATAATCTAAGATTTGAACTACACTTTTGCAATTTAATACGTAAATAACCACACCTCGTGGCCGTGTAGACGCCGCCGCCACTGTGTTCACGGAAGCGTCTATTGATATTAAACCGCCATACAATACTGTCATGCCGCTCAAAGGCATCCCACGCCCGAGTATTGGATATGTGTGAGTTAAGTACGTACATATGAGTGAATCGGCACACTCGAAGCTTGTTCTCCGTCCAAACTCCGTTAAAACAACCAGCCTTGTTTTCTTGCCTTTCTTTCCTAGCTTGGTCGCGAAGGAACAGGCAGTAAAATTGACGTTTCAAAGTGATTCTTGTGATTTTAATGAATAAAAGATTTTGACTTTGAATTTGTCCATACTTTTTGTACGTCCATGGTTTACCTATTTCATATAGTTCTGTATAATCTACGCTTTAAAAACTATGCCGATAGTAAACTCGAAATACAGGCACTGTTTCAATATTGGGACCCAACAATGCGAGGGAACGAAAACTTTCCAAAAACAAAATGCTTTATTTTAACTAAAACACGGCAGGTAAACGGAAAACTCTAGTTTTCATGTAAAAATTGGTTATCGTTTGTTGAAAACTCAGATTATATTTTAGGGTTCCTTAGTAATTTTGTAAGCTTTAAAGTTTTGCCATGTCTATCTGTCTGCCAATCTATCTGTCTGTCAACCTGCGCTTCAGGTGAATAATCGTAAGTGCCTTTTCACACGTCCCGGTGGCCGCCACCGGCTACCCGGCCACACATTTAGCTTTCACACGACCCGGATTTTGTGTAGTGATTGCATAAATAATTTGAATTTGTCTCTTGTCTAAAAACGGAACGTGAACAATTAATTGATATGTGGATTTTGTACTAAAGATACCGCCGCCAGAAAAGGAAGTCATGAAATTATTGAGTTCATCCGATTAACATTCTCATTTATTTATTATTAACATGAAAAGAGAACAGTGTGGAGCCTTCTTTCCAGACCTACTACAAAATGCAAAATACAACAACTTAATAGGTATCTATCTCTATTTTGCAACGAATTAAGTAGGTACTATTTACGACACGAAGGTGTCAGACGAAACGAGTCGCGCTCTCCATGGTAGTACCTGTGCGACTGGCCGGCCGGTACGTATGAAAGCTTACAGCAGCGTGTTCTATACACTGTGAGTCCGGCCGCCGGCTAACCGGTAGGCAGCGATTGGACGCACAGTAGTGGATCCGGCGTGCACCCGGCGACCGCTTGCGGGCCAAATTGCGCCGGTACGTGTGAAAGCTAGCGTACACGGCCATACACTTCGCTGCCGGCACCGGCTACCCGGCAAGCGGGCCCCTTATTACATCCATCCCTTTCACACGTACAGTACGTAACTCACGTGCGAAAAGGATGGCCTGACTAGCGATAGCGACACGACAGCAATTTAGCTTAGGTAATAAGGTTACGGGACGTGTGAAATGGTACTTAATGTGGCATACGCTGAGTTACGAACAATTTTGATGTCAATATGTATTTGAAGTACCTTTATGTTTTTAAGATGTTAATTTAGACACAAAATAAATGTTAAAATATATTATTTTATTTGTCTCTAGAATGAGCCAGTCGCTTAATGTTCGGGTTCATAAATACATTCGCGTTTGGAATACTTGTAAGTTTCAGGACGGAAGGCCTCATCGTTATCTTAGCTTCCTTCTAAGGTTTTTTAAGTGTATTATTTTATTATATATGTTTTAAAAACATAGACAAACGTTAGTTAGCACCCCATCTATCAAAACCAGGTTTATTCATAGATATACATCGCTAAAACCCTTGCAAACCTCACCACTGGTGGCCGCAATTAGTGGCCTTCACTAAGTTTAGTATTCAAACCAAGTGTCTATAGTGCAGTAATCGGCACATGCTTTTAGTGATAGCTAGAGTTTCTTAGTGATAGTCACAGGCGGACTCCGTGACCACAGCTGTTGCAATACAGTCGAAACGTCGGGATAACAGATAAAAATGGTACATACGCGATAAATACCCGTTTTAACCAGTAATTATGTACCATGATCGCGAAAGTTTAACATATATTATTATCCTTATTCAAATTAAGCTAACATTATTTATAGTTTTGTTAATACCGCAGTTTAGTTATTTTTTTATTATGATTATTCTTACTTTGTAGAAGGTACGCAGCGTACGTACGTGTATGTATGGACTGTAGGTATAAGTTTACATTTAAAAGAGACTGATAACTTAAATAAATTTAAATCAGAATTGAGAAAACTTTTGCTGGAGGGATGCTTCTACTCAATAGATGACTTTGTTAGTAATACAATTTAATGGCTGGCTATAGGATCACTGTGACATTTATGGAAGTTTTAATAATTTTATTTTTGACATTTTAGACATTATTTATATTTGGCCATTTTTTTTTAATTTATTGTATGATTAGCTATTTGGTATTGTGGAAGTTGGTTGAAATTATAAGATAAGATAAGATAACTCTTTATTGTACACCAAAGTAAAATACAGAACATAATTCTTACAAATAGATTTAGTACAATGGACGGTCTTATCGCTAAAAGCGATCTCTTCCAGACAACCTTTGTATGGACAGGATCAAAAAGTAACACATGACGGCGGTGCATCTATATAAATTTAAAAATATATACTATAAACCTAAATTACCAGTAATAACACAAATTTAATTTAAATAAGCAACTCTAAAAGTGGTTATGATGAATTAACAAGCAGCTACAACTTCAACACAAGGACAGATAATGGCTGTGCACTTTTGTTTTAAAATTACTAACAGACTATATATTTTGTTGTTAGTTGTAAGCAAATATCAGTTCAAACACGATTTTAGAAATTGTTTATGAAAAAATGAATTATGAAATTATGAAATTTACGCATTAGTTCAGATTTCAGATTTATTTATTTCAGCTTAATTATAACATTGGTTGTTACGGGAATATCAATTTTTACATTTTAAAACTTATAATAATTATATTAAAATAATATAATTACAGATCATGTCAACAAAAATTATAATGATAATACCTACAATTAAAAATACAGTCATAACAAAATACTAAGAACAAAACAGATAGGTAGGTAGGTCGATTTAGAGATACACAAAATAAAATTATAAGATCCTAACTAAAACGGTATGTCAAAACTAAATTAAAATAAAAGAAAATATATTAGTAAAATATGTCAAATAATTGCGTCAAAGGAAGATTCTAATAAATTAAAATTAATAAATTCATTTAAATAATAAAAAGCATGTCTTTCAAAAAACCATTTGTTTTTTTTTTAAATCTGAAATATATTCTAAATTTACAATTTTTGTGGGCAGTTTATTGTACATCAATATTTTATTATATTCTCCCTGCTTTTGTATGCTATAGTTTATATGATTAAAGAGGTATTTTTTTTTGTTAAATTTATCATTTTTATGTACTTGTATGGAAAGAAAGAAAGAATGAAAGAAAATATAATTTATTATGCCAACCACTAATAACAATAATTAACAACACTAAAACAAAATAAATTACAAGAAAAGATAACATTGCTATTAGCTATTAGTAGCCGCCACAAAAAGGTTCCAAATCAGCATTTTGCTATGTCACAGCAAGGTAACATAGCGCTGGTCTTCCGTTGGAACCATTGTGAGTACACGGAAGTCAGCTAACACATACAAAAATATAAAAATAAACAAATACTTATATTTAAACCCAACTAGCATTATACATACAAACAAAAATATGCAAGTAACATTATTAAAATTAATTAGTGCGCTTATTGCCAAAACTTACTTTAAGACTCTAACTGGCTGACATAAACATATTTAAAAGTCCATAAATAAAAGAAAAATCTATAATAATTATTACTAGTACATATCACATTACTATCATAGTAATATAACACTACGTTTTAGCTCCAAGTAGAGTACATACAAAATGTATGACAAATCTTGTCGCATAAGACCGTGCCTAATAGCCTAGCCAGTGGCCAGAATCCAATAGCCAAATGTGCGGGGGATCTTAGTTAACTCACGTGTGGTAATATTTTTAATTAAATCAAGGCATTTTGATACAAGCTCCCTTGAGTGATACCAAATTTTGTTTATTGGAATTAGTTTTGGGACCGAGCAATTGATAAGGTAATAACACAATTCTTAGAATCTCTGTATGTTATTGAATAACTTGCGATCTTAAGTACCTTGTTAGGTACACGTTATAATTTTCGATATTGGTTTCGTAAAATATTGTTTAATATTGAGTAAATAAAAGTCAAGTCACCGTCAAAGACCGCTGCAAAGTCAAGTCATAAACTCAAGTCACCAACATAGCCCGACGGATTAGCACGTTGAAATGGCAATGGGCAGGCCATATAGCGCGCAGAACAGATGGCCGATGGGGCCGGAAGGTTCTCAAATGCCACGGACCGGCAAGCGCAGCGTATGACGTCCACCTACAAAATGGGAAGACGACTTGGTAAGAACCGCAGGTCGGCGTTGGATGCAGGCCGCTTCCAACTGCAGTTCCTTGAGATCAATGAGGGAGGCCTTTGTCCAGCAGTGGAGGTCCTACGGCTGATATGATGATGATGATGATGAAATAAAAGCCAATATTATTTAGTTGTAAATATAGACGAACGACTGTTTTACAAGACATTATTAAGATTATTTAGTCTTAAATAATAATATGATAAATAAATCAATGTGTATCCTGCCCGTCCTAACAGACAGCGCGCAGACATGGTCGCTGACAGAGTCACAGAAGTCAGAACTCAAGATTTGCCAGAGGGCAATGTAACGCAGCGTTCTCGGATTCAAACGGATTGATCGAGTGAGAAACACCACGCTGCGTTCGTTGACAGGCATTGCCGATGTTGGAGAAATGACAGCTAGGCTCAAATGGGATTGGGCGGTACAAATTAGCAGAATGCACCCCGATAGGTGGGCTAATTTAGCCACAACCTGGAGCCCTGATGGAATATGCGGTCGGGGTCGGCCAAGAAAGCGTTGGCGAGACGATCTTGTTGCCTTCGAGCAGGAGTGGTGGAGTGTCGCACAGGTTAGAGATAGATGGAGCGACTTGGGGGAGAATAATTAAATCGACTTATTAATAGTAGAATATATTATGGATGAATACTGTTTTCTGATATAATTTGCTGGGAGCCATTGGGTGCAAGCCGTACACGATCGGTCGCTCTGGAAATCTACGGGGCAAGCCTATGTTCAGCAGTAGACATGTGCCAGTTATGATGACGATGACTTATTTACTTCGGTTTTCTAACAACCTGCATACAAAGTTCAAGTTGAAGAAACCTCACTGTCATTCTATAACATGTTACCTGTTATTACGGTGATAGTTTTATTGTTTTTACGTGTATTTTGAAGGTAAATGTCAACGTCCGGTAGTCGGCCAATGTCTATTATAGATGCGACGCGAGGGACGCACCAATGCGTTGTAGCGTACTATCGGCTCTCACTTCTCACGGTTCTGTGAGCAATAAAACACCCGAACCATAGTAAAGGTTTTCAGACGACTAGTCTACAGTCATTTCTTGCAGTCCTCCACTGGCTGTTAAAATATATGAAAACGTAGTACCTATGTGTGTTGTATATAATAGTATTTTTTGTATACCACATTTCTCATATATATATTCTCTGTATTAATATTGTTATATCAAGTAGGTTTATGTATTAATTCTAACTGTAATCGGAGTTTATTGTTATTTGTGTTTCTTTTGTTTCTTTTTAATAAACATTAATATTGTTAAAAGTTGGCACGCCAACCTTTTTTGTTACCTCTGAGGTTGGCAGGTAGAAAATGCTATTAGCATTAAGCCCACTTTTTGTAAATGTCATTTGTATTTTTGTGCAATAAAGTATTAAATAAATAAATAAATCAACCATATGCAACGATTTTAAATCATATCAGCCAAGAGTCCACTGCCGACCATAGATAGGTAGATAGATAATACTTTATTTTACACCATAAATAACAAAACTATTTCAATTAACACCTGTGGTTTGCCCCAAACGAATCTCGCGAGTCACAAAACAACCAAAAAAAAATATTATTCATAATCTTTGACTAATAAAATAGTCGTCGTCTTTTCGTCCAACATACTTCAGTGCCTTAAGACGAAAGTCTTTAATCAGTGTGTGTTACTTGTGATGACATATGGAACCGAGACATGGTCCTTCACTATTGGCCTTATGAATAAGCTCAGAGTCGCTCAACGAGCTATGGAGAGGGCTATGCTCGGGGTTTCTCTACGGGATCGAATCAGAAATGAGGAGATAAGTAGGAGAACTCAAGTCACCGACATAGCCCGACGGTTTAGCACGTTGAAGTGGCAATGGGCAGGTCATATAGCGCGCAGAACAGATGGCCGATGGGGCCGAAAGGTTCTTGAGTGGAGGCCACGGACCGGCAAGCGCAGCGTAGGACGTCCACCCACAAGATGGGCAGACGACTTGGTAAGAACCGCAGGTCGGCGTTGGATGCAGGTCGCTTCCAACCGCAGTTCCTGGAGATCAATGAGGGAGGCCTTTGTCCAGCAGTGGACGTCCTACGGCTGATATGATGATGAATAAAATAGTGCCACTAAATGCACAACCAAAAAATTTGACCTACAGTGTCATTCAGATTATAAGTAACGGGAGTTCTTGTTAATTGATGACTCTATATAAGGGTAGAAATTCCAGTTATTCTGGATTTCAGACTTTTTTCTATATTTGTGTCACTAAAGCTACACAAACACTAAATTTCAGCACTGTGGGGTCACTGGTGTGCCCTGTGAATTTCGTCATAGTTTTGTTTTTACTATGGATAATAACTCAAAAATGACAAGGATTAAACTATAAATAAAATCGGGGTCAAACTGTACTAATGAATACCTTTCATTAAACATCCCACTTGACCTAATAGTTTCACTTTGTTTTTTTTACCCCTCTTGAACCCCAATATCTCAACAACGCCCTAACATTTTCAGCTCATATAGTCACACCAGGATTTGGCTGATACTACCTACCTATTTTAAAAAAATCACGATGATCCGATCAACGCTTTGAAAGTTCTCCTCGGACAACAAACATACATACATACAACACCGAATTAATAAATAATAAACAAATAAATATTGCTAGACATTTCACACAGCGCTATCTAGCCCCAAACTAAGCATGCCTTGTACTATGGGAACCAGATAACTGATAGAATACTTATATACATTTTTTTTGTAAATACATACTTATAATATATAGAAAAACATCCAGACCCGGAACAAATATCTGTAGATCGAGCATACATTTGTTCCGCGGCGGGAATCGAATCCGTTACCTTCTGCGTCTCCGCCAGCCATTCGCCCACTGCACCACGGAGGTCGTCATTGTCGGAAATGTCCAAGTTAAATTGATTCAAATTGATCATCGATCAATCGATTCAAATAGATGTATAAAATTGGCGATTTTATTACTAAGCAGCGATCTCTACCAGACATCCTTTGGATGGAATGGATCATGTGAGTTTTACATAGGGTATCAATGGTGTACCACATACATAGGTACTTACATACTTTCACACTACATACTATACAATAATAGCCACTGGTAGCGCGTTCCATAAACAGACGGCCACTGTAAAGGACATCGTAGTAGGAGGAGGAGGTACAGGTTTCTTTTATTTTTATTGATGGTAGTCAAGCGCTTGACTAGTATAATCAAGTATCCAGTATAATCTTGGAGTAACACTTAGGTAAGTGAAGGTGTGATCGAATCTATTCACTCTGGACTTGAAGACTCCAAGATTATCATTATCATCATCATCATCATAACAGCCGTAGGACGTCCACTGCTTGACAAAGGCCTCCCTCATTGATCTCCAGGAACTGCGGTTGGATATTTGTTCCAAGATTATACTGGTTTGGAAAAACATACACCGGAAGTAAGTTCCACTCCTTACTTGTGCTAACAAGAAAATTTGAAGCAAATTGTTTGGTACGGCAAGGTGGTATGCTGACCAGGTGTGGGTGGTACTTCTCGGTACGTCTGCTTGTCCGGTGGCGGAATGGGAAACCCGGGATAAGATCATGATGATCTTGCGCACATTCAACAAAATGAATCTTGTAAAAAACTGAAAGTCTACTCGGCGTCTGTGCTCTAGACTTTGTAAATTAACTTCCACTAAGGAGTCATTACCAATGAGTCTAGCAGCACGTCGCTCAATCTAATTTGAAATCGAATCGGCTTCAAGCTGATACTTGTCCGAGCCATCCCAGAGATGGCAGCAGTACTCCATACATGAGCGGACTTGTTGTAGAGACTGAGCAGCTGTCCCGGTGAGACGCACCACCGAACCTTAGCCATGATGTCCATATTGAACATAACTTCCCCCCCCCCCTCCCAGATTTCGAGAGCGACAGATCTTGTGCGGCTCAACCTGTATTAGGTCGTCTTTCAATCAAGTGAGAAGCCGTCCTTTGCTGCGCTTTCCTTTACGTAGTCTCAACTCAAGAACCTTTCTGCTCCAACGTCCGTCAATTCTTCGAGCTATTTAATGCGCTAATTTATGTATTAAAAAAATGTACATAAGTATTATAACAGTTATCTGGTTCATATAGTATAAGCTTTGTTTAGTTTGGGACTAGATGGCGCTGTGTGAAATAGCTAGCAATATTTATTAATTTGTTTACATAGATCCAGAGGCTGGAAGAAATTACTGTTATCAATAAGGTCGCCTATTGTACCTGATTCATCTTTATAATGGTGTGCATTAAATACCTTTACAAAACCTTTACGTATAAAAACAATATTGTGAAGTTTAAGAAGATTTAGATCTCCTTTGGATTGAACTATTATTGGGATACCGTGTGTAAAGGCAGTATCACTTTTCAGTTATCTACGTCAAACGTCGAGCTTTTCAATGATTCCAAAATAAAGTACTCAGTGAGGTCATATATGCACCCTGGTATATTAGAAATGACGACCTTCACCGGGACCTCAACATAGAGGTCGTCGATAGAGTAATACGAAAATATGCAGAAGCTCACGAACAAAGACTTCACCATAAGTCGTATCTAAGGATCTGAAGCCGCTGAGTCTGCGCCGTGACATCGGAGCGCTCAGCGTTTTCTATAAAATATATAACGACGAATGTTCTGAAGAGCTGTTCAATTTAATCCCTGCTTCCCACTTCTACCATCGAACCTCCCGCAACCGGCAACGAGCTCACCCACATATTGTAGATGCGTGGAAGTCTCACATGGTGCGTTTCACCCGCTCGTTTCTTCCACGCACCTGCAAGATGTGAAATGACCTTCCTCCGGAGGTTTTCCCGGTGGGCTTCAAAATGAACGCCTTCAAGAGAGGTGTAAATAAGGTAGTAAGTGCTAGGCAACATAACTGCAGTACCACGAGTGCTGCAGAAGTTAATAGGCGGTGGTGACCACTTAACATCAGGAGGCCCGTCAGCTTGTGTGTCTACAAGTTTAATATAAAAAAAAACATCATGTGAACGTCGAGGCAATCCAGCTCCTCGATAACACGGATATAGTGAGAAGACTGAAAAGGACAAAACCTTTTGAGTTATTATAGTGTACAATAGTGTAATATAGTGTCAGTGTTAGTGCTATTCATAAAGAACACATTAACAAAGTGACTTCCCCTTAAATAGAGATTGTATTGTATTGTATTTATTTTTATTCCTTATTGATACTTTAAATGTCCACTAGGAAACGTCACAGCAGAATACATTATAAAGAAACTTTAACAGTATCACTATCAGTACCTAAAATATAGGTAGGTACAATAAAAAAAATATATATATATATATATTATTCACACGTACTAACGTCATCAGCTAGTGCTTCGTCAATATTATAATATGATTTATACAATAATAACTTTCTAATTTTATAATTATATTCCTTACAATCTAAATTTCTTATAACTAAAGGTAACTTATTAAATAATTTTATGCTTAGGCATAAAAAGCTTTTATTTATTTTGTCAAGCCTGTGTGATTGAACAATAATATTGTTTTTATTACGTGTATTGTAACTATGTATGTCTTTGTTTGCTTTGAAATCGTCAATATGTAATTTAGCATAAATTAAATTTTGAAAAATATATTCACCAGTAAATGTCAAAATATCTAATTCCCTAAATCGTAGTCTACAAGAGTCTAATTTATCAATTTGCAATATAATTCGTATTGCTCGCTTTTGCAACAAAAACACTCAATTTGACTGTGATGCATTTCCCCAGGCTAGTATACCATACGTCATCAACGAGTGGAAATACGCATGATACACTGTTTTGGCAGCGCGTACGTCGCTCAACTGTCTTATGGTTTTAATTGCATACGCGGCTGACTTAAGTTTACCTACTAGAATGTTAATATGGCTGTTCCATGTCAACTTATTATCTATTTTAACTCCTAAAAATTTTACGTCACTTATAAAATTAATTGAATTATTAATAACTGTATTTTGAGCTGGGTTTAATTAATTTTAGCACTGCCCAGGAAAAATCTCATAATATTAGTCTTATTTACATTTAGTAAAAGATTGTTTGCCTTAAACCATTCATTGATATTTAACAATAACTTATCTAATTTCATGCATACCTTTTCTTTATTTTTATCACTAACTACGACTGTAGTGTCGTCAGCAAAAAGTACAATGTCTGTTTCCTTTTCTACGCATATTACCAGGTCATTTATGTATATAATAAATAGCAAGGGCCCTAAGATGGACCCTTGTGGTACACCCATTTTTATGTCAGTCGATTTGGACCTATAACTATTACTGCAAGAAAAATGCCAATGGACACATTCTTTATCATAATTCTATTATACAACTAAGTTAGGATAAAATTGCTCATTAGCCTACTTGGCTAGATACACCAGAGTACACTTACGATGTATGTAAGTACCTAACATAAAAAAAAGTCGAGCTTGAATATGTAGATTTAATCATAGGAATTGGCATTATTAGATCACATTTATTTCATTACTGTCTGTACACGGCTTTGCACAAGTTAATACGGAATTTCGGTAAGTAAAACCAGCACTTAATCACAGACTTAAGCCAGTCTACACTATTTATTCTCCTAAGATCCTAGACTGCGAACTCAGAGGCAATGTACTCTAAGTTTGAAAGCTAAATCAACTGACTTGTTTTCTTAGAGACTGTTCGGTAATGTACTGAGACGTGATATGTCTGGATGCCTCAGGCCTTTTTGAACACAAACTTTTCATGAAAAATTCGAGCCAACCTTGGTTTCAACGTGTTAGTTCAACACACCGAAAGCGCGTAGGGGCGAGAACGACGCGGGGCAATGGCCGCGGTTTCCTAGTTTAGTACGCAACTATATGTGAAACAACATATTAAACGCAGCACTGCATGGGGCGAGGCGGTCGCTAATGATACCTACCATGGTCATCCTTATTACCTACTAGTGGACCCGCCGAACTTCGTCCCTCCTTGACATGCATATGACGCGGGCCATCAATATACGTCACCCTGGTAGAATTGTCAATGGTTGTCCCCGGCCATTAATAAGTATGAGAAAATGAATGATTTCCACAAATAATTCATTACCAAAATAAGCCAAATCGCTCCACCCGTTCTCGAGTTTTAGCGAGACTAACGAACACCAATTTATTTATATATATAGGTATATAGACAATATCTCGGGACAACTCCGACCGAAGCATCTGTTTCAAACAATATTAATTTTTTTACATCCGCTTTGACGATATTTGCAGTACGCATTCTGTCAATTCTATGTCAAACGTCATAAGGTTACGTTATAAAAGCGCTAAGGTTAGATTATAAATAATTTTATATGGTTGTTAAGTATTCTTAAATTTTCTAATTTTGCGCGCAGATTTCTTATTTTTTTCTTTCATAAGAACCTTCTCCTGACAATAAGAAATGCAACAAAAAAAGAATTAGCGAAATCGGTCCAGCCGTTCACGCGTGATGGCGTGGCGTATGTTAATATTTTGACCCAACATGACATACCTACATCATATTCTATGCTATAGCAGATGATATCGCTCAAACTATGCTATAATAATTTGTATTGTGTGCTAATGTACTAAGTACATGATTGTCTACCTAAGTCTATGTATTTTTTACGTTCCACTGTCATGGCTTGACCGCCGCACCGCGCCGTCGGTCGCGCCTCCCCGCATTTGGTGTTTAAAACCCATGAATACTCGGTCTTCGATGATCCCTGGTTTATGCTATTTTATTTTTAATGAACGGCATTGTTTGCCTACTGCCCCAGTATCAGCAAAAATATTACAGCACCAACACAAAACTATAAACAAAGCAGGCAATGAACCTGCGCAAAATTGACCTACTTAATTTTTACTCATAGAGCCCACACACGTCTACGTTTTATTTGTAAAAACCTAAAAATTTGAACTAATTCTTCCCACAGGGGATTGCGCAAGTTTTGTACAAAACTTGCGAAAATAAATAGTTTTGGTGTGTTGGGCCCATTAAGTAGTTTAAAATAAACTAGCTGACTTGCCCGCGGCTTCGCATGTGATAGAAAGGGTATAACAGTATACTAATAACTTCACTATGACCTATCTAGAAATAGGTACAAGTCAATAGCCAAAGTAGCATTGTGCTGGACTCGCAATTATACTTTTACAGCTACTGTGCCTTGAACTATACACAACCTAATGGGGATTTGTTAAATTATATAAAGAATATACACAAAATAAACACAAAATACTTCAACAACGTGTTTTCATTCATTACATACTATAAATAGGTATTAAATTGAAACAAAAGGCTGACGATAATGAAAAGTATCTAGATTCTATTCCAAAATTATCTACACAAAATAAGCTGGATGGGCGACAGTGTAACTTATATAGTTTGAATAACTATACCGTCTATTACAATAATCTAAATACACGATAGCTCACACAAGCCAATCAGGTAACACACAGACATACAAGTACAAGTTTACAAAGAAAGATATTACAGCATTAGAAAATTGATTGGTACTTAGCTTGTTCTCGAGCCAGGAATACAAAAGTGCCCATCAGGCATTTACATTGCTATTTATACATCTCAAAAGTCGTAAAAAGTCACAACATCTTTAGCCAATCACAAGCCTTGGTTGTTTACATCATAATATCTTTTTATATTGGCTATAACAACAATATATAACGAACTTAAAGTATGTTAAATCTTAATTAATGACTATTACAAGTCCTCACAATCACAAAATCGTATTATTAGGGCACATATTTCTACTTTTTGGGCGCCACCAATCACAGCATTACTTTCATGTCGTTAATTTTAACAAAATCTAATTAAGTAGAACATTTTTAAAAGTTGGTTAATAAATTATACAATCTTTCATTATTTGAAAATCGTATTCCTAACATATGACAACACATCAATGATACATATCAAACCTGATAAATAATCATTTTAAAACTTATATCTTAGGAACAGATATAATCCAAATGTAAACACGACTTAAAATATCAACAATAATAATACAATAATTTATTGTTCTAATGTACCATCATAACATTATCAACTAAGCCTTAATTACAGGTCATCGTATTATAAATATAGCCATTGACCAACCGTTTCGTTCGGAAACATGTTTATCATAATTTCGTTCTAAAAAATCTCCAAGACATCGAATCATTGATTTGACATTGACATTTGGAACTCGAAGACAATTAAAATTGAAGTTTAAAACAGTAACATAATGTTAATAAAAAAAATAGTGCAGTGTTATTGTGAATCTAATGCTTTTTTATAATGTAACTTGTCACATGCATGGTATTTCAATAAAAATATCACCCTCCTTTTGCGCACTCGGGTCAAAAGTAGTCTATGCTAAATTTCATTACGATCCGTTCAGCCGTTTAGGAAGCGTATAGAATCAAATGCAGCTAAGTCCGTATTGTGTCTAATTACACTTGAGAATGGATTTTAATTTATTCAATAACTATTTAAACCACCATTAGGAACGTCGGAGTGGTTTGGTCATAGTTTTATATTCCTACAGTAAGTTTTTACGAGATTTTCTCTTTTATTTATGGCAAAAATTGCGTGAAATAGGTATTTTTTTGGATAGGCTGAAAAATCAGGGGAAGTGGATATAGCTGCCTTTGATTCTTTACGCTTCAGTTATGAAAGGGTAACAAACAATCTAACAAACAAACAGTTACTTTCGCAGTTACTATATATATGTATTATACATATAAACCTTTCTCTTAAATCACTCTATCTATTGCTGAAAACTGCATTAAAATCCATTGAGTAGTTTAAAAGATCTAAGCGAACAGACAGCGGAAGCGACTTCATTTTATACTATGTAAATATACTTATTTGGAGAACAAGTTATGAACTCTTTGATATGTAAATAGTTTCATGAAGGACGTCATTTTGCGTGGACAAATACATAGGGCAAGTTTATACATATATAAATACATGAGTATATACTTCCTCTAAGTCAAAAAGGTAGCTGCATTATATAGTATTGTAGAGGCGTTTTTATTCTTTTTGGTAGAAGCCAGTAAAAGTTAAGTATACCATGGTTCGGCCATACAAACCTTACACGTAGGCTTATAGTTATAGCAGACAGGTTGAGAACAGGTCATATGCCATTAAAAATGTTTGCGTTCTTAATGCGGAAGGCTGACACCTATAGTCTAACTTTTTATTAGCTGCAGTAAAATGACGTTTCTAAATGTCATTCCGTAAAATAATGTTGCCAGCCTAATCTCAATAGGGATGTGATTCAGTTCACAAAAATTAATTAAATAACATTATTATGACGTTTTTGTTTCATTTTGAATGTACCTCCCTATACTTCCACTAAATAAGATCAATCCTCTAGTATAGTAATAATAATAGGTTAAAAAAATACATTACAACTTAATATTAAATCTCAAAAAAAAAACAAACTGATTATTCATTTATGATTCACTCATTTAGCTACATCCCTATTTCTTTTTCTTCAAAAACCGGCATCCCACAAAACGTCATTTTACTGCAGCTAATAAAAAGTTAGACTATAATTGTGACACATGTCAAGTGACAAAGTGGTGGAGTATGTGCACCATTTATTGGTAGAATGTGTCCGCTTCCAGCGGGAAAGACAGTCACTGGTGGCGTTATTTACAACTTAAACTGATTCGACGTGGGTATTTTCAATGAAATCTTAGCTGACCCTACATCAGATGCAGCTAAGGCACTGTTTAGTGTTGTAAGTCGCCACAAGTAACATACAAATAATATTATAATTTACTCGTGTCTAAATATATATGTATATATATTTTTAAGTTAACCCGTCAAGGATCACACCTATACATTTTGTATGGTTGTGGTTCCGGACCGATTCAAATAAGTTGTTTTTCGTAATATTTGTTTATTTATAAAAAAAAATACATTTATTTCAAGCAATTATGTAGCTTATATAGGAAAGCGCACAACATAATAAGTAAACTAATGTTTATACAGGGTTTTTGAGAGCATGCCTGTGACAGCAATGTCTGGTGTACGGGCAGTCTACTCTGCCGGCTATCATTGCCAAGACGGTGTTGGCGCTGGCCCGCAGCCTGTGCACCAGGGACGCGGCTCGCTTGCGCATGACGGTATGGAAGCAGTCGACCCGCGCCGCTGCGAACATCCCTGATGCACTGCAGTAGCGGGGCAGTATTGTTATACTGGACGCGGAGTGCGCTGTACGCCGCCTGCGTATACTTTGCCCGCAGGCTGCACGAGTACAGAGAGGTACAGTACGCCCGAAATAAAGTCAGCTTAACCCGCTCTGAACTACGCGCGAACCTGCGAGCAATCATATTCGCACGCACGGACAACGCCCTCCGCTCCCGTTCGATGTCTTCATTGTCTGTTTTGTTTAATTTTATTTTGTTTGCTTTCTACCTTTCATCTAATTAATTGTACATACGATAGGACCGACATGCATCTTTATAAAGGTACTTATAATTAATTGGAATAAAAAAAAATAGTATTACAACTTTCAGTCTGTGCCAGCGTCAGTGCAGTTTTTCCGATTACTTCATCAAGCGAAACAACAATCTAATTAAAACAACAATCACAATAACAACTGGCTGATGGGATATTTATCTCATAAGTTCCCCTATACGCAATCCAGGACAGCGGTTCTCGTTGGTAAACAAAGGGGCAGATCTGGAGCTCCACTCGATGCCGATACAGTTCGATATAACAGAGACGCAAATAGGAATTTATTGAAAAAAATGCTCTGTAGTTGCACCACCACACCCTATATTGCGGTGTAGTTCAAACACTGTTCAGTAGATACATAAATCTATATATGAATTCGTGAAGAGATAACGTAGTAACCCCTTTTTAAGCTTGTGTTGAGTTGTGTGAGATTAGCCAATCTATATGTTACAATTAGGCTACATACCACGGTGTGCTGGCAACTAGTAAATAACAAATATCTCACTATTATTTAATAATCCTTTTGATGAACATATTGGCGTGAATATGCACAAGGGAGTATTTAGTTTATAAATCTTGGTTTTTAGGTTTCCGTATTTAAAAGGTAAAACGGCATCCTATTACTGAGGCTCCGTTGTCTGTCTGTCTGTCCGTCTGTCACCAGGTTTTATCTCATGAACGGCGATAGTTAGACAGTTGAATATTTCACAGATGATGTATTTCTACAGCCGCCATAACAACAAATACTAAAAACGGAATAAAATAAATATTTAAGGTGGGCTCCAATACAACAAACGTGATTTTTTGCTCGTTTTAGCTCGATATTGATAACGGCGACAGGTACACGCTTGAAATATTCACAGAATATTTATTAATGTATTCACTTTAAAAATAAATAATTAAATTAAAATAAAACAAATATTTAAGGGGGGCTCCCATATCTACATATACGTGATTTTTTTGTCGTTTTTATAGATAATGGTAGGGAACCCTTAGTGCGCGAGTCCGCCTCGCACTTGGCCGGTTTTATTGTATTATTCCACTTTATTTACTCCAAATTAACTTTTACGAATCCGCGTTGTATGTATGTATGTTTGACCAAGGATAACATTCGAAGCGTCACCAAGCTAAAGTGTTCATGAAAAATAGGCTAACAAGTTAAATTTTGTCGTATTGCGGTGACTGATCCATCCCTGCCCCAATGCTAATACTAAGGCTGATTTTCCACCAGAGATGTGCTATGCAGCTATGCTGCGAGGATGTAAAAGCTAAGTTATGAAACTATGTGACCGTTTCCACTGATACTAAGCTATGTAGCGGAGCGAGTAAGGTGTGCAAACGCGGGCCTACTGAGTACTCTGCTCTTCACATAGCTACCACTCGCGACAATTCATAGCACGCATTCTTCCATATGTCTGTTTTTCTATATACGATAAGTATGTATTTACAAAAAAAAGTATATATAGTAAGTATTCTATCAGTTATCTGGTTCCCATAGTACAAGCTCTGCTTAGTTTGGGGCTAGATAGCGCTGTGTGAAATGTCCAGCAATACTTATTTATTTATTTAGAAAACATAGCTTAGTTGAATCTATGTGGACTAATGAATATGATTGGTGGATATCAAACGCAGTCATAGCAACGTAGCATAGCACATCTCTGGTGGAAAAGCAGCCTAAGAATGGTGGTATATGGCGATCCGGAGAAACGCGATACCGAATGCACTTCGCAACGACTGTTTGTTGTTTTAGAATCGTTGTCCAGATTTATCGACAGGCAAGTTGCTGTTAAGCGTCAAGAGGAGAGGGAATGCATTGTTGAAAATTTATGCACTGGCTTTTAAGTTACCAGTTACCGTATATAGTTTTCTAGGGTCCCTAAGGAATGTTTTCAGACTTTCGAGGATTTTAGTGTCCAGACACACGGCTACACATCAAGTTATACATTTCTAGTATAAGCTGACCTCTCATTCTACGAAAAACCTGCACAATGCGAGGTCAGCTTATACTGGAATTGAATAGGTTGATGTGTAGTCGTTTGTATTGTCGCAAGCTGACCTCATTTGTAAAGTGAGGGGTTTGGCGGGCTGAGGATTTTGTATTCTATTTGCTTTGACATTTTTAGATCTATTCATGTCATCATCATCATCATCGTCAGTCTTTCTCATCCCACTACTGGGCATAGGCCTCTCTTCGTTGTCGGCATTCGCCTCTGTCCTGCGCTGTTCTAAAACTGCGCCCAAAAACGACTTGCAATTTTTATAATGTCGTCGACCCATCTTGCCGGCGGACGACCTGCGTTCCCGGTTCCATCTCGGGGCCACCATTATATTTATTATACCTATTTATGTTATCATACTAATATTATAAATGTGAAAGTTTCGATGTTTATATATTACTCAATCACGTCGTAACGGCTGAACCGATTTCTATGAAATTTGTTATATACGTAGATTATAACTTGGGTCACCACATATGCTAACATTTATCTCATAAACCAGTTCCCATGGGATAAAAAGAGGTGTCAAATCAGATTGCAACAGAGAGTTTAGCTCTATTTTTAGCTTTTTTAGCTGACAACCTCCGTGGTGCAGTGGGCGAATAGCCGGCTGAGACGCAGTAGGTAGCGAATTCGATTCCCGCCGCGGAACAAATGTTTGCATAATCTACAGATATTTGTTCCGGGTCTGGTTGTTTTTCTATATATTATAAGTATGTATTTACAAAAAAAAGTATATAAGTATTATATCAGTTATCTGGTTCCCATAATACAAGCTCTGCTTAGTTTGGAGCTAGATAGCGCTGTGTGAATTGTCCAGCAATATTTATAAATTTATTTATTTGTTATTTATTTCTAGGATACCTACACATTTAGTAGTGTAACGCGTACGAAGTCGCGGGCAACGGCTAGTATTCTATATATTGTACCAATCACGCGCATTTGCGTTAGACATAAAGACGCATACATTATCCTAATTTGTATTTTTGTACAAAAATATATTAATACATTTCTTATTAAATAATAATTGAGAACTGTTTGGAAGTTTCTTAAGTTTTACAACGCATGATAAAAATCTTATTAACTTTTTCTTTTTTATTATTATACACAATAAAATATATTAAAACAGTACAGAAATAGATGGCATGTACAAAGGCGAGCTTTACCCTAAGAAGAGTTTTCTTCCAGCAAACGTTTGAGGCTAGAGAGAGATGATTTTAAAGGTTGGTGCCTGTACAAGAATCATAAATATGTACATAAATCTTAAACAAATAAAACGAAATATGTATACCAAAAGTAAGTAATAAAATGAATGAATATAATAAATAAAATAAATAGACTAATATATATATAAATAAATATATACCTACAATAAAATAAAATTACAGAGAAAGATAGTGCTCTTTAACTTTCCGTTTGAAAATGTTAAACGACGGACTAGCGCGAACTTCATTGGGCAGGGCATTCCAAATTTTCACCGCATAAATGGTAAAGGAACCACCATAGCGGCTTGAAGTGTGTTGAGGTGTTTTGAGGAGAAGGGACTTAGAGGACCGGCATGTCATTTTTGCTAGATAGACAGATAATTATTGATTGTTACACCCCTTTCAGCCACCATGGCGACATAGACAAGCCAATCTAGACACTTTATATGCGGTATTAAGCGTAAGAGCATACAACGGTTCGTTGCCAGGTCGGCGCGTCGGATGTACGACCGCGCTGACAACAGACGGCACGAAGATCTTCAGGGATTTGCCCCATTGTACACGCGGCGACCAGACCATCAAGGACCGTGGCGTCCACTACCCCGATAGCTCCTGGACCCCCTGACTTCTTCTTCTTCTTCTCTTTCAACGACTTCACCGATCATTGGCGACGTCACCGGTGAAGATCACAAAAAAAAAAAAACTAAGACCACGGTCACGCCAAGACGCGGTCGCTTTTTTTTATACTACTTATATGGCAAACGAGCATGCGGTCTACCAGATGTTAAGTGGCTACTGCAGCCCATGGATATCCACATAGAATTCAAAACAAGCTATTATGTTGTCTTGATCTCAATGTGGATACGTTGCCATATATAGGACTTAGCTGGTATGCCTATGTGCCAGTAATTACAGGAACATACCATTACCATCTAATCTAATCGGAACACAGCAGCACAAGTGCTGCTATTTGGCGGCAGATAAAGGTAAGGCGGTGGTGCTCACTTCCTCAAGCCCGTTCACAAAAGCTCTACCACCAATAAAAGCGCGCTTACACCGCGCTGCGAAATAGGCCCACGAAAAGCTCCGAAGAGCCACAAGCCAGGAAGGCTCCAAGAGCTGAGCTCAGAGACCCGGAGATTGTAGTCTACGCTAGTTGAAGCCAGGGCGATGAGCTCCTCACCTGAGGCACTTACCTGCAGCTCTAACGCAATAGTTGTGCGTCCACCATGCACGCTACTACGCGATCGAGCCTGTAGATGACCTGCCATGTTTTATCGTGAGGTCAAAATATACACATACTAACATCATAGATAGGGTATTAAAAACTAAAAACTGGGCAAGTGCGAGTCCGACTCGCGCACGAAGGGTTCCGTACCATTATCTATAAAAACGGCAAAAAAATCACGTTTGTTTTATGGGAGCCCTCCTTAAATAATTGTTTTATTTTAATTTAAATAATTATTTTTAAAGTGAATATACAATTAAATATTCTGTTAATATTTCAAGCGTCTACCTCTTGCCATTATCAGTATCGAGCTAAAACGACCAATTATAATCACTTTTGTTGTATGGGAGCCCTTTTAATATTTATTTTATTCTGTTATTAGTATTTGTTGTTGTAGCGGCAACAGAAATACATCATCTGTGAAAATTTCAACTGTCTAACTATCACGGTTCATGAGATTCGGCCTGATGACAGACGGAGTAATAGGGTGCCGTTTTACCCTTTGGGTACGGAACCCTAAAACCCAATTAAACTATCTTCGGAAACATTATGTTTGTAGTGCACACAGGGGGAAATCTTCCAAACAAAATAATTTACATAAAATTAGCCACTAACGGCATTTAAGGCGAACGGGACGGCGCTGGTTGTTGCATAAGTGCAATCAATGTCTATCATTATTCTCGTAGCATCAAATATTTAGCTTACTCATAAAAACATCCAGTTACTACTAAAATTTCACTACATTACCCATTAAAGATGGAATATTATGGAGAGAGCTATGCTTGATTTCTCTACGTGCTCGAATCAGAAATGAGGAGATCCGTAGACAAACCAAGGTGCCAGACATAGCCAAGAGGAAGTGGCAGGGGGCGGGCCATATAACTCGAAGATGGCCGTTCGGGCAGATTTCAAAGAGAAATACCAAGCATATCTCTCTTAGACCACGCTGAGCACCTTGAACCTTCTTATAATCCGACCGAAAGAAAGAAAGAAAAAAACATTTATTTTTGACGGTACAAAACATACACAACACACAAGCTAGGTACACACAAGAGAACAAATTTATACACACAAAAACCACAATACCCAACAAATGTGTGTCTCACAATTACCTATATCTAAATGACCAACGTCACAAAAAGGCGTCCAACTCAGCATTAGTTGTGCTTTTGGCACAACGCTGATCTTCCATTGGAACCATTTAAAAATGAATATATCACGGATGTCTGCCCGTGCAGTGCCACAATTACAAAAAATATAAATATATAGATAAATATATGTTATCACACTAAGAAAAAAAAAATATATATATATATATAGCTAAGTATATTAAAAAACTGATTCTAAAAAAATCTTATGCCGCCGTCCTTATTTGTTCATATAGATTCTGTCCATCCAAAGGTTGCCTGGAAGAGATCGCTTTTAGCGATAAGGCCGCCCATTGTACCTATGATTTAAAATTGTATTTTCTTTTATATGTTTGTATTTAATGGTGTGCAATAAAGAAATTATCTATCTATCTATCTATCTATATTAAGGTACAAAAGTAGAAAAACAAAAAATTTGATGATTGAGGAGAAGTAGGCGAGAATGTGCTCAGGCTCACTGCTAAGCAAAGGCCAATCTGCTAAGTAATCAGGCTGCCAGAGAGAGGAAGAATATTATAAAGGAACACACAAATATATAATTTGTTAGATGATGAAAAAGCTGACGCTGCATCATCATCATCAAAGCACCAGCCGGAACTTTTAGTTTGTTAACTGATCTTTACTTACGTCTTTTCGTGTTTTCAAAACCTATACTGCGCTCGCCAACCCGCCTGCCAAGCGTGGCGAGTATGGCAACAACTCCCTAATGATAAATTTACAACATAAAACCAGGCCCCGAGTCCCCGGCGGCCCCGCTAATCCTGGCTATGGTAGCAGTCACGGTAACGGCGGGGCCAGGGGTGACGACTTGGTAAGAACCGCAGGTCGGCGTTGGATGCAGGCCGCTTCCAACCGCAGTTCCTGGAGATCAATGAGGGAGGCCTTTGTCCAGCAGTGGACGTCCTACGGCTGATATGATGAAACATTGTTTCATAAAACAATTAGAAGCTTAAATAGAAATATACTTTGAATTCTGATTGGTTATATTTATAGCTTTAGAGTCCTATTCTGTTATAAAGAAAGTAAAGAAAGATAAACATTTACAAAAAAGTTGCTGAGAATTTTTCATTTATTAAACTTGAACAAAGCCCATTTATTTATGATTAATAAGTGAGAGATCTTTTTCTTCTGTTGATCTGATTTTTATGGAAACACATTTTAATTGTGTTTTTAATATGAAATAAATAGTGCTGGACATTTCACACAGCGCTATCTAGCCCCAAACTTAATAATACTTATATACTTTTTTTTAATTTATAGATAAACAACAAGACCCGGAACAAATATCAGGTAGATCATGCAAACATTTGTTCCGCAGCGGGAATCGAACCCGCTACCTTCTGCGTCTTTGCCGGCTGTTCGCCCAGTAAGCCACGGAGGTCGCCAATGAAAATAACCTGAACGTATGAATAATAATTTAACATGTCGTTATTTTTTTGGAACACCTAATCTAATTCTGCTCAACGTAGTCAAATTTAAAAAGATGTGGAATTAATTCGATGGTTCATACAATGCAAATGAGTAGAATTAGAAAAAGCTTATGTTCTTCTGTGGACGTCCTGTGTCTTATAATGATAAAATATAATATAATGATAATGATGATGATAATGATAAAATGAGTAGAAAAAGGGATCGCATAAAATGCACCTTGAGGCTTAGAAGAGAATACGTTTGAAATTTTGTCATTAATAATGACAATAAAACAAGTAACTATTTAACAAAAATATATTCGACTTCAGATAACAGAAAAAACAAACTACTGAACCAATTTCGATAAAAATTCTATGGGACCAATCTGAAAGTTTATCCTTTCAAATAAAAAAAGAATTTAAAAAATCAGTCCACAATTGACGGACAAATCGGTGAACATACATAAAAATTATTTCTTGTGGCGGCTTTGTTCTTTATGTATTTATGGGTGTATGGCATGAATTTAAATTATCATACTAATTTAGCAAAAACAGCAAACAAAAAAAAATATAAACGGTCATCTTTTTTAATGATTGATCCTATTTTAGTGAGACATAAAATAAATCAATCAAACGATACTTTAATCTGTTTGGAGCTACGCAAAAAATGTTTGAGATGTAAAAATAAGTTTGATAGATCCATGTTGGGTCCCAAAACTAAGAGAAAATAGCTTTTATTAATAAAATTCGATACATTTTTAACTTTGGCGGCACTTAAGAACTGCCAAATGTGTACCCATTTGGTACTTACGTATTAACGCCACCGTAGTTTTTTGATGTGGGCTCTTGCCAGAACTCTTGCGTGGTCGCACCTGAGTATCGCTTCACCCACTCTACCTTCACTCCGCTCGGCTTCACGGGCTTGTTCCACTCAGGACCTTCCACGCGAGCTTCTGGCTCCACGCTTTTTTACAACACTCTAGGGGTGTCACACACAAGAATACCTAGGGTCGGGGTGCTCAGTGTCGGTTCTCCCACTCATATAGACCAATAATTAAAATGGGGATCAAATATTATTTTTCAATACAAAATATTTTTTAAAAGTACACGTTTACAATAGATCAGATTTTTGAGGATCAAATAATATTGTCCCTATTTGTATCATTCAAGAAAACAGGTGAGCATTATCCGAAAAAAAATACTACTTTAACTAAAATGAAGTGAGTAATCGACAAACGAGTGAACCATATTTCAGAGTTTTAGTAAAGTAAAACTTCTTTTTAATTTACCGGTTATATCTGCCGCAGAACCAATAACCGTTGGGGTAAACGTGTTCTGGAGTGGAGACCACGTCTAGGCAAACGAAGTGTAGGACGCGCTCCGGCTAGATGGAGTGACAATTTGCGCGCTGGCAAGGATTGGATGAGAAGAGCTGAGGATCAGGCTCAATGGCGCACCCTGGGAGAGACCTATGTCCAGCAGTGGACTGTTATAGGTTGATGATGATGATGATGATAAAAACTTTTTTACGCACGCTTTACTTGGGGAGTAAGCTGGTGAATGCGTTACGAAAAGTGCGAACGGGTGTTGCGAGGGAGATATATGTAAGTTAGTGAAGATTACTGTAGGAGCAAGAGAGCGAGGTGCGCGAGTACATTTTCTTTCTCACTTCCTCTCATAGCCAGTGCATGAAATATATATATATCACAATCAGTAGTTCGTTTGATTATTTTCGTAATTTCATTTCGTTCTTGAACAATTTTATAAATTAATATTACTAAAAAGAAGTTCTACTTCAGCCGTGTGGTCTAAAGCAGACACGCTTATTTATATCACCACCTCTCAGTCCGCAGTGGTCACTCACTTTTTCCGATTTTGGTAAATGAATACTGCAAAGGTAAATCCCAAGTATATATAGTGTGAAACATAGGAACTTGGCAGAAAATCTACTGTTCCAAACATTTTAGCCACGGTAGGGAGCATTTGGATAATCGTACCTAAACGTAGTGATTTTATCCTAACTGCTTCTACAGTTTTGTGTCGTTCGAAGAAAGGAGACCGGACGAGTAGACACAAATGGAGTTCACTCGTCATTTATTCACATAATACTATAGTATTTCCATTTCTTTATTTTCTCGATGACAGTTCTAATTTGATAGTTGTAGTGTTGTGACCAAATAAGTAATGATATCGATAATGACAGTAACGATTCATCAGATTTCGATTAAAATAAATAAATAAATATTACCTGACGTTATAATTATTTCGTTTGATTGTCGAGTACCTACATATACCTACTTATTTTACAACAGCTTCGAAAATTTTAAAGTTGGCATTATCAATCAAGAATTAATACGTGTAACATCTTGTTATGAAATATAATATTAGTTAATAAATTTCTACAAAAGTATCCGGCAGTAGTTTAGTTTCTTACTTTTGTAAAAAAATATCGAGTCTGTTATCGTGTTACGTTTATCGATAGCTCCATCCCTATCAGTTTCTCCGACTCTGGTATAACCTTGTACGTGCGTAAGCGTCATATTTTTATAAAATAATGCATACATAATGTAAAAAAGACGCTCGTTCAAGTTTTAACAGGAGCTGTCATCGAGAAAACAAAGAAATGGAAATAGTATAGTGAAAGTTTTGTCCGCTTTCTCTCACTTTTTCTAATTTTGGTAAAATACCAACCATTATAATCTAGTGTGAAACAGGTTGGCGGTACTTGGAGGCTAATGTAAAGGGCGTGTCGCACGCCGGATGCGCTTGATACAAGCAACTATGCGGTAATCTACACAACACTTACCACAGGGTAAATAAATCTAAAAGCCGAGCTCGTATGAAGTGGCTAGGAAATGTTGGGTGTTTTAGCTCTAAAAAGAGTTTAGTTAAGTTAAGTAAGAGAGAGAAAATACCTTGACGAAAGTCTTTTATCAGTATGTATTACCAGTGATGATGTATGGTATAAAAGGTGGCCTTTCAATATGGCTCAACATGCTAAGCGTATGTTTGGTGTTTTTCTACGAGATTGATTCAGAAATAAGGTGATTCGTTAATGAACTAAACATATCACAAAGGATTAGCAAGCTGAAGTGGCAGTGGGCAGAGCATATAGCTCGAAGAACTGACGGCCGGCTCCCCACAAGATGAAAATGAGACCTGATAAGGGTTGCTGGGAGCCGTTGGGTGCAGGTCGTACAAGTTTTATTGCTCTGGAAATCTATAGGGCAGGCCTTTGTTCAGCAGTTGACGTGCTATGATTGATAAGTTGATAATGATGATGATAGCAATACAGTTCAATTAACAATAAGTACATTTCCAGAGTAACCGATCATGCAGCCTGTACCCAACGGCTCCCAGCAACCTTTATCAGGTCGTTTTTCCATTTATTGGAGGGCGGTCCTGCATTGCGCTATTCAGTGCGTGGTCACCACCTATCCTGTCTGCCCCAACGGCATATTCGGATGTGTATATGAAGAAAAATCAATTACATATTTACATTTATTTATTTGGAAAACTAAGGGGGGGGGGGGCAGATGGAACAGGACAGTGACTGAATGGTGGCCGAGGAACGGGTATAGAAGGGTAGGATGACCAGCAACGAGATGGGTGGACGATATCGTAAAGGTCGCGGGCCGTCAGTGGGTCGTGGCGTAGGATCGTGGTGGATGGCACAAACTTGGGGAGGCCTATACCCAACAATGGGTGAAGTCACGCTGTGAATGATGATTATGATTTGGAAAACCAACAGCTAATTATACATAATATGAAACACAGTAAATAAAAGAAAGTCAATAATAGGTTTTCACGACTAAACAACACAATAAAACACAATGTGAAGTGAACAATAAAAAGTCTAAAGAAAGTACAATAAATTAATATGGAAGTTTACATAAAAACCGCCTTAATTCTTACTACATGCATATATTTAATGGATACTTGTATCGCCTAAAAATTCTCTGTTCAGCAGCAGTCTGGCTGAACTGACACTCGTACAGAATAGATCTAGATCTAATCGCTTACTCAGCTTATTATAGTTGTCGCTTGTTCACCACAGAAATTAATTTTGCCTGTAGTTGGTACAAATATGTTTTGTTGTTTCGTTTTCTTTATTAAGAATTAATTTGGTATAACCTGGTAATATCAAATTACCTGATTCTATTGCCCCTTTTCCTGGACAAAAGTTAATCTGAAGTTACTAGTTGTTCGCCCCGAACTGAGATCTGGCGAGTCTCAAAAAAACAAAAAAAATGTTATTCGTAATCTTTGACTAATAAAACAGTGCCACGGAATTCACAACCAAATAACTTGACCTACTGTTTCATTCAAGTAACAAGTAACGAGGTTACTCTTTTTAGGGGTAGAAATTGCAGTTATTTTAGATTTCAGACTTTTTCCTATAAATGTGTCACTAAAGCTGAACTAATAGCAAGTTTCAGCACTATGGAGTCACTGGTGTACCCTGTGAATTTCATTAAAATTCAGTTTTTATTATGGCTAATAACTTACTTTCAAAATAAAAACGGGACCAAAACGTACTCATAAAGACCCTTCATTACACGTCCACATGATCCGACCCGTCCCATTATGCTTTTTTTACCTCTTTTGAATCCCAATACGTCAACAACTCCGCCACATTTTTAGCTCATTTAGTTACACCAGAATGGTGACATCACTATCTCCCTATATACCAAATTTCACGATGATCGGATCAACGCTTCGAAAGTTATCCTCGGACAAACAAACATACATACAACGCCGAATTGCAATCATCTTGATTTGGAGATCTCGCTTCGCTCGATCAACATTTTCTGAAATACAGTTCGCATGCAACAAGGCATGGGTTAAGTGCATTTGGCTGTGAACTCATAAACTTCACTTAGTTCGAGCGAGGGCAAGCTTTCCACATTGACTTTTGAGCACGGTTTGGCTACTCTTCCTTTATCTATGATAGCTTTGAGTAGACGTGTATAAGGAAAAAGTGCGTCTGAGTATTTTCTGTGATGAAGAAATGAAACAAACAGTAGATATGATAGGGTAAATACCATATGTTTATACTTAGAAGTTGAAAGATGAATATATAGGTATGTATGTATTATGGAGGTTTCAAACTGCCAAAGTGACCACTTTCAGCGGTTTTGGTACCTCCTTTTTAAAATTAATAAAAATGTTTACTAATTAAGTTGTATCCTAGTTTCAATGTTGAGAAACGAATGCGCAGTAGGCGATTATCCAACTAAGACGATAGGGTTTGCGGGTTCGATTGCTGTGGGACAAGCTAGAACCGTAACGAAAGTCACCAACGCACCACACCTCTAGAACACAAGATGGAAGATGGATCGAGCGTATCCTCCATTGGCATCCACGAGACATGGTGCGCACAAGAGGAAGACCGAAAAGACGATGGTGCGACGACTTGGTAAGTGTTGCGGAAAAGACCTGAGGGCTTAGCCAAGTTACTTTCCATTAGAGATGACGCTAGTCGATAAGTCCGAAAATGTATGGGATTTAACACATGCTATGGAAATATCACGTGATATATCGACAATAAACCTATGTAGAAATCGAATCGATTCGAAGCGAATGTACATAACTTGGCTACGGGCCCTGGACCCGACTCGCTCCAGATCGTCGTACATGTTATTGCATGGAGGAGGTCAGTCAGTTATGGGAGCCCAAAATAAATTAATTAACTGAATTAAAATATATCTGAATAATAATAACAGTAATATACGTAATTGAATGATATTATTTATAGTGAATGAAATAATGAATTAAATGGTTAAATATTATGCAAATAGTTATTAAGTGGGAATAAAGTCGTTATTTATTTATTTATAGTACAAACTTTGCTTAGTTTGGGGCTAGATAGCGCTAAATGAAATGTCCAGCATTAATTATTTATTTGTCATCATCATCTACACGCCGACTTTACCCTCTGTTGGGTATAGGCCTCTCCAAGTTTGTGCTATCCACCACGATCCTGCGCTAATCTCACCTACTGATGGCCTGCGATTTTAACAATGTCGTCCACCCATCTCGCTGCCGAGTAAAACGAAATAACAGTTAAATAAAGTCGGCCAAGTGCGAGTCAGACTCGCGCACGAAGGGTTCCGTACAATTATCTATAAACATGGCAAAAAAATCACGTTTGTTGTATGGGAGCCCCCCTTAAATATTTGTATTATTTTCATTTAATTATTTATTTTTAAAGTAAATATTTAACTCAATATTCTGTGAATATTTCAAGCGTCTACCTGTTGCCGTTATCAATATCGAGCTAAAACAAGCAAAAAAATCACGTTTGTTGTATGGGAGCCCCAATAAAATATTTGTTTTATTCTGTTTTTATCATATTTTTGTTATAGCGGCCACAGAAATACATCATCTGTGAAAATTTCAACTTTCTAACTATCACGGTTCATGAGATACAGTCTGGTGACAGACGGACATACAGACAGACATTGGAGCCTCAGTAATAGGGTGCCGTTTTACCCTTTACGTACGGAACCCTAAAAAGATAGACACTATAAAAGTATTATATTATCAAACTTATTAGGTACTTAGTATTTTTAACATTGTTAGGCACAGTTGATTTTTTCAACAATTTTTTTTATAATAGCCCATACTGCCCCACTGCTGGGCAAAAGGTTCCCCCTCTTCCTTCCACTTATCACGGTCTAAAGTCATATCCCGCCAGTCTCTTTGGAAGACATTCAAGCGTTCATGTCATCGCTCCAGCGCTTTTTAGGCCTTCCTCGGCGTCGCTTTCCGTCTTTAGGAGTCCATATGCTTGTCTTCTTGGCCCACCTATCGGGTTGCATACGGTAGGCATGACCCGCCCAGTCCCATTTCAGCTCTTCAGCCTTGATGCCCACGTCAGCGATGCCGTTCTTCGGCATCGCTGAATAAAGTAAATGCTGAGCTAACAAAATAACTTATGAATTTTTGATGGAGAGTGGCGTGACTTGGCTTCTGCTGTAAAACTTTACGACATCTTCTTGGAGATATTATGGTATAATTCATTATCTTGTAGATAAGCCTCATAAATATTTTACAAAGGCATATGTTGCTAAAAGTTAGCACGCTAACCTTTTTTATTACCTCTGAGGTTGGCAGGTAGAAAATGCTATTAGCATTAAGCCCACCTTTTGTACATGTAATTTGTATTTTTGTGCAATAAAGTATTAAATAAATAAATAAATAAATATGAGGCAGTTTTAGGTTGCTTTAATAATGCAAATCTGTCAGCGAATTTTATTTATAGGGAAAGTCAAAACCGTACAAAATGCTACGGTTTTTGTCTTCCTTTATGAAGAACAATCAGAAATACTCGTATGTTGTGCCCACAAAAGAAAGCATCAGGTAGTCAATAATATCATCCCATGTGGATGTCTGGAAGAGATCACTCATAACGATAAGACTTCCGATTTTACTTTGTGATAAAAATAAGTGGTATCTATTATATTATTGCTTTTATTGTATATCGAATAGCCGGCTGAGACGCAGGAGGTAGCGGGTTCGATTCCCGCTGCGGATCAAATGTTTGCATGATCTACAGATATTTGTTCCGGGTCTGGTTGTTTCTCTATGTATTATAAGTATGTATTTACAAAAAAAAAAGTATATAAGTATTCTATCAGTTATCTGGTTCCCATAGTACAAGCTATGCTTAGTTTGGGGCTAGATAGCGCTGTGTGAAATGTCCAGCAATATTTATTTATTTATTTATTGTTAAAAATGTTTCATCCCGAGGCTTCACACGCTTGGTTTGTGAACATTATCCTCCTTTTGTGCAGTCGGATACAAACCAGCCTTACTTAAGGAATTATAATATTTAATATTAGTAAAGACTGTTTTTGTTTTTAGGTGATGTATTGAAACCATTTTGACAAACCTCAGTGCCTTAAGACGAAAGTCTTCAATCAGTGTGTGTTACCAGTGATGACATATGGAACCGAGACGTGGTCCTTCACTATTGGCCTTATGAATAAGCTCAAAGTCGCTCAACGAGCTATGGAGAGGGCTATGCTCGGGGTTTCTCTACGGGATCGATTCAGAAATGAGGAGATACATAGGAGAACTCAAGTCACCGACATAGCCCGACGGATTAGCACGTTGAAGTGGCAATGGGCAGGCCATATAGCGCGCAGAACAGATGGCCGATGGGGCTGAAAGGTTCTCGAGTGGAGGCCACGGACCGGCAAGCGCAGCGTAGGACGTCCACCCACAAGATGGGCAGACGACTTGGTAAGAACCGCAGGTCGGCGTTGGATGCAGGCCGCTTCCAACCGCAGTTCCTGGAGATCAATGAGGGATGCCTTTGTCCAGCAGTGGACGTCCTACGGCTGATATGATGATGATGATGATTGAAACCATTTTATTCATTGTAGATCCATTATGATACAGGTATTAATTCTATAAAAAAATACTAACGGGCCCATACACAAGCTACTTTTTCCATTGTACATTGTGACTACCTACCCATTGTTAATTAATAAAATAATCTCTAAATCTATTAACAAATTAAAAAAATAAGGGCCTTACAGTAGTCGCATATGATGTGTAACATCATTTTTAGGGTTCCGTACCCAAAGGGTAAAACGGAGCCCTATTACAAAGACTCTGCTGTCTATCTGTCCGTCTGTCACTAGGCTGTATCTCATGAATCGCGATAGTTAGACAGTTAACATTTCATGATCATGATTGAAATCACAGATGATGTATTTCTGTCGCCGCTTTAAAAACAAATATTAAAACCAGAATAAAATTTATATTTAAGGGGGGCTGCCATACAACAAATGTGATTTTTTTACTTGTTTTAGCTCGATATTGATAACGGTAACAGATAGAAGCTTAAAATATTCACAGAATACTTAGTTATACATTCACCTTAAAATAAATAATTAAATTAAAATAAAACAAATATTTAAGGGGGCTCCTATGCAGCAAACGTGATTTTTTTGCCGTTTTTATGTATAATGGTACGGAACCCTTCGTGCGCAAGTCTGACTCGCACTTGGCCGGTTATTTTTTTGCTTGTTCTTGCTCTATATTGATAACAGCAACAAGTAAACGCTTGAAATATTCACTGAATGTGTAGTTATTTTATTAACTTTAAAAATAAATGATTAAATTAAAATAAAAAATAGTATTTAAGGGGGACTACCATAAAACAAACGTGATTATTTTCCAATTTTTTTCGCGGTCTTAATAATTATAGAATGGTACGGAACCTTTCGAGCGCAAGTCCGACTCGCACTTGGCCGGTTTTATTAATATACACCATATAAACAAAAAATTACAAGCAAAATAGAAAACACAAAGCAAATCCATAACGTATCTACCGAATTCAACACTCTGAAAGTTGGTCATTGAAAACTCGATAACGGCTCCAATCCGTCAATGCAATTAACCGTAAGTACATTTAAAAATAGAATACGACTCATTGTATTCATAATATGCTATAATGAAATACAACCTCCATGACAAATCCTTATTTCTATTAAATGAAAGAGGTCATAATATAGTCTCGTAGTGAAAAACATCTGACCACCGCGCGCGCTCATTGGCCAAAGCGCTTCCCCGGTTTCCTGTTACATATTTCCGTCCCTTTTGCCAAAATCACTCCCACAAACCGAGAGAAAAGATGAAACAGATCAAAAATGATTTTTACCATTTTCATTGAAAAACATCGTTTTAAGAAAAGTTACAAACATTGTTCTTCTTTTTTTGATTGTCCCCGTTTTCCAAAGTAATCTAAACAGCTGTCTTTTGTATGCCAATGGCCAGTATGCTTTCATTACCCATAATAATTGGACTCTGTGATCTGTTTAGTAGATTTACCGTTTCAGTAGTCATACCACGCATGAATTACGCTACCTAGATAAACAGCTCATTAGGGAATGTACACTAGATAATTAGGTATTGGACTATGATTGCAGACGAACCAGACCATTGAATTATTCAAATGTTAGACCAACACAGTATACAAATACAAATATTTTATTTCCATAACTTGTGTTTACAATATCTTAACTAGTAGTTGAAACCTCCTTTTAAGTAAATAATACCTGTATTAGGAGATAAAGTAAGCTGGTCAAAATCCATGAACTTGGATTTGGCAAAGTTCATGGAGAACAAACCTAATATATGGGACCCAGATCACCCTAAATTCTCTCATATCGGTGTAAGAGATGAAACTTTTGCTGAATTCGCTTCACAATACGAGGATCTAAGCTGGCAGGCTGTTAAAGATCGTTGGACAAACATACGTTCTACCTGTGGGTTCTATATGCGCAAGATTAATACGAATCTTTTGTAATAAAAAAAATAGGCGTAACTTATAAAACAAAAAAAAGAAATAATAAGGTTTTCAAAAGAAATAATCCAAAAAGCAATTTATTTAAAATCCACTCTTATACTTATACATATTTAATCTTATATAGGTAATATTGTACACTGAAAATGTATGTGTGAGTGGGTGTGTGTGCGCGTGGGTGAGTGTGATACATACGTGTGTGTATGTATGAATTACTCGTGCGCGATAACTTGGGACCTGCTAGGAATGCGACACCCCGACCGCTTCCCTTCACTTCCCCGATGGCGCCCGTATTGTACCGTTCGCATCACTATTTTTTACTAGGGTTTTTAGTCTCGTACTGGCCTACGTCACGTAATGACGCGCTCTGGACTTCTTTTAGTTTTCGTTTGTGTTATTGTTTTGTTGTTGTAGTTTTTGTTGTTATAGTTTGTAAAAAGTTTGTCGACAAAAGTATTGGGACGATGACCTCTTACAAGAGACGAATGAATCGCAATTAATGGTAAATTTATCGGATACCTCTTCGTCAAGTGTTTATAGTGAGACTGAGGACGAAGAACAACCTCTAGAAGGCATAAATCCACTAAGTAGTGACGAAGATGAGATAATGTAAATAATATATAAAATAAATGTATAAACTTAAACATTGTATTTTTATTATATTCAAATAGTGTAAAAAAGATTAGATAAAAAGCAGCTTCCTCCCTGAGTAACATAATAAATTAGGTTAAAAAAACAAAGACGAAGCCGCGGGCGGCTGCTTGTTATGTTCGCTTTTTTGCGGGCGGTACAAACACGCCAATATGACGTCACCGCGCTCAGGTCCCAACTTATCGCGCACGGGTAATACTGTTTAATTACTTATTGCACAAGCAGAAAAAAGTTACAAATGGAGGACTTAATACATATTTTCTACCAGTCATCCGTGATAGGTAAAAAACTTAGGTTGACGTGACTGTCCTCTGAAAACTTTGTAATCTAAAACTACTCATCAATTAGAACAACATTTACTGAGAAACCAGCACATAAAAAAACCAACTGGTTCACGTAAAACATATTTATATATCAACTATTTTACTTTTATGCACATACACACACGGATAGACAGATAGATAGATAAAAAACGCTTTATTGTATACCACACTTAAACTAACAAATCATCATTGACGAATTCCGTGGCGCAGTGGGCGAATAGCCGGCTGAGACGCAGGAGGTAGCGGGTTCGATTCCCGCTGCGGAACAAATGTTTGCATGATCTACAGATATTTGTTCCGGGTCTGGTTGTTTCTCTATGTATTATAAGTATGTATTTACAAAAAAAAAAAGTATATAAGTATTCTATCAGTTATCTGGTTCCCATGGTACAAGCTATGCTTAGTTTGGGGCTAGATAGCGCTGTGTGAAATGTCCAGCAATATTTATTTATTTATTTATAATTAAAACACTTAAAACTAGACACGCGATAGTACAATTGGCGGTCTTATCGCTAAAAGCGATCTCTTCCAGACAACCTTTGGATGTACTGGATTTTACGAGAACGTTAAAGGACGGTAGCTTTATAACATAAGCTTTTTATTTAATTGTAGATATACTTACATAAGCAAAACAGAATAAATAGATACCAGGGTAGGTAATATTAGCATAAATATTATACATAAACATTCTATGATATTAAATATACTAACAATAAATAAAATATGAAACAGCTGTAATACAAACAGTAACAACGACATATATGATAACAAAATAAGATTACTCAGCTCTCTGATACAGACAAATAGTATTTAAACAATAGCGTTTTAAAGATAGGAAGGGATTTGGCAGATCTAATAAAAGAAGGAAGAGAGTTTCATAAACGGATATTTGTATTTGAATTTGGTTCGACGGTAAAAGTTCGTGAAATTGCCCAATTTATGAAAACTTGAATTAAAAATGATCTTGGATGTCTTTTCAGGACTTTTTTCAGGGTATTTTTGTTGGATGATTACTATCACCGCACTAGAGAAGTGTCCCCTTTTTATGCTGTGGACATCCGGTAGCCATGACAGATGACAAATCTACAATTAAACTCTCGTGAAGATTTGGTGCCAGTCAGTGCTCGCATGTATAAAAGTAATTAATCTATATATATATATATATAAAAGAAAGTCATGTTAGTTACACTATTTATAACTCAAGAACGGCTTAACCGATTTGGCTGAGAATTGGTAGGGAGGTAGTTTAGAACCAGAAGACGGACATAGGGTACTTTTTATCCCGTTCTTGGAACAAGATGGACATAGTAAACTTTTTATCCCGTTCGACCGCGGTCCCGTGTGACGTGACATAAAACGTCAAAGAAAAATTCACGCAAAAAGAAATTACGAAGAAAATTCATTTTCTCATACATAGGTAATGATGGCCGGGGACAACAATTGACAATTCTACCAGGGTGGCGTATATTGACAGCCCGCGTTATATGCATGTCAAGGCGGTACAAAGTTCGGTGGGTCAACTAATCGTTATAATTTCAAAATTCACATTATGCAGACCACCAAATTAAAGTTCCTTCAATTTTAGTTTGTACACACGGCTACACATCAAGCTATACTTTTCCAGTATAAGCTGACCTCGCATTGTGTAGGCTTTTCATAGAAATGTATATTATGGCAGCCGTGCGACAAGCAATCTTGTTGCACTCATGTCACTCTAATAAAATTTTACGAAATTAGGCCGCTGGTCATACAAGTACCTACATTCACGATCAAATATCTCTATTTTAAAGCATACGGTTACTTAAAACGTAAACTATTTATCATACTTATAGAGTGTGAATGTCATCCCAAATTCCCATCTAGTGGTTACAAACTAACTCGTATTTCAACACGATTACTATCTAAAAACTATGAGAGTGCCCTCAATATTGTGCTAAAAGGCTCTTAAATTTTATGAAAGTGCGGGTCGCGTTCTAAAGTTCATTCGATAACACTTATAAAATAGCCTCTATTCACATGGGTCGTATTTCAAGAGCGAGCGTCGGAACATTTATTAAACTAATAAAAAGTCGCATTATATGTACTAATGGCGATGCGAACCAACGAGGTGGGACACAATTGCAGGAGTTGCAATGGAACGCCCCACTCTAGAGACAATTCAAGAGCTTCCACTCAGCTAATATTTTCCAAGGAGAATTTATATAACGAGTATTTTAGCTTTTTTATTTAAGACTAGTGGTCCCGCCGAACTTCATATCGGCTTGACATGCATAGGTATAACGCGGGCTGTCAATATAAGTCACCCTGGTAGAATTGTCAATTGTTGTCCCCGGCCATCATTATGTATGAGAAAATGAATGACTTCCACAAATAATTCAATACCAAAATTAGCCAAATCGCTCCACCCGTTCTCGAGTTTTAGCGAGACTAACGAACAGCAATTATTTTTTATATATATAGACAATATATCTCGGGATAACTCCTACCGAAGCATCTGTTTCAAACGATATTCATTTTTTTTACATCCTCTTTGACGATATTTGCAGCACGCATTCTGTCAATTCTATGTCAAACGTCATAAGGTTACATTATAAAAGCGCTAAGGTTAGATTATAAATAATTTTATATGGTGGTTAAGTATTCTTAAATTTTCTAATTTTGCGCTTAATTTTCCTATTTTTTTCTTTTATAAGAACTTTCTCCTGACAAAAAGAAATACAACAAAAAAAGAATTGGCCCAATTGGTCCAGGCGTTGTTAAGTTATGCGCTTACCAACACATTTTGCGATTCATTTTTATATTATAGATGGAATTGGTTGATGACCGGTTTCGTCCGCAGTAACCTCTGTCTATTACCAGCATTGCTCACGTCTAGGTAGAACGTGTCTACCTAGAATTAAACTGGGATGGCCACTCTGACAAAGAATGTATTAAAATTTTTGTCTCCTTTCTGCTGACAGGTAATGCAAGGGCTTCACTAAAAAGGACTAGCAAAGGTCTTCACCTTTGCTCACCTCACGGTCGCTAGCCTTCACCTACACAGAGAATATGAATATTTTGAATAAATAATAAGTACAACAGAGTACATTTTTTTAATGAATCATTAAAAAACAAAATCGAAGACCTAGTATACACTCGAGCTATTTTTAGGAATCGGTTTTGCACATCGCGCGCTAACAATGCCTACGTCGAACGGACGGCCAGCTACTTTATTCCTCTGCTTATCAACACCCTACCCTCTGACGTACGTGATAATTTAACGCCTAAAAATATAAAATTTAAACTAAGGAACTACTTTATGAGTCAAGTCTAGTTTTCCTTGCTCATTCATAACATTACTAAACTAAACCATAAACAGAAGTACTTACCTGGCTCCTGCTTAGTTACCTACTTACATTTTTAAGTAATTTTTATTGCTAAGTAAAAAACACCTAGTGATGTAAACCCACGACAGCACCGGCACAAACCTCACTGGTTTTAAGATGCTATAATTGGAACATATAATTGTAATCTTTGTTAAAATAGTAAATAAAAAAAAAACAATAAATACATTATCAATAAAATACATATACCAATATATACATACCAATGACAATTGATCACGAAGTTACAATTATTGAACGATCAAAGCGAGATCTCTAAATCAACTTGGGCAAATCGGCGTTGTATGTATGTATGTATGTTTGTTTGTCCGAGGATAACTTTCATAGCGTTGATCCGATCATCGTGAAATTTGATACATTGGTAGGTAGTGATGGCACAATTTTGGTGTGACTAAATGAGCTAAAAATGTGGGGGGGTTGTTGAGATATTGGGGTTCAAGAGGTTTAAAAAAAAAGAAAATGAGACTATTAGGTCAAGTTGGACGTCAAATGAATGGTCTTCATCAGTACATTTTAACCTCGTTTCTACTGTTGGTTTAATTTCGTAGTTTTAGAGTTATTAGGCATAATAAAAACAAAACTATGACAAAATTCACAGGGTACACCAGTGACCCCACAGTGCTGAAATTTAGTATGCGTGCAGCTTTAGTGACACAAATATAGGCAAAAGTCTGAAATCCAGAATAAATGCAATTTGTACCCCGAAAAAAATAACCACTACACAAGAACTCCCGTTACCTGTAATTTGAAGGAAACTGTAGGTCAAGTATTTGGTTGATATTTCGTAGCACTATTTTATTGGTCAAAGGTTAAGGCCGGCTTGCACAACGATCCCTAAACTTATTTAGTGACTAAACATGTTTAAGCTTGACGTATGTGTATGATTTGACAACTCCTCAAACCATATTTAGCCACTAAATACGTTAAGGCAACGTTGCGCGTGTCGCCCTAAGAATATATTTTTTTTGTGTTTTAGGAGACTTACGAGATTTCAGTTTGGGGCGAACCACTAGTAGTTTTAATTTGAAAATAATATCAAATAGTAATATTTGGTAAGAAGCAAGGTCTCACAGCACAAGTACACACGGCTACACCTCAAGCTATACAATTCCAGTATAAGCTGAACTCGCATTGTGTAGGCTTTTCGTAGAATGAGAGATCAGCTGGAAATCTATAGCTTGATTTGTGTACCTAAAGGAAAACATCCTCGCGTTTTTACGCAATTTTTAGTCACGCTTTTATGGGGTATCGTTGAATAGGTATTCAAAAAATACAAGGTTTGCTCAACACTTTTTTGATGGAGCCTGTTTACAAAATATAGAGCCTCAATGTTGGCATTTTCGTAACAGTCGAGATTATTGTTTATATAACTCGATAAGTGACATCAATTTGCCATTTGGTCACTCCACGCAGTTCTCCAGTCTATAACAAAGTACTCTGTGCTGTCCACGCACTTCTAGTCGCCGCCACTGAATGAGCATTCGCTCGGCCGTCCACACCGCCTGCGTCGCTCGCTGTTATTTCCTTTGATGTGCCCCGTGCCGTGCCTATATCACTGATAATAAGGTTTCGATTAGAACAACATTTTATATCACGAAATAAGAAAGCTTAGTTTATTCTCGGAAGAAAATATTTAATCAAAATGCTATGGTTACTGATCTCCGATGAATTATTTATATTAAGTAAATGCATAAAAATAGTACCTTAAACAATTTAAGGTCAGTTATAACTATTTTTAACTCCGCGTTTAGACTTGATTTCTAGCAAATTGAAATATTTTATCGCGCCCCTAAATTTTAGCTAGAATATTAAATTGCTCTGCCTTAAGGGCGCACTATACCTGGGGAGACGATAAATCGCTTATTGTGAAACAATGTTTTGTTTAACAAATTGTGTGCTTTCAATATGTAATTAATATATGTCATAGTTAAGGATAAGTGCTAGAACGCCTGTGTTGTGAAAACACGATTTAGTAAAACTTTTTTGATAGAAAAAAAAATCCAAACATGACTCCAAATTTATCTTAAAACCGTTCTTATGCAATGAATACTTCGATTTAGATCTTGAAACTTTATACAGTAATTCTACACAACATAAATAAGAGCACATGTGTTTTAAAATTTCAAAATAGCTTTTGATTTTACCATAAAATGAAAGTACTTAAGTTTTACACTAATGAAACCATTCGCTTCGGATGCCCGGTCCGCGATTCAGTCTGGCCTCGGCTTTCAGACGCGTGACGCTTGTCGCTCCTAACGATCACGTAATTCATAAGTAGAATTTAATATTAAGTTGGTTTTTGTAAAAACGTAGTAATGAGAAATAAGCACAACAAAAAAGTTAAAGGACTGAATGATAAAAAAACCGGCAATCATATGAACCACGGCGAGATAGGATGCGCAGCGGCGCGCGGAGAAGCGGGGGTTAAATTCGAGTTTAGTCTGAGGTATAGTCAACTCTTAAGTATTTTCAAGTCAAGAAAAGTAATTTCAAATTATTAGACATGTTGTGTAAAATATTTACAATAAAAATAAAAGTTTGTACCGAGCTAGGTACACATAAAGTGAGTGAGTACCTAAGTACCTACCTATTATAAATATATTCGATAATCATTATTATAAATACCGCATTTATCACGTACCGTCTTATCGGTGTTTAAACAGACAATGTTTGGGTTCAATTCGTGAAGCTTCATCAGAATGAGTGCGATCCGCTCCGAATAACGTCTCGCCTCGCACTGTGCGCTGCAGCCCTCTGCGCGCGAGTAGTCGCGGTGGTGGGGATTGCGTCAACGATGGCCCAGCGTATTGACAGGCTGTGTCATCATCATTATCATCACTGCTGCTCTCTTCGGTTGTTCTCGATACAGGCAAACACACAACACTAACTATATCACTCACTCCTCTGTCGCTTGCATCATAAAGACATGGCTGGCGGTAGAACCCATTCTCTGTTAGAGCCGGTACACGACTTATTTCTATCACCTCTCGAATTTTGCGAGGAACGAAGAACTTCTCTCTCAAGTCTCGAGCCTTGTCGAAAAAACGATACGTGATAAATTCCGTGTTTATAATAATGATTGAAATCAATCACGAAAGTTTTCTAAATAAAACATCCGAAAATCACTAAAATAAAATAAAAGTGAAAATAAATCATTAGCTACAAAGAAATCAGCTAAATCAGATAAAACTAGGCCTATAATTTGACAATTTTCTTACAAATTCAAGGACCTTCTTAGCACTAATCCTACAACAATGGAACCTTCAGAAAATACTCTAAGCTTATCCAATGACAAAGAAAAGCAATTTAAAAAAATCCTGCCTGTAACAGCATTTTTTCAACTTGTCATGCGACTAATGAACTCGTAGGTAAGACATTAAATTAAATTATAGGTACTTAGAGTAGGGAGACTAACACTTTACGTTGGCTGGCTAACACAGTCTGTAAAAAGTCAACAGAGCTGTTAGATAGAAAAAGATAAAATTTATAACAGTTATTAAGTATTAGATAAGACTTTAGAGATTGGCTTAAAATGATAATGCGACATCCTTTGTAACGAAATTTTTAGCAGCACCAGCGGTATCAATTTTGTAAAAAATACATAGTAATATATATAATTCACTGCATGTTTCTACAGAATTTGTAAATAGGTATTACACAAACAAAATTACAAAAAATCACAGAATTTACTGAATGAAAAAAATGAATCATGCGCAAAATCTTAAAATGCAAAACGTAAACACGACACAGATTTATAAACTAGCTGCCAAACGATACAAGATATTATATTCGTCTCGCTCACAGATTCTACATATTTCCCGGCAACACGTAAGTAATCCCGGATATATTACCTCCGCCGCAGCCGAGAATAAAATAAAGGAACTCTTTGCAAGTACTTACTTCAGTACGCAATAAAGATTATGTTCTTAAAGCCGTGTGTATCTGAGCGTGTTCCAGGTACGAGTAGCAGCGAAGCGCTGTCGGTGCGCGCCGCCGTCCCGAGCTCAAATATTACATGTAATAAATTAGAGTGAGTCGTACTAACATTCCCTCAGTCTCGTTGGCTTCACATGGCAATTGTCCCGATATTACACGGCCATAAATTGACGGTATACGTAAATTCTCGCAACGTCTTCTAATACTTTGTAGTCGAGGTGGAGCAAATTTTATTATGATTATAACGTGGTGAATTTCTGGTAATGATTCCGGAGCCAGTAAAAATAAATTGCGAAGGACATGTGGCCGGGAACGGTTTCTCCTGGTAACGCGAAAAAATATTGGAAAGTTTTTATTGAAATAGCTGAGGGAGGAAAGACTGGCTTTGATAAACGGTTATACCATGTCGTGTGCCATATCCAAAGTTCCAAATCCGAGGCCGCAGTTAATAAGAAAGTAAAACGTAATGGTAGTACCGTAATGGCGTAAAAATACGGATTCAAGAAACGGGTCACAAAAGAGCGAGTGAAAAAAATTATGTGCCGAAGCCTACTTTCGAATCGCAAATGAAAAACAAACTCCCCGAATGAAATAAACGTTAGCAGTCACCGTAAAGCCCAAAGCAATTAGGTCGAATATTTTTTGTTCAATTTTTCCTTAGAAGTGCTACCTAGTAAGAGCAGCAGGTGCATTTAAATACATTTAGGCACACTTCGTTTCGAGGGGAGGTTGAGGAAAAAAGACGAAAACTGACTTAATATCTAAGTACTTCCGTAGATCAACGTAAAAGTCGTCGGGGCGATGTAAACCCCTTGTTATAAGTTGTTTTCTATGTAATAAAAATTGAATATTTTCTAAATACTACCTACGTATTCTATGCTGCTATCAGTATCAGCTTGAAACGCAATTATGTAGTGATCTAGTTATGTCCATCAATATACCGATGAAAGCGTCTTGGAATCCAATACCTGTCAGAGATGTTATAGGTATACATTTACATTGAAACATTTTCAGTGCTTTAGATTATATAAACGTTTTTAAACAATTTCAGATATAATCCATGTCTCAAAATAATAAAAAAAATGGCTGATTGTTGCGCACTGACAGCACAAGTATAGGTTAGGTTAGGCATAAAATCATTTATTTCAAACAATATTTAAGCATTCGTTATATGGATCGCTAAACAATGATTTAAAATGAATACGCGTTACAGTACTCGACGTGTTTTATAAACCACCGGAAATAGACCTGTAAAATATTTAACGAAGCAATAATTCTTTCTCATTCCGGCGTGAAAGGAAAGTTATGTGTTTTGTAAATGTGGATTTCGTATAATCACGTTTCGTAAAAAATGCTACTTGTGAGATCTACATTTGTGGAAACTCTATAGGTTAAATTTGTTTTTTGGAACGGTGGCAGTGTACACACGTCTACACATCAAGCTATACATTTCCAGTATAAGCTGACCTCGCATTGTGTAGGCTTTACGAAGAATGAGAGGTCAGCTTATACTGGAACATTATAGCTTGATGTGTAGCCGTGTGTACCTGACTGAAACATTTGTTGCGGGTTCGTTTCTTGTCGCGGTATAATAATAATATAATTTTATTAATGCTGGACAATTCACACAGCGCCACCTAAGTCCGAACTAAGCAATGCTTGTATTATGGGAACCAGATAACTGATATAATACTTATATACTTATATTTCTATAAACACATACTTATAGAGAAACAACCAGACCCGGAACAAATATCTGTAGATCATGGAAACATTTGTTCCGCGGTGGGCATCGAACCCGCAATCTCCTGCATTTTAGACGGCTATCCGCCCACTGCGCCAGGGAGGTCGTTATAAGTATAGGTATAAATGTTTCAATGTGCAAGTATATGTTGCAACGCTGACAATGTGTAGATATCTGTGTGTTGTGAGTATCACGGACTACGAGTACTACGGTATTACTAAATCTATCGCTGGAACAAATATTTATTTATTTTATTTTTATTCTTGATTAGAGTACTTGCAGCGTAACCCAACACAAGCGACAAGCTAATAGTAACAATAGGCACTTATAAAAAAACATATAAATGAATTAACTTATGAATATATACACCACCCACTGGTGGTAGAGCTTTTGTGAACGGGCTCGAGGATGTGTGCACCACCGCCTTACCTTTATCTGCCGCCAAATAGCAGTACTTGTGCTGCTGTGTTCCGGTTAGATGCTCCTGTAATTACTAACAGCTAGTCCTATAGTATGGCAACGTATCCACATAGAGATCAAGACAACATAATAGCTTGTTTTGAATTCTATGTGGATATCCGTGGGCTGCAGTAGCTCATCTGTAGCTGCACATCTGGTGGACTGCATGCTCGTTTGCCATATAAGTAGTATAAAAAACACGAATACAACATTTCATTATGTTTTGAAAAAATAAATCTATTTCTGGGTTTTTCGCAACCAACAGTTATGCAGATTTAGGGCTTGAGCGGTAGGAGCATATAAGGTGGTTTGCGCCTGCACCGACGGAGCCGCGAACTGGTGTACCGCGCGCAGACGATCCGGCGTATTTGCAGATTTGATACTATTTTATCAACATCATATCAGGCATAATATGCTCACAGCTGATTATAGGCCTCCTCATAGATCTCCACAGCGACCGATCTTGTGGGTTCAACACCAAACATCCCAGAAAATATTATTAGTTCCATGTAGTGGGGGGTTTTCTTGAACTGCCCATTTCAGTGCGTGGTTTCTGCTCGAACACCTTTCTGCCCAATGGCTGTCAGTTCTGAGAGCTATGTGCCTTGCATACTGTCACAGCCACTATGTATGTCTGTTTGGAGTTAATTATTGTTGCTTTTCCTGGTGGTATTTGCATTACAAATAAATACACTGGGCTCGTAAAAAGTCGCTTTAACTGTTTAATAAATTTTTGCAGATGGAGACAACGTGGTACCGATATCTTAAAAGGCCTTTCGACTGCTACGGCTAACTAGCGGTCTACCCTCAGCCCTTCAAGTAATGTCGAATGCCCTAATCGTACCAATAGTTCCCGACTGAAGTATTAGGATCTTTCTCAGACATAAAAAAAACAGCGAGTTTAGCTTTATTTCCCGGTTACCACACATTTGGTAGTGTAACGCGTACGAAGTGCGAGCAACACCTAGTCTTAGATAATTCCTTTATTGCACACCATTGAATAAAAACATAAAACAGAAAACACACTTTTAAATCATAGGTACAATGGGCGGCCTTATCGCTAAAAGTGATTTTATATGTTCTACAATCCTCACTCTGTTGAGTTTAAGCCTTGAAGTGAAAACCAGCTGTTGTTAGAACATTTCAGGTTTAACTGCACTGCGACAATGAAGAAAAATATAAAAATACATTTAGAACTGTGCCATTGGCGAGGATTTTCTATCATAAAGTTTAATGGGACTTGATTCAAGGAAGAAATTTAACACTTTCAAAGAAATAGAGAACCTTTCAAGACGCTATTTGGTGGTGAATACAAAAAAAATCATTGAGTATAAATGTTTTTTGAGCGTCAAGTGTTATAAGTTTGTACTATTAATCATTTGCACTGCTTTTAACGGCCGTCATTTGCCTGTCAGAGTCTTATACAGGAAAATGATCTCCACTGACAGGATTGTGACCACTGCCGTCATAAGTCGGCGGGCGGTTGTTGCACATTGACGGCAATCAACGATTCGGTTGCTGATAAGATTTTACTACTGTTATGAGCCGTCATCTACATGTCAACAGTAGCCATTGAAAAGAAAACAATCTCCACCGACAGTAAAAATGCTCTCCGCTGACAGGATTTCTACTAGCACAGTCATAATTCAGCTGCTTTCGGCGCATTAACGGCAGTAAAACTTTTCTTCCAGTTACAGATAATTCCTCTATTTTAAATTCATAACACATTTCCAAAGACTCTGATAGACGAAATTGATTAATTCTTGAAATATAATTTGCCAATGATATTGGGAAATACTTTGGAAATTTAATTATTAGGTCAAAGCCAATAAATGTAACTTTCACAGGTTCCGTCCTATCAAAATTTTAGGACAACAAGTCGAATTTTCGTAAAAAAACATTAACTAATTTTTTTTTAAGTAAATGCCACGTGATTAAAAAATATTTAATTTGTCATGATTTTACGTTTAATTATAAACTAGATTCTACCCGCAGCTTTGTACGCGTGGTTTATAAATACTAAGTAGCCTATGTTTTTATCCAGGTCATAATCTATCTATGTATTAAATTTCATCGAAATCGGTTCAGGTGTTACGACGTGATTGAGTAACAAACAAACAAACATCCAAACTTTGTATATATAATATTAGTGTGAGGTGATAAATAAAAATATCATCAATATCATAGCCAATAGACATCCATGCTGTGCTATTTCTCTTGAAACAATACAACGAACGGCCCAAAAGACAATTATCGTGTGTACAAGGGCTTTTAAGAAAAAATCTAAATCGTTAACAAAACGGGGATTTGAGTTCGCAGATCAGATCCCCGCGGGAGTTATATGTGACCGTCATCCTTTTCACGTAAAAATTGTGGGTAAAATCCCTGCAGACTCACTGATCCTACGATATTTCTCTATTAGAAAAATGACATGTCGAAGTCTGCGAAAGGGCTTGCTTATCGTGGTAAGTTTTAATTCAATATCTTTCAACTAAAATGGAGATAATCCCAAGCTTACGACTGGATAAATCCTTATAGATGAAACAATACCGATGTAGACCAAAGTAAAGCTGGAGCGATGATTTAAATGGTTTTCATAGGTATAGGCAGGACTATGAGCAAGATGAGACAAGTGGTAGGCCCAGCAGTGAAAAAGTTTGTCTGGTAAAACCCCTTAATATACCTACCTACACCACATTTAAACATAAACAATTAACTAGACACGTGGAAACAAAAGTGACGATCTTATCGCTGCAAACAAAAGCAGTCAAGTGTGAGCCATATTCGCACACACAGGGTCTGTGCCTGCAGTGCAAGTACGCAACTTCATCATCATCACTTTTGAAACTATTCATTTATTTTAATACTTTATTGCACATAAATACAAATTACATGTACAAAAGGTGGGCTTAATGCTGATATCATTTTCTACCTGTCAACCTCAGAGGTAAGAAAAAAGGTTTGCGTGCTAACTTAAATCAATGTTAACTTATTGGTACTTAAAAAAACAAAAGAAACACAAATAACAATAAACTCCGATGACAGTAAGAATAAATACATAAACCTACTTGATATAATAATAATAATACAATATATTTATAAATATATACATAAAACAAAAAATACTACTACATATAAATACACATACTACGTTTTCATATATTTTAACAGCTAGTGGAGGACTACAAGAAATGACTGTAGACTAATCGTCTAAAAACCGGTTTACTAGGCGCTTTATCATGGTTATGAACACTATTATTTGTACTAAATACGGAATATTTAGCATGCTGTATAACGCATGCAACTGCGTCAAAATATCGGGATACTCAAAAACTCCCAAATCAGGGTAAATATCCAGTTTTTAGTAAAAATAGTGTTCACCAACCACAAGACGTCCACTCCTGGACATAGGCCTATCCCATACATTTACAGAGCAACCGATCTTATGTAGCCTGCACCCAATGGCTCCGAGCAACCTTTATCAGATCGTCTTTCCAACTAGTGGGGGGACCGTCTAACGCTGCGGTATCCAGTGCATGGTATCCACTTGAGAACCTTTCTGCCCCAACAGCCGACAGTATGTGCCCTGCCCACTGGTATTTCAACGTACGAAACTTGTCGATTGAACACTTGAATAAAATTAGACTAAATCGTTTAAATCTCTCGACTAAGTAGGTAAGTAGGTAAACATGGAATATTTTTTTACGATTTTGTCGAATCTAAACGTCAATTTGTCGATTGATATGTTTTGTAGAGATAGCATTCTCTTCTAGTTAACCTTTGTGTAATGCGGACAACCAGGAGAGGTTTAATTTAAATTTCAAGACACATAGATATAAATAAGTATTTGGGTTTTTACCTCAATCTACAGTTTTTATAAAGTACTATAGTGTGACCATTAGTGCTGTGCACTCCCTGAGGTATGCGCGTGGCGAGACGGGGGGGGGGGGAGAATCGGCTGCTGCGCTCTGTCAGTTCGCCGTCAACGCTCGTGGCGGCAGGTAGTGTTATTTATATCGGACTGTCTATGTCAGACGCACATGACATAGACAGTCCGATACAAATAACACTACCTGCCGCCACGAGCGTTGACGGCGAACTGACAGAGCGCAGCAGCCAATTCTCCCCCCCGTCTCGCCGCGCGCATACCTCAGGGAGTGCACAGCACTAATGGTCACACTATAGCTGACCAATCCGCAGCTTCACACGCGTAGTTTTTTAATAAAAATATTACCCTCCTTCTGCGCAGTTAGGGAAAAAGTAGCCTATGTTACTTAGTGATAGTATAGCATTCTAATGGTGAAAGAATTTTTGAAATCGGTCCAGTAGTTTTTGAGTGTATTCATTACAAACATACAAATCTTTCCTCTTTATAATATTATAGTATAGACAAGCTTCCGCCGGCGGCATAGCATGCTTGGTTTGTCAATAAAAACATTACCCACTTCTGAGCAGTTGCAAAAAAAAGTTGCCTATTTATCAATCTTGGTCCTAATCGCGAAATTTCATAGTAATTGTTGGATCTGTCGTGTCGTGAAAACGTCGAAAACAAAAAGACAGGCAGACAAAGAGACAGACTTACTTTCGAATTTATAAAATTAGAACTAAGAAACATGTTAGAGCGCTAATAACATTTTAGAGGTTTTTTTAATTGGCATAACTTTATTTTGTACCTTAGATTAAAAAAAAAACAAAGTGTAGTTATAGGGTCGGTCGGCAGCCTTTAGACATGAAACCCTAAACATTACTTGACTATATCTTACATAATGGGATAATAATTTAATATAAACTTCACGCCAAATCCAAACTTTAATGAATTAAAGTATTGAGTTTTATGGTCGATCCTTCACTGTAACAGCCGTACGGTTGTGGAACGCATTGACCCTCTCCATAAGAATATCCAAGTCTATTAGTAATTTTCAAACAAAAGTGCACTCCCATTATCTGTCCCTGTGTTGAAGTTGTAACTGCTTGTTAATCCATCATAACCATTTTTATAGTTGTTTATTGTATTAAAATTAAATTTGTGTTTGTACTAGTATTTTAGGTTTATAGTATGTAGATATGTTTTTAATTGTATATAGATGCACCGCCGTCATGTGATACATTATAATCCTGTCCATACAAAGGTTGTCTGGAAGAAATCGCTCTTAGCGATAAGACCGCCCATTGTACTAAATCTATTTATAAGAATTATGTTCTGTATTTTACTTTGGTGTACAATAAAGAGTTATCTTATTTTGTCATATCTTATCTTAAACTTGCATTCCTATATTCTGTAGCTATTTAAAAAATATTTAATTAAAAACATCCATTTTTTATTGTTTCAAGTATGTAGGGATATGTTAGTACGCACAGGGGGCCAACCTTAATCTCTTAAAGCAATATTAAAATAATATTACACCGACAGTTCAAATTGGACGAGGTTTCAATGGGTATTGACCAAATCAACTCTGATCTCAACCATATCTACTCGTGGGCAAAGGCTTTTGGTCTCCTGGTCAACCCATCGAAGTCTCAGGTTGTACTTTTTGGGAGCCCTTATATGTTAAATCTTGTCGGTAAGTGTAATCCTCCTCCAGTTTTATACGCTGGAGCACCGATTAGCTACTCGGCCAATGCCAAGAACCTTGGCGTCTATTTTGACAATCATCTGTCTTGGGTGCGGCATGTTAATGAGATTAGTAAAAGGGTTAACTACTCTTTTCAATCTCTTAAGCGTCTCCAAAAGTTTTTACCCTTTGAAACTAAAATTACTCTTGCTCAAACACTCATGTTACCCCTTTTAGACTATGCCGATGTCTGTTTTCTTGACGCCACCGAAGAACTTCTAAATAAACTGGAACGTCTTCAGAATTTGTGTATCCGATTCATATTCGGGTTGCGCAAGTTTGATCACGTCTCCATGTTTAGATCCCAGCTAAAATGGCTTCCCATTCGTCGTCGACGTGATCTTCATGTTGTAACTTTTCTCTTCAACACTCTTTTCAATCCTTTAGCTCCTTCTTACCTCCGTGAGCGCTTCGATTTTCTTGTCCTACCAGAGATGACTTGTAGGTCATCTAAGTCCCTCCTTATCAAAACCCCTCCTCATTCCTCCAGTCGCTATGGCGGTTCCTACACTGTCCATGGAGTCAACCTGTGGAATTCTCTACCACACTCTATCCGCGCAAGTCCATCACTAAGCACTTTTAAGCTTAGAGTCAAAGAGCATTACCTGTCCTTGTAAGCTTTTAGGTTATTATGTATAAGTAGGTATATTATTTATATTTTGTATAATATATTATGTTTATCTCTAATGTAGGTATAGTATATAGGTATTATTATTATTTTTTAATATGGTTAAGTGTTGTATTTATTATAGTATATGCTATATATTAGTATTCTACTCCAATGTCATTCTCTGTGCACGTACCCACCACTATAATCAAATATCTCTATATTCAAAGGTTTGCTGGAAGAAAACTCTTATTAGGGTTAAGCTCGCCTTTGTACATGTCCATTTTGTAAGCTATTTTTATCTGTAAATCTATTTGTGTACAATAAAGAATAAAGAATAAAGGACATTCCGTACCATGACCCTCATCACAACTCACTAAATCACACCACTGTTGCACAATAAACCAGTAAAAATCATCCAAATTATTCGCACGTATCGCCAAATCAAGACTGACCCCTTCGGTTTTTTTTTTCGAATGGACTAATCTCGCTGTTGCCCTCTGAGGCCGTTGCAGCTTAACCGAGCTTTACATTGCATTGCATTTTCATTTTCACTGACCCCTTCGGGCGTCTCTACGCACTATTTATACCGCGCACAATACATATCTCTCCAACGTTCTCGGTGGTTCCACGGGCAACTAGAAACGTGTAGGTATTTCAACAGGATAGCTATTTCGACCAATTTATAATATGGGCCCCAGAGAATCATTACGCTATAAGTTTAAAGAAATAAATATTATGACATTCCCTTGTCAATACATCTATGAAAATCTGATGTATGTTCACAAACATATTAATTTGTTCAAAAAAAATAGCGGTAATCATAATTTTAATACTAGAAATGAGGATAAACTCGCCGTTGCCACTTGTAGACTCCAAGAAGTTTTAACGCTTTTATAACAAACTCCCAAGTGATGTAAAAAATTGACAATTAACAAAATATTTAAAATCACAGTTAAACAAAATCTTTATAGAAAGCCTACTATAAAATATCGGATTATTTAGATGATAGAGAAGCTTGCGATTGAAATTGCTCCAACTCGTTCAAAATGTTACAATTTAGACGTAATTTATTACCTGTATTGTTATGTATTCTAAAAGGATCATTAAAAAAAACAACCAGCCTTGTTCTCTTGCCTTTCTTTCCTGGCTTGGTTGCGAAGGAACAGGCAGTAAAATTGACGTTTCAAAATGATCCTTGACTTTGACTTTCTTATTCTGTGCAACTGTAGGTAAAAACGTAGTAGGTTTATATCATACCTAGTATTACCTGTTCTGTGGCACAGTAGATATAACTTCCAGAGACCGACTATTACTTATTCTGTTACAGCCTCGGCGTATCAATATTGTAAAGGAGGAGCAATTTTGGTTACGTCCATCCAATAAAAATCGTTCACTCAAAACGTTTCGCATTAGAGTTTAAATGAAGCATAAAATTATGCTAAGAAGTAAATCGTGTTTTTTTTGTAATATTTTATACTAATAGTGGTGTATTCACTAGAAAGCACTAAATATACAACATTGTTAGGATTATAACAGTAGTCTTTAAAAGTTTTGTGGTTCAAATCGAAGTAATGTTGCTAAAGGCTTGAAACAAATCGTTTCTGAAATATAATGCTTTTCTAAAATATTGTGGTCGGCGCAGTCAAATTAGCAAGATTTCAGTCTCCATTAATAGCTCAAGGAGCGCGAGCTCCTATAAATATATTGAATTACGGCTGTCGCAATGTCAGTTGATAAGTAATGATTTTTTTTGTTTCTGTAAAGTATAATCTTGGAGTCTTCAAGTCCAGAGTGAATAGGTTCTTTCTAGGCAAGCGTGCTCCATCTTCGATCACACCTTCACTTACCATCAGGTGAGGTAGTGGTCAAGCGCTTGGCTATCATCAATAACAAAAAAAGAATTAAAGATTAAAATTGTGTTCTCTCGGAGTGAATTTATATCAAAGAAAGTTAAAAAAATATTTCGCTACAGATTTCAAACAAAAATATAGAACCCATTGAAATATGAACATTCAGAAGCCACGGACTGGCAGACAAATGCTTCAAGCTTATAACGCACCATTTTGCGTCGGAGAGTAAATACACTCAGAGTTGTAAATGCGTAGTTTTTCAGTTGAATTGAACAATTACGGCATCTGCAACAAAGAAAGACCTTCAGAAGCAAATGGATACAAAGTTCGGCAAATTTAGCGTCGCTGAGCTACGACTAAACGAAATAGATGCTTGTTTTGTTTTGTATTTGCTTGCTGCTAGCCCAGGAGATAGTAGATACGTTCTTGCGAACATCTAAATCATCCTAGTATTCCAGGCCACCTAAATTCCTTATTGACTACTTTTATAGCCTAGGCTAGCATATAAAATTCACGTATAAAAGGTCTTGCCATTTAAATTACAAATAATGACGAAGTATATTTTTAAAACCATAAAACAATAAACAAATAAGGCTTTTATTTAAATACAAACAACTTTATTTGTGTTGTTTGCCCTGTTGATCGGTCGGGTCCATTGGCCGGGTGGGTCTACTAACTGGGCGGGGTCATGAACGAGCGGGGTTGTTAGACGGCTCGCAGTAACTTTTTAATAATCTGTGGCATCGCCCAATACGCTAGTTCTCTAATATTTCGGCGAGCAGCATTCTATCGATTTTCTCGAGGTTTTTATGGTAAATAATAAATAAAATTTAAATTTATATATTACTTATTAGTATTTATAGCTTTATATGGATAATAATACAATTTTGGCTCACTCAAATGCAAATTCTTCACTTTTGATCAGTCATAAGATTGCAATGCAGTGTAGTTATTACAAGCTTTTTAGTAACTTGCAATGTATGTATGTTTGTCCGGGTGGAATCTTGCAACTGAATTTTAAATCAGTTGTCTCCAACCGATTGAGTTGAAATTTGGTATACACGCTTAATGTGGAGAACAATGCATATTTATAGTAAGCATGACCTGGTTGTACTGGATTGGCTCCAGGGGAAGCAACTCCTCAACGGTCAACAGCACAGATACGAAATTTAGTATACGCATTGAATTATGATAGGCCATTCTAAGTTCCACTACGTCATGGCTGCTGCACTCAGAGTTGGATTCCGAAGAAGGAACTCCTCAACGGTCAGCAGCACAGACACGAAATTTTTACGCATTTGATTATAATATCGTGTTCTAAGTTCCACCATGACATGTCTGCTGCACTCAGGGTTAGCTTCCAAAAAAAACTCCTCTACGGTCAACAGCACAAACTTAGACATTGTATATGCATTTAAATTTGGAATACATATTTAACTTTGGTAACAATACAATAATATAGCACCATGGAGGTGATCTCATGATGGAGGCGGATGCTAGACAATGGAACTTATGAATAGATTGTAGTAGGCTACTAGTGTTTGGGCTCACTTAAATTTGCTTGTGGTTCTTATTAAGAATTTTAGAAAAAAAATATTTTATTTAATAAATTTTATAAATTTTTTCAACAAAAAACTTTTACAATTTAGAGTAGCAACGACATAATCCGTAGTATGTAGTTTCGATGAATTATGACCACAAAAACTCTAATAGAAACCGTAGAATAAAATCGAATAATGAAAACCAACTAACGGATTTTAAAGCATAAGACTTCCTTCACGGTTTAGATTTACGACAGCTATCAGTGGATTGTTATACCTGTATCTACCTTCTGCAATTCGTTTTACCCGTATGTTTTATCGTGAGAACATCACATTCATCCCCCGTACTATTTGTATTTGCTTGCTGTGAAGTTCGTCCCAGTAATCAGGTGTATCGAGAATCGAGAGAAACAGAGAACGGGTGGACTTGATTTACATTCCAATTTAGTTTTGCATTCCCAGATAGTTTTTCCAACCAGAATGTGCTCGACTGCTTAATTTAATCTGTGCCAATAAACTAAGTAAATAAAACTATTGGCGTAATTTAGGGCGCTGTTTTTCTTTTTATTTGTATTGCGCTGAAGTTGGCAGCTCATTGAATGTGGACTGAGCCGTGATTACGCAAATAGAGTGCGGATTAAATTAAATAGTAGGTAAATGCTGTAGGTTCTGATGCATTTTTATGATGAAACAAAACACTAACTAGTGATAATGTGTCCGTGTCACAGGTGGTTTAAGTTCTTTGTGTTATTTTTGAACCACAACACAAAATGAGAGGTATTAAAAGCCTGCAGTCTATTTCTGTGTGTTTGTCTGTCTGTGACATCGTAGTTCCCAAACGGATGAGCCGATTTGGACAGGTTTATTTTCATACAACGCTAGTTTAACTGAGGTGTCACTTGGATGCTATTTAAAGGGACTGGAAGGTTTTGCACAAGATCGAGTTAAGTGGAGAGATGAGGAGGCCTTTGCATTGCAATGGGATAAGAAGATTAAGCTAGATAAAAAAAACTTGAGAGGTGTGAAGGGACACCCGGATGGAACAAAGTTCCTTTCGATTAATTAGTGAAAGAATTGTAATAAAATGTTATTTTTTTTAAGTTATAATAGTATTTTTTTTTATTATTATTAAATATAATGTAATATAAACTTAATCAGTTGGCTCAATTTTAGTAATAATTGGCTTGTGGTAACTGAAGTAGGAAACATATGTTTGGGATTCTATTTTATTTAAATGTCTTGAAAAAACTGCATCGATGGTAAAATTATATTTTGTTGTTGATTCTGCTGGATTATTGTTTATTCTCAAATCAAATTCTTCCTCTAGAATCTCTAGCAATGGTTTTGATTTTTCATTACTGAAGTTGATGTTAAAATCACCGGCATCAAAATGGCAGAAACGCTGTCAGGATTTATTATTGTTAATAATTGTTATGTACAAAAACCTGTATAGACTCAACAAAAATAATCGCCGCAACACCACACTGTTCAATGCGAAATAGAAAGACGAAACGAAAATAACCGGCTTGCTTTCTATGAGAGAGAGAGAGAGACAGACAGAGAAACACGCGCACGGCGCACGGCTTACAACTATAGCAAAAAAAAAATTAAAATCAAAAATCTTTTATTTTTATATTACAAGAGTACATTTAAAAACTAGGGTTGGGAACTCTTCTTTTAAATTGCATTAACCTGTGTTAGAAGAGTCCCCTCTTGACTGGTCGCTTAGGATCACATCTTGCATAACAATAAGTGTAAACCAATAAAATAGCCTTTCTATACAATAAAAACCAGATAATTCCAATAAATAGTAAAACAGCGAGCGTAGCTTGTGATAGTGGTGTGCATGCGGGTCAAGCGGCACAGGAGCAGGAAGGCAATTATTATTTACAGGTATCTCGTTTCCGCGTCGCGCTGGTGCGGCATTCGCGTGCGTCAAGCGGTGCAGGAGCAGGAGGGCAATTATTTTAGCTGCTGTTTCGTTTCCGCGTCGCTGGTGGCGTCCGCGGCTGTTTGCAGCGGTGCGAGAAAAGGAAAGAGTATAAAATACCTTGTCAGACGAGTAGTGAACTGTGTTTTGTAGCATTTTTCGTCCAATTTTGAACTTTATTATCGCAAGATGAAACGCACGCCTGTCCTCCTGGAGCAAGAGATAGCAAAAAGTGTCGTTACAACTTTTGGTCTTAATTTTTCCGTCTAGCCCCCTTTCGCAACGCGCGATAAGGAACTTCGTTCCAAAAACTATAAATACGTCACTCAAACCTATCATCATGCTACATTTCAGCTTTACAGCACGAGTAGTCTACGAACAGAACAATCTGATGTTGGAAAGAGGTGTTTATTTTTGTCAGGGTTCTGCAATCGAATCCTTTATAGGACAGGAGGCCGAAACCTTATAGTTTCATCATTTCTGTCTGTCTGTCTGACCAGTTACAGTTGTTTTATTCGTAGCCTATTAGTCTTGTAACGCTGAAATTTGGCTGAATTTATCTTTCAGATCAGACGATGCAGTGACACGCTTGTAAGGGTCGATCAAAATAGTTATTTGTTTTGCAAAAGTGCAAAGTTGCTTTTTAACTGCATGCTCAATTTTGATGACCGAGTAAGCAAAGGATTCTTAAATTTAATCACAAGCGCAGCGAGTTATTTGAAAATTAGAATCAAAAGAGCACGAGGTGAAAAATCTTTGCACTCGAGTGCAACACGTAACTTTACATCCCACCTCAGCGAGGAAATGACTAAATGCCAAAAAAAGTAATACACCAAGAAAGTTCCGAGTCTGAGTTTTTAACAAATTAAAAAAGGTTGTATGATAAATTCGGCACCATGGAGGTAGAAGTAAATAGGTTTAATGATGTTGTGAATTCACAAACTTAGTGCAAACGATGTACTAAATTAAATTTTCATTATTCTCTAGTGGATAAAAACGGCTTTTTGCACTCAGATATCGAAGAGCAAAAATACTCTTTCTGAGATAGGGGGATGAAAAGAATATTTTACTTGATTTTATTACAGGAATAGCCATTTTCAATTTACAATCGGTTTAGAATCCAGTAACAATTAAACATGCATGGACTTGGCATGCCCCTTTTGTTTGACCAGAGGCCCGTCATAACGGTTGTCATGTCAAGCCATGAGATGACAAGGCGGTCGACGGCTGCTAATCCGTCTATCTGCTTGCTATTTTGCAGATATTTGTTACACCATTTTTGACGTGTTAACGTCTCATAAATCGATGAACGCCGGCTGCACGCACGAAAAAGTGTCACGTTCTGCCTGAGCCGAGCGTGCAAGCGAGAGCGCGGAACAAGCGATAGAGAGGCACTCTTCCATTCGTTATCACGTAAAATTATCGTCCGTAAACCGACTTTACAGACACCAATTTTTTTTATTGATACATATCCGTTCACAACTTCAGATGTTATCATAAAATTATGACATATTATTTGGGCGGATGACTTTTGCACCCGAGCAATTGAAAAAAAAAACATTCTAGGTCACCATCGTACATAATGTAAAATTGGTAAATAAAACTGTTTTTTATGCAACGCTTTGAATTAAAATGATAAAATATAATAATCCATGAGTTATTGAAATTATTCGTTTGTCTATTAACATTTAAATCATCGCATTTTCAAAATTCTTTCTTGGCGTCTGTTCGAAGCGACATGTGATCCGAGAGCTGGCGCTTATCTGGGTCAACGCGTAAGCATTGCAATTCAGCGGGGTAATGCAGCCAGTGACTTGGGGATACTTCCGCCTGGCAGTGATCTAGATCAGTTGAGCTATCTATAGTTCGTTTATATGATTCAACTGTTTCTTCCGTATTTTTATTGTAAATAATTGTATGTTCTTTCTGTTTTAAAATCATAGTAAAACATAAGACTTGTAGTAAATTATGGTGTCATACCATAATTTACAACGAATTGCTCACGAGAGCATGGAGTTACTAAACTTCTTAATCGCTACAGTATTAATACTTCTATAATGTGGAATTAGAATCTAATAAAATGTTTGTAGAAGGAATTTTGTTTGTCCTGTTGTATGAGAATACTTTTTATCAAATTTGACTAACTTCCGCTGTTTAGATTTTTTTCATCCGATACAACAAAATGATCCGCACAAAACACTGCATCGATCAGCATTAAAAAAAATTTTACCAACTTGATTCATTTTAAGGCGCTACTCACACTGAATCAAAAAAGTTTTTATGCCAAAATGTTTTTCTTTGAAAACGAGCTGATAATGTAAAAGAAACTGCACCTGTATCTCCTCTGGTTATGGGTGCTGCCGTACGGTTACAGTTAAAAAAAACACTCACTCAGTGCAGATGTTGGCGTGAATAGATACCTGACGATGTCATCTTCCTAGCGTTATTTATTTACAATTTAAGTATTTGATCTGTTAGTATAGTTTGCTATAGGTATGAATATACCTATATATTTATTTATATTACTATTATTATTTTTTTTTTTTTTTTTTTTTTTTTTTTTTTTTTTTTTTTTTTTTTTTTTTGCGGCGGTAGGTGTGAGATAGTAAACACGCATTTTTGTAACCTCTTATTTGTTTAGTTAAATTAAATAGTAAAAACACAAAAAGTTATAATATTTATGTGTTAAATCAATATAATAACCCACTCTACCTGCAATCTACTGTTCTCCTTGCAATTTTTCACATCAACACACCAGTTTTATTGACATCACTGCACTTCACTAACCTTCATCAACAACATGGATGCTACAACATTCCAAAAGTCCTTGTCTGAAATGGGGCAAATGTTTCAAGACACTATGGAAGAATTTGAGCAGAAGCTCCTTAGAAGCAAGTCACCAGTGGCAGACATACCAGCCTTGTCTAATGAGTTTGCAATTTTCAAGAAATATGTAGTAAAATCTCTCGGCACACTTCAAAAGCAAATTTCTATGCTTGGTACCCAAATGGACAATCTGGAGATGCGTAGTCGGAGGAAAATCTTGCTCTTCCATGGTGTTCCAGAGTCTACTCAGGAAGATACGGCAGATGTAGTGGTGCGGACTGTGTCGGATAGGTTGAAGCAACCTGACTTTTCAAAAGCCTGCATCAGCCGATGCCATCGTATGGGCCGCGCTACGTCTGATAAGCCACGTCCTATCCTATGCAAGCTGCGAGACGTTACAGTACGGGACAAGATGTGGTCCTCTAAGACCGCTCTGAAGAACACAGGAGTGACGCTCTCTGAGTTCCTAACCAAGACGCGTCACGAAACATTTATGGCGGGGCGCAAGCGTTTTGGTGTCTTGAGATGTTGGACCAGCCAGGGCCTTGTCTTCGTACTCGGGCCTGACGGAGCTAGGCACCGAGTCTCCAGCATCGAGGAATTGAACAAGTTCCCACAAACGGAGGCACCGGCGGTAATTAAAACGACCATAGCGCCTGTAGTAAAGGAGACAGCTGCTCTGTCGAAGGCCAGACGTGCGGCGGCTTCCCGAAAATAGTGTGTTGTTCATCATACAAAGCTGAATCCAACCGAGTAAATCCGGGTCAATTTACTCTATTATTCACCTTGATAAGTACCGTCTATTAACTTTCTTTCTTTATTTTTCAACCCTAAATTTTTGTTTATTTTATGTTGTGTGCAAACGGTGACTCAAACTCCATCAAGGCAAATGTCATTGTCAAACATCAATTTAACCGAAGTGACAACCCAAAAACGTTCCATTACTATTTATGTTTGGATATGTTATTTTATGTGCCTAGTGTTATTATTATTTGTGTGAAACCGGTGCGGTTGGATTAGACTTATTAAGTATTTTTAATTTTATATTTTTCTCTTTGATATTGTTAAATTTATGTACAGTTTACAGGTAGCTGGCGGGTGGACACGGACTAAACGCGACAAGATATTGTTTGTGACTAGTTGTCAGCCCATAAAAGCAATCTTTATAACTAGGTATTTATTATATTATATTTATTATTTATATATATTTTAATGAGTGGCTCTGATGATTTTGAATTTATATCTTGCTCCTCCTCAGTTGGGGACTGTTCTGACGATAGTTTTAGTAGTATTCCATCTCTTTGTGATACCCTAGAATCAATTTTTCGTGATGTTCCCAAGAACTTCAATGTGGTGCATATAAATGCACAAAGCATTCCGGCTCACTTTACAGAAATGCTGGCGTCATTAAATTTAAAATGCATTCACGCTATTCTTGTGTCCGAGTCCTGGTTAAAACCTTGTTTACCCTCTACGGCTTATGCACTACCAGGATTCCAACTCATTTGCAATGACCGCACTGGATCGGGGGCTGGTGGTGTAGCCATATACCTCCGTTCTCATATTCCATTCACTGTTATTAGTATGTCTGCACAGCCACCCCCGCCCAGTGCTGGTGAGCATCTATTCCTTCAAGTTACTTTATCTCATCGTAAAATACTGCTTGGAGTTTACTACTCGCCGTCAATGCGTATTGATTACTTCTCCTCTTTAGAAAAACTGCTTGAAGAGTTTACTCCCCTTCACGATCACACTATTATCTCGGGAGATTTTAATACATGCTTAAATAAGCATGACCACCGTTCCAGTTCTTTAGAAAATATTGTCCAGGCTAATAACTTGACCATTCTTCCTTTGAATCCAACGCATCATTTTCCAAATTGTCAACCTTCCCTTCTGGATTTAATATTAATTTCATCTTCAGTTCATGTCGCCAAGCACGGTCAGTGTACAGCGGATGAATTTTCATATCACGATCTATTATTCCTTTCATATAAAGTTCGCCCTCCCAAAGCCAAGCCAAAAATTATTTTTCAGCGCAATTTTGGAGGTATGGATGTGGAGTCTTTGCGTAATGATGCCCAAAACGCGGACTGGTCTGAGGTTTTTAACGCTGAATCTATTGATGATAAAGTTGATTGTTTTAACGGTATCATGACGAGATTGTACGACGTGCATGCCCCAGTACGAGCGGTCAAAATGAAACATCTCCCGGCGCCGTGGCTTACCGACCAGATACGAGCCGAAATTCACAAGAAACTCGCAGCCAAGGTTAGATTCAAACGCAATAATTCTGATGCAAACCGGGAGAAGTATGCTGAGAGTAGAAATCACTGCAATAGGGTGTGTAGAGATGCTCAACGCCGATATATCCATGAATCTGTAGAAAATAATGACCCTACGAAAGTATGGAAGTTCTTGCGGTCACTAGGAGTTGGAAAATCACGCCAAGATACTATTCCTAAGGACTTGGACGTAGATTCTTTGAATCTACATTTCTCCTCTTCATCTAATTTTGATGGATCTACTAAGACACAAACATTAAATTATCTTTCTTCATTACCAACTCCTGAGTCTTCACCTTTTTTGTTTCGCCAATTTACTGATTGTGATGTTAAGAAGAGCATATCATCCATTACATCTAATGCAATTGGTAGTGACTGCATTAGTAAAAGAATGATAACTCCGATTCTCAATGAAATCGTCCACGTAATTACGTATCTGCTTAATTCTTCCATCGACACTGGAACGTTTCCAAGGGCGTGGAAGGAAGCTCAAATAACCCCGCTTCCTAAAAAAACAAATCCTTCGTCCTTTTCCGAGTACCGTCCTATATCCATTCTCCCGTTCCTATCCAAAGTCTTAGAGCGTCTTATACATCACCAACTCAGCTCATTCCTTAACGCAAACAACCTCTTGAATCCCTTTCAGTCCGGGTTTCGCCCAGGCCATAGCACTGTTTCTGCTCTCATCAAAATCACCGATGATATCAGGCATGGTATGGAATCTGGGCTGGTCACTGTCCTATCCCTGCTGGATTTCAGCAATGCCTTTAACAATGTGGATTTCGATATACTGTTAGCTTTTCTTCGCTCTCTTAACATATCTCCAACAGTAATTGACTGGTTTCGTAGTTACCTGTTTGGACGCCGGCAACGTATCCGTATTGACGACACATTTTCCTCTTGGTGTCAATTGAGTGCTGGTGTACCTCAGGGCGGCGTTTTATCTCCTCTTCTTTTTGCCATCTTTATTAATTCCATCTCTGAACAACTCTCATCGTCCTACCACCTTTATGCAGATGATTTGCAAATTTATACCCAAGCCCCTGTTGGATGGTTACGTGAAGCAATTACTGACATAAATAGTGATCTCCAGAGTATTCTTCAGTGGAGCAAATCATACGGGCTGAAAGTAAATCCAACGAAAACTCAAGTGATTGTTATAGGAAGCTTGCGGATGATTACACAAATCGATTGGCTTGATTTACCTGAAGTGAAATTTGACGGTACATCAATAGAAGTTAGCAAGGTAGTCAAGAATCTGGGGGTACTCATGGATCGTCAGTTATCTTGGGGACCACAACTAGCAGCGGTAAGCCGAAAGACCTTTGCTGCAGCTGCCTCTCTTAAACGGCTGCGAAACTTCCTTCCAACTTCCACCAAAATTGCACTTGCACAGACATTGCTGCATCCCATTCTTGATTACGCTGACGCCAGCTATCTTGATTTAACTGAAGACCAACTCAACAAGCTTGAGCGTCTCCAGAATTTCTCTATTAGATTCATATTTGGCTTGCGCAAGTTCGACCACATTTCTGAGTATCGCCACAGACTTAAGTGGTTACCCATCCGCCTTCGCCGGAATGCGCATATCCTTTCCCTCCTTTACAGCATCCTTTTCATCCCTTCTACTCCGTCCTACCTCAAAGAACGCTTTGACTTTCTTCACCTTGCCAACTCTCGATCCTTACGTTCCTCTGAAACCCTTCAATTAAAAACTCCCCACCATACCTCAGTATTTTATAGTACCTCTTTTACTCTGCAGGCTACCAGACTCTGGAATGCCCTACCTGTCTCAATTCGTCATGCAAAATCTCTCCCTATCTTTAAAAACATGGTCAGACAACACTTTCTGTCATCCATTGCTCACTAGGCCATTTATTTATTTATACATTTTTATAATTTATGTATGTAGGTATGACAATATATATATATAAATATATATATATATATATGTATTTTATGTATCTTAATATTAATATTTATTAATTTTATGATAATATTATTTAATATAATTAAGCATTTTATTTTATATTAACTATATTTTTTTATAAATTGTAATATATGCTTGTTTTTAAAAAAAAAAAAAAAAAAACTGATTCTAAAAAATCTTATGCCGCCGTCCTTATTTGTTCATATAGATTCTGTCCATCCAAAGGTTGCCTGGAAGAGATCGCTTTTAGCGATAAGGCCGCCCATTGTACCTATGATTTGAAATTGTATTTTCTTTTATATGTTTGTATTTAATGGTGTGCAATAAAGAAATTATCTAATCTAATCTAATCTATATTATATTAGTATTTATAATATATTATGTATTATTAGTTATTTTATAAGTATTTTAGGTATTAGGATCAAACCTTTATCTTATTTTTTATTATACCTAAGAATATATGTGTAAATGTATCCTCCAAAGCACTCCGCATTCCGTATCTTCGTAATTTTTACTCCATTCAAAGGTTGCTTGGAAGAGATCACTTTCAGTGATAAGGCCGCCCATTGCATTGCCTTATTTATTCTAGCCTAGTACTTATTTTTGTATTATTTCTATTTGTGTGGTAATTCAATGAAGAGTTATCTATCTTCGGTCTTCTGTATGACTTGCCGCAGCGTATGTACATATGTGGTCTATGGTACTGTAGCCTTTACGGAACCCGGCTTGTTCGGGAGGCTGGAAGTCATCAAACCTGAGTTCGAGACGGTTCGCGATGACCTTTGAAAACAGCTTATAAACTGGGCTGAAAAGCGAGATGGGTCTGTAATTCTTAAGCAAGGTGTTGTCAACTTTCTTGAAGAACAGAACCACCACGCCCTCGTTCCATGCTTTTGGCGTCGTACCTTCAAGGCGGAATTAAAGAGCTTCTGAAGGACTTCAAGTACCGGTGATCCACCCGCTTTCAGAAGCTCTGAAGTGATTCCGTCCTCATCATACCCTCAAACCGAAACACAGCAATGCTGCTTGACGGCAGAAATAGGTATGGTGTTACTACTTCCCCGAGCGAGCCCTTTCTCAAGGAACTCTACTACGATATCCAGAAATCATAATGCAAAGTTACTTTGAAATTAAGAAGTGCTGATCTTTTTTCTTGTATTTTATGGACTATGCCAGCATCCATACATACAATTTCAAACCCTTTTTAAACTTACCTATAACTTTTAATAAAATATGTTTCAAACGCATTGAAGTTGCAGAATCAATGTTGTTCAAAGAAAAACGCCTCTCGTTATAAAGTTTTCTGTAACGTCATAACGACGACGAAATTTCCGAGAAATAACGACAGCACACGAGATGAAGAGGTAACAAGGTAAAGAAAAGTTCACTGAAACTAGGGATATAGGTTTTTTATGATATTATCGAACGTTTCAAAGTTGGAAACTATTTCTATAAGAACAAGGTAGGAGTAGGATATTCGCTGTATAGTGCAGATGTTGGCGTGAATATTTTCTCTAGAGAATATCTGTATTCGATCACTGAGAAATCTAAGGTACATAGTACCCCACCTTCAACTTATGTGTACCTGTTCATTGAAAGGTTGTCTGAAGATCACTTCAGCAATAAAACTCCATATAGTGTATCTAGGTGTATGTCAAATAACTTCTGGTTAATCTGTTTTCAAACGGATTAAACAAAGCCAAGAGGATACTTGGTAAATCCAGTGATATTCTCGTTTTGCCTTGACCCGAAACCAACGAAACGTTTACAGAATAATTGCAATTTGAAGCAAGGTTGCTAATGCTATCTATGTGGACCAGACACAATAGCTCACTGCGCGACAGTACATACCAAAAACATCGGCAAATATTTGCATACACCAAACAATTTATATGTCATACTTCATATGTATTCATAGTCATACTTTGTACTGAAACGTAGTAAATTTATAACAGTGTCTAAACGAGTCATATGCATTGCATCACAAAACTTATTATAAACTTTTGTTATTTTTAGGATTCATCACTATCTTATTAGCCATAATACTCGTATATTTTCTGCTGAAAATGACGTCTTTTCATGGTTAAAATGGCTTAGAATCTAAAAACTCAATTAATATGTTGATTTGATCAGATTGTCTCGATAAACTTGCAGTATAGGCAAACTCTTCTTAGGGTTAAGCTCGCCTTTGTACATGACCTTAATATCTGTATTTTTAAAAATATTTTTTTATGTAAATTAAGAAAAAAAATTAATCCTCACTCCAACAGTGCTTTACCTATATTCCAGCCAACTACTACTCTTAATTATATACAGTTAACGTGTTGTAATTTAATACACAGCTATTGATCTGGGACCACTAGCTGGATGCATTCACTCCATCCACTGTGTTGATTTGCAATGATTACTTATTAAACAGTCTGTAAGATTTATTCACAATTTTTATGATAATATCATAAAATAAACGTCTTATTATTAATCATAAAATGACATAAACATATTTAAGTCGGTTAGATCTTCGATAGTTTCGAAGTTAAAACAGCCCCAAAGTTGAATTGGTCATTTTAATACTAAAACAAAGTAAAGTCAACTTACCTCTCGTATTGGAAAAATGATGACTTATTTGGCGTTCGGTCACCGTACCTTTCTCTGCGTAACGTCGTTCTCTTAGTAAACCACAATACTAAAAGCAGCGTTTCCGTTCCGACTCGGGCTGCTGTATTCTTTGAGCGAGAACGAAACCAACTTAAAAGTTTGTCCAGTTCCCGCCTAAATTTGAGGATTTTAAAACTACAGAATGATAGATAATGTTGTTTAGAGTCATTTTATGACTCTAACTCATTTTTAGATTTTTTTGGATTAGGTCACTATCGTCCTAAAGGTGCGATATGTAGAATGCTGACAGGTATTTGAGTTTTAAAAGGATGATTGTAAAGTGGTGTGTGGATGAAAAAGTTCGTTCCTGCAGTGTCTATTAGAGCACCATCTACCTTTGATGGACTTCCAGGGGCCGAAGATAAGCTACGGACGTGCACGGCACGCCACAGATAGTCCAGGTGAGTTTCAGGAGGTTCCAAGGTCTTAAAAGTTGCACACCGCAGATCAATAAGTCCACACACAAGGTGCTAGAACATCTAGCTCGTGTAAGTACATCTCTTATTTCTATTAGATGATGGTTACTCGAGCATTTGGAAGCGTTGTCTGTGAAATTCAATAACATTCATGCAAAGATGAATCACTGATAAGTAAGATACACATTGTCGGAAGGCCGCAAACCCCCCTTCATGTTCACTGCCAGAGTCATACTGTGGGGGCATGTTTAAACAGGGTAATGAAACCAAATACTGGTTACATATGCATATGCCGCTATATTTAGGTGAAATAACGTATATCTTTTCTGGTAAAGTTTATTTACAAATACGTGGTGAAATTCATATATATATATATAATTTTTGTTTAAAGACAATACGGGTTCATTTATCGTATTGACAAATTCACAAACACACTTATATGATAATATCTGAATAAATATCAACTATTTTTAAAATATGTAGATAATGTTTTGTCACTGTGAGCTTATTACGAGTATAATAAAATACTATAAGTTATGATGAGCTTAAAATATAGTTGGAAACTTATTTAAAAGTATAATTTATTTTGGAATTCATAGTGAAAACTTCTAGAAAGGTGTCGAAGCTTGCGACCTCGGCTACCAAGACTATATGTACAACAAACTTTTCTGGTTCATTTTATAATAGATACGTAAATGCGTTTCACGAGTTTTGCAGTTTTCAATATTGTATTTTCTCTATCAATACACACAATTTCTTATTCGGAACAACATTATTTTATACAGTAGCTATAAACTTCGGGATTCCGAATATTTATATAGTACTTTGAATTAATCTTCTTCTGGTTGAAGAAAAATGATAATATAATTTTATCAAACAACTAAAAACCGACTACAAATATACCCTGAATATTTACACTGAAAACTCAGAAATTAAGAGCACGTGTTTGCTTATACGATCATATTTTTTGTCATTTGTGCCTGACCGGTTGTTATTTGGCTAGTTTATTTTTTTATATTTGTTTTCCTATTGCGATGGCCACTGATTGGTACCTATCTAACTGTTTTCTGTGATTTCCAATACAATTTACATCGCAATACACGAGCAATTTATCACTGAGTAGCTCTGTATGTAGGGTACTTTAAAAGTCAATGAGCAGGTCAGTTGACCGACTGATATATTTCCAAAATGGATATTCCGTTGCAATATCCAAAACAATTACTAAAACACGATGTGATTTTAAAAATTAGTATGATAGATAAGGTGCACAAAGAAACTTGAAATAAAAATAATTATTCGAGATATAGAAAACTCGACAAAACGAACTGAAAAGGAATAATAAGCTTCCTAATTTTGAAAATCGTAGACCCATTTTACATAAGGCATGTTGCAAGACCATGTTTTTGTGCCAACTCTTGTCATTGTTAACACTCTGATTAAAAACATTACCATTTTTAGACACTGAGCTATTTTAGCACAAATGGCCATGTACGACGTACAGAACAAAACTTAATTATAAAATTAGCACATGTAAAAATAGTTAACAGGAATGTCAAATTTTCTAAGGTTTTATAAGTGTATTAATTTTATAAGTATATGTTTTTAAAAAATAAAAAAAAAAGATGAAAGAGACGTAACATCGTTTCCCGAACGCTGCCCAGCCGAGTTAGATTCATCGACTGACTTCTTTGTCAAAGTGAATCTAATTTGAATATTAAAAAAATATGTTTTATTAGTTCTAGCTTTTAGTCCTAACAAGCCCACATCTGAGCAAGACCACTAGCGTTGCTCAGATGTGATTTTCGTTATAACAGTACCTAAACTATAACAAAGTACTTTAGTTGGAAGTTGAAAGCGTTCGAACAAAAATCAAAGGCACAAGAATGTTCGGAATGTCGAAGTGACACATTTACGCCCCATGCAAATATAGGTCACACATTCCCTCACATACCGAACCTACATACGATCAAACAAAAAGGTTCAAACTATTCAAGATGTCGGCCTATAATTAAGCTTTCAATTACTCCAAAATCAAATTCATAGGAAACTTAACAATCGGTTACGTGACACATCAAACCCATTAAAAAGCCGAATAGATTTGTAGATAACTAAAATACATTTATTATAAGAAAAAATATACAATTATTCACAAAACTAAAATACAAAAGAAACAGTCAAATCATCTAAAGACCGTTGCAAATGATCTATAGATAGCTCAACTTTATATAACTCGATTTTTTCCCTAGCATACATTATCCATTAGTAAGCCATAAACCATGACAAGCAGGTATTTAATTAAATTAGATTTTTGATAATACAAGGGATTTTTCTCGCATTCCTCTACATCCAAATGATGTCTAGAATAAATCACTTCAAAGCGATAAGACCGGCTATTGTAATATTTGCTTTGTGTCTTCTATTTTGTTTGTGGTTTTTTTTATAGTGTACAATAAAGTGTTTTCATTCATTCATTCATTTGATCTGGTCGGTGCAAATGATGCAATTTCCTGTATTTTCCTTGATATAAGAAGGTACATTTAACCTCCCTATACGCTTATCCAATATTGTCCAATCTTGCTGATTATGTAGCTTGAAAAATGAAAAATATTTTAATTAGGAAAAAAACGTACCCTACTAATAATTTTTAAATGAACTTACTGTTGAGAGGGCTTAATAACCAAATAGTTTGGTCGGTGGTCTTCACACTAGGCCAAGCCTGTATCGTGAAGACCTCGAAGCTTATTGCGGCTTCTATAAAACCTTTTATGATTGTTCTTATGTTGACATGTCATTTAAGATGTCCTACCATTTTTCCTAAACGTAGGTTCCCCGTTCTATGAATAGCTTTAATATACATTGAATGTGTACCACATTTTAACAGAAGATATTTAAAACAAGAAAACTATTTTGACGACCTCCGTGCTGCAGTGGGCGAATAGCCACTGAGACGCAGGAGATAGTGCGTTCGATTCCCGCCGCGGAACAAATGTTCGCATGATCTACAGATATTTGTTCCGGGTCTGGTTGTTTCTCTATATATTATATGTATATATTTACAAAAAAAAGTATATAAGTGTTCTATCAGTTATTTGGTTCTCATAGTACAAGTTTTGCTTTGCTTAGGGCTAGATAGCGCTATGTGAAATGTCCAGCAATATTTATTTATTTATTGGAGACTTCTTCAAAGCCTAAAATCATTGGTATATTTTCAGTCAATACTGACACACACTTTATGCTTCCATTTTTTTTAATTCCTTTTTACGGTTATTGTGTCTAGCTTGTAAGATGTAATAAATAATTTTCATTCTTCATTTACACTACATTTTATGTTTCCTTTCTGCGTTTTGTACATCTTTGGAAATAAAGGATTTCGCAGAGTTTCATAAAACTCGAATGCATGAAAAGCGGATTACAAAAGGCGAATTAGATGACATACAAGATGAAATCCCCGCTTCCATGCGGATATCAATGTGATTAGTGGAAGGAATCTGGAAAACAGGTTGCTGAAAGATAATTGAATCATATTTCACAGCGTAGCATATACTCGGAGACGTAACTTGGCTTTAATACCCCAATTAGTAATTATATAATATAGACTAAGCTGCGCGCAGCTTGCGTGTATTTGTTTTTGTTAAAAAAATATCAAAAGAGAATAAAAAAAGAAGAGAAAAAGAGCTTTCGAAGTGGAAGAAATGGAAGAAGCAATTAAAGAGGATACCGAAGTGTAAGCAGCAATTAAAGAGTATTACGGAGTAAAAATGTAATAAAAGAGGATATTGAAGTGGAAAAAGCAGTCTAAGAAGTTATTGAAGTGGAAGAAGCAATCAAAAAGTATATCGAAGTAAAAATGTAATCATAGAGCATATCGAGGTGGAAGACGCTATCAAAGAGGATATCAAACTGGGAGATGCAAGCAAAGAGAATATCGAAGTGGAAAAAGCAATCGAAGAATATATTGAAGTGGAAGAAGCAAAGAGGATACCGAAGTGGAAAAAGCAATCAAAGAGTATATCGAAGTAAAGATGTAATCAAAGAGGATATCGAAAATGGAAAAGCAATCAAAGAAGATATCGAAGTGAAAGAAGCAATAAAAGAGTGTATCGAAGTAAAAATGTAATCAAAGAGGATATCGAAGTGGAAGAAGCAATCAAAGAGGATATCAAAGTGGTAAATGCAAACAAAGAGGATATTGAAGTGGCAAAGAAAATATGTATAGATTTAGTTTTGATAATTATAAACTCTTAACGACTGTCATCCCGTTGCTTAGAGTAAACAGTAGCCCAATCTAACGTCTTTCTAAATTGTTCCTAGGTTAACTGACGATATTTTCGATAGTTGGTTCGATTGGACTATTTAATTAGATACCTTTCAAAAGTGGTCTAAAACCCGCAAAAAACTACAACTTTAGTTATAGTGTGACCATTAGAGCTGTGCACTCCCTGAGGTATGCGCGCGGCGAGACGGGGGGGATGTGTCGGCCGCTCCGATCTATCAGTCTGCCGTCAACGCTCACGGCGGTAGGTAGCTTTTGTACCGGACGGTCTATGTCAGACGCACACGGGATAAATATTCAAAGATGGGTCGTGCGTTATCTCGTGATATGAAATGGAAGATAAAGTTGAAACAGAATCTATGTCAGAATAACTTTCGTTAGAATATTTAATTGTTTGTAAATATAAAAAATGTTCAATAAAACAAGTCCTTTGAATTATATGTTTAGTTCTTATTTATCACCTGCATATTTTTAATAAAATATGAGTATATTTAAGTTACATTTTAATCAACTAAGTAAGAATAATATATTACAGATAGATAGCCTCCGACCATCGTCCCGCCACAAGTCTTGCCTTAGAAATGCAAACTGATATCGTAAGATATGTCCGACATGTTTTGATCTCATGTGAACTCATGCAGTTTTTTATTTGCCTCCCACCTCGCCGCGCATACCTCAGGGAGTGCACAGCACTAATGGTCACACTATACATAAATATGATGAGGTTTGCGTGGTTATTGCTATTAAACTCGGAATACCGTTGAAGAATACCAGAATGAAATACGTTACAGACAGCTAATTTGTATACTTTGCTATATGCGTAGCATGTTCTTGTTCTTAAGTACTTCAGTTTGTTTTTTATTGTTTTATCTTATGTGTATATACCTTTATTTCGGAAGGAGTCATAAAATAAGTTAAAATTCCATTTGATAAAGATATTTGTAAACTATAGGTATATAGGCTTTTGGATAATATACGCACAACAATAAAAGGGGTTATTTTGATGAGTATAATAAATAAATTTGTGAAATGTTTACCATAGATATGTGAAATTTATTTTGTCATGTAAAAAACATTTTATTAAACGTATGTTGTGCTATTGCTTATTGCGTGCCATCTAACCACAGATACTGTATTGGTGATATCTCGAGATATCTCTTGTTGTCCCTTTCTAACCCAAAACCCAAAAGTTTGATTTGAGATATCAAATCGGCTTTTATTTTTGGATGTCGATTTCAAGAGTAGGCAGTAAGTTTTATATCAAATTAATCTCCTAAACTTAGTCGATTTTCTTTAAAATTTGATAATGTAAACAGTAGTTTTTTTTCGAGATGTCTTTTTTATGTTCTGAGAAACCGTCATTTGAATATCGTCAGTATATTACCAAACAACCTGTATAAGTTTGAAACACACACTGTTATAGTATAATTAACTAGAGTCTTGGGAGATAAAACTCCTCCACAATACTAATGACTGTGCGAAGCAGTAGTGTCACGGGGGATAAACCATTCAAATGTTGTCAATTTATATCAATTGAGATCAAAGTTCAAGCGTAAATAAACTACATATAAAGGTTTCTCTTTAGCTATACCAAAGTAATATATACATATACTCATATGTATATATAAATAAAAATATATGGATACGTTGAACAAAATTGAACATACTCGTATGTATATATTTTTTTGCTACCCTATATTTTTCCACTACTGAGCAAAGGCCTCTCCCAACTCGTGATGACATCAGAGGATTCGAGAGTCATCATCATCATCATATCAGCCGTAGGACGTCCACTGCTGGACAAAGGCCTCCCTCATTGATCTCCAGGAACTGCGGTTGGAAGCGGCCTGCATCCAACGCCAACCTGCGGTTCTTACCAAGTCGTCTGCCCATCTTGTGGGTGGACGTCCTACGCTGCGATTGCCGGTCCGTGGCCTCCACTCGAGAACCTTTCGGCCCCATCGGCCATCTGTTCTGCGCGCTATATGGCCTGCCCATTGCCACTTCAACGTGCTAATCCGTCGGGCTATAAAAAAAAAAAAAACTCGGTCGGTGACTTGAGTTCTCCTACGTATCTCCTCATTTCTGATTCGATTCCGTAGAGAAACCCCGAGCATAGCCCTCTGCATAGCTCGTTGAGCGACTCTGAGCTTATTCATAAGGCCAATAGTGAAGGACCACGTCTCGGTTCCATATGTCATCACTGGTAACACACACTGATTGAAGACTTTCGTCTTAAGGCACTGAGGTATGTTGGACGAAAAGACGTTGCGAAGTTTCCCAAACGCTGCCTATCCGAGTTGTATTCGACGATTGACCTCTTTCTCGAAGTTGGACCTACCTAATTGGACTTTTTGTCCTAGGTATACATACGCGTCGACAACTTCAAGAGCCGAGTTCTCAACCATAACTGGGGCAGGGACGACATGGACATTCGACATGATTTTCGTCTTGTCCATGTTCATTTTAAGTCCTACCCGTTGGAAGACTCGATTGAGGCCTTCGAGCATCGTGCTGAGCTCTTCCATCGACTTTGCCATGACCACAATATCGTCGGCAAACCGAAGGTGAGTGATGTATTCGCCGTTTATATTGATGCCCAGTCCTTTCCATTCCAGAAACTTGAAGGCATCTTCCAATGCGGTCGTAAACAGTTTCGGAGAGATTACATCTCCCTGTTTTACGACTCTTTTTAAGGGAATCGCCTTCGAGCTCTGTTCGTGTACTTGGACTGACATAGTGGCGTTTTCATACAAACACTTCAATACTTCGATGTACCGATAGTCAATACGGCATTGTTGGAGAGACTGAAGCACTGCCTATGTTTCGATAGAATCGAAGGCTTTCTCATAGTCCACAAACGCGAGACATAGCGGCAAGTCATACTCTTCGGTCTTCTGTACGACTTGCCGCAGCGTATGTACATATGTGGTCTATGGTACTGTAGCCTTTACGGAACCCGGCTTGTTCGGGAGGCTGGAAGTCATCAAACCTGCGTTCGAGACGGTTCGCGATGACCCTCGAAAACATCTTATAAACATGGCTCAAAAGCGAGATGGGTCTGTAATTCTTAAGCAAGGTAATGTCACTTTTCTTGAAAAACAGAACCACCACGCCCCTGTTACATGCTTTTGGCGTCGTACCTTCAAGCAAGGTGGAATTAAAGAGCTTCTGAAGGACTTTAAGTACCGGTGATCCACCCGCTTTCAGAAGCTCTGAAGTGATTCCGTCCTCACCCGGCGCCTTGTCGTTCTTAAGCTGCTTCAAGGCCATCCTGATCTCATACAGGCTGATGTCTGAAATATCTTCGATATAATGTCGGGTCAGTTTGGCTCTTGGGTCGTTGGCCGCACTGCAAACAGGTTTAGTGACCGAATCGTAGAGCCGTCCATAGAACCTTTCGACTTCCCTTAACACTTCCGCTTTACTTGACGTTATGCTGCCATCTTCCCTTTTCAGCTTCGTCATGCGGCTCTGCCTAATAGAATTATCTCTCGCAAACACTTGGAGCCTTTATTCCGCTCTATTGTATCTTTAATACGAGATATATTACAGGTACGACTATCGTGCCGCAAGGATTTTCAAATCTTTCTATTGAGCTGCCTATGTGACTGAGCATCATCGGGAGACTGCAGTCGCAAAGAACGTCGTTCAGCCATGAGGTTAAGGGTGTCATCAGAGAGTTTCTGAGGTCTATTGGTACGGGGGGTCTTAAAGAACTGGGACCCCACCGTATGGACGGTTTCTACGAACCTATTATTGATCTCGTCCACTGATGCATCTACTTCTAGACAGTCAAAGCAATTTGCAAGTTCGAGTTGAAAGCTCTCGAGATTTTGGATATGTGCGCGAGTGGGTCGGAGCGTAGATTTCATCAAACAGACCCTTTCAAGTTTAACGTTCATATTCAATATGGCTCTAACAATTCGGTGATCACTGCCGGTTTTCACCCTGTGAATCACAGAGACATCATTGAATATCCGTTTCTTGTTGGTCAAAATGAAATCAATCTCATTACTCGTGGAACCGTTGGGACTCATCCAGGTCCATTTCCTGTGAGGCGGCTTCTGGAAAAAAGAATTCATCATAAAGAGTCCTTCTTTCTCCAAAAAATTGGTCAGCCTCTATCCCCTGGGGTTCCGTTGCCCATATCCAAATTGCACCACTCTCAACTCATCATCGCTTCTTATGCCTAGCTTTGCATTGAAGTCCCCCATAACAACAATAAAGTGAGTTTTGCTCGTATGTATGGCTCTACTGATGTCCTCATACATAGACTCTACTTCTTCATCTGGGTGTGAAGAGGTCGGCGCATATACCTGAACGACCTTCAGCGAATATCGCTTAGATATTCTGAGTGTCAGGTACGCGACCCTGCTCGACACACTGTCGATGGTGATAATGTTATTGATGAGTGACTTGTGAACGAGAAACCCAACACCACCTTGGGACTGTTGGTCGCCTTCCCGGTAGTATAGTAGGTTACCAGACTTAAGGGATATCGTGTCCTCGCCCTCTCTACGGACTTCTGATAACCCCAAAATGTCCCAGTGTAATCTACTAATTTCTTCTTCCAGCTCAACAATCTTTTCGTCTGTCCTCAAAGTGCGGATGTTGTGTGTTACTAGGGCCAGTGGTCGTCGTAGGGTTTGGTAGCCGATCGTCTCCCGGGGATTCTTAGCACCCCTAGCTTTATGTTGTAAATTTATCATGAGGGGGTTGTTGCCATACTCGCCACGCTTGGCAGGCGGGTTGGCGAGCGCAGTATAGGTATTGAAAACACGAAAAGACGCTGCTGCCCATCTTTCGGAGGTATCCCTTAGCATACTCCTACTGCATCCACGGGCAAGAGCGAAGGGGCAACATTCTATTGCCGGCGCCCCACGGCAAATTTTTGATTCGAGAGTGAATGGTGGGAATCTGCCAAGAATCGCAAACCAACTTTTTATGTACTTATAAATTAATCTATCCAAATGAATGCAGCAAACTGAAGAAAGAAAATATCAGCTCATCGTCTATTTATTTCTTAAACTTTTCAGATCGCTGAATAATGTAGTGGAGAGAGCAAATGTGCAGCTCGCTCATCGCTCCAAACTGCTTTAAAGTCAGTCCATATAAGCCTTCTTACCATCCGATGCATTTCCGATAAGTCATGTAGAAAGTTTTTAACTACGGGAGCGTATCACTGCTTACTGTTATCAAGTTTAGGATTTTTTAAGATGGTGATACCGTATGGTAGTTTTCGCAGGGCAGTGCATCTTAGGTGTTTCCAAGTTTCTAAGGTGCCTGACTTACAAGAAAATAGTTTTTAAACCACCTGCTCTACAATGTCATGTAAACCTCACCGAAAGCAGGTGATTAAATCCCTACGGCTGAGCCGGGAGTAAAATTGATAGGTAGAATTTCAGTGCAACTTTACTTTTTGCGATTTAAATTTGGAACCTCACCAGTATTAAAATTTGAACCAAAGAGACCTACACAATGAGAACTTATTCGCAAATCGAACTAACCTCTGCACCGAATGCACCAACCTAGATTTGGTTTTTATTGTCTCGCAGAATGTGTAAAAAAGATAGAGTATTGTCCTCGTGGATAAAGCTGTCTGCATCTTGGGCGTGCTGATATACCTCTCTGCACTCAGGATTTTAGTAACTAGACAAAGGATTTATAACTCTATAAATCCTTTGTTACGTTTGCGATTTAATATAGCGCCCGTGACGCAAGACACTGCTTTATCCCCTCGATTCATAATTTACTATTGTTATAGGCGATGGTTTCCACTTAACTTCAGGTTGGACATATTATGCTTATTCCAACTCCAAGCGTATATAAAAAATATGTACATTGCACAGACACTAACGACCCAATAAAACTCTAAATTCCAGTACTTTAGGGAGTTAGGATGGCCGGGGTCAGCTTCAAAGAAGAGCAATTCACCCCAATGCGGGACGTCACTGCAGATCTTGTTTCCTCCACCCTTAGAATTACAATAAGATAGTAGTCAAGTCTTATAGTCAACTGGCTTCCGCCAGCGGCTTCGCACACGTTGTATGCTAAAAATGTAGATTATGTTTGAACCCAGGTCATAATCTATAAACACACCAAATTTCATAGAAATCGGTTTAGCCATTACGACGTGATTGAATAACAAACAAACAAATGAATAAACAAAACAATATTAGTGTCATAAGATATATATGTATTGACTTTATTCGCCATACCTTACCTAGTACAAAAACATTTGGAGTGTGCTTATGGCTGAAGTTTGGCTACATTAAGACCACAGCAAAACTTGGAGACGATTTCTTAAATCTTGTGGCGGAAGTATTTATGTTTACATTGACTACATAGCACTACAAGGTACAAAGAAATAAGGGTAACTTCTCGTTACTCTACGCCTTACTTGAAAAACTTCTGCTTAATTTGTGAGCTGTTACTGGTAGAGGTTAGTTTTAGTCAAGATATTATAAAGTAAGAATGAAAGAAAAATTGTTTATACGTGACAACCACTAATAACTTGTATGCACACAAAATAGCAAAGCAAAGATAAACCGGATGGAAACTAACTATTGATTAAAACGGTTAAATTAGTTTAAGATATGGCCTGAAACACTATTTATTCACTATTGGCCTTATGAATAAGCTCAGAGTCGCTCAACGAGCTATGGAGAGGGCTATGCTCGGGGTTTCTCTACGGGATCGAATCAGATATGAGGAGAACTCAAGTCACCGACATAGCCCGACGGATTAGCACGTTGTAGTGGCAATGGGCAGGCCATATAGCGCGCAGAACAGATGGCCGATGGGGCCGAAAGGTTCTCGAGTGGAGGCCACGGACTGGCAAGCGCAGCGTAGGACGTCCACCCACAAGATGGGCAGACGACTTGGTAAGAACCGCAGGTCGGCGTTGGATGCAGGCCGCTTCCAACCGCAGTTCCTGGAGATCAATGAGGGTGGCCTTTGTCCAGCAGTGGACGTCCTACGGCTGATATGATGATGATGATGATGGCCTGAAATAAAATATTTTTTTTATTATTTGTAACTTTAAATCCACTACCTTGTAACTTAGTTCAGTTTACTTGATCAAACCTATAAACTTGACGTGGTTTTAAATTGAAAACCTGTACGAGATCAATATAAAACGTTTCGTTAGTATAGAGCAGTGTAACGCATAAATCTGGGAGGCGCGTGTTCGTTTTACCGCAACGGTAGTAAAGCCTATTTTGTTGCCTGTATACGACTTGCGTACTTTATTAGCAATATATTCGCTCGTAGGTTTTGCAGACTACTACACGACACAGCGCAAGTGCGTCACACGTCGCAGGCTTTTATATGAACCGTAGAATTAAGTTTTTATATCTTGTTATTTTCTATTTTTGTATAAAGATTCATTATTATATATTTATTGGTTTATTAACCTCTGTGACCTCTGCTCCTTTGAGACAACCTCTGTGGCGTAGTGGGCGAATAGCCGGCTGAGACGTAGGAGGTTATGGGTTCGATTCCCGCTGCGGGACTAATGTTTGCATAGTCAACAGATATTTGTTCCCGAATTGGATATTTTTCTAAATATTAATAGTATGTATTTACAAAAAAAAAGGATATAAGCATTCCATCAGTTATCTGGTTCCCATAGCACACACGGCTACTCATCAAGCTATACATTTCCAGTATAAGCTGACCTCGCATTGTGTAGACTTTTGGTAAAATGAGAGGTCAGCTTATACTGGAATTGTATAGGAAATGTGTAGCCGTGTGTACAAGCTTTGCTTAGTTTGAGGCTAGATACCTCTGTGTGAAATGTCCAGCAATATTATTATTTTTATAATTTAAGAGATGTTGAGATTAGGACGAAATTTTTTATAAATTATTATGGCTTTCTATGATACATAAAAAAGGTTATTCATTTGTTGGTTCTATTTTAGCACTACACATGCAAAACTAACAAAAAAAAATCAATGGTCATGAGCGAACAGTTTGGTATCATCTTGCATTGAATTAAATTTGTTTATTGACCGCGTACCGTTTATCAGTAAGCGATCGATAATATAGTGTGATATGCTTCTAAAGTATTAACATATTTTTGCTTGTGATTGTACAAAAGCTTAAGGGTAAGTTCACATTAACACGCGGCACCGCGCGTCGCCAAGCGGTGGGAACGTTCACGTGACAGCATTGTAAGCGAGCCAGTCTGGTAACAACATTGATTGAGAATGGACGTGTAAGAGGCAATTTGCTTATGGGTTCTGTACCGAAAACTGAGATGTCGCAGAAGACAAAAACGATACTCCGTACATTCTATTTAAAGTGAAAGACTCTCTTAAAACGAAAGCTTTAGATAAGAAATTAAATTGATAAATAATTAGAAATTAAAGTGATAAGAAATTATTACTTTATTTATCGACCTGAGACTATACGAAGTGTTTTTTTACCTATTACGAGATGGCAGTTGCATCCATTAATTTTTTTTATAATTGCGTTGAAAACTATTTAAAACCCAGTGATGATGCTATAAAATATTGCATATCACCAAAACAAAAACTCATAGTAATATTAAGGTAAGTAAACTCTTTATTCATTACTTTAAAATTATTAACAATCAACAAAGGCAAATAATTTCAGACATCTCTTTTTTCAATTTCACCGATAAGCAAATAGATAGACACATCGTTTTGCTACTTTTTTTTCTCAATTAGTGTATCTGTCCATCAAACCGCGCGAATCAACTGAACGAGTCCATACATTTTTGTAGAACTTATACCGCATGGTAACGCACGGTACAAGATCTTGCGTGCGGGATAGAGCGCGCCGCGCTATGCCGCGCGGTAATGTATACGATAAACACTCTTTAGTTTGATCTTGTACCGCGTGGTAAGTAGTTCCGAGCGGTACCGCGCGTTCATATGAACTTATTCTAAAGATGGCTCTCCACCTGAGCTGTGCAAGGAAGTTAAACGGTGAGCGAGGAAAAAATCATCAATAAGATTGCTGCATTTGCATAGCCTCAGCGCAGCTATCCTGTTGGTGGATTTGACAAAAATCTGTAACTTAGCAACGTAGCACATTTCTGGTACAAACGTAGCATAACAGATAAGTATTTGATTAAAAACATAACTGGTTTTTGAATTTCGTGTATAAAAAAACAAATGCTACGGGATTTCGTAGCACTATGCTACGGGATTTCGTAGCGCTATGCTACAACCGTCGTAGCTCTCTACGCCGTAGAGCCACTGAGGCGTAGAACTTTGGTGGGCAAATAGCCGATTTAAATGTAAGAGATTGCATGACCGGCAAATATTCGTTTCAGTCTGGGTGTTGTGATATAATGGTACTCAATATCGATATACATTTCATCCATGGGGTCTCAAGTGTTCGCACCAAAAATTACAAAAAAAAATACATAGAGGCATCACCTAAGTAGCTTATCCTACTCAATTAGCTATTTTTTTATTTTAATACCACCTAGAGATGAAACAAGCATATGACCCACCTGATGTTAAGTGGTAACCATCGCCTACGCATATAACAAAGTATTTCCTCGTAGGTCACGCATCTTAGAAACGTGCCCTACGATGCACTGCCCTGCGTCCATCAACTTGAGGCATACAGGTGTAAAGTCTTATGTGCCTGTTATTTCACCGGCAACCATACCCTCACATAACCATACAGCTCTGCCCTACAGTAAACAACACATACAAACCACGCTCATACAGGGCGCTGCGCCTGCAGAAGTAATATGTAAATAAATTACTTTTTTTGTATAGAGTGTAAGGGAACTGATTCTAGAATAAAAAAAACAGGGTCTATGTACGTAGCCGTAGGATATTAATTAACCCTCACTAGATTTTTGTGATTATACAAGGAAGTTTTTATTCTAGCAAATAAACGACATTATTCAATTAAGACGATTTCCGTGGTGCATTGGGCGAATAACCGGCTGAGACGCAGGAGGTAGCGGGTTCGATTCCCGCCGCAGAATAAATGTTTGCATGATCTACAGATATTTGTTCCGGGTCTGGTTGTTTCTTTATACATTATAAGTATGAATTTACAAAGAAAATGTATATAAGTATTCTATCAGTTATCTGGTTCCCATAGTACACGCTTTGCTTAGTTTGGGGCTAGATAGTGCTGTGTTAAATGTCCAGAAGCATATAATATTTATTTATTATACAAGAATAGAATGAGCAGATATAGTATTTTATCAAGTTATAACTGTTCTTAAGAACCTGCAAATTAAACAGATTAATGTTCATAATTATACTTTCCAGTTTCCATTCGGAATATTCGTTGGAACAAATTTAAAATCCATTATGTCGTAGAGAAAATAACTACGTGATTCGTTTTAAAGCATGACGGTGCCCGTCGCCCGGTTAACCGACGGCTGTGTTTAAAACTTTCATTTTATTGGAACGATGGTAAATTATTTCGAAAAGTTACATGAAAGAAGTTTTATTATTTTACCGTATCATGCGACACGAGAAAAATATTTTAGATAACTAATATGCAACATAGATAAAGTTGGTTTTTAGTAAGCTATCATTATAGTTTATGTTTCCGGAGCGAAATGGTATAGACGCTCATAATGTGGTAACCCTTGAAGTGCGACTTTGTCCTTTCGTCTGTAACAGCTGGTTATTAACTTCTGAAACTATTGAGTTTAAGTTTGCCATACATATTTATAAATAATACTGGCCCAATTGTGAATAAACCTATTTTTTTTATAATAGCCATAGGGGCCAAAATACGAAGTTATGATGTAAAATGAAAAAAATCAGCCCAAGCCACTTCTTATCTCCAAAGTTTTTAAATTAAAAAAAACAGAAATTCATTTGATTGATAAAATCTCTAGAATAGTTTTAAGAGATCAGCCTTACAAGTTTACTTGGTTTCTGAGTCATATAACTAGATGGTGCTTCTAAGTTAACACTAATATAGGAAGGCACTGAACCTTCGGTGCCAGAGTACCACTCGTGTTTGTCCAGTCTTGTTTAGATAGTATTTATGCACATAAGTTTAACGTTGATACTACCGCGCAATAACTAGCTATGCAAATACGATCCATCAGGGAAAATGCATTTATTTATTGTTATATAAGGTGACGCGATTCAGTTTGGCTTTTTAAATTATCGTCTCTAGGAATGCACGCGCAGGCCTTTGTTCATGATTATTACCCATTTATTGTACAGAGTAAATTGAAACATACAGAATGCAATGAATATGCAACAATTTTCGTAAGTTATTCAGTAAAGCATTTACAAATAAACTTCTCTGCTTTCATTAAATCAGCTTTTTGCGCGGAAACTATCAGCGGCAAGGCGCAAAGTGCTGAAGTTAACATAAACAATTTTAATCAAACGGGAAGTCGATCTCGGTTCTCATAGTTGATGTTTTTTCTTGGCGATTATCGATCTAAAACCACGATTTGATTGTGCCAGCTAATTTAGAAAAGTTAAAGCTTACGTGTTACACTTTGTACTAATTCATCAAAAATTCATACAAAAATCATCAACATTATATCAGTAACAAGACGTCCACTGCATGAACATAGGCCGCTCCCATAGATTTTCAGAACGATGGATCTTGTGCGGTCTGAACCCAACGGCTCCCCGCAACATTTATAGGGTCGTCTTTTCGTCTAATGGGCATTTCACACAGAGCTATCTAGCCCCAAACTAAGCAGAGCTTGTACTATGGGAACCAGATAACTGATAGAATACTTATATACATTTTTATTGTAAATACATACTTATAATATATGGAGAAACAGCCAGACCCGGAACAAAAATCTGTAGATCATGCACACATTTGTTCCGCACATTCAGAAATTTTATTTATTGGAAGAGGGGCGAGGGCGAGGACTTTGTCCAGCAGTGGGACAGTACGGGCTAGTAAAAACAACTTATAAAATATTTAGATTCACAGCGATAATACCGTATATTATAAAAAAAAGATGCGAAGATGCAAGGCTCCTCAGCCCGGAGCATCGACGAAAGGTTCTTAGCCTCTCGGTTTTTTATCGAGTACATTTCGGGGAGTGTGCGGCGGAACTTTTCAACCAGATCCCACCATCTCCATTCTATCAACGGACAACCAGACGCGACCAGGTGTGCCACCGCTATATGGTAGAAATACCTCCCATTCGCACAAAGCGGTTCTCTTCGACCTTTATTAGACCTTTAACCTTTTTTTTTTTGGCGGGTAGGTGTTATAAAAAAAACACCTCATAAAATTGTTCTCCTTTAATTTCGTAAAAACATATTATTATTTTTTAAAAACAGTCATTATTTATGCTTTAAATCAAAGTATAAAGTACAATACCTGCCAACAAGTGTTATCTCCCTTAGCACCTTACAATAACCACACAAAAACACAACATACAGTTATCACCCTCTGTTACACATCACTGCCACATTTCAAAATGGAGGAAATGCAAGCAATCAAAGGATCTATGGCTCAAATGCAGGCTCTCTTCGTTGAGCAGATGGCTGCCTATGAGGGAAAGCTGAAGCAGTCTGAAGCACCAGCATCAGTATCCAGCCTGTCATCAGAGTTATCCACTTTCAAGTCTTTTGTTATGACTCCATTGCGAGCTCTCCAGGAACAAATCCAGGCCACCGCACAGGCAGTAGAACAGCTGGAGATGGTGAGTCGCCGTAAACATCTGCTCCTCCATGGGGTAACTGAGGAGAAGGAGGAAGATACTGCTGTCACCGTGAAGAAAGTCATTGTTGAACGCCTTAAAATGTCTGGCTTTGGAACACAAGACATAAATCAGTGTCATAGGATGGGCCGTCTGACATCTGATAGGCCCAGACCCATTCTTGTGAAGTTGCGGGATGTGTCTGTTTGAGATAAGATTTGGTTTGCAAAGACCAATCTTAAAAACACGGGCATAACTCTTTCTGAGTTTTTGACTCGATCGCGCCACGAAGTCTTCATGCAAGCCAGGCAACGCTTTGGACTCAGTAAGAGCTGGACACGCGAGGGCTACGTCTTCCTCATTGGGCCCGATGACACCAGGCGCCATGTGAGCTGCATGGCTGATCTTGATAAAATATCAAGCGCTCAGATGGCAGGGCCCTCTCCCTCGGCGGCAGCTGCGAAACCAGCGACAGCAGCAACAGCCAAGGATTCTGCTGCGCCGAAATCGAGACGTGTAGTGACGACCAGGAAGTAGTCATGTTATGTGCCAAGCATTCAAGCAAAGTCCGTTCAAGAGGTAGTCTATTTCATGCAGGTAATCCAAATACCCAACCACTTCTTTTTTTCCATTTTTTCATTACCCTAAAATTATTACTTGTTTTCGTTTTTTGTTGTGTTGGTTGAGCTGACTTTTTCATTTGTAAAACTTCTTGACACTCATTCATTGGCATTATTAGCTGTCACTGTCAAATCTATGAAACACCACAGATTCATATTATTATTTTTTTTGTTCACCTTTATTCTTTGTGTGGTTACGACTTCAACGGCTATTCGCCAAACTTTACATTATTTTAGTATTATCGACTCTCGCTAACCTTGTAGTGTTTATTTGGATTTCTATACCAAGACACTTGGCAGGAACGCTTAATACATTTTGGTATAAAAGTATTTAGATAATAAGTTTTAGTTAACTATAATTTTGTTGTTTATTTGTATAAGTGTTTATTTTATGTCATCTTCAAGTGGTGATGAAATTTTTTTATCATTTTTTTCTTGTGCTAATGATGATGATTCAAGCAGCGACGACAGTTTTCGCAGTATTCCAACTCTTTTCCATACTCTTGAGACACAGTTTAGAGATGTCTCAAGAAATTTTAATGTCCTACTCATTAACGCGCAGAGCATTCCGGCTCATTACCCAGATATGTTGGCGTCTTTTGATCTAATTAACATTCATGCTATATTAGTCTCCAAGTCTTGGTTAAAACCCTGTTTGCCGACTACTTCACATTCGTTGCCAGGTTTAATCCTAATAAGAAATGACCGCGCAGATGGACGTGGTGGAGGCGTAGCTATATACTTACGCGCGCACATCCCCTACTCCATGATTCACATGTCTCCACAACCACCATCTCCCGGCGCAGGCGAATACTTCTTTGCTTAAGTTCATCTCTCTCGCACCAAAATTCTACTCGGGGTCTATTATAGCAATCACCTTCGTAACAACTATTTTCAGTCTCTTGAAAGGCTTCTCGAAGACCTTACTCCTTCTTATAACCACACCAATATTATGGGTGACTCTAACTCTTGCCTGGGTGACTTCTCACTTCAAAATCTCGCTAAGGCTAGCAACTTGGCCATACTTCCTTTAACAGCTACTCACTTCTTTCCGGATGTTTCTCCTTCTCTTCTTGACTTAATTTCGTATCTTCGCCAAACAATGTGGTTAAGCATGGTCAAACATGGGCGGCTGCTTTTTCTTATCACGATCTGATCTACTTGTCATAGAAAGTTCGTCCGCCGAAAGCAAAGCCTAAAATCCACATGCAGCGTAACTTTGGTAGAATTAACCTTGAGAATGTTCGTGAGGATGCCCGAAATATTGATTGGTCAGAGGTCATGAGTGCTTGTAACGTCGATGACATGGTAGCTTCTTTCAATAGTCAACTCAACAAGCTTTACGACATACATGCACCCATACGTGCTATCAAAATTAAACACCTCCTTTTGCCATGGATTACGGACGAAATCCGCACTGCAATGCACAAAAAGGCTATGGCAAAAGTAAGAATGGCATGCAAGCCTAAGGAGGTCAATAAGGCCAAATATCACGATCAACGCAATCACTGCAACTGGTTGTGTAGGGATGCACAACGCCGATTCATTCACGATTCTGTTGATAAAAGTAATGATTCATCCAAAGTATGGAAATTTCTTAGAACACTGGGTGTTGGTAAATCAAAACAAGAATCTATTCCTAAAAACTTAGCCATTGATCTCCTCAATCAGCACTTTTCATATTCCTCAAATATTGATGGATTAACTAAGCTCAATACACTAAAACATCTTTCTTCTCAGCCAACCCCAGACTTCCCTCAGTTTCAGTTTAGTCAATTCGACGATTGTGATGTTAAAAGGAGCATTGCATCTATTACTTCAAATGCTGTGGGCAATGACAGTATCGGTCGAAATATGATTGTTCCCATTCTTGATGAAATTATCCACGTTATTACGCATATCCTAAATTCCTCTATCAATTCTGGCTCATTTCCCGATGCCTGGAAAGAAGCTCAGATTATTCCCTTACCTAAAAAATCCAACCCTTCCTCTTTTGGATCCCTTTTACCGTCCAATTTCAATCCTTCCTTACTTATCTAAAATCTTTGAACGCCTTATTCATCAACAGTTAAGTACCTTCCTTTCCAAAAACTCCCTGTTAAATTCTTTTCAATCTGGTTTCCGTCCAAGTCATAGCACCGTAACAGCTCTGGTTAAAATAACACAACATTACAATAACATACTCCTTGACTTTAGCAGCGCTTTCAATAATGTGGACTTTGACCTACTTCTGGGTATTTTATGCTCCTTTAACATATCTCCAATGTCAATTGACAGGTTTCATAGTTACTTGTTTGGGCGCCGTCAGCGCATCCGTGTTGTAGAGTCTTACTCTTCATGGTGCAATCTTTCTGCCGGTGTCCCACAAGGTGGCGTTTTATCCCCTCTCCTAATCGCTATGTTCATTCATTCTATCTCACAAAATTTATTTTCTTTCTACCACCTGTACGCAGATGACTTGCAAATTTATACTCAAGCTACAGTTTAAAATATTGACAGACCCATTAGCTTACTAAATACTGACCTTGACCGGATATGTGTCTGGAGTAAATCCTTTGGCCTTACAGTCAACCCTAACAAAACACAGGCCATTATAATTGGTAGCTCCATACAGATCTCCAAAATCAATTATGCACAACTACCATCCTAACCTAACCTAACCAGTAACAGCCCAACCTCGCCACACACTCAATATAGCTCCGTAAAAAAATTCAATTAAATTGTAAATTTTTGAGCTAACGCAAAAAAATTTTCAACGTCGGTAACAACAGTGCTTGACTCACAAGGATTACTGTTTTCAACATCCTGCACCGCGGCGTTTTGGAACAGGGGGCCCGGAACTTTGGACCACCACATCTCACAGGAGGACGGAGAAATCTTCAAACAATCACCATCACCAGACGGAGCTCGACGAGATCTGTCAAGCGGAGCTGGAATTTTGAAAATCCGTCCAAGCCAAAGGGAGATACAAGGTATCGAATATCAGGAAAAACAACCTCACACACCGCGTGGTCGACACACGTGTAACCTAGTTACACTCAGTCGACACGAGGCGTGACGTCGGACAACCAAGGTGAAGACTTCGGATCCGGCCTCAGGACTGCGCCACTGCGGAACATCAGCAGCGGAGCACCTTCGTCGGACCCTCAGGTGAACCTTGGTCTAACTCCTGAACCCAAAGTCCTAGGACACCCGAGTATGGACTCCTTTTAAAGGGGAAACCAGGCCCGTCCACATTTTCCCTACCCCCACCCCAACTTCATTCCCCCCCCCCCCCCTTGCCGTAAGGCTACCTCACCCCTCCGAGTCTTATCTCCGGGGTCATATTACCTGAAGGAGGCGGACCGCTGGTGTAAGGTACCTCCACCACCGGCCACAGGAGCCCCCACCACCTTGCTCTAAGGGACCCCCCCCCCAACCCCCCCGTCTTCTCCCGAGACCCCCCCCCTCCCCCCTCCCCCCTCAAAATGGACGGAACCAGTGGAGATAGACCCCCCGAGTTTGGTATCCCCGTAAACAGCGTCGAGAGCCCTACAATCTGGCTCCAAGGGAATTCCAAATTTCCACCCCACGTCAGCAGAAAAATCTGAAAACAAAATCACCATCAAGCATCACTACACCGGCGGCGCGTGAGAAGGCTTTTACTCAGTAAGAAAAAAATTTAAAGTAATTAGTGTAACAAATTAACAGGTGTAACAAGTTCTGAACATTTTATTAAAATATACTCAAACAAATAATACTAGCCGTAAAGGTAGAAGAGTCACTGTCAAGGACTCGTCCGGGGAAGTACTACCATCACACCCTAATCCGCCGCCAAACAGCACTGCTGTGTTTCGGCTAGGAGGGTCTGATTGCCGGCTAAATTACAGTCACGCGAGGCTCAACACCCACCTCGAAAAAATTACAGCTAGTATTAAGTAGAATAACTTAGTATTTAATTCTAGAAATAAGAAATTGTATTTATCTTTAACCAAAACATAATGTCGTCAAAATCCGTGGCTGGGTCCGTCACAAAGTCGGAAGTGGCGCCTCAGGGAACCCTCCAACCGAAGCGATCGCTGCGCGAAAAGGTGCTTAAGAAAGAAACGGTAGCCAAGTCCTTAAAACTAGAAAGGTCGACGCGGCCGACAGTACCCGAAGCGAAGAAGGCATCATCGGTCGGAGCACAGCCGGAGGAAGTCAGCCCAGTGGTCCCCGCGAGAAGGAAGAGGACGTCGCCTGCGAAACCGCCGCTAGAGGTGAGTGAACACCTGGCCACATCCTCAGACCGGTCCGCGGTGGAGTCGGTCACAGACAAAACTATTAATTGGGAACAGTGTGGGATATCACCACCCAAACCCCTAGAGTCCGATGACGACTCGGTAGCGTCTTGTTTAGACCTAGACACCCCCGTGGAGAGGCCCAGACCACGACAGAGCATGCTCGTCGTGCAAGGGGGTCGAAGAACGGGGGTAGAGATGGACTTAGTCTCAAAGCTGGCAAACGAGACGTTGCTGAAGGGGAAGGACGCAGTAGAGTCGGCGGGAAACATGAAAAGAGAGTGCAAAGTCATCGCACTCGAAAGCCTGCAAACTCTCTACGAGATCGTCCTTTCGTTGTCGAACTCAAGGTCCAGGCACATCACCAGCCTGGAGACGGAGAGGAAAAGACACGCGACTGAGCTTGTACGGGTGGAGAGAGCCCATACAAAACAATTAACTGACGTCACCACTAATCTCACGTCAGAGATGTCGAAGGCCAGAGCAGATATCACCGAATCGCTAAAGGAGACAAAAGCGATTCGGGACTGGCAGGGGTATGAGACCCAGGAGCCCCATAGGCTCATAAAGGAAACCTCGGAAGCGCTACAGGACCTCGACAAGCGTGTCAGAGCGCTGGGAGAGCTCATAACCAGCGGGAAAAAGGGGAAAGAGGAAGACCCCATCCGGAGAGACCACTCGAGCCTCAAGGCAAGAGTAGAATCTCTCCAGAACCAGCTGGACGAGCTCAGAAGGGAAACCAATAAAAACACGCGCGAGATCCTGGAGTCCAACCTTAGAGCCATGGAGAAAATGGAGTCCAAACCCCCATCGGTACAGCCAGAAACTGGCCTGCGACAGGAAGTGGAAGAAATGAAGGGCATCCTAAAGGCGATGTCAGTAGAACGAGCACCCCCATCCGAGCCACCGCAGCCCATTCTCCTAAATTTGGAGGAGCACATTCACCCCTTAACGGAGAGAATGGAAGCGGTTACGTCTGAGCTCCGAACACTTCGGGAAGAGAAGATGAGGGCACCACCACTGTCCCTCAACCTCGAAGCGGAGCTCGCAAGGGCCGAGGAAGGAGGAAGCTCAAGGGGTAAGCTGACCTACGCCAAGGTCGCCGCCAAGCCACAACCGCCCTTGAAGCCAAACCACACCCTGATCATCACATCAGACAACCCCCAGAACACCGGGGAAAATGTGATCGACAGGATCAGGGTGGCTCTCGACACCAGAAAAACTGGAGCCAAGATAGACAGGGTAAGGAAGGCCAAAAACAAAAAGGTCATCCTGAGCTGTAGCTCCAAAGAAGATCTGGACCTGGTGCAGAGCAGGGTTAGGACGGACAAAGGCCTAAAAGCGGAAGTGGCGAGGGCAGCAAACCCTCTAGTTATCGTCAGGGATGTCCTGTCATACCACACTGACGGGGACATCGTGGAAAACATTCTGGCGCAAAATAAAAACATCTTCAAAGACATAAACTTAAAGGACAGTACGGTCAAGATGCGGTACCGAAAGAAGGCACGGAACCCACTCGAGTGCCATGCGGTACTGGAAGTTTCCCCTTTCATCCATAAAAACCTGGTGGAGGCTGGAAAGATCTATATAGGTATGCAACGCAGACCTATATTTGATCAGACCCCACTGGTGCAGTGCACCAAATGCCTCGGCTTCGGCCACACTAAGGTTGTCTGCCGGGAGAAAGACGAGCTCTGCAGTCACTGCGGAAGGGCTCACTCCTGGGAGAAATGCAAGGGGAGACAGGAGGGGAACCCTCCAAAGTGCAAAAACTGCTCGGCCGCGCACGGCACAAGCATCAACCTGGCGCACAATGCTTTTAGCAAAGAGTGCCCAGAGCGACTAAAATGGGATGCAATAGCGCGGTCCCGAGTATCGTATTGCTGAGGGCGTCTCACAGTACCGTAGCTCGGTCCCTCAAAACTTGGGCGGGGCAGGCTTGAGGTTTATCCAAGCTAACCTGCAACGCTCAAAACTGGCCACGACGGAATTACTCCAGGTTGCGGTGGATAGGGGCATCACGGTCGCCCTAGTACAGGAACCGTACGTCGGAAAGACTGGCGTCCTAAAACAACATCCTGGGACTAGGGTTATCCAATGCACCCTAAATAGGCAAAAACCAGTGAAGGCAGCCGTTATAATTTTCGGTGACCGGCTAGAAGTCGTACACGACCCACAGCTGGTAACCGAAACCGAAGCGGCAGTCCTTCTTATCGGGGGAGGCCTAAAACTAGGAGTAATATCCGTCTACCTAGAGGGGGACCAGGACATAGTACCGTATCTGGACCGCATCAAAAAAGTTTGTACCAAGTTGGACACCAGAAACCTCATCGTCGCGGGAGATATAAATGCCTGGAGCCACTGGTGGGGCAGCGTATCTGAGGATGACAGAGGAGAGGCGTACAATGCGTTCCTGAACGAGAAGGGACTCCAAATTCTAAACACCGGAGACACTCCGACCTTCGAGACCTTCAGAAAGGGTAGGGCATGCACAAGCATAGTGGACGTATCCGCTTGCAGCACACCCCTGCTCGGAAGAATCGAGGGATGGAGAGTGGAGAGAGGTCTTGTGACTTCGGACCACAACGCTATCACCTTCACCTTGCGCTTGGAAAGGGCCTTAGAAACTCTTAGGCCAATCACAACGCGCAAGTACAATACCAAGAAGGCAAAGTGGACCGAATTCGCACATCTGCTAAAAACCATCCTGGCAGAGAGAGACATCACCACCGTCTCAATTTTGGAGTCCAAAACCCCGAGGGACCTCGAAGATAAGATCACAGCCTACACTGAAGCCATCCACGAAGCCTGCGAACAAACCATCCCTATCGCAGGAAGCAAGGCGGGCAATCCCAGGCCCCCGTGGTGGTCGAAGAAGCTTGAAGATCTTAAGAGAGAGGTCCTTAGGAAAAAGAGGAGGATCAGGAAAGCAGCCCCTTGCAGGGTAAAAATGGTTATAGAAGAATACCAAAAATGCAAGGCGGAGTACGCAGTCATCGCAGAGAAAGCCCAAACAGAGAGCTGGAAGGAGTTCTGCACGACTCAGGAAAAGGAGAGTATGTGGGATAAAATCTACAGAGTGATCAGGAAAACGTCAGGAAGGCAGGAGGACATGCTCCTGAGAAGCTCTGAAGGTAACACCCTAACTCCAAAACAGTCGGCTGAACTCTTAGCCAGAACTTTCTACCCAGACGACTCCGAGAGTACCGACCAGTCGTTTCACTCGAACCTCCGAGAACGGATGAAGGAGAGTGCCCTTGAAGACCTTTCGGAAGATTATCCACCATTCACGGCAGTGGAATTGGAGTTGGTGCTGCAAGCACAAAACCCCAAGAAGGCACCCGGACCAGACGGGCTAACAGCTGACATCTGCGCCGCAGCCATACGAAGTGACAGGGAAGTGTTCATGGCGATATCGAACAAGTGCTTGTCGCTAAATCACTTCCCCACTCACTGGAAAGTGGCACACGTGGTCATCATTCGAGAGCCAGGAAAGGCAGACTACACTCATCCTTAGTCCTACAGACCAAATGGACTATTATCTGTTCTTGGAAAAACCATCGAGAAACTCATGATTGGTCGACTCCAATGGCATTTACTCCCAACCCTAAACAAAAGGCAATATGGGTTCATGCCGCAAAGAGGAACCGAGGACGCCCTCTATGACCTTATAGAGCACATAAAAGAAGGAGTAACCGGGAAAAACATCGTACTCCTAATCTCTCTGGACATAGACGGGGCCTTCGACAATGCGTGGTGGCCAGCCCTTAAAAACCAACTTGTTAAAAAAAGGTGTCCGGAAAATCTGTACCGGATGGTGTGTTCGTACCTCACAGACCGGAAGATCAAGGTCAACTACGCTAGAGCAGCTTACGAGAAGGAGACTACGAAGGGTTGTGTCCAAGGATCCATCGGAGGACCAATCTTTTGGAATGTCATCCTAGACTCGTTGCTGCAAAGCCTAGAGATGGATGGAATATACTGCCAAGCCTTTGCAGATGATGTGGTTCTCGTTTTCACAGGACAGTCGGTCGGCAGCCTAGAGCGGTCTGTCAACTCAACGGTGGAACATGTGGCAACGTGGGGAAAACAAAATAAACTCAACTTCGCACCGCATAAGACCAACGCGATGCTTCTAACGAAGAAGTTGAAGTATGAAACCCCACAGTTATTCATGGCCGGTACAAAATTGGACCTCGTTGAGGAGATAAAGCTTCTGGTCCTTATCATCGACCGAAACCTAGTTTTTAAATCCCACATGTCCGCGCAATGCAAGAAAGTAGCTGATATCTACAAGCAGCTTGCATGCGCAGCGAAAGTAACGTGGGGTCTAAATAGTGAAATCACGAGAACCATATACATCGCGGTGGTGGAGCCTATTATGACATATGCCTCAAGTGCCTGGTACCAATCTGTAGAGCTGCAAATGAATAAAAATCAATTCAATGCGCTCCAGAGAGGATTTGCACAAAAGGTCTGTAGGTCATACCAGACGGTCTCACTCACCGCAGCACTGGCACTGTCGGGTCTGCTGCCATTGGACCTAAGGATCCAGGAGGCGGCGAACCTATACAGAGCCAAAAAAAGTCTGGCGAAGGACTATCTCCCACCCGAGACGGAGCTTGAACTCCGAGTGGGATATCTTGAACAGCCCCATCCATCTACCCTAACATCCGTGGAGTACGAACTGCTGGAAGACGCCGTCCCGCAGATTACCGGACCCCAAATTTACACAGACGGAAGCAAAATCGACGGAAAAGTAGGTGCTGCTCTAACCCCAGTGGGAGGAGGGAAAGGAGTCAAACTTCGCCACCTTTAAGCTTCACCCCGCGTGCACAGTCTTCCAGTCGGAACTATATGCACTGCACAGGGCTCTTCAGATGGTGAATTCGAGCAGGGACTCCGTAGTTAGCATACTGAGTGACTCGAGATCGTCACTCGACCTGCTGCGGAGTCCCAGCTTGAACCACCCTCTGGCGAGAAGCATAAAGGAGAACATTGTCAGGATCCAGGAAGGAGGACGAGAGATCCGGATGTTCTGGCTTAGGGCTCACGTAGGCACTGTCGGTAATGAGAGAGCAGACGAGTTAGCGAAAGCTGCTGCACTCGAGGACACCACTCAGGACTACGGAAGGATCCCCCTGTCTTACGTTAGGAGGAAAATTCGTGAAGAATCGATCCGCAAATGGCAGGATCGATACGAAACCTCCAGCACAGGTGCGGTAACGAGAAGGTTCCTTCCAGACGTCCACAGTGCGTACCGGATAACTCGCTCTACAAAATTTACACCAGTACAAGTGCAAGTCTTGACAGGTCACGGGGGAATAGCCGAGTATCTTCACAGATTCAAGCTGAAAAACAGCCCGGGATGCGAATGCGACCCGGAAATCTGTGAAACAGTATGGCACATCATACTCGACTGTCCCCGTTTCCTAGCGGCTCGAATAGATCTAGAAGCCCGGATCGACAGAAACCTGGTCGAATCTGAACTGCACAACATCATTGCAGATCCCGATTGCAGACCGCATTTTCTGTCATTCGCCGAGAAGATCTTCAGAGTTGCGACGAGCAGGCACACGGATCTTCTACCCCTCGAATCTCAACCAGTACCCGTTAGCCAAGCCACAAGTAGTGCCGGCTCTCAGCGGGAACCTATAGCCAAAAGCGTCGCTGTCCGCACGCTCCTCGCTTGCGGGGAGAGAGGAGTGCCTGGGATTAGAATCCGAGGAGTGGCACTCTTCATGGACAGCGCCGGCGAGCGGCTGGGAATAGGTTTCTGCCGAACCGGGACTAGAAGTCACTTTTCGATTTCACCCAGCTTGGCAGCACTCATAAATGGGAGCACATCCAAAACGACCATGAGGCGCAAAGTTTACAGCGCGTTACCTGAAACGGAAGTGGCGGGACACCGATGCCGACTAGTCCGATCGCACAACAAGACGATCGTTCTGCTCGCATTGGAAGGCAACTACACCCCTTTCGCACAGGCATGTTCGATGCTCACCATGTTGGGAGAAACGGGCGGAGGAGCGGAAGATCCCCGTGTAATAAGTGTAGATGCGATGACGGTCGGGTATGAGCAGGGAGAAGTCGTAGACCGGCTATGCTGTTTAAAAGCCTCAGAACAACACGAAGTGGTCGTGTACGAAGACAGAGGACAAAACCTAAACTTTCTCAAAGCACACGACCCAAAAACAGCAACCGATAGCTGGGGTGATCCCATGCCAACCTCGATCAGCGGATCCGAACGTGTCCAACAGAAAGCAGCCGCCGAAAAAACTGCACTACATCAAAGCAGTGTGCAGGAGCAAAAGAAGAGAGCCAAAGTCGGAGGCCATCTCAAAGGATTTCTAGACACCTTCAGCTCGATGCTGCAAGGGCTGTCAGGAAATCCTTTTCCAACAACGAGATCGAAAGACAAAGAGGCACTCGTAGAAGCTCCAGCAAAAAGAGCGAAACTCAAAGCTCCAGTAACTACAGTAATACCTAAGTCCAAAATCCTAACAAAACCGGCACCAACGCAGGAGAAAAGAACTAGAGCCGACATGGGGCAGGTCGTTCCACCTCGTCTAGTAAATGCAACGTCACCGCAGGATCACGCGTACAACGCCTTCCTCGAGTTTCTAGCTATCACCAAAGCAACCTCAGATGTCAACCTCGGAGTGTGCAAAACCATCTTGCAACACTTTGAGCAGGGCAATGCCAAACTGCTAGAGGAGAAACTCGAGGAGGCAGAGGCTGCCATATACAACAACGGCAATTCCCAAGTCATAAAGGGAAAATCATAGTTTTTGACGGAACTCCTAAAGACATCACCCAGTCAGTGAAAAATCTAGGAATACAGATGGATACCTGTTTAACCTGGGTTCCCTGTATCAATGAAATTAGCCGCAGGGTATTTGCATCATCTGGATCTTTACGGAGACTTCGTAACTTCTTGCCGACTGCTACCAAGGTTACGCTTGCACAGACCCTTTTACTTCCAATCCTGGACTACGCCGACGCCTGCTATCTTGACATCACTGAAGCCCAACTGAGCAAACTTGATATGCATATATGCATACTATACTTTGCCGGCGCTACTTTGCTGTATTCGATTATAAGCGTTTAAGCATTACATAATTTAGATTCAATTTGGTTTAAGTTCAGTGCTATGAACTTTTTTTTTTCTAGGTTAAAGGCTTGCGTTTGACCACGATCTCGCCTGATGGTAAGCGATGATGCAGTCTACCACAGAACATAAAAAACAATAGAACTAGCATGATGACTTTTTACTAAGAAAACCAGTGTAGCTAAACTCACACATGTAAAAACTAGCACACTTAGAAATAAAAGTTATAATTGGTTGAAAGAAAACTTTCAAAGAGGCTTCATCATCATCATCATATCAGCCGTAGGACGTCCACTGCTGGACAAAGGCCTCCCTCATTGATCTCCAGGAACTGCGCTCGTTTTATGCCTGTAGTTGAAATCGTAAACAGTTCTTATGAAATGAGGGGAGGCCTTTGTGGGATAATATGGGCTAATAGAAGTAGTTTGAAATGAATATTGTGTTTTTAAATAACTAAGATAAGGCTGTATTGGCTATGTAACACTTCACTGTGTGGGACTCGACACAGCCTTTATTATTTGTTATTATACTATAGCAAGAGTATCGCTGTTAGTTTTGCTTAGCGTTAGTTTAAGAATTCCAGTACAATGTATTTTTAATAGATTTCACCAGCTGTTTAAGAATTAAATCCCTCTTTCGGAGAATATCTAAAGTAAAGCTTCTACCAAACGGTGGAGTATGTATTGTAGCAAAACACACAACCACGCCTAGCACTCAAGATATATTTCACCAGCCATTATTCAGTCCATTAGCCCGGTGAGATCAAATAGTTTAGATCTACAAACATCGCATCGGGTAAAGTAGAACTAATGATGAGATAGGCGAAAGCTTTTTGGATAGATGGATCGTAGTTAGGTATACTGGACCTATAGAAAACTTCATGGCTGATAAAGCCTATAAGTAAAGTGACATTTATAACCGCATGTAAAATTTAAATAAGTTTTCGGTCTTGATAAATATTACTCTGTTATGTCGTTTTATTTTTAAAACTTAAGTGTAGTACTAAACACAAATAAATGCCTCTATTTATATATTTAATTTAAATCTGATATGATGTATAAATGTAATGTGCGAGCATTGTTTCGGAGAAGAAGCTACCTTCTGTAATATAGTTTTTTAACTAAAACAGAAGACAGAGAACTCTTTCTAATAAATCAAATATGAGAGGCATACACAAAATGTTGCGAAAAAAATCCAAAAAAATAACTGCAGGAAAGGGGGGGGGGGGGGGAGATAAATTTGCTGTAGCTTTTTTTTAATATTAAACCCTCCGTCGACCGAGACACGTTCTTGGAGATCCGGATGATGAAATCACCTCCCGGATGAGAAGATTTCGGAGTCATCTACATTAGATAGAGCAAACACTTCACAGATACACTGACCTCGCCAGCGAGGTCGACGAGTCAATTCAGTCGTCGCCTATACGAGGTACTAAAATATACCTACCCCGGGTACATGTTTGTACCTCGTATAGGCGTTTCGTTTCTCACCCATCCTGGCAACGGCTCAAGCCGAGGTTCGTACCTAAGTGGTGCTCTTGCGCTAGGTACCTCATCAAAACTTACAGGCTGAGCGCCGTCTGCGCTCGCCAAAAGTTCGGTTAAGCTGCAACGGCCTCAGAGGCCACCAAAAAAAGGAGGCCTACGTTCAGCAGTAAACGTCCTGTAGCTGATATGACGAGTGCTTGTTAAAAACGTGGTAATTACAAGCTTTTTTTCTCATTAATTACGTTCCGTTTAACGCTCCTACAGCTCAGTATGAATATGCCATTAACTAAGTGGCCATAACTGTTTACGCTAATTTGTACCTAAATTTGCAAAGGGTCCTTAAACTTAAATCGTGTGAAAACTTTACGCATAATTATTTGGAATTAACCTAATGCTGAGTAACAATCGGCCTCTGCAAATAAAATAAACTTATCTTTATAATGCATTGTTTAAATCAAATCCCCTCATTAATTTTATAAGGATTATGTTATTATTATGTACAGTGGGTTAAGTATTTGTTCATCATCATCACCATCATCATATCAGCCGTAGGACGTCCACTGCTGGACAAAGGCCTCCCTCATTGATCTCCAGGAACTGCGGTTGGAAGCGGCCTGCATCCAACGCCGACCTGCGGTTCTTACCAAGTCGTCTGCCCATCTTGTGGGTGCACGCCCTACGCTGCGCTTGTCGGTCCGTGGCCTCCACTCGAGAACCTTTCGGCCCCATCGGCCATCTGTTCTGCGCGCTATATGGCCTGCCCATTGCCACTTCAACGTGCTAATCCGTCGGGCTACGTCGGTGACTTGAGTTCTCCTACGTATCTCCTCATTTCTGATTCGATCCCGTAGAGAAACCCCGAGCATAGCCCTCTCCATAGCTCGTTGAGCGACTCTGAGCTTATTTATAAGGCCAATAGTGAAGGACCACGTCTCGGTTCCATATGTCATCACTGGTAACACACACTGATTGTAGACTTTCGTCTTAAGGCACTGAGGTATGTTGAACGAAAAGGCGTTGCGAAGTTTCCCAAACGCTGCCCATCCGAGTTGGATTCGACGATTGACCTCTTTCTCGAAGTTGGACCTACCTAATTGGACTGTTTGTCCTAGGTATACATACGCGTCGACAACTTCAAGAGCCGAGTTCTCAACCATAACTGGGGCAGGGACGACATGGACATTCGACATGATTTTCGTGTTGTCCATGTTCATTTTAAGTCCTACCCGTTGGGAGACTCGATTGAGGCCTTCGAGCATCGTGCTGAGCTCTTCCATCAACTTTGCCATGACCACAATATCGTCGGCAAACCGAAGGTGAGTGATGTATTCGCCGTTAATATTGATGCCCAGTCCTTTCCATTCCAGAAGCTTGAAGGCATCTTCCAATGCGGTCGTAAACAGTTTCGGAGAAATGACATCTCCCTGTCTTACGCCTCTTTTTAAGGGAATCGCCTTCGAGCTCTGTTCGTGTACTCGGACTGACATAGTGGCGTTTTTATACAAACACTTCAACACTTCGATGTACCGATAGTCAATACGGCATCGTTGGAGAGACTCAAGCACTGCCCATGTTTCGATCGAATCGAAGGCTTTCTCATAGTCCACAAACGCTAGACATAGCGGCAAGTTATACTCTTCTGTCTTCTGTATGACTTGCCGCAGCGTATGTATGTGGTCTATAGTACTGTAGCCTTTACGGAACCCGGCTTGTTCGGGAGGCTGGAAGTCATCAAACCTGCGTTCGAGACGGTTCGCGATGACCCTCGAAAACAGCTTATAAACATGGCTCAAAAGCGAGATGGGTCTATAATTCTTAAGCAAGGTGTTGTCACCTTTCTTGAAGAACAGAACCACCACGCCCCCGTTCCATGCTTTTGGCGTCGTACCTTCAAGCAAGGCGGAATTAAAAAGCTTCTGAAGGACTTTAAGTACCGGTGATCCACCCGCTTTCAGAAGCTCTGAAGTGATTCCGTCCTCACCCGGCGCATTGTCGTTCTTAAGCTGCTTCAAGGCCATCCTGATCTCATACAGGCTGATTTCCGGAATATCTTCGGTATAATGTCGGGTCAGTTTGGCTCTTGGGTCGTTGGCCGCACTGCAAACAGGTTTAGTGACCGAATCGTAGAGCCGTCCATAGAACCTTTCGACTTCCCTTAACACTTCCGCTTTACTTGACGTTATGCTGCCATCTTCCCTTTTCAGCTTCGTCATGCGGCTCTGCCCAATAGAATTATCTTTCGCGAACACTTTGGAGCCTTTATTCCGCTCTATCGTATCTTTAATACGAGATGTATTAAAGGTACGAATATCGTGCCGCAAGGATTTCCAAATCTTCCTATTGAGCTGCCTATGTGACTGAGCATCATCGGGAGACTGCAGTTGCAAAGAACGTCGTTGAGCCATGAGGTTGAGGGTGTCATCAGAAAGTTTCTGAGGTCTATTGGTACGGGGGGTCTTAAAGAACTGGGACCCCACCGTATGGACGGTTTCTACGAACCTGTTATTGATCTCGTCCACTGATGCATCTACTTCTAGACAGTCAAAGCGATTTGCAAGTTCGAGTTGAAAGCTCTCGAGGTTTTGGATATGTGCGCGAGTGGGTCGGAGCGTAGATTTCATCAAACGGGACCTTTCAAGTTTAACGATCATATTCAATGTGGCTCTAACAATTCGGTGATCACTGCCAGTTTTCACCCTGTGAATCACAGAGACATCATTGAATATCCGTTTCTTGTTGGTCAAGATGAAATCAATCTCATTTCTCGTGGAACCATTGGGACTCATCCAGGTCCATTTCCTGTGAGGCGGCTTCTGGAAAAAAGAATTCATCATAAAGAGTCTTTCTTTCTCCAGAAAATCGGCCAGTCTCTGGGGTTCCGTTGCCCATATCCAAATTGCCCCACTCTCAACTCATCATCGCTTCTCATGCCTAGCTTTGCATTGAAGTCCCCCATAACAACAATAAAGTGAGTTTTGTTCGTATGTATGGCTCTACTGATGTCCTCATACATAGACTCTACTTCTTCATCTGGGTGTGAAGAGGTCGGCGCATATACCTGAACGACCTTCAGCGAATATCGCTTAGATATTCTGAGTGTCAGGTACGCGACCCTGCTCGACACACTGTTGATGGTGATAATGTTGTTGATGAGTGACTTGTGAACGAGAAACCCAACACCACCTTGGGACTGTTGGTCGCCCTCCCGGTAGTATAGTAGGTTACCAGACTTAAGGAATATCGTGTCCTCGCCCTCTCTACGGACTTCTGATAACCCCAAAATGTCCCAGTGTAATCTACTAATTTCTTCTTCCAGCTCAACAATCTTTTCGTCTGTCCTCAAAGTGCGGATGTTGTGTGTTACCAGGGCCAGTGGTCGTCGTAGTGTTTGGTAGCCGATCGTCTCCCGGGGATTCTTAGCACCCCTGGCCCCGCCGTTACCGTGACTGCTACCGTAGCCAGGATTAGCGGGGCCGCCGGGGACTCGGGGCCTGGTTTTATGTTGCACTATATCCATAAGGGGGTTGTTGCCATACTCGCCACGCTTGGCAGGCGGGTTGGCGAGCGCAGTATAGGTATTGAAAACACGAAAAGACGCTGCTGCCCATCTTTCGGAGGTATCCCTTAGCAGACTCCTACTGCATCCACGGGCAAGAGCGGAGGGGCAACATTCTATTGCCGGCGCCCCACGGCAAGTATTTGTTAAACACGCTTAATGAAGGATGCTAATTTTGAGCGAATCGAGAACTAAGTTGTCACAAAAAACTGAGCTGACTTCATCTTCAACGCGGGCTTTTCACATCGTGACTTCCAACCTGAAAGATGACGCAGATGTAGAACGCCAGCGTAGCCTTATGTATTGTGGACAATATGATTGCAAGAATATTCTGCAAGTCGACTCCTGACGTGAAAGTGACGCTTTTTAGGTCTTTTTGCCAGACTTTTTATACGTATCAACTCTGGACAGAGTATACTAAAAAGTCCCATGACAGTATAAGGATAGCCTATAATAACATTTTTAGACAACTGATGGGCTTAAAGCGCTACTGTAGTGCCTCCGAAATGTTAAACGAAGCACGCGTTGATACTTTCAACGCTATTCAGCGTAGGAGGATAGCGTCTTTCATGTCCAGAGTTGACACTTGTAATAACGCTATCATTAGAAGTCTGGAAGAAAGGCTTATACATTCTAAGATGTATAGACGTTGGGTGGGCATTGCCACCTAAACTACTTAAGGTGATTTATTGTGAATTATGTGTATTGTATTGTGTGTAGTAAAGGTGTATGGATCTCATAAGTCTGAAATAAAGATTATTATTATTATTATTTTCATGAACGATTAAAAAAAATATCAAACTGGTTTGTTATCGTGACTCATTGATTTTCAATAATTGTTAGGGCTTACCAGACTGCTAAGTAAGAACGGTAATGTTGTTAGGGTGTGTATGTTTGGCACACGAACATACACACACACCCTAAACCACAACTTTAGTGAGGTCTATAAACTGTACTTAACAGCTTCTAAACAGTAAACATTCTATTTCCTTTCGATATATATTGTCAAAGTATATATGGTAGTAGGATTTTTTATAGGTTTTGGTATTTATTTGTATCCTACATAAATATGTATGTATTGTAACACCGCCTCCTCACACGTTTTTCAATCCAGTCTATCCAAAGGTTGCCTGGAAGGGATCGCTTTGAGCGACAAGGCCGCCCATTGTACCACTATGTATTAGTCTAAGTTTTATAGGTTAAGTTATTGTAATTTGGTGTAACAATAAAGAATTATCTATCTATCTATCTTTAGTACTCGTATCATCACATCAATTATAGTTTCTGCCTGCGATTATTATAACTAGGAAACTGGTGTTTAATTCTATTCAGGTCGTTTTCTAGCCAGGTTTATTTGTTTTTTCAATTAAATATCTTTTTTTGCGTTTTGTCAATGTCAGTATGTATTTTACCTTATTTACGGTTTTCATACAATGCTACCTAAATAAAGAAAGCTTGGTATAAGATCGCTGTAAAAATCCCTCCTTGTTAATTATATAAGAGATCTCAGTTGTTTGTTTTATTCACAGCTTGTCATTCCCCCGTCACGGGTTGCAGTGTAGTCCGCCCGGCAATCAGCGATGCGGATTTCACACGATCGCTAATTGGTCGCTACCTACTCGTACCAAACGAATTCAAATTCTACTTTTACACCAAATATTTTACCGGATTATGTGCTCATAGATTTTTCTTTCATCATCATCATCATCATATCAGCCGTATGACGTCCACTGCTGGACAAAGGCCTCCCTCATTGATCTCCAGGAACTGCGGTTGAAAGCGGCCTGCATCCAACGCCGACCTGCGGTTCTTACCAAGTCGTCTGCCCATCTTGTGGGTGCGTCCTACGCTGCGCTTGCCGGTCCGTGGCCTCCACTCGAGAACCTTTCTGCCCCATCGGCCATCTGTTCTGCGCGCTATATGGCCTGCCCATTGCCACTTCAACGTGCTAATCCGTCGGGCTATGTCGGTGACTTGAGTTCTCCTACGTATCTCCTCATTTCTGATTCGATCCCGTAGAGAAACCCCAAGCATAGCCCTCTCCATAGCTCGTTGAGCGACTCTGAGCTTATTCATAAGGCCAATAGTGAAAGACCACGTCTCGGTTCCATATGTCATCACTGGTAACACACACTGATTGTAGACTTTCGTCTTAAGGCACTGAGGTATGTTGGACGAAAAGACGTTGCGAGATTTTTCTTTACTGCTGTGAAATTTTGATTGGCAAGTATTTGGCAAGATATGGCATATTTCTTGTTATTGGTTTATTAAATTATATACATAAATATCATCATCATTAGAATCATATCACAGGACGTCAACTACTGAACATGGCCTCTTCATTAGATCTTCAGATAAACCGATCCCATGCTTCCAACAGCTTCCAGCAACCCTTTTCCGGTCGTCTTTCTATCTAGTGTGCGACGTTGCAGTTTTTCGAGCTATGCACCCTGCCCATTGCCACTTCAGCTCACTTATCCTTTTTGTTATTTCAGTGGCTTTGGTTCGTCTACGAATCTCCCCATTTCTGATTCAATCTCGTAGAGAAACACCAAGCGTAGAGCTATGCTTGGTATTTCAATTATATGCCTTGAGCCTTCTTGTGAGGCCAATAGTGAAATACCAAGTTTTTGTACCATATGTTATCACTGAAAGTGTTTGCTATCATTATTATAAATACGGGAAATATCACGTACCGTCTTACCGGTGTATCGACCGCTCCGAATAACGTCTCGCCTCGCACAGTGAGTGCGAGGTGAAACGTTATTCTGACAGTTATTCCTAGTTCCCGTATTTATAATAATGATTGAAATCAATCACGAAAGTTTTCTAAGTAAAAGGATTTGGTATATTTAAATTAAAATAATGTATGTGATTTGTCTATGTGTAATCTAGAATCAATGTTGTTGTTTTTTGTCCTTTTTCCAAATATAGCGCATTGAATATTTTCTGTAATTTTATAATTCAAGTGTAATAAACAAATTTGAATTTAAATGCCTTGAGACAAATATTCAAAGCCAGTTCAAAATCAGATTACAGCGTCTCGCCTGTGAATCTGGCATATTATAATACCAAGCCATATAATTTTTAAAATTATAAATGTGACCTACAAAGGAACAGTCCTTTGGCATTGTGGCAAAGAGAATTAATTCAAAGTCATACAGAATAAGCCATAGTCTTGTCGCGGTAGGGAATCCTTCTCTGGAAAATTAATAACATCAGGAGGTTATTAATTTAAGTTGGTATGAAAATTCGGTTTGTCTGTATCGTGCCTTTATTAATACGATTTTATTAGTGGATTTTTTTCATTTTATTCTGATAAATTGTGACATTATAATTTCGTGGATTCACGTCCCACAAATGCACAAAGAGACTTTTAAAAGCCAAGGAAATCTAATTTTTGTAATAGTGTTGTCTAGGTTTATTAGATACTATCTGACCAATCTGCAACTTCGCACGCGTAGTTTTTTAATAAAAACATTACCCAACTTCTGCTCAGTTGAGTAAAAAGTAGCTTATGTTACTCGGATATAATGTAGCTTTCCAACGATGAAAGAATTTTTTAAATCGGTCCAGTAGAATCGGAGCTTATTCAATGCAAACAAACAATCCAATTTTTCCTCTTTATAATATCTAATATATAAAATTCTCGTGTCACAGTTTTCGTTGCCATACTCCTCCGAAACGGCTTGACCGATTTTGATGAAATTTTTTGTGCTTATCCGGTATCTATGAGAATCGGCCAACATCTATTTTTCATCCCCCTAAATGTCAGGGGTAGTCCACCCCTAAATATTTTTTTTTATTTTTTAGACAAAATTTTTAATTTCTATTTTTTTATGATACAACATACAAAAATACATACAATCCTCAATTTTCACCCTTTTACGATCAACCCTTATTTTTTAATAGCAATTATTTATATGGCAAAACAACGTTTGCCGGGTCAGCTAGTTAATATCTATAATTTTGACGAACTTATTTTGATAAGACAATGAACAAACAAAAACGATTTTATTAACACACTAAAAACTCACTTAATTTACAAGCACTAAATAATTTAAGTAATTATGAATTAGGGGCAAATTCTAATATATAAGATTTGTTGTCCTGACTGACTGACATATAGGCAACGCACAGCCCAAACCGCTGGTCCTACAGATTTGAAATTTGGATGGTTTGTTCTTTGTGGTGTAAAAATGAACACTAAGAACGGATTTTTAGAAATTCATCCCTCAAGGGGGTCAAAAAAGGTTTTTACGGTTGTATGAAAAACCGTGGTTCTTGGGCTTATAAACTTGAAACTTAGCGAACATATTCTTCAACAAAAATAAGAGATATAACATTTTTTTAATTTTCAAAATTCATCCCCTGGGTGTGTAAAAAAGGATGTTGAACTTTGTATGGCATTTCTAGGGTTAATAGACTTAAAACTTTACTTAAATACTAAGCAAGGTGCATAATGAAACATGGGATAGTAATTCTATATGAAAATCACCCCATAGGGTTGAAAAGGGATGTTGTAGTTTGTTCTAAAACAATGTCATTTGCATTTACGAACGTATTACTTTGCATAAATGATTTCTAAAGATAAATAATGAAACATTTTATCATAGTAATACCACCAGAGTCTGATGATGGAGCCAGGAGCAAAAATACAGAACTCTTTGATCGATAACAGTAGATGTATCGTGATTTAGATCTATAAAATTGTTACTGCGAGACGTTTCACTATAGAATTGATTACCAGCGTCTTCAGACGGGGAATAGACCGCTCTTAACCATCATTATCATCATCAGTATATTAAATAATTGTTACGAGAATGACAGACTGACTGAAAATCAACGCACAGCCTAAACCGCTGATCCTAGAGACTTGAAATATAGAGAGTGTGTTCTTTTTAGGGTGTACAGGTGGACTAAGAAAGGATTTTTTTGACATTCGCACCCTAAGGGGTCCAAAATAAGAGTATTAAAAAAACAAAAATGGTCTGTTTTTCAGGCATTGTTAGTTAGATTCCCCTAATAAAATAAACTAATAGATATTTCAGCGCTTACAGATTTTTTTCTGAAAAAAGGCACAGGGCCATATTTTTAACAACCTAATCTCATTTTTCGTTTTAGCCAGATTTAAGAGTATTTTAAAACAGTTAAAATTAAATTTAAATTTAAATATTATCAGGTACCCCTAGGTCAAAATAAGACCTATTATATGAAAAATTTTAGTGTGGTGTCGTTTTAAATGTCGTCATAAATAAAATGGAGCCAACAGGTGATCAACAGAATTCCTTAATGGATAAGAGTAGAACGGTTATGTTCTTTTAAATTATTTGTGTGAGATGTAAGTATGATGGTAAATGTGTGATGATGAAGCCAGGGGGGAATCAACAGAAGTCTTTAATGGATAACAGTACAACGGTCGTGTTTGGTTCCTTTTAAGTTGTTTGTGTGAGATTTATAACGTTATTAAATATAATGTCTGCCGGAGCTGATGATGGAGCCAAGAGGAAATCAACAGAACTTCTTAATTAATACTAGAATGGTCATGTTTGTGGTCTTTTTAAATTGTTTTCGTGAGATGTTTGACGATATCGTCTCCCAGGGTCTGATGATGGAGCCAGCAAAGATTCAACATAACTCTTTAATGTATAACAGTACATTTATCGTGTTTGGGTTCTATTAAATTGTTTTTCCGAGACTTTAATGACTACCAGAGTCTGATCATGAAGCCAGGAGTGAATCACACTAATAGTATAAATTTGAAAGTTGGTATATTCGTTTATTTATCTGAATGAATGAAAGAATAAAATAAACACTTTAGTGTATACCATATAAACAAAAAAAAATACAAACAACATTGAAAATACATAGACAAATAATTACTATTTGGCTGTGTGCTTTCTATGGGTGGTGATGATTGTGCCTAAGGTTCAGTTTAGCTTGCAGAACTTTATTTAAGAACACTACTGACAAACGTGTGCGCTAGATGATGTTTAAAAACTGCATATAACAGGCGGTCTTATCGCTTATCGTTTGTTAGTTACTCAATCACGTCGTAACGACTGAACCGATTTCGATGAAATTTAGTATTTACGTAGATTATAACCTGGATTAGTCCTGACGACCTCCGTGGCGCAGTGGGCAAATAGCCAGCTTAGACGCAGGAGGTAGCGGGTTTTATTTTCGCCGGGGAACAAATGTGTGCATGATCTACGAATATTTGTTCCGGGTCTGGATGTTTTTCTATATATTATAAGTGCTTATTTACAAAAAAGTATATAAGCATTCTATCAGTTATCTGTTTCCCACAGTACAAGCTCTGCTTAGTTTGGGGCTAGATAGCGCTGTGTGAAATGTCCTGCAATATTTATTTATTTTTTATTTATTAACAAACAGGTTACTTTATATCTTATAAATCAGGTCCCATAAAATAAAAATGGGGTGTCAAAGTTTCTATAGGAAAATTATTTTGGTCTTTGTTACCCCTTCACGACCAAACTACTGAACGGATTGAGTTCAAACTTTGCGAAAGTTTAGCTGACGAGGACTAACTCAGGAGGTAGTGGGTTCGATTCCCGCTGCGTAACAAATGTTTGCATGATTTACAGATCAGGGTCTGGATGTTTTTCGATATGTAGTATGTATTTACAAAAAAAAACAGTTTATTAGTTATCTGGTTCCCATAGTACAAGTTCTGCTTAGTTTGGGGCTAAATAGTGCTGCGTGAAATGTACCGCATTAAATATAGTTTTAAACCTAAACCTAATGAACCTAAAATAACATAAATGTTACTATTTATCTCATAAATCAGTTTTCATAATCTTTGGTTCCCCTACACGCCGAGCTTAGATATAAATACGTAGAAATAGAGACATGTTCTCAAAAAAAACGGTTAGGTAAATTCATAAAAAAATTTAGCTACATAAGCGTCCTGCAGTTAAATTTAGTATAGTCGCAATGGTGAGCCATACAAAATTCAGCCATTGATCGTAGTGACCCCAGTCCACAGTCTGCATGTTAGATATAGGGGGAATTATGAGCCATGAAAAAACCAGCTACCGCAGCATTTGCCAGCCCACTCTTCAATTAATCCAACCAACTCACTACAAGTCAGATAGGGCCGCAACAATGAACCATAAAAATAATCCAGCTACCGCAGCTGGAGGAAACTGCAGTAGCTGGATTATTTTTATGATTCTAAACCCAATCATTTAAAGATTTATAATGTTGCAATGATTATTCATTAAATAAACAGATACCTCAGCATCGCTCAGTTTACCCTCTAAAATATAAATAGTGTCTCAAGAATGAACAATAAAAAAAACCAGCTACTGCAGCGTCTTGCTATCCGCTTCCTTTAAGTTTGTTAGTGTCGCAGTGATGAGTAATAAGAAATTTTCAGCTACCGCAGCTTTTCTGAGCCATACTCTTTGAGCTATATAGGTACAATGATATTAATAAAAATGCAGTTAACGTCCCTTAGCCCACTAACTTAAGTTAGAAAGAGTCGCAATGTTAAGTCAAAAAAACAGCTACCGCGGTGTCTCGCTCTCTTCAACTATAAATAAGGTATTTTTAATTAGGGTCTTTTTAAGATGAATAGGGCAATGTACAGTCAAAAATTAGCTTCTACCGCAGCATCCCCGAGCCCACCCTCTTTAAGATAAGTAGGTTCACAATGATGAGTAGTAAAAAGTTGCAGCTACGCAGCGTCACCCACAACCAACTAACTACAATTCACAAAGGGCAGCAACGATAAGACATAAAAATTCAGCTATCGCAGCATACACCAGCCCCCAATATTTATAAGAAAAATTGGGTCGTAAAAATTATTAGTCATAAACATCATAAAATCGGCTAGCGCAGCATTCCCTAGGCTACTCTCATTATGATAAATAGTAATAAAAAACGCATCGTGCCCCACTCAACCCACTACAAGTTAGGTAGGACTACAAAATCTGCATCTACCACAGCGTCCCGCAGCCCATCGCCTTTAAGTTTGATGGCATCGCAATGATAAGTGATAAAAAATGGCATCCAACACAGCGTCCCCACTCCCCAGGACCATAGAAGATTGTTAAAACTGCAGCGTCCCCTGACTAACTCACATTCATAACAATAACCTATCTAACGATTGGGTTGAAATGATAAGTCAAAAAAATTACAGTAAGCGCAGGATTTCCCAGCCCACCCTCTTTAAGATAAATAGGGTCGCAAGGATGAGTGATAAGAACTTTTTAGCTACCGCTGAGTTTTTGAGCCTGCTTTTTTTAGGTAGAGTCTCACTAGAGTCTCTTAAAATTAGCTGTAGGTATTTATACACCATAGAACAACGTGCGCAAAGCCGCTGGTAACAGCTAATATTTTTTTTATCACTCATCATTGCGCCTATATCTAACACGCAGAGAGTTGGCTAAGGTGACTACGGCTAGCGCTTTGTATGGCTCACCATTACGACAATATTAAACTTAAATGGAGTGGCCTGCAAGACGCTTATGTACCTGCATTTTTTTAGCTGAATTATGGAATAAAAAGTAGCAGTTGTGTTAATCCAGATTAAATTCTACATATATATGAAATTTCATCGAAATCGGTTAAGCCATTCTGACGTGATTGAGTAACAAACAAACAAATAAATACACATCCTCAATGTACATCACATAAATTAATGTGATATGTTGCGATGAACTAGTACACATTTAGTAGTGTAACGCGTACGAAGTTGCGGGCAACAGCTAGTTATCAATAAATGCCTACATTGCTATGCAATTAATCCCTTTTTTATATATATAAATGTAGATAAATAAATATGTAGATAGATTACTTCTTTATTATACATATCACCAATTACTAAACGCAACAGTATAAAGAAATATAAAAACAACTAAAAACAAAAGAAATGCATAATGGGCGGTTTTATCCCATAACGCTTAACCCGCCAATGGTGACGTATATGTCTGAGACCCGGTGGTTCGAAAAAGTCGAATAACTTTTTACACGCCATTGAATTGAGTTGTGATTTTATGTACTTTCCTCATTTTGGGCCCCCCACCTATACCTCGCCGGCGACACGGATACACGTCTCGGAGTTGGACACCGGGTTGGTTGTAAGACCGGTGTCACAGTGTTTTCAATATTTTTATTGGATTTTAGTTGAACACTGAATATTTTTTTTGTTTGTTAGAGTTTCTAATACCTAACACTGAATAATACTGATTTCGATGAAGAAACTTGTAATAGTCATTTTTCTTTAATGTTTGTAAAGACTTATGAAATACATTACATTTTTTAGGGATCTAAGTAAAACTACTTATTTATTAACCGAACTGTGATTTATGTATTGATATATGTATTTTTGAAACTAAAGCAATAAACAGATATAAACAATGTGGCGTGGCATGTGGCGGGTTAGCCGCATGTCGCATGTCTTGTCACATAGACCGGATCGGAGAGGAGAATACATTTGTATTGCGTTTAAAAAAGAGTTTTGAGTCATAGAAATAATGTTGTTTTTCATGTCACTTATAAAATTTCAATACCAACATTTAAAATTTCAACTCCGTTGGATAAAAGAAAGTGGACTAACAAACTAACAAACAAACATTGCGAGCTAAATAAAAGCTTGTAATAATGTGACGCTGTATTAGTTTTCGTGTTCTCCTCAGCAAGCCCTTTCATTTGATACCCATACTGCGGTAGTGCAGACAAAAATAACTAGTCCGCCATCTTGGAATTAGAATGACGTCACATAGCTAAGCATGCATTGTCATCCAAAGTAAGAGTGTATACCAAGTTTCAGCTCAATCGGTTAAAGGTAACTGATTTAAAATTCAGTTGCAAGATTCTACCCGGACATACATATGTACATACATTGCAAGTTGTAAAAAGAGTGCCGTCCGATGCTCTCTGAGCCATCTTTATTTCGGACACTTAAGATCATAAGCTATCAGATTAGGTTCTACATCAACCAGACTTCTTTTCTAAAGGTACCTTTTCTAAAGGTACCCTTCTAAAGGTACCAATTTATTTAGCCATAAAACTTCACTACCAAGCGGTAGTGATATGCATATCGCAGCGTTAGTGGGCCAGTTCCGCGGTCACTCTCAACAACTCAACATCCGATATACAACCACAAAAGATACATTGCCTTAATAAAACACAGACGCCAATAACACTTTCTATTTGACTTTCAGAGTGAATTATTATTCGTTTATTTGAGTTGGATGCGGAGGAATTTATTAGGAAAGACTTTTATAAGTTGAGTTAACTAATGATGTAAAACTTTGATCTAGTTCTAATAAGATAAATCTTTTGTAAGTTTTAGGTTTTTTTTTTTTATTTTGGTTATTCTTCATCTTTTGAATTTTAAATTAATACTAGGTTCAAAATATTAACGAATGATTTAAGAAGAAAAATTGGTAATCCTACTAATATTATAAACGCGAAAGTTTGTATGTATGGATGTTTGTTACTCATTCACGCCGGAACGGCTGAACCGATTGCGATGAAATTTGGTATGAACGTTGATCATAACCTGGATTAACACATAGGCTACTTTTTATTGACGACCCTCGTGATACAATCGGCGAATAGCGGGCTGAGACGCAGGAGGTAGCGGGTTCGATTCCCGCCGCGGAACAAATGTTTGCATGATCTACAGATATTTGTTCTGGGTCTGTTTGTTTCTTTATATATTATATGTATGTATTTACAAAAAAAAATTATATAAGCATTCTATTAGTTATCTGGTTCTCATAGTACAAGCTCTGCTTAGTTTGGGGCTAGATAGCGCTGTGTGAAATGTTCAGTAATATTTATTTATTTATTTATTAGCAAACCAAGCGTGCGAAGCCGGTGGCAACAGCTAGTAATTAATATCGAGAAGAATATATTATTATTTATTTATTTATTTATTTATTTATATTCTTCTTCTCCGTACGCCATTTTCAAATTTTGAGAAATGGAATTTGCCTCAGCTTTTGTCCCCTAGGTAAAAATTCACCTTTGCATACAAACCACCCTATCTACACAAAGACGGCACAATGTATGAGGTGGTGGATATCAATTACATTAGTGATTACCTTCATTATTAGCGATACAACCGCCATTGCACTATTTGTCTTGTTCGTGAATTTTATTTTTATGGTGTACAATTAAGGTTATAAATTCATTAATTCATACATTGGATGGAAAAAAAAACACGAAATAGGTTGTGCTCTTCATCTGGCTAGTACTGTTTGTTTGTTTGTTTTAATTCTTAATTGCCCAAAAAGAAAAATATACTAATGGAGGACTTAATGCTAAAAGCATTTTCTGCCAGTCAACCGTGACAGGTAAAAAAACTTAAGTGTACGTGCTTAACTAACAAATAAAAACAAATAGAAAAAAAAAACTACTAACCACATAATTGCCTACATAAATATAATAATACTCACAAATACAATATAATTATAAAAATAAAAAAAACGCATATAACACATAAATATATATCATAAATTAATATATAAATATATAAAAAAAATCTATTAACAAAATAACAAATAATAAATAAAGTTACACGGAAAGCTCAAGTAGAATTAAAACTTGTCACTGTCACTTTCAATGTAAAAATTATCTTCAAATTGATAGATGCAAAGGTTCAGTTAGTTATTAAACTTATTATCCTTGTAAAGTTTTCGAGATAGTTTAATGATTAATGTTGAGGAAATTTGGAACAGAAAGTTTTACGTAGGTACACACGGCTACACATCAAGCTATATTATCCAGTATAAGTTGACCTCGCATTGTGTAGGCTTTTCGTAGAATGTGAGGTCAGCTTATACTGGAATAATACAGCTTGATATGTAGCCGTGTGTACTTAACGTAGTATATAATGTGTACTTAAACATATCTGCCATGAGATCTAATAAAAGATGGCAAAACAAGACGGTCATATTAACAACTTATAAAACAAATCTGAGTAGAATCATAAACATTCCGTCATTGAACACACCTGCGACCCCACGTGAGATCCGCAAGAAGCGTTCCACTTGCAACAAATAGCTACTTACCCAAGTTTGCGCATCTAAGGTAAGTGCTTTCGCTGGCACAATATCCAGGTCGTCACTCGCCTGCCATTTCATTTTTCACATTATTCCCGCAAACGGGGCTGGATTAGGGGTATCATAAACCGAAGTTTTCTCACGAGGGATTGATGTGATATTGAATAGGTTTTTAGCAACATTTGAAATATCAATATCACATGCTAGTTCTAAAATGATTTAATATACGTTTGGTTTAAGACTGGGCTGGTCATGTTTACCGTATGAGGGATGATTAGTGGGTCCCTCACTGATGGGGGGAATGGAACCCTCACACAACCCGAAGACGTCGCGGCAGACCAAGGACCAAGGACCATGGAGGGACGAGCTCACTAACTTTCGAGCAGATTGGACCATCTTGGTGCTGGAAAGAATGTGGGGAGGCCTTTGGCTGCTGAAGTGGGACACAGAGGGCTAAACATAATAATACTACATTTGGTCAATGCTACTGTCTCGAGCTGAGGGTTCGGGATAAAGTAATGAAAATGAATCTATTCAAACACTTTTATTCAACACTAAAACGATAAATACACGAACTTAATCACAACACACTAATTCATAACACGGTCGCACAATAAACCACTAAAAGTCACCGCAATATTCGCACGTATCGCCAAAACTAGACTGCCTCTCGGGCGCCTCTACGCACTATTTATTACAGTACATCTCTATCGAATGTTCTCGATGTTTCCACTGGTAACTAGAAAAGTGTAGGTATTTCGACCGACTACTTTTTCTTATTCTTTGCAACTGTATGTAAAAAAGTAGTATCTAGGTATATTCCATACCAAGTATTATCTATTCTATGACGCAGTAGGTATACCTTCCAGAAGCCGACTATTTCTTTACTATTACTTATTCTGTAACACTACTATTAAAATATTGAAGTCGTGGTGTAATAAGATCAGTAGAGATCTCATATTGAAATCTTATTCAGTACCTAAGTTTACAACGTTAGGAAATGTTTATACAAGTAGGTATTTACACAAAAGAAACAGTTGAGCCAACCAAAGACCGTTGCAAACGATCAGCATATAAGTTATAGTTCTTATTCATAATATTTTTATCCAAACTCAAGTTAGTGTTTACGAGTATATGATTACGTTCCAGGCTTTATCATCATACCCACAAAGTTTTTCATAGGCATATGTATTACGTTTTCTTATTCTAAATACCTTCTTTACCCCAATTCCTACTCCTGACTAAATCCATCTCTGCAACATTCATAACGGGTATTTCGTTGAGAGCCGTGTTGCGTACACAAAACGCGAAATTCGTATATTTATTCATGACTGCAGGCTGCCCACTCGGCAAAATTTTATTTCAACAACATATAAGAAGATATTTCTAGGTGTAAATCCGGTGAAAAGTTTCAAATTTAGTGAATAAAAATAAAATCTTTTGCCAATATATGTACACCTACTTCAATAAACCTATAGCTGGACAACGTCCAGTAGAGAGCATCGGCCCCTCTAGTGAGAGTAATAGCATAGCTTTTAGTAAACATTTTTTCCGACATCCCCCAACAGTTTAACTCCCTTTATTAGGTAATCTTTCTATTGCACTTTCAAGTGCGTGGTCACCGTCGCTCGAAAATCATTCTACCTCTATCAAAATAAATAAAATCAATTTGTTAAAATTATCAAAGACATCCTCCATCTTTAAAAAATAGTCACACAGATGCTTAATATAAGTTGTTACATTCCTACTTATAATAAATATGTTTTATGATAATCGATTAGATATTTTGTTATTAGTTTTAGTTATGTATTCAAATTCTCTGTGCTGTAAATTTATATATCTGTTTCTACTTAATGTCTGCTTATTTTGTAAGATATTTAAGCTGTACGCACATGTGTTTATGTTGCAATCCAGATCAAAACAGCATTTTTGTAATCTTGAATTCTAAGTGGTGGTAATGTGTTTTGTGCGTTTAATAAATTAATAAAATAAAGCTGGCTAAAATTTGTTGGAGATACGAATTTAAGCAGGAGAAAATATCTAAAATATACCGTATCATGGTAGAAAATTTATGCGACAAGACTTTTGACAAGGAAATCTGAATATTCCTAACAGCGGTCTACCATTGAAAAATGGATTTGAATAAAACTTCGACCACAGGCATTCAGGGACGTTTTCGTTTCACTCGTTGCTGTATATATCTGTGAACAGTACTAAAGGAGGATTTATATTTGTTTGACGTTTCGTGAAACAAAGTGCAAAGAGTTGACGTGAATCGGAAGCGTTCTCCGGGGTCTTTGGTTAAAATGGGTGTACCACAGGGATCAATCCTGGGATCATTTTTGTTTTTAGTATATATTAATGATCTTCCCCATCTTGTAAGGGACGATCATGAGGTTGTATTGTTTGCAGATGACACGTCCCTCTCATTAAAATTAAAGCGACGACTAACCAATTTTGACGATTTAAACAATGCAATCTTTAAGGTCATAAAATGGTTAAATGTAAACAATCTACTTCTAAATGAAAAGAAAACAAAGTGTATTAGATTTATACTACCTAATGTTGCACAAGTTAAAGCAGATATAAAAATCAATGACAAGTTGGCTCTTGTGGACACCACCGTATTCTTAGGTATAACACTAGATAATAAGCTTCAATGGGGCTCTCACATTGATAAGTTGTCGAAGAGACTTAGTTCTGCGGCATACGCAGTCAAAAAGATCCGTCTTTTTACAGACGTAGACACAGCAAGACTAGTTTACTTTAGCTACTTCCACAACATTATGTCATACGGTATACTGCTGTAGGGTAGTGCTGCAGATATAAACACCGTGTTTGTGCTGCAGAAGAGGGCTGTTCGTGCAATTTATAATATGGGCCCCAGAAAATAATTACGCAATAAGTTTAAAGAAATAAATATAATGACATTCCCTTGTCAATAGATATATTAAAATCTGATGTATGTTCACAAAAATATTAATTTGTTTAAGAAAAATAGCGATAATCATAATTTTAATACTAGAAATAAAGATAAACTCGCTGTTGCCCCTTGTAGACTCCATAAAGTTGATAAATCGTTTAAATGACAAGGTGTTCGGTTTAATAACAAACTCCCAAGTGATGTACAAAAATTGACAATTAACAAATTTAAAAACACAATTAAACAAAATCTTTATAAAAAAGCCTACTATAAAATATCGGATAATTTAGATGATAGAGAAGCTTGAGATTGAAATTGTTGAAACTCGTTCAAAATGTTACAATTTAGACGTAATTTATTTTCTGTATTGTAATGTATTCTAAAAGGATCATTCACCAACCAACAACCAGCCTTGTTTCTTGCCTTTCTTTCCTGGCTTGGTCGCGAAAGAAAAGGCATTAAAATTGACGTTTCAAAGTGATCCTTGTGATTTTAATAAATAAATGATTTTGACTTTGACTTCGTGTCGTAAACTCGTGACGCGTTAGAACAGTATCGGTTTTATACATTTTCACAACGCGTCACGACACACAGAATATATATTTAGGGGTTTCGCGATTATCATAATAATAATGCAACCCCTAATGTACTGATTAATCCTTTCTTGATGAGGAGATTGGAATAAATAGATGCATCTTACAATTACCAATTTATATTTCCACAAGTGTACATGTATGAACTGATTGAGCGGAGAGAGACGACTGGCGTGCGCGGACACACTACAACAGCGACCATCTACTTGGGTACGACTTACGCGAGTCAGCTGTTCTGTATGTAGTGTGTCCCTACATACATCTTACCATATTAAATGTATGAACCCAATACCGTTCTGACACCCGCCAACAAAAGTAAGCCCACTTGATTTGTAATTTCAAACACAGCTGGTCATTCTTCAATAAAGCATTTCTAAGAGATCATTCCCCTTTCATCTTCGGCAACACTTTGATGACATCGTTAAATGAAATTGTTAGTCTGAAAGAAGACATGGCTACACACGGTGTCCTTTAAATCACTGTTTTCCCAGAACAAACGTTGCTCAGACCATGGTCTACTAACAGTTCATAGCATCAAACAAGATTAATTAAAAAAAAAATCTAGACCTTCTCAAATAAGTTTAACTTTGTTCAAAAACTAGCCGTGACATAATGTTCATTGGCACATTAGCCGTAGCCTACTATTAAATTATTTATGTGGCGATACTGCGGCATGTTGTAGGGCGTAACGTTAAAATAGACGTTTTAAGTTCGCAACTTTTTATGTTTTTCAAAGACCGATTTCATTTTTTTTTAATTTGAGGTTATAAAACCCTTTGTAGACCATGGTCTGAATAACGTTTGTTATGGGAAAACAGCGATTTAAAGGACACCGTGTATATCTCAGGTCAGTTTAGCATTTTCAGTGAAGTTTTTTATATAAAAAAAGGTGTTAACGAGCCACTAACACAAAATAATATAGCACCGGTAAATTTATTCGATAGCTTTTATGGCCAAAAACGATTATTCATAGGTTTTAAACCCACAAACCCACTTTGTTAGCAAACAATATAAATAGTAATCAAATTTAAATTTTATGTCTTAGATGTAAACAATAGCTGCGTAGGGCGCCGCGTGATGCCAATATTATTATTTATATAAAATTACCTTAGTGATTTCATAGTTTATTTTTGTAAAGGTCCAAAGACTGTACATAGGGTGGGTATCTAAAGACCTCTAAGTAGGTACATCATAATTTTAACCCATTACTTAGCCCTCTGTAGGATGACTGCAAAAAAGTTCAAACAAGTATTTCTGACTAGAAGCCTCATCATCATATCAGCCATAGGACGTCCATTGCTGGACAAAGGCCTCCCTCATTGATCTCCAGGAACTGCGGTTGGAAGCGGCCTGCATCCAACGCCGACCTGCGGTTCTTACCAAGTCGCCTGCCCATCTTATAGGTGGACGTCCTACGCTGCGCTTGCCGGTCCGTGGCCTCCATTCGAGAACTTTCCGGCCCCATCGGCCATCTGTTTTGCGCGATATATGGTCTGCCCATTGCCACTTCAACGTGCTAATCCGTCGGGCTATGTCGGTGACTTGAGTTCTCCTACATACCTCCTCATTTCTGATTCGATCCCGTAGAGAAACCCCGAGCATAGCCCTCTCCATAGCTCGTTGAGCTACTCTAAGCTTATTTAGACTAGAAGCTACGACTAGTAGCCTAAATATGGATTTTCAGATCCTAATCTTGAGGTTTTATGGATTGCCCATACAAACTTTCAACCCCTATTTCAACCACTTATAGATTATTTTTTAGAGACTAAAGTTAGACTTTGTCCTTTCCCAGGATATAAACTATCTCCTTGCCAAATGTTATTATGATCCGTTCAGCCGTTTAGTCGTGACAAGATAACAAATAAATATTATGGTTTGCCCATACAAACTTTGAGCCCTTATTTCACCCCCTTCAAGATTGTATTTTGAGACAAAAGATTATATTTTAAGAAAAATCCCGTTTCGATTCGTTCAACCGTTTAGACCTGAAATGGTAACAAACAAATAAACTAACAAACAAGCTACCGAACACAGTTACTTTTGCATTTATAATTAATGGAGTATGGATTTAACGAACAATCTAATTCGCTCTATCTGTCGAAAGTGTAAAATCTCAACTCTGGCAAAAATACACTGGCCGTGCGATGCTGAAATAAAAAAGTCCTCGTATGTCTGTTACAAAGACGGAAACCCGATAAAAGTTGACAATCCAATACGCTGAACCTCAGACCTTGAAGCTTAAGGCTTTTGCTATTGAAAGTCATGCAATTCTCTCGGAGACCGTGATTGAAGTGAACACTGATTTCCATTACAGAAGCATAGTTTTTATTTCCACCAACCGGTACGTGTGCGTGACTTTTCGTAGTAGAAAACCACTTTGCTGGGGTTCGTAGGATTGGCAAGTTATAAAATAGAACAAATAAGACCACGTTTTTACAACCAGCAATTCGTTTCCGCCATAAGATCCTACCATCAACAGTCCGGTCTGAATATCCATTTGCTGGGACATCAGAAGATAATCGCATCGTTTTTGGGGATCTGCGGTGAAATAAAGAACCTTTGTTTGATCGCGATGTCCGTTCGGTGCGTGTCCCAAATCTAAAACAGCCTCAGGGCTCTACAATAAGAACTAACTAAGCATAAAGCAAGAAAATTTCAATCAGATACCCAGTCTCATTTAAAAAAATGTTATGAGAGTTGAATCAAATCATAGCCGAGTTACTAAAGAAATTAAACACACGTCGTATTCCACAAAGAAAAATAGTTTCTCAGAAAGGTTCATATAACACGCAAGGCTGAATTTAAATGTTCAAAGAATGCATTGGATTTTAAAATGGCAGAATCCTTTCATGCGTGCATGCAAACACTTGACCGATTTTTTCTCCGGTGAAAATCGATATCATTCGGAAGGAATTTAAAGAAGCACTTGGAATTTTAAACGGGATTAGATTGGTATTGACTGAGGTGATGCTCAAATGGATCCGAATAATTGGTTCGATATTGCAGATTGCAGACGTGAATTTTGAAGTTTGCAGAGGAATTTGAGGTGGTACTTTTGTCATCATCATTACTGCTGGACTTTTATTTAGGAACTAGATATGGGTATGTATTTAGTATTCTGGTTTTTGGATATCGACTTTCTTCTCTTAACATTCGCATCATGGAATAATAACCCTGAAAAACTAACAATAGCTGCATTTCTAATAAAAATAGTTTATTCTTGCAACAACAAAACTATTAAACAGCTTGGAAAAAAGAAAGCCTGCAAAAAAAGCAAACATACCGCAAAAATCGCCCACACAACAGACGTCGGCGTTCATTCGCTAACATCAACATCTTTTTATTTGAGTTTCTCATTAGTTTAGGTGTTTTTCTCCTCACCAAAGTTTACACAGAGATGAAAATCTACTGAAATAAAACATAGTGGCTATAAAAGCTACGTATGTGTAAATATTTAATGTTTATTTATTTACTTAATTTTATTTCAGCACGCTGCCGCCGGAAGCTACGTTTCAGGATATTTTTTTCTGTAGGTTTAAACGTATTCAGTGAAAACGATTTTCACTTTGTAAATATGTAATTACTTAAGTCTAGCACAACTTTTTTCATAGGCTAAGGTAACCATTACCACCAGGTGGGCCATATCGTAAAATTGTTTGTTTAAAAAAGATAAATTTGAGCATTGCAAATCAGCGAGGTAATGCAGCCAGTGTCTTAAGGCACTTCCGCCCGGCAGTGATCTGGAGCAGTTGAACTATCCATAGATCGTTTTGATGTGGTTTTTATATAACTAATTTTTTTTTTTTGTATTTTTATTCAGTTATTTAAATAATTGTATATGTTGATTATTAAATTTATAAAATTTATACTTATACCCGATCAGTGGGCCAAAAAGACAAGCTTATGACTCCTAAAGACGGAAAGCGACGCCGTGGAAAGCCTAAAAAGCGCTGGAGCGATGACTTGGATGTCTTTGAAAGAGACTGGCGGGATCTGGCTCTAGACCGTGATAAGTGGAAGGAAAAGGGGGAGGCCTTTGCCCAGCAGTGGGACAGTACGGGCTAGTAAAAAAAATAGACTAAATTTTGACCTTGGATTTTTTTCGTAACTCTCTAAAACACCAGTCATTAAAAATATTATTATCTTATAATATTTATTATACTATATATTCCAGCATGTGTTAATCTCTGTATATTTTATTGAAATGTGCATACATTTTTATTTCTCGTATTTTTCTTTGGCAAAAGCCTCGATGAGCCATGGTAAGCCAACCCTTGTAACTTGTAGGATTAAATATGCTTTCAGGCATGATTGCATATTGGTTAAGTTTTGAGGTACTTAATGGGTGTTTTTAAGGGTTTAATGGGTGAAAATAAGCAGCTTTTAAATCACCGTTAAAAAGTTTAGTGCTTAGCGAAATCCAGCAATGAATTGGAACAAATGGTTTTTGTGAATTGCTCATTCAATTCATCTAATTGAATTAAAAGTTTTTTTTTAAATGAGAGCCAAACCACAGTGCCATACATACGCAGCAACATAAATGAACTATTATCCTGTAAGCTATTTACAGACGATCCTGTTTGGCTGGACTCAAACACCCGACGTGACGTTATGACCCGACGACAACCCACTAAGGTATAATATGTATAAATAGGGCCCAACAGCGCCCTACCAGCCTACACACAATATAATATGGTTGAACGTGACGTCACATCGAGCGGTTGGGCTCGTCTATTAATGCTTTAATTAGTTAGTCGTTTCTACCAAAAGTGGTGTCATTATAGATTTATGATGCATTACGCTAGAGGCATTCTTAAGTTGCCTAAAATTGCACAGTGACTGAAGACACGCTCATTCGTCCAATGTGTTCTACCCACCAGGTTCCGAGACATGGACGCTCACGCAGGAGGTTGTGTACAGGTTAAGAGTTGCACAGAGAGCCGTTGAGTGTACCATGATGGACATCAGATTGTTAGATCGTGTTCCATACGTCGAGATCCGTAGACGAACAAAGGTTCATGATGTAGGGAATCGAGTTATGGAACTCAAATGGTCTTGGGCGGGACATTTGTCTAGTCGTGGTGATGAGAGTTGGAGCAGGGCAGCGACTGAAACTTCTAAAATCCTATCTCAGCAAAAGGCAACAGTATACCGAATTAAGTAATATATGTACAACAGCAAAAAAAGATATTAAATACATGTCTGAGGGAAAAACCATTACCTGTGGCGTCCCCCAGGGCAGTGTGTTGGGCCCCTTATTATTTCTCATTTATATTAATGATCTTCAAATTATTCTTTATTGTACACAAATAGATTTACAGATAAAAATAGCTTACAAAATGGACATGTACAAAGGCGAGCTTAACCCTAATAAGAGTTTTCTTCCAGCAAACCTTTGAAGATAGAGATATTTGATTATAGTGGTGGGTACGTGCACAGAGAATGACATTGGAGTAGTATACTAATATATAGCATATACTATAATAAATACAACACTTAACCATATTAAAAAATAATAATAATACCTATATACTATACCTACATTAGAGATAAACGTAATATATTATACAAAATATAAATAATATACCTACTTATACATAATAAATAACCTAAAAGCTTACAAGGACAGGTAATGCTCTTTGACTCTAAGCTTAAAAGTGCTTAGTGATGGACTTGCGCGGATAGAGTGTGGTAGAGAATTCCACAGGTTGACTCCATGGACAGTGAAGGAACCGCCATAGCGACTGGAGGAATGAGGAGGGGTTTTGAGAAGGAGGGACTTAGATGACCTACAAGTCATCTCCGGTAGGACAAGAAAATCGAAGCGCTCACGGAGGTAAGAAGGAGCTAAAGGATTGAAAAGAGTGTTGAAGAGAAAAGTTACAACATGAAGATCACGTCGACGACGAATGGGAAGCCATTTTAGCTGGGATCTAAACATGGAGACGTGATCAAACTTGCGCAACCCGAATATGAATCGGATACACAAATTTTGAAGACGTTCCAGTTTATTTAGAAGTTCCTCGGTGGCGTCAAGAAAACAGACATCGGCATAGTCTAAAAGGGGTAACATGAGTGTTTGAGCAAGAGTAATTTTAGTTTCAAAGGGTAAAAACTTTTGGAGACGCTTAAGAGATTGAAAAGAGTAGTTAACCCTTTTACTAATCTCATTAACATGCCGCACCCAAAACAGATGATTGTCAAAATAGACGCCAAGGTTCTTGGCATTGGCCGAGTAGCTAATCGGTGCTCCAGCGTATAAAACTGGAGGAGGATTACACTTACCGACAAGATTTAACATATAAGGGCTCCCAAAAAGTACAACCTGAGACTTCGATGGGTTGACCAGGAGACCAAAAGCCTTTGCCCACGAGTAGATATGGTTGAGATCAGAGTTGATTTGGTCAATACCCATTGAAACCTCGTCCAATTTGAACTGGTGATATATTTGTAGGTCGTCAGCTTAAAGATGGTAGTGCGAAGTAAGAACGTGGGTTATGGCGTTAATAAACACCGAAAAAAGGAGAGGAGACAGAACACCACCTTGAGGTACGCCAGCGGTGATGTCACACCAGTCAGAACAAGACTCGTCCGAACGTACACACTGCGTGCGACCCGAAAGATAGGAGGCAAACCAAGAAGTTACTGAGAGAGCAATATTGAAGGAGGAGAGGATGGATAGGAGAATGTCGTGATCAACCGAATTAAAAGCACTGCTAAAGTCTAACAATACGAGGACTGTAAGGTATTGGTTATCCATGCCCCAGCGAATGTCATCGGACACTTTAGTTAGAGCACTAACCGTGCTGTGACCTGGACGGAACCCGGATTGGTAAGGACTCAGCAGGCAATTAAGGGCAAGGAAGTGGGAAAGTTGCTTATGCACAACGTGTTCTAAAATTTTAGATAGAATTGGTAAAATGGAGATGGGTCTAAACTGAGATACCAGGGTGGGATTAGATGTCTTTGGTAGAGGGATAACAAAAGCCTTTTTCCAGACCGCAGGATATGAGCTCGTTTCGAGAGAATAATTAATAATGTGAGTGATTATAGGAACAAGCTCAGAGGAAAGGAGTTGAATCATAAGGATGTGAATGCCATCTGTACCGACGGCCTTAGTGGAAATGGAACGAAGGAACTTCAAAACTTCAGTCTCAGTAACATCCACAAAGATAAAAGGAGAACACTGAGGTCTAGTAAGGTTAGATAAATGATCAAGAGTGGAACGTTTTATGACATCGTCCACGCAGAGAGGCGATTTAGAAAAATGAGTATTAATAGTGTTAAGGTCAAAAGAGATAGATGAATCATTTGATCCTTTACCAATTCCAAGTGAATTTAAAAATTTCCAAATTTTAGCGGTGGTACAATTTTGGATGGAGCTATGTATGTAGTGTCTCTTTGCATTTCTACACATCTTGCTGCACCGATTCCGAAGCTTTTTGTAGACTGCCAAGTTTACTTCGGAAGGTATCTTCTTGTAGATCCTCTTTGCCTTATCTCGCTTAGACATCATCCTTTTAATAGGTTTTGTCAGCCAAGGCGCTGGAGGATGTTTCACTTTGACGCGTTTCAACGGAGCGTGAGCATCATAGAGTTTAGTGACAATTGAGTTTAAGACAGATACTTTATCATCCACGCTTGCCGCATTGACTACTGGAGACCAATCGATGTTATTGGCATCCACCTTTAAACGCTCCATGTTAATATCCTTAAAACTACGAAGGAGAAGATTTTTGGGCTTACGCCTGGGACAGCGAATTTTATAAGATACGAACAAAAGATCGTGGTAGGAGAAAGAGGCTGACAACTGTCCGTATGTTGCTACACGGTCAATGTCCGAGACTATAATTAAATCTAGAAGTGAAGGAGCACAGTGGGGAGCGTGGTGAGTGGCAGAAAGAGGAAGAACGTGCATGTTAACAGAGGAGACTAAGGAAAGAAGTTTATTCGCACGAACGTCACCCTTTAGCAGGCATGTATTAAAATCCCCGAGAAGAAGAGTGTGATCGTATAGAGTGGAATAAGATTCAAGTTTTGATTCCAGAGAGGAGAAGTAATCAATTTTACTGGAGGGAGGGTAGTACACGCCAAGCAGTATTTTGGAATGGTTAACAGTGACTTCAACAAAAAGATGTTCAGCAAAATTACAGTACTGACTAGGCGAGAGATCAATAATTTTCGAAGGGATGTCTGCGCGTAGATAAATCGCTACGCCACCACAACCCTTGCCCACTCTATCATTTCTTATAAGTTGGAAACCAGGTAGGGGGTATTGAGTAGAGGGCACAGCGGGCTTCAGAAAAGATTCGGATACAAGAACAGCATCAATTAACTTGCTGTCGAAGGAGGAAAGCATATCTTCGAAGTGGGCTGGGATACTTTGGGCGTTAATGTGTACTATATTAAAGTTTTTTGGAAACTCACGGAATTTAACTTCCAGCTGGTCAAGCAGGTGGATTGAGTCATCACTAAAAGCACTAGCATAGTCGTTGTCAGAAGAACATGAAGAAGAGCAAGAAAAGAAACTGTCATCAAATACAATATTATCCATTAAAATAATAAAATAAATAAATACCAAATAAAATAGTATAAAATAAATAAAAATATACCAATTTAAATTAAAAGTCTAATCAGGCTTAGGTGTTTTCGAACCGAGCGACCTCACCCTTCACCAGATTGCTAAAAGAAAACCACAACATACAGAGAGTTACGTAAAAATCTACATAAACACAAAAGTATCTAACTGTACTTATCTAACTGGAAAAACAACTTACAAACACAAGATAAAATAGCTATTGGTACCATTGCAAAAAAAAAAGGAAAAATATTTTAACTTGTAAAACATACTTCATACCTACATTATAAATAGTAATATTATAATATTATTAGTAACAATAACTAACAATATTATTAGTAGGTAAGTACATTAATCACGCACGCTTAAGTAGAATGGGCTATATGATCATTGCCAATTATAGAAAACAATTTTTGGACGAAACAATTTTGACAGTTTTATCGATTTTGACATTATTATTAAAATATTTTGAGTCACAAACAATGAAACAAGTATAGGTAGCATATGTACCTCCCTGTTTCACAAATTGTAATAAAAAAGCTATCCAAATCCAAGGCTACGCACTCTTAGAGTCCTACTAAATTGAAATGAGGATAGAAGCGCACACGCAAAAGTAAACAAACTTTACAATGGTATGGTAGCTCTAAACACAACCGGAGGTGCCCGACTACTTCGCTACGCGTCTGGCCCTGGGCTCAGCCTTTCCGGTCTTCGCAGCGGAAACTGTGAGAGACTTTCCCTTATCCTGAGGCGCACTGGCGGGAGCCTTGGTCTCCAAACCAGTCTGAACCGCTGGATGTTCCGACAGAAGCGGCTTTAACTCCGACATGGTTTCGATCCTTCTGCGCACGTTGTTTGGCAGCAGAATGACTATTTTACCCTCCGAAGTCCAGCATCGCCGTAGACCAAAGTGCTTACGCGCCGTAAAGAAGACCTCATGTCTGGTCTTAGTGAGGAACTCGGAGACAGTTATACCTGAGTTTTTCAGTGCAGTCTTCTCATTCTACACCAGGTTACGAACCTTATAGCTTGTAAAGCGCACAATAATCGGTCTAGTCTTGCTGGTGTTGACTCCCAACCGGTGACATGCAGATAAATGCTCCGATGAAACCTCGGGCATTTTAAATTGGTCGTGAAGTATCTGGACAATGGTGTCACCAACGGCTGCCTCATTAGACTCGGCGACGCCATGAAATAGCAGCACCTTTCTTCGCGAGGCAGTCTCCTGGCGATCCAGACCTTGGACCAGCAGCTCCAACTGTGACCGCATCATAGCCAGGATCTTCCATATTAGGATTTTAAAGTCAGTGAACTCACGTGAAAGTGTATCCAGATCCTTGTGTGGGCCCTTATCAGTGTTAGAGAGTTTCTTGAGGTCACTCTCATAGTGTTTCATCCTTGACTCGAAAGTGCCAGCAAGTTCCTCCATGTTGGAGGACAACTTTGTGTAAAGGTCCATTATGTTGTGGTACAGAGAGTTGAGAGGAGAATTTTATACTGGTGAGTGGGTAAAGTACCAAGCACTACTTCTCACACAAATTTGGCATATAATTAAACTTTTAAATATTAAATACAAATAGATAATTAGAGAGCTAAATAGTTTTTATGTTGTTAGTCAGACTACCCACATCCAAAAAAAAAAATTCTTACTTCAAATGTCCAGTATCCAATGGTCCTTTTTGCTGACGACAGCACTGTCATGATAAAATGTAATAGCAGTGACATATACGAAAATGATATAAATAACGCCATATCTCAAATAATTAACTGGCTTGATTGTAATAATCTATAGGTTAATTTAGAAAAAACTAAAATTATGTATTTTACACAACGCTATCGAATACCGAATTTAAATACAACCTACAGAAGCCAGCGCGTAGAGAATGCTAAGAGCGCAAAATTTTTAGGACTGGTCATTGACGACAAACTAAACTGGTCTATACAAGCCGACGATTTACGTAAGGCACACAGAAAATATGCGTATATGCTCTATAGGTTGCGTAAAGTAGTCAATTTGGATGTTCTTAAAACAGTTTACCATAGTTACGTGTCCTCTAAGCTTCGTTACGGTGTTATATTCTGGAGAAATTGTACAGAGAGAGAAAATATACTTAAATCGCAAAAAAGTTGTATCAGGGCAATGTATGGTCTGAAAACAACTGACAGCTGCAAACCTTACTTTCTATCACTTAATATTTTAACTTTACCCTCACTATACATTTACGAAATATCAATTTTTGTCAAAATGAATCCCGACTTATTTGAAAAGCCTACTCATTCACGCAGCAGACGTGACATATACCACCTGTGCCTAGTTAAAGCAACACTGCTCTTTTTAATAAAAGTGTATGCGGTATGGCTCCAAAAATATATAATAAAGAACCAAATAGAATAAAACAATTAAATTTGACTGAATTCAAGCATGAATTGTTTAAATTTTTGAGAATTAGATGCTATTTTACTGTGCATGAGTTTCTTATGGACAAAGACATGCCAACCCGATATTAGCGTAATTTATTTAATTTTTAGAGATTTGACTGATATATTTTTTTTGCAATTGCATTTATTTTTATATACAATTTTTTTTTTAAATCTAAGTTCCTGATCTTCATTATTGTTATTATTTTTAAACTTTGACCTTGATTGAATTGAATTCTAGTTATGTTTCTAATATACTAAGTTATATACAGAGAGTTTGTTTAACTGTAACAGTACGGTAGCACCCATAACCAGAGGAGATACAGGTGCAGTTTCTTTTAAAACATCGTTTTCGAAGAAAATCATTTTGGCATTAAATTATTTTTGGTCAAGTGTGAGTGGTAGGTAAATTTTTTTTTTGATGCCGATCGATGCAGTCTTTTATAAGGATCATTTTATGGTATGGGATGAAAAAAATCTGAACAGCGGAAAATAGTCAAATTTGATAAAAAGTATTCTCATACAACAGAACAAACAGAATTCCTTCTACAAACATTTTATTAGATTCTAATTGCACATTAAAGAAGTATTAATACTGTAGCGATTAAGAAGTTTAGGAACTCCATGCTCTCATGAGCAATTCAAAAACATTTCGTATTTCAGAACAATTTTGAATTTTGAACATTTATCTTGCATCTGTCGGACTTTTATATCAGTCATTGCATCATCTTATTTGTCCTATCATGGCATTTTCAAATACGCAAAAAGTAGACTTAATTGAAGCATACTTCCTCAATCGCGGTCTGGGTAGCGTTCTTGATACCACTTCGGCGCATTATTTGGGCTTTGTCGGTAGTCGCGATTGAATAGGTTTTTTCTAGGCATGCGTGTACCATCGTAGACTGTATCATCGCTTACCATCAGGCGAGATCGTAGTCAATCGCTAGCCTATAATTTGTAAAAAAAACGGCATCGTTAAGGTCGCGAGCAGTCAGTGAGTGAGACTAGCGCAGGATCGTGGAGGATGGCACACACTTGGGGAGACCTATACCCATTAATGGATGAAGTCAGGCTGTGGATGATTATGCTGAATCATGTGCGATCTAATCTCAATCATAAGGTTGTCTGGACGAAATCGTTTAAAGCGATAAGACAGCCCATGCGCATTTATATTGTTTTAGGTTATTTCAACAAATACATTATAGTACGTACAATAAAACTTTATTATGCGTATTGACATAACTTAAAACAATTACTAGGATCAAAGTAGTTACTAGGATCAAAGTAGTTACTAGGATCAAAGTAGTTACTAAGACTTGTTGGTACCGTAATGATATATCACACAATATCCTACTAATATTATAAACGCGAAAGTTTGTATGTATGGATGTTTGCTACTCTTTCACACCGGAACGGCGGAACCGATTGCGATGAAATTTGGTATGTACGTAAATCATAACCTGGATTAACACAAAGGCTATTTTTTATTGGCAAATCATGCGCGAGAAACCACGGGCGGAAGCTTGTACATCATAAGTTTAAAAGTTCTCAATAAAGATATCGTAACTGTGTCACTTTATTCCCCATAGAATGTAAAGTTTTCACCGAATCAAGTAGCTCCGAATAGCTGAAGCTTTAAAACACTGACTAACCTACATTGGAGCTATAACAATGATTCCATGACCACGCTTTTTCCATAATTAGGGCGCTTGGCGCAGCTGGGAATATTCCAATCATCCGTGCTAATAACAGATAGATAGTAGTTTTTTTTATGCATGTTGCTGTTTGTATTAAAAGACGAATTTAACAACTTGAATAATGAGACACGATTCGGAATGATATAAGTAATACAAAATCATTTGCTTCTCAAAGGAAAATCAATGGAACATTCTGAATTAGTAGTTATTTTCTTAATTTTCATGAAAAAAGAAATCTGATTGATTAGATTAGATAGATTAGATTAGATAATTTCTTTATTGCACACCATTAAATACAAACATATAAAAGAAAAAAACAATTTTAACTCATAGGTACAATGGGCGGCCTTATCGCTAAAAGCGATCTCTTCCAGGCAACCTTTGGATGGACAGGATCTATATGAACAAATAAGGACGGCGGCATAAGATTTTTTTTTTTCTTAGATTCAGTTTTTTTTTTAAAACAAGCATATATTACAATTTATAAAAAATATGGTTAATATAAAATAAAGTGCTTAATTATATTAAATAAAATAATCATAAAATTACATTAATAATAATAATAAGATATACATAGTCAGATCATAAGTTCTGTCACATGTTTAATATAAAATAATTGAAACATGTTTATTCATTATGTAACCATTTATATACCAAAATGAACTTAACAAAACATAGATTCTTATGACACTAAAGTTTATTCAAAATGACCTCCGTGACTTTGAATACAGGCCTTCAATCTGCGCGGCCAGTCGTCTATCGCAGCACGAACGAGGTCCATGTCAATATCGGCGGCTGCCTTAATCAAGGATGACTTGAGTGACTCCAAATTGGGATGAGGCTTTGAGCACGCCTTTTCCTCCAAGTGTTGCCATATCTTGTAATCTAACGGATTCAAATCTGGACTGGAGAAGGGCCAGTCTTCGTGCCGGATGAAGTCGATTTCACGCGCCGCCAGCCAGTCTTGTGTGCTTTTCCCTCTATGAGCTGGCGCCGAATCTTGTTGGAATACCCAGTACCCGTTATTGAACATGGTATGAGAAACAGGTTCCACAAGGTTCGTCAGGACTGTATTTTTATACACAACTGCATTCGTTTTTACACCTTTCTCACAAAAATGTACCTCTGTTAAGCCCCAATAAGAAACTCCCAACCATACCATGAGCGAGGATGGAAAATGACCTCGTTGGACACGCGGAATACGGTTGCTCGCTTCTTCACTACTGTGTGCGTACACCTTATCATTTTGTTTGTTGTAGCTCTCTTCTACTGTAAAAGTTTTTTCATCCGAAAAAAGAACTTCCCGATATTTTTTTCCCGCGTACCGCTTCAACAAAGCGGTTCAAACAATCAATCTCTTCAGTCTCAGGTCCATTAGACGAGCATTCAAATGATGTCCTGTTTTTCTTCGATATGCCCGAAGCCCTAAGTCTTCATTTAACACCCTTTTCCCCGTGGTTCTGCTTAACCCCATCTGAAGGGCCAACAGTTTGTGCTTACGTTTGGGATTTCTTTGAATTCGCGCCTTCGCGGCTTTTATCACTGCTGGAGTCCTAACAGACCGAGGGCGACCACTTCTTGACCTGTCATCTACACTAGAGTATTTATTGTATCGTTTGATGGTGCGATAAACGAATCTTTTGGTTATATTCAAATTTTTCAGTATATCAAAAATTTGAATTGGCGCGTAACCGCAACGATGCAACGCAATAACTGCAACACGGTCTTCTTTAAGCGTCCACTCCATATTTATAAATGAGTAAAATTCTAAAAAGTATACATTTTTATTTTCATGAACAATTCGAAATTCGAACTCTATAAACTTTCTATGGCCAGCATTCTAAAAGAAAAGTTTTTACTGTGTGACAATACTTATGACCTGAATAGGTATATATATATATATATATATTGTCATACATAAATTATAAAATGTATAAATAAATAAATGACCTAGTGAGCGATGGATGACAGAAAGTGTTGTCTGACCATGTTTTTAAAGATAGGGAGAGATTTTGCATGACGAATTGAGACAGGTAGGGCATTCCAGAGTCTAGTAGCCTGCAGAGTAAAAGAGATACTATAAAATACTGAGGTATGGTGGGAGTTTTTAATTGAAGGATATAATTTTATATATGATTTTATATAAAATTTTATATTTTTTGATATGGATATAATTCACATAAGTCCTCGGTTCACCTATATCTACAGTAAAGAGAAAATCAATTACGAAGTAGGAATAAAAAATACATCGCCCGCAACTTGGTAACATTCTTTTTTGAACGATATTGGAATATCTGTAATAGTCTGTATATCTCTAATAGTAAAACGTGTGCAATGAGGATTTTTCACTACAACAAGAGAGAGAGAGAGAAATATCTGCACGCAAGACCTACCTACCTACCTACCTAACCTACCTGCATCCGCAAACTGCATAAAACACTAATCCAACTAGGTAAGCTCTAAAACTTGATTTTGTGATGCTAGTTTTGTGACTTGGTGGACCAGGTAACTCCTAAAAGCGCCCAGTCAAACTGACATTAAAACTTCCCAACTTAGCCTATTAAAAGCTGTCAAAACTAAACGATTTAGTTATCTCTGAGCTTGGCAGCTGACCCGAAGAGTGGAAAATCGATGGTGACAGGCACCTTATAAATACGTTATGGCAATACGCCAATGGCAACTACTCTTCACAGGAAATCTGTGTTTGGAACTCGATCGTTAGTAAGTTTACCTACCCACTGGAAAGGTTTACCCATGGGACTAGAAATGAACTCGGGGGTGCATGACTTTTTGTGATCGTAATGAACACATTACGATCAGAAAAGGTTGTGGCTTACGTAAGCATCATGTTCAAGAATCAAATCATATTAACTTTTGTTTACTTCTACCGTCTCATATAAAAACCCCCTTTGGGATGGAATTATATGTATATTTAGGACTTTTTTAACTCACTCCTTTTTTTAAATAAAAACCGGCCAAGTGTGAGTTGGACTCGTGCACGAAGGGTTCCGTACCATTATCTATAAAAACGACAAATAAATCACGTGTGTTGTATGGGAGCCCCCCTTATATACTTGTTATATTTTAATATATTTATTTATTTTTCATGTGAACATATAACTAAATATTCTGTAAATATTTCAAGCATCTACCTGTTGCCGTTATCAATATCCAGCTAAAACGAGCAAAAAAACCACGTTTGTTGTATGGGAACCCCCTAAATATTTATTTTATTCTGTTTTTAGTATTTGCTGTTATAGCGGCAACAGAAATACACCATCTGTGAAAAAATTCAACTGGCTAACTATCATGGTACATGAGATACAGCCTGGTGACAGATAGAACAGACAGACAGCGGAGTCTTAGTAATAAGGTCCCGTTTCAAGATTCAGGCGTGATTCAAGAAAGTATTTTCTTAATTTAATAGGGTATATTTCAAAAGTGGTCCCATTGGCACCCAGTCAAGAACTGATTATGGGATCCCAAAAAAATCGAGAGCACCTCTCAAATTTTATAGGGATGCAATTCTGTTTTATTAGATTAGATCAGTTAATTCTTTATTGAACTAATAAAATAATACATAGGCGAAATTAATGCTAATTAGCATTTTCTTCCTAGCTGGAAGAAAACGTTAAATAATAATAATACACAAAAAGGGCCGAAAGGTTCTCGAGTGGAGGCCACGGACCGGCAAGCGCAGCGTAGGACGTCCACCCACAAGATGGGCAGACGACTTGGTAAGAACCGCAGGTCGGCGTTGGATGCAGGCCGCTTCCAACCGCAGTTCCTGGAGATCAATGAGGGAGGCCTTTGTCCAGCAGTGGACGTCCTACGACTGATATGATGATGATGATGAATAATACACATATATAAACGAAATACATAAATATACTCGTATCAACATAAAGTGCTCAATTTTGTTGGGTATCTTGAAGAGAGATGAATTGTTTAAAGAGTTTGGATTTAAAGATTCCCATAGAGGCGGCCTTGCGGATTTTCACAGGAAGAGAGTTCCACAAGCAGATAGCAGTCACAGTGAAAGAGTTAGTGAAGAAAGAAGTTTTATGCTCAGGCGTCTTGAGTAAAAGTTGCTGTTTGGTTTTATGTTTGTTATTACCTCAGAACTCCGTCATTTATCAACCGATTTTAAAATTATTATTTTGTTATTTGAAAGGATATACTTTCATTATATTCTCATAGAAATTTCATCAAAATCAATTGAGTAGTTTGGTTATATTTTTAGGTTGGCGTAAGTAGGTTATAATTTTCTTAAAAAGTTACTTGTATTTTTTGCTGCGGGACCATGAAGTTTATTATATCTATAACATAACACAACCTTTTTTTATTTTATTAGAGGTTTTTATTTACAATGGTATAACAGCCACATTATACCCTTCACTAATTTACAATACTTACAGTAGGTATCTAAGAAAATATGGTTTTTTGACTAACCGAATTGTGCGTCCGGTCTGAATCCCGTGGCAAAATCTAGCTTAGTCTACGCATAATTTTGAAACTGCGAGCTCCGAACCCAATAATACCGGTAAATTTAGACCAAAAGGCTCACTTACGTAGGAATCAGTTACTGGTAGGCGTTTACCCGCGCTTACGGAACATACTTTTGGCGTAAGTTTTTTAACGGATGAGCGTTTCTGCCATTCTTGGATAAAATTCCGTCCACCTTTGAAATATTTTTTGTCAGATTTCAGATTTATTTATTTCACCTTGGTTGTTACAGGCATGCCAATTTTTACATTATAAAACTTATAATAATTAAATTAAAATAATATAATTAAAAATCATGTCAACAAAAATTATAATGATAATACTTATAACTATAAATACAGTCATAACAAAATACTAAAACAAAACAGATAGGTAGGTAGGTCGATTTCATCATCATCATCATCATCATATCAGCCGTAGGACGTCCACTGCTGGACAAAGGCCTCCCTCATTGATCTCCAGGAACTGCGGTTGGAAGCGGCCTGCATCCAACGCCGACCTGCGGTTCTTACCAAGTCGTCTGCCCATCTTGTGGGTGGACGTCCTACGCTGCGCTTGCCGGTCCGTGGCCTCCACTCGAGAACCTTTCGGCCCCATCGGCCATCTGTTCTGCGCGCTATATGGCCTGCCCATTGCCACTTCAACGTGCTAATCCGTCGGGCTACGTCGGTGACTTGAGTTCTCCTACGTATCTCCTCATTTCTGATTCGATCCCGTAGAGAAACCCCGAGCATAGCCCTCTCCATAGCTCGTTGAGCGACTCTGAGCTTATTCATAAGGCCAATAGTGAAGGACCACGTCTCGGTTCCATATGTCATCACTGGTAACACACACTGATTGTAGACTTTCGTCTTAAGGCACTGAGGTATGTTGGACGAAAAGACGTTGCGAAGTTTCCCAAACGCTGCCCATCCGAGTTGGATTCGACGATTGACCTCTTTCTCAAAGTTGGACCTACCTAATTGGACTGTTTGTCCTAGGTATACATACGCGTCGACAACTTCAAGAGCCGAGTTCTCAACCATAACTGGGGCAGGGACGACATGGACAGGTCGATTTACAGATACATAAAATAAAATTGTAGGTTCCTAACTTAAACTGTATGTCAAAACTAAACTATAATAAAAGAAAATATATTGGTAGAATATGTCAAATAATTGCGTCAAAGGAAGATTCTAATAAATTAAAATTCATAAACTCATTTAAACAATAAAAAGTATGTCATACTATATACGACGTTAAGTATGTCATAACGTCTCGCCTCGCACTGTTATTCGGAGCGGATCGCACTCACCCTGATGAAGGTTCACGAATTGAACCGAAACATTGTCGGTCGAAACACCGATAAGACGGTACGTGATAAATCCCGTATTTGTAATAATGATTGAGATCGGTCACGAAAGTTTTCTAAGTAAAAAGTATGTCTTTCAAAAAATCATTTAATTTTTTGTTTAAAATCTGAAATGTATTCTAAATTTAATTTTTTTTTTTTGGCAGTTTATTGTACATTAGTAATTTATTATATTCTCTCTGTTTTTGCACTTTAGCTAGTCTTGCTTTTGGTTTGTATAATTTCTCATTATTCCTTAAATTATAGTTGTCTTTGTCTTTTTTCTTAATATACTATTCTTATATAATATAATATTTTTAATATAATATATATAAATTTGTTTAACGCTTTCATAATAAAAGCTGAGAATATTTCCCCCAAACCCTCATTGTTTTTTACTCGCTACATCCACAAACGGATACCCTCAAAGCATTGGGGTACCAGTAATCTGCTTTACAAGTAAATTCAGCTAAAGGCTGATCGTATCAACATAGTTTTGAATTTACGACCGCGGAACGGAAACTGGAGGCCGGAAGCACAAACTAAGCATCATCAGCTCTGCAATGATGATGCCTAGTTTGTGTTGCTCTTTAACAAATAATTTCAGCATGTCGGGTCACGGAATGTGTTCTGTGAATGTGTGTAGTAAGGAAATTCGTATGAATTATTGGCTAGCTAGAATTATCATTGTTAAATGTTATAGGCTCCGAGGCCTCTACGTGTTTTGACTGTAAGTTATGTGTTAAGTTATAATAACATAGTTAAAATCAGATTTAGGTATAAATTTAATGCTGAATTATTTAGTTACCATTCGAAAAATTAATATTTTTCATCATATAAATAAATAAATATTGCTGGACATTTCACACAGCGCTATCTAGCCCCAAACTTAGCAGAGCTTGTACTATGGGAACCAGATAACTGATAGAATACTTATATACTTTTTTTGTAAATACATACTTATAAAATATAGAAAAACATCCAGACCCGAAACAAATATTTGTAGATCATGCAAACACTTGTTCCGCGGCAGGAATCGAACCTCCAGCGTCTCAGCCGGCTATTCGCCCACTGCGCCACGGACGTCGTCATATATTTTTACAAGCTACCGCCCGCGGCCTCGCAATAAAAAGTTACCTTTATCTCAAACCAGTCCATAATCTAGCCTTAGTCTACTCGTTAAAACTTAACAAACAGACACAAAGATACCGTCATTTTCGAATTTACAACACTAGTGGTCCGCCCCAAACTGAGATCTTATGTGTTCCACATAAAAATTAAAACAAAAATGTATCCATAATCTTTAAATAATAAAATAGTGCCATGTAAAAACATTACAGTGAAATATGCGAACAACATAACTTGACCTACAGTTTCATTCAAATTACAAGTAGTGGGAGTTGATGAAAATGGTATATTTTATGGGGTAAAAATTGCAGTTATTCTGGATTTCTGCCTTTTTCCTATATTTTTCACTAAAACTACACGCATACCAAATTTCAGCACTTTGGGGCTGTAGATAATCTGTAGATCACGAACATTTGTTCCTCAGCGGTAATTGAACACGCTACCTCCTTCGGCTCAGCCAACTATTCGCCCACTGCGCCACGATGGTCGTCAGAATGACGATGATGATGATTCATGATCGATTCCCTAACATTTGAGATAGGATTAGCCTTTTCTCGAAGATAATGATACGGGTAGCATATCAATAGGATCTCAGTGAGATTAATAACTGCTATTATTTTCGTTGATTTTTCTTTGATGGCTTCTTACTATCCTTCCAAGAAACGCTTTGAAGTCTTTCAAAAAATACTATTATTTTTCCAGGAGACCTAAGGGGCATAGATTAGATTAGATTAGATAATACTTTATTGCACACCACGAATCAAATACATATAAAAAACAACTACGTAAATCTATGGATACAATTGGCGGTCTTATTGCTAATTAGCGATCTCTACCGGACAACCTTTGGATGGAATGGACTGTGTAGACATTACCTGGGGTGTAATGGTGTACCTAACATACTACTTGTACATGCATACTAATACTAATTATATAAAAAAAAAGAAAAACAAATATAAAACTTACATAAATGAAAGTTACATGAATCTAAATAATAACTACTCATAATAATTTATAGATACATACTTAGACTTATTTATATATAGATAAGTATATATATATATATATAGCATAGAACGTATCATAAGTCTAAAATTAATTATAAAATAACGATGACTGAGAAAAACCTGACATATGTTGCCCCTGACTACTACCTCGTAGGATAGGAGGTAGGAGTAAGAGCTCTCGGGAGCCTTTCCAGGAAAATAAGTAATTCGTATAGATTTTTTGCCAAGGATAAAACAGTCACGGAAAATAAATAAACATCTGCTTCGAGTTTTCGACGATTTTTGTTAACATTCACACTCCACTCTGCACTGAATTACTTCATTTGATTACTCGCAATTCCTCTGTTCTTAATTTTCCTGTAATTTTAAACGATTAAATACATTTACTCACTAAGTTTAGTTTACTTAAGAGCGTACCTTTTGCATTTGATGATATAACTTTTGCATTTTAAATATTTAGAAAATAAAACAGTTAAACAATTTCAAGATAGGTATTCAAAAGGTGCTTTGGATATTATGTACTAGCTTCCGTTCGCAGTTTCGCACGCGTAGTTTATAAATAAAACGTAGCATATGTGTCAATCCAGCATGGCTAACATGGCAGGCACGAGATAATTTTGTCACGCCATTTTGTCGTCGTATCTCTACATCTCGACTGTCGGTAACATAGAGTTCACTTATATTATGTCGTTCTGTCAAACGAAGACTTCGTGAAAAATTTCTCTAAAATACATTTGACATCTAGACTTGACTAATTTGTCGGCGATCATTCTGTTCGATGAGATTGAGAGACAGCAGCGATATTTTCTAAAAAATATATTGAAATCGTTTCAATTTGCGGTCTCGCGAGCTTCAGTCGTATTATTGTCAGTGAACATGAACGTCCACTGAACATAGCTATATATTTTAAAAGCAACCATCTTGTACAGCCTGCATGTAACGGCTCATAGCAACCCTTATTACCTTTATCAGTCTTATGTATTTTCATAAATAAGTCTCTAATCCAAATCCGTCGATATACGAAATAACTGGAATAAAGGAAAAACAAAAAAGATCCGCATGGTGCATGTCAAGACGAACCAAAACCGATAAGACTAAGATTGACGTGGTTTCCGGATGATTGGGCATATTGGAGATGTAAGAACAGATTACAGAATCGAACTTCGATCATGACTTGCGTAGTTCTATCTACGCTTCAATCTAGTTATGTAATTTAACTCATGGATCTCCCGCAATTGGGTCGCCAGTAATAAATAAAAATACGTACGAGTAAGTTCAGATGTGATAGTGGCCAACTGCTGGTCAAACCCTTTTCTATCTAAACCTTGTACTTCACCAGCTGCGTTCTTTAGTTATTTATTTATTTAATACAAACATGTAACTTTTTAACAAAAATATAACCACTTTCAGATAACAGAAAAAAAAACAAACTACTGAACCGATTTCGATGAAATTTCTATGGGACCAATCTGAAAGTATATCCATGCAAATAAAAAAAAATCCAAATCGGTTGATAAATGACGGAGTTATGAGGTAACAAACTTAAAAAAATACAATCGTACTGGTGGTAATGTACTGGTGGTAGAGCTTTTGTGAACGGGCTCGAGGAAGTGGGCACCACCACCTTACCTTTATCTGCCGCCAAATAACAGTACTTGCGCTGCTGTGTTCCAGTTAGATGGTAATGGTATGTTCCTGTAATTACTGGCACATAAGCATACCAGCTAAGTCCTATAGTATGGCAACGTATCCACATAGAGACCAAGACAACATATAGCTTGTTTTGAATTCTATGTGGATATCCATGGGTTTGCAGTAGCCACTTAACATCTGGTGGACTGCATGCTCGTTTGCCATATAAGTAGTGTTTAAAAAAAATCGAATTAGGAACCTCCTCCTTTTTTGAAGCCGGTTAAAAACAGAATAGTGCTAGGAGGATTTAATGCTAATAGCATTATCTACCAGTCATCCTGGTTGTGCTAAAAGAAGCTAAGGTGTGACACAGGAAAAAAGGTATTTCAACGCTAATAATAAAATAACGAATAGAAGGCAGATAAAGTTCCCTTTATTTGAACTACCAACATAAAATCTTTATTCACAATACACAGTGGTTATTTGGGTATATTAAATACCAGTAAACGACCCGTTAAAGTTTAATTTTAATTGCCTCAAATTTTAGCAAACATCATTAGAGATCGACCCACATTAGATATATCGTCGAATTAGCGAATTTATAGTAAATATATTTTTTTATGTTTTAAGTTTGGTTGTTTTCTTCGTTTACCTGTACTTTTTAAGGTTCCGTAGCCAAATGGCAAAAAACGGTACCCTTATGGATTCGTCATGTCTGTCTGTCTGTCTGTCAGTCAAAGTCAAAAATATTTTATTCATTAAAATCATAAAGATCACTTTGAAACGTCAATTTCACTGCCTGTTCCTTCGCGACCAAGCCAGGAAAGAAAGGCAAGAAAACAAGGCTGGTTGCTTTTTTTTAATGATCCTTTTAGAATACATAACAATACAGGTAATAAATTACGTCTTAATTCTAACATTTTGAACAAGTTAGAGCAATTTTAATCTCAAGCTTCTCTATCATCTAAATAATCCGATATTTTACATTAGGCTTTTTTATTAATATTTTGTTTTACAACGTTTTTAAATTTGTTAATTGTCAATTTTTGTACATCACTTGGGAGTTTGTTATAAAAGCGAACACATTGCCCTTTAAACGATTTACTAACTTTATGGAGTCTACAAGGGACAACAGCGAGTTTATCTTTATTTTTTGTACTAAAATTGTGGTTATCGCTATTTTTCTTAAACAAATTAATATTTTTGTGAACATACATCAGATTTTCATAGATGTATTGACAAGGGAATGTAGTAATATTTATTTCTTTAAACTTATTGCACAATGATTATCTGGGGCCCATATTATAAATTGCATGAACAGCCCTCTTCTGAAGCACAAAAATGGTGTTTATATCTGCAGCACACCCCCACAGCAGTATGCCGTATGACATAATGCTGTGGAAGTAGCTGAAGTAAACTAGTCTAGCTGTGTCTACGTCTGTAAAAAGACGGATCTTTTTGTCTGCGTATGCCGCAGAACTAAGTCTCTTCGACAACTTATCAATGTGAGGGCCCCATTGAAGCTTATTATCTAGGGTTATACCTAAGAATACGTTAGTGTCCACAAGAGCTAACTCCTCGTCTTTGTTTTTTATATCTGCTTTAACTTGTGTAACATTAGGTAGTATAAATCTAATACACTTTGTTTTCTTTTCATTTAGAAGTAGATTGTTTACATTGAACTATTTTACGACCTTAGAGATTGCATTGTTTACATCGTCAAAATCGGTCCGTATGTCACAGCCACTTTTTTCCGAAACTATACGAACTATAGTGTTGAAACTTGGTAAGTAGATGTATTCTGTGAACCGCATTAAGATTTTCACACAAAAATCGAAAAAAAAACAATAAGTTTTGGGGGTTCCCCCATACTCAGAACTGAAACTCAATTTTTTTTTCATCAAACACATACGTGTGGGGTACCTATGGATAGGTCTTCAAAAATGATATTGAGGTTTCTAATATTATTATTTTTTTAAACCGGATAGTTTGCGCGAGAGACACATTCAAAGTGGTTAAATGTGTCCACCCCACCCCCTACAACTTCTAAAATAAGAAAATGATAAAACTAAAAAAAATATATGATGTACATCCATGCAAACTTTTACCGAAAATTGGTGTGAACGAGATCTAGTTAGTAGTTTTTTTAATACGTCATAAATAGTAAACCGCAGTTTACCTTTCATTCAATCAACTCTAAAAAAGTTACAACGAACTACAAGAACTTTTATAATATGTTACTTGCTGCTACGGAACCCTTCATGGGCGAGTTCGACTCGCACTTTGCTGCTTTTTTTAAGTTCAATACAGTAATCTCAACCAATAAAAACTCCCAAAATGTGATTAATAACTGATGGAGACACTTTTCATTGGATCGTTCACTTCTTTACAAATGCAATCGTATTTTCTCACCTACATAAAATACACATCGAAATCCATTGTCGAAGTCTTGAATGGACTACGCCCTGTGCTGAATGGCATAATGTCACGGAATAAAAAACATGGCTTGGAATGTATAAATAATATTTGATGAAACATTGATAAAAAAGCGTATATGTTTAGAACGCAGTCAGCGATTACGTAACTTATTGGATTATTTAACTAACTTGTGAATGGTAGCATATGATAGAATAGAATATATTTATTTGACACACAAAGAAACTCAAAACGGATAGGTAAACAAACAGGACAAATAGTATTTTTATTTTTATAGTGTTATCCGAAAACATACGGAAAATTCCAAGATGTTAAAACCATCTCAAAAATGTTCAAGCCTAGACGGGACTTGAACCCGCAACTTTCTTCTGGATACGAGGCTGCACTATCCAATTGTGCTACCAGGCTCTGTCTCGTCAGGGTCGAAATTAGTAAGATGATTCAGATTACGACTAAAGATCCGTTAGCTCCATCTACAGGAAAACTTATAAAGTTTTTGACCGGCTCAATGCCAAACGTTGCAGTTTAGTACATTGGCAAGAGATGTCGCGTTGCTTATTTCAAACAGTATTTTTATTTTTATAGTGTTATCCGAACACATACGGAATATTCCAAGATTTTAATAAAAGTAAACTAAGGTCAAAAACTGTATAAGTTTTCCTGTAGATGGAGCTAACTGTGCTTTAGTCGTAATCTGAATCCTCTCACTATTTCGACATTGATGTGACAGAGCCCGGTAGCACAATTGGATAGTGCATCCTCGTATCGAGAGGAAGGTTGCGGGTTCAAGTCCCGTCTAGGCTTGAACATTTTTGAGATGATTTTAAAAATTTGAAACAGGACAAAATTACAATGGTATGAGATAGATACCTACAGTCAGAATGTACTACATAGGTACTACCAGCCCAACCAACAGTAGCTAATGGTACACACGGCTACACATCAAGCTATACATTTCCAATATAGGCTGACCTCGCATTGTGTAGGCTTTTCTTAGAATGAGAGGTCAGCTTATACTTGAAAAGTATATCTTGATGTGTAGCCGTGTGTACAACAATGTAACTAAAAAGAGTCTGCGTAAGTGTTTCTTTTTTTAGATGAGAATCATCTAATATGTGATATAATAAATATTAAGAACAATAATTCACAAATTTTCTTGTAAAAAAATAATAAGACTAACGTTAAATTTTTAACTGAAGTGACCTAGCGTGTCAGTAAAATAAATGACAAGAAAACTTCTGACCCACTTCAACGATTTATTTCCTTCTGACACAGAAAAAATTACACTTTTCTGTAGTTCTGAAACTTTTTCAAGCGACGGACGAGACTCACACTTTGTTCGATGTTTTGGGAAACTGCGCATCATCCGCAATCTTTTATGCGTTTGTAAGACACTCGAGGGGATAAAGAAAACATTTTCGTGGCAGATGGGGCCCTTACGAACTAAGTAGGTACTACATCATGTAGAGGCTTTCAGTTTCGCGTGGACACACATTCGATAAAACCCGGTATTTCACACAAACTTCGGTTAAGAGAATGTTTATTGCCTTAAGAAATAATACATTTTACTTACAAGACAACTTAATGCTAACTTAATCAAATTTGTTATGAAACCGGTGAGCATAAATTTTCTAAACTAAGTGTAAATAGGTAATATAAACTAAAATGTATACAAAAAAAATGACAACAAAAAAAAAATACACTAAACAATAGGTAGGCAAAACACAAAAGGGATAGTAGGATAAACAGGTAATGTATAACTTTTCAAATTATCATTGTTATGAACACTATTTGTACTAAATCATGGTAGATATCCCATTTTTAGTACAGATAATGGTAATGCGTTGTCGATAGGTTTTTATGCAGAAATGTCTAAAAACGTTTTCCATAATATACGAAACAACCTTCTTTTTGAAAATGCTCTCAACTTGTTTTATGTCTTTTGGTAGGTTATTGTATAATTTAGCCTCTGCGAAAGTGATATTTTTACTACCGTAATTAGTTCTAGGAAATGGTAGACATATGTTTTCGGCATTTCTCAACGTTTTCGTCATTAGCTGATTATTTTTTGTATAGACTATTTCTGATTGTATGTCGGTATTTAGTAATTTGCGCATTAGAATAATTGTTTTATATGTAAATTGTTGTTTTAAATTCATTAATTTCGTTTCAGAATAGAACTTTCATGTGGGTGTCAGATAATCATAATGAAATATGTCTTTTATAACTTTGTTTTGTGCTATTTGGAGCGTTTGTAGGTTAGAGGTTGCTGCATTACCCCATACTTCGACTAGATAGTCTACATGTGGTTTGACTAAAGAATTGTAAATATTAATACGTACTTGTTTAGGTAGGTAGCTAACAATATTACGCAGGGCTCCTGTTAAAGAGGTAATTTTTGGCTTTATGTGAGCTATGTGTTCTTTCCATTTAAGTTGACTGTCAAGTACTAATCCCAGGTACCTCTCGTGACTTTTTCTTTGTATGACCTCACCATTTATATTTAAAGTTAAAGTTTCTTCTAACAAAACTTTCGTGATTGATTTCAATCATTATTATAAATACGGGATTTATCACGTACCGTCTTATCGGTGTTTCGACCGACAATGTTTCACCGATAAGACGGTACGTAATAAATCCCGTATATATAATAATGGTTTTCTTCTAACACTTTGTTCTTAGCTACGACTACAACATAGGAGGTTTTAGAGGAATTAACTGTAAGTAGGTTATGTTGAAACCAATTGTGTAATACATCTAAATCTTTTTGGGCTCGTTGTATAATGTCACTAAGTGTTCGTCCGAAATAAAATAGGCATGTGTCATCTGCATACAGGGTTAGATGACCATTGAATTCTACCTTGTGCAAATTATTAATATAGATAATAAAGAGCAAAGGGCCCAGGGTTGAACCCTGTGGAACACCGCAAGTTATTGATTTAGGAGAACTCTCGTGTTGGCCGATTTTGACTATTTTATACCTATTTTCGAGGTATGATTTTAAGATTTTATATGCTGTTCCAGTAATTCCATTGTGTTTTAGTTTTTGTAATAGTAAAGGGTGAGTGACCGTATCGAAAGCTTTTTTGAGATCAATGAATATGCCAAGTGCTATGTATTTAGAATCAATGCTAGTTTTAATTTTAGTGACGAGATCTATGGTGGCTGATAACGTGTTTGATTTTTCACGGAAACCGTATTGGCATTCAAATAGCAAATCTATTGATTTTAAGTAAGTTGATAAACGAGAGTAGTTAAGTTTTTCATATATTTTTGAAATAACGGGTAATACCGATATTAGTCAGTAGTTACCAAGTTCTGATTTACAGCCTGTTTTGTATATAGGTGTTACTTTTGCTAGTTTTAAGGAATCCGGAAACACACCCCTCTCTAAACAGCTGTTTATACATTTTCCTAATTCTTCGGCTATTAAGTTTTTTACACATTTTATACATTTAGTGTTTATACCATCCACACACGCGCTAACATTAGAGTCTAGTCCTGATATAATTTTCAAAATTTCTTTTGTTGTAGTCGGTTCTAAGTGAGTTAGTTCGATCGGGTTGTTCTCTTTAGAAAAGAGGTTACTAGTAACATGATATTATGCTGGAATATTGTTACACAGGTTGAGGCCAATAGTGATGAAAAAGTTATTGAAGTTATTTAACTTAACTTTACGTTTCAAACAACTTTCTCAAATTGTTCTGTGAGCATTACTGTTATCCTAAACGAGAAGGTAAATCTCTTCATAAAAGTAATTTTCCCTGAAAAATCTTGCCTTTTAGCCCGCATTCACATCTACTGAACAAAATGGGTACTACCGCATTCAATGAGGAAAGATATAGTCCATACATTGAGCCAGTAAAAGAACATTCCTGGATTATCTACTCGTTTCACCACAGGGTTTCCCAACCTTATAAGGGCAGGTAAATAAATAACTAAAACTAGCTGACTCTTCAATGACAGAACTATTTAAGAGCACGTGCGCCCTGATTTTTGGAGCGAAAATAAATTTGACGTTGGTTTTGGAAAAGGTTATTTCGATCGCTTTATTTCCATGTTACGGATTCGACAATGTAACCATTTTCATAAGTAAGTAATTACACGTCATTTTTAAATATTAACTATTTGAAGATGATTTAACAGTAGCACAGGTATATGATGATTTATAAGAAAAGTTTAAGTTCATTTCATTTATTCAAGAAACAATTAGCAATTGTATTTGAAATTACAAATTACATCAATATTAATTATTAATAAATGTCATATAATTCAAATTATTAAAATTAAAATAGAACGAACATACCCTAAACATACAGAAAAGTCAAAAGAGAAATAATAAATGTCAACAAAAATAAAATAAAATAACTTAAAATTATAACAACTACACAGTCATTAAAACAACCTTTACATCAGAAAAATACTATTGTCATTAATGTCATAAAATCTTACTTAGAAAATTTTCGTGATTAATTTTAATCATTATTATAAATGCGGGATTTATCACGTACCGTCTTACCGTCATAAAATCATCAATTGTATAGAAACACCTCTTAACAAATAGCTGTTTCAGTCTTGACTTGAAAGTCTTGACTGTTATATCGTATGTTGAGTAACTTTTTCATAGTTTTGTTCTGTGGAGCCGGACCTTCTAACGAAGTTAAGTAGAGCCATACAACGAACACTTAGCACTCTTTGATGTTCCGTTGAGGTCAAGGATGGATTAAGTTTACTTATAAAAATTATTTGGTTTAAATATATTTGATTAGATCTGACAATTTGGTCTTTCCAAAGCCATAATTCTCGCATTCTCCTTTATCTCGCTAAAATCAATCAAATATTGGAAATCAAAAGCAATCTCATTCACTTACATTACTTCGGCGAAAATCTTAACAAACTTTTCTTTACTGCGCCGTATTCCATTTTATCGAAAATGCGTAAACAAGAACAAATTGGTCTTTAAATCCTACTCCACGAAACAGGTCAAAAGGTCTTCCGAACTCTCCGAAATTTAGACGCAGAATTATTGAATAAAACCGTCAATAAACCATTTTTTTATCGGGAAAGTACTTCGCCCGTGCTTGTAGTCCAGCATTTATAGAGTTTAATTTCCGCTGACACGTTCTGTGTCGTGCTTCGGTCTCGTGTCGTAAAATATTTACGTAAAAAAAGTATTACACACAACATAGGTGGCGTAACTGTGATAAATGGACAGAACGGGCGAAGGGTAACTGAGTAGGTAACTAGTACCTTTACTTTTTATGCCTCGAACATGGCCGTAGAATATCTGCAATCCATAATAAAAGGGGTATAGCAGGGATGGGTGAAGAAATATTGCATGGAACATAAAATATTATAATCTCATGGACCCTGGCATTTTTTAAGGTTTTAATAGAATCGACTTTGAGACATGGCCTTAGATAGAAACGATCGGGATTTTACTTTCGGCAATAATAAATAAACTTCACATAAAAAAAGTATTTGCGTTGTGATAGACGCTCGATCTTTTGGTGTGTTTTGTTCAAGTAATTTCCAATATAAAGTTACTGTTATGTAACCGTCAATGTTATTATCGGACGAAGTAGATTAGGATGTTATGACTAATAGAGCCAATGGGGATTTTTAGGATTGTAACTCGATATGATATATATGGGCGCATTCATCCATAAAAAGGTGGTCATAATTGCGGATTTCTATTCTGTTTTGTCCAATAAAAGTTACTGTTATGTAACCGTCAATATTAATATCGAGCGAATTAGATTAAAATGTTATGACTAATAGAGCCAATGGGGATTTTAGGGATTGTAACTTGATATGATATATATGGGCGCATTCATCCATAAAAAGGTGGTCATAATTGCGGATTTCTATTCTGTTTTGTCCAATAAAAGTTACTGTTATGTAACCGTCAATATTAATATCGAGCGAATTAGATTAAAATGTTATGACTAATAGAGCCAATGGGGATTTTAGGGATTGTAACTTGATATGATATATATGGGCGCATTCATCCATAAAAAGGCGGTCATAATTGCGGATTTCTATTCTGTTATGTGCAGTAAAAGTTACTGTTATGTAACCTTCAATATTAGTATCGAGCGAATTAGATTAAGATGTTATGACTAATAGAGCCAATGGGGATTTTAGGGATTGTAACTCGATATGATATACATATATGGGCGCATTCATCCACAAGAAGGTGGTCATCATTGCGGATTTCTATACTGTTTTGTTATCACCAAGGCTATTAATTATAGCCTATAATAAAATGATTATGACTTTGACGATACTAGTAACTAGTATCGTCATAGTCATAATCATTTTATTTATTTTATTTTTAGAATTTTAAGAAAACTTACAGCTAGGTTACAGAAAATATATTTGAGTAGAAAATAAACAAAAATAAATGCTACTTATTCTAAGGCCAATTAAAAGTTTCCGCAGATAAGGTACAATAAATGCTACAATGGCATCACATCGACTCTATGACATCACATCTCCCGTAGATTTCTAGAGTGACCAATCGTGCGGCTAGTACACAACATGCTCCTAGCTCCTAGCGGCATTTATTAGGACGTCTTTTCATACAGTTGGGACGGTCCTACGCTGCGCTTTATAATCCTTGGTCTCCACTCAACACTTTTTTTTTGGAGAATCTTTTTATCAAAATTCGCACAGGATTTTAGTGCATACTTAAACTTACCATCTGTCATGTGGCGTGAGGCAGGAGGGGATCACCTCCCGATCTGTTTAACACCTATATTAACGACCTGATCGTGGATCTGAGCAACACCCCGGTAGGGCTCAGGTTGAATGACTGGTATGTCTACAACTTAAGCTACGCTGATGACATGGTGCTGCTCAGCCCCTCGATCAAGGGTTTATGAAAGCTGACTGCGATTTGTGAAAGATACGCGAAAGATCACGATTTAATATACAACGTTAAAAAAACAGAAATGGTGATATTCAGATCGGGAAAGGGTCCCCAAAACGTACCAGCGGTTTATATTGGCGGGCAACCCATAGGGGTAGTGGATAGTTTCAAGTACCTTGGCCACATCGTGACTTCCAGCCTGAAAGATGACGCAGATGTAGAACGCCAGCGCGGAGCCTTATGTATTGTGGGCAATATGATTGCAAGAAAATTCCTGACGTGAAAGTGACGTTTTTTAGGTCTTTTTGCAAGACTTTTTCACGTGTCAACTCTAGACAGAGTATACTAAAAAGTCCCATGACAGTATAAGGGTAGCCTATAATAACATTTTTAGACAACTGATGGGCTTAAAGCGCTACTGTAGTGCCTCCGAAATGTTAAACGAAGCACGCGTTGATACTTTCAACGCTATTCAGCGTAGGAGAATAGCGTCTTTCATGTCCAGAGTTGACACTTGTAATAACGCTATCATTAGAAGTCTGACAGAAAGGAATATACATTCTAAGATGTATAGACGTTGGGTGGGCATTGCCACCTAAACTACTTAAGGTGATTTATTGTGAATTATGTGTATTGTATTGTGTGTAGTAAATGTGCATGGACCTCATGAGTCTGAAATAAAGATTATTGTTATTATTAATTATTATTAAAAAAGAATAAAACCGGCCAAATCGAGTGCGAGTCGGACTCGCGCACGAAGTGCGTTGCCGCATAAAAACGGCAAAAAATCGCGCTTGTTTTATGGGAGCCCCCCTTAAATATTTGCTTTCTTTTAATGTAAATATTTATTGTTAAAGTGAATATATAACTAAATATTCTGTGAATATTTCAAGTGTCTAAATGTAGCCGTTATCAATATCGAGCTGAAACGAGCAAAAAAAATCATGTTTGTTGTATGAGAGCCCCGTTTAAATATTTATTTTATTCTAATTTTAGTATTACTTGTTATAGCGGCAATAGAAATACACCATCATCATGGTTTATGAGATACAGTCTGGTGACTGTCAGACAGACAGCGGAGCCTCAGTATATCTCTATTACAGTTTTATTTCGTGTTATCCGGCGAGGGGAAGATTGCTAGTTTAAACCCCGCTTGGTTCGTAATTTAGTGGGATGACCTAAACGATTTTTAAAATGTTTTCTAATAGAATATCTGTCTTCTATGCCTAATAGTAAATCTATTAGGTTTGGGATTAAGTGCAGGCCGCACAAGATCGGTTGCTCTGAAAATCTATGGAGGAAAAGGTTTAGCAGTGGAAGTCATATGACCGATACGCGGAGGCTTACTAAATCATTGTGGGCTACGCAATAACTATACACATATGGTATATTATGTATATGTTGGTGGAGAGTGTACCTAATGGTGCGGAAGAACAGATTACTACGGTAGCAACTTTTTCAGAAAATCCTCAGGTGTATAAAATAATCGATAACCGACTGAATACCTAATGATTGGATAATATTTATGTGTATCCGATGAATCATTTAACACGATCCTAGGTTGGATATATTTACGAGTATCGTGCTCTTATTTTATTCCTACAACATAGCCTCTCTTTAGAAACTTTATAACTATCATAGATATTAAATATACATGACAAGCATATTGTAGATGCGTGGAAGTCTCACACGGTGCGTTTTACCCGGTCGTTTCTTCCACGCACCTGCAAGATGTGGAATGACCTTCCGCCGGAGTTTTTTCCGGTGGGCTTCAAAATGAACGCCTTCAAGAGAGGTGTAAATAGGGTATTAAGTGCTAGGCAACGTGACTGCGGTAACACGAGTGCTGCAGGAGATTATAGGCGGCGGTGAACACTTAACATCAGGAGGCCCGTCAGCTTGTGTCTACAAGTATAATATAAAAAAAGCTGACCCGCCCGCGGCTTCGCATGCATGGTATTTTAATAAAAACATTACCCTCCGTTTGGGCACTCCGGTAAAAATAGCCTATGTTCTTTGCCCGGATATAATCTATCTCCTTGGAAAATTTCATTACGATCCGTTAAGCCGTTTAGTTATGAAAAGGTAACAAACAAACAAACAGTTACTTTCGCAGTTACTATTATGCATTATACATTAACCTTTCTATTAAAAACACTATCTATTGCTGAAAACTACATTAAAATCCGTTGAGTAGTTTAAAAGATCTAAGGTAACCGACTATGTAAAGATGCCTAAGTTAAAAATTATTTTCAAAGGTTTTTCAAAAAGGTTTACTCGTGTACCGCTGAACTATTTGCGTTATTTATAAACTGGCATAAGATAGGCTTGGTTTATGCTTGTCTAATATAAGCATTTTTATAGGAATGGAGAATGGAGTAAGCCGCAATAACATCTAAATTTCTGGATTTGTTTCATCAATGTATATTTTTTACTGCTGTAAAGATTACGGTTAAACTGCTGATTCTTGGGGTCTTATTAAAACTCATAATATTAGTAAAGAATACTTACTACTAAGTAATAGCAAGTACTAACAGGCACACCCGAATCCACAGACACTGCATATTTTTTTAGTTATACTCTTACTTGCTTGCATACAAAACATTGATATTATATAATTTAAGAGTTTCAAAATAAATAAATAGATAAACACTTTATTATACACCAGGATTCGTATAAAATCTACCTAAATTATCATCATCCACAGCCTGACTTCACCCATTGTTGGGTATAGGCACGTATAGGCCTTCCCAAGTTTGTGCCATCCACCGCGATCCTGCGCTAGTCTCACACACTGACGGCCCGCGACCTTTACGATGTCGTCCACCCATCTCGCTGCTGGTCGTCTTACCCTTCTATACCCGCTCCTCGGCCACCATTCAGTCACTGTCCTGCTCCATCTGTCATCACCACATCTAGTCAAGTGTCCCGCCCAAGACCATTTGAGCTAAATTATATTGATTATTAAACTATAATTGTACTATTGTATAAATTGACTATTTATCTATCATTAGTTATTGATTAAAACGGGTATTTATCGCGTATGTACCTTTTTTATTTGTTATCCCGACGTTTCGGCTGTGTTGCAACAGTTATGGTCTCGGGCTGACTCAGCACGAGACCACGAGTTATGTACAGTGATCGCGAGAGTTTGAAAAATATTATCTATCATTGTATCTATTGAACTCCTTATAGTTATGTATTTTCTTTTGTTATTTAATGTGAGAAGAAACTGACTACTGACATACAGCTCACGCTAGTTCAGGAGCCAGGGTTTCCGCAGAATTGTAAAAATTGGTATCAAACAGATAAACCATTTGTTAATTTTGATTTGATTTTTTGAGTATTATTTTCATAATGTATAAACTTTGCCATTCATGTATTCTGGGCACTTTGGAATATGTACTATGTCAAGCCAAAAGGGGGTAATTGATCTCACTTATGAGAACAATGTTTGTTTTACGACTTTTCAAAATTCAGTGTTCTTTTAACATGGTTTATTTTGATAATAATCAGTATACTTATCCTCTTTTGGTAAATGATCATAAGTCAAACATTTGCTGTGCTTAAGCTCGGTTAAAAACTGCTGATTTACGGTAAACATACAGTTCATAAAATTTCTTGAAAAAAAGTGGCACTCTGAGAGTACCGACAGAAGTTAAAACATTAACAATTACGAGTAACGGTATCGGTAACAGTGTCGCGAGTTAAATGGTTTTTTACCATCTCAAAAAATGTCCAACACGTCTAAAGAAGTGTTCACTACTTATATGCAGAGGTGTCGGTAAGGGTAACGGTAACAGTGTCAATAATTCAATGATTTTTTCCCATCTCAAAAAATGCACAACATACCTAAAGAAGTTTGCACTTCAAAAAAACGTTATCTCGACTTTTCGACTGTATTAAAACAGCCGTGGTCGCGGGCAGACTTTTTCTTCCGTCGATAAATGATGGCAGATGCAGCAACTACCTTCACTTAGTTTTCAGAATTAGAAATGTCCTCGTTCATATTACGACCCACTCCACTAACCGTATCTACGCACTGAGATGATAGACGAATGAATTAATGTATGAAAATTATGTATAACATAAAATATATATAATCTGTGGTCACAGGTGACTTAATGCTAGACAGATCACGACGATGCGTGACAAATACCCGTTTAAATCCGTTATTATGTATTATTCTTAGTCGGGCACTCTTGGCAAAGTGGTCGTGGTTAAGACAGGTCTTGGCTCTTGAGTAGCGGCTCTAGCGATGCGTCTCCATTCAGCTCTATTGAAGGCATTGCGAGAACATTTAGTCATGGTAGAGTATGTGATGGACTTGAAGAGGTCTGATCATCTCGTTAGTAGTTATGTGTAGAGATCGTGAAAGTTTGATAAATACTAAAAAACATAGATTTTTTTTTATAAATTAAAGGCTAGCGTTTGACCACGATCTCGTCTGGTCTGGCCTGATGATCACATTGATATGTTGTCGAAGAGTCTTAGTTCTGCGGCATACGCAGTCAAAAAGATCCGTCTTTTTACAGACGTAGACACAGCTAGACTAGTTTACTTCAGGTACTTCCACATCATTATGTCATACGGTATACTGCTGTGGGGGAGTGCTGCAGATATAAACACCGTTTTTGTGCTGCAGAAGAGGGCTGTTCGTGCAATTTATAATATGGGCCCCAGAGAATCATTACGCAATAAGTTTAAAGAAATAAATATTATGACATTCCCTTGTTGATCCCTTGATGACATCAATGAAAATAGATGTATGTTCACTAAAATAATCATTTATTTAAGAAAAATAGCGATAATCATAATTTTAATACTAGAAATAAAGATAAACTCGCTGTTGCCACTTATAGACTCCATAACGTTAGTAAATCGTTCAAAGGGCAAGGTGTTCGCTTTTATAACAAACTCCCAAGTAATGTACAAAAATTGACGATTAACAAATTTAAAAACGTTGTAAAACAAAATATTTATAAAAAAGTCTAATGTAAAATATCGGATTATTTAGATGATAGAGAAGCTTGGGATTGAAATTGCTCCAAATCGTTCAAAATGTTAGAATTAAAACGTAATTTATTACCTGTATTGTTATGTATTCTAAAAGGATCGTTAAAAAACAACCAGCCTTGTTTCTTGCCTTTCTTTCCTGGCTTGGTCGCGAAGGAAAAGGGCTCAACTAGCGTTGATCAAACTAGCGACAAAATCTCTCGCCCCCATGATGGCTTTAATGTGCAATTCCTGCTTTAAGCAAGGTAAATATCGGCACTCAAGAAAGTTAAAATCTGCCCTCTTTACAAGGGCAAAGGTAAGAAGTCGGACGCCAAATCATACCGCCCAATCCCAGCTCTAGGTAAAATACTAGAAGTCGGATTGAACCGCAGACTGATGGAGTTTGTGGCTAACCGTAACATTCTTACAGATAGGCAGTACGCGTACCGACCAGGCCGAGCCTCCACGGACCTGGTACAGGAGGTGGTGTGGCGCGTGTTGAGCGCGCGCGAGGCTGGTCTGCGCGTGGCTGTACTGTGCTGTGACCTCTCGCGCGCGTTCGACACCGCTGACCACTCCTTTGTCGTTAATAAACTACAGTTCTATGACATTCGAAGACCTGCGGTGTCGATAATGGCATCGTTTTTGGCCAAGCGCGCCCAAGCCGTAGTCGGAGATAGGGGTCGAGCGATGTCTTCAGAATTAAAGAATATAATGGGCGTTCCGCAGGGGTCGTGCTTGTCGAACACCCTGTTTAGCTTGCTGCTTAACGATCTACGCGCTGCAGTCCGAGGCGTGGAAATTTACATGTATGCAGACGACGTGGCGGCAGTGGTCACCGCGCCCACAGCCAGCTGGAGAGCGGGCTAAACTCGGTGGTCAAGCAGTTGGAGGTGTGGTTCAAGCAAAACGGCCTCGCGCTGAACAGGGACAAGACGTGCTTTATCAATTTTAAGCTCAACGGTGGTATACCTGCCACCCTCAAGGTCCACGCAGGAACAACAGGGCTGGATCAGGTGCAAACGACAAAGCTGCTTGGTTTCCAGCTCGATAGTTCCCTCATATGGGATGCCCACATAGATGGAGTCTGCTCGAAACTCGGACGGGCTTCTTTTGCGTTGCGCAGACTGGCGAGCACCGCCACCCGCGACGTTGTGCATTCCTGTTACTTCGCGACAGTCCACAGTACGCTTACATATGGCGTGGAACTGTGGGCGCCAGCAAGCGATGCCGAGCGGGCCTTCGTGATGCAGAAGAAGGCCGTCCGAGCCATAGTGGGCATCCCGAACGAGGAGTCATGCCGAGAACATTTCAAGGAACTGGGCATTATGACTCTACACTGTGAATGTATATACCAAGTGGCCTTGTTCACGCACCTTAATTTGCATCTGTTCCAGCGCCGAGAGGTTAACGCAGTACACGCTCTCCGCAGCAATAAACACCAGCACAGGCTGGTGACGCCAACACACAGGCTGCACAAGTCGAAGAGATCGGTGTACATCTCGGGCCCGGCAGTCTACAATAGGCTACCAGTTAGTATCCGAAATGCAGCCTCCATTGCGGCGTTTAAGGGTTATTTAAAAACATGGTTGTTGGGGAGGGTTTTCTACAGCATGGGTGAGTTTCTCGAATTACCCGAACTGTAGAGGATCCCCCTACCACCTACTAATCAGAAGATGTTTCACAAGATGAATCATAAATACATAATACGTACATAAATAATTAATTAATTATAATGTTATAATTAATTATAATTTATAAAATTCGACGTAAATTGACGTGTAAAATATTATTTTTATTAATAAATTCTTGTTTTCTTGCCTTTCTGCCCTGGCTTGGTCGCGAAGGAACAGGCAGTGAAGTTGACGTTTCAAAGTGATCCTTGTGATTTTAATGAATAAAAGATTTTGACTTTGGTAAGCGATGATGCAGTCTACGAAGGTACACGCTTGTTTAGAAGAAATCTATTCACTCTCGACTTGAAGACCTCTAGGTTGTTATCAAGAAACACAGACTCAGGCAAGGCGTTCCACTCCTTGGCGGTGCGCATAAAGGTGGAAGAGTACCGCTTTGTGCGTATAGGAGGTATGTCTATCATGTAGCGGTGACGCGTCACGGAGCGTCTGGTTGTTCGATAATAAAATGGGGATGGTGGAATCAGCTTGAAAAGCTCAGAAGCACACTCTCAGACATGTATCCGATAAAATACCGAGCGGCTTGCAACCTTTTGACGATATTTCGAAGTTTACTGTAGAATGACAAAGATACCTGTGAAGTCCTAGCAACTTACTAAAATCGCAGCGCTGATGGCGTAGTTTTTTACTGCCAGGGAACTTGCCGAGCTTAACTCCCGCTATCGCTAGATGGATAAGTAAGCTACAGTTTAAGTTTATCTTAAGCTGCTTGTAATACCTTTTGTTGGAAGATTGTACATACTTGGAAAACAAAGTTATGCACCGCAACACTGCATAATAAGTGGTTAAGTTTTAGAGTGCGTTTCAAGATTCTGAACTTGTCTAATTATAACAAACTTTGGTTGTTATTAATATAAGATACAAGAAAATAACAAAATGCCAGTTTCACTAAGTGCAACTAAGTTGAGACTTTTAAAATGAGAGGTCAAATAAAGAGGTCAATCGCCGCATCGAAAATGCCTGGAGGAGTTTCTGTTCCATGAAGACGCTAATGAACCACTAATGAACCTTCCATTGTCATTTAAGCGTAAACTCATCGACATGTGTATTCTGCCCGTCCTTACGTATGGTGCCCAAACTTGGTCATTGACAGAATCTCATAAGTCTAAACTCAAGGTTTGCCAAAGAGCCATGGAACGCAGCGTGTTTGGGGTAAATAGAATCGACAGGATCCGCAATACCACACTGCGCGCGAAGACCGGCATCGCAGATGTTGTGGGCTGAAGTGGGACTGGGCGGATCACGTCAGTCGTATGGTCACAGACAAATGGGCATCAGCCGTCACGCAATGGGTGCCTGCAGATGAGCGTCAAAGCCGGGGCGGCCGAGGAAACGTTGGCGTGACGACCTCCATGCATTCCAAGATGGCTAGTGGGACGTGGCGAGTGATCGTGAGATGTGGAGGAACAGGGGGGAGACCTTTGCCCAGCAGTGGGATGATATAGGTTAAAAAAACATATCGTTACAGAACATACAAAAGATACTCTATCAGGTATCTGGTTCCCATAGTACTTCTAGTGGATAAGTAGCTTAGCTTAGTTTGGGGCGCGCTGTGTGAAATGTCTAGTATTATTTCTTTTAATTATTAAATATATCCATGCTTTCTAAAAAAATATCGCTTCAAACATTTGTATCATTTTACTTAAAAAACTTTGGTGATTAATTTCAATCATTGTTATCACCACCCCGCCCGTCTACTCGCGCGCAGAGTGCAGCGGCGCGCAGTGCGAGGCGAGACGTTATTCGGGGCGGCTCGCACTCACCCTGATGAAGGTTCACTGATAAATTAAACCGACACATTGTCGGTCGAATTAGTCGAATTAGTAACAGTCCAATTAGGTAGGTCCAACTTCGAGAAAGAGGTCAATCGTCGAATCCAACTCGGATGGGCAGCGTTTGGGATACTTCGCAACGTCTTTTCGTCCAACATACCTCAGTGCCTTAAGACGAAAGTCTACAATCAGTGTGTGTTACCAGTGATGACATATGGACCCGAGACGTGGTCCTTCACTATTGGCCTTATAAATAAGCTCAGAGTCGCTCAACGAGCTATGGAGAGGGCTATGCTCGGGGTTTCTCTACGGGAATGAGGAGTCGAATCAGAAATGAGGAGATATGTAGGAGAACTCAAGTCACCGACATAGCCCGACGGATTAGCACGTTGAAGTGGCAATGGGCAGGCCATATAGCGCGCAGAACAGATGGCCGAAGGGGCCGAAAGGTTCTCGAGTGGAGGCCACGGACCGGCAAGCGCAGCGTAGGACGTCCACCCACAAGATGGGCAGACGACTTGGTAAGAACCGCAGGTCGGCGTTGGATGCAGGCCGCTTCCAACCGCAGTTCCTGGAGATCAATGAGGGAGGCCTTTGTCCAGCAGTGGACGTCCTACGGCTGATATGATTGTCGGTCGAAACACCGATAACGGCACGTGATAAATCCCGTATTTATATTAATGATTTGTGTTGTTTGTTCAATGCGTTTATCAAGAACAATTTATGTTAAAATACAAAAATGAATAAGAATCACTACAAAGGAGGAACAAGTTGCAAACAAGAATCCATTATTCGCACTTTTGTTCGAACGAGCTGACATTTTTCCGGTTTCGACCTTTCATTTATAAAATACCTGAGTTATATCTTCAGATGAAATCGAGAGAAAGTAAAAGGTGAAATACGATTGCTTCGCAATAATAGAAAAAATGTTATGTAAACCCAATCCCCATTGAGGAAATCGTTTTCTTCGATTGATTACTAAGTTATTATTTCTGCTTTTAATTTTCTTTGGAACTTCTAATAGGCTTTTAATGAGTGAATGCGGAAAATACCAACGAACGCCGGATATCGAGGCCGGTCGAGGATGTAAGTACATATGAGCTTGTAAAATAAACAATAGTAGACATGTGTTCCCTTAAATAGCAAATTTTTGCTTAGCATTAAAATCTGTCAAATTATCTAAGTATTTGTTGATATATATAAGCAAGCTAAGAAAAATCACAATAAACTTTTACATATATAATTACCACAGCAAACCGAAAACTAAATATAACGCCTAATATAATATATTAAGATATAGTATAAATTGTAAACAGCATACCTATCTATTGAGCTAAGAAAACATGGCCTGGCTTCCTGTTGCAGCACCCTGCCAGGATTCATATATGAAACTATCTACCTACTACATATAACAACTTTGTCACCGTGTGAATATTATAATACTTTAATTGTTAAATTTATTGAGCACTAAATAGATGACCGGCCCGCGGCTTCACACTGTGGATTATCAATAAAAAATTACCCTCCTGCGCAGTCGTGTTAAAAGTATGCCCCAATCCCGGTCACAATCTATCTATAAGCTATATAAAAGATAGAGTAGCTATTGAAATTACTGCTCGGTCTCAGTATGCATCTCGGCAATATGCCACGCAATCTACCTACCTCTACAACACTGTAAATAAAACTTTAAATATCTACCCTATAAATAATTATAAATGCAAAAAATCCCTCAATGAATGGCTATTGTCACTAAGCTATGATGAAGCGGAAAAACTCATGGAAATTGTTTCGTAATATACGCATACACAAACTTCACACAATCTTCAATTCACACCTGGTTGCTCCTACAATACCCATGCTCCTATGAGATCTGGTGTTCCGGAGCACCCACTCACGCGAATACATGCACACGCGCACACATCAGATACTCACACGTATGCACAATACACACCGACATACACATACACACACGTACACATACACATACACACACACACACGTATGCCTAATATTAATATTTATTTATCAATATCGATATATATTTTGTTTTGATTGTATACCGAATTAACGGAAAAGCGAGACCCTCTAACACAGGTATTTTATACTTAAAAGAGGGTCCCAAACCCATGAAATGTATATAAATTAAGTTTAATGAAATAAATATATTTGATTTGATTTGATAAACCAATTGTACTTACCCTCCCCCCTTCCCCTTTTAGGCATGATTAAACAAAAAAGTTGAGACCCGTATTTCTTTATTGCTTATCAAAAGCCTGAATGTGAATTTTCAGATCCCTAACTTGAGGAATTATGGATTGCTCATACAAACTTTCAACCCCTATTTCACCCACTTCAAGGTTATATTTTGAAACAAAAGATAGCCTTTATCCTTCCAAAATATAATCTCCGTTCACCCAATTAGTCGTGAAAAGGTAACAAAGAAACAAACAAACATAGTAATTTTCACATTTATAATATTACTAGCTGACCGATCCGCAGCTTCGCACGCGTAGTTTTTCAATAAAAACATTACCCTCCTTCTGCGCAGTTGGGTAAAAAGTAGTCTATGCTACCCGGGGATAGTGTAGCTTCCCAACAGTGAAAGAGTTTTTTAAATCGGTTCAGTAGTTTCAGAGCCTATTCAATACAAACAAACAAATCTATCCTCTTTATAATATTAGTAAAGATTATAGAAATGGATTGAACACAAACTTCAGATATCCGACGTCAAAAGATGCATTGCTGTCAGCACTGAGTAAGTTCGTTACCGATCCCCAGGTGACCAGGTCATATGTGTTCCATTGCTTTAGTAACACCTAGGAGTCGTCAGCTACCTCACGTAGGAGAGACGTGACGAGAGAGCACGTGGCGAAAATACTTTCCTATTATTTTACTTGGCGGTTCTACTGTTACTTATTGTGACCCAATTCATGTACTCTAGTTTATCATTTATTTCACGATAGTAACATGTGTGTATATTAGACAATGTTTTTCTTCACTCTGGCTAACAATAGAATAAAAGATCCCAAAATAATAACCATACACTTTTAACATCGGTTAAAAAAAATAAAATTAGTAATATAAATAAATATAAATATTGCTGGACACTTAACCCAGCGCTATCTAGCCCAAAACTAAGCAGAGTTTGTATTATGGGAACCAGATAACTGATAGAATACTTATATAATTTTTTTTGTAAATATATACTTATAATATATAGAGAAACAACCAGACCCGGAACAAATATCTGTAGATCATGCAAACATTTGTTCCGCGGCGGGAATTGAACCCGCTACCTCCTGCGTCTTAGTCGGCTATTCGCCCACTTCACCACGTAGGTCGTCTCTAATGTATTAATAATGTAACGAATTTTACTCCTAGTAAGAAAAGCACAATTTAACTGCATCTTCCACGTTTAAATTCTACTGAGTTGGAATCACGGTTGCTGTTGTGAAGTGATAGCTATTTTATTTTTGAGATAGCATCTTTAGGTTTCAGCGCTACCAAACTTCTAGGTACTAGACTTTATGAAAACCTCAAACGCAAAAATTAATTATTAAAAAAAAAACACGCATACTAGTCATGATTGGATGGGATTCTCACTAACATGAGAATCAGAACTATGCGTACCACGGCACCACAACATCCAGATGCAGAATATATCATCATCATCATCATCATATCAGCCGTAGGACGTCCACTGCTGGACAAAGGCCTCCCTCATTGATCTCCAGGGACTGCGGTTGGAAGCGGCCTGCATCCAATGCTGACCTGCGATTCTTACCGAAACATATACATATATGCAAATCATGCAAACATTTACCCACAGCTGGAATCAAATCCACATTATCTTTCATGCTACAAAAGTCTTTATTTTTTACGAAAGACATATTTTGTAAAATATCGTCTGATCAAGACAAGTTAAGGTAAAGTATAGAAGAATAGGCTATAGACATTTTGACAAGTCGTATAGAATATTTTCAATGTTTTTATTAAATATTTCTTAAGGAATTAACCCGTTGAAGATCATGCCAATACATTTTTGCATGCCTGACCGATATACATGTGTATTTTTTCTATTATTCAAAATATAGAAAACTAGCTGTGGCCTGCGACTTCGTACGCGTAGCACTACTAAATGTGTAGGTAACCTAGAAATAAAGCTAAACTCGCCGTTGCTACTTGACTTGACACACCATTTTTATCCCATGGAAACTGATTTATGGGATAAATGGTAACCTATGTGGTGATCCAGGTTATAGTCTACGTATATACCAAATTTCATCGAAATCGTTTAAGCCGTTAAGGCGTGATTGAGTAACAAACAAACATCCAAACATTTATATATCCAAACAAGCATTTATAATATTAGTGTGGTTTGTTAGTTACAAATTAATTTTGTTTGTATAATCAACAATTCAAGAATTTTTGCATTCAGTATTATTTGATAATACGTAAACTGTAAAGAATAATATTCGGCGTAGTTTACTATTTTGTAAGATACCTAAACACTATTTAATACCTGAAACCCAACATTTACATTGACCCTACTCAAAAGTTCCTTTGATGTACTCTCTGCTGTTCCCATTTCAGATTAATTTTCTGCTTTTGTGCTAAATTTCCTATGCATGGAATGCTACGTATCATTCTGTCCGGGCCAGGATCATTTTCGGGTTAGGTTGGAAATAATCCAATATATAAATATCCAACGTGTTAGGCCTGGCCAGAAAATATAACTTTCTGATTGACATTTGAATATGCTCTGGGACATTCGAGACCCCAAATTAGAAAAGTTTTTTTCTTAGGTGAATAAGTTATGTCAAGCAGGCATTTTATGCTTTTATAAACCTTTATTTTGAAAATGTAGACATTTAGTAACTGAAATAATATTTACAATCTATTTAAAAATACAAACCACTACAACCTAATGATTGCAGACAAAAGCCCGGCACTTTATCTCGACAATACATACATACAACGACGCAACATTATTGAGGGTTAGGGGTAAGACAGGGCCAAGGAATGGGAATCATTTAACATGTCCGCTCTAGGGCCTATAATTGGATTCATTGCTGGCTTGGAGAAATATTGATGCCATTTGTTGTACCCCTACATATTGACGACAACTTTTACGAGACATATGGGACATACACATAATAAGAAGAGTTTTGGTAAAAATGTGTGTTCTTTCGTCGTTTTCGCGGGCGACTACATGACACAGCGCAAGTGTGTCACACGTCGCAGACTGTACGTGTTTGCAAATAGTTTTAAGTGTTTATAATATGTATGTATGTATGTCTCATCATCATCATCATATCAGCCGTAAGACGTCCACTGCTGGACAAAGGCCTTTCTCATTGATCTCCAGGAACTGCGGTTGGAAGCGGCCTGCATCCAACGCCGACCTGTGGTTCTTACCAAGTCGTCTGCCCATCTTGTAGGTGGACGTCCTAAGCTGAGCTTGCCGGTCCGTGGCCTCCATTCGAGAACTTTCCGGCCTCATCGGCCATCTGTTCTGCGTGCTATACGGCCTGCCCATTGCCACTTCAACGTGCTAATCCGTTGGGCTATGTCGGTGACTTTAGTTCTCCTACGTATCTCCTCATTTCTGATTCGATCCCGTAGAGAAACCCCGAGCATAGCCCTCTCCATAGCTCGTTGAGCGACTCTGAACTTATTCATAAGGCCAACAGTGAAGGACCACGTCTCGGTTCCATAAGTCACACACACTGATTGAAGACTTTCGTCTTAAGGCACTGAGGTATGTTGGACGAAAAGACATTGCGATGTATGTCTATAAGGTGTATATTTATATGGGCCGTAGAGTTAACTATTATAAATAACTATTTATACTAAAAACGGGATATTTACCATGATTTGTGAGTATTTGAGTATCCCGATATTTCGGCGCAGTTGCATGCGCCATGATCACGGGTAAACTGAAGTCGGGATATCGGGATACTCAAATACTCACAAATCATGTTTACGTGAATTGTTGGACTTCTTAGTGAAGTGTCGTGACGCAGACCTAATACCAGTATGCGTGCGTATTAAATCTCGCGATGACATTCAGGGATCCGCGAGTATTCTGCGACAAGCGAGTGTAAAATTATTGCGAAAGATGATTCGTAACAACAGACATCGTTTTCATTCATTACAAGTGGAGTTGTACAAGATTCATTGTAAGTGTAGTGTTGTATTGTTACCGATGGATTTTGATGTGTGCGATCGTATAACATATGAACAAGGCCAACGCTCTGGAGAACTTAGTGCATCTAAACAAAAGCGAAAGTTGGAATTTTTGTGGAATAAACAAAGGCAACATGTCCCCTACCAATGTAATAACTCACAGGAAACTCGAACAGTTATAAATTTTTCAACAAACAAAGTCCTTAATGGATCAGCTCTCAAAGTGTTGGAGAAGGGTCTCAATTATGTTCCTACCACGCAGCGAATCCCATATGAAAAGGTGATCGGCAATATAGAGGAAGTTATCCGTTATAATAAGATTCCAAAAAGCGACGCGGAGTGTCTAAGACAAGACATTGCTTTTGTGTTACGTCATGCTAAACCTCCAGAACCGAACATCACGTATGAAGAGTTGG